>JAIFHY010000023.1:0-1298713 GCA_022264835.1 Melampsora americana | reverse complement strand
TATCTCAGGTAGCTTCAATGAAAAAAACCTTAGCCATATACATATACACACGCATAGTGTTTTTAATCACAAATCACACACACATATATATGTATATATGTATAGTATATAGTTATTATAGTATATTAAAAAAAGAGCTTGAATAAAGAAAAAAAAGGAAAAAAGAAAAGCTTTTTTTTAGGGGTTGAAGATTCCAGGTCCATTATTTACTTGCTCTTCCGTATAACAAAACAGTTTTGGTTTGAAACAGCTTTCATCTATCTTTCAGAGGTTAAAGAGAGAGAGGAAGAGAGAGAGGTTAAGGGGAAAAAAAAGAAAAAGGAAACAAATTTCCAAGGAAGAAGAGAAAGTGAAGATTATAATATAAAAAAAAGAAAGTAGTAATAGTAGTAGTAGTCGTAAGGAGAGAAAAACGAGGGGAGTGACGAGGAGAAAAAGGAAGAAAAAAGATTGAGGTGATCTGAAGGATGATCGAAAAAGGTTGAGAAGAGAAGCAAGAAGAGTAATTTGGAATCAAAGAACAACTTGCGATCAGGGGTAGAGGAGAGGAGAGGATAGAGAGAAGGAAGAGAAGACGAATGTACAGAGGATGAAGCCAAAAGAGTAGAAAGGAATTCAATCGATGATGGGCTTATGAATTCTTATTAGTCGAGATCTTACTCGATCTTCATTCATCACATTCATTTCAGAATACCGAACCTACAGAACCACCAAGGGTTCAGATAAGCAAAAGACAAACTTTCAAAACCATTGTCCAAAATGGATCACTTACCTCGAGAGTAATCTTTGAAGTTCTGCACAACCATTCTCACCCCTCTTGATAGTCCCATTAGGTAATTCACGTTCCATAGCCGGTAAACTTTGAACATACTCTCCCCCACGGTACCAGAGCAAGGTAGGAAGGATATCACTATCAGTTGGCTTCCTCGCCCGACGTTCCTCGCCTTCGTGAATGCCATCAACGTCGATCAACGGGCCACTGTTGGTTTCAATCGAAGCTCTTGGTGTGGCTGAGAGAGTCGGGAATGTGAAATCGTCATGGTCACTGGAAGAAGTCGAATGATTGAAGAAGTCTAACTCTGATGCAAGAGCTCGTAAGAACTTGGTGCGTGGGTAGAGTCGTGCCAAGCTTGAGAGATGATGATTGAGAATCATACATGCATCGAGAGCCTAGATCAGAAGAATCGAAGGTTCAATCGATCAGACGCTTGACGAAAGAGTAAGTTGGGAAATCGAACTCACAGGATCATAGAGATGAACCAAGACCACGGTCTCCTTATCATCCCGTTCAGCCTCAACAGCTTGTATGAAATTCTCTACCCCAACTTCACGTAGATGACCAAAGAGTTTTTTACCTCTATAATCCGTTTTACACACTTTTGAGCCACTGTTGATCGGACTAACTGAGGGTGGTGATGAACCGGATCGTCTTCGATTGTTGATCATAGAGAAACCAGCGGGTCTTCTGTCGATGATCCGATGAGTTCGACGACCAGATGTATAGAGAGATGAAGTGGTAGATGGATGTCTTGTATCCTTGTCGGATTCCGAATCAGTCTCGCTATTATTCGAACTTGGTTGTTTGTGATGCGTTCTACGTGAATTGAGAGCTGAACCACCTCGATCATCACTTCCACCTAAGATAGCACCACTTTTACCATGACTAGCTTTGAAGTCGAGTAAGACACCTTTAGGACCAGTATTACCTGACCAACCACGAGACATGAGAGATGAAGATTGATGACCATAGTCGTATTCATCTTCTAATTCCAAGACACCATCTTCTAACTCTCCATCCGAATGATTATCACGTTGAGGTTCACAGCCATCTGGATCAGGAGAATCTAAGCTGATGGTAGTCAGTGCACCTGATAGGGCAGCTTGTTCGAGAGAGTTCATTGAGAGGATAAGATTGAAATGAATGAGTTTGAATGAGAAGATAGATTGAGATGAGAAGATCGAAGGTAGTTTGAACTTGTTGAGAAATGAGAGATGATATGGAAATATGTAAAAGAAGACTTGTCGATGATGATGATGATGATGATGATGGTTTGTTGGATGAAT
Source organism: Melampsora americana (assembly GCA_022264835.1). Classification (NCBI taxonomy): domain Eukaryota; kingdom Fungi; phylum Basidiomycota; class Pucciniomycetes; order Pucciniales; family Melampsoraceae; genus Melampsora; species Melampsora americana. Next base: position 1,296,649 of record JAIFHY010000023.1, on the reverse strand, counting down.
TCGTTTGAGTTGGGTTTTTGAGTTTGATGTTGTTATTATAAATTAAGTCACTTCAGTTGGTTGGTTGGTTGGTTGGTTGGTTTGTTTTATGTATTTCGAAATTTAAATTTAAATTAAATTTTATTTAATTTTTCACTACAAACAAATGTATTATTTTCAGGGATAGTGATCTATCAGATATCTTCGATTCAGGGTCACCGGATTGTACCCAATCGTATACTTATCTATCATATCACGACCCATTCTGTCATCATGCACATTCAATGCATTCCTCTTGACGCTTGACAACTTCATCTCACACATCTTCCAATCATTACTCATCACTCAAACTTCAAACCCTAAAACCCAGTCAAACTCAAAAACTGTCTATTCCTTTACATAATCCAGTTCAGTTTACATCGACGTCATCCAAACTCGCGCTCTTGGCTATTCTTGAAGTTTTTAACCCATTCTCACGACTCTCACTGTCAAGCTCCCCATCAACTTACACAAGCTCAAGTCGACTTCGGAAAGGGCAGATCGGAAGGGTGGCTATGTTCAGGACTCAAGACTCGCAACTTACGCTAGCTGCTAGAACCCAGATCACGTTCAACAAATTTCAAAATCATCTGATTTTTTCAAGCTTCCTCCATACTTGACACAGTTGAATCAGACTACCATACGACAGCAGTAAATTTTGTTGGCCAAAAAAAACATCAATCGGTGCCATAGAAAAGAGCCGCATTCAATCAAAGGTTCTTTTCTGATATGAGCAACATCTTTCACTTTTCTCATATTCCTACATTACAAACCCAAAAATAGAGCCCTTCGTATAGTAATCCAAGCATCAACAGTTGCCTACCTGAATTCAGATCTAACCCATTGTTGAGTCTGACCAAACAGACTGATCTCAATTGGTCTCCTTCATAAGGCCTCAATGAATAGATTCAGGTCCTCTCAAACGCACACATAGAAAGATAAACACAGCATGGGGTTAAGACACCTCATCCATGAAAGAAAAAAAAGTCAATGTACACATGCATGGGGGATGTCATGGCAACCTGTATGTTAAAAAAAAGCTATGACCCGCAAGTTGACAACATCCGACCTTTGCTTTACCCACACATTTGAAGAGAGACTTGCAAAATCGGGAGGTGTGATGACTGGGGTTATAGTTAAGCTCCTCAATCGGAAGATGCTTACTATGTGGCTTTCTGGCAGGTTTTCTCTAAAGAACGGTTTATCTCAGGATCGGAGACGTAAACCAGAAGAGAAGTGAAGTTGATAATGATTCTGATAAAGAGAAAAGCAAAGAAGATTTCAGAAACAATCATATATATAGATATATATATAACAATAGTAATACAGATTTAAGGCACAGAATTTCTGTCCTGTTTTCATCTCTTGATTAATAAGACATCTTTAATATCTAACTGTTGTTGTAAACTGCTAAATATCTTGAACCTAGCAGTTAATGACAAATTATGACTACCCATATACTGTGATCAACATCAAAAACTTGCTGCTTTCACATACCCAAGTCCTCAGTGGCTTGTTTAGGCTCACAGGGATTAGCTTGAGAGAAAAAGGTTGATCACACAGCTAGACAGTAAAAAGGTTAGCTGCAGTATCCACCCGGCACCTTGTGCAAGAAACCCAGACAAAATGTGCTGGACCAGGCCCACAGCCAGGTCAGAGTCAATGTAAATGCTCCAAATAATGGTCCAAATGTAAAGGTATGGATGTCAGTGGCATCCATAACACGTCCAAAACAGAAGCATCCTCCAATTTGACAAGGTATTCATGCAATTCCATAGGATCCAATTGATAATCTAATATAGTCTTGATGTGCAACTCTTCCTGAATGAGTATCTCCTGCCACCGTGCCTGTTGTTGCAACTTATCTTCTTCCAAAGAACCAAGAAAAGGCATCAACACCAAGACATTAAACACTGGGTGCAATTGTTGCAGAGCAGGGGGCAAGTTCAACTCAGAGCTGTGTTATGTCCAATCATCCGCACAACCACAAAAGGGCCCAATTGTCAAACATCAACTTTATTGTTTGGCCGTTTGGTCTCAAGGTGTCACTGCAAAAGCCAAACCAAGTCATCAGGTGCATAAGTTGCCATTACGCAACAACCTTTGTTGTAGAAACGCCCCTGAGCAGTCTTTGCCTATTTGAGATTATTGCACAATGTCTCTTGGACAAGCTGAATGTGTTTAACAAACACATCTGCCGCTGGTTGTCCCAAAGATCCTGTCAATGAATTGAAACATGGATGATAACCTAAAAGAGCAAAGAAAGTTGTCATCCCAGTGGAACTAGATAGCGAGTTATTATAAGGAAACTCAGCTAGTGCCAGAAGATCTGTCCAATTACTCTGGTCCTCTGAAACATAATGCCGTAGATAATCTTGCGACAAAGCATTGGTACACTTGACTTGGCCATCCATCTGATGATGAAATGTTGTCAACGGTATTCCATTGGTCGCAAGCAAGGGCATAACACTTGTCCACAATGTTGAGACCAATGTTGTCCCCCTGTCAGAACCAACAGCATCTGGTATACCATGAAATCAGAAGATGTTGTCAACAAAAGCCTTTGCTAATTCATCTGCCAACCAAGACTCCTTTGCAGGAATGAAATGTACTGCTTTTGAAAAATGATCAACAACAACCATCACTGAATCAAAATCATTTGATACTGGTATTCTAAAAATAAAGTCTATCCCAATGGTCAACCACAGCTGTTCTGGAACAGGAAGAGGAATCAGCTGCCCTTGCAGCGGCCTCTTATCAACCTTAACCTGTTGAAAGTACTGACAACAGAGAGCACATCTCTTTTTGTTTTTTGCCATCCAAAAGAACACAACAGCAGGTCTTAAGTCTTGATTCCTCCCCAGTGACCACCCAACGGTGACTTGTGGAATTCTCTCAGGATTCCTTCTCAAAGACAGATTGGAAGATAGACTCAATCTCACCACCACCAAAAATTGTCAATGAAATTCAAAAAGGCTGGATGAACCCCTGTAATCAATCAATTGTCCTGGTAGGCAGCAGACATCTGTTGCATCAGTCCTAAGTTAAATGACATGAAGCTAGGGACATCAAAACGGCCCAGGTTTTGAATCCTGATTGCATGAATTACAATCTATTTAATCCAGCGAGACCCCAACAAAATGACACATGCACTGTCTTCTTTATGTCCAACAAAATCACAATGTCTTGAAGCTGGATCCGCAGGGTTTGTCTTCCCTGGGGTATGTAAGATTTCAAAGTTGAATTTGCCTAAAAATGACACCCATCTTGCTTGTCTTGGTGTTCATAACTGAACTGTCATAAAATATCTCAGATTAGTGGGATCTGATAAAACTGAAACAGGAAAATTGGTTCCCATCAACCAAGCCCTCCTGTGAGCTACTAGCTTCTGCGGGGTTAGTAAATCACTAAGAAACAAGGTTGGACTTGCATCATGTTCTGAAAACTCTTACTCCCAACAAAAATATGTAAAAGTGGTATAAGGATGTGTACTGTCGCATGAAGAAAAACATACCTGAGCCTCGCAAAATCCTACGGTGAGGATTTGAGAAGAAGTGAAAAAAAATATGTCAGGGGACATCATTTTTGGAGCTCACCCGCCAAAAAACACGAGTCCGTCGTAAGCCCCTCTTCGCGAGGGTGCGGCGAACGCGCTCGTGAGGGGCTTAGCTAAGCTAAGGTAAGCACCAAGTCTAACTTCAAGTTATGCGGTATCTCAAAGTGGGTTTAATCAGTCAATATTGCAATGAAAATCATCCAAAGCATATGATTAGTATACCCTGCTTTCAATATCTCTTGCCGCTCTAACAATGCTTGATTGTAGGAGGAAAATCAGCCTCTTTTATATGGTCTTGCACAGACTTTGCCCTATGAAGGTACTTACCTCGAGATTTTTTGAGACCTGAAAATGGTTTAATGATCGATTTCGAATGAAGGCAATCAATTGGAATGTTAAATTAGAGATAGAATTTATATAACTTGGGTAAGACTTACAATTTTTGAATACACCCTCCATTCTTTTCTCTCTTGCGCCGTCCTTTGCCTAAAGACTCAATGTTCCCTTGCGTAGCTGAGCTAGGTGAGATGAGGTAAAACTGATGATGTGGGACAAAGGTCCTTCTCGACGAGTCGGGATGGATAGTGCAAATGGGCTGGTGAGACACCTCCGAGTCAGTGCATCTCCCTAGCTACTACTGTGCACATGACCCGCATAAAGTCTTTTGAGGTTGGCTTGAGAGCAGAAGATCTGATTGAGCCAAAGATTGAAAAATCCTTCGCGGTGAAAAGGATTTATCCCCTAACGTTCACATCAGATCTTTGTGACCGGAAGCAAGACTAGCTTGAGGTGCGAAAACCATGGGAAAGTGTAACACGATATCAGACTTGTCTTATATATAAGAGCACTCTCAATAACGGGCGGCCATAGCTCAGCAGTTTGCGTTGTCGGGACAGATACATAACCATTACCTCCTTGAGGCAGTGACCATTCTAGAAATCGAAGGGATGGATAGACGGATAATTATTTACCCAGTGTTGCAGATGAGCGTTGATAGGCCCAAGTGAACGATGATTCTTCGAGGCAGTCGACGGTCAATTGACCTAGATTGATGATCACAAAGTTGATAGCGACGGAGTGGAACGAGTAAGCGGAAAACTTCATTTGACTGATTGATCGATCTCAGGTTGGAGACTATCAGAGTTGAGATAGGTAGAAACCTCAATGAGCTTTTAAGAAAATTTCATTCGTTACAATTTGGATCGCTATCACCAAAAATTAAATGTACGTGATTAGCAAGTTTGACTCTTGAGAAATCCGAAAGGTCAATTTGAGTCCAATTTTTTTTATATAAATAGGCAGAGTTCTACCGTTTTTCTATGTCTCCTCCTCATCCGTTTTTATCACTCTACCATTGATACCATCATCGTCTTCTCATAACTTTATCAATTGTACTAGAATCTTTTCATAGATATGTTCGCGATTCGAGCCTTTGTGTTTTTGCTGTTCATCAGTGCCAGCCATGTTGGCTCTCAACTTAACATCCCACCTGGTAACAAAGACCTGTCAGCGATCACTACTACTTGCGCTTATTATGATTATCAAGACTGGGTTTCCGAACACTCATCACAAGGTGGAAGAAGCAGGCAGAAGTCTAGGAACGATAGACGGAAACCGCAATTCCGACATGTAAGTTGATTGAAAACTCAAGATCTCAAAGCCTGAATGTTTGATTTTTGATTTGTTCATTGATATGGGTTGATTCATAAATAGGTTTCCAATATGCGATCAACTTCTCTTTCAGGAAACAGACGTACATCAACTGGAAGGAACCCTCCATCACGACCAAGAGCATCTATGATTACGGTGAGAAGTCATTTCAATTCTAGTAAAACATCATCACACGAGACAAATTTCTGAAGGTTTGTGTTATGATTTGGCTTGGTTACTTCCTATATTCCTTAGGCTTGCCCTCGCGATATGCTCAACCATCGCTCAGATTCCCAGGTGTACCCGGATGCCTGCGTTGATGCTCTTACCACAGGTCCACTCAACAATCCCGACACAGAGAATAAACTCAAAGCCGGTTATAATATCATGTAAGTCTTTTAGTATTTTTAATAATTGATAATTTTTTAATGAGTGACTTGATCTCTTATCTCTTTGGTGATTTTCACACTTGTTTATATCAGTGACAATTGTGGAAAACTCATGTAAGCTACTTTTGAAGTGAACTTTTAACCATTTTATTCATCATATACTCATACCTAAAATCTTTTTTTATTAAAATGAATTTAATAGTGATATCTCCATGAACGATGGAAGTTCTACTACCTTTCAAATCGTTGGATTTTGTCGATTTACTGCGAGTACTAGAAATAGTGCAACAAATGATTTTTGTCATTACCTTGGAATTGACTATACGGTAAGCCTAATGAGTACCTTTTTTGATACAAAAGTTTACTTATTAATTGATGAGATATCTTGAATTTATAGCAATTATCGAGGAGAGCCAATCCAAACACTTGGTCTTCGTAAGTCATCTGAACTACAAATCATTCCCTTGGCTCAAACTCATCTCAATTCTTTTCTCTTGAAATGTTCAGTGTGGGTTTGATTTAGAGCGATCAAGTCGATCATAAATGAAGAACTTGGGCTATAAACTTCACTATTTATGTTGTTCACAGACAATGTTATCTTTTTAGTAAAATCTCTCATTCTTAAGAATGACATTTTCAATCACACTTCATTTTATTTTCAATTACGCTTATGTACTTTTATCTTCAAATTGTATCTATTCTTTGATCGCATTTCAATTTCGTTCTTCTTGTTTTCGTCTACATTATCAAAGTCTTCTTAACAGAACTTTTATCTGAGGGATTTGAAACTAGCGGCTAAAGATCTTTATTCAGGGCCTGGCTTATAGGATGGTTTAAAAGGTCAAAGGTTAAATTTTTCCTCGAGATTCATCTTCTGAATTGCCTACACCTCCACTCTTTGTCAGTAGTAAGTGGCTTTGACCCAAGAACTTAGAAAACCACTCTTTGTGAGATGCCCTTGTCCACATTTCCACAGAAGCATGACGCTGATGAACATCCAGTGAAGACTTCACTTTTGCACAGCTATGATTTATACTGGGCACTTTACCCCATCTCCTATCACTCAACTCTAGCAGGCTATCCAACGTACAAGCTCATATTTGCCATCTGATTTCACCACTAGTGGTACACTGGATTCGCGGGCGTAGAAACTCGACCAAGCAATTGGGAAACCTTCCTCTCTTTTCGATGCTTTGGTCATTACCTTTTGAAACATCAAGGGCGTAAAGAATTGAAACTCGCTGGATTTGTTGGAATTCAAAAGACTTTGCAACATCTACGAGATAGAGTTGCAGAACGAGACAATCTGAGCACAATCAGGAACAAGATCTATCTGAAGAAATCTCATGAGTGACATTTTTGAGCTGCTTCCTGCTTCCACCAGTTCTAGTGAGTTGTCGCATATACACGGGATTAAAGACACGGTCAAGCAGCGGACTAGCAAGCTGGTGATGATAAATTGAGATTGCGATACATAAATAGGTTTACATGTGAAGTTGAAATGATGTCATCATCTACAAGATCGGTCAATGACTATGACGTCAAGATCGAGATGAAGGAATCTGATGAGATCTATTTAAATTCTTGGTTGACCGAATTTAAATTCTTCACATCACTTTACCATTCACCATTTTGGTAAGACCTTTGTATCCAAGATTTCAAATATTTAAAATCATCAATCTCTAATTAAATAACGGTAAACAGCATTACTTATGATCTCATTTATCAATCCTTTAAAAATTGTTCCAAAACCTCACTTCCTTCCCTTTGTTAAACCTCTATACCGCTTCAGCACAGTTTCAATCATGGACCCCGATCCCTACACCGAAAAAGCAGCTAAAGAAGCTTCACCTGATGAAAAGGTTAAAGAAGGTTGTTTCTCTTTCTCTTTCCAATCTCAATTAAAACGGTCTTAGGCTGTCTATGATGACTGAAGCTTGACTCTTGGGATTCGACCTTGCCAACAAAACACAGTCGAATCTATAGTGGACACTGTTCAAAGTATGTTATGACTCACTCCCTTTTGATTGTCATATGAGTATTGAATTATTACACTCTTGATTTCTTCTAGCTGCTATGTTCACAACCCGTCATTCGGATGGAACTTTGAACTCGCGAGCTATGCATCCAGCCTGCAAAAAAGGTTTAGTATTCGAATTCATCGCTAATAATCATTCTGGTTTGTTTTTATTTTATCGTCTATATCGCTCAAAAATATAGATTTAATCATCACATTTTTTAAAAACTTTGAATGATATGTTTTGAACGATTATTCATGATTACAGGAAAGTTTGAAGAAATCAATAAAGATCATGCTTGTAATGTCTCATTTTACGATACCTCATCCACTGATTGGGTATCTGTCGCAGGTCAGTTATGATTGATCATATATTACTCTTATCTTGAGATGATGATCATTGATGGTCGATCTTCCCTCATCATGATCACAGGTGAAGCCAAGGTTATCAATGATCATGAGGAAATTAAAAAGATTTGGAGTCCTTCTATCAAAGCTTGGTTCGGTGATTTGGGAGACGGTAAACATACTGGAAATTACGATGATCCAAGAGTTTCAGCCATTCAAGTCAAACCTACTGAAATCCGATATGTACGTCATGAAGATCATTTTCTGGTTCAACCCTACTCTTCACTCATTCCTTTTCTGTTTTTACTATTCCTCTTTACCTTTTGACCAGTGGCATGCGAAAAGTAAAATCTCCCAAACTGTGGAAATTGCCAAAGCTCGTGTGACCGGAAATACTGCGGCACCGGGTGTTCTCCGAGTGCTTGACTCATCCGAGCTTACTAAAATTAGAGAGTTATGTGGTAAACTTGTATAAAGCTCTTTGGGTAAATCAATCCGACTTGGCTTGCAAGCTTTACTCGTCTCTTCTATAACAAAATTATTGAAACTGCTCTATAAAAAGGTGTACTCTTGTTGTTCAATTAGTTCCTAGCATCACTCATGTATCCTTACCGTAACTTCCTTTGCATTTTGAAAAGTCAAACATGATTTGTGCTGAATTCTATCCAAACTCACATATTCTTACGATAAAAATCCATAAAAAAGTTTGCCGGCGTAGCGTAAACTTAGGTTAAGTTTATGAAAACAGGATGAACATGAAAGCTGCCGTTTTGATAAATTAGTAAATTAACCCCTTGCTTACGATTCAAAATTCGCAAACTTTCTTTTTACAAACGGGAAATGTTTTTTGATGTTCAAGATTGTAAAAAGGTTGCTGAATTAACAAAAATTTTGTTGTAACAATCTCAACTTGACACCCCTTTATATATCATGATATAAGTATATTGAAACCTACCAAACAGACCCTTATCAATTGGATTAAAGTTTGATCTTTTTCATTTGACTATTTCAATCAATCAAAAAATCAATTCAAGTCTTCATAACACTTTTCTTTTCGAATACCCCGAGAGAATCTCTTAAATACATCAAATTGATGGAAAAATTTAAAAAAGATGATTTGCTATACCTTGAAATGCTTCATGAAACATTAAATTTTATATTCAAGAAATTCATTTAGGTATGTAGGTAAATAAATGAATTTTTCAATCTTTAAAAATTTCAAATATCAAATTTGAATTTAATTTAATCAAATTCAGAAGACAAAAACTGGATTTTTAAAAAAGGTTTAAACAAAATCAATCAAAAAAAGTCATCAACTCATCCAAAGATGATGGGATTGAATTCCTTAACTTTTACAAATCAAAAAAGAAAATAAAACGTAAGAAGAATAGATTGAGTTTGATATATAGATAGATAGATAGAAAAGAAGATGAAAACCTTTTAGATTTAAGATGGTTTCTTTGTCATGAAGATTTCAAAAGAAAGGTGAAGGTTGAATTTGATTCTTTGTTTTACATCTCTTTGATTTCCTTATACGACTTTACAAAAATGAAAACAAACCTTCTGGTGAAAGATGGAAGAAAAAACAGAAAGTATTCACAAAGATCACATTTTTCATATGAGTTCTTTCAAGATGAGTTCTTTGATCATTTGATAGTGTTTTTTCAATCAAATCTCATTTACTTAGTTTAATCCTTTTTGAAGTTGAGGTTGATTTCTTGGATTTGGATTTCACAGTAAGATTAGAAGTCAAAGGTTCAGGTTCGGGATCAAGTTCAGATTGATGAGAGATCGGTTCAAGATCTTTTGAAATCAATTGAACAGGTATAGATTTGTTTGTTGCTTGTTCTACAATTAATCCTCTTAACCCTGTGATGAAAAAAGAAAAGAATCAAGTTTTAGATCAAATGACCAAAAAACTTGGTTAGATCACGCTCTTTCATCAACTCTCTCACTCACATTTGTTTTCTTGTTTTAAACTTTCCACCTCTTTTTCTAACTCATTCACTTTATCTTTCATTTCTTTAGCTGATCTTTCAATCTCTTGTTCTTTCAATTTTTTCTTCATTCTAAATCGAGCTGAGCACATCAAAGAAAAACCATAAACCGAATCAGAATAAATCATCCAGAAGTTAACTCATAAGAATCTTGAACCTCATTTGATAATTCTCAAAAGTGATGGAAAAAGGGAGAGGGATCGGATGAGAGAAGTGACAGACCTGAGGCAAGAGTGTTCCTACGTCGCTTATCATCTTCGATGGCCACTTTGTTCGCTTCATCATCATCTAATTCAGCTTTCTCAATTGATAAATGTTCTTCATTCTTGTTTTGATCAGTTTGAATTTCAGAAGTTTGAGAAACTGAGAGAGTAGAGGGGATTAAGACAGATTTGGGTGAGAATTGAATTGATGAATCTACAAGTTGATCTTGGATAGGAAGAGAAGGAGTGGGAATCGATTCATTCAAGGTTGTAGAAGAGATGCCAGGTATAAGATAACTTGATGGATTGTGATCATGACTTATAGAATTGTTTGGTTGAAACAAGTGAGTAGTAGGAAAATTGAATAAATCATCAAACGATCCAGAGTTTTCATTGACCGAGTCACTTAGATCACAAGACGAATGATTAAGTGAATGAAGCAGATGATGATTGTTGTTGTTGTTGTTGTTGTTATTAGAAGATAGATTCGAATGAGGTGAGATAGGATCTAAATCGAAATTGAAATCGATATTTGTCCATGCTTCTAATTGACGATCAAGTTCGATTGAAGGTAATGAGAGATCTTGTAAGTTATTCTGATGGTTTAAATCAATCTCTCTTGATGATGGGTTTGGTGATAATACATTTAAATGTAAGAATGGCCAATCGGATGACATCTTTTAAGAAATCACTGAGTTCTTAAACTGATCAGTTCTGATGTTCGAAGGGTTTTCTTGATTTTGTAGAATTGGGTTTTGTTGAATTGATTTGAAGATCGGAATGTTTTAGGTAAATTCAATCAATTGGACTAATCAAACTAGTTTCTTAGTAAGAGTTGATAGGTAATTGATTAAGATTGTTTTAAGATTCAATTGGTTTTTGTTTTAGGTGACAATCGATGGCAATCTTTTTGATTTGGTTTGAGTTACATAAGTAGTTTGGTTTGGTTTGGATGATGAGTTTGAAGGATAAGGCATAAGACAGAGTTAAAGAGATTGACTATATTAAGTACTTAAGCTTATGTATCTAAACCAAATGTTTCAAAAATCACATAGCTAAATACAGATGGCCCGACCCTTAAACCAGCTGCAACTTGTAAGCTTTGAGGACATTTGTCTGATGCTCTTCCATATACACTCGAGCTCTGGTCTTGTCTGAACATAATATTGTCCAAGGTCTGGTCTTAATGAAATATTTAATGTCTTATCTTTAAAAAGAAAAAGCAAAAGTGCAGCTGAACACATTTTTTGCACTCTTCCTCTGGGCAAGCTTTTGATTTAACTCCTGCATATGTAGTTTTGTCACATTAAAAATGACACATTTTAGCTCTACAACTTACATGCAGCAATCAGTCATGTATCTTTGAAAGTGGGTAGGGCAACATGACATCAATTCCCAGAAGGCAACAGAGAAGACCTTTCTCATCATGACTCACATGGATTTGGCACCTCAATAGATATTTTGAAGCCAATGAAGAGCTTTCACAAATTATAAGGATCAAATCGGTTGGACAAACACAAGTATATATGTGGGTATTTATGATTTCCTGCTAGTTATAGACACAATTAGAGTTTCTAACATGATATATTTTGCAACTTGTTTGTTTTAATAACATATTCATGGCCAAGGTCAAAAATCTGGAAAAATATGCAAAATCAGGGAAAAGCACAAGCAAATGCGACAAGTATTGTTTGACACATTTTTCTGACTCTTTGCAGCTTCTGTATAATTTTTGATATCTATCAATTTTCTAAAATCTGCAGTAAATTTGTAATCTGGCATAGTTCTAGGAGGGGTAGTTGGGTTTTGATGATCCTTACTATAGTGCTGTGATAGTGGCAGCCTTGATGTTTGGCACACCAAACTTACACTTCAATCATCAAGAAAGCCATATGATGATTCATAATCTACTTACAAGCCAGAGCATAGGGAATTAAAGTCCACCCTTGATGTAAGCCTCAGCATTTGCACACCTTTACTCATAGGTCAATATGCATATATTGCAGGGTACTTTGGCTGGCAAATTTAAAAATCAGCTCATAATTTTCAATGTGTATAGTGTGATACTGATATATTATGGATACATATATACTGAATGAGTGCATCAGGGTTTCACTGCACACCTGTGGACCACTCAAGATCTATACCTCTCACACTTCCCTAACTGCACCCTAATTCTCTGTGCAACCAATATGTACACCACCAAACTGGGTTAAAGCTGGAGATAGTAGGGGCCAATCTGTTTCAACCTCCAAAGTGATGATACACTGGTTCATAAGATTCACAGCCACAATTTCATCCTGCTCACATTTGGATATAGACAGTTTTTTGTACTTGGTTCAATTTCACAGATAGCAAAATCTTCTTTGGGTCTAGATTCAATCAACAAACAGAAAGAGGTCAATCAACCAGATTCAACATGTCAACTTCTGATGCCCTCATCAAGAGCATCTCAAGAAGTAGCTTCTGAGGAGATCTGAACAAATTTTTTGGTTGATGTGAAATAGGAGTGACTCAGACCATTACAAATAGAATCATCACTTGCACAATTCCCTATCTTTGGTGTCTCACAGAATAGGGAAAAGATAACCAACACAAGCAGAGATAAAGCTTGAACAGACCAATTCAAAGAAGCCCTTAAAAACAACTGGTGATAAAGCTTAGGGCCCGTTTGGCAATCACCAAGATACTTTATACAACCATATACTATACCAAATGAAGAAATTGAGATATTGGGTTTTGGTGAAATATATGGTCATATTGAGTATCTGGACAGTTGCCAAACAGGCCCTTAAGACAAGAGCCTCCACATAATCACTCAGTTTCAAATTCTGTAGTCAATTGAGGATAAGGGTTGCTTCCCTCTAGATAGATACTGCTGGGAGTGGAAACAAGGCAGATTTATCTGACAAGCTTGCTCCACTGACACAGTTCTAGATCGCTCCAGTAGAAGAATTTTTTGAAACTTTTTGGCTGCCAATCAGAAAGTGGGACAATCTAGATGGAAGCTTTTGAACCAAAATGTCCGACATGAAAGCATTCCACACAGCAGTCTGATTGATGTTTTAAACAAGCACCATATACATATTATGTACTCAGAGCCATCCCAAATAGCCAAAGAATAGGTCCCGGATGTCAAACCACTGTGCTGTGATGATCCCCCCCTTTCTCAATAGATCCACAATCCCCTAATCCAATCCTTGTCTGCAGAACTCCCACAGACCAAGAGTCAATATAACGCTGTTGTGACACAACAAAAATGACCAGCCCAGAGCCGCTTCCTCAACAGTAACAGCTCCCAGACAATACATTTATGGTGAGATATCAGACTGTCCAGATAGGGCTATACCAACAATTTTTATCCTGCAGTACTGTATTGCTAGCTACTGATTGTCATTGCTTTCCATGCTTCCTTTTCATTCGGTGAGGAAGGACCAACAGTTGATAAATCACTCACTTCTCACGTCATTATGCTGATGAAAAATCGCCAATGGAACCAAGTTTAAAGGAGTACATTATGGGTAGTGTGATATTGAAAAACGCGACAAGGCTCGAGAAAAATACTGATCGATGGAGTACGGTGCTTCGTGAATAGCTTACCACTCAAATTCGCTGCGAAAGGTCATGTGATATCAGTGTGGGCACTTGTAATTTATGAAGCTCATCCCAAGAAGTACTAACCCATTGCACTTGTGAAACACGTAATCCTTCCCCTGTACAGACACGATGCCGTCCTTCAACGTAATTTTCCACTTATTTTTGACGCGTTGAACCTGGGTGTACCACACCAGCAACTATTCTCAGTCACAGTTTTCGGAGACAGAACGATTGAGACTGCTCTTCTAGTGAGTGGCCAGAAGCCAAGTAAAGAAGCCTACTTTGTCATAGAGCGCAATCACAAGATCACCAGGATTATTGTTTCCGTTTGCACCACTACCGTTCTCATTATCTTCTACATCCGCTGCATCTGCTTCATCTTCTGAATCGTCCAAGTCGGAGTTGATCTCATCGGTGTCATGATCGACTTTCTCAGATCGCTTGGATGGGGTGGTAGGAACGGCTGGTTTGGATTCTGAGGTTGAAGCCTGTCTGTCCTGCTCCGGATTTGACATCAGCAACGGCCATAACAACCCTGTCGTATCATCGGGATGCGCAACTAACAGGCTCGATAGAATCTTCAGGCTTGGGCAGCGCCGGTCCTAAAGCTTCTTGAATGGGGCCCAGCCGAGGATCGGCGGAAAAGTCGGTAACCCTTGTAGCGGCTAACTTGGTTTCCCAGGACTACAGGAGGCAAGATGGTAAATAACGAGCTCTAAAAAGTGACGATCATTGTATGAGATTATCTTAACTGCTTGCAATGCATCCAAGACGGCTTGTTCAATTCCCATCTCATCGAAATCGGCTCGGCAATGTGTAACAACCTCATCGATGATGCTCCGGTAAGCTGACGACTGTGAACCACCGGAGGGAAAAGATTAGCTGACACTCAACGTGAGAGGGCCAACTGAAGACCCCGGCGCCTCAAAAGGGACAATGCAGAGAAGAGCTTTGAAAATGGATCAAGTCATAAGGTCTCGGAAGCCAAATGCAGACGGAAGGACGGCTAGTCATAGCAAACAGATACTCGATAAAGCTAACATCGTCTCGATGGATGGTACGTCGAGAACAAGAAGTAGAAACAAGAAAATCTCGGCTTACAACGACTCTTCCACTCATCCCACACTGTGATCGAGAGATTTGATTGCCTCAAATAAGAGTGCCGCCAAAGCTAACTAGACAGACGCAACTACGAACAGATTATTCGACAATCGTAAGATTCGACACAAGTGGTGAATGAAGGAAGATTCGAACGTTCAGGCTCATTAATGATTGAAAACGATGTTTGGTAATAGAGAAACGGCGATGCAAGGAGCGGCTGTTTGCAAGTTGATCGCCTTTTGGCGCAACGAAAAACGCGAAACAATTTGTGCGACCCTACTCACTCGAAGATGGGGTGATTTATGACTGCTCTGGAGGTGGAAGATAGCCTTTACTCGTTAATGGAGCAATCGATTGATTTCAATTTCGGAATATCGAAGGAATCGAGAAAGACGTGAGGTCGGGGTGTCAATTTATAGGAAATGGAAGTGAGGTGAGGGTTGAACTGGCTGACCATTTCAGGGGTACGCTCCACCTGTGAAAGGCTCGTGACAGGCTGAGGCACAGATGAGAAATACAGGTTTGTGCCTCACAAAGGTTTAAACCTGTTTGAATTATTCAAGGAGCTTAGCGTCAGGCTTAAGTCGAATGCCTTAACATAGGGCTGCGACCCGGACCTGTTGGCCCCGGGGCGTTGCCCGGCTCTGGATAGACCCGAGAGCCTCTCAAAATCGCTCAGGGCCGACCAGGCACGCCCTGAATGCTAGGCCTTGGAGCCAGGCAGGGCCAGACTCAAATGGGGGCACAAAAATCTTGGTGAAAGGGGATATTTTGTATTTCAAAGCATTTCCAAGGCTACACAATCTGATTCTCATGTATAAAAAGGTATAAGCATAGGAGGTTTCTAATCAATAGACTACTTATGAGTTTATAACTAAAAAACAAGTATGAAAAAGAGAGACAATGTTGAGTCAATCATAATACGTTGTTCCAACTCTTGAGGCAAACCTGAGCCTCAAGATTGGTGGGAGTAAAAGCGGCACGGTGATCACTTATGACTCTCAAGGCATTAGAAAACAAGTGCTCAGTTGGAGCACTTGTGGCAGGAACTGCAAGCATGGCCCTCGCCATGCAAGCTAAGTTGGGCCAGTGGCGTCCAGAGGTCTCCCAGTATACAAGGGGCTTTTGCAACTCGTCCTCTTGAGGGGCTGTCAGGTATTCCCTGACTTCGTCTTTGATCGGGACTGTCTTGCGCCTCTTGATGTAATGTTGAGGTCGATCAAAGCTGAGAGTTTCTTGAGGTTCGACTACCTCGATGTCACGTCATGAAGAACGTGCGCCGAGCCCAACAAGGATTTGTTGACGCGACCAAGCCCATCAAGGTTGATCCGGATGCGCCTGGGATTGCGATCTGCAACAAGCCTCTCGCGATTGACAAGCATGGGAGTACGAAGTCGATGATTTGACATCTCAATCACTACCATCATATTGTAGTACCAGTTCGAACTGATCAACCGAAAGTGGCTGCCTTCTACATTGATGGAGAGCCTGTCAAAGTAAGTACTTTCCCTCCATTCAATTCTCTCTTTTTTTTGATGTGATTTTAATAATGTTTTGATTCTTTGCTTTAGGTCAGACCTCCCAACAGTGCCAACCTCAAGCAAGCTCTGGTCCGCATGGTTGTCAACCAAGAGGTCCCAATCAACTTTGTCAATGCAAAAGAGTTCCGAGAGATCATCAACATGATCAATTCCACGGCTTTCACCCTCTTATTCAAACGAACCGCAATCACCGATGCGATATTGGACAGTTTCCAATTGGCTCGAACGAAGATCATCAACATGCTCTCCTCCGTTGCTCACATTTCCATCACGTGTGATGGTTGGACCTCTCCAACTAACGTCTCGATGCTTGGTGTCACTGCCCACTGGATCACTGACGACTTCAATCTCTGTGGTATTACTCTGGCTTTGGAGCCCATCAAAGGACCCCACACTGAAACCAATCTAGCTTCCCTCCTCAAAACCGTTCTGGAATCCTTTCATCTCACTGATTGCCTCTATTGTATCACCGCTGACCATGCTTCACACAATACCACCATGGGCCAACACCTCTCGACCTTGATCCCTCATTTCAACTCTTCCGAGCACCTTCATGGGTGCATAGCACACGTCATCAACCTAGTCGCTAAAGCTGGTATGGCGGTCTTTGACCAAAAGCCGCCTGCGCCTATAAACACCCTGGATCCCGCCATACCACAGTCTCAGTCTTCCTTTCCGTTGTTTATCAAGCTGACCTCTCACTCGGAGTTAAGTAGTGTCCTCACCAGAATCAGAGGCTTCCACAAAAAAGTCAAGTATAGTAGTCAGCTCAAGATCTCACTTGACAACGCCATTGCCAGCTGCCCCACTTTGGAAAGCAAGGTTGGACTTGTACATGAGGTATCCACCCGCTGGTCATCCACTCACTCTCACTTGCTTGATTTGTTGAGCTCCGAGTGGTCTTGGAATACCAATTCAACTGTAACCCAGCACTCGAGCCTTTCAAGCTGGACTACGACAAATGGATCCTGGTAGAAAACCTAGTCCAGTTCTTAGGTCCCCTTGCAACTGTGACCAAAACGATGGAAGGTCATTTATACCCCACTTTTTCTCTTGTCATGCCTGACTATCAATGGCTTGTTGATTGGCTTGAAAAGGTATGTTTTTTTTTCTCATTTTTTCCATCTTTTCATTTGATGACTAGTCTAAGTTACTAATATCTTGTACCGTATTTGAATCTTGATAGGCCTGGGCTGATTCCAAGTGTAAGGAATTAAAGGTGGCAATCATGCCAATGATCAAGAAGCTCATTCAGTATCAGAAGGCTGCCAAGACAAAACCGGTCTACATCTGTTCAGCAATCCTTGACCCCCGTCTCAAACTTACTGCAATCAAACCCCAAACCTTGGAATTGCTTGGTTGGGGACCTGATGATCTAGTCATATACTTTACTTCACAAGCCACCAGATTCAAGCCTGCTCCCAACCTTGACATCGAGGTAGTCGAACCTCAAGAAACTCTCAGCTTTGATCGACCTCAATATTACATCAAGAGGCGCAAGACAGTCCCGATCAAAGACGAAGTCAGGGAATACCTGACAGCCCCTCAAGAGGACGAGTTGCAAAAGCCCCTTGTATACTGGGAGACCTCTGGACGCCACTGGCCCAACTTAGCTTGCATGGCGAGGGCCATGCTTGCAGTTCCTGCCACAAGTGCTCCAACTGAGCACTTGTTTTCTAATGCCTTGAGAGTCATAAGTGATCACCGTGCCGCTTTTACTCCCACCAATCTTGAGGCTCAGGTTTGCCTCAAGAGTTGGAACAACGTATTATGATTGACTCAACATTGTCTCTCTTTTTCATACTTGTTTTTTAGTTATAAACTCATAAGTAGTCTATTGATTAGAAACCTCCTATGCTTATACCTTTTTATACATGAGAATCAGATTGTGTAGCCTTGGAAATGCTTTGAAATACAAAATATCCCCTTTCACCAAGATTTTTGTGCCCCCATTTGAGTCTGGCCCTGCCTGGCTCCAAGGCCTAGCATTCAGGGCGTGCCTGGTCGGCCCTGAGCGATTTTGAGAGGCTCTCGGGTCTATCCAGAGCCGGGCAACGCCCCGGGGCCAACAGGTCCGGGTTGCAGCCCTATGTTAAGGCATTCGACTTAAGCCTGACGCTAAGCTCCACTTAATATCTTATAATTCCGCTAGGTGTACATATTCGAGGGGATGGAAAGGTAACTTGATAAAAGGTACTTTCCATCCCTTCTAGGTAGTCCCGACTATCACGTCCCGGACTACCGATGTTTGGGTTATACTGAAATCCCCGATTCCATACATACCTGATTAGTCAAGATGTTGGAGTCGGATGAGTTTTCCCATTCTATAATGAATATTTCCGAGATATCGACAAATTACCGATATCTCGAAGTTAATACTTATAAGAGATCATTGCTTATACCAAAGCTATACCAGCAATCTCAATAATGTGCGGTATAGATTTTAGTATAGGAATTCACAATGGTATACCATGATGATATTCTTGGATCAAATGATTCTTATGGAAATTATAGAAATTTACTCTTATGGATTTCAGAACACTCTAGAGGGTTACATAAGTCAAATCACTAAGTGATTCAAACAATTTGGTTTCAGTTTATAATCCCTCCACTCAGAGTTGAAAGCCTGAGCCTCTAAACGAAACCCCCCTCTTTCAGATCTATTGTGTTACCCAAACATCTATTCCATTATCCACTCAACTTATGCAAGTTCAATACGTGTAGCAGTTCTCTCGTCTCTCTTATCTCGTCCGCCGAGTATCCCTTTATGTAAAGCCTCCATGCATCTGACTTCCATCTGCCTACTTCACAAATCTCTTGAATTGGTATCCCCATCGCGAACCTAAAGGATGCCCCTCCTACTCTGAAGGAATGGCCAGTTATGCCTTTGAATTTTCCTTCCTCCCATAGCTTCATGCAAGTCGACATCACTAGATGTTTAGTGAGCGGTATTTTTGTCAAGCCATCTCTGTAACTGAAAAGCGGCTCGTCGTCTCTAATGGTGTCGGCCAAACGCCTCTTCAAGGCCCCCATCGGACATAGAATGTGATTAAGGTTTTTCAGTTGCAGGACTTGGGCCTCGCCTGGCTTTGCTGTTTTGGCGCTTCTGAGTGAGATAAAACCTTCTTCCATCTGCCCATCCATTATCATTCTTACGTCTGACCTTACAATCAACCCTTTGGCGTCTTGATTACTACCAACCAGTTCTCCTAAACGCGCTAGGCTCCAGAAGGCGATTAAAACCGTATCTAAAATCGCAATCTCTTTGACACCACCTTCAATCAAACCCTCGACTAAGCACATCAGATGTTTAAGGTGGACCGCCTTCTTTTCTATCTTCTTTGGCGCAGCGGCATCAATCTTCTTTGACGCAGTCAACAGCAATTTTACAGTCGCATCGTTTACATTTGGGAACGTTTCTTTATGGTATAGGTGCCAAGCCTTGAGACCATACAAATACTTTTCTAACGTATTCGACAGGATGTCTTCCTTCGACGGGCCGGCATTTGTTCTTCCTGCCCAGATGCAAAATCCGTATATTTCATCCTCGGAGGCCGGAAGCCCGGATTGACATTCTGACTTTTCTTTTCTGTATTTTAGAAACTTCCTAACTGCCCCGTTGTAGCTTAAAATGGTGGTCCATTTCCACCCGTCGAGTATATGCTGTTGCAGCTCGTTGTAGTATATTCTTTCATCTCCCTTGCTCAAGAAATGTGCGATTTGTTTAGTTTCTTGATTTTTCAGCATGGTTGTAGAGATTTGAAATGATGAGTTTGGATTTTGGGAATCTTAATTCTCAAGTCTAATTCCAGTGCAATCGGACTTCAAAGGCAGTTATCGCAAAGAACTCAAGTTGTCTCACTAGGTGTTTCACACCCTGATCACACCCTGAAGTATTTGTTCTATTACAGCTCCTTTTACACTTAAGGACAAGTATTATACATGAGTTAATTACAATACCCGTAGCAACCAACTGATATACATGCGTCAAGGGAAACTCAATCCGGGAAACTGGACCTTGAGGACATCATAGTCATCAACTAATAATAGTTTCTGGCTAAAGACGTTCAACAAATCTCTTGGGACTCCTACCCACACCCTGTTCGACTCCAATTTATCATGTGTTTCACCTCTTGATATGTCATCCGCCTTGTTCATCTTTGAGGCTACTCTCTTCGCAACAAGATCCATGTGGCAAGATATGAGGAGTTTTTGAATCTCTCGCCATTCCCTGTTTACCTCTAGATCATTCGACCTCCGATTCTTTATTGCGTTTTCGGTGGTAGTATTGTCTGTCCATACAATCAAGGATTTACCGTCATAATTTCCCTCTGAGATAATGTGCCACAGTCCCAATCTTATTGCCACGGTTTCCAGCCAGGCTATTCCCCGTTTACCCAATCCGGAGTTTTCCCATCCTGGTCTCAATTTCAGCTGAAACCATTTCTTACCTATTAGTACTCCTACTCCGTAAGAGGTTGATGCGTCTCCTATCCAACCCACATCAACAGGGTCGCCGTATCTGATTAGTCTTGTGTGTTCGAAATCAGAGAGCATGAGCTTCCAATGGAGGAGGTCCATTTTCACGTCTTGAGGGATAGGTTGTGTCGCGTGTTTGTGGACCCAGCTCTTCTTCCACCTATAGAGCGATGTCATATAACATTTCAATTGGGGCAGGATCAGAGTGACATGTACTAGTCTTCCTATAAGTATCTCTACTTCATTGAACGAGAACTTCTTGTCCGGTTGTAGTGCGTCTAAGATTTGAGATTTTCGTTGGTCTAGCTTAGCTTCTGGTAGCCTCACGGTCTTCGATGCGCCGTTCCATATGAAACCTATAAATTTCTGCTCAGTCTTAAAATCTGAAATCTTTTCTCTATTGGTTATAACTCCTAGTTCGAGACTTCTTGTGACCACGTCATCCATTACTACGGATGAAGTAGACCGCTTCACAAACAGCGCGTCGTCTACCCACCTGAAAATTTCTATCACATCGAACTCGTGTTTCATAATTCCCTTCCATGTGTCTGCCGGTCTCCCAAATGACCCACACCCTGCTACCCCGCCAAAACCGATCCTGGTATCCCACCAGATGTCGCCATTCGTGTCTAGTATCATCATATACGGTTGTTGACACCTCATCGTTGGTATTTGACGATAGGCTTTCTCCCAATCGAAAATCGCTAGTAACAAGGGTTCTTCTGAGTTTCTGAAGAAGGATGAAACTTTCGCGAAGTCGTCCCATGTAGTTTTAAAATCTTTTGCGTCGACAAAGGAGTTCACGGATGGTATATCTGGATTGTTTCTAGGGAATGATAGGTCATTGATAGGTCTTATGGACCCGTCGCCGTTTACTACGGCACCCAAAGGGTTCGTCCTAAAGAAGCCTACTCTCCTATACATGTCTTCATGCTTGTACGGTCCGTAGATCCTTCCTGCCGCCTTCTCTTTCCTCATGTTTGATTCGATCTTTTCCTTTGCCAAACTTGAAGAGGTATGATTAGGCGGAGTATACCACTTACAGTCAATTAGGAAGTGGTGAGGGATCCCCTGGTCAAAGCCATTCTTAAAACCTTCCAGTATATCTTTGTATTCTTCAAACAGCCCGGCAGTCTTAAGGCTCCTTTCCCACTCCTCAACATTCATTTCACAAGTCACTTCACCTGGCCACACCAGGGATGAAGGGTGTGAGGTAGCATTTCTTCCAGACAATGAATCTTCATCTGGTCCACGCGTTGCTCTCAATCTCGTGGGTGGAGCGTTCTTCTTTCTGCTATATCTTTAGAATGAACAATCATGATAAAAAATTAATGAATTACGGTGATTTAAATAAACAATATGGTATATAATTACAACTCAGCCGGAAACAATGGCTCGCATTCTGGCATTAAAAAGGGAGGGCAGAAACAAATTGAACAAGCGGCTACCTACGCGTCTGGTCTCGCAACTTTGCCTTTCAAGTCCCCGTTTCTCTTGAAATTCGGGTTGAAATTTCTCCCCCTGTAACCTCCGTAGGGTCCTGCCGCCTTAAACGGTCTACTTTTCTCGTGAGAGTTCTTTGAGGTGCCGAAAGAGGGTCTCGAGTTGTGTGACGGTATGAAAGATTGGTCCGATAATACGTCTGAGTATGGGTTTTTCCCGTACTTCTCTCCGCCCATCATATAGGGATTATCTGATGTGTTAAGGTCGTCTTGGGCGCGTGCGTTGTAAAATATTTCGTTGACCAAGCCGGCTGGTTCTAACAATGGGTTTGGTACCTTTTGATCGGGGTTTCTAACTGCAAAGACCGATTTCCTAATGGTTAGGTCGTATTTGAAGGCTATGACCCAGGAACGCTGCTCTTTGAAGATCCTTAACACGTTCTTCTTATGCAATTCCATTGCATCCGCGAAACCTGGAAACTTATAATCATTCCTCAACATGCTGATGAAACTATCCATGTTCTCTCCCCATTCGAAGCGAGGTTGGGTCCATTCGCCTGGAAAAGGGTGGCCCCTATACCTCTCAACCTCTTTGTCACCTTTCTTATAATCTACGTAGTTATCGCTAGCTGCTTGTTGCCAATTCCTATTGAAAATGGTTAACGGCAGTTGACCTTGCAGAGTTTGCATGTTCTTATGGAAGAAAAGTGGAAGTGATTGGGCGTTCAAGTCTGGGGTTATACTGAAATCAAAAAAGATTCCTCCTTCCGAAAAGGTCGACTCTTGTAAGCTGAAACCTTTCGTAAAGCTATGCGTCTTGTTTATCAGCGGAACATGCGGTGGTTCATTTGTTAAGTCTATTAAATTGTTGCCTTGAGATTCTTGTTGACTTGGATTGATGCTGTTCAGGAGATTCATCGCTTTTGAAAAGGAAGCTTCGTCTGCATCTCGGATAGATGAAGTATTAGCATTGTTGGACTTGGAGATTTTCGGTAATTTTAGGGATGTACCAAAGAGGTTTCCAAATTCTGCATTTTTGTTCTTAGGATCTGGTTGTCCTAGATTATCCGCTCCCTGGTCACCGCTAATGAACCTTGGGTCGATGTGCGGGTTCGGCCCTATCTTTGGAGGTGCTGAAGCCTCTGAAGGTATTTCTGGATCAACAGATACAAGGTACGTCAGGTTAGTTCCCTGTCAGCATTTAGAATTTCTCTTTCTCTAGTCTAACAAGATCTATTGAGTAACCTTCCCTCGGTCTGACAAGACTTTGAGGATCTTTGGACATGTTTAGGTAGCAAAACATTGCTCACCCTTGCCCCTGTTAAGGTAATTCGAGATTAGCATCTGCTTGTTGTATTTGCTGAATGCTGATGAATTGTTGCTTCCGCTTTTATCTGCAATGGCAGCTTCCTTCGTATGGGAGGACGTATTTGGGGTAATGGCTCCTAAGATAGCCGTTGCATTGAGGATTGCGTTGTCTGCCATCAGATCCGGAATCTTAGACGAAGGTCTGTATTATATGCCGAAATTCTTAGAGAAATTTTTAAATTTATAAATTGAGAGTGTGATGGTACTTGAAAAATAAAATTTTTATATAATTTGAATTCTAAGATTGTAGAGAAAGGATAATAATTAATAATATCCTTTATCTCTAGCGATATAATGTTAAGTGATGTCCGGATAAGAGCAATGATAATGAGAGAAACAGAGAGTTTAGATTTCGACCAGGAAAGAGGGGGAAATCTACGCATCTCATGTTTATCTATATAATCCATTTTCGTGAATCCTTATAGGCTTATTGTTCCTTTCGGTTGGACTGGGCCAATATTTATGTTGCCCAGGGAAAAGGCCTGGGCGGGTACCACTCATTTGCTGAGCGTATCTCTACATCTAGGCTAGGCCAGATTCACTACACCACAAACCCTGCCGCACGGTTGACCAACTGTGAAGCGGCCCCGTTGCGCCACCGCGAAATTTGGCTGGTGAAGAACGTGGATGAAACGTTCGCGTCTTCACCGCATCTCATCCGCTCCAAATTTCACGGTAGCGTAGTGGTGATTTTATGGATCTCAAACGGTGATATTATTAACTCACCCAGCGAGTGAAAACCCTCACGGTGTTCTCACGGCTATCCACCCTGATTCCAAATGGTTGATATTGCCATGAAAATCTGCTTCAATTACGCGCTGGAACGAGAGTCACGTGGCTCCGCATTTTTTTATATCACAAAATACACAAATGAATTGCACTACAGCAAGAGAATAGAAAGTAAGATAATAGCTGAGGAGGCCAAACACATTGGAATGAATAGAACCATATACATTGTTAAAAGATTGTAAAAATCAACCAGTACAATAAAACAATAAGACAATAAAACAACTGCGGCCTGCTGAAATGCTAATCAGCCTCTGTTTCCACCTGGTCATGCATAGCTTCATCAGGAGCAAGATCGGTTCCAAAAGTTTGGTTCAGCTGTTGAATAGTATCTTGAATGCGATTCTCCGTGGGCAAAGCAAAATCGTTGATTTCCTTGAGCTGCGTGAAATTTTTCTTGCCGTCAATTCGGTCATAATCATCCTGCAAAACCAACAGGTAGAAGCTAAATAGAAGGTATCAGCCGTTGCTCATTGAACTCAAGAGATTGAGGCTTACGCATAACGATATCGGCGAGACTGAGAGCGCAAGAACTCAAGCTTTTCATCTACAACGTCCCAAAAGCTTCGGTTGTTATAAATTCCACGGTTTAGTCCCCAGTGTATAGCTTGCATTCGCTGAGTAAGACGCCTCTTGATTGTCAGTTCCGTGGAATATGTGTTGTACTGGTTTAGAAAAATGACTTACCAACCATGCATACCTAGCGGTACATAGATTGTCTACCTCCTTCAGTATTTCCTCTCGCACACGCACACGGCCTCCAACTAGGTCTCGTTCTTTTTGGTAAAGCTGGAAAACACTTCTCATTAGTTCCCTAATGAGAAGTGTAAAAATCAGTAATTTACCTTGACGATGATTGTATCTATGATGGGGACATTTGCATTGGAGGTGGTGGAGTTTCCTGATTTTTGCAAGTTGATGTTGCTGAGGAACTATCAAAAGGAAGTCAAGGTTGAACACAGATTGTCAAAATTTATGTGTGGCTCAAAATGGGTAAAGGAATGGACTCACGATATCTTTGAATTCTTTTCTGACCTCTTTCAATATGGTGTTGATCAATGTTCGAAGAGCTTGTGTACTTGCTGGATCAGGATCGGAGCCGTAACCAGAGGGCAAAAGGCGATTCTTCCACTCGGAGGGATTAGCTAGAACAGCACTCTAGCAATTAAAATTTGATTCAGCTATATTCATCGGATTCTGAGAATGAGAACTATGAAGTTGGAAGTAGCCTACCATCACCTTTGCAAAAAAACATAAGGGTAACCGGTCTTGATCATCTAGTCTGTCCTCAGTCGCGGTGTAGGCTTGCACATCGCCACCAAGGACGCTCTGACACGCCACCATTCGAATCACTCCCTAAAGTGTAACGATATATGGCACTGTAAATTCAAAAGTTGAACACGATGATGTTGATGATGATGTGTTAAACTTACACGGAGTTCCTTACTGGCTTTCCAAACAAAGCTATCTGACCGTGGCAAAGCTCGCCCGCTTTCGAGTGCGCTCAACCTTTGAGTGACCTCATCACGAAGCTCTCTGACCTCTTGGCGATCAGCAAGAGAGGCCACAATGCAGGCCATAAATTGGTCTTCGCCGCCCTTGGCCTATGCGAATGAGGATGAACAGGTGTGTGAATAAATATTGAATGAAAACTCAAACTTACAGTGCACAATCGACGCCCCATTGCCTTGCTCTCTTCATCTAGATCAGCGTCCCGAGCCATACGGTTGAAGTTGAGAAGCGGGAAGCCACCCAATGGAGTATAGATATCTGGTTTCCTTGAACCACTTGCTGCGCTGGGTGAGGTGCCAGGCGAGTCTGGGGTTTCGTCATTTGATGAAGAGGTGGAATGGCGTGGGTCGTTGGCTTCTGGACCCTTGCGATGATGGTCTGAACAGATTTGAAACGTTGGTCATTCATATTGAAAATCTGGCGGGATATCAAGATTGACGTACCACTTTCTCCGGCAGGACCATTGAATAGGTCAAGGTCAGCTGACGCAATCAGTCTCTCTGCCTCTTGTGATGTGTTGGGAGATTCGACTTCCAACTCATGCGTAGGCCTCTTCCCAGAGGCGGCCGCGGACAACATGGTTGGAACCGTAGGGGCAGGTGCCACAGTCGGAGGTATGGTTGGAACCGTAGGGGCAGGTGCCACAGTCGGAGGTATGGTTGGAACCGTAGGGGCAGGTGCCACAGTCGGAGGTACTCCGCCGGTACGCAGGCTGCGTCTCTGGGGGGTGGTGCTGGCTACCTGGACGCCAGAGGTCACATTGGATTGGGATGCTCCAATCGAGGAGAGATTGGCCGGGGTCACGGGGTACGGCTTATAACGATTCCTACGAGGCATTCAGTCGGTTCAGTTGGAAATGAGTTCGATGTTGATCGATAAGCTGAAGGGTTCGGATTGATGGATTGATGGTGAGTGTTGTGTGAACGGAAAGGGGAGGGAATGATTTTTTTGAAACAGCGAGAAGAGATCTCAACAAAAATACAAGTGAAAACATGAGAGAAAATGACCAGTGAGTGAACACTGGTGGTCTTGTGTGATCAGGTCAGCACACGTGATCACACATGCGCATTACCAAAAGTCGGTTTCTGATTCCCTGATTGATTGATTGATTCTGATTGTCTTTCGACTTGGTTATCTTGTTAAAGTATCTTCATGTGCACTTTGAGCTCATCCGTTCAAGTTTGAAAAGTGTATCAATCTGTAGAAATCTATTTATTACTTACCAAAGATACAGATGGAAAATTACAGATGGATAATTGTAAGGTTTAAGAATAGTTTACGAATGATGTGCAAAATGATCAAGCATCACATCAATTTAGATCGATGTAAATGGATGTAAATATTGAGTTTGGTCAATCTGTATCTGATGAATAAAGCCTGCGTGTTTTCCTTCTCTTTGAAGGACCTGCAACGGGTGAATTCACGTTCGGCGATGATCCAAACTGTGACGGAATTGGGGTCTGTGAGGGTGTTGTTACATTATTCAAATGAGTTTTACGCATCTTCCTTTTGTTTGTTGCTGGTTGACCACTTGTTCCAGTGCTTGTTCCAGCAAGGAGTTTTGCACGTTCTCTGTGCCGTTTCTTCTCGCGGTTTTCATCTCTCTCCTTGATTGTGTCGGACCACTCCTCAATCCCTTTTTCAATTGCTTCCATCCATTCCTCAGGTGTAACGTCGTGGCAAGGTAAGCAGGCCCAGTCGCGATGTAATGCAGAAGAATAAAATGAGGCTGAGTTCAACACAAAATTGGACGACTCTACATGAATGACCTCAAAATCTTTTGCTTGAGAAACCTGCCTTTCAATCATGATCTGATGAGTCTTTTCAACTGTGCACTCGGATTGGTGGCAGTCATGTTGGACATTAAGCACCCCATCAATATCCTACCGCAAGAAACACATTTCATTTGGTTGTTCACTATGAGGCAATCACTGACTGTAATTAGGATAGATTGTGATGGAAGCTTACTTGTGGGTTGATCCATACGATCTTCTCCCTCTGCTCAACCTCTCGCATTCCATAAAATTCACTGATCGCACCCTTCCTACATTTGTTCATCTGCACCTTTGTCTGCTTTGCATCACAACCACCAACACCCCAGATTGTCTTGACTCGGCCTATCGTCCTTCCGGTGGCTGCACACGCCTTGACTGACACAAACACACCAGTCGTTACACTTTGGCCATTTTTCAACCTGATATCACTAATGATTTTCCAGTCTTTTGCGGCGAAGGAGTCGAATATATCTTTTGGAACTGAGTTGCCTGCGTTTCCCGGTTGTCTTTTTTTGGGTTCTTTGGGAGGAATTAATTAGCATTTGTCATATATCCATCGTGTGGTCCATGAGGGACTCACTGCCAATTTCGATTTTCTTCTCTTGAGTCCAAGACGAATTGTAACCCAAGGCTCTTTGGAACAACACATTATTCTGAAAAATGTTGCGAACATTCAAGCTACTCTGTATGTAGGTCTGTAGTTGTGAGTGGTAGTGCTTTGTCCCCGCTGTGATTGTCCTAATCAAACGGTGATTATTGAAAGAATTGCCAATGTCGCGACTTGGACTTAGGTGGTTTGATTTGATGGAAGACTGTCGAGTGTTCCCGTTGTAACATTCAAAGTTTTCTGTACCAAATAGCATCGCAGGACCATACCTTTCTATTGCGTCACAAAGATGTGTGAGCATATGAAATTTTGGCTTATTACACCATTGAGCCGACATTTTCACGATTGACTTGAGGAATTGCTGGATCATCTTTCCTAGGTCCTTGAGGTATAACTCCATATCAACAATCTCAGTTTGAAATATGTACGGAGAAAGATTTGACAGTGCTTGCCATGTCTCACGCTCCTCGGGTGTCAAGTCACACTCAAAAAATATAAATGGGGCAGCTTGGAGAACCGTCCGAAATTCTTTGCCATTCAGACTTTGAAAATGCTGGATCATAGTTTTTGGTTGAATTGGCGGGATGTTCAAGCCGGAAGTGTTGAAAGATCTCCAACGACCATGAATCTTGTCTTTCTCGCCGCTCGAGCAGTTTTTCATTTGGTGACGCAAGAGATATTTTCCAACCCCAAGGAGAACCACATGCAAGATTTCAACTGGCGTATCCTTGTGGCCATCAAATCCTACAGAGACATTGAACAAATCAATGAGATAGATCACGAATGAACAGGGAGTGGATCATGAAAATACCTTTCAGGCGAAGGAAAGGATTGAAAAGCCTCTCGCCAAATTCTTTGTTTAAATCGTGGCACATGCGGTCAATATCGCTTTGCTTTATGGCTGAGTCACGATGTAAATTCTGGACCAGCTTCACAAACTCCATGTTCAGTGAATCACGAAGTCCTGCAGCCGCTGATTCTGTGTCAAAAACGCCAATGTTTCCAGGTTGCTGAGCCAAAGACCAAAGATCCTTTGTACCCTGAATGGTGTCCTGCCAGCGACGCTTCTCAAGAGATGACTGTGCCCAAATCAAAGGTGTGGAACACGATCAATTAGATTTTCAGCTATTGTGCAGGACAAGCTCTACGAACTGGATTTCCAACTTCATCAATGCCCAGGAAGTCGCATATGTATTTCTTTGACTTTTTTTTGGCCATGGAAGCCGCTCGAAGCTTACAAATTCGGCAGGGAGTCAGAGAGCTGGTTGGATTCATAGTATTTGTTACCTCTGCGTGCATTGGCGAATCCCCGAGGTGACACAGTATGACCGGCATTACTAAAACCTCTGAATTGATGTTGTGATCGAACGCGACCAAGCCATTGGTTTCCAAATGGCTATTTCAACCAAATATATCAGTGCGCATTGGATCCAAGCGGGACATTCGAAAGAATGTGTCCTTTGAAGGAAGACCACTCACTTGAGGGAGTCCACCACCGGATCGGCCAATTCTAATGCCCCAGCTCTGTTCGACGTCGTCAAGAAGTGACAGTTGTACTCTTGGTTGGAGAATTTTGGAGGGAGGCCTGCCAGAGTGAAGTAGAACGCTATATGCTTATTCCAACGTTTTGACACATTTCCTGACAAGTCATCGCAGTAGAGTACAAGAGGAACATGTCGAATGATGCGTCCACATGCCTTGGCACGCCAAGGATTGTGTATGGCCATTTCGGCGAGACCATTATCCGAACGCTCTTGAAAACAGTTATTATAAAATCAATAAGACCATAATAATTAACAAATGGATAATAAGGATTATTAAGACCTGTTGCCAAAGACGTACCATACATTATTCCACCACAGGAATCTTTTAAAAGTACATTCGGATGCAATTCAATCTGGTCAATGACTTTCCAAAACGTCTTGACATTTATTGTTGTTAATTGCTCAGAATTGAAGTTGCAAACAGAAGGAAATTCTATTCGTAACGCTGAAGTGATTTCCCGACTCGCCGTATTCCTTGTCACGCGTGCATAAACACACTTTGCTAAGACGTCAGCACCAGCCTTGTAGAAAAACATTGGGATGACGATTGTTTTTGATTGTAGCTGTGTTGGCTCAAACAAATAAAAGTGTCCTTTTGAACAGTCGACCATCTGCACCCGCAGATCAGGAGCAAGCTCTTCTCGCCACTTCTTGGACTGTGAAAAGCAGCTGATGTTTGAATGGGAGGTGGGGAGGGATGGAATGCATTCCAGGTGCTTGCGTACATATGGATTTCCTAGTTCCTAAATCAAGCGTGACCTCAGCAAATTAAAATTGGTGATGTGAAGCACAAAAAGCAATGAAGCAAATCTACCTGTCGCAATATTTCCTTGATTTGTAAACCAAAGCATGGTTTGGACAATGGGCTGACTGTCTCAGATAAACCCATGTCATATTCTTTTTTCAGCCTACGGCGTGCATTTCCAAGGCTTTTATAACCAGGCAATTTGACCTTCAAAAGCGCGACAAAAGAGCGAACTCGCTCGTATTGCAACTGCGACATGGTGGTCCTTGTCGAACCCAGGATCAAAAGACCCACCAGTTGCTGTTAAAATATTAAATTTAGTTAAAATATTTGTTCCTTGATAGAACCAGACCACAGGCCCACCTCTAAACTAGAGAACGGTGACCAGGAGTGATCAGTGTTGTGTGTCACAACACGCTCGTGCGAATCACCAGAGCCGACCGAATATTCGTCACATGAGTTAGCCACAGAGCGGGGCGGTCTTATCTCGTTATCTTCGCTACTGTTGATACTGAGCACCGGTGACTGGAAGATTGCAGAATAGTTCCTGGTCCACATGTCGACCAGAACTTTTTTGCGAGACTCGTCTGCCGAATCATACTCTTCGGAAAAAGCCTGGAGGGGGTCGTTCTCGCAAGGTGTCTCGCTCAAACGGTCCAATAGATGATCCTCGACGGGGGCCATTGCAGGCGATGTCCTGCGATTCTGTTGTTCCAATAGCCAGAGTTTGGCGTTCTTTAAATGGTTTGCATTCTTGCGATGTTTGTCGATGGATTTTGATACCATGGGTCGACTCTGGCAAGGAACACAAACAAAAGATGTGTTGTTGATTCCATTGGGTACCTCAACAAAACCTGGAATATGACATTGTCAGGTTTATTCGGTGTTACGAAATCCATAAAAAAACAATCGATGGAAGGACGGATCACATTTATCTTGGTCCATGTTTGATCCGTTAAAAGGTATTTTGAGAGGTTCTTGTGTAAATTGAGAGAATGTCGAATCTCAATTTACACGATTCGATCGAAGGTAAGATATGGAAGAAACACTTCCTTGCTAGTCAAGTTGCTAGTCAAGGGTAAAATACGTCGAGTCGTTCACCAGTTGAAAACGGGAACAACCAGTTTTGTAGCTGGTCTCCATCCGCTCTCAACAGAACTAGCGCAATCAGTTGCGAAATCAACTGTCTTGTGCGCGTGAAATTGAATACAGTTTGTCAACCACCGCGCGAGCAGTTGTTTCGCCGCGCAGGAATGAACAGTCGCGGTCCCGGGGCCAACCCGGTTTGCGGCCAGAGTGTAACCGCTTTCTCACCGAGTACACTTTGAACCCCCTCAGAGCGGTTGCTCAACAAAAAGGGGGTTCGTGGTGTAAGTGGATCATTGCACACGGACCTCACTACATTACCCGGACCCGTGGACAACGCATCCCTTCGTCGTACCTCCTGCGGAAAGCATCCATCCTTGAATAATTCAAACAGGTTTAAACCTTTGTGAGGCACAAACCTGTATTTCTCATCTGTGCCTCAGCCTGTCACGAGCCTTTCACAGGTGGAGCGTACCCCTGAAATGGTCAGCCAGTTCAACCCTCACCTCACTTCCATTTCCTATAAATTGACACCCCGACCTCACGTCTTTCTCGATTCCTTCGATATTCCGAAATTGAAATCAATCGATTGCTCCATTAACGAGTAAAGGCTATCTTCCACCTCCAGAGCAGTCATAAATCACCCCATCTTCGAGTGAGTAGGGTCGCACAAATTGTTTCGCGTTTTTCGTTGCGCCAAAAGGCGATCAACTTGCAAACAGCCGCTCCTTGCATCGCCGTTTCTCTATTACCAAACATCGTTTTCAATCATTAATGAGCCTGAACGTTCGAATCTTCCTTCATTCACCACTTGTGTCGAATCTTACGATTGTCGAATAATCTGTTCGTAGTTGCGTCTGTCTAGTTAGCTTTGGCGGCACTCTTATTTGAGGCAATCAAATCTCTCGATCACAGTGTGGGATGAGTGGAAGAGTCGTTGTAAGCCGAGATTTTCTTGTTTCTACTTCTTGTTCTCGACGTACCATCCATCGAGACGATGTTAGCTTTATCGAGTATCTGTTTGCTATGACTAGCCGTCCTTCCGTCTGCATTTGGCTTCCGAGACCTTATGACTTGATCCATTTTCAAAGCTCTTCTCTGCATTGTCCCTTTTGAGGCGCCGGGGTCTTCAGTTGGCCCTCTCACGTTGAGTGTCAGCTAATCTTTTCCCTCCGGTGGTTCACAGTCGTCAGCTTACCGGAGCATCATCGATGAGGTTGTTACACATTGCCGAGCCGATTTCGATGAGATGGGAATTGAACAAGCCGTCTTGGATGCATTGCAAGCAGTTAAGATAATCTCATACAATGATCGTCACTTTTTAGAGCTCGTTATTTACCATCTTGCCTCCTGTAGTCCTGGGAAACCAAGTTAGCCGCTACAAGGGTTACCGACTTTTCCGCCGATCCTCGGCTGGGCCCCATTCAAGAAGCTTTAGGACCGGCGCTGCCCAAGCCTGAAGATTCTATCGAGCCTGTTAGTTGCGCATCCCGATGATACGACAGGGTTGTTATGGCCGTTGCTGATGTCAAATCCGGAGCAGGACAGACAGGCTTCAACCTCAGAATCCAAACCAGCCGTTCCTACCACCCCATCCAAGCGATCTGAGAAAGTCGATCATGACACCGATGAGATCAACTCCGACTTGGACGATTCAGAAGATGAAGCAGATGCAGCGGATGTAGAAGATAATGAGAACGGTAGTGGTGCAAACGGAAACAATAATCCTGGTGATCTTGTGATTGCGCTCTATGACAAAGTAGGCTTCTTTACTTGGCTTCTGGCCACGCACTAGAAGAGCAGTCTCAATCGTTCTGTCTCCGAAAACTGTGACTGAGAATAGTTGCTGGTGTGGTACACCCAGGTTCAACGCGTCAAAAATAAGTGGAAAATTACGTTGAAGGACGGCATCGTGTCTGTACAGGGGAAGGATTACGTGTTTCACAAGTGCAATGGGTTAGTACTTCTTGGGATGAGCTTCATAAATTACAAGTGCCCACACTGATATCACATGACCTTTCGCAGCGAATTTGAGTGGTAAGCTATTCACGAAGCACCGTACTCCATCGATCAGTATTTTTCTCGAGCCTTGTCGCGTTTTTCAATATCACACTACCCATAATGTACTCCTTTAAACTTGGTTCCCTTTGCGATTTTTCATCAGCATAATGACGTGAGAAGTGAGTGATTTATCAACTGTTGGTCCTTCCTCACCGAATGAAAAGGAAGCATGGAAAGCAATGACAATCAGTAGCTAGCAATACAGTACTGCAGGATAAAAATTGTTGGTATAGCCCTATCTGGACAGTCTGATATCTCACCATAAATGTATTGTCTGGGAGCTGTTACTGTTGAGGAAGCGGCTCTGGGCTGGTCATTTTTGTTGTGTCACAACAGCGTTATATTGACTCTTGGTCTGTGGGAGTTCTGCAGACAAGGATTGGATTAGGGGATTGTGGATCTATTGAGAAAGGGGGGGATCATCACAGCACAGTGGTTTGACATCCGGGACCTATTCTTTGGCTATTTGGGATGGCTCTGAGTACATAATATGTATATGGTGCTTGTTTAAAACATCAATCAGACTGCTGTGTGGAATGCTTTCATGTCGGACATTTTGGTTCAAAAGCTTCCATCTAGATTGTCCCACTTTCTGATTGGCAGCCAAAAAGTTTCAAAAAATTCTTCTACTGGAGCGATCTAGAACTGTGTCAGTGGAGCAAGCTTGTCAGATAAATCTGCCTTGTTTCCACTCCCAGCAGTATCTATCTAGAGGGAAGCAACCCTTATCCTCAATTGACTACAGAATTTGAAACTGAGTGATTATGTGGAGGCTCTTGTCTTAAGGGCCTGTTTGGCAACTGTCTAGATACTCAATATGACCATATATTTCACCAAAACCCAATATCTCAATTTCTTCATTTGGTATAGTATATGGTTGTATAAAGTATCTTGGTGATTGCCAAACGGGCCCTAAGCTTTATCACCAGTTGTTTTTAAGGGCTTCTTTGAATTGGTCTGTTCAAGCTTTATCTCTGCTTGTGTTGGTTATCTTTTCCCTATTCTGTGAGACACCAAAGATAGGGAATTGTGCAAGTGATGATTCTATTTGTAATGGTCTGAGTCACTCCTATTTCACATCAACCAAAAAATTTGTTCAGATCTCCTCAGAAGCTACTTCTTGAGATGCTCTTGATGAGGGCATCAGAAGTTGACATGTTGAATCTGGTTGATTGACCTCTTTCTGTTTGTTGATTGAATCTAGACCCAAAGAAGATTTTGCTATCTGTGAAATTGAACCAAGTACAAAAAACTGTCTATATCCAAATGTGAGCAGGATGAAATTGTGGCTGTGAATCTTATGAACCAGTGTATCATCACTTTGGAGGTTGAAACAGATTGGCCCCTACTATCTCCAGCTTTAACCCAGTTTGGTGGTGTACATATTGGTTGCACAGAGAATTAGGGTGCAGTTAGGGAAGTGTGAGAGGTATAAATCTTGAGTGGTCCACAGGTGTGCAGTGAAACCCTGATACACTCATTCAGTATATATGTATCTATAATATATCAGTATCACACTATACACATTGAAAATTATGAGCTGATTTTTGAATTTGCCAGCCAAAGTACCCTGCAATATATGCATATTGACCTATGAGTAAAGGTGTGCAAATGCTGAGGCTTACGTCAAGGGTGGACTTCAATTCCCTATGCTCTGGCTTGTAAGTAGATTATGAATCATCATATGGCTTTCTTGATGATTGAAGTGTAAGTTTGGTGTGCCAAACATCAAGGCTGCCACTATCACAGCACTATAGTAAGGATCATCAAAACCCAACTACCCCTCCTAGAACTATGCCAGATTACAAATTTACTGCAGATTTTAGAAAATTGATAGATATCAAAAATTATACAGAAGCTGCAAAGAGTCAGAAAAATGTGTCAAACAATACTTGTTGCATTTGCTTGTGCTTTTCCCTGATTTTGCATATTTTTCCAGATTTTTGACCTTGGCCATGAATATGTTATTAAAAAAAACAAGTTGCAAAATATATCATGTTAGAAACTCTAATTGTGTCTATAACTAGCAGGAAATCATAAATACCCACATATATACTTGTGTTTGTCCAACCAATTTGATCCTTATAATTTGTGAAAGCTCTGCATTGGCTTCAAAATATCTAGTGAGGTGCCAAATCCATGTGAGTCATGATGAGAAAGGTCTTCTCTGTTGCCTGCTGGGAATTGTTGTCATGTTGCCCTACCCACTTTCAAAGATACATGACTGATTGCTGCATGTAAGTTGTAGAGCTAAAATGTCTCATTTTTAATGTGACAAAACTACATATGCAGGAGTTAAATCAAATATTGTATTGGTTTTGAAAAGGCAATATCCCAATAACTGCTAGTTTAGTACAAAGATTAGGTTTCTGACCTAATATACACTGATGATGTAAAAATCTGGAAAAATATGCAAGATGATGGAAAGGCATAGACAAATCCAACCAGTATTTTTTCAAATTTTTCTTATCACTTTTGACTTCTGTGGTATTTTCTACTTTGTCTCAATTTTTTAAACCCTGCAGTAAATTTGCAATCTGATGTAGTGTAGGGTGGTTCAAAATTTTGGCCTCACAGGACCAAATTCATCAGACAGAACACCTCTCCTAGATTTTGTGTAACCCAGTCTGGAAGGCACTGATCTGGTGTGTGAAGTGAACTCTGTTGGTCTCTGGTTGAAATCTTGCAATGATACTCTTTTTTGAGGTCAATCAGCGCTCAGTGGTCCATCAGACTGGCAGATGCAGGGTATAGCCCCATACTCCCATGTGGTTAGACCTAGATATATATAAGCATACAGACCGTACGTAAATATGCTTGGTCCAAAATATTGACTGAAAGTTGAAAAATAAAATGAGGATACATAGAGATCCTAGCTTAAGCCGGATTTGGCTAAGCTACAGTCTTGCATTTCAAACATCTTCCCCCAAGGGACTGGTATAGGGGGGGTTTTAACAATTTGTCACTGAGACTGGCTGTTAACAGTCAAACTCCACTAGTAGTTGTTTAAAATGTCCCCCTCAATTCAACTACTAGTGGAGCTGTACAGGGTTCTGCGGCAACATAACCTTTGAGTATCAAAGTCAGATCCATTTAATCTCTCCCAATTTAAATTGATCCAATCAAGTTCTTGTACATTATATGTAAGTACAACTGATTAAGATATCTTGACTCCATGGGATGCAATTGATTGAGAAAGCACTCAAGAAAATGTAACTTGAACAGTGTAGTATTTATAACCCAACAAGGGTTATACAACATGGGAAGAGTATAATCTACTGATGGTAAACAGCAGAAGGGGTCTAAAGACTGCTCTTCTAAAACCCAGAACAAAAGAGCTTTGTTGATGGACTACTGATAAGCAACAAGTGAAATATAGTTTTAAATTTTGAGAGGAAAAAAGCGCCTTTTTGTTTATTGTTCTCAACACTTTTAGTGTTATTCCAATGGCTTTTACATCTACAAAATACTACCTAAGATAGATTTCTTTATAACTTTGATAAAGGGCAAATTTAAGTGATCTGGTACTACTTATTGAGGAGTGACATGTAGACACGACTGCGCCCCAGCAGATCATGTGACAGTTGTAGAACATGTAGTAGATATAGTCTTTGATCCTCGGCATCGGCTTCCACATCATCATCTGTTGTGGAGCCGATACCTGGGATCTAAGCTAACCTAGTGTACCGTCCTATCTATTATAGGTAATAGACATCATCATCTGTTGTGGAGCCGATACCTGGGATCTAAGCTAACCTAGTGTACCGTCCTATCTATTATAGGTTATGAGCTGCGTTACCGCTCGCTATATCGAATCGAAATCGTAATCGTATCAGTCTCGTCAAGTGTAAGCCTGAGCCGCCACTCAGCATCCTAAACTTATGCCGTTAGCTCGTAGTCCCACGAGAACATCAAATCCCACAACAAAAGGGAAACATCCCGTAACATGTTCGTCATCACGTGCAAGATCGGAAACTGAAGAACCGGAACATCTAGAAACGACTACCAGACACAACACACCTGCTGCATCCAGCGCGCATCCTACCTTTCCAGGACCTCCTCTCGACCCTCAATCTTTTGTCCACTTCAGTCATAACCCCATTCCTAAATCACCTAAAGATCCTGACCCTGCCGAGACTACGATCACCAACATCAACACACGTAGCAGGAAGACTCATCATTCATACACCAGCGATAGCTCTTCGGACCACTTCACTATGTCTCAACCCGATATCGTAACCGATCGTCTTAAAGAACTCAGCCGCAATCATAACGATGTTCAGAAATTCATCGGAGATGTTGAAAAGCTCAAGGATGATGGATCCAACATAGCGAGGTGGAAACTTCGTACTGAACGGGCCATCTTCGATATGACAGACGTGCCCGATTATTGGTCGTCTCACTCGGTCAATCCGAACAATCCTGTGGAAGTACAAATCGACCGGTGTGCGGGAAGAGTTATCAATTCAACGATCAGCGAAGATCTTAAGGATATGATAGCTCATCATACTCTGTCTCACATGGCACTGCATACTATCGAAGAGATGTTTCAGCAAGGTGGCTGAACATCCCAATACGTAATTTTTCGTTCCATCATGTTGCGCAAATTTGATCCCAACTCAACCGAACTAGTCGCGTTCATCACTCAATTGAACAAAGACTGGGAACGACTTAAAGCAGCTGGATTCAAGTGGGAGGAAGATACCATAAAGGGTATGATCATCCAACTGTGTTCTCCTGCCACAGGTGAATTTGGAATGGACGTGTTGAACACCAACTTAGACGCTAGATATAGAACCGACAAATCGCAATTTTCCCTATCTGAAATTCGAGCAAGTTACCAGAATCTGATTACAACTCGGAAAACCGTCAATGAAAGCGACTTAAGTATTCAAGCTTTATCGAGCTCATTTCAGAAGATGAACCCCTCCAAATGGAATTCACAACCCAGTCAGCATTCAACGACATATCAATCTAAATCCCCCCGCTCCCCATTCGTCACTAGGTCGTACGGACCTATGCCTCCTCCCCCTCTTTTCCCTGATGACAAAGAAAGAGAGAGAACCGTGAAATCACCAGTAGCACCGACGAACGCATCAATGAAAGAAGTGCACGACAGAACTTGGCAATGCTTCCACTGCGCGAAGTTCGGTCACGGAAAGCTTACGTGCGGATCAGCTAAGAGAGGACAATCTCGATCGGCACCCCACTACAACGATTGGGTGAAATGCACGAACAACGTTTTTTACACGCGACAAGCAATGTTTGGCTCAGCTACATATGGAGTTCCGGATTCGATAATATCTGCCCGTAGTGCTCAGATCAAAATACCCAGCACCCCTCCGACACAACCTCCCGCGATATCGCAAGTTTCAGCATCAACTATAGCGTGGAGTGCGGAAGGAAACAGTGCGGATGATACTCCTACGGAGTACTTGTTGGACAGCGGCGCGAGCCATCATGTGAGCAACCAACTGTCTTCTCTCCTAAACTACAAGAAGATATCTCCCCCCATCCACCTGAAAACAGCAGCTCATGGGGATCATGCCCTTATAGTAGGGAAGGGATCCTTACGAGTGAAGACCGAATCCGGCTCCGACTACCTTATTGAAGACGTATACTATAGTCCTCAAGCAACAAACACCTTAATATCTCAAGCTGCGTTGGTAGAGCAAGGAGCTAGGCTATGTGTGTGGGGAAATGATGTTGTCATTAGGCTGCCAACCGGAGAATCAGTTGTAGCGGTTTACAAGCAGAGAAAATGGGTGATCAATGCAATTAAATCAATTTTTTGTAAAGAAGTTGCACCCGAGAGAATTGGAAAGATTACAGCCTTGAGTACAGAGAAAGATGTTGATTTGGCGTATCTGTGGCACAGACGTTTCGGCCATGTAGATATGAAAAGGATACGGAAGCTGTGTGTAGGTCAGCTAGGTCTCAGTCTTCCTACTTCTATTCCCTCAGCCACTTTCACGTGTGAGGACTGTCTCACTTGTAAGAGTACCCGACAGAGGAAATTAGGTCGGACGGGAAGAGAACTTGGACTGTTGGATGTTATCGTGTCCGACGTTATGGGTCCTTTTCCGGAAGACGTCAACAGAAACCGATTCACAGTCACCTTTCGAGACGTTGCAACCACATTCTCCGATATCGTAATTATCAAGAACAAGTCGGACGTACCTGAAGCCTTTACCCGGACCATCAATTGGTGGGAAAGAGAGACAGGCTTTAAAGTAAAACATGTACGTACTGATGGAGGTGGAGAGTATATCAAAACCACATTCAGCAATTGGTTGAAATCGAAAGGGATAGTACATGAACATTCTAATCCCTATGAACCTGAACAGAATGGAGTGGCTGAAAGACTCAATCGAACGATAAGCGACATGGGAAGGACGATGTTGGCGGCATCTCACTTACCCCAGACCTTCTGGTCTTTCGCCTACGTTGCGGCGTGCTACTTACAAAACAGGCTGCCGAACACGCTCACTGGCGACAGCACTCCATATGAACTTTTCTACAAAAGAAAACCTCAACTCGATATTATCAGAACATTTGGTTCAACAGCGTTCGTTCATCGTCACGAGGCTCAGCGACACGGAAAGTTGGACGAGAGGGGCCGTAAATGTATTATGATCGGCTATGTAGAAGGTGGCAAGGGATGGGTTTTCTATGACCCAGGCTCTAAGGTCCTCATCAAAACCGGTATAGCGGTCTTCCCTTATGAAGACAAGTTTGTACACACCGAACCAGAATCACCCAAAGCAACAAGTTCAGATTCACTGAACAAAATTCTAAAGGACCCACCAAAGAAAGGAGCACTTGAATTCATTATTAACGCGTTAACTCTCGGCGACTTTACTGGAGAAGAGAAAGTGCATAAGGAAGATGCTTTAGCTGATGCTACTAGTTCTCATGTCAATCTGAGATCGTGTTTGAAGGAGCCGAAGAACTGGAAGGAGGCAATGAATGATATGTATTCAGAAGAGTGGAGGAAGGCAGTGGATGTGGAATTGAAATCAATGGAGGACATGGGGGTGTGGAAAATTATTGATAGACCAGATAATGTGAATGTGCTAGGGCTGAAGTGGGTTTTCGTTCACAAGCAACTAGACTCAACCGGGGCGCTGATAAAGTTCAAAGCTCAATTAGTGGCTCAAGGTTTCAACCAGCGGGAAGGAATCGACTATGACGAGACCTTCGCACCGACAGCGAGTGTCGCATCGCTACGCCTCATACTCACTCTGTGCGCAAGACTCGGATGGCCGATACACTCTTTCGATGTGACGGTGTGGAAAGCAATTTATACGAAAGCAAAAAAATGAAATATCTTAATTTACTTTGAAACTCCATAGCTTTTATCTTATTCAGCTCATCATTGAAATCTTGGTTTATTCTCACATTTATTTCTTGGGGAATTTTTTATTGAACTCAGTTTTTTTATATACAAATCATTTTTAACTCAAGTCATCATTCTCAAAGAATTTATTGATTTAATTATATATACAATTAGAAGACAACATCAGATAAAACAAGAAGAGTTGAAACAAATAAACAATTCAAATCAAAATTACATCAACATTTAAATCAATAACACAACCCTCATCAACCTAGTTT
Source organism: Melampsora americana (assembly GCA_022264835.1). Taxonomy (NCBI): domain Eukaryota; kingdom Fungi; phylum Basidiomycota; class Pucciniomycetes; order Pucciniales; family Melampsoraceae; genus Melampsora; species Melampsora americana. The sequence goes on along the minus strand of JAIFHY010000023.1, from coordinate 1,255,210 downwards.
AAAAAGTCACCAAGAGATAAAACAAAAGAAAAATCCTCAGCAAAAGAACTAAACTTGGAGAAAGGAAACAAAGAGAACATTTTTTTCAGTTAGTATCATGCAATGGAAAGAATTAAAACAAAAAAAAGAGAGAAAGACAAAGTAGAACAAACTTACAAGATACAAAAAAAAAACCCAACACAAAGAAACTAGAAAGAATCAAATTAACAAGTCAAGTCAGTTAATTAAATCAAAAAGGAATCATTAAGCAATTGATAGAAGAAATTAAAATAGAAATCAACTTACTTTTTGAAATTAGGAAATCAATCAACTCAGATAGCTAGAACACTTGAGTCCGAGCTAAAATCAAATGAACCTAAAATTAAAAAGAAGAAAAAAGCAACTTACAAATTGAAATTCAAAATCGGATTGAACATTTGAAACCTAGAACAAATCTAAAATCTAAAAAATAAAATAAATAAATCAAAATCAAAGATGAAACAAGTCAGTAAAAGATCAGAAGAGGTCAGAAGAACAGAATGAGAAAGACAAACAACTTACCTTGATGGATAGGGTTGGATAGGGTTGGATACGAGTATAAAAAACCCAAAAGGACTCGGATGGTTCGTTCGTGGTAACCGAAGGGGGTTTTTTTTTGGTTTTCGTTCGTTTTCTTCATTTAAAGGCCTCGGTATCGAATCGAGTCGAGTAGAACTAAAAGAGAAGATAGAAAAGGAAAAAAAAAAGAAAAAAGGGAAGGATAGTTAGTAAGAAGGAAAGAGAGAAAGAGAAAAATAGAAAGAAAGGAAAGATCAGAAGAAGGAAAAGATAAAGGCACTTACCTTTATCGAGTGTTATAAGGGTAATATAACCCTTATAACGGTGAATTAAATATTATAAGGGAAAATTGGGATAAGGGAAAATTGGGATAAGGGGGGAATTTTTTATTTTTTTTAATTTTCGGATTTTTTTGAGTTTCTGACAAATTAAGTCAGAAACCTCAAATATTAGGTAGTTAAGGGGGTTTTAACTTGTTACAGGTGGTATTAGGTGGATTTTAAAGGTATTAGGACGTGTAGGGTAGTTTCGGGAAAGGTAGAAGTTGGAGAATAAGGTTTTGGAGGAAAATCAAGGTTTTTTATTTTTTTCTCTTGCTGCGGGAAGGTTTTTTTGAGACCTTAATTGGGACGTATAGTAAAAAAACAGCTTGTTTACATCTGTTTTTGAATTACGGGACCTTTTTGGGGAATCTTAAGACTGGGCTAAAGCTTGTAGATTGGATTAACAAGGTTGGAAGCTTAATTTGGTGGTGGTATTGTTGGAAAAAAGGGTTTCGTGTATTTTGAGGGCAGCTTAACAGCACTTTAGTTACAGCTCCTGGAGGTTTATCCCCCTTGGGTTTGTTTCTTCCCCTCACAGCTCTGCCTACGCTCCACAGCGTAGGAGTTCTACATCTGGTGACTCTGCCCGGGCTCTTTTGGACAACTTTCACATCAAGCAGGAGCTTAATTGTTCAAGTGGTCTACACTGGCTGAAAAATCAATTCATCAATCATCATCAACTCTCAATTTTCTAGACACAAATCAACTTCATCAAAAATTCTTACTTGGATTCTCGTCATTCATATTTCATTCTTTATTAATTTTCACGTTCAGCAAAATGGAGCCACCAATTTCATTGGAAGCAGGGGCATGCTCAGACCAGTCAGGAGACGAGGGACTTGGGGTGCCACCTACGGGCCACTATAGGAGGACTCCGAAGGGAGCAGCAGGGGTAGAGGAGAAGGCACCGGCTGGACCCTCAAATGATCCGTTTGGAGAGTATAGAGCGGTAGGAGAGGATTCACCCTCAGATGAGGAAGGGAAGGAGGCCTGGGAGAAGCAATTCCAGGCAAATCAGGCAATGATGCGGAGGATGGAGCAGATGATGATGGAGCAGTTTTCAAAGAAGGTGAAAGAAGAGGTGGAGAAAGCAAGAAAGGAGGAGCAGGAGAAGAGCAAGAAGGGGGGTAAAAAGAAGAAAGAGGAGACTAGTGAAGAAGAAAGTAAGGGTAGTAGCAGCAGTCCGGAGGATAGTTCGGAGGACAGTAGTTCGGAGGAAGAAAGGAGTAGGAGACGGAGCAAGAAGAAGAAGGTGAAGAGTGTCAAGATTGCCCCTCAGGATCCAAATTTAAGGTTCAGCAGGGAGAAAGACGTGAAGAAATTCCTGAGGGATTTTGAAATAGCAGCTAAAGTGGATGGAGCCACAGGGAAAGACATGGCGATGCAGGTGTGTGCATTCGTGAATGGTGAAGAATTGCAGGAGGAAATCAAGGAGATGGATGGATGGGGAGAAGGTTAATGGGATTGGAAGGTATTGAAGGCGGCAATGAAGGACAGGTATGCCTCACTCCGACAGGCGCCTAGGTACACTGTGGAGGATTTGAAGGAACTCGCCCTGCAGTATGAAGGAATGGGAGGCGTGGATAGTAAGGTGGAGTTTGAAGGGTTCCGGCACAAGTTTGAGGTCATCCTTGGGTATCTGAAGAGGAATGACTACATTGACTCCGAGGATGAAGTCTGTAGATTTTACTATGAGGCTTTCTCAGATGCCAAGCAGCTGAAAATAAAGGAGTTGCTGAGGGATGAGAACAAGTTGAGGGTGACCAGGGATGGAAGACACAGGTTGCCTGGATGGAGTGTGTTGAAGAAGGGTGTTGAGAGGGTTATGAGTGCAGAGGTGGATTTGGTGTTTGAAGAAATGCGGGGAAAGAAGGAGGTCAGTTTGAAGAAGGACGAGGAGTTGAAAGAGAAAGTAGTGCAGAAGGATATGGAGAGGAGAGGTTTAAAGATGGAAGGGCTCAGCAAGAAGGTGGACGGGCATAAGCCTGAGGACCCAGCGGTCACTGAGTTGGTGAAGCAGTTTGCTGCATGGAGTGGATGGGGGGCAGGAAAGCCTAGTAATGTTGGAAACCCTGGGGGTAGGGTCAATCAATTCAACCCAGTCAACAACCCAGCTCCTGCTTTTCAGAACAGGGGACCCCCACAAGCAGGGATTAATCCCAATACTTATTTTGGTGCCGGACAGCAAGGTAACAATGCTGGTCCTGGAGGGTATGGAGCGGGAAGAGGAGGTACAGGAAGAGGTGGATTTGGGGGTAACCAATTTGGAAGGGGAGGTTATGCAGGCAACAGGCCTCAGTGGAATGGTCCGGGAGGACAGTTTCAGGGAAACCAAGCCACTCAAGCTAATGGAGGGGGACCTTATGGGCCGGGAAATTATGGACCGCCTAGGGGGGAGTATCAACAAAAGCCTTTTAGAGATGGGCCGTTGATGTGTTATTATTGTGGTCGGGAAGGACATGGCCACAATAGGTGTTCTGACAAGCAAAGGGACATCAATGATGGTTATGTCACAGAGCATAACAACACCTATATTCTCTCCAATGGTGCTGTGGTGAAGTGGGATAGTGCTCGACCTATTCGGACAGTGGTGGCGGACCACTCGCTTCAGGTCGAACAGGCCAAACAGGCGGCGACCAACTCGGCAGCTGCACGAGCAGTGGCAGCTCAACCCCCAGTACCTGCAGCTCCAGCAGCTCCAGCTGCTCCAGTTGTTCAAGAGAAGGCGGCTGTGACTGGAGTCCTTACCAAGGGGACTGATGGGAGCCCTCAACTTCAAGAGTTGAGAGCAAGCTGTGGTGTGTTGGAGGAGTGGAAGATGCCTGTCATTTCAAGTTCTAGCTTCAAGACCAAGACAGCTATGGCTGGGGCAGGGACGAAGGTGTATGACGTGGAGGTTAAGAGAGCCAGGGGTAAGGCGGAACCAGTGGGGCCAGCAAAGAAGAAGCGGGCCACAGTGCAGGAAGAAGATGACGGGATGGAGGTGGATGAGATCGAGGAAATTGGTGGAGAGGTGTCAAGTGATGATGAGCCACTTGCAGGTTTGAAGGACAAGGAGGGTGGGAAGCAGAAGGCAACGATTCTAGCTCCCAGGGTGGATAAGAGTGATATTTTGAAAGGAAGGTTTGAAAGACCGGTGGAAAGAGGTTATGAGGGTGTCATGGATAAGGTGGTGGATAAAATCATGAAGACTCAGATTCAGGCTGAGGTGGGAGAATTGTGTGCTATTTCGCCTTCTTTGGCGGAGCATGTCAAGAAGCAAGTCTCGAAGAGGAGGGTAGTTGTCCCCCGTATTCTCAAACCAATGAGAGCAGCGGCGGGAGGCTTGGATGAAGATGAGTCGGAGGAGGTTAGTGATAGTGAGGATGAGGATGCGTTGTACTCTTGTCCATTGGGGTACTTGGACATCAAGCTCGGAGGAAAGAGGAAAAGGGTGAAGGCGTTGGTGGATTCTGGCTCACAGATTAACATCTTGCCGGAAGCTGTGGCCTTGGAATTGGGATTAGTCTCAATAATACCAGTCAAATCCGGGGTCAGAGGTATTGGTGGACAGAGAACGGAATTGGTGGGTATTGGTGAAGCAGTAGAGGTTGGAGTAGGGACAAAGGTTCAGGGATTGGCCCACTTCTGGATTGCCAAGGAGGACAAATGTCCAATCTTGCTGGGAAGACCTTTCTTGATGGACTTCAGGGCAGGACTGGAGTTTGGGAAGGCTATTGGTGAAAGGCTAACCTTGAGGGATGAGAGAGGAATCTGGACAAGGTACACAATTTGCCAGCCAGAGGATGGAGCCTGGGAGAGGGAGTTGGACTTTGGCGAGAAGAGGACAACTGTGGTATGGAAGGACGGGGAAGAATCGAGAGAGGGTATAGGTGTCGAGGAGGAGTCTTATGAAGTTCCGGATTATGTGGAAGAGGTTTCCGGTGAAGGGTATAGGGTGTTATAATCAGTGTTGGTGAAGTAATGGGCATTCAGCATAATAAAAATCCAAGTAACCTTGGATGTCTATCACCAACTAGTGGCTAATAGGGGGACTTGGTGTTTCTTTTTTTCAGTTTTTTCTTTCTTCCTCAGTTTTTTCTAATGATCATATTTCTCTTATCTCTTAGTTTCTTTTTTTCTATTTCTATTTTTCTATTCATGGCGGGATGCAGGTGGCGGCAATCAATTCAAGACAACAAAAGTAGTAGGGTACGGGGTGGGCGCAACAAATCGATTCAAAATAAAATCAATTCAAAAATCAATCAATGTATATTGGAACACTACTTAAAACAAAAATTCAAAATCACCTCTGTTTAAGGGGCTTTTCTTTTTCTTCTCTTTTTCTCTTTCGCTTTTTCATTCTCTCTCTTTTTTATTTTCTTTCATTTTCTCAGGGTCATCGTAGGAGGATTGGGTAGGGGCGTATCAAAATTTACAGTCAAGAATCAAAACATTCACAACAAAATCACAGAAGTCTACATTAGACACATCATTCAACAACTTTCGAACAAACATTACACAATCAAAACTTTTCTTTTTTTTCTCTCTTTTCTCTTTTCTCTTTTCTCTTTCTTTCTTTCTTTTCTTTTTTAAGCGGTTATAGTGGTGGAATTGGGGCAACGGTTAAAGCAGCATGGGTCAAACAAAGATTATCATAAGTCATACAAGCAAAACAAATCACAGATTAATTCACAACAACATGTAGTAGGGGGATAGGGGATGGCTACCACGGTAGATCAACAATTACATACAACACAACATAAATGGATTACTACTACATACAATTTTTTTCACTTACTTACACATAACATACAACATATTACTTTGAAGACGGGAGGTTATACTTGGGACGTAGGAAGCGTAGTTGAAGGTTGTAGACATTCAAGCATAGATGACGGGTTCTTGAGATATATAGTGTTAGAAATTCTGGGACAGACTCCGGATATTGGGATTGGTACTTTAGTTATGGGTTTTATAAATATGGGTCAGGACTAAGGAATACGGTCACTGTTTAGTTATAGTTTAGGTTACGATTGATTGGAATTGGGAATAAGAATAACGGTTGTCAGTGACGGGGATGTTGACAATTGGAAACTATGTGGAGGAACGAATCAAGTGGGTACTAACTGGTGGATAAGTAATTCTGGACGAGTGGTATGGGTAATGAACAAGGAAAATAACTTAAAGAAATAAAATTAAAAAGAAATACAAAAACAAAATTAGGGATCAAAATAAATTAAAAATGAAAATACAAACAAATGACATAAATAAAAATGACAATCAAAGACAAGACGGCGGAACGGGTATTATTGGAAGGGTAGTGGAGGAGCGGAGCTCTTAGGAATATAAGTTGGGGGAGGTGGTTCAAGGTTACTGGGATGGGGTCTGTGATTCAAGTTGGGGGAGGTGGTCATCAATCAAGGATTCTCATATACAAATTTCATTTTGAGAATTCAAGTTTTTTCCTGCAGCGCTGAGGACAGCTTGGAAGTTGGGGGAGGATGTGGAAAGCAATTTATACGAAAGCAAAAAAATGAAATATCTTAATTTACTTTGAAACTCCATAGCTTTTATCTTATTCAGCTCATCATTGAAATCTTGGTTTATTCTCACATTTATTTCTTGGGGAATTTTTTATTGAACTCAGTTTTTTTATATACAAATCATTTTTAACTCAAGTCATCATTCTCAAAGAATTTATTGATTTAATTATATATACAATTAGAAGACAACATCAGATAAAACAAGAAGAGTTGAAACAAATAAACAATTCAAATCAAAATTACATCAACATTTAAATCAATAACACAACCCTCATCAACCTAGTTTAAAAAGTCACCAAGAGATAAAACAAAAGAAAAATCCTCAGCAAAAGAACTAAACTTGGAGAAAGGAAACAAAGAGAACATTTTTTTCAGTTAGTATCATGCAATGGAAAGAATTAAAACAAAAAAAAGAGAGAAAGACAAAGTAGAACAAACTTACAAGATACAAAAAAAAAACCCAACACAAAGAAACTAGAAAGAATCAAATTAACAAGTCAAGTCAGTTAATTAAATCAAAAAGGAATCATTAAGCAATTGATAGAAGAAATTAAAATAGAAATCAACTTACTTTTTGAAATTAGGAAATCAATCAACTCAGATAGCTAGAACACTTGAGTCCGAGCTAAAATCAAATGAACCTAAAATTAAAAAGAAGAAAAAAGCAACTTACAAATTGAAATTCAAAATCGGATTGAACATTTGAAACCTAGAACAAATCTAAAATCTAAAAAATAAAATAAATAAATCAAAATCAAAGATGAAACAAGTCAGTAAAAGATCAGAAGAGGTCAGAAGAACAGAATGAGAAAGACAAACAACTTACCTTGATGGATAGGGTTGGATAGGGTTGGATACGAGTATAAAAAACCCAAAAGGACTCGGATGGTTCGTTCGTGGTAACCGAAGGGGGTTTTTTTTTGGTTTTCGTTCGTTTTCTTCATTTAAAGGCCTCGGTATCGAATCGAGTCGAGTAGAACTAAAAGAGAAGATAGAAAAGGAAAAAAAAAAGAAAAAAGGGAAGGATAGTTAGTAAGAAGGAAAGAGAGAAAGAGAAAAATAGAAAGAAAGGAAAGATCAGAAGAAGGAAAAGATAAAGGCACTTACCTTTATCGAGTGTTATAAGGGTAATATAACCCTTATAACGGTGAATTAAATATTATAAGGGAAAATTGGGATAAGGGAAAATTGGGATAAGGGGGGAATTTTTTATTTTTTTTAATTTTCGGATTTTTTTGAGTTTCTGACAAATTAAGTCAGAAACCTCAAATATTAGGTAGTTAAGGGGGTTTTAACTTGTTACAGGTGGTATTAGGTGGATTTTAAAGGTATTAGGACGTGTAGGGTAGTTTCGGGAAAGGTAGAAGTTGGAGAATAAGGTTTTGGAGGAAAATCAAGGTTTTTTATTTTTTTCTCTTGCTGCGGGAAGGTTTTTTTGAGACCTTAATTGGGACGTATAGTAAAAAAACAGCTTGTTTACATCTGTTTTTGAATTACGGGACCTTTTTGGGGAATCTTAAGACTGGGCTAAAGCTTGTAGATTGGATTAACAAGGTTGGAAGCTTAATTTGGTGGTGGTATTGTTGGAAAAAAGGGTTTCGTGTATTTTGAGGGCAGCTTAACAGCACTTTAGTTACAGCTCCTGGAGGTTTATCCCCCTTGGGTTTGTTTCTTCCCCTCACAGCTCTGCCTACGCTCCACAGCGTAGGAGTTCTACAACGGCGGCGTATCTCCATAGCGACATCACAAAGAAGATCTATTTCAAATTACCTCCCGGGTGTATGGAAGAAGCTAGGAGAGCAGGTAAAATACTGGAAGCGATAAAGGCTCTCTACGGTACGAAACAAGGAGATAGGTGTTGGTGGAAACACTTTGAAGGTATACTGAAGAAGCTTGGTTTTGTCCCAAGCCAGTTTGACCAATCCCTGTATGTTTGCAAGCGTGGTGAGGAGATGTGTATAGTGTGGGTTCATGTGGATGACGGTGCAGTAACGGGTAGCAGTGTTGAGTTGTTGAGAGAGGTGGCTAATGCTTTGATAAAAGATTTGAAGATACGTTGGTCAGAAAGTCTGGACTGCATCATCGGTATTGATATTAAGAGATTGGATGATGGATCGTTTGAGTTGTCACAAAGGGGGCTAACTAACAAGATTGTACAGGAATTCTTAGAAACACCTGGGAAGCTTTCGACACCATTGAACTCCTCAAATCTTCCAACCTCGCCAACAGAAGATGAAGAATCTATCGATAGAACCAACTATCTATCAGTCATTGGAAGTCTCAACTACCTAGCAATTGCGACACGGCCAGATCTCACATATGCGACCAACTTCCTTGCAAGATACTCTGCGAGGCCGACGAAGCAACATTGGGACACGATTCAAGGGGTACTACGTTACCTGAAGATGACTGGTTGTCTGAAGCTGAAAATTAAGCCTTTGAAAGGAGAAGTGAAGACGGGTCTTCACACTTATGTCGATGCAAATTGGGGAGGCGAATATTCAAGATCGGTACATGGGTTTGTGACGTTTTTCTTGGGATGTCCACTATCCTGGACTTCGAAGCAACAAGGATGTGTGGCGACTTCAACATGCCATGCTGAATATATGGCGTTAGGGACGGCAGCGAGAGACGCGGTGTGGTTGAGAAATTTGGTTAGTGATGTGGTAGGGGAGATGGGACCGGTTAGTTTGTTTTGCGATAACACATCGGCGATTCATGTCTCAAGGGACAACTCATCAAATAAACGGACACAACACAGTGATAGGGAATTTTACTTTGTAAATGAACAGTTATTTAAGGGGACCGTAACACTGCACTGGATAGATTCAAAACATCAAAAGGCGGATATCTTAACGAAAGCTCTGGGACCTCGACTTTTTGAATTAGGCCGAAAGAATCTCAACCTAGAGTAGAATTCAATTTTCATATTTTTCTTTCTTACTTTTGATTTTATGTTTGGTGCTCAGCATTTTGTTTTTTTCTTTTATATTTCATCTTTTATATTTCATTTTTTCTCATTTTCATTTGTGGGCGTTATCTGGGGCTTGTCGTGGGGGGGGTATTGAGGAGTGACATGTAGACACGACTGCGCCCCAGCAGATCATGTGACAGTTGTAGAACATGTAGTAGATATAGTCTTTGATCCTCGGCATCGGCTTCCACATCATCATCTGTTGTGGAGCCGATACCTGGGATCTAAGCTAACCTAGTGTACCGTCCTATCTATTATAGGTAATAGACATCATCATCTGTTGTGGAGCCGATACCTGGGATCTAAGCTAACCTAGTGTACCGTCCTATCTATTATACTACTGAAATATGTTTATAATGATAAACAAAATAGTAGCCATGTAAAAGATAGAGGAAGAAAGAGAATCCCCAAAGATCTCAAAAGCAAAGAGGTATAGAAACCCCTTCCCAAAACAAGATACACGGTAAACAGCCCTCCAAATCACCTCTTTACCATTTTAAAATCTTAACAAACCCACAAAAATCCCTCAAATTGATGTCACAGCCTCTTCTTATGATCAATTTCCAACTTAGACCATGTAAACACAGCACTATATGTATGAATCGCCTCTCTAAGTCTTTTGATATTTAAATAAGCCAAAGATGAATCTTAAAAGTAATATTTTCTTTCAAAGTTTTCCAATTTCTGATTACTAAAGTGCAAATAATAGAGCTCTTTTTACTAATCAAGACCTTATGCCTCAATAACTATTTTTAATGAGTAATGATCAAATTGTTCACATGTAAAGATTGAAAGAATAAGGTTTTGATGCCAATTACACGCTGAAAAGCCATATTACATATGGTATTGTAAGCCAAAACCCATGATACAGCCGGGTCTCCACTAATTACATATGCACTGAATTTCATTCTTGAATTCCAATTATCCTCATAGTTTCTTCTTATAAAAGTTTTTAAACACCACTACTATAGTTAAAGCAAGATTTGTACATTAACAATCAATAGATTTTGCATTGATTGATATATTTTTCAGTTTGATCCAACATGATTTGATATGTGTCACTAATAAAAAACTCCAATTTTCAGCAAGTCACACATCCTTGAATTCAAATTTTCATTCAAAATGTACTTAAATCATGACTCACACTATCTTCCTTTGAAGTAAGCCACTTTTTTCTTTTATCAAACCTCACCTCAAATGATCCACAGAATCCATTCCCTTCATTACCATCTTCATATTTATTTTTATTCACTCTTAAAAACCTAACTTACCATCATTTTCCCACTTCTTCACAACTTTCAACATGAGTCTCTTTATTATCTTCTAGTCAATCATTCTTAATTTAATTCAATCTTGAATTCATATCATCTTATGATCTACCTTTATTCTTAAGATCTTTGTCCTAAAAAAATCCCTCAACTGTACTAATCAATCTTCTGTCTTTTCCTTTTTTTTAATCTTTGAAAACTCTTTCCGTTTGAAATGTATAAATTTTAATATGATTATTAATTCTTTTTTACCATTTAATAATTCTAAACTGAAGTCTTTGAAGAATATAATGCACTAAAGTTAATGACTAAGACACACTAAATCAACTTTGAGAGCAAAGTAAGATCAAAGATAAGATTAAAATTATACATGAAAGAAAATCTCTTGAATTAAAATGTCATAATGAAAATTTTAAATGCTTCTTGATTGACCCTATGAATTGATTACCACAACAGTGGACTACAACACCTGGTATGTAGTAAACCTATCAAGATTTCAATTGAAGTCTCTATCAAAAGTTTATCAAAAGATCAAAGATCATTGAAGATAGTAAGTAACACATGCTGATGCTTGACTGAAGATGCAAGTTGAATCAGACTCCTTACCTTGAGTTATCAATTGGGTGATAAAGGGTATGAGGAGGTGTCAGGATCTACAGGAAGGTATGAGTACATCTTGTGAAATCACAATTGAAAGTGTTTGGTGGTTTTTGTGCCATAGGTGCAATCATGTATATCAAAGAAGGATGATGGGAGGACTGTGCATGGTGAGACTGTGGCAAAGGACCATTAGGCCCTGAAAGATTTGGCCTATTTATTTTGAAGGTACTACCAACTGTTGAAACATACATCAGAGTGCTCTGAGATGTGGGCAGAGCGGTTTGAGATGTGTACAGGTACATAGCGCTCTGAGATGTGTGTAGAGTGCTCTGGTGGACTTGGTAGAAAATTTAGTCTTTGAGGACTTGTATAGTTTTTTGAGGGTGCTACAGAGCTTCTGAGTGCTCCAACTGCAAAGTTCTGAATCCAAAGTCAATCATATAAGTCTCCCTGTATGATTGACTTGTATGTTGCTTTGTACAGGTACCACAGGTGTGAGGTTGTGTTCCTCTGAAAATTACAATCTTGAAAACACATAGATATTGAATGTGAAATATGAAAAAAAGATACCCACTCCTGATAGTTTTAGGAAACATTTGTGCTCACAGTAGTTGTCTGTTAGATCTGGTTCAAGTGTCCTGTCTGTAGAATAAGGTGGATCATTTCCTTTCTTTTCCTTGGTCTGTTGCTTAGAAAAACACAGAAGCCATTCTAGGCCTCCAGGTGGTTTTTGTGGCTATAGTTTGAGCTAGCATCAGTATTCCTCATCCATCATCACAAAGAGCTTGACAAAATCTATAATGATTACTTACATTTTTTTAGGGATTTGCAATTCCCATCTGAAGATGAATCTGTGTCAACCTTATCAGTACAACCTGGGTCTGGCAAGGTTTAACACACAAATTATAAGCAAGAATTCTTATACATCTTCATCACCTATTTTGCGTAGGTTGAATGCCATGATCTCTATAGAGAAGAATCTCCTCACAAGAACATAAGGGGTTCTTACAAGCACATACAAAACCCAAGGTACAGTTTTTGCCCCCCCCAAATGGAGTCAATACAACCAAAGGCAATGAGAATGTAGATGTGAGTAGGGAAAAACATTCCGGAATTTTTAAAAAGTTTATAGTGTGAAGTTTGAAGTTTTGTTGATTTGCTGTGGAATTGACGCAATCAAGATTTTCCAGAAGCTTGTTGGTATACCCAAACACCCTTCAGAGCTATCAATTACGCTCTTGATGTTATGCTGAGGCAAGATACGGTGGTGTGAATTGGGCTGTCTCCACAACTGTTTTGAGACATGTCGCAATTCAGTAACAGAGGCTTGATGTTAAGTTGATTTCACGTGAGGACTTGTAAGAACATGTCAAGATTATAGAACATTGTTGTTGCTTCAGGATTGAACAAACTAAGCAAAATTGAGCTGGTAGAGATCACCAATTTCAGGTCATAAGCGCAACCTCAGCAGCCCAGATGATGAATGACTTGACTATTGGGATACTACAAAACAAGATACAAGGGAGGTGGTTCAATTGCTTTACTTTCAAGATGATTCCCATCTGGGGACTCTTGGGGGTGCCGTTTTTATACCTCATCCTGTCACTTGGCATTCCAGCCAGTACGTGACAAATTCCGTCCCAGAGACAGCTTCAGCTCGTTTGAAAGAACCTTTCACACAAGGAACACAGAACTCTTTAGCCTCATGTACTTGCAAATTGTGTAATATATCTGCTAATGTTGAGTTGTACACGACTTTGAACACCCTCAATATAGCTTGAGATACAATTGTGAAGTGTGAAATGGAAATAAATTTAGAATCTGTGAATTTTGACGGGTTTTCTCTGATTGCTCTGATTGGTGTACTGGGAGAAGAGTGATGAGGCTGATTGTGATGAGTGAGGATGAGGTTGTACAGAAGATGAGATGGTTGAATCAAATGATGACTTGGCTGAAACTGTATTTAGGGAAGTTTGCAATCCAACCGATTTGACTCAATTCATCATCTTTACCAATCTACTCCAATTCATCATCAAAGACTTCGATCGAAACATCAATTAAACCAATGAAGGATGAGAATCAAGATTAGTTTAAAAACAAAGCTATTCAAATAATCAATCAAACAAATTCAACTCATCAAATCCAACATCAGTTCTTACCTCAATTCGAATCCAATGTCATTCTCAAATTATCAAAAGACTTTCATTAAAAAATTAAATCAAACTTACATTCAAGATCAACTTTTCATTTCATCAAACAAATCACCTTCAAGTTTATTCAAAAAGTCAACTTATCATTCAACTTTATCTAAACCTTCTCCTTCTCTTTACTTATCTCAATTTAAACCAAGACTTCAAACCTTTGAATTAAAGAATCCAATCATTCGAAGATTTCATGCTACCCCACCAAAAAAAGATGTAAGTGAGATCTTCAAATCAAACCAGAAAGAAAAAAAATCATCACTAATTTTTCTTTTAACTTTTTTTTCTTTTCGATTTTTAGATCTTTGGCTTTGGAGTCTTTTCATGCTCAGTACCTATGTTTAAATCATATTTATTATCATTAACAAGAGCTACATTATTAATTTTACCATTTTGGTATAGATGGAAATTATCAAAACATTTTCCAAGAGCATCTAGAACTTTATTAACCATTCCAATCTTTACAATTTGTTTAATTATCGCCATTGGAATCGATCAAAGTCAAAGAACTTCACGTTGGAGATTATTATTGATGACTGAATCAGAAGAAGTAGAATGGTCACATAGAAGGTTTGAAGAAGTTTTAAATTCGGAAGCTAAATCGATCTTAAATCAACAAGATCATCGAATCAAATTAATCAAACAGATTTGTGATAAATTAATCACCGCTTTAGAAATTCAAACTCCTATCTCAGCTGCTACTTGGCCTAGAGATGAGATTGAAATTAAAGAAAGAATGAAAAGGATTGAAGCTAGGAATGGAGTGAAACCTTCGGCTACGACGGGATCTTGTCTTATGCCTTGGAAACCTGAATCGAGTAATCCGGAAAAGGTTTTAGATACTCGAGATTGGGATCTCTTTGTGATGTATCTCTCTTCATCTGATCCTTCATCCTTAATCTTCAAACTGATTCCTCATCCTTCTTTCTATTGTTCTTTTGCTTGATAGTGATCTACCTAAGATCAATGCATTTGTTTTACCTACTAAAGAAATCTTTGTTTATTCCGGTCTATTAGATCTCTTAGATGAAGATGAATCTCTCACAGCCGCCATAATTGCTCACGAGGTCTCCAAACTTTTCTTTCCCCCTCTCCACCTTTTCCTTTTTCAATTCAAACTCATTTCCCTTCCTCTTTGATTTACCTTTATGATAGATCTCACATGTCATTGAAAGACATGCAGTTGAAAATATGGGATTTTCAGCTCTATCTGCCGTAGCATTTGATGTGATCAGAGGCATCTCATTTGCATTAACCATTAGTTTTCCAATCGTTTCAGATGGATTAGCTACCATGATTAATTATCTTAATAATGTAGTCGCAGAAAGAGCTTATAGTAGGAAACTTGAAACTGAAGCTGATGAACTTGGACTCTTGGTTTGTTTGTTTTTCCTTTTCCTTCCTCTCTTTCCGTTTAATCTTCAGAATCACTAAATCCATCTTTTTTTTTCCGAATCACTTTGACATTCTTTAAAATCAATAGATCATGGCTAGAGCCGGATACGATCCTAGTGCTGCATTAGCCTTATGGGGTATATTAAACGAAGTAGAAAATGATCAAAAAGAAAGAGGTGAAGTGAATTGGTCAGATAAAGTTCCATGGACTCGTACTCATCCTACAGGTCAAAACCGTGAACTAGTACATTCCCTTTCTTCATTCATCATCACCAAGAGACTCAAAGGACTCATCTTTTTTCTCAATTCGTTTGGATCTCGGTTTAGGCGATTAGGAAAGCTTTACCTAAAGCTATGAAAGTTTATAATGATTCAATCAAAGATACTCAAAAGTCAAGTTCTACCAAAGCTGAAACTGATTTAAAACTTGTAAAATAATTCAAGTGGGATTCACTTGAAAGAAGTATTGATTAAGTTGAAAGAAGGATTTGATGTTTTGAGTGAAAATGATAAGAATCATGATCAGAATGGAAATCAAAGGATCGATTGATTGGATTTTCTTCCTTTTCTCTTTTTTTGGTTTGGATTCATGATAGAATTGATTTTACTTTTTAATCTTTGTAAATACAAATCAATCAAGTTTGATGTCTTTTTTTTGGTTTGATTTTCTGTATCACTTCTCTTGTTTGATTTGTTTGATTAATAAAAGATTGATTGTAGTTTACACCTTGATAATTAGTTAGTACATCATGATGATGAATGAAGATGATGGAATTCACATGCTCTGATCATAGGACTCCATTCCTTGAGAAAATCCATCATCTATTTGATTTTCCTCTTTGTCCATGTCTTGCTTAACCTTTCCCTGTCTTTGTTCGTAAGTCCTTCAAAGAAATTAATCATATTTAAAAAATTCAAATTTGAATTGGAAATCACTTTTTTCTCATTCATGTCTTTGAATTGTTTTTGATGAAATAATCAAAATAACCTTTCACATGTACAAAAAATGAGCTTAATCTTATAACTTTACATCGATTTTATAAACTTACATCTTTTAAAAAATCTACATTGGTTTATTAAAGATTTGAATGTTGATTTGTTAAACAGACCTTTATAACACACAAAATCAAAAACTTACAGTACTACACTTAAAAAAAATTCAAATGAAATTGACAAAAAAAAACGAAAAGTTTAAAAAAAGAGAAATCGATGTGTGTTTTTCAGTTTCATTTGTTTCTTCTATTGAAAAAAAAGACAAATTAAGTTTGAAAAGTCGATCAAATGGTTTGATTTTTTTCCAATAAGAAAAACTTTTGACGAAAAAGCTTTAAATCTTTAGTTTGACAAGCTTCCATTAAATCAATCCTTTGGATCCTATTTAAGAAAGCATCAATCAAACCAAACCAAACCAAACCAAAAAAATCAACTTTTTAAACTTCCTTTCTGAACAAAAATCAAGGTAAATCCTTACAAAGAACAATCGATTTCTAAAGTTTGCCACAGTACGTCACTGGTCACTCCACTTGAACCTTGATCTTCAACTTGAGTTTCTAATCCAATCAAAAGATGTTCAATAGATTCCATATAGTTTCCTAGATTGATTAAGGAGATTGATAAATTATATCTAGCTCTAACATAACTAGGTAAAAGCTCTAATGCTCTTGAATAATATCTAAGAAAAACAAGATGGAATCAAATCGAAATCAAGATAATCAGATACCATTCAAGAAAAGACTACGAATGATAATGATAATGATGACGATGATGATGATGATGATGAAAAGAAAGAATCACTCAACTCAATAGCTTCATCAGCTTTTCCATTATTAGCCAAAGTGGCGCCTAACCTATTGAACAAAATCGGATCGGAAGGTCTAACAGATAAAGCCGTACCAAAACAATCACTCGCTTTTTCATATTCTTCTTTTCCATTAAACAATACACCTAATGCGATTTGTAAATCTTCATCTACCGTTACACATCCTTCTTCTCTACCTCCTAATCTTGCTAAACTTAATAAGGTTTCAATTAGATTTGAATATCTGACTTCTATTGATTCACTCTCTTCGTCTACTCCTACTCCTTCTAGATCTTCTTTCCTTTCTCGCAAACCACTCATCCTGATCACATTTGAATATTTGCTGATTTTCGACATCGTGTCTTCTGTCCATCTTTCCATTTCTCTTAATGATTCACTCTTTCGATTCTCATTACTATAACTAATCGATAATGCTAATCTAGCATCAGATAGATCAGGATCAAGTTCAAGTGATCGTTTTAAAGCCGAGATAGCCAATTTTTCTTGTTCATTAGCTTGTTGTCTTATCCCTAACTCATACCACGCTTGTCCTGAAGTCGGTTCATCCAACACTTTGGCTTCTTGTTCTAATACTGATTCAAGAAGTCCACCTCCGATTCTTTCTACTAAATCATGATGTGAATGATGATGAGTAATATTCTGATCAAATCTGATAGATCTTTGTCTTCTAAACTTATAATCAGTTTCAGATTCAATTTGATCAATCAATCTCAATTGAGCTTGTACATCAAAGGCTTCAGTCCAATCTTGTTGTAATACATCCCATTCTTGTTGTTGTGCAGATGGAATGGTGTGTTGTCTTCTGTACCGTTCGGCTTCGATCTCAGGAATCGTTAATGGTCTTCCAAACATTCCACTGATATCATTAAGTTCGAAATCTTCTTCTAATTCTTCACTCCATAGCTCACTCGCTCCTGGTACTCTTGTCTCTGCCATCATCCTCTCGTAATTCGGATCATCAACTTCACTAGCTGCATTTAAAAGTTCATCAATATTAACGGATGCTCTGCTCCTTGTTCCTTGCTCTTGGTCATCTGATGTAAATCTGGTTGAGACATCCTCAAGGGTACTTTGATCATTGAAACTACTATCAGGAAGGATATCGACTATCGCTTCAGACTCGTACCCAAACCCACCATCACCTTGAAAAGTATTCATCTTTCTTCTGAGTTCTCGCGCTTGATCATCAGCTTCATAGACTTGATTCATTTCATTCAATCGATCATCCAAATCCTTCTTGGCAGATACTATAGCTTCTTCTAACCTCTGTTCCGTACTTGGTCCACCTAGATTGTTTCTATTTCCATTCAAACTTAATCCTGAAGTCATCGAACTCATACGATCTTCATAATCATTAGCCCATACTCCTCCGGATTCTCTGCGATTTGTAGATTGATCCAGTTGAGAAGCTTTACCCTTAACAGATGTTCCTGAGGTGCGTTCAATCATTTGATCACCTTCTACTTTGACTTCACCATCCCTCAATTTCTTCATCAAATTCATAAAACTACTTTTTTCAAACTTATCAATCGTTTCAATCTTAAAACCTTGATCGATATCCGTATGAGTTTGTTTTTCAGCTCTTTGACGAGATTGAATGGTTTCAATTAAAGAACCAGCTGTAAGAGCAAGTGCATCATGAGATTGATTTAAACTGATTACATCTTCGGAAGTGTTGGTTAGAGTTGAAGATGTGCTTTCTAATAAGGATTGATCAAGTTTGTGGAAGACTGATTCCCATGATTCTTTATCGATTGGTGATTGTTGTGTATTTTGATCTGAGGGTAAACACAAGGAATCTAATTAGATGTGGTGAAATTTATAAGGAAAGATGTATATTCTTACTTTGATCAAAATTCGCGATGCGTGGTTGATGATAATTGAATGATTGAGGAGATAGGAGATGGTTTGGAAATAGGTTTGTTTGAGGTGGATTGAACGTATGGTTCGAAAGAGGATTGTAAGATCCGATCGAATCTAAATGAGTCTTGGTAGACTTGAATTGAGATTGAGGTTCAGATTGAGAAAGGAATTGATTTCGCCATGGTTCGTGATGAGCTTGTATGCTAGGTGCTGCAAGAGAGAGAGAGAAAGAGATCAGCTGCATTGACTATGAAAACTGATCAAAGCTAAGAAGAAACAAACTGACTTGTTTGATGAGATTCCAAGAAAGTTTTTGACCAATCTGGAATGACATTAGTAAGATAAGTTGAACTTGAAGGTGTCGGTATTGATAATTGATGATTTAAATTAGATTTAGGATTATAAAATTGAGATTGTTCTTGATTGAAGTTGATTAGGTTTTTTGGTGAATTAGTTGAGATTGATTTATGTTCTTGTGAGATTGAAGTTTGTTGATCAAAGTGTTTGATGAATGATTTGATTGGGTTTTCCCTACCACAATTCAATTCTGATGATGATGATGATTGAAGTATGGATGGTATACTCATCCTGTTGAATTCCTCTTGAATGCCTTTTTTCTTTCTTTTTTCTTTCTTTCTTGATGTGTTCTTGTTGTTTTCTTGTTGTTTTCTTGGTTCTTAAAGCTCAATGCTCTTCAATGGTCAATCCCAAATGGTCATGGTCAACGGTCAACAGTCTCATCAAATTCAATTTCATGAAGAATTGCAAAAGTACCGAAATTCACTGTAGCGTTCTACTGCGGTCCCGGGTCTCGTTCTTCCCATGTAGTGGACCGCTGTACATGTCAAGGCTTTGTTAAGCTTTAACGCCTGAATTCCCTTTTGCTCCACTCCCTCATCCATTGCAGAGTATGCTCTGCCATCATAATTCTTTAACGGATTTATCATCATATGTGTGGACGTTTAATTAGCATGTATCCCAGTCTCATGGTTCTTTCGGTTTGACATATCTCTTACCTCTTGAAAAAGGTTCATTCAAAGCAACAAGTTCATAACCAAGAATCTTCATCCCAATCTAAATTCTTTCTCTGGTTAAAATGTAGAACTGCCCAGAAGTTTTCTAGAACTTTCCCAGAAACAAAAATTTGGCTGTGTTTTGAGTTCTTGACTTTCTGGAGAAAGATACATGTTTAATCACCCTTTTTTTGCTCTTCATCAAAGTTAGGTTATAAATGTGCAGGAACTCGACCAAAGTCCAGAAAGGTAGAACAAATTCTGGCCCTCTGATTTTCTGGTAAATCTTTTTGGTGTCAGATTTGATATTCGTGTATGAATTTTTATTTGAACTTTGTTTTTTTTAATTTCCAAATCAATTAGTTACTGCAAATGACATTATCTCATTTGAATTTCATCATCATTATCTTTTGTAACATATTCAAAAGGTTTAATAAGGAACAAATAAGAAAAAATCCCAATATGAATAACAGTTGAAAGAAAAATACAATGACTATATAAGAATATTGGATCTTTAAGAAATTCATAAACAAAACTGAATTGTACTTGAGAGAAAAGAAGAATCAAATGATTTGGTTAGATGAATTTGATTTTAAAGAAGAATAAAAGAAGTTTTTATGTTTGAGGGTTTTAGAATCAAGATTAATTAAATCAGAATTATGTGTAAAAGAGGAAAAATTGATTTAAAAATTTTAGAGAAAGAAAAAAAATGAGAATTAATTTAAAAAGATATGAAAAGAAAATTTTGTTTCTCATGTTCATGATATTCTTTTTTTTGAGTACTTGAAATTTTATTATTTTTGACGACCAGTAATACAAGCCTATTCAAAGAAAAAAGAATGATTCAAGTAAGTAAAAAAAATCGATCAAAAGTGAAAAAAAACGAAGAGAAAAAGACTTACAAAGATATAAGGAACAAATGAAACAAAAAGGATTCCATCAATTGCCCATAAGATCCAAACTGCATTTCCATAATCAGCCACAATTCCTAATGAAACTCCATTTGAGAGTGTTTGACGATTTAATCTATGTTTTAAAATCGAAATCATGATCGTCCAAATCATCGTTCCAATCAAAGCAGTACCAAAGACTAATAGATTAAGTCCAATAGCTGCACAACTTGCTCCTCTACCTGCCGAGCTACCTCCTCCTGCTATGATCATCACTCCAAGTAATCCTACTGAGATAAAGAGGAAATAAAATGCAATTCGACTCCAGTCTCCTAAGTATCGATCAGATTTGATTCGATCAAATTGATCTGAGAGTAAATTGTTTAAAGCTGATTTATAGGCTGTTGGAGCATCTTCTACTAGGGCTGCTGTTGGCTGAAAGCGATGAGCCCATTTGGTAGATGTACAGTATTGTAGATCTGATGGCCCATTATATCCTGCGCAATGATCTGAAAGAAGCAAAATCACGTGGAAAATTTTATAAGGATAGATCTAGACACAGAAGTGATAGAGAAAGAAAAGAGATGCAAAGAGAAACATACTCCATAAACCCCATGTATAATAGGTACGAAGACCGTCACCTGAATTACGTTGATTGAGTTCTTGATTTTGATTTCCATACAAACTTGAATTTTGGAAGCCTTGCTGAGCTGATCCGTTAAGTTGACCGGATAAAGCTGCACCCAGACCAAAGGTTGAGATTTGTACTATTCGAATGTGCTTTGGTACCATCTACGCGAAACGAGGAAGTGAAATAATAGAAATGTCAGCATACATTCTTTTCTTTTGAAGATGAAGTGTCTTACTTGATGAATGGTGAAATTTCCGATGGAGAAAAAGATATATAAGATTCCAGCTGCTAAGGTGAGCATGGTACCGAGAGTAGCACAAACTCCGAACATGTTGAAGATGATCAGATGTTCGAGGTTAAAGAAGAGTGTCTATCTATCTATGATCGGTGAAGAAGAGTGTGTAGGTGTCACTGAGATGTAGTGTTGATGAGCTCGAGTGGGATGATTGAGAGAGACAAAAATAGAAGCGGATTCGAAAGATGGGAGAGACGAAGAGTTTAAATACTCGTAAGAATAGAAGTGGCGGTGAAGTGAAGATGCCCAGAAAAGTTCAGATTTCCCCGTTTCCCCTCAATCGAGTGAGAAATTTTGACGGGATCACGAGAAGATTCAAGATTCGAACGCGGTGCAAACGAAGCTAGTGAATTCTTCTGAATTGACGTTTTTTTTTCGATATTGTGATCAGAGAAAGGAAGATTAAAAGAAAACTGAGGTGAATGTATGAAAATCGAGACCTCGGAAATCACTTGATTAAGAACGATCAAAGGTTTTAAATGTGATTTTGTAGAGTTTGAGAGGGGGAAAGTGGAAAAGAAGATTGCAAAAGACCGATTGGATGGTCTCGATGTTCAAAAGGAGACGAGAGCTGTCAAAAGCTATATATACCAATCTTATGACGTAAAGTTAAACCCAGGGGTAGGAGTAGTTTGTATCTACTCTGAGAAGATACACCTTACTCTACTTTGCTTCAGCTTAAAAGGAAAAGGTGAGGAGGAGGATAGAGTGGGTTATATGCACTTCTACTTATCATGAAGCTGGAATTCAGATTGAACGATTTCTTTACAATTTGAATTTGGGGCGATACAAACTGTTTGGATAAGTTTGGTGACAAGAAAGATAGAATATTAAAAGAAGAGGTAAGTAAACGATGTCACTTTAAATGATAAACTATGAAGACTCTCAATCAATTCAATCCTCCTTATTCTCAATTTCATCATTTGTTTGAGACGATAACTTCCATTGACTTCAATTTGATACCCTTAAAGTTGATCACTTCAGTTTGATAAAAACAAACACCCTCTCGATCACTTACCGATCATTCTATGCAGAATCTCATACAAATTACAAGTTAGATATATTTATTCATGCAGCTCTCAACCGTAAATCTAATCCATCACTCACCATACGCGTATCTGAGCCATTGCCAGAGGGCGAGCTAGGCTAAAAATGACTCAAACTACTCCATAGTCCTCATTTCTGAGTCTGAGTGAGGTCTACGTACATATCATGTACCTAATAGACAGCAAACATCCTTTGCAACATCATTTCCCATCAAACAGCTGGAACAAAGTCACCCTGATGATCTGAACGTAAAGTTTATCATACTGCAATTCTTTGAGTTTTTCATTTCATTAAATTGAAACATAATTAGATAAAAGTGACTTGTAAGAAGCAGAGTCGTATCTCCCGATATGAGCAAAAGACTATCTCTGTAGAGGCTGCTTTACATCCTAGAGACAAAAAATTAGATAGAATTCAAGATGGATGTTAAAGATTCAGAAATATGCCTTATTGAGAATCTTTGGGTCAATTAATACTTTGTAAAAAAGACTATTTCAAGTTTATTTATCTGAATCTTTTAATAAGTATTCATATCTATGGATATACTGGACCTTTTGTGAAAGGTTGGCATAAGCCTTTTTGTCCTGATGCACAATGGCTTAAGCAGCCCCTTTGCCTTTCTTATCTTTTGAGATGAAGCTGTCACCCTACATAGGAGTTGTAAGCGGAGTAAGTTTTATATGAAATCAACAAGAAGGATGCAGCCATATCTAGGAACAAAACTGTTATTAAATCTGGAAAGAGGATACATTTATGATACAAATATCTTATCCTGTGAAATTTCAGATAGTCTGTCAGTATAATTCACAGATGAAAATTTCATCTCCTCTGTTGTTCTGTTTCTAATTTCAACTGTCTGAAAGTTGACCACTCCATTTAATTCAAACCTTTTGCAGCCTCACGTTACAAACCCCACCCTATTTGACCCAAGAGGGTTCTTGAGTGTGATTTGAAGAAGAGAGATGAGCAATGACAAGGAAGGAACAAGCTTAGAAGAAACCCAGATTACAAGTGTAGGTGACCAGCAACAATATCAAAGGGGCGTGTACAGAGTATTCAGAACAACAGAACAACAGATCCCGCCAAAATCTGAGTTTATGTTGTTTCTTTGAAACACTCTGTCAAACTATCTGATATTTGATAGATGAGATATTTGTATACCATAATTGTCATCGTCCTCAGACCATACTATACAGCAACTCATGATCTTGTGCATTGACTTGAAGACCAAGATACTAAGGCCTCGTTCGGCTGGTGCATTTTTATGTACCTTAATCCAAAATTTGGATTAAAATTCTATTTTAATGCACATTAAAAAAAGGTGTTTGGCTGAATTTTAATTCAGAATTTTAATCGCCTTAAACTCCCAAAAATGTACCAAAAAGGTACTTAAAAATAATTGACTCTACAGTCGATTATTTGGCTCAAAAGGTGCATTATCACCTTAAATCCCCGTCAATCTTTCATCGGACTTCTTCTCCAACTTCATCGGAATTTCTTTTTCCGATCTTTCCTTTTGTCCAACCTTTGTTTTTTTTTAAACAAGTTTTCATCAGCTTTCATCCCATTACTCAATTTCAACAAATTCGACCGATCAATCACTCGGAAACAATGGGACGACTGAAGTCCAGCTCACAGCCTCCGAAGCCTCAAGCTAAATGGGCCGAAGCTCAAACACTCACCTTACTCGACTCCCTTTTAGACTTGAGTCACGACAACGATCGATCCGACAATAATTTTCCGCCGGTAGTTTGGAGCAAAGCGGTCAACACCTTGAATGAAACCTACAAGATTGATTGTGACATTGCTCAAGCAAAGAATCACTACAGTACAGTAAGTACTTTCATTCACTTCTTTCGATTCCAGTTCTCAAATTGATTTTGTTTTTTTCATCTTTTGGTATAGCTCAAGCGACACTATGGTATGATGCGTGAACTTAAAGAGGGATCGGGGGTTGGTTGGAACGAGTCTAAACAGACTGTTGAAGGAGATGATGAGTTCTGGATCGGTTGGGTTCAGGTAAGTAGTCTTGTTGCCAACTGATCCATTCTCTCATTCATATTAACCTAACTGTCAATGTGTTACAGGGACACAAAGGGTCTCACATCTTCAAAGATCATGGCTTTACTTTCTACAAGCCCATGGATCAACTTCTAGGTGCAACTCCGATTTCTGGTGCTAATCGAACGGGCACCAGTACCCAGAATCCGGCGAATTCGAAACGAAAGCATTCGATTACGGCCTCTGAGGAGCCACTCGACCACAGCAACGACGAGGCAGAGGCCGTTGATGGAGGCAAGAATGGTAACAAGGTCATTGTATTGGCAGGTACGTCTTGTTTCATTCTAATTTTTCAATTTTCTTCTTGTTCATCCATGTTCTTCCATTTCCTTCTTCCATCACAGAAGATTCATCTGATGTAGACGACACATCTGTTCCTCCTGTCTTGTCAACCTCATCAGCTCAAGGTAAGAATCCGACTTCTTTGGTCAAGAAACCCTTCACTTCCGACGCTACCATCCCCAAATCCACCAACACCCTCCCTTCGAAGCCGAAGCCTCCAGTCAGCTTGGCCAGCTCACTCAAGCTGGTCACAGACAACTCGGTCCTCAAGGCCAAAGCGCTGGTCGATAAGGAAAATCGAAAGGATGCCCGAGCTGATGCCCGAGCTGATGCCCGAGCTGAAGCAATTGTTGAAGCGGCTCGAATCAAGAGAGAGGCTCTCCACCCGCCACCACCTCAACGATATCGACCTCAGGCTATGGAACGCTTCAAAGATGGTAGCAAAGAATACTTTCCAGAAGACTCGGATTGTATGGCTGCAGCTAAGGTCTTAAGAGATGAAGATGATGCGGAGTTCTTTTTAGAGTTGGAGGAAGATTTATGTTTTAAGTGGTTGCAAGAGAAGATTGATGAGCTCAAGAACAAGAATCAAAATTAATAACTTCATTACATATATTGATCAATTACAAATACTTATCAATTACAAATTTCTATCAATTACAATTGTTTAAATGCTATTGTCTTTAAAGTACTACAGTTTCAAAATGCTATTGTTGTTAACTACTATCATACATACATGGTTAAAGTTATTGAACACAATAAAAGTTATCATTTCTCTTAACTCTCATATGAGTTTGAAATAAATAAGAATTTGAGTTTGACCTTGAGATAAATAAACTTTTGAGTTTGATCTTGAAATAAATAAACTTTTGAGTTTGAAATAAATAAAAAAGAATTTGAGTTTGAAATACATAAACTTTTGAGTTTGAGTTTGAAATAAGATTTTGAGTTTGAAATAAGATTTTGAGTTTGCCTAAGCACAATGAGGATGTAATAGATAATCATCCCACATTTCCTGAGCTAAAATGTCACGGTCTTCAGTAGCATTAGCCCGCTCCTCTGCTGTTGGTGTGTGGTAAGCCACTACTTGAGCTTCATCCCAAGTAAGTTGTCTTGCTCTTTCTTGTTCATCATACTCATCAAAGAAATTATCCTTGCCACTCTGTCGAATAATATTGTGAAGTACAGCAAGAGCAACAACCAGTGAGGCCTGTCTCTCAATTGGGAATCTTCTCATGTGTTCAAGTGTATTAAATCGGATTTTCCATACTCCAAAGAGCCGTTCAATTGTGTTACGCAGACTTGAATGTCGTAAATTAAAGAGTTCTTTGTAATCTTGAGGGTGTCTTCCACCTAAACTCCACTGCTTGAGATGATAGCGGACACCTCGGTAAGGCGCTAAGAACCCATCTTGATTGGTGAATCCAGCATCAGCAAGATAGTATTGGCCTACATATAGAATTGAACATTAGAAAGCTTCTGATGATCAATTCTGGGTGAAAGTGAACATACCGGTGTGGTGATCAGAACCCATCCTCTCTCTTCTCTTTTATACTCATCAGAGCAAGACTGTTCTTTACAGTCTTTGCTCGAGCTCACTCTGGTCAACACCACTTTTTTTCATCTTTTCAGCGGATGCTCTTCTTTTTTTGGATCCATTCAATTAAGTTTTTTTTTTACATATCTATTTTCATTACTACATATTACAGAAGAACAAACAACAGAACAAATAAAAGAAAATGAAAGAAAAACAAATAATAATAATAATGATAAGAAACTTAATTAAAAGAAGTGTATAGATCAGATCAAAACAAACAAAAACCAAAGTGAATCAGTACAGGAACATTAGATGAGGTAGAGAAGGATAAAGAAGTGAATAAGAGAACAGAAACGACTTACATAATCAAGGTTGATTTAATTGGTTAGTACCGGGAGGAGGAAGTTAAAGTGGAGGGGTTGAACTCAATGGGAGAGTGGGATCGAACCTAGTAGACATCATAAACCTAGGAGAGAAACAAACAAAAGAAAGAAAGAACTAAAGTGAAGTCAGTATAGGAAAGTCTAGATGAGATGAGCGAGAAAAGATGATACAGAAGAAGGGACTACTTACCTAAAAGATGAAAAAACGAATTTGAATCGGTCGGATCGAATAAGAAAGAGGGAGATCGAAGTGGAGGTATTGAAGATTGATCGAATCTGGGATGTGAATCTATCGAACAAAACAAAACAAAACAAAAAAAAACAAAATTGAACTAAATAAATCAAGACAAATAAAGAACAAAGATGAATCAGTATAGAAACAATTAAATGAAAAGAAAGAAGATAGAAAGAGAGAAAAGTCGAGATCGACTTACCTAAAAGATGAAAGATCGAAATCGATTCGGTTGGATCGGTCGGAGCAAACAGGTGATAGTGAAGAAGAAGAG
Organism: Melampsora americana; assembly: GCA_022264835.1. NCBI lineage: Eukaryota > Fungi > Basidiomycota > Pucciniomycetes > Pucciniales > Melampsoraceae > Melampsora > Melampsora americana. Next base: position 1,228,060 of record JAIFHY010000023.1, on the reverse strand, counting down.
GTGGAGGCCGATTAAAAGATTGAAATAGAAAGTGGAGGCTTGAAATCAATTGGATCGAGGATCGAAATTGAGATGGAGAGAAAGAAAAAACAAAAATAAAATTTGATTCGGTCGGATCGGTCGGATCTAAACCTAACAAACTGTAAGAAAGAAGAGGATTAGAAATCAAATAGATCGGAATACTAAGAAGTGAGAGAAAGAAAAGACTTACCTAAATTAAATAGTTGATGGATGAATCAAACAAATTGGTTAAAGAATTTTTAAATAAGAATATAGAAAGAAAGTGGGAAAAGAGTTAGTACACAAGACAAAAAGAAAGTAAAAAAATGAACAGGAAAAGTACTTACATCATGAGATCGAATAGAAAGTGGAGGTGTCAAAATTGGAGAGGAGGAAATCAATTAAACGAAGATGAAGAAGTGGGGGAAGAGGTGATTGAATCGATCGGAGGTGTCGGATCAAAATCTAGTAATAGACAGATGCTATTAAAAAAAGTGAATAAAACAAACAAATAAAACAATCAGTAAGACAGATTAAAAAATGATCTAGAAGAAGGGAAAGAGTAACTTACCTGGAAAGAATCAATTGTGATTGAAAGTGGAGTTAGTTGTGAATAAAGAAGTGGAGGCTAGGAGAGTAAACGTGGATTAGCACAGAAACAAAGGAAAGCAGAGAAAAGAGAGGATGCGAAAGCGACTTACCTAAAGAGCGATCAAATTAACCAAACAAGAATCACCGGAAACCCGGAGTGAAGTGGAGGCCGATCGGAGAAGCACAAAGGGGAAGAATCGAATTAGTTGAGATGAGCCTAGAGTAGGAGAAAAATGATATAAGAAGGGAAGGATGACGGAGACGAGAGGGGGGATTTGAAAAAAAAAAGGAGAGAATCAGAGAGGCTAAGAATCAGTATCTAAAAGAGAGTCTGTCAGTAAGGAGCTTGTTGTAGTATTCTTTTTTTGAAGTTTTTTTTTGAGTCGAATGAGTATTTAATCGAGTTAGTCCTAAAGGAAGGAAAGAAAGAAAGTTAATTATTAGTTAGAAAAATTCAAAAGAGTTTAAAAGAGAAAGAAGAAGTACTTACTTAGTTTAAAGGGGTAAAAGTTGTATTAATTAAAGATTGTTATAAAAGGAAATTTGTGAGCGTGATAGTTGTCAAGAGTAGAATTGGAAATCTTGCTGAGTTTGGTCAGAAAAGAGTTGAAGGGACGTAAAAATTCAGTTGGGTGGAAATCATCAAGATCACCAGTCCGCCGCTGGAGTCAAGACGGGGCCGGGTCAAGTCCGAGTTCTGAAATTTATTTTGGACGTGTAACTTGTTACACAAGCAGTCAAAGCTGCGTTTACTTCAAAATTATTACATAACTTTGTGTAACAACCTCGTGAAGGGTTGTACATAATAGCGCCAGGCTCTGCGCAGTGCTGCGGGAGCAACTGTGCAAGTCTCATCAAGTTTCGGGAAACCTTAAAAGGACAAAGGAGGGTAATTGGAGTTGTCCCATCAAATTTCAAAGGCAGAGGGCAGCTTCCCGCACCTGTAGTTTTACAACTCTCACGAGTGGTGATTCTTCCCCTCTCCGGCTCAGCCTACGCTAGACTGCGTAGGAGTTCTACATCTGGTGACTCCACTGGGGCAATTCGAAACAACTTCTGCGTCTTTGCGGGTGCACTTCCGCTTCGTGGTTTCGACAAATCAATAAATTCGTCAAATCATCAATCATCAGTACATCTCAAAAATCTCAATTCGAAATTCAGAAATTCTCAAATCTCAATATGTCATCTCAAAACAACCTTGGTCAGGAATCAATTTCCAGCCAAAGTGCAGCAGAAAAAGCATTAGCAGTAGTAGGGGGTAGAGGTGGAGATAATATTCATGGTGGTCAAGGGGGAGCTATGGCGGAAAAGTTGGCTTACAGGGAGAAGGAGGAAAGTGGAGAAGAATCAGATGATGGTGTTACGGCAAAGGGTTTAGGAGTAGAAGGAATGGTGACGGAAGAAATGGTTTCAATGGAAGACGTAGAAGGAATGGTTAAGGGAGGGGGACTTTCAATACAGGATGCAGAGGAGTATTTAAAGGAGGCAAGGATGCAGGCAGCAAATATGGAGAAGGTGTTGAAAGCTTTGAAGGAGACGAAACATCAAGAAGAGGAAGAAAAGGTTCAGAGGAAAAGTAAGGGGAAAAGCAAGAAGAAGTATTGTAAAAGTAGTGGTAGCTCAAGTTCAGACGGTAGTAGCGAGGAGGAGTCAAGTTCGGATGAAGATAGTGAGGTGGAGAGTAGGAGGAAGAAGAAAAGCAAGAGAAGTAAAAGGAAGGTTGTAAAAATTGAACCTCAAGATTCAGAGTTACGATTTAGTCGTGGAGATGATGTCCAGAAATTTCTGCGGGACTTTGAGGTTGCTGCGGACGTTGATGGAGCTAGTGGTGTAGACATGGCAAAGCAAGTCTGTGCATTTGTGAATGGAAAGGATTTAAAGGAGGAAATCAAGGAACTTAACGGTTGGGGTGAAGGTGAATGGGATTGGAAATTGTTGAAGACAGAGATGAAGGATCGGTACGCTTCAATTCGGGAGGCACCTAAGTATACGGTAGAAGACTTGAAGGAATTGACCTTGGAGTATGAAAGGAACGGTGGTATAGATTCGAAGTTAGAATTTGAAGGTTTTCGACACAAGTTTGATAGTATACTAGTGTACCTCAAGAAGTACGACTACATTGATTCTGAGGATGAGATATGTAATCATTACTATAGAGCATTCTCCGATAGTATGCAGAAGAAAATTAAGGAGAAGCTACGGGATGATGGAGATTTGAGAAAGACGAGAGACGGAAGGCATAGGTTGCCAGGATGGAAGGTTCTCAAGAAGGCGGTTTATACAGTGGTACAAGAAGAAGTGGAATTGGTATTCGAGGAATTAAGAGGCAAGAAAGAAGTGGAGATGAAAAAGGATGAGGAACTTAAAGAGAAAGTGGTGCAGAGGGATATGGAGAGAAGGGGCCAGAAGTTGGAAGGCTTGAATAAGAAAATTGGTGGAAAGAATGTGGATGAAGCAACCATCAGTGAATTAGTTCGACAGTTTGCTTCATGGAGTGGACAAGGTATAAATAGACCTTTTGCCGTCAACCCTAACAGACAAGTCCATGGCGGATTCCAGAACAACTCATACTCTGGACAACAAAACAACTTCGGACCACCACCACAGAACAGAGGGGGTCCAGCACCACAGTTCAACTCCTCAAATTACTTCAGAGGTGGTCAGAACTTCAACAACAGTGGCCCAGGCCCTAATAATCAGAACGGCGGGCAGTATTCTAACTTTGGAATGAATAGAGGAAGAGGAGGGTTTGGTGGTAATAGAGGAGGATATGGAGGGAACCAAGGTGGAAGAGGGGGTTATAACTCGACCTCTCAATGGAACAACTCATCTGGACAGTTCCAACAAAACAATGGTAATACTCAACCATCAAATGGATCTTACGGACCTCCGCCAAACAATGGACCACCCCGTGGAGAGTTCCAAGAAAGACCATTTCGAGATGGACCCATAATGTGTTATTACTGCGGCAAGGAAGGTCATAGTCATAATAGATGCCCAGATAAACAACGGGACATTAATGATGGATATGTTAGAGAACATAATAATACTTATATTCTATCTAACGGAGCTGTAATCAGATGGGATAGTAGTCGACCAATCCGGACTGTAGTTGCAGACCACTCCTTACAAGTGGAGCAGGCTAAGATTGCTGCGGCAAAAGGAGGAGCTCCTCCCAACTCAAGTCCAGCTCCACCTGGACCAGCAGTAGTAGTACCGGAGAAGACAGTTGTGACGGGCATTTTGACTAAGGATGCTAATGGGGATGCTCAGGTTCAGGAGTTACGGGCTAGCTGTGGAATCTTAGAAGATTGGAAGGTGCCAGGAATTACTAGTAGAGGTTTCAAGGCTGCTATGGCAGGTGCAGGTACAAAGGTGTATGACGTAGAAGTCAAGAGGGGTAGAGGAAAGGCAGAGCCAGTGGAAGCTCCAAAGAAGAAGAAGGTTTCAATTCAGAAGGAAGTGGAGGAAGCAGAGGATGAAGGTATGGAATTGGATGAAGATGATAGTAGTGAGGACATCCCTTTGGCTCAATTGAAAGGAAGGAAGAAGCCAACGGTTGTAGCACCAAGAATTGAGAAGAAGGATATTGTCAAAGGAAGATTTGAAAGGCCAGTGGAACGGGGATATGAGGGAGTAATGGATAAGGTGGTGGATAAAATTATGAAGACGAAGATAGAAGCAGAGGTTGGAGAATTATGTGCTATATCACCAGCATTGGCGGAGCACATGAAGAAGCAAGTTTCGAAGCGGAGGGTGGTTATCCCGAGGATTATCAAACCCTTAAGAGCTGCTGCAGGAGGATTGGAAGAGGATGAATCTACCTCGGAAAGTGAAGATGAGGAAGAGGACGTTTTATACTCTTGTCCATTGGGGTATTTAGACATCATGCTTTGAGGGAAGAATAAAAGAGTGAAGGCTTTGGTTGATTCAGGTTCCCAAATCAACATTCTTCCAGAGTCAGTAGCGGAGGAATTAGGATTAACTGGATTGGTATCTATTAGATCGGGAGTCAGAGGAATTGGCGGTCAAAGGACAGAGCTAGTTGGGATTGGAGAAGCTATAGAGGTGGTAGTTGGAACTAGGGTTCAAGGATTGGCTCACTTCTGGATAGCCAAAGAAAGTAAATGTCCGATCTTATTAGGACGTCCCTTCCTCATGGACTTCAGAGCAGGAATGGAATTTGGAAAATCTGTGGGGGAAAGGTTAACATTAAGAGATGAAAGGGGAATATGGACAAGGTTTACAATTTGTCAGCCGGATGAAGGAGATTGGGAGAGGGAGTTGGACCTAGGTGAAAAGCGGACCACGGTTGTAGAAGTACAATTAGCTAGGTTGCAACGGGAAGATCAAGAGGATGATGCGGGAGGTACTCCGGACTATGTGGAAGAAGTCTCAGGAGAAGACAAGTCTTTTTTGTAGAGGGTGTTGGTGAAGAAATGGGCATTCAGTATATAGCAAATCCAAGTAACCTTGGATGTCCATCACCAACTAGTGAAGAAATGGGGACTTGGTTGTGTATTAGTGGTAATTTTAGTTCTCAGTCTCAGTCTCAGTCTCAGTTTTGGTTTCAGTCTCAAGTTTCGCCTCAAGTTTTTTATATTTCAACTATGGTTTCAAGGGAGGAAGAGTACGTGGGTGATATAGTGGAGGATAATACATGTCATGGTTCAGAATTTCTTTCATCTTTTAGTTTTATTGAATCTTCTTTATCTCAGTCTCATTTTTTAAGTAGTGGTGTTCAATTGGAGGATTACGGAGGAAGTACTTTAGAGTTGGAAAGGGGAATTAAGGGAGGATTATTGAAAGAAGAGGAATGGAAAACAATGCAAGCTTTGAATGAGGGGTTTGACATCAGACATCAAGCGGAAATATGTGAAAGATGGAGGAAGGGGAAGACCTTATGTTTTGCTGCAAAATACAAGCCAGTAGCAAGGAAGGTCCGGCCGGTCAATGAAGCTATGCCTCAACATCTCAACCCACCTTTACAAAGGCCACCAATGTCTAGAGATCCTTACAAGACACCTTTAACAATGCATCCTCCGGACTTTGTAGAAACAAAGAAGACAACATTGGAACGGCTGAAGATGTGTAACTTTGGACCAGAGGATTGGTTGAGTGATGAAGAATGGAAGTTGCTGTTACATGTAGTGGTATTAAGAGAAGGGGCTATTGCTTACTGTGAAGAAGAAAGAGGGGTATTGAAGCATTCTTATGGATTCCCTTATGCTATACCAGTAATTGAACATGAACCCTGGCAGAAGAAGCCGATTCCAATTCCGGCAGCCATCAAACCAGAATACATTGAGTTAATACGCCAACGTTTAAAGACAGGTCTATATGAACAATCATCTTCAAGTTACTCAAGTCCGGTATTTTGTGTCAAGAAACAAGATGGCAAGTTACGAGTAGTACATGATTTACAAGCCTTAAACAAAGTAACAATCAAGGACGCAGGAATGCCTCCAGCACCAGAAGAGTTTGTGGAATCCTTTGCAGGAAGAGCATGTTATGGATTAGGTGATATAATGGGAGGATATGATGAGAGGGAATTGGCGGATTTCTCAAGACCTTTAACAACTTTCGAAACACCCTTGGGGCGCTTTCAGCTCACTCGTTTGCCTCAAGGTGCTACCAACTCAGTAGCAGTGTATCAAGCTCAGATGATGTGGATTCTTCAAGATGAAATTCCACAGAACGTAGGTATCTTCATTGATGACGGCGGAATCAAAGGTCCTGATTCTACCTACGACGATGCTGTACTGGAAGAGAATCCTGGTATTAGGCGTTTCATTTGGGAATATGCAATTACACTAGAAAGAGTACTGTTTAGGATAGAGGAAGCTGGACTTACAGTATCTGGAAAGAAGTTTGCAGTTTGTGTGCCAGCACTGGAGATAGTAGGACATGTAGTTTGTAAAGAAGGAAGGACAATTTCAAAGAAGAAGAAGAACAAGATTCAAAATTGGCCGGTACCAACAAATACAACAGAGGTCTTGGGGTTCTTAGGAATGTGTATCTATGTTATAATGTTTATCAAGGACTTCTCTAAGATTGCAGCACCTATGAGACGGTTGACTAGGAAGGACGTGGAATGGAACTGGACGGAGGAATGTCAGGAGTCGTTGGATACTTTGAAGAAAATCATTGGTGAAGACATTATGTTGAAGGGATTAGAATATGGAGAAGGAGCAGGAAAGATTATTTTAGCAGTGGATTCAAGTCAGATTGCAGCAGGAGGGGTATTGATGCAGGAAGATAAGCAAGGAAAGGCAAGGCCAGTATTCTACGAATCATTGGTATTCTCACCAGTGGAATCAAGATATTCTCAGCCAAAGTTGGAGCTTTGTGGAGTGGCTAGAATACTGAAGAAATTCCAGAGCAAGTTGTGGGGACAACACTTTGAACTTCAGGTGGATGCCAAGTCTTTGATAGAAATGATCAATAGACCAACTCTACCAAATGCACCTATGACCAGATGGGTGGCATTTATTCAACTATTCTCTTATGACATTGTTCATAAGCCAGGAAAGAGCTTTGGAATGCCAGATGGACTCTCACGACGCCCGGTTGGGGAAGACTCAACATCAGAAGGAGGAGACTTTGATGAAGAGCAGAAGGATATTGCACCTCATGAAGGTTTCCCAGTCTCAATAATGGATGAAGATCCAGAAGACTTCCAACCCTGGACTCAAGAAGGGTTATGGCTATATCTCGAGAAATTTTTGAAGACATTCAAGAGACCTGACAACTGTTCTGAAGAAGACTTTCAATGGGTTCAGAATAGAGTGGCGACGTTTTATGTGGAACGGGGAAGATTGAAGAAGAAAGGAGTACCATGCGGAAGATTGGTGGTTTCAAGAAAAGATGGACAGGAAATTGTATTGCAGAGGTTACATGAGGAGATGGGGCATAGAGGAGTAGAGGAAACTTACAGGAGATGTTTGATAAGATTTTGGTGGCCAGAGATGAAGGAGGATGTACGGAAATGGGTTATGTCGTGTGAGGCTTGTCAAAGGAGGAGTCCAAGAACTCAGAAGGAAAAGGGACATGCTACGGGAGAAACAACTGTGTTTGGGAGAGTCAGCTTGGATGCAGTACACATCAAGACTAGTAAATACAAATATTTGATTGTAGCAAGGGATGATCTTTCAGGATGGGTAGAAGCCAAAGCATTACAGAATTTAACGGCAAAAGTAGTGGCAGACTTTATCTTAAAGGAATGGATTTGGAGATATGGGGCGGTAAAATGTTTTACAGTGGATGGAGGACCAGAGCTCAAGGCGGAGCTGAGAGAAGCAGTACGGATGTCAGGATCAAAGTTGGGGGAGTCAACTCCTTATTGGCCTCAAGGTGAAGGAATGGTGGAACGTGGACATCAACCATTAAAAGATACTTTGGTAAAAATGTGTGGAGAAGACGGAAAGAAATGGGCGGAGAAATTACCTTTGGTATTGTTCTCAGATCGGATCTCAACAAAGAGGACAACTGGATATTCACCTTATGAAGTTCTTTTCAATCAGAAGGCAATCCTACCAGTAGACGTTGAGGCAGGTACATTTCTTGGAGTGGATTGGGATAAAATTACTACCAGGGAAGAGTTATTAATGGCTAGGGTGGAGCAATTAGAGCAAAGGGAGGATATGTTAACAAGAGCATATGAGCGTATGATGAGGGCTAGGACAGATGGGGTGATATATTGGGATGAAAAGAATGCACATAGGTTACGGGGATCATTGCAGGCAGGAGATTTGGTATTGGTTTATAATAAAAGTTTGGAGACACAGTGGGGAAAATTGTTTAAAGATAGGTGGAATGGACCTTATAGAGTAAAAGAGCAGTATCCGGGAGGTTCATACATCTTAGAGGAGTTGGACGGGACAGTATTAAGTAGAAGAGTTGCAGCGGAACACATCAAAAGGTTCTTTGCAAGGGGAGTTTCAGCAGTGTCAAGGCAAGAAGATTTCCAAGAGCAGGAGTTGGAGAGTGGGGGGAGTTCAGAATAAATAAATACACGAAATATATGACTCATTTTCTTTTGGTTGCGGTTATATTTCTTTTTTTTCTTTTGGTGAAGGATTGTACATTACAAGGATTGGCGGACTTAGTGTTATGAGGGGATATAATGGTGGATTTCTTAGTTATCACTTTCTCTGTTATCTTTAATGGTGGTGTGGGATAGGACGTTGAGGGTGGAGGAAGTTGGCAGGAATAGATAGTTATTAAGATCAATCAAACAACGAAAGTAGTGGGTACGGGGCGGGCACAACAAATTAATTAATTCAAATTCAACTAATCAAATAATTCAAAATTAATCACATGGAATACTACTTACAATCAAAATTACCCCGTTATGGGGCCTCTTTCTTCTTTCTTCTTTTCTCTATTTTCTTTCTTTCTTTTATAAACTTTACTCTATTTAAACAATCATAGCAGGGGGCACGGGAAGGGTACTAGTTACATACATCAACAATTAAACAAAATCAAATTTACATAACACAAACAAGATGGATTACTGCTAAAATTTTTTATATAACTTCACTTATTTTTTCTTTTTTCTTTTCTTTAGTTATCAAATTATTTCTCAAATTATTTGCATTATTACTTCTCTTATATTTTCTTTCTTTCTTCGTGGTTGGATTGTGATGTTGAGGATGGAGGATGATGGCAAGAATGGATAGTCAAAAATTAGTCAAAGCAAGTAACAACAATAAATCAAGTAAAATAAATTAGCAAAATACTTAAACCAGAGTCAAATGACAAATCAAAATTACATATAAATAGTACAGATTACATATAAATCAAACTTGAATAACAAATTTAATGCAAATATAAATTAGTACAAGGCACATACAAGTCAAATCATCAAATAACAGCAAGTCAAATTTTCAAATCATATAAAATAGAATCAAAGTTCTGGATAATTTTCTTTTTTCTCATGGCGGTCAGGGACAGTTAGTTGAGGATGGTGGATAGTAGGCAGGAACGGATAGTCAAAACAATCGACAACAATACATATAATACTTCAAAGTAAAACAAGGCAAAATACAACAAATCAAAGTCAATCTTCAATGAAATTACAATACACATAAATCACAACTAAACACATTTTAACAATTAAATTAGTACAAATCAAACTTGGATATGTTTCTTTCTTCTATTTTCTTTTTTCTTCTATGGGGACGGGTCAGGATAGATGAGGATGGAGGATTAGATGGCTGGTACGGATAGCAAATTACATTAAACAATTGTAGTAGGGGGACTGCGGTGGGACAAATAACTTACAAAATTATAATAAATCAACAAGTCAAATAAACAAATATAATGGATTACTACTACATATACACAATTATTATCACAACGTGATTACAAATGTATTGCATAAATTTCTCAAGATTCATTATTACACAGAATTATCATGGATATGTTTCTCTTTTTAATTTTCTTTTTATCATGGGGACGGGAATGGAACGTAGAGGATGGTGGATAGTTGGCCGGTATTAGAATATTAGTGTTACAATACAAATCAAATCAAATTCAATTCATTTAAAGAAAATCTCATTATATTATAACAATTTAAGTCTGTAGTAGGGGGTTAGGGGATAGGCTGAACATCATACATTAAACAACAACAGCAATTACATACAATTACATATAAATTACATACACAAAATGGTTACTACTACAGCAAACTTCTTTTTTCTTTTCTTTCTTTTCAAATTTTCATTCTTTACACGGATGAGATATGGGGTGTTGAGGGTGATGGATCAGAGGGAAATTGGATAGTTTACATCAACGTCTATGATTACAACTGCGGAAGATTTTATTTTACAAGTCAAAGACTCAATATCTTATTTTACACGGAGTGCGCATTTGGTTGGACAATTCAACATTTGAGTCTATTTATAACATTAAATTTTGAGGATATGGAGATATATTTATTTCTTGCGAATTAGTACAAGTATGAGTTGGAATAGAATCCAATGGTTGTGAAATTTATTATTGTCAAGGCCTAGATAGAGGTTACTTGGAGTTTTTTAGATATATTAGTGGAATTACGGGAATAAGAAATAGTTATCAAAACATCTCAAAGGTTACGGTTATGGTTACACAAGAAAGTTGAGGAGTTTTATCGGGTATGCAGGACGGGACAATATCATATATAAGTTATAGATAAAGGGAGTAAAAGATGAAGTGGAGGTTTTTCATTTAAGTTGGGGGAGGCTACTCACGATTTGCGGCAATTTTTCATTTAAGTTGGGGGAGGTGGCTCACAATATAAAAGAAAAGAATTTTTAAGGCAACTCCACAAAGTATTCCGATTGAAACAATTGGTTCTTTACTATTATTCACAATTTTTTCTATGACATTTTCCTACTACAACCTTATACATAAGATTTTTTTTAGTTTGAATATTTAACGAGAAACCAAATCACACAGTATGAGTCAGATCACGAAGCACAAGTCAAAACAAATCAGATAGCAGTCATAAAAAATACAACAAGAGTAATCATGTATACGAGATTCAGGTGTTAGAAATACAACAAATATAGCAGTCAACGAGTCAAATAGAAGAACAACAAACATTCTTTAAACTTGTTCAAAAGCACGTTTTTTACCCTTATCAGAAGAGGAAGTACTACAATCATCAGATTCAGCGTCTTCAGGAAATATGAAAGCTTGAAGAGCAAGTCTCTTATACTCTCTAACAAGATCAACTCTAGCCTTAGACTCTTCACTAGAATGATAGTCAAAAACACTCCAGTGTGCGTAAAGACGCTCTACCATGGATTCAGTAAGCTTGAGGAAAGAAGTAGGAGGAGAAACCTTGGGAGTAAGTTTACCAACACGCCGGAGTTCTTCAGCAAACTCCATCTTCTCAGCAAACCAGATAGACTTGACGTCACCACAATATTTACGAATAAACTCCTCAATAATGTCTTCTTTGATGGGAGGAGTAGGAGGAGTGGTAACTGGAGGGGAAGGTTCTTGGTCCAATTCAATAATGTTGGAGTTAAATGTAGGAGGTTTTTGAGTAGGAGGAGGAGTGTCATCAATTTTGATTGGAGGTGATTTGGGACGAGGTGGAACAAAGGGTGTAACAAATGGGTTGCGAGCTGGAGGTGAGGAAGCTCTAGGAGGAGGTTGATGAGGTGGGTTGGGTTTGTTCTTGGGTGTCTTAGGAGGAGGGCGGTAACGGGGTTTAGTGTTGGAAGCATTAGTATTTGGAGTGGAAGTAGCATTTGGGGGAAGTGGGGTATTTCCACCATTATTCCATAAGATTATGTCTTCCTTCCATTGAGCGTGGGACCTAAAATCAGCAGGCTTGTCGGGTTTAGAGGTCCAGGCCATGACACGGGCACGACGGGCAGCGGGAGTCTCATTCTTTGGGCCCGCAACATAAGGGTTAGACCTGAGAGGCTCAACAAGGATGTCACCATTGGCATCAGTCTGAGGAGGCCAGTCTGGGAGCAAGAACAAAAGAAAGAACAAGGAATGATTAGTAACTTTAACAGATGGAATGAAATTAAATTTAAAAATTGAACAAAAAACTTACCACAAGCTCTGCGGCGCTTAGTGCATTGATCACAGCTATTGGGAGGAGGAGGTGAATGAGTTAAGGAGGGGGCAGAATCATATACAATCCAGGTACAGCGAAGACTGTCCTCCATGCAGCAAGCGCACGCTGTCGGATGTAGTTTGCGAGGGATCATTTTTTACACTATAGTAGATCGGAAGCAATAAGTGTTAGAAATGGATTCAACGCCTCGATCGATCTATTCAACAAAACGCACCGAGAAACGAGTTAAAATAAGATAAAGAGGATTAGAAAGGGTCCCAAAGCAAGAAGACCGATCAGAGGATTTGGAAGCGAAGCTAAGATTGATAACTATTCGAGGACGAATTTAAGTTGGGGGAGGATGTGGTGATCAGAACCCATCCTCTCTCTTCTCTTTTATACTCATCAGAGCAAGACTGTTCTTTACAGTCTTTGCTCGAGCTCACTCTGGTCAACACCACTTTTTTTCATCTTTTCAGCGGATGCTCTTCTTTTTTTGGATCCATTCAATTAAGTTTTTTTTTTTACATATCTATTTTCATTACTACATATTACAGAAGAACAAACAACAGAACAAATAAAAGAAAATGAAAGAAAAACAAATAATAATAATAATGATAAGAAACTTAATTAAAAGAAGTGTATAGATCAGATCAAAACAAACAAAAACCAAAGTGAATCAGTACAGGAACATTAGATGAGGTAGAGAAGGATAAAGAAGTGAATAAGAGAACAGAAACGACTTACATAATCAAGGTTGATTTAATTGGTTAGTACCGGGAGGAGGAAGTTAAAGTGGAGGGGTTGAACTCAATGGGAGAGTGGGATCGAACCTAGTAGACATCATAAACCTAGGAGAGAAACAAACAAAAGAAAGAAAGAACTAAAGTGAAGTCAGTATAGGAAAGTCTAGATGAGATGAGCGAGAAAAGATGATACAGAAGAAGGGACTACTTACCTAAAAGATGAAAAAACGAATTTGAATCGGTCGGATCGAATAAGAAAGAGGGAGATCGAAGTGGAGGTATTGAAGATTGATCGAATCTGGGATGTGAATCTATCGAACAAAACAAAACAAAACAAAAAAAAACAAAATTGAACTAAATAAATCAAGACAAATAAAGAACAAAGATGAATCAGTATAGAAACAATTAAATGAAAAGAAAGAAGATAGAAAGAGAGAAAAGTCGAGATCGACTTACCTAAAAGATGAAAGATCGAAATCGATTCGGTTGGATCGGTCGGAGCGAACAGGTGATAGTGAAGAAGAAGAGGTGGAGGCCGATTAAAAGATTGAAATAGAAAGTGGAGGCTTGAAATCAATTGGATCGAGGATCGAAATTGAGATGGAGAGAAAGAAAAAACAAAAATAAAATTTGATTCGGTCGGATCGGTCGGATCTAAACCTAACAAACTGTAAGAAAGAAGAGGATTAGAAATCAAATAGATCGGAATACTAAGAAGTGAGAGAAAGAAAAGACTTACCTAAATTAAATAGTTGATGGATGAATCAAACAAATTGGTTAAAGAATTTTTAAATAAGAATATAGAAAGAAAGTGGGAAAAGAGTTAGTACACAAGACAAAAAGAAAGTAAAAAAATGAACAGGAAAAGTACTTACATCATGAGATCGAATAGAAAGTGGAGGTGTCAAAATTGGAGAGGAGGAAATCAATTAAACGAAGATGAAGAAGTGGGGGAAGAGGTGATTGAATCGATCGGAGGTGTCGGATCAAAATCTAGTAATAGACAGATGCTATTAAAAAAAGTGAATAAAACAAACAAATAAAACAATCAGTAAGACAGATTAAAAAATGATCTAGAAGAAGGGAAAGAGTAACTTACCTGGAAAGAATCAATTGTGATTGAAAGTGGAGTTAGTTGTGAATAAAGAAGTGGAGGCTAGGAGAGTAAACGTGGATTAGCACAGAAACAAAGGAAAGCAGAGAAAAGAGAGGATGCGAAAGCGACTTACCTAAAGAGCGATCAAATTAACCAAACAAGAATCACCGGAAACCCGGAGTGAAGTGGAGGCCGATCGGAGAAGCACAAAGGGGAAGAATCGAATTAGTTGAGATGAGCCTAGAGTAGGAGAAAAATGATATAAGAAGGGAAGGATGACGGAGACGAGAGGGGGGATTTGAAAAAAAAAGGAGAGAATCAGAGAGGCTAAGAATCAGTATCTAAAAGAGAGTCTGTCAGTAAGGAGCTTGTTGTAGTATTCTTTTTTTGAAGTTTTTTTTTGAGTCGAATGAGTATTTAATCGAGTTAGTCCTAAAGGAAGGAAAGAAAGAAAGTTAATTATTAGTTAGAAAAATTCAAAAGAGTTTAAAAGAGAAAGAAGAAGTACTTACTTAGTTTAAAGGGGTAAAAGTTGTATTAATTAAAGATTGTTATAAAAGGAAATTTGTGAGCGTGATAGTTGTCAAGAGTAGAATTGGAAATCTTGCTGAGTTTGGTCAGAAAAGAGTTGAAGGGACGTAAAAATTCAGTTGGGTGGAAATCATCAAGATCACCAGTCCGCCGCTGGAGTCAAGACGGGGCCGGGTCAAGTCCGAGTTCTGAAATTTATTTTGGACGTGTAACTTGTTACACAAGCAGTCAAAGCTGCGTTTACTTCAAAATTATTACATAACTTTGTGTAACAACCTCGTGAAGGGTTGTACATAATAGCGCCAGGCTCTGCGCAGTGCTGCGGGAGCAACTGTGCAAGTCTCATCAAGTTTCGGGAAACCTTAAAAGGACAAAGGAGGGTAATTGGAGTTGTCCCATCAAATTTCAAAGGCAGAGGGCAGCTTCCTGCACCTGTAGTTTTACAACTCTCACGAGTGGTGATTCTTCCCCTCTCCGGCTCAGCCTACGCTAGACTGCGTAGGAGTTCTACACCGGGTGGAACAAGGAAGCGGCCATCCCTTCGTGCTACCTCAAGGACACGGCTATCATGTGCTCGTCCTTCAAATCCAGCAAGAATGAAAGTAAAATTCCCTTCAAAATCGCAGGCAGCAAGAACATTTTGGCTGAAGGTGCCTTTATGGTTACAATAAGGCGCCTGATCAGCCTCAGGAACAATTGCTTGGATATGAGTTCCGTCAATAGCTCCAACACAGCCTTGAAACCACGGAAAAGTCACTCGAGAACCTCTGATAGCCTCTGGAACTGGAGCTCCTGGGTGTGGTTGGTTGATGATTCGACCCTCTAGATTCTCAAGCGCTAATAAGACCTTATTGTAATATCTTGAGATAGTATCTCCAGAGTGTTGGAATTGTTCCCCAGCAAGACGATTGGAACCAGCGTGTCCAACGATGAATAGAAAAATCATCACTTGTTCAGTGGATCTGAGGTGGATCAAATCTTGAAGATATGGTTCAAGGTGTCTCATTAGCCCATGAAAGGCTACTTTATTCATTCTACAGACTTCTCGGAAGCGGACTGGGCTTCCTTCATAAACCTCCCTTGCATACATAGAACCAGTGAGTGCTGAAGTCCGGCATGGAACCTTCGGACGGTTTGCTAGCTCGAGCCGGTCTTGAGCAGCACCAACAAGTAGCGCAAGGATTTCTTCATCACTGTCTGATGATGAAGATGATGATGAAGAGGATGAAGACCATTGGTCTTCATCAGAAGAAGTGTCGAGTTGATTTGACATGATGAAAAAAAAATGGTTGAAAAGGACCGTGATGATCCTGATTGGATGAATAGAGTTGATGGAAGAGAACGATGAAAATCAAACGGTTGACGAAGACCGTGATGATCAAAGTTCTCTTCCATTCGATGAATTTTGATCGAATTCATTGCCGAACACTTTTCACATTTTAAGGTACATTAAATACAAGAATGTGAAAACGAGCGAATAATGCGTTTAACGCATTTTACAACGATTTAGGCCCCGTTTGGTATAGCGTACACTGTTTATAAATGCGTTACAGAATAATCAATTATACAATTGTGTAATAGATTATTCCCGATAATTTGAAAGCTGGTCAAGGGCAGCTTTCAAAAAATCAAATTATGGGCCTGATTAATGTATTATTTAATGTGAAAAACATTTTAAAAAGAGGGGCAAACTGTATACCAAACGGGAAATTTTGAAAATGCAAAAAATAGATTATTTTTAAAAAATAATCTATTTTGCCCCGCTTTTGTAAGCCATACCAAACGGAGCCTTAATGTACGACAGATTAATGTACCTTAATGCATTAAACCGCAGCCGAACGTACCCTAAGAGTTTCCAGACTTTGTTCCTTTGACAAGCCAAGAAGATCTCCTGAAGTGTCCTGAATCAAAACTTGAAAAGACATCTCCGACACATGTGTATGATTCACAATAAGGAGGTTTGTAATATGGATTATTACTCCTGATGACTCAGATTCATTTCCAGTCTTGCTAGAGCTTGGAGATAGATCAGTGTTCCAAAATTGGAGGTCATCATCTCGGATCATTTGAGTATAAATTAAGTCCAAAACCCCCGTTGATACACTCAGGTTTCCAGAGTAAGGTATGTTTAAGATTGAGTGTTCTGGTAGCAATTTGAATGATAAGGCTTAGTTGAGAATTTACTTTTCACATTCATAATTAAGGATACTCCACATTATCAACAGAAACGGGTTTTTGATATCACCCGGAGGGCCCATCCACCCAAAGGCAATTGCCATTGATGATAAATCTCAAATAAGAATACAAAAAATTCACAAAACATAAACAAAAGTGAATCTGAATATCTTTGAGAATTTGATCAAACGTAATAAACACTTTCTAAAGAAAAAAAACTCCCGTTTGTTCTGTAGTTCAAAGATCGTCGTATCTAAAAACTTACACTCATTGTGAAATCTGACGATTGATGGCCATGATCACTTGAATGGCTTCATTTTCAATCTCTTGAACAATCTTTTTTGCTGGTAAGATCTCACTAATCAATCCTACTGACATACCTAAAACATCAAACATGATCATCCATTTACAAAATATTAATTTATCCAAGTTTGATAGAAATATGAACAAAAAAAAACTGAGAAGAATTTACAACTTACCAGACCAAGTGACCAGTATGTTCACATCTCCGATCTTCATCGCTGTTTTGTAGTTAGATTGAAGAGTATCAAAGTCCATACCAGCTAGTTGATTAACTGTGGTCTGATTCTTAAGAGCACGTCCATCGATTCCTTTTGGCCATCCAACCGTTCCACTGGAGATTTCAAAAGTGATATTAAAATAGACATGATCATCTGATCTCTTGAGATGATTTAAGACCAAGTCATCAGGTCCAATGTCAAACCTTCTTCAAGTGCTTACCGTAATTCATCAAATAGAGTGGTTTTGATCGTATCAATACTTTGAGCTGAGAGAATGGCTTTCTTTTGATCATCGGTATATCTTGCCTCAGGAGTAGCAAGAAATCGAGTTCCAGAAACGATTCCACTAGCCCCTAATGCTAACATCGCTGCAAGATGTGAACCATGAGTTAATCCACCAGCTGCGACCAAAATCGGTCGTTGACTTTCTGGTATCATCTTTAATAACATTTCCTTCAAAGCAGGAATCAAAGAATTAAGACTTTCACCATCATGACCACCATGACCACCGGCTTCAAAACCTTGACCAATCAAAATATCAATCTCTAAATGATCTGAAAGAATCGAATTGAATAACTTTTGAGCTTCTTTTAAACTACTAATCATGATCGCTAACTTGCATTCTTGATGCTCATTTTGAATGATTTGAATTAACTTAATCCATTTCATCAAATCTTCTCCAAATGATAACCAAATACATTTCACATGTTTCATCACAATCTCCAAACATTTCAAAACTTCTTCTACTTCATCTTCCATATCATCTAATCTCCAAGCCAAAAAACCTATTCCGATTGAAACCCTTTGATTTGATGAAGTTGTACCTAATTCTTTTTTCACTTCATCGATTTCTTTCATGATCCCTTCCACTTTTAATCGTTCATGACCCGTACCTAAGAATCCAAACCCACCTGCTAAAGTGACAGCAGCTGCTAATTCAGGTCCAGCCACTCCTGCCATAGGTGCTGAGATCAGTGGAACACGGCATTTGAGTAAGTTGGTTAAATCATTTTGAATGGAATGCATGATTGAAATCCTGATGGTTGTTGTTGATCGTGAAGAGAAGGATGAAGAGAGTTTCATGGGAGTTGAGTTGAGATTTAAGAAATCAAAGATGACGTCATCTCACTTTACCTTTTTTCTCTTTTTGATTTGATCTTCTCATCCTCTCAAGACTAAAGAGGGATTCTGTCATCAGACCCATTCCAATCTCATTCAACCTGAACTCATCCTTGACTTGGTGTTCAAGTCTGATGTGACCAGGATGATCTTCTAATCATTTAAAGCTAATCAAAAACCATCTTCTGTCTCTTTCTAGTCTGACTCAATGTGCTTCATCATCTCACACATCACAACTTATGATCTTCTCACTAAGCTCAGTCCAACTTTCTTCTCACAAAACCTTCAGGCTCAGGTATCCCAACACAATTCACATCCAACCTCATCAAAATCTCTAGGAATCCCCCTTCTGCTCCTTCAATCAGAACCCTTGATGCATTCCAAAATGTATCACTGGATGCTTCAAAATGTGAATGTTTTGTTCTATACTTGAATTCTACTGATGGTACAAATCTATCAAAGTTACATACATTTGTTTAATTTGGTTTACAAACCGTTTTATAAAATCAAATTTACCTTTTGAAACCTAAGAAAGAAAAAAAAAGAAAGAAAGAAAACCCAATGAACTCATACGATAGAAGAAGTAGTCGTACTATTATGATTCCGATTTGATTGAATTTGTAAATCAAGTCTTGATTCATCTTCCGAAATTAAACTTCGATTCATCTTTTTACCAGTTTGATTAGGATCTCGATTCGATTCAATTTGAACTTCACATCTTAAATCATCTTCTTCAAGATTTGAATCTCTTCTATGATGATGATGAGTGATCATCAAATGATTTGAAAATAATCTTTCTTTAAGAATCCCACCGAAATGAAGGATCGGAACACTAACTATTAAAAGAAACACAAAGTGAAATTGGATGGGATGAGAAGATTTCATTGAGATGATGGATTTTTTTTCAAATCAAGACAGAGAGAGAGAGAATGAGAACTCAAACTCACTTGCATAAACAAAGATACTCATAAAGACCATAAACATCACCACAGGTACTAAAAGTTCTCTAATCCTAATAAACTCTTCTGGAACTTCTCTAAGACCGACTTGAGTATAATAAACTGCACCGACCCCGATCGGTCCAAACCAACCTAAGAAGAAAACGTCTTTAAAAGATTGAAGTTCAGGTAAAAGTTTAAAACTAATCGAGATTAAGGGAAGACGTTTGAAGAGTAAGATTAAGATTGATAATAAAACTAATTTAGATGGAGTTAATCCTATTTCGGGATTATTAAAATCTGACCATGGAATGATGGTACCGATATAAATGAATAAACTTGAATTCAATCAAACCGTGTTTTTTTAGTCATCTTCTTATTCAAAATCAAACGAATTCGAAAAAAAACGTTGAAAAAACAAATCAAAACTTACCCTGAACTCATAAAGAAATCAATCAAATCATGAAACAAGACTTCTCCAGATAAATTCTTGATCTCATTCGCATGATCCCCATCCCAATTAAATGAGTTTGCCGTCACAAAACACACAAGAATGTCATCAAGACCCATCATACCTGTGAGGCCTAAAGTGAGAAACTGAGATCAAAAGGAGAAAAGAGAGATGAGATGGATGAGAAGAGTTTGAACGTTCTTAAAGAAATTTGCAGAATCAAATTGATTTACGGGAAGACCTAGTGAATAGACCAAAAGAGATTCATGATCGATCAAATCATGATCTTTTGAAAACTTAACAGCTTTCCTAATCTCAAAGAAAACCCAACCAAAACCAAACATCAACCATGAGATCTTTAAAAAGCTCAAATCAAACGAAAAAGAATCGATTCGAACCTTGCTAAATAACCCAAGAGGATTCCTAAGAGTAAAGCTAAACCGATTTGATAAAGGATGACTTCAAGAAACCAATCACGTAAAGCCAAAGAAGTTGAAATCTTTCCAGAAAGAGTAGGTAAGAGATGAATTGCAAGAGAGATAAATGGTACACCTAATCCATCATTTGCACCTGATTCAGATGATAATAAATTTCGAATTCGTTCATTCACATTCTTTTCTGCATAAGAACCTTTGATGATCGAATTGGCTAAAACCTATTTGTTTTGAAGAATTAAAGATCAAATGACATCAGATTGAATTTTGAAATCAAATTTAATTCGATCCATCACTTACTGGATCAGTAGGTGCTATACAAGCTGAGATGATCATGGATTCTAAGAAAGTCAGATTAGGTAAGATGAACCAAATGAGTAAAGAAGTGATTAACCAAGTGAGAATCATCACTGGACCGATCATAAAACCTAAACTTTTCCAAGAAGATTTACAATAAGCTTTAGGTAAATCTAAACCGGAAAAAAACACTTGAATTCCGATTGAGATTCTCATGAATTGAAAAGTGATTTGGTTGAAGATGATCGGATTAAATGAAGTCCAATTTGATAAAGGATTGATCCAATTTAAAAGAAATGGACCTAAGAGAATACCTAGAAGAGTACAGATTGATGAATCGGTTAAATATAGTTTAGTCTTGATGGGTTTGGTGATTAAACAGATGATCGTTAAGAAGAAACCAAAGCTGGATAAGAAGATGGATGGATTTGAGATATCTAATTTGATTTGAGTCATGATGTAGTTGATGAAGTCTCTTGATGATTGACTTTTGAAAAAATAAAGAAAGAAAAGAAGTGAATGATTGTGGAGAATCAGCTAATGAACTTCAATTTGATGGTGGAGCCTTGGAATGTGTAAATCTTTGATCATCAAATCAATCTAATCTTGATCTTCTTTAGGGAATCAGTCTTTAAGAGAATGTTTCATCTTCTTGAAACATTCTATGATTCAAATACCAAATCCATTGTAAAAAATTAAATTCATTTGGAAACACTTTTGGACTGATGAAAATTCATTTAACTGATCACCCTGATTGTCCTAGGACGAAAAATCAATCGGAAAAAAAACATCAATGGAGTATTATAGAAAATAAATTAAATGAGATTTGAATGGAGACAAGATGATGAAGAGATGAAGAGAATGAGATCTTGATTGAATCGAATCGAAAAAAACATATTCACTGAATTGTTGAGGCTACGTTTGGTAGCGATTTTTGTTTTTTTTTTGCGATTTTTTCTTTTTCATAAACTGCTTTAAAATTGAAAATAAACGTCGTTCCAAAAACATTAGGACACCTGGGTTATAGGACTACGAGGATGTGTAAGTACAAGCAGAATCTGAACAAGTTTCATAATTGAGAAAAACTGTGTTTATATGTAAATAGGTATGTAAGAGGAATTGAAAAATGTGAAAAAGTACAAAACAGGACTTTAACCCGTGGAGCTCTCATGCCTGGAATAGAGAATTAGTCATAAGCCCCTCTGCGAGGGCGCGGACGCGGCCACGCAGATGGGGCAAGCTAACTCAAGATGATACAAAAGATAAGTTTGAAGAAAGGCCACGTAAGATTGTATTTCTTAAGTATTGTACATATGATAGGTAAGCTTAAGAGAACAAAGATAGAATTTCATTTGGAGTGAGATCGATTTGACTTCACTCCACTCAACTTTGTACTTAACCATCATGGATTTGATACCTCATATTTATCATGAAAGACAAGACCCAGGTTCAATGTTATGTGCTCAACATGCATTGAACAACCTAATGCAATCTCACATTTGGTAAGTTTCTATCATAATCTGGTCATCATTCATCCGAATGCTTATCAGTTTCATTTTTCAAACGAACAGGACTGCAAACGATTTAGCCGAAATTGCTCACAGATTAGATTCTATAGAAGACTCTCATCTAGATGCTCAAACTCGAGCTCAACGTCAAGGTCAAAGTGCAAATTACGATGATAGTGGTAAGCCGATTCGATCTCACTAACCCGAAATTTATATAATCTGAAAAGTTATCCAATTCCTAGGTTTCTTCTCAGTTCAAGTCATCGATGACGCGCTTCACCAGCTTGGACTTCGGTTAGTAAGATGGCAAAGTGATGAGATGAAACCAATGCATGCTTACCCTGAGTGAGGATCTCAATGATCTTTTTTTTCAAGGATCTCTCGTATCTATGAATTCTGACTTTGATGTAAACATCAAGGAACCAAGAAGCTTTCATCCTCAATCATGACTTACATTGGTTCACACTTCGTCGGTTTGGTGGTAATGCAGATCGATGGTAATTTAGCTCTTTCAAGAGAAATGAATGATCATCTTGTAATGCATTCTCAAAACTCTACTCGGTCACTTTCAAACAGGTACGATCTTAATTCCGTCACCGGCAAACCTCCCACTTGGATTGGTTCTGGATTTCTCAGCATGACCATCTCGCAAGCTGAGGCTGAGGGTAATCATCTCCCCGACTATCGAACACTTGCTCAGACGAGATGCTTAAGATCCTTTCATTCCTCTCTGCCCTTTCAGGTTATTCGATCTTTGCAGTTGCACCTGTTGCAGCGTCGTCTGATCCTACAGCACCTCAACCTGGTACACTTATGGCGTGTGAAGCGGATGAACAAGCACAGTCTCTAAACCCTTTACTCTATTCTCCTCCAGCTGGTTCAAGCTCAGCAAGTAGTACAACCAACAGAAGAAGAAGAGCGGATGAAGACATGGCTGATGACGAACAACCGAGACAGAGAGCTAGAGTAGCTGATAATCAACTTCAGAACTTATCTGAAGCTGAACAGCTTCGGCTCGCAATCGAAGCTAGTCTGTTGACCAACCCAGAGAGAGCGAGCTCAAATGACCGTCACGACTCAGATGATGAGGCACAGGGATTTGAAGACGGACATGGCTCTAACTCCTTTGGCCGAGATCAACCCAATCCTTCATTATTCTCTCACGCGGCTCCGGCTGTAGATCATAATCCAGATTTCGAATCTCAATTAGAAGCAGCGATCCGAGCAAGTCTAGAAGAATCCGGTAGTGATGGTCCATCAGATTCGACACCTGATCTTTCTCTCTCGGGTCTTCCATCCTCACATCCTCAAACTGATGGTAATTGGGATGAACCAACGGCTGAAGAACTTCGACTGAGACGTCTAGCTCGTTTTGGTTAATCATCCAACATTTGTGTTCTTTTGTGCTCTTTTGTGCTCTTTGTTACAATCTTTGTAATTATATAAATAAATCACCATTATCTTACATCATTATTGACTGAAAGCTGTGTTGTGGGTTCAATTAGACGCTGTCTTGTCTCATCGTACTATCTCTTTTATTAGCGAGGATACGATTATGCAAGTATTATGCATCTTTGTTGTAATTTTTAGAACAATTTTTCATGAAAAGATACATACATTTAAATCAAATCAAAACACACCATTTTGATATACAATGTCAAATCAAACAATTCTTTTGAATGTTGACTAGCTTTGAGAACAGCTCTGATGTGGACTTTCATTTGTTCTTCCAAACCTCAATCATTCTTTGAGCTTTCATTGCAATTTGATTCTGGGATCTCAAGTTTTTTTTATTTGAAATTCACAGTAGGGGTACACAAACATTACAACCCGCTTGAAAAAACCTACTTGAAAACCCGGGATAACCCGCTTGAATTTCGGTATTTTTCAAGCGGGTTTTTTCAAATGAGTTGCCCTGAGATGTTTGAGAGCCCGTTTCAGAGAAGAGAAACAACTAATTCATGGCCCCAAACTTAACTGAGTCCCCCAAAAAAAAAGTACGTTCTCACCTCGATAATCATCATCAAAAAACAACTCAATATAACCACTCGTATGCCTTCTAAACGCCCACCGGGCACCGACGAGGACAACCCCCCCCCCTCCCCCAAAAAATCCGAAATCAAACCAAGGTCCTATTAACCCGGATGCGATGGAAGATGTATTGACCTCCCTAGCCTCGAACTCATCCTCGAACGACACCCTCCTCCATACGGTAATCCAAATGATGTCTATGTTCATGGAGACAATCAAGAAACTAAATGAAAAGATCGATAGATTAGAAGCTGAAAGAAAAAACGACACTTTAACCCATGCACACTTGATTAGACTACCTCAAGAAGCCCATCCCAGACATCTCAACCACCCACTTCCTCCGAGACCAAACGCTTGGAGTAACCCATATAATCGTAAGACTCAACAATCGACCCCGAAACCCCCTCCTAACAACGCCGAAATAAACAACTTCAAAGCCGCTACTCTTATTATCCACAAAACTCCTGGTCTAGAACCATTCAAAGGTATGAAAAACAGAGAAATCGTTCAACGCATCAACTCTGCCTTACTATCAATCGATGCCAAGGTCAACGGTACCCAAGTCAAGATCAGAGGGGCTTCTATCTTAGAATCAGGTGATATCCTTATGAATATGGATAATCGATTATTCAAAAATTGGCTTCTGGAGAACAAACACAGATGGACCAAACTCGCTCACAAAGATTTCGAAACCCCCCAAACGAGGTACCCGGTCCTTTTTAACTATGTCCCAGCGGATATCGAGATTGAAGAAGAAGATTTCCCTCAATGTCTCAGTGAAGAAAACAATATCCCGCTTAATCTCATTCACTCCGTAAAATGGCTCAAAAATCCCAACGATACTGACAAGAAACACGGCTCAATTATACTGAATTTACTCGATAAGGAACTTGCTCAAAAAATAGGGAAGGGTGGTCTCTATGTGGATTGTCTCCGAATAAAGAGTAAACAATATATACAAGGCCCTACGATGTGCTTTAATTGTCTAGATTTAAACCACACCCACTCCTCATGCAAAAATGATGCTTTTTGCATTAAATGCGGTGATCCTCATAACGCTAAAGAATGCGCTAACAATGATTCTGCCCAAGTTTGCGCTAGATGCTTCCATTTTGACAGTAACCAATCAAAAGATGAAATCAATCGATATTCACCGAAATATAACCATTCCCCTAAGAGTCTTGCTTGCCCACTCCGAAACACTAAGTATACAATTCCCACCCCTAAATTGACTGAAAATGAGTTATAACAACGTTAACCCCTCACCCAACAGATTAACAATGCCCAGTTTACCAAGCTTTGTGGAAGACCAGTTCTCAGACGAAGACTCCACTTCAGATCTTCCCATTTCACTTGACAAATTCTCAATATTTCATTTTAATTGCCAAAACTCCATCCAAACAACACATGAAGCACTTACTAACACTCATTATTCTTTACTAGCTCTTCAGGAACCGTGGTTCAACACCCACACAATCCGCTTTCCTCATCACGAGGCGTGGCACCGTATCACAGCATACGACTATCACCCCACTTCGTGGTCGGACAGACCCAGAGTTTGCTTTTACCTGTCAAAATTAATCCCTACTAACCACTTTACTATTCTTCCGAGCTCCACAGATATAATTTTAGCAATAGACATCATCGACCCTGCTACTAAACAAGTCAAAATCAGGATCATCTCATGGTATAACCCCCCAGGTTCCATGAGAGGATCGCTCATCTTAGAAGAATGGTTGCTCAAAAACCACAACCGCGCTATCCCATCAATCCTTGTCACCGACTCCAACCTTCATCACCCCACCTGGAATCCTCCTGGATATTCCTCATCAGACTCTCAAGCTAGGAAGTTAATTACCACGCTGGGATCAAGAGGTTTTAAGCTCTCATCACCAAAAGGTGTCCCGACACGTTTCTCCACAGGCACCCGTCCTACAACGATCGACCTAGTTTGGGCTAGCTGGAACATCCTAAACAAAGTACTGAGCTGTAAAGTACTTGCCAACAACATATCATCTGACCACCTTCCTATAGAAACCTATCTAAATCTCTCACTCATCCCCCCAATCGAATCTCACATTTCAGTAAAACTCAACGACATAAACGCTGATTTACTGCATAACAACATAAAGTCCAAACTACACCTCCTCCCTGCAGACTATCAGCACACCGAGGAAATCAACTCAGCGGTAGCTACCCTTTCCGACATCATACTAGGAGCAGCCCAAAATCAAGGTAGAAGAGTCAAAACAAAAGTCAATAAATACAAAGCTTGGTGGGATAAAGATAGGCTAAACCCAATCCTCAAAAACCGAAACCGCGCTCGCAGATGGATGATGAAATCAAACTTACCAGAAGCCCAATCATGCTATAACGAATGGCAGAAATTCTTCAAGGAAGAAATTCGGAAGGCGAAATTTAACCACTGGAAATCCTTCCTTGCAAACTGCTCCGGGAACGACACTTTTAAAGCCTTCCGGTACGTTAAACAGGGTTCATCTAGCGACATAGCTCCCCTGAAGAAACAGGATGGATCAATTGCGACCACCAAAGAAGAACAAGCTTCACTCCTGTATTACGGAACCTCAGTAGCTCATGCAGAAGCGGACCTCTCAGACATCCCACCCGATTTTTGGGACCGAGTAAATAGATCGACTATATTTTTCCCCAAAATAGAAATTCATGAACTTCATAAAATTGTCAAAAACCTACCTAACCGACGCGCAGACGGTGGTGATAAAATTTCAAACGAGTTGATCAAGCTAGCCTTACCCGCAATAGAAGATGTTCTTTGTCGACTTTTCAACGCGTGCTTTGCCAAAGGATTCTTCCCTAATGCCTGGCGTACGGCAGTTACCATCATTATTCGGAAGAATAACAAAGAAAATTACTCCGATCCTAATGCTTATCGCCCTATAGCCCTCCTCAGTTGCCTAGGAAAAATTTTAGAGAAGATCATCACCAGTAGAATTACCTTCTGGGCAGAATCAAGAAACATAATTGCAAAAGGCCACATGGGTGGCAGGAGACATCATTCAACTGAAGATGCTCTATACATCTTAACTGCATGGATTAAAGATAAATGGAGGAAGAAAGAAGTAGTCACAGCACTCTCTCTCGACGTGAAATCAGCCTATCCATCAGTCCATCGAGAAAGATTGTGGTTCACGCTGTTCAAGAATCAATGCCCCACATATCTCCTGCTCCTTATCAAAGACTTCCTTTCGGAATGGACCACCAACCTTCGACTCCAAGACTTCCTCTCAACTGAATTCAATATAGATAACGGATTACCACAAGGATCACCGTTATCTGTAATTCTATACATAATATACAATTCGTCGCTTCTCTCCAATACAGAACTAACCCCCGAATCACGAGACATTTCGTTAGGATTCATTGATGATGTCATTCATGTGGTGGCATCGCCTAGTTTTGATGAAAATCTTGCTAAACTAAAAATACACGCGGACAATTCATTGAAATGGGCTAACACTCATGGAGCTATCTTTGATAAGAAAAAAGCACAATTAATCCACTTTACAAATAGACGAAACCCGACATTACCTGATTTTCTTTTTGGCGAAGTCTTACTTAAACCAAAACAAGAGATTAAATGGCTTGGTATATGGTTTGACACGAAACTGCTTTTCAACAGCCACCTACAACACATGAAGAGAAATGGTGAATTTACACTGATCCAACTCCAGAGACTCAACAAGTGTTACTCAGGACTCACTTCTAAGGAAGTCAAGAAATTAGTAACATCAGTACTAACACCAAGAATTCTATATGGTAGCATTGTCTGGCTCACGTCCAGAAGATTCAGTAAAGTTAATAAAATCCTTACCTCATTACAAAACACAGCTAATAGAATAATTCTAGGAGCTTTTAAAGGCACGTCAATCGAGATGATGAATCACGATTCATATTCGACTCCTTTCCATCTCACGGCAACAAAACGCCATCACAACTTCCTACTCAAACGCTTAACTTCGCCCTCCTCTCACCCGACACGTATATTCATTGAATCCGAACTAAATCAGGGATCAAAACAACATAATGGTCCAGTCCTGGACTTAATGCAACTAAAATTTTTCCGCCCATTAGCTAATGAAGAAAAAGAAATCATTTACGCACACCCGTTAGCACCTTGGTTAAGAACAATTGGTTCTCTCCATAACATGGATATCCCAAAAGAAGTAGCAAAAGAAGTAGTTTCACAACAAATCGTAGACGAAATGGAGAAAGAATCAATTGTCATTTTTACTGATGGCTCAGTCTCTCTGGAAGGAGGAGGGGCAGCGGCAGTCTCACATACCACATCCAAAACTTTCACAATTTCAAATGAGAACAATTTTTCAAACCACGAAGCAGAATTGATCGGAATTAAATTAGCAGTAGAAATGGCCAAAGATCAATTGTACAAGCAGAAGCCAACTTTATCGGATATCGCAATCTTCTGCGATAATCAAGGAGTTCTTAAACTTATTCATGACAATCCAAGAGCCACTTCCGCTCAATATCTGGTAATCAATATACAAACAATGATCAAACAATTACCCACTAACGTTGCAGTCCGTTTTTATTGGTCACCAGGCCATGTAGGTATTGAATTAAATGAAAGAGCAGATGAACTGGCGAAAAAAGCAGCCTCAGAGCAGGAACGTGGTATACACATCTCGACCAGCTTAGGCAGTCTCAAGAGACGCACTAAGGATCATTTCAATATCAAACATCTTAATTTCAAACCAGGAAAAAATGCATTCTCATCAAAAGCTAAAATCATATCTGAAGCTCTTATGAACATGGAAAAAGGCCGTTCAGCAGCGATCTTTCAACTAAGAGCAGGACACAGCCCCCTTAATGCCCAACTTTTTCAAAGAAAACTTACTGATACTCCTCTTTGTACCAAATGCAGACTCAAAGAATCTACTGACCATTTTCTTCTTTATTGTAGTCGCTTCAAAAAAGCAAGGAAAAAATTTAGGATCAACCTTCGGAAAGAAAAAATAAAAGTTAACTGGAACAACACAAATAAACTACTTGACTGCCCTCAAGCTTTTCCTTTACTCTCAGAGTACATCTTAGAAACTAATCGCTTTGTATTTTTCCACTCTTATCTACAGGACAATAACAACCAAAAGAAACGGTCGAAATACACAAAATAGAAAGTCATAGATCCGCTAAACAACAATCAGACATCAATATCTAAAAGCAAACCCAACAGGCTTGAAACCCCACCTCCTTCCTTAGAATGGGGGACGAGTGGACAGTGGATAGCGGGACTTAAACAAAAACGAGAACCCTCAACAAACATGAACACCGAGAACCACTTTCATAACAGAAAGGTAACGGGTCTCACCAGGTAACATGTCACTGTTAATGCATATGAGAGCATTGTCATGAGTGGTAAACACTCTAGACTGAACATACACGTAGCGATTATCCTATCCTTCCACCTTAGATTGGGGATGAGGTAGTGAAATCATACTGTCACTGTGGCTTAATTCCCTGCATTTGTAGGAAAATTCAATGAGTACTGTCGCGAATGGTAAACATCCCCGACTAACAAACAATCACTGGGCTCTTTACCTTCCACCTTAGATTGGGGATGAGTAAATAACCAAATTGTCACTGTGTCTCATAAGTTTTTAAAAAAAAAAAAATGTTTTTAAAAAAAAAATAAAATAAAGAAGATGATGATTCATAGCGTAATGATCTAATGACAAGTATATTTCTGGGTATTGACTAGAAGACCGTTTCTTAGGTGAACTAGTCCAAAATTAATAATTGTTTAGATAGTGTAACATGCAATTTAGCGCTCATGCACTTTAAAAAAAAAAAAAAAAAAAAAAAAAAACAACTAATTACGGATGCCCAGAGTCTCAGTACGCAAAAAGGTCATATCTTCACACTTTTGTCCTGCTTCACACCACTCTACTTGCTTCCACAACAATTGCAGCAACTTCACCAACTTTCCTTCCAAACTTATTTGCATGCTTATTCCCAGTCTCCTTCATGAATTTGGAAACTGACAATGACAATGACAACAACTTTGCACATCAAGACCGCATTGTAATATTTATGGTATCAACCATGGACCAGGCAGCCCATGTGAACTGATGAAAGAGAAAGTTTGAAGAAGACAATTATAAAGGAAAAAAAAGAAACAAATGAGGAATTTGTCATGAACGTTTAATTCATTGTAGATGTTCTTTACTTACTCTATAAACCAAATCAGGAAAATCAGTTAGATAGTGTCTTTTTATCAATTTCAGATTGATTGTTTGACAAATTTTGAGGCTTGCTTGCAGGCACTACTGATCTGATTTCATCAAAGGTAGATCCATTTTGACAATATAGTGAAACACCCGTTGCAACTCAGCCCCTTTTTCAACCCACTGTGGAATCTTGTCCCAAGTAGTTTATTCTTGGAACCATCCACCACCCGTGTTTCTGTTGCTGCAAGCAATGATACAGCAGTCAATTCCCATAAGTTGATGGGATTATGCAAGCTACATTGAAATTGTTTAGCTTAGTGTTTCTGATGAGAGAAAAGATTAGAAATATCAAAAAAGAAAAAACACACTTGTTGAGCTATCTTCTTCATGCACTGAAGAGATTGCTTCCTTGTAATCAGAACCGGCTGGGGTGTTCAGCTCTTGATCTTGAGCAACCTTTTTCATATCAACAAGCTTCTTGTAAATGGGTCAGTATTAGGCCTCCTCCTTGGGTTTAAGTTTAGGAACCTCTGGCACTAGAGTCAAACAGCCACCAAAGACATTTGGGTCTTCATCAATGGTGATGGCCAAGTAATCAGGAACTCCTCCAAGAGCGTAGAATATTCTGGCAGTGAACACCATGTATTGGTTGTCTTCAAGGGCATGATAGGTTGTTGAATTGAATTTATCACGACAGGTGAGCTGGCCTCCAGCATCCGTAGCTCCTTGGACGGGCACTTGAAGGAATTTGAAGATAGAAAAAGCAAAGGGAAATAGAGGGGCAAACAAGGATGAACAATCAACATAAGAGAAATGAAAGATGAAGGTAAGTCAGCCTTCTAATCTGGAATCAATTTCAATCAATCAAACTCACTTGAAATTTTGTTTACATCCAGTGCAAAGCTAAGCCACCAGTGACATGGGATTTCACCGTGTGTTCCCCCAACCATGCCCCTATGAAGTAAAAACAAAAGTGATTCAGTAGCTTAGAGTAAGGCAAAGTGAGTCAAGGAACTGACAGGGAACGCTTGAATTTGGTGATCTCTACACCGGATACCATGGCCAGCATGTGAATGGTGTGGTCCAGTGCTTCCAGAAGAGCCTGACCCATGTAGATAACAGCTGCACTCAGTTGATGGTTTGAACAAGCCTGTCGGACAAGTTAAGACTGGATGCAAGAAAGAGGCCAGTGCTTGTTCTGTTGATGATAGTTCTGTAAATTGAGTTAGGTGAGTTCAAGTTCAAGTTCTTGATCAATTGATTCCATTGGTTGACCATTGTTTGCATTGTTTGATTGGAAGACTGGTTGCTGAATCTGAGTAGCTGGGTATGAGGCAGTCAAAAGTGGATTGGTTGAAGCTGATGGCTGTTGACATGGGCGCTTAGCAGCAAGTAGTTTAGTGGCCAATGGTTGTTTTTTTGTATTTGCACAAGCGGCACCACACGTCACTTTTCCCTCCGTTGGTGGCATGTCTCTTGGTAAGCGGGTGTGGGGGTGGAAATTTAGGCTGAAGGTGTGTGGATTGGTTGATTCAAATTTCCAGCTCAAGTTGGAAAACAAATGTATCATAATTGATTTGGTCACTAAACCTATGTATTTGATTTGGAGACATATTAAACCTATGGAATACTAAAAACTGAGGTAAAGGACTTAAATGCTACTAGGTCAAGCTACAGGCACCTTACCTTCAAGCCTACATCACTGATCTTTAAGCCACACAGCTTCTTGGAGGATCCCTATCATGGGATCATCAGGGATGAATGATACTTGATAAGATGTTCAGGTTATCAAGGCTCATGTAGTAAGATCCCCCACACCCATTTAAAGACAATATATTGCCTTATTGGTGGCTGAATAACGGTATCTGACAGTCTTGCAGGTCCACGCTTTGCAAATAAAGGTTTTGTAGATTAGAAGGTGATCAAAAAGCTTAAATTGCTTATTAAGAAGTGAACATTACTCTTTGTTTGGACTATGTAGTGGTAGCACCCACACCCATTTGAAGACTAGATATTGTCTATTGGTGACTGAAGGACATTATCTGACAGTTTTGCTGGTACACGCTGTGCAAGTAGTTTTTGTAGATTACCAGATAATCAAAAGGTTGAAATTGTTTATTATGAAGTGAGCATCACTCTATGTTTGGGCTATGTAGTGGTAGCCCCCACACCAATTGAAAGACTAGATATATCATTGTTGTCTGAGTCTATGACAGGTGGGTTCACTATTGGATCACCGTAATCAGATGAGTTGCATTCCAAACAGTTGTTTTCTGAAGTTGAAGATTGTTGAGGTGAATCAGCATGCAGAGATGGAGCGTTTGGTGGAGAGGCATTTTCATGATCAAGATTGGCCGTCCGTTTTGTGAAGTTCCTTGAATGATTGGGAAGGTCACAATGTTGTCAAATTGATGTGATCTGCATTGACCTGCTTGTGGGACAGGCAAGACAGTGATACACCACAGGATCATTTGCATGCCAAATCCCTTCTTTGATACCTGATGATAAAGCATAAGTCAGCTTGAATGAACTTATGGTTTTCCAAAAGCCGTTCTGCTTTACATTGTGGGAGACCTGGAGGGACACCCATGTTTGATGAATTTCAATGGGAATAAGAAAAACAAAAGCAATCAATGTAACATAAGGTAACAGCAATAAGGATCAGAATTTGAGAGTGAGTTTCACTGCACTTTGACCTATAAAAATTAGTAAGAGACCCATTCAAAAGCAGTTAATTTGCAAATGGAAACAACACCAGTGATGATCATCACGGTGTTACAATGGGTTAATTTGTAACCGGTTGATTGGCTTTAATGAATTGGTTGACCAACTGTATTTGGTTTGCCCGGAAGAAAATCAGAGACAGGCTGAGAACTTGACGAGTATTACCTGTGCTAGGGGAGTGTAATTTAAAAACCTCCTCACACCGGTTTTTTAACAAGAATAGGGTTTGTGGTGTACATACATGTAAATTTAAATTAAGACATTATACTTTGTGATATAAGCTTTCACAAGTGCACATCACATGAGTAAGACAAGAGTTACACAGGCACGCAATTCACTAATAGATTAGATAATCTAAATGATGATTACATACTACAAATAAGTATGTAATCAAACAACAGATCAACACAAGAGATTTTCAGGGTTTTGCGTATATAAAGAGCTCTCCCACCCGCCTGGAAAATCCATCATCATCATTACTTTTAACTAAATCATTGATAAGTTCATCAAATCAGGTAAATAGACTCCTTGTCCTCTTTTGTTAGACATTGCATATTTCTCTATTTAGTTCAAACCATTGTTAACTGTTGAAGGTCTTTTCAAAAATTCCCCATTCCCTCAGGAGGTGATCCTTGCAGTACTGCTCAAGTTATTAAGGGAATTCAATAACTTGAGAAAGTCTAAATTCACGGGAGTTACTCTGTGTTCAGAGTTTAAAGAACTTTAAATATCACTAGGTGATATTTCCCTTGAGTCACAAACTCTAAAGGAGAGTGTTGTGGTCTTGGGCACAAAACTAGACCGTAGCTTCTACCTTTGATCCTGCTAGAAGACCCCCATCTTGCATTAATTCCCGGATTTGTATCCAAAACCCTTTGTTTAAAGGTTGACTGACTGAAGTCAGTGTTGATTTGATCACACTACTTCATTACCAACTTTGTTTCAAACTTTAAACAAGGTTCTCACACGGATAATAAACTCAGTTTATTGTCTCAAATCTTTTCTTTAGTGCTTTACTACCACAACAGACGCTAGTGGATCACAAGAACACAGCCAAAACTCTCTTTTCTGGCTTGGTGGAAACCTTTGTGCAAAAGTTCTAGAAGAACTTTGGGTAGGACAATAGTCTCTGGTTGCATAAGTACTGTTTGGCAAGTGAATTTCTTCATTGAGATGTTTAAAAACGTTCACCTGTTCAATAAGTGTGCTCATTGAGATATAGTTTTAAACCCAAATTATCTCTTTCGATGGGTCAGGGAACCCTTCAGATCCAGAAAGTGCTTTGTTGGACTCCTCTACATGATTTTTTTAGAATTATGATTGCATTCCTTCCAGAAGGTCCACAAAAATTGTTCAAGTAGGATAACAGAAAAATTCAGTGGCCAATTTCACCTGTTGCCAAAGTCAGGCATATATCTCCCATTTCCATCCTTACAAGCTAAAGGGAGGTGTCATGATACGTATCAATTTCCAATCAGGACATCTCAAGACAAAATATAAGTTTGAGGTTTCAGTTTGACTTACCAACTAAGTTGGAGTATTTTTCACATGAAACAATTTCATAGTCGCTCGCCCCCGGGCCCGTTTGGAAAGCACAAGCTTGACAAAAAAAACCCACAGAGATTTCAATTGTTGGGAATCGAGCGAGATACAGTCAGGATAGCTGCATGAAGTATTTGTGCTCACCTCTCTTCCCATCATCATACCAGGTGTAATAAGTTGGACAATTTCCATTCATTTTTACACCATTGACGATACATCCTGTGCCTGCGGGTGGTCGATCGGCTATGGTACAATTAGAGTCAGTATTGTTCATTCACACGGAATCTTGAAAAGATGTTCCAACAATCACTTACGGAATTCGGTGGGTTTGCAATCCTCATACGGAAATGAATATGTGTCATGGTCATTACCGCATGCTGGGAAGGTTCAACACCACAACTTAAGCATGGATTCCATACATTTCATCCCAATGTTTCAATCTAACAGAAAGAATCTGCTTACCCCAACGTCCTAAGCCACCTCCATTCTCAATCTTCACGTTTGCATTCACCTCATGAAAACGTTTGCTACATAACCTGCTTATCCCATGTTGAACCAGTGTGAAAAGACCAAATGTGATGACAGTGTTGGTGCGAGTAAAGAAAATCATTCTTCCAAAAAATCAACTTCTAATTGTGAGGGTGTAAAGATTGCGTAAAATTGAGGTAATCAAGATTATTCACGATCTTGATGAAGTTTTTAAATGCCCTCCACTGTCGACTGTGCTTTCGATGACACACCGAAGAGAGATACCGGAGGTGTTGAAATCTTACCCGAACAGGTCTCTACGCTTGTCGAACGTCGACAACCGGCACTTGCAAAGTCATGTATATAGTCACAGTTACAGGTCAGAGGGCTCGGAACAAGGATCAGAACACAAGACGACTAGAGGAGTGTTGGAATACCTACGCCGATATCATAGGAACGTCGTAATTATTCCGGAGGATCACTGATCAAAGATATGCTTTCAACATATTCATCTCATCGAATCTACATTCATCTGATTTACTAGCGTTATAGTGTAGGGGCTGTCTCGTTCATACCTCCAGGAAGCATAGCTTATCTAGAGTATGGGTTCACGTTGTATAAGAGTGAGAAATAAAACTTTGATAATTCGATAAGAAAAGGTCAACAACATAGTAAGCCATACAATTATTCAGATATATATTCATGCAACACTCTTCTTTAGCAAGAGTATTCGAGACAACATGTTTTATTCTACGTTATAAATTTTATTCCGAGGTTGTCCAATAACCTAGTAACCATTATGAATCATTACATATAGGAATGATCGTATTGATCCTTCTTCCCATCATTTCATCGCTCTTAGCGAACCTTGTATATAACAGACCTGGAGCAGCGCATGGAAAGGGAGCTTCTTCTTCACCCTTTCCAATTCTCATCGTGCTGGCTCTGGGTAAGAGTTCTTGTTCTTGTAATTTATGATTTCTCTTTTATCTCAATTACTTATAAAAAGCTATAAAACCATTCCATTTCTCATCGCGCTTGCTCTAGTTTGTCGCAACACGGAGGAGGGGTGAACGATGGGGATTGTAAAAATAGGGATGGGGCAAACTTTTAAACAGCGGATTTTTCACGACCTTGATGAAGTTTTCAAATGATTCAGAAAGTGCTTTGTTGGACTCCTTTACATATTTTTTTCATAATGATTGCATTCCTTCCAGAAGGTCCGCAAAAATTGTTCAGCTGAGATAACAGAAGAATTCAGTGGTCAATTTCACCTGTTGCCAAAGGAAGCCACTTACCGTTCATTTCCATTCTTAGCTAAAGGGAGGTGTCATGATTAAGAAATGAAGGTATTTGGGATTCTGATAATGATAATGATCATGAAGCAGTCTAATGATAGACTGATGATTGATTGAGAAGAATTCCAAAATACTTGATAATGTTAATAACCATGAATCAGTCTAATGATAGACTGATGATTGATCAAGAAGAATTCCACAATCTATGAGAATGAGATTGTAGAGAATTCAAGTGATGAGTTCAATCAAGAAGAAGAACAGAATAAAGCACAATGCTTGTTGAACACATCCATGCAAACCAATTGAACCTTTGTATGTCAATTGTTAAGACCAAATGATCTCCAGTCCTCAAGCTACCACTAGCCATTCATCGAGAACACAAGACCCCAAGAGAATTCATCCTCTTATTGATCTTGATAGTGAGATGAGATACCTTACATATTACAAATGTTTGAATGATTCAACTCCCTCCTCATGAGAAAATCAAAGCTTTTACACATCAATCACAATCTGTTCTTCAGGGAGAAGAAACTCAGATTTGATTCAATTGATTTAAATTGCTTCATGACATCAAATATTTAAATGATCTCCTTACTCAACCCCACAATCTCATTCTTCCGTCTGAAACTTGATCTGATACTACCACCCCATCTTTCTCTTGTTTTTCTTCTTCTGTGATGTGAATAAATTCTTTGCAGCATTGAAATTTTGACTTGATATGAGAAAGTGTCTGATGTATAGTCATTTTATGATAGTATAAATTCTTTTCAAATGATCACTATAAAAAATTGATTTTATGTAGGATTTTCACAAGATTCATTCTATTCAATCTTCTCTCACTTTTCATCTTCTTTCTATACTTTAATTCTTTGTAAATATGAATCACATCAGGTTTTGTTAAAATGACACTACACGGATGAGAATCGACGCGCCAACCTGGACAAAACAGGTTGATTGAGTTTTAGATGAACTCAAGAGAAAAACTAAAAGATGAAGTGGGCGGAGAAATTCGACGCCTTACCTGCAAGAAAGCACGAAAAAGAAAATAGTGGTAGGGAGGCCTAACCGTACCAAGTGAGTACCTGTCCAGGTGATAAAGAGAAAGAGAAAGAATATAGCAAGAAAAAGAGCTTACTCTAAGCATCCAGGTTCCACACAATGGGGAGGCAACCCGGAGCTTGAGAGTCACAGAGTATATAAGGAAACAACAACGCGCTCACAGATTTTTACCCCTGATGCAAGGGATGACAGTTCAACATACACCATCTGACCATCTGACGCTACATTCCTTAGCTCACATCACTCTACATAAATGAGAAAGAAAAAATTAGAAACTAAAGAAAATCAATCCAATCCCCATTTCCATCATAGGAATACCTCACCTCGTGATGGACTTGACCTCTTCACATAGTATCACAACATTTGTTGATGAGATCAATTGACTTAGATCACTTTTTTGTTTTGTTTGGGAAAGATGGGATTGGGTATCAAATGAAACACTGATTGAAGAATAGCAACTCATTCATAATTATCAATCCTAGTAGGGCTCAAGCTCAATGAACAGACCTCAAATCAAAAGAGATTGGTACATCAACAAGAACAAATAAGATATTTGGTTTATTGAATCTTTTGATATTTACAAAGAAGTACACCAAGTCTGGTGAAGATGGTGAGATTTGTACGAATCCATCAGTTTCATTAAAGTATCAGATATATAGATAACTTTAGAAGCTCAGCAGAGAATTGATAGGATAGATGAGTCTCAATAGAATGATCTTTCAATCTTCTTCTCTGTTTACATAAGATGAGCTTGATTTATTCGTTCTGATGAGGTCAGCTGAAGCAGAAAGTAGTAAAAGTAAGCTGATGACGTCATTTCCCCAAACCAAATCGAATGTGGTCAAGTGATTTGACTGATGACCATCTCCTCATCCATTCCATCCCCATCCCATCCTCATCCCATCCCATCCATCCCATCCATCCTATGACTCTAATCCATCAGATTCATCAAAAGATTAATTTATCATCAAAACTTCATCATTTACAAAAACTATCATCCCTTCATCATCATTTCTCATCTTCTTCAAACATCATGACTAAATCAGAACTCAATGCAACCGGTTTGACTTCAGATGAATCTAAAAAATTAAAAATCAGAAATCAACGTGAGGATGAATCGATCATCATTCGTTGTCTCAAAGATGTCAGTCTTAAGCTTCTTCTTCTTCATCTTATTACCTACAAGATTACATTAAAATCCATCATTTTTCTAGTTATATACCTGTAATCCATCCGAGAGTGCTTATGAGATGTATTCAGAAAATGCTACTTTTCATGATCCAGTCGTACGTTGTCATCTTCAGCTTGATCTTCTCCTCATCATTTGGAATTTGAACTGAAACTCTTTTCTTTAGTCAATCGCTACTCCACTCTCATCCATCAAATCTCAATTCAACGGAATGCCAAAAGTGTTTAGTAGTGCAACGATTGATAAATTCGAAGTATTAGAGAGTCCCAGCACTTTACCTAATCCTCCTGGACCAGATCAATTCACTATCATCAATCAGGATGTCACTTGTACTTCGTTATCTTCTCCGATCTCTCTGAATCACATCTCTCTTCTGACGCTTTGGTTTTTGGATTGGTAGATTTTCGAAAGGGAGAGAAATTCAAAACTGTCAACTCTCTCTTGACCCTCGAGAGAGATCCTGATGGGAAAGTCATCAAACATACAGAAGAATGGTCTCATGAGAAACAAAGTGGTATGTGATTTAGAAATTCATCATCTCTTTTCGACATCTCTTGAGGTTCAGGACTGTGTTAATGAACGTACATATTGGTAAAATTTTCTAGACGCCAATGATGGTATCTTTGGTACTTTGAATGAATGGAGAAAGAAATTGACTGCGAATGTGATTGATAAAGGAGTGTCGGATGACCCTTCTAAGGCTAAGTGATCTTATCTAAACTAGAAGAGGTATCTCTACTTTATTGAATTCTGTGCTGTGATGCACTTAATCATATCATATAGCAACTCGATCGAAATTTTCATTTATGTACAAAAACACATTTTCCAAGTACATCAAAGGCTCATTGTCTCTCCTTGTACTTACTTTAACAGAATAAGAAGTGTGATTTATCAAATCCGCCAGCGAGAGGTCAGATCATCTTTTGAATTATAAAATAGGTACAATTGTGAGATTTTTGGCAGCTCGGCTTCACTTGAACTTTTGACCGTTTCTGACACAATCAGTCGATAGCAAAACTTGAAAAACTTTGGTTTCACACTCACATCTTGGATCACCAAGCAGGCTGTGTCTCTCAAGATGAATGAAAGACTTTATCCCATTTTAGTGCTAAAACATCATCTTATTTCAAAAGTCACTGTCAAAGAACTCTTAATCAAAAATTATTGTATCTTATTTATTCTTCAAAGCGATTCATTACCAGGAGGGGTGATACTATGTATCTCGGTGTAGAATTGAAAATGACTTCAATCTGAAAGTAGAAGAAGATGAGCAGAAGTGGTGAATGAGTACTTTAG
This sequence comes from Melampsora americana, assembly GCA_022264835.1. Lineage (NCBI taxonomy): Eukaryota > Fungi > Basidiomycota > Pucciniomycetes > Pucciniales > Melampsoraceae > Melampsora > Melampsora americana. Next base: position 1,188,262 of record JAIFHY010000023.1, on the reverse strand, counting down.
AAGCAATCAAATTGGTGAAGTTGTAGGTACATATTTCAATCATGACTGAGAATCGCACTTAAGCATGATCCGTCCCGAGACGGACCGTCGTACTCTTAACACCGGACCTCGGATCTTGCAATATCGATCAGAGAGAGGAAAAGTTTGAAGAATTGAATCCAAGAGAAGCTCACAGAAAGAATTTAAGAAGAAGAAAAGACAAATGGGTAGGTAAGATGGGATTGGAATTTAATTTAAACAAACTTATCAAATCAAGCTTAAGATTTACAACAAATCCATCAAGTTTTTCAAATTTAAATCATGAATGTTTCAAAAGGTTTCATACGGGCTCAATCAACTCATCAAATCAATCAGCTTCATCTAAACGATTTATCAGAAGATCTCAAACTGATCCATACGGTAAATTAAAAAGTTCAAATCGAGGAGAAAAGGTTTATTTAGCACGTTCTGCACATAAATTAATTCAATTAGATTCCAATTTTAAACTGTTTTCAAAATTCAAACATCAAAAGATAAATGTATTAGAACTTGGATCTTCACCTGGTGGTTGGACAGAAGTGATCATTGAAAGATTAAAAGAAATTCCAACTGAGATGAGTCGAAAGGATGAGGTTCATCATCATCATCATTTGATTTGTTGTGATTTGAAACCGATCTCGAATTCGATCTTAGTGAATTTACCTTTGAATCTCAAGTTTGATTTTCTTCAAGGTGATTTTTTAACTTCGGAACTTCAAACAAAGATCATTGAATCATTTCAAAAAACAACAACTTTATCAAATTCTAATTCGAAAAATTTATCGATTCCTACCATCATCTTATCTGATTTATTGGCTCCCATTAGTGGAATTCCCATCAAAGATTCACAAAACTCATTTGATCTTTGTTTATCTGTTTTAAATTTGACTCAATCCCTTTTAAAAGATCAAATTCCAAATCAAGATGATACTTTAATCATTAAACATCTTCAATCTGATCTGACTCATCAATTATTAAATCAATTAAAATCAAATTGGAATTCGATCAAATGGTTTAAACCTTTGGCTAGTCGATCTGAAAGTCGTGAAGGTTATTTTATTGCTCGTCAAAGAAAACTTTAAAACTTGGATTTTCGATTTCAAATTACATAGGATCAGAGAACAAACATTTTAAATTATCAATTCGGGTTCGGTTTATAAAACGAATTAGTGTACTTCTATAATTCTTTCTATTCTAAATTAACACATTTCTCTTCAACTCGTTAAAAGTCTCTTACATACTTTGGTTTGATAAAATGGATCAGGTGATCTTCGAGCCGATTCTTGAACCTTCTTACAAGCTTTTTCACTTTTTATTGTGGGTTTCTTGGACTTTAAAATCAGTAAAGATCAACACAAGTGTGAATCTGAGATGTGAGTGAGATGGATACACTCTAAGTTGTTAAAGTGTTTGAAGTTTTCTTATAAACTCATCTCATCTTCTCTTTCTCGTATCCAAAACCCTTCTATCGTCTTAACTTGTAAAGAATTCATTTATCATTTAAATCAAATCGTCTTCCTATCAGCTCCCTCGCATAGGTTCACTCTACTAATCTTATGTTGGCTTGGTGGGTTTTCTATCAAGTTGAAGAGTGTAGAAGAAAAAGCCTTCAAGACATGCACGAGATTGATTGAAAGGTTTGAAAGTCACTCACTTCCCTAAGTTTCTTGATTGGATATGAGAATCAATTCAGTTCAGGTGCTCTCCAGTGTGTTCTTTGAATCCAGAGTTAACTTAAACTATTTAAGACTGCTATGATGCACTTCAGTCAGTTTAACTGGAAAGACTCGTCCAATCTCTTGAATCTGATGTTTAATGAGTATATATGTATCAGAGATTGGGTGTTTTTCGCCAAACCCAAACACTGGTATTCTTGGACGCGTCCTGTTGAGACTACCTAGGGCGAATATTCGGCTACATCAACAAATACCCGAGATATCCTCTCGAAGGTGTTCATAAGAGACTTTGTTGGAATTCAATACAACCAAGTTACTCAGTCTCAAATCCACTTTCACTCAAATTTTCACCATCGGTCTGATTCACTTTAAAGATCTTCAAACTTGAACCAAAGAAAAGTGTAGAAGTCGATTTGATCTGATGATTAGGTAAGTTTCCAAAAATGTTGTTCAACTGACCATTTGAAGTTTCAAACTGAACTTATGATTCTACTTCACTCGACTTCGTTCAAGATCTTCTTCATCCACTTCTTCTCTAACCTCATGAATGAATTAAGAGAAGTTTTAAATGTTGAGTTAACTAATTTAGGACCTCATTCAATTAGAGATGATCAACTTCGATCACTTCATTTGATTTGTGGTGATCAACTTTTATTGAGTTGTATGGAATTAATTGATAAGAAATCAAGTTAAATTTCATACTTTTCTTCAATCGAATTGAAAGAAAACAAACACAAAGTGAAATAAGTTTTCAAATTGATTGACTGAAATTTTCGATTTCATTTTTCGATTTCATTTTTTTCGATTTCTTTTTAGTTTCAAGATTAATTTCACCTATCAGTGATTCACTTTATCAAGTAAGTGAATCTTCGATCATTCTTGATCAGGTATCTCAATTTTAATCTTCAAAACCTTTTCTCCTAATTTTTCTTTGAAATTTTCAAAAGGTAATCGGGAATACTAAAACATACTTAGTCTCTATAAGTCAATCATCAACTTGTCAATGTTCTTCTTTCTTAAACTATGTCATCCTTTCAACTGATCAAATAACAGTCTTGAGTCATCCATCCCTTTCTCTTTCTTTTTCATCTCTCTACTCTACCTTTTTGGCCAGAAGACTGATCTTCGTATGTTTGTTTTCTTGTTTGGTATACAGTGTTCTCATTTATTAGCTGTTCAGATAATCAGATCACTTCAATTGGAGATTGAGGAAATCGAAGTCTCGGTGGAACAGTTAGTTCGACAGATTATGATTTAGTTAATTATTCTTTTCATTCCATTTCATCAGTTGAAGTTAATCAGAATTGAATCAAAAGATGAGTTGGTTGAGTATATGATGTCAAGTGATTTTTACAGAGAAAAGAAAAGAAAGAGGAAAGATTGCCTTCATTCATTCTATACATATATACTCCAAGTCCTACATATTTTGATTTGATTTTGAGATTGCCAAAATCTGATTAAAGTTTGGTCAAGATCAATAGCAAACTTCACCTTATCTGTAAGAAGATAGATGATGAATTAAGTTAGTCTCATCTAGACCAGAAGATTGACTGATCATTCAAAATGTAAACGTAAAGAGACCAAAAGCCAAAGTTTGTGAATTTGAATTGAATGAGTCTTGATGAATTGAAGATGGATTTAATTAAAGATTGTTAATGCTCTCATTGTATTATCAACCGATCTTCTAAACAATTCATTATCTACACCTCTACCAGATTGAGCACTATGGATTGAAACTGATGGGTTTCGAATCTAACGGAACCAACAAAGAAACAAGGACAGGATTAGATTCCATCAAACTTTCTTTAACCTAATTGATTGATCTCTTTTGAGGTTTGAAATGATCTCTTACCACAAAATCTGTCCAGCTTGTTTTCCAAATGTTTTTCAAGACGGGTTGTAAACTTTCTGTGATAGGTGAACTTAATAAAACAAAGGTGATATTGGTAGGTGTGGTGAAGAGATGTAAAGAGTAAGTAGAAGTAGTATAATAATGAACAGGTTCGTCTCTAAGAAAAGATAGACAACGAATGAGAAGATTACTTTCGATTCAATTCAGTTTGTTGATGATGATGAATTGAAAGAAGGGTTTGAATGAACTTACCTGCCTGTTAATCTACGAACAAGATTACGTAAACTGAAGACTAAACCATACACCAATTTAGCTTCTTCATCAAAGAACAAACCAGGTAAAGGATGACTTGAAGAAGGCTCAGTTTGAGATTCCACCTCAATTCCTCTCTCCTCTGCTGCTCTACCCGTACTCAATACATTCGGAACATCTTCTCCAGCTACCCATCTACCTGTCTTCGAATCAAAAGATGGAATTCCTTTTGAAGATGATTGACGAACTTGATCTGATTTGTGATGAGATGAGAGATGAGGTAAAGATAAAGTAGGTGAAACGTTGGGTAAAACGTTTGAACTTGGTTTAGCTGCTTTGAGTGGTGATCTATGCCAATCTTGATAATAAACTATTTTGATATACTTTTCCTCTAAATTAGTATTTCTTGATTGAATTGAGATACAATAAGATATTTTAAAGAAAAGTGAACTTACTGATTGTACAATGTCGATCGAAGATATAAAGTGAATAAATCATCTTCAATCAATCACTTCACACTCAAACTCAAACTCAGCCTCAGACTTCACTCAAAATGACAAACTTCAAACTACAGTTTAATGTAGTTTTCTTCAGAAAGCTAAAGAATTTTGTTTGATATAGGCCCCGTTCGGTAGCCGTCAACCTCGCAGGTGTACACCTCAGAGGCGTCTACTTGCGCATGCGCGAGTAGACGACGTCTACCTCGCGGGTTGAATGACATCTTCATGTGTTCGGTAGCCTGATTTTGACCGGGTTGAAACCTATCAGATCATGGGTTTCAGGATCTGACAATTTGTGTACATAGCTAGATTGCTACGCTTTTAAATCTGTAATTTTGATCTGGAGTCAATGAATTTCTCAATATCTCTCACTCTTGAGTCTCAATCACATCCAAAATGCCTGTTATTCGCGCAGGCCAACTAGCTCAAAGACGGATGCTTGCTTTTGCAGCCTTTGGTGCTGCTCAATACTATACGTCACATTTACAACGCAGACCACCAACTGTACGGAACAACTCTATTCTTTCCGGGCAAGGATGGCTGGATGAGCTTTTGAAATCAAGTAATCCATGTTGGCTTTATGATGCACTGGGCATGAAACCTCCCATATTCTTCAAATTGGGGGAGGATTTGAAAGCTCAAGGGCTTCTTGAAGATACAAAAAACATGACGGCAGAAGAGCAGATGGCAATTTTTCTATTCACGATCATCACTGGTAACTCTGTCCGAAAAGTTGAAGAATGCTTTCAGAGGTCCCCAGACACCATCTCACGGTATGGTGCTCTTTCTATGTTTTTGCCTGAAGTGACTGTGTAACTGATCCTTGAATTATGCACTCAGTGTTTTTCACAAAGTTCTTGATGCTGTCAATGATTGTAGTTTTTACACCAGCTTGGTCCGACAGCCAACAGTGCACACTTCACTCCCACTTGCATTTTCCTCTGACAAACGCTTCATGCCATACTTCAAGGATTGTGTGGGTGCAGTAGATGGGACACACCTTCCAGTACATGTCTCACCAGATGACCAACCTCGATTCCGCAACCAAAAATTGAATCTAAGTCAAAATGTGTTGGCAGCTGCCAACTTCAACATGATGTTTCAATATGTCATGCCAGGCTACACTGGCACAATGCCAGATAGCTCTATGTGGGACAACTCATGCCGTCGATCATTGGAAGTTCCCAACGGCAAGTTTTACCTAGGAGATGCTGGCTTCAGTCTCAGTCGGAAATGCCTAGTTCCATATCGAGGAGTTAGGTACCATCTACAGGAGTGGTCCAGACTAAAGGATAAGAGGTATGTCTTGAAAAAACATTGATTGTTCAAATTTGAATGGTGACTTATGTTCACAATCCAGGCCAGCAAATAAAGAAGAGCTCTTTAACCTACGACATTCCAGTGCACGTATGGTGATTGAGCGCATATTTGGGGTGTCCAAAAAGCGCTTCCAAGTCATGGAGAATGGAAGTTACTATCCATTCAAAACTCAAGTGCGATTAGTGCCTGCTATGTGTGCAATTCACAACTTTATCCGTGTCAACGACCAATGAGGTTGCATCCGAGTTCCCTGAATTCCAAGCTCTTTCTGAAAACCCTCTACCAAGTGCGTCAGGTTCAAATTTGGCAGATATATATGAAGTTGAAGACAGAGCAAATGATGATATGGATGCAGTAAGATGGTGTGATGAGATTGCAAGTAAAATGTGGGCAGACTACAAGAAGCAGCAGGAAGCTGAAGCCAGGAGAATTGGAAGGCAGGTCAGATCATGATGATTTGGGAATATAAATTATACATATAACAAAACTCCAATAACAAACTCAAATGATTTCAGAAAAGTACACTTCATCATTTAGCTTTTGTGACTATGCATATATTCAATCAAAACTCAAAGCTTTCATTTCTTCTGTGTGTGCTGATGAAGCATTTCTAACAATACAGTAAACCCTGTACTGTCCGCTCCTCCGCAAACCGGTAGCCTGCTAAATCCGGTAGCAGAGGTGTCCACCAACTTGGTTCTCAGCCAGATAACCGGTAGCTTGTCATAGATGCTACCCGGTTGACTTATTGCAGATACCGAGTAAAAAAGCAGGGGGGAAAACAATATTTGAATACAAAAAAATGCCCACAAATCATACATTGGGGCAGAAAAAGCTTTCCAAGGTAGTTTGAACCACCCGATTCTCTCTTTCAATCCGTCTCTCTTCCCTAACCTCGTTCAAAACAACTCGAAGTGACCGGTGTGGTGATCAACCTCACCTTATTCATTCCATTTTTATATTCAAAACTTTCATTTTCACTCGATTGGGGTCTTAGAACATCTAATTAATGTTTCCTTTACTCAACTCACACGGATCATGATTTTTTTCAATTTAAATTTATTTTTTTATTTTTTATTTTATCTTAAAATCAAACAAACGGATCACTCACAACAAGAACAAACACAAACAAAACAAAAAATAAAATAAAAATCAATTAATTCAATTCAAGTTAAAGTTAAGAAAGAAAAAAAAAAAAGAAGAGAGAGATGGATCGAGTGAAAAGAGGGAAGAGGAGAATGGAGGGATGAACAAACGGATCGAACGATCGGACGATCGAACGAACGCGCTAAAAGGAACTAAGATCAAAAGTTAAAATTAATAAAATTAAATTAAATTATAAATTAAATTGAAAAGAAGAAAAAAAAAAGAGAAGGGTGAGAGGAAGATGAAAAGTGGAAGAAAGAAGAAAAGGGAGCGATGAACGGATCGAACGATCAAATGATCGTTCGATCGATCCGAGCAGAAAGCAACTAAAAAGAAAATAAAAAATTGAATTAAATAAAATTAAAATTTAAAAAAAAAAATATATACATATAAAAAAAAAAGAGAAGATGAAGATGAAAAGAAGGAAGGATGTGATAGGAAAAGAAAACGGACCGATCGAGCAAATGATCGGTCTACACTAAAATTAAGACTTAAAATAAAGTAGAAAACTGATCAGTAATGATCAGTAATGGGATCAGCAAAGACAAACGAGCGGAGAATGAAAGAAAAAAAAAAAGAGACTTACATTATTGAAGGAAAACGGATCCGATCGAAACCGAGATCAAGTCATCCTCAAGATGACTCAAAAGAAGAAAACAAAATGATATAAAGGGGAAGAGGTTTTGAGGGAAGAGGGGGGGTTTTTTTTATCTTATCATAGTGTGTCTTGTGTGTGGGTCTCTTTGTGTGTTTTGTGTCTCTGTGTGTCTCTTTGTGTCTGTGTGTGTGTGTTTTCTAGTGTGTCTCTGGGTGTCCGTTGTGTGTTTTTTCTTTGAGCTCAGCAACCTTTTATTAGAGTTACAGTTCTTTTATATAAGAGTCTTATATTTTTTATAAGCTTTTTTGAGTCTATTAAAAGTGTTTTACCCTTATAAGGGTATTTTTTATTTTTTATTTTATTTTTTTTAAAATTTAGAAGTTGTGAAAATTGAGTCCGTGAAAGTCGTGATTGTGAAAGGGCTGTAGAGTGTTTTAAGTGTTTCTTCTCTAAATTGAGAATTTTTCAAGTAGTTTTTTTAGAGCGTTAGAATTTTTTTTATATAAAGTTAGTGTTGTAGAAGTTCAACTAGCTTCTATTCCTCCTGTCCCTCAATTTTTTTTGCTATCTTTTTTTCACTTTTTATCTTTTATCTCAAAAATTCTCAGTTTTGGTCATTTCGAAAGATGTTTCGGACTGTCTTACACAATTAATTCTTGTATAGTGTTGGCTTAAACTTTCTTTAACCCTAGTTTAGACATTTTTTTAAGTGTTTAAAGGACTTGGTGACCACTCAAACAGTCAGAAGACTTGTATTGAGCTTTTTCGGACCACGTTTTGGTACTGATTTTATCAGTAGAAAGTGGAAGACAACATTATTACAGGTGATTGGTAGTGTGTAGCAGGAGAATTTGTTTTAGAATTGTCAACTTCGGCTCTGAACTTAGAGATTTAAAAAGGTAGAGGGCAGCGTAACTGCATTTGTTGTACTTCCTTCCTCTTTGGTCGTACTTCATCCCCTCTCCGGCTCAGCCTACGCTACACTGCGTAGGAGTTCTACATCTGGTGACTCTGCCCGGGCAATTCGAAACAACTTCTGCGTCTTTGCGGGTGCACTTCCGCTTTGTGGTTTCGACAAATCAACAAATTTATCAATCATCAAACATCAGTACATCTCAACATCTCATTCAAAATTCAGAAATTCTCAAATCTCAATATGTCATCTCAAAACAACCTTGGTCAGGGATCAAGTTTGAGTCAAAGTGCAGCAGAAAAAGCATTAGCAGTAGTAGGGGGTAGAAGTGGAGATAGTATTCATGGTGGTCAAGGGGGAGCTCTGGCGGAAAAGTTGGCTTACAGGGAGAAGGAGGAAAGTGGAGAAGAATCGGATGATGGGGTTACAGCAAGAGGTTTAGGAGGAGATGGAATGGTGACGGAGGAAATGGTTTCAATGGAAGACGTAGAAGGAATGGTTAAGGGAGGGGGACTTTCAATTCAGGATGCAGAGGAATATTTAAAGGAGGCCAGGATGCAGGCAGCAAATATGGAGAAGGTGTTGAAAGCTTTGAAGGAGACCAAACGTCAAGAAGAGAAAGAAAAGGTTCATAGGAAAAGTAAGGGGGAAGGCAAGAAGAAGTATTGTAAAAGTAGTGATAGCTCAAGTTCAGACGGTAGTAGCGAGGAGGAGTCAAGTTTGGATGAAGATAGTGAGATGGAGAGTAGGAGGAAGAAGAAAAGCAAGAGAAGTAAAAGGAAGGTTGTAAAAATTGAACCTCAAGATTCAGAGTTACGATTTAGTTGTGGAGATGATGTCCAGAAATTTCTGCGGGACTTTGAGGTTGCTGCGGACGTTGATGGAGCTAGTGGTGTAGACATGGCAAAGCAAGTCTGTGCATTTGTGAATGGAAAGGATTTAAAGGAGGAAATCAAGGAACTTAACGGTTGGGGTGAAGGTGAATGGGATTGGAAATTGTTGAAGACAGAGATGAAGGATCGGTACGCTTCAATTCGGGAGGCACCTAAGTATACGGTGGAGGACTTAAAGGAATTGACCTTGGAGTATGAAAGGAATGGCGGAATAGATTCAAAGTTAGAATTTGAAGGTTTTCGACACAAGTTTGATAGTATTCTCATCTACCTCAAGAAATATGATTACATTGATTCAGAGGATGAAGTGTGCAACTACTATTACCGGGCATTCTCAGATAACATGCAAAAGAAGATTAAAGAAAGGTTACATAGTGATGGAGATCTGCGGAGGACAAAGGATGGAAGGCACCGGTTGCCAGGATGGAAGATACTTAAGAAGACAGTACATATGGTAGTACAAGACGAGGTAGAATTAGTGTTTGAAGAGTTAAGAGGAAAGAAGGAAGTAGAGACTAAGAAGGATCAAGAGCTTAAGGAGAAGGTGGTGCAGAAGGATAAAGAGAGACGGGGAATGAAAATGGAAGGACTAAACAAGAAGATTGGAGGAAAGTCAGCTGATGAAGCAACAATTAGTGAATTAGTCAGACAGTTTGCTGCATGGAGTGGACAAGGAGTGAGCAGACCTTTGGCTGGAAATCAAAACGGTCAAGTCCATGGAGGATTTCAAAACAATTCTTATGCTGGACAACAAAACAATTTTGTTCCACTACCTCAAAATAGAGGAGGACCAGCACCCCATTACAACTCTGGTACTTATTTTAGAAATGGACAACAAGGACAGGGTACATCAGGCCAGGATTTCAACAACGGACTGGGCTTCAACCACAACAACACCAGTGGACAATATAGAAACTTTGGTATGAATAGAGGAAGAGGAGGAGTTGGTTCAAATAGAGGAGGAAGAGAAGGTTATAATTTTCATTCTCAATGGAATACTTCAGCAGGCCAGTATCAAGGAAATCATGGCAATCAACAACCACCAAGTGGACCATATGGACCGCCACCCAACAATGGTCCTCCTAGAGCAGAATTTCAGCAGGCGGCTTTTCGAGATGGACCGGTGATGTGTTACTATTGTGCAAGAGAAGGTCATGGTCATAATAGATGCCCAGATAAGCAACGGGATATAAATGATGGATTTGTTACTGAACATAATAATACTTATATACTATCAAATGGAGTAGTGGTCAGGTGGGATAGTAGTAGGCCTATCAGGGCAGTAGTTGCAGATTATTCATTACAAGTAGAACAAGCTAAAATTGCGGCAAAGGCTGCGGAAGTTACTCAAATTACACCTCCAGCAGAGGCAGCTAAAGCAGCTGCAGTACCTGAAAAGACTGTTGTTACTGGGATATTGACTAAAGATGAATCTGGTGGACCTCAAATTCAAGAACTTAGAGCTAGTTGTGGAATATTAGAAGATTGGGAGGTGCCTGGGGTTACTAGTAAAGGATTCAAAGCTGCAATGGCAGGAGCGGGAACTAAAGTGTATGATGTGGAAGTAAAAAGAGGCAGAGGAAAAGCTGAACCGGTTGAAGCACCAAAGAAGAAGAAAGTTACAATACGGGAAGAGGAAGATCAAGAAGATGAAATCATGGAATTAGCAGAGGATGAAGACAGTAGTGAAGATATACCTCTGGCAAAATTAAAACAAAAGAAGAAGGCAACTGTGGTGGCTCCAAAAATTGACAAGAAGGATATAATTAAAGGAAGGTTTGAGAGACCGGTAGAGAAAATTTATGAAGGTGTCATGGATAATGTAGTGACTAAAATTATGAAGACCAAGATAGAGGCGGAAGTAGGAGAACTGTGCTCAATCTCACCAGCATTAGCAGATCATGTCAAGAAGCAGGTCTCAAAAAGACGGGTAGTAATTCCAAGGATTATCAAACCTTTAAGAGCAGCTACAGGTGGATTAGAGGAGGATGAGTCAAGTTCAGAGGATGGGAGTGATGTAGAAGACGTGTTGTATTCGTGTCCTTTGGGGTATTTGGAGATAATGTTGGGAGGAAAGAAGAAAAGGGTGAAGGCCTTGGTGGATTCAGGTTCCCAGATCAATATCTTACCAGAATCTGTGGCAGAGGAATTAGGTCTAACAGGAGTAGTGTCTATCAAGTCTGGTGTTAGGGGTATAGGTGGTCAAAGAACTGAGTTGATTGGAATTGCAGAAGCAGTGGAAATAGTAGTTGGTACTAAGGTTCAAGGTGTGGCACATTTCTGGGTGGCTAAAGAAGACAAGTGTCCAATTTTACTAGGACGGCCTTTTCTTATGGACTTTAGAGCACAAATTGAGTTTGGGAAGGTGATAGGGGAAAGATTGACATTGCGGGATGAGAGGGGACTCTGGACTCGGTTTACAATTTGTCAGCCAGATGACGGTGATTCGGAGAGGGAATTGAATTTAGGAGAGAAGAGAACGACTTTGGTAGAAGTACAGCTAGCAAGATTACGGCAGGAGGTTCAAGAAGAAGATAGTAGTAAGGTTCCGGATTATGTGGAGGAGGTTTCTGGTGCAGGGTATTCAGTGTTATAATGAGTGTTGGTGAATCAATGGGCATTCAGTATATAGAAAATCCAAGTAACCTTGAATGTCTATCACCAACTTGGAGTTAATATGGGGACTTGGTGGTGTATAAAGAATGATTTTGGTGCTCAATTTCAAATCAGTTTGTCAATTTTGATTTCATTATTTCATTGAATTTTTTTTCAGAGTTTCTTTTTTTTTTTTTCAGTTTTCAGTTTTAGTTTTTGTTCTCTATTTTTTTTTCCTTGTCTTGTTTCTTTCTTTTGTTTTTGAGTTATCATTTTCTCTCTTATTTTAGCGGTGTGGGATAGGACGTTGAGGATGGTGGATGATGGCAGGAACAGGTGGATATTACATTCAACCACAAACAACAAAAGTAGTAGGGTACGGGGTGGGCACAACAAATCATCAAATTAAATATTCAACATTCAAATCAATCAAGCTGAATAATTGGACAACTACTTAAAACATTTTTTCATTTCTTTTTCTTCTTTCTCTCATATATTTACTTCACATCGTCAAAACAAAGTAGGGTAGGGGCAGTCATAAACAACTGAACAAAATTCAAAATTCAAATTAATTAAATGAATCTGGACAACTACTTCAAAATCAAAATTACCTTGTTACGGGGCTTCTTTTCTTCTTTCTTCTATTTTTATTTTCTTTCTTTCTTTCTCTTTTATATATTTTACACTATTTAACAATCAAAGCAGGGGGCACGGGAAGGGTACAAGTTACAACATTAAAATTATCAACAAATCAAACTTCAAATATCAAAACAATCAAATAAAGATAATGTCAAAATACAACAAATATAAACAACAAAGTAAATCATTAATCAAATAAATAAATAATCAACAATCAAATTAATACAACTCAAGTTCGGATATGTTTCTTTTTTTCTCTTTCTTTTTTTCTTTTTTTATGGGACGGAATGGTTAGATGAGGGTGTTGGATCTTTAGTCAAATCAGAGCGGCAATGTTATACTTCAAAATCAAATCAAATAAAATACGTAAACAATTTACATTATCAAATAAATCAAAGTCTGTAGTAGGGGGTTAGGGGATAGGCTGAACATCACACAGCAAACAAACAACAAAAATTACATTACAATTACATATAAATTACATACACAAAATGGTTACTACTACAGCAACTTTCTTTCTTTTTAATTTCTTTCTTTTCAAATTTTCATTCTTTTTACGGGGACAAGGTATGGGGTGTTAAGGATGTAGGATCATTAAACGATTGGATAGTTTACGTCAACATTTATTATTACAACTACGGAAGATTTTATTTTACAAGTCAAAGACTGATATCTTATTTTACTTGGAACGTGCATTCAGTCGGACAACACAACATTTGAGTTTAGTTATAACATTAAAATTTTGAAGATACAAAGATATATTTATTTCTTGCGATTTAATACAAGTTTAAGTTGGAAAGGAATCCAATGGGTGTGAATTTTATTATTGTCAAGGCCTAGATAGAGGTTACTTGGGGTTTTTTTATATTAGTGGAATTACGGGAATAAGAAATAGTTATCAAAATATCTCAAGGGTTACGGTTACAATTACACAAGAAAGTTGAGAAGTTTTATTGGATACGCAGGATGGGGAAGATTTTATATAAGCTATAGATAAATAAAGTAGAAGAAAAAGTAGAGGTTTTTAATTTAAGTTGGGGGAGGCTACTCACGATTAAAGTCAGGGAAAAGCAATCAAACACATCTTTTATTACTACAGTTATCTTTTATTTGAAGATTTTTTTGAATTTAATAGTTTAAAAATGAAAATAAACAGGTCAAGAAGCACACAAACAGCAAAACAGTATGAACAAGAAAAGAAAACAACAAAATCAATAAAAGAAACAATTCATTCACGAGCACGTTTTTTACCTTTTCCCTCACAAGAAAATTTAAAATTATCTTTAGCAACATCATCATAAAACTTATCATGACCAACAGGAGGAATGGGAAAATAAGGAGGAAATCCAGTGGTGATACCATCGTAGTGCGGAGGTCGTAGTTCAGGACGTGGATGAGCTCTATAAACAACATCAAGAGCTGCAATATTTTTTATAGCAGTGACAAGATTACTTCTGGAGTTAAGTTCAACTGGGTTATTAGAAGTGAAAATTTTCCAATGAGAAGAGAGAAGGTTGAAGATAGTTTCAGTTAAAGCAATGACCGGATCTTGAGGACTTATCGTTTTAGGCATACCACCAAGCTGCATAAGTTCTTCAGCTTTTGATACTTTTTTAGCAAACCATATATTTTCACTACCTGGTCCAAATTCAGCAATAAATGCATCAATCCCTTCTCTAGTAATTGATGGATAAGTTTCAGGTGTAAGTCGATCATTTGAAGATGAAGTTGAAGGAACCGGTTCAGAAGTAATGTTTTCAGAAGAAGGAGGAAATAAGTCTTCAAATTCAGCAGGAGGTGATGGAGGAGGCGTTTCAATTAAATCTTCAATTATAGTACTAAATTTAGGTTTAATCTCAACCGGTGAATCTGGGACTATTACGGGTGATGGTTTACGAGTAAAGACTTTTGAGTGTGAATGATTAAAAAACTTTTTATTTTTATTTTTAGTTTGATTTTTAGTTTGATTTTTTGAAGTCTTATGAATAAAGTTTCTGGGTTTCTTGGGTGGAGACGGGTTTTCATGGTCTGATGAGATAGCAGGAGGTGATGGTGGATCTAGGTTTACGATTGAAGGAGAAGGAGAAGGAGGTGGTGATGGTTGAAGTGGTTCAGGGTGAACAGGTGGAGTAGGAGTTGGTATAGGAATTTGAGTTGGAAGAGGAGCATTTCCACCATTTCTCCAGATTCGAAGATCGGCAATCCAAAGCGCTCGAAGAAAAGGATCGGATGGCTTGTCTGGTTTACACACCCAAGCTTGGATACGTTGATAACGTTGTTCTTCAGTTTCATTATCATCACCTTTTACATATGTAGTGGAGGATAAATCAGGGGTTTTCTTAGGAGGAGGAGATGGGGCAGTCCATTCTAGAAAGCAGGGAATAAAAATAAAAATTATTAATATTATATAAGAGGAAAGAAAAGAGCAAAACAAAGAAGAATTAACTTACCACATACAATCTCAAGTTCATCACATCGATCACATTCCGCACGAGTTCTTAACAATTGTGAATCCACTATCACCCAGCTACAGTTGACACCAGCAGTGATACAATTCCAACAAGAGTATGGATGACCAGAGTGATGCATTATAACGAGTAAAGAGATCAGAGTTGTGTTGAAGATTTAAATAAAAGTAGAATTTAAATTGACAAGTGGCGAAGTAACTGGGACAGTTACGAGTTGGGGGAGGATGTGGTGATCAACCTCACCTTATTCATTCCATTTTTATATTCAAAACTTTCATTTTCACTCGATTGGGGTCTTAGAACATCTAATTAATGTTTCCTTTACTCAACTCACACGGATCATGATTTTTTTCAATTTAAATTTATTTTTTTATTTTTTATTTTATCTTAAAATCAAACAAACGGATCACTCACAACAAGAACAAACACAAACAAAACAAAAAATAAAATAAAAATCAATTAATTCAATTCAAGTTAAAGTTAAGAAAGAAAAAAAAAAAAGAAGAGAGAGATGGATCGAGTGAAAAGAGGGAAGAGGAGAATGGAGGGATGAACAAACGGATCGAACGATCGGACGATCGAACGAACGCGCTAAAAGGAACTAAGATCAAAAGTTAAAATTAATAAAATTAAATTAAATTATAAATTAAATTGAAAAGAAGAAAAAAAAAAGAGAAGGGTGAGAGGAAGATGAAAAGTGGAAGAAAGAAGAAAAGGGAGCGATGAACGGATCGAACGATCAAATGATCGTTCGATCGATCCGAGCAGAAAGCAACTAAAAAGAAAATAAAAAATTGAATTAAATAAAATTAAAATTTAAAAAAAAAAATATATACATATAAAAAAAAAAGAGAAGATGAAGATGAAAAGAAGGAAGGATGTGATAGGAAAAGAAAACGGACCGATCGAGCAAATGATCGGTCTACACTAAAATTAAGACTTAAAATAAAGTAGAAAACTGATCAGTAATGATCAGTAATGGGATCAGCAAAGACAAACGAGCGGAGAATGAAAGAAAAAAAAAAAGAGACTTACATTATTGAAGGAAAACGGATCCGATCGAAACCGAGATCAAGTCATCCTCAAGATGACTCAAAAGAAGAAAACAAAATGATATAAAGGGGAAGAGGTTTTGAGGGAAGAGGGGGGGTTTTTTTTATCTTATCATAGTGTGTCTTGTGTGTGGGTCTCTTTGTGTGTTTTGTGTCTCTGTGTGTCTCTTTGTGTCTGTGTGTGTGTGTTTTCTAGTGTGTCTCTGGGTGTCCGTTGTGTGTTTTTTCTTTGAGCTCAGCAACCTTTTATTAGAGTTACAGTTCTTTTATATAAGAGTCTTATATTTTTTATAAGCTTTTTTGAGTCTATTAAAAGTGTTTTACCCTTATAAGGGTATTTTTTATTTTTTATTTTATTTTTTTTAAAATTTAGAAGTTGTGAAAATTGAGTCCGTGAAAGTCGTGATTGTGAAAGGGCTGTAGAGTGTTTTAAGTGTTTCTTCTCTAAATTGAGAATTTTTCAAGTAGTTTTTTTAGAGCGTTAGAATTTTTTTTATATAAAGTTAGTGTTGTAGAAGTTCAACTAGCTTCTATTCCTCCTGTCCCTCAATTTTTTTTGCTATCTTTTTTTCACTTTTTATCTTTTATCTCAAAAATTCTCAGTTTTGGTCATTTCGAAAGATGTTTCGGACTGTCTTACACAATTAATTCTTGTATAGTGTTGGCTTAAACTTTCTTTAACCCTAGTTTAGACATTTTTTTAAGTGTTTAAAGGACTTGGTGACCACTCAAACAGTCAGAAGACTTGTATTGAGCTTTTTCGGACCACGTTTTGGTACTGATTTTATCAGTAGAAAGTGGAAGACAACATTATTACAGGTGATTGGTAGTGTGTAGCAGGAGAATTTGTTTTAGAATTGTCAACTTCGGCTCTGAACTTAGAGATTTAAAAAGGTAGAGGGCAGCGTAACTGCATTTGTTGTACTTCCTTCCTCTTTGGTCGTACTTCATCCCCTCTCCGGCTCAGCCTACGCTACACTGCGTAGGAGTTCTACACCGGACAACACCTGTAGAAGTGCTCGGATCACCTTTTTCAGTCACAATACGAATCACATCAATGAGAGCTTTGGTCTGTCGTTCTAGGGGTAGTTCCAGCTCAATCTCGTCCTCCTCGATCAAAACAGCCTCATCCTCCAAAGTCACTGCTGCATCAATCAACTCGGTGTCGGTCAAAACCCTGTGTGTATTATTTTCCGCGTCAAGATTCACCAAATCACTGATGTTCATTGGGTCTCGAACACGAAGAGTAGCAAGATGCAATCTTAATTGGTCTTCTAGTGCACATTCTTCAAGGTCCTTGATTGGATCAGCGCTGTTGTGGGCTTTGAGTGGAAGGATTTTTCCGTTTTGATCGCAAGGTGAAATGATCTTGGTATGATTCCAACAATTTTGAATTGTTTCTTCTGATATCTCGTTCCAAGCCATTTGCACCCATTTCATTGCTTGAAGCTGATCAACCTTATAAATGTTTTTTTTATTCCCAACCTCCTCACGATCAATCACATTCTGTAGTTGATAGTTCCGATAGTGTCTTTTGAAAGCTGCGATGATACCAGCATCTAAGGGCTGAATCTTTGAGGTCGCATTTGGTGGTAAGAAGAGCAGAGTGAGATGTGGTAGCTCGGTGGTTGAGACAACATGAGATGGTGCATTGTCCAATATCAATAAGACATTTCGTTTTTGAGCTTTCATCTCGTTGTTCAGTTTGATCAGATACTCCTGTGTTAATAAAGTTGGCCTGTTAGTGAATCAGTTTGCAAGATATTCATGATAGATTCTTACCTGAAAAAGTACACCTGTCATCCAGGCTTTTTTGTTGCTTCAATAATAGAAATTCAATTGTTCTCCAGTCTTCTTATTGAAGCATCAAGGCTTTTCAGCATGTCCAATGAAAAAAAGGAGTGGTTTTTCCGAACCATCAGCATTACAAGTCAATGCAACCGTAATGCGAGTCTTGTCATTTTTTGCTCCGTCAATCTGTTGAGAAGCAATTGTATGGTCCGGGGTAAGGCAGTAGAAAAGCCCAGTTTTGTCCATGTTGAATATGTCCTTGAGAGCAAATTTGTTTGTTGTCTCGATGATCTTGGGTAGACTTTGTTGAATTGCTGCAAAGTCTGCAGAGCCTGATTCACCGTGTGTCTTCACACTTCGAAACCCGTGTCGTGATTGAAAGCTGTCAAGCCAGCCTTTTGAAAAGCTTGGTTGATCCTGATCAGGAATATTCATTTGATCTGCTAAGGCTTTTGCCTTGGCCTGGATAAGTGGACCAGTCAGGCGGGTTCCGTTGTGTTCACACTGGAAAACCCAGTTGGCAAGGGCAGTGTCATGCTCAGGATGATGAGCCATCCTACGCCGCTTACATGAGAGTTCTGCTGGACCCATTCCCAAATAATTCTCCTTTTTCTTGAGGATATCTGAGATTGTAGTTTGACCAGGTACCTTGACAAGATTGAAAGTCTGCTTCGCCCATTTTGCTAGATCTGATTGCTTCATTTTCGGACACTGTGTGTGCTTCTCACACAGCTTCTTCTTCTGATCATTTGTCATGATTCCGGTTTGCAAAGACTTGATTCGAGGCATTGTCAAGAGCTTTGTAGGAGTTGAGAGGTTTTGTTTGATCTTTTTTTTCAATTTTTTTTTCTCAAATCTCGAATCCGTTAGCCTGTCAAACCCGGTACCAAGGGCTTCCACCGAGTGTACCGGATAGTACAGGGTTTACTGTACATTTTTAGCAAGTGTAGGATTCTTGATTGCCATATACCCACCAGCCAATGTTGGATGTTGGAGGAGCATGGTTATGACTTTTGGTTTAACCAACTCATCAAGGCTCTCATCAGACTCTATCTTTTCAATTGCTTGAAGCGTAGCTGTATCAACTTTTGACTGGGGTTCTTCTACAGTTGATTTGAGGCCCATGAGGATTTTGTCGCCAAAAAGGTTGAGTGCGTCTGCTCCATTATTCCCCCGGCGGTGTCAAGAGTTCAGGGGTTTAGAAGATGAGGACAAGTCCTCCGTTTCAATACGGTCTTGCTTACGCTTGCACGAGGTGAGATCCAAATCGGGTTGTTGGACTTGAGAGGCACGGCAAGAAGCTGGAGTGTGAACAGAACCCAATTGTAAAATCATTTCAGAGTCAATCTGGTGCTGGACAATCAAATTGAATCGGTTAATTTTTAAACAATATATTTCTTAAAATCATACTCACAAGGAAGTCTTCTTCATCCTCTTGGCTGTCATATTGCCGGTATGTTGTATCAAAATCCAAGGATTGGGGTTGTTCTTGCTCGGATGAATCCTTGAAAGAAGATATACTATTCTAACGGGTGACTGGAGCTGATGTAGCCTGAGTCGGATCAAAAGTGTCCTCCGCTGAAGCCAGGATCTTCCTGACTAGAGATTCCATCTTATCAAAGAGTGGAAAGGGTGTGTTGACCCATTTTGCTTGGCTCGGGTCTTGTTCGATCAGATACTTCCACACGTCTGGTGAAGTATCACACTTCATCTCCACTGGACACCAGCCCATTCCACTACACTTGGTAAGTTCCTTGATGGATCTAAAGTTGCCTTTCACCTTCAACAAAAAAAAAGGTCCAAAACAAATCAACACGGCGAGTTTTAAGATTAAAGATGGTGAGATAAGATCAACACTATACTACTATACCTTTGTAAACTTGGTCGGGCAGTGGTCAGCACTTTTTTTAAGGCTTAACGGCGGCTCGGTTCCAGCGAGTGCCTTTGCACAATTCTCCCAAGTTGTCTTCTTTGAACCTGATTCGGAGATCTTTCCCTCTTCCTTCTCTTTCAATAAAAAATCAATCATCTTCCCCTCGTTCTCTTTGGTCCACCTTGCGTATACTCTGGGTTTATGGACTTTTGGTGTAATATCATCTGGTATAGCTGCGTTCTTTTTTGGGCCATTTTGAAAACAAGTGATTTTTGAAAAAAAAGATAGATCGATTACAAAATTCATTGCATCAAAAAGTCCTGTTTCAGCCTAACAACAAGGACCTCGGGCAAGTCTATGGCAATAGCCAGGTCAACCTCTCAGATTCTCGCAAAACGGCCAACCTGAGAGGTTGACCGATTTGGCTGGTAGACCTGATTGAAAAGGTTGCATCATGAAGAAAGTGAATTCCTCTTGAGCTACCTACAATTGCAACACATTTAGGCAGTGAATTGCTGAGCAAAACGGTTTGTGATTTCCATTGCCTGGTGCTGAATGAGTGTGAGTCCTTAGCTTACGGTGCGTCTCAAAACTTGATAGCCCGTTCATTACTGCCCTGGATAGTTGATGTATGCAGAGTCACAATTCACAGGCCGTCCCAATCTTAGCGCATGTGATCAGGAAGATCATTGGCTGCGACGGGAGATTTGGCAAGTTTGAATGAATTGTCAGATAATCATATGGGAGATGCCAAAACACGCACAGGCCATTTGTGAATGAGAGAACTTGAGGCGCTACATACAGCCGTTGTAAAATCGAATGGCAGATTTTTGAGATTTTGTGTCGTCGTTGTCTTTTTCTTCGAAGTCAAAAACTTGAAAAAAGTTCATTTTCATATCGAACTTTATCGTACTCTTTTGAGAGTAGACAGGTATGTTGACAGTTTCCTCTCTCTCTATGTTTCTTTATCTCTTCACTGGGGCCATACATCAAGCCGGTTGAATCAGAGGCTAATCCTCTGTTTACCAGTGATCTCTTCGTCTCTTTGATCCGTCTCATTCCTTTCATCCACTGCCGTCTCGACCATTTCTTTGACTATCATCAACCAACCTTTTACTTGACTGTGGTTCTACCTGGCTACCTTCATCGTGAGTGGTTCCTATTTTCTTTCTTCTCCTACCTCTTGATATTAGTCATCTTCATTACACCCACAATCCAGATGACCAACAACACCTATACCACTGACATCAAGATGATTGTCATTCGGATGGTGATGCGTGGAATGCGATTCCACAACATCGTTTCGACTCTTGGAGTTGATGTCTCGCTCACCTTGGTGTAGGAACTCTTGCTGAAAATGTGAGTTTTAGCAAGCAATAACTGAGTAGGGAGCCAAAGAAATAAAGGAACCACCACACACACACAAGAGGAAGTATATGAGGTGTGAAAATAACTTTGGATAGAGTTAACTAGCCTACTCTTAAAAGTCCTGAGCCTTTTAAGGAGCCAAAAGATCAGAAGAAGGAGGGAGCAATAATACTTTGAGGAGTACTACAGATACGAGATGAGGTTAAAAAGTAGAGTAGAGGATATTGAGATATAATAAGGGTATAAGGAATGATAAAGTGCTTAAATGAATAAGACTTGTAAATAAATGAGGGTGTGTACTGAACACAAAAAAAAGAGGCTACACTACAATTACTGCTTCAGACTAAGATTCCCCAAAGCAATCAATAGTTTAAATATAACTCAGTGAAAAGAACAATCCCAAAGGAACTATCACAGACTACCCCCTTGAATACCACTTGCAACCAAATCAACAGACAGACTACCCTCTACTAAGAACTAGACTGATGAAAGATAAAACCTGACAAAGCTATAAGTTACTACCATCCACAAAGTATTCGTCCAACAACTTATTGGCCAATGTGTTGTAGCCTTATACTTTTCTAAGCCTTTCAAAACCTAGGTTAGTATGTTAGAATTCTAGAAGAAGTGTTCAATGAAGCAAACTAAGCATATGATAGAATAATAGAGCTCAATGGATTAACTAGACTAAAGGATATACCACACACTAAGATTCAGAGGTTAAAATAATAGAATATCAGACTCATGTAGCAAGCAAAGAAAAAAGTCTCCTTATATCAACTTAATATAAAGGGCAAGAAGTGATCACAGAAATAAAAAAAAAGAGTATAGGCCAGTTGGTACTGCCAATGAGCTATAAACTAATAGGAACTTTCCTGGATAAATTTCTGGATAATTCTCAAATCCTCCCTGCAAGACACCTGAGTTTATATACACACTGCCAGTCACATATGAAGAGAGAGAGAGAGAGATGAGAAAAAGATAGAGTGTGAGAAAAGAAAACAAGAGCCACAATTATGTACATATACAACTTCCAATGCTGCTCCAAGATTCACTTTCTCGCTAATATAAATAAACTTTAAACAATTGAAATATGTAATTTCCTCCTTGCTGTGCCAAATAAATAATTGAATTGAGAGAGACTGAGAGAAAAGAGAAATAAAAGAGAAACTGAGAATCCACCCTGACTGTACCAATTACATACTGAGACTGAGTTAATTGAGTAAAAGGAAACAAGAAAAAAGAAAAAAGAAACCATGAGAAACTTCACACCATTTGATGACTTTCCCCCTCCTGTAACTTCTCACATCTTCAAGTAATAGTTCAATTCAATTGTTTGATGATATTGTTATTGAGTCATGTGATAATTTGTTAACTAGTAATTTGAGTTTTTGTTATTTGGTAATGGTTTCATCATTTGGATATATGTAATTTCAATTTTAGTAATTTCTTCATTTGATATTGGTAATTAGTTGATTGTGTAATGATCATTTGATGTTCTAATTGATATGAGATATTTGATTTGATTTGTAATAATTCAATTTGATTTGATATGTATTTATTTGTAATCTTTGAAATTTAGTAATGAGAGAAATTGAACATTTGAGAGATTATGAGATATAATTAAATGATTGGTTATTTGCATTATTAAATCGTTTAAACAATGCAATGGTTGAATGATAAATGTTTTCTAATTATTTGATTACTAATTTGATGTTTTAGATGTTTTAATATTTGATAATTCAATGATTGATTTATTTAATTATCAATTGAGATGATGATGAGATGAGGTAATGATGAGATGAGATGATGATGAAATGAAATGATGATGATGATGTGATGATTACTAATTTAATTATTGATGACCTCATGAATGTTAATTTGATCATTTGATTCCTTTCTGATTGGTTCATTTGATTCTTTGTTAATTTAACTCTTTTAGGTTTGACTACTTTCATTGTTAATTAATTTAATTTTAAGTGAATTTCATCAATTTGAATTGATTTCTAAACTTGAGATGCTTCCTCCCATGTTCTCCTTTGTTTCTAATTGTTTTTAAATTCAATTTCAGCCATTCTTTTTCCAATCCTTCCATCTAAACATATCAGTAAGTACCCTTCCTTCCTCTTTCCATATTCCAATTCATAAATCACTAATTTTGATTATCTAATGCTTCAATTTTCAATTTCTTTCTTGAATTTAGTTGCAATTTGAAACATTCTTTTACTTTCTAATTCAATTTTAATTAATGTTTAGAATTCCTTTCCACTACATTTAATTTTAATCTTCAATTAATTTAATCCTTCTTTGATCTTGAATTCCCTTAATTTTAATTTCTTCAATTTGTAAACTTCCAGATTTGTAAAATATGAGCTGGTGATGTCATTTTGATTTGCAATTGATGAATAATTAAATAATGAATAATCCACTAATTGCTTTAAGCTTTGAGCTTAAGCCCTGACTCCAATAAGATAATCCCTCCTTTGCATTTAACCTTGATATAATGAGATTTGCTCACCACATCGGTCCGGCAATGGTTCAGCCTCTACCAAACAACTCGGGCCGTAATCACAAATCCGGAGCATCACTTGAATCAAGGCACTTGACTCATTTTAGGACAGGCAGAACGTGATTTCATTATTGAAACACTTCAATACAATCCCACCTTGTATCTGGACAAGCTCCAACAGAAAAATACCAATCAATTCGGTATTGTTGTTTCCCTCAAAACCCTTTTGAACGAACTACGTATGCGACTTGGACGGACAAGAAAGAAAGCTCACACCGTCCATCCGAATCAATCAAAGGAGGCGCGTGGGGCGTATATTGGCCAGATCTTCGGAATCAACCCCCACTGTCTTGTGTATACCGGTGAGATGATTCGCTTATTTCTTCTTATCTCTTTATTTCGTTACACTCTCATACTGATCTTTCTCTATCTCAATCTGACTCATTATTCTACTGTTACTCATCTAGATGAGACTGCTGTCAACAAAAGACATCACAAAAGACATCTATACCGTCAATATGGCCGTGCACCTGAAGGTCAACAGACTGTGGGGCTTGAAAGACCAACTCGCTCTCAGCAATGGTCCGTCTTACCTGTGATATTGTTAAGTGGCATCGTTGCCTTATCTATCCAGCCTGGTGGCTACTCAAGGATCGATTTTGAGGGCTACTTGGAACATTACTTAGTACGGGCATTGCTTCATTGTATTGTTGTTTGTATCAATTCTAATTGTTAACTGATTGTTCGATGGAGGATTTAGCTGCCAGCAATGAATCCTTGGCCCGCCAGGAATTCTGTCCTGGTTATGGACAATGCCCCAATTCATCACGGAGGGAATATTCTCAATCTTTGTGAGGCCCGAGGCATTCGGGTTCTCTACCTTCCAGCGTATTCCCCCCATTACAACCCAATCAAGTTGGCGTTCTCTCCTCTCAAGTCACGTTTGAGAAGAAGTCAGGCACTCCAAAACGCAATCAATCTGGAAGGCGAGATGGGATCTATTTTTGTAGCATGTATGGAATTATTCACAGATGCTTTTTGTCACAAGTTGTTCAGAAGTTGTCGCTATTTGTGAACTTTTAAATTGTGCTTGTGTGTCCACAATCTCCAGTGACTGTATTACATCAAGTTGATCCTGATCCAGAATATATATATTGTATCTCAAAATGATTGAAATTTGATTAGTAAAGTTTTGAATGGTCTTTTCCTCAGTAAACGTGAATAACAGTAAGAGTTGAAACATGAATCCAACTTTATCCACTTAACTTGAGGTAGGTAGAGAGAATCATACAAAAATTTCAATAAGCATAGTCAAATGAATTTTGTCAAACTTATGTAACTTGCTTTTGACTTTGGAAACATCATTTACTTTCTGATTGACCTATTTTGCTTTTTGATTTCATATATGGAAACAATATCTAAGCAAAATAACTTTAAGGTACTATTGCATTGACTACTAAGATCAATCTTGGATAATAATATAAGGAAAATAATATATTTGGGCACGCATAACTTGCTAGTAAGCTACCTTTTTTTAAGATCATCGATAGACAGGACAGACTTGAAAAAACCCAATAATACTTGTATGTTCTTTGATTAATCCATAATCAAATTTCTCACATGCCATTTGATGGTTATGATTTGATAACCTGTGTATTCTGGTTGATGAACAAAACAAATTGGTATAAATTGACACAAATTGGTATAAAATCAATAAGAAAACTTGGAGAGAGAAAAATCAATAAGAAAACTTACAATTGGTGTAATAACGAGCCTTAGCTTCTTCCATGAGGCGTGACGCAATTTGACAATCTATACCCTTGCAGGTTAGAGTAGTTTCAGTCATTTGGACGCTGGGTAATAAGTCGGTCCATGAGATGAAACCGGCTTCTTTGAGGATGGAACAAGTTGGATCATCTTCATACAGAATCTTGCAGCCCACAAGGAACAACTCCATTTCAACGGAGTGATAAGTGGGCAGTATCTCAATATTGACCTCGCTTTCTTTGTCATTGCTTTGGTCAAATTTGGTTGGATCAATCTTGCTGTCTTCAACTTTGATTTCATTGGTCTTGGTGCCTTCATGGATGGTGCTTTCTTCAATCTTGCTGTCACTAACATGGCTTTCAGTGTCACTCAATAAATACATTGGGTCATCAATCAAATTACCCGGTTCTAAAACATATATAAAAAAGACTACGTAAGTAAGACCAAGTAAGTAGTCATGATTCATCTATCACTTACAATTTTCAATGTTAATCTTCTTGAGGTCAGGCTTTGATTCCTCGATCTTGACCTTCTTCAGGTCCGGGTTTGATTCAATTGGCTTGAAGAAGTCAGTGATGATACACTTGTCGGTGTGTTTCTTCAAGATGGGCTTTTCATCACTTAGTTTGGTCAAATCAATGATTTGTTTACTGGTTGGCTTCTTCAAGTCCGGCTTTGAATCAATTTCACTAGATTTGTTGACTCTTGTGGATTGTCTAGCCGGGGTGGAGACACCCATTGAGGTACCCTTGACAGCTTTTAATTGTCAAGGATGGCCTTGTAATTGCATATGCACTTGATCATCAACACCCATGTTGGGGTGTCACCACTCACTTTTTTTGATTTCTTGATTGAACTCCTGAGTATTAGGAGGTAAGTGTTGAGTTGCAATGTTTGCCATCTACAATGCGGAAACGTAAGTGAACAGAAATCATAAGATATAAGCGTTATTGAACTTACCACACCTTTAGCCCAAATCCAGCCCACAGTGTAAGTCAAACGATAACAAAAAGTCAGATCCCATGGCACACTCAAAAACCGTACCGTCGCCACCAGAGTAGCCACCAATACCAGCTTGGCTAAAGATTTTGTTTGCCATGATGTGTAACTCGGCATCTTTATCAGATACCTGTGAAGAACAAAGTATGTTAGCAAATTGATTGAGATCGTATACCAATTTACTGACCTTAGACTCATGATTCTTTTCTCCACCTCCATTTGTCTGCTCAATGAGCTTCTCTATGGCAGATTGCTGTTAGATCAAAAGTCAGACTCAGTGTCTGAACAACAAAGAAAGATGCAGAAGAAGGAAAAGATGTTACTCACCGTATTTTCCTCAACAGTTTGCACTTTGACGTTTCAGTTCTCAATCACAACCACACCGTGTTTCTTGATTGACTTCTCAAGAGCGCTAACGAAGGCTTGCCATTGAACCACAGATTTGAGAACTTGCTTCAAGCGTCCAACATTGGCCTTCCACTTTAGCTCAGGCATGAAATCACGATTGAGAATGATGATTTTCATACCCGTCTGAAAGTTTTCACAAGCGTCAGCCACTATTGTCTTGAATTCATTTAGGCTCTTTCCAAAGAAACAGCTGTTGATTTCAAAGTATTTGGATTTAATTTTTCTAGAATTGAGTAGATTGAGTTTGGTGGACTTTGCAGGTTTCTTACCAGCACCAACTTTATTGGTGCTTTGACTTGGCATAGGTATGTCGACCGCTGTTGGAGTATAAATTTTAAATCTGACCTCGATTGACATTTGGTTCTTCAGATCGAATTGAATGCAAGCAGGAGTTCCAGGACGATGTAACGGGTTTTGCCCGATACTGGTTGCCCCCTGATCATCTCCCACGCGTTCGTCTGGCAATTCAAACACTGAAAGTCAAAAGTCAGGTGGTTGAACCTGCCAAACTCATCAAATTCAGTATTGAAATCAGACCCACGGTTGCTCATGTGGCCAGTCAAGGGAATATCAGCCGGTGGAATTGATGAGGAGTTTGCCATTTGGTAAACTGTAAAAAAAACAAATAAATACGTGAATTTGTTGGAAGAAGAAGATGAAACATGACTGACATGGATCAGAACAAAAATTGTTTTCTGCGGAGAAATCCTAGCACGAAAGGGAAAAATGGATATGGATGATATTAGCAGATATGGATTGAGTGATTGAGAGAGAACAAGTGGAATACGTCATACCATATGACAATGTTGCCATATCTCGTTGGGGAAGGCTGTCTCCGGCTATTTGTGCATTGAAACACAAAAAGCCGGAAGTGAGAGACATGGGAAAGAGATTACAAAGAGAAAAAGTGAACTTTCCTGTCCATTCTAGAATGGATACAAGAAAGTTCGATATGAAAATGAACTTTTTTCGAGTTTTTGACTTCGAAGAAAAAGACAACGACGACGCAAAATATCAAAAGTCTGCCATTCGATTTTACAACGGCTGTAACTCGAAGCTTTGTGAGTTGCTTTTATGTGCTGGTCCAAATCCATTTTCAACTTCAAGTTGAGTCAATTTCTTCTGATCGTAAGGTGTCACAGGCTATCATGGACGAAAGCGGACTCGGACTTGCGTTCCGGGTTTTGGCCCTTGGGGTTTGTCCTCCACCCTCGGCCTCTCCTTTCGCTCATTCGATTTATTTTACTCCAGATACAATTTAAATAAATGTCATCGTAGTCATACCTTCCATATGGTTTCCAAAGACTGATTAACACCAAAATACTCATCCTCATCAGATGTCCAATTGGTTTCCTGATGTTAAAACAGCTGGCCCAGCTTTTTGGGTAGCCTTTGGAGCTTCTTTAGCCTCCATGATCACCCTCGGAATTCATTCTCAATGGATAACCGAATTTGGAAAAAAGAAAGAAAAACTTAAAGCTTCAGATGATCTCACTCAACTCATTGGTCAATTTATTCATGATCGAAAATGTACATCAAGTTATATGTGCTTACGCTTGGATGATAATTTTTACAATAGGCCAAACACCTTTGATACGGATCAAGTCTCTTAGTAAACTTACTGGTTGTGAGATCCTGGGAAAATCCGAGGTAGAGATACCATTTAAGCTCGAATATTGGAAGCTACGAAAGATAAGCTTACCTTCGTTTCAATTCGATAATTGGCCAGTTCTTAAACCCAGGTGGTTCGATCAAAGATCGAGTAGCTCTAAGAAGTCGGTTAGATTCACAAACCAAATCACACCTATGATTAAAGTTGACAAAAGTTTTTTTGACAAAAGTTATTCAAGAAGCTGAAAGAAGAGGAGAAATCTTTCCAAATGCTATACCTAAATGGAAGATCTTCGAAGGTACAAGCGGTAGTACTGGAATTTCAATTTCACTGGTAGCCAGAGCTTTAGGTTATGAAGCAGGTATACATATTTACTTTTATCATCTTCTAGTGAATAAAGTAGTTGATCAGAAATCATTAATTTTGAACAAAACAAATAGAAATCGTTTTACCTGATGATACTGCAAAAGAGAAATCAGATTTGATAGAAAAAATGGGAGCTAAAGTCATCAAAGGTACATTATCACTTTCATCATCATTGAGAACTCATTTGCTTACGAGTCTCTCTCTCTCTTTATTCTTTCAGTTAGACCAGTCAGTATTGTAAACTCTTCACATTATGTTAATATCGCAAAACAACGTGCTTTGGATTACAAACCGATCCTGAATGGAGAATCCGTAGATCGAGGATTTTTTGTTAATCAATTTGATAATCTAATTAATTCTCAAACACACTACGAGTTGAGTAGTTTCCCTTTGAGTTATCAATTAGCCTAATTATCAAGATCAGTTCATAATCATTCTTCTTTCCTTTTTTCAAATAGAAGTACAGGATTCGAGATCTGGGAACAAACCAATGGAAAACTCGATTATTTTGTATCAGGTTCAGGTACAGGTGGTACATTATCAGGTATAGGTAAAAGATTAAAAGAAAATGATCCTTCGATTCAATTGATCCTTGCAGATCCACCTGGTTCTGGACTTTTTCATAAAGTTTCGTGTGATTCAAGCCTTCCTCTGTATCAATTTGATGTCGTTTTTCTTATGTTTGTTTCGTATTGTTTAGGTTAAAGACGGGGTTATGTATTGTGATACTGAAGCCGAAGGAAAACGTAGAAGACATCAAATGGATACTGTTGAGTTTTATAATCAAGTTTATGTTTTTGGGAAAGGTTTATTGAATTTGATATTCCTACTGGTTAGATCGTTGAAGGGATCGGGCTTAATCGGTCTACCAAAAACTTTGAAGAAGGCCTTGACTTAATCGATGATGCAATTAGGTAAGTCAATTATTAGATTACATCATGATTTCAAGAAAGATTAAGAAAAATTTGATGATATGAAACCATATATATAGAGTTACGGATCAAGAAGCTATTAAGATGGCTAGATATCTAGTTAATCAAGAAGGACTTTTTCTTGGTTCTTCTTCAGCTGTGAATCTAGTAGCTTGTGTGAAACTAATTAAATCCTTAGAAACAAAGAATCCTTTGAGGATTGTTTGTATCTTGTGTGATGGTGGTCAAAGACATTTATCTAAATTTTGGAATGATGAATACTTATTGCGATTAGGATTTGATTTGACTGTTGATGAAGATTTTGATCCTTTGGTATACTTTTGATTTTTTTTTCTTTGTTTTCATTGGGATTTTTTTAAAATTACTTTACTTTTAGATGATGAAAATGTCTTCTGCATCTAGGAATGGTTTCTTCAGATTCTTGGTCAATACTAACCCTTTTTTGTACTGGAATACCTTCATAGAGACCATGTTTGTTCCTAATCAATACCAAACAAATACTAAATAAACCCTTTCTTTACTAGAATATTTTCAAAAAGATCAAATTAAAACTATAGTCAATTTTCGAAATTTAGAACTTGTGCCTATACCTCATTAAGCTCAAAGATCTACACAACCGTGTATCCAAAATGAGTCTCTCAGTAGAAAAGGTCATCATTGGGATTCTCCTTCTTTATAGCTGGCTAGGCAAATGCTTTGAGATGAATCACTTTCCAATTGAACATATTGCTGAGAGATGAAAGTTAACAAGTTGAATATCTAGATTTGGAAACGCTGCAAAGTTCCAGTATGATGCAATACCTAATCTAAGTAATGAAACAATAACAAGTATATATGAGAAAAAAACTATCAATAAGCTGCTGGTACACCGTGTTTCCTACTATCGCTTGACGCAAATATCAGTCCATCAGATCTTCTTACTATGCCGTGTACAGCCCTATGATTGAGTTACGCATATATCAAACAAAGTAGATAGAAGAGTCAGAAGCTCTAGCCACGAGACGATAAAAAAGTATGGATTCAAGACTCACGCAAGACCAGTATAAACGTCTACCATTGAAATCTTGTGACCTCTGGCCTGCAAGGATGCTAAGAATTCAGGAGGATAACTTGTTTCGATCCTTGCCTGATAATCATAGATTGGTCCAATTTCAATGAACAATTCAAAGTGTCTCAATAGATAATCTCATCACGTACCTGATTTGGAAGTAATTGATGATGGACTCGTGCGTCCTCAATAGCATGCGATAAGTCGTATCCCCAATCAAGCTTCAACAATGTACCTGCTACTGCACTAGGGATCCTACTTCCACCGCTCGCCCCCAATACCGCCCAGACTTCTTCTTGATCTTCAACAATGATGGGCGCCATCGAACTGACCGGCCGTTTACCCTTCTGAGGATAATTGAGCGGAGAAGAGAAGAGATTAAAATGATTGGATTTCCCTTTGACGCTAAAGTCGTCGTTTTCATCATTCAAAATGATCCCTGTGATTGGATCCATCACTTGACTCCCAAACACTAAATTGACGGTCGAAGTGAGACTAACAGCTGAGCCCCACTGATCCAAGACACTAATATGAGTTGTGCCATGATTTTCAACGGTATCGTAACGTGGATCGTAGTGCTTATAATCATAAGTTTTGTTATCAATCTTGGCACGAGTTTGATCGGCAAAGGTTTTGGGAATGAAAGAAAGAATGCGATCCTGTTGGGTTGAATTAAGGAAATCAGGGTCACCTAATTCGGTTCGACGAGCAAAAGCAAATTTTAAAGATTCTATAAAGCGGTGTTCTTCGAGTTCTGTCCTTGGTACTCGATTCAGTTGAAATCCTTCTAAAATATTTAACAGATAAATCATCATTGGACCTGATGATGGATTCTCAGTAGTCCAGATTGTTCGATTTAAGTAAGTGGTATGTAGGGCTGGTCTGACGATCGCTTGATAATTTGCGAAGTCTTCCATACTAACTTGACCCCCTTCTCGATTAATGACATCAACTAATTGCTTAGCGATATCACCTTGATAAAAAGGTTTGATACCTTGATCTGCTATGATCTTGAGTGTATTAGAGTAATTTTCTCGTTTTATCAGATCGCCAACATGTGAAATCTCTCGACCATCAGGGAAGAAGACGTCCATCCATTCGGGTTTAGATTTCATCCATTGGGAATGATCATCACCATCATTATTATAAAGTTTTTGATTCAACGCATCTCCTACCTTAAATTCTCTTGATAATTTGATTGAAGGTTCAAAGATTCTAGACCAACTCACTCCACCACCATATTTACTGAAAGCTAAATCAAAACCTGAAAGTTCTCCTGGAATTCCGATAGATAATCCACCAACTTGACTACTTTTAGGATTATTTAAAAAGTTTTTGACATAATAATCACTACCTGAAATCGTTTCTCTAAAATCTATACTGATTGGGGGTTCTGCTTTACAATCTTTTCTAGATCTACAGGGTGGTGGTTTGATGACCATAAAACCGCCACCACCGATTCCTGATGAAAAACAATTGACTACACCTACACAAAGTGCGGTAGCTATTGCTGCATCTGTGGCAGTACCATTTTCTTTGAGGACTATTAAAATCAGAACGAATTTAATCAGTTTTTTTATTAGACAATGGTCAGAGCGTATAAAGAGGGAAAATATGCAAACCATCTAGACCGATTTGAGAGCATCTGGCTTCTTCGCTTGCTACAGCACCATTCCGACCAGTGACTAGATAAGATGGGTTACGCTCGTGTCGCTTCTTAAAGGAAGGACGATTTCCTGTGAAACGTTCGATATAGTCAGAGAAGACGAACGAGTGACAATAGCCAGCCCGTAATCAATGTATGCTGGGTATATCACTCACTTGGCGTATGATGCTGAGATATGACAAATTGATAACCAATTGAAGTGGTGATGATGAAAATGATGAAAATGATGATAGCCCGACGCTTTCGATTGAAGGATGATTGATTATTCTCTAAGCTCTCGTTTCCAATCAAGAGTTGATATTCATCATCACTTGATCTCATTGTTTCAAAGAATGCTGAGCTTGATTTTAATTTCTTCTCTTAAACGAATTTGAGCTTCGTAATAAAGGGATGTTGGACAAGAAGAATGGGTTTGTACTAGATCCGGATGAGGTAAGATATTTGCTTTCACTTCTCATTGAACTTTACTCATTATGTACATGAGCATAATATCAATTCATCAATCTTTGGTGCTCCTCAGTTGAGTTCGTCAAGGTTCGTCATGAGTCGGTCAGTAGATATACAGCTCATCGAGGAACTTGATCACGTCATCCCAAGCAGAAACATTTCACTCATATCAGATTCAATACTCGTCGGTACCAGTCCGATCTCTCCTCGGTATCATCTCATTTCTTCATGTGTTGTACACCAATACCGCAACCGCTCCGCACAAAAAAGCGTGTGCGGAGCGTGTGTGGAGCAATTTTTGTCTGCGCTCAAACCTCCGCTATGCTGAGCGCAGCCTGCGCAACACACTCTTGGGGCAGAAAATCTCTGAGCGGAGCATATCGCTCCGCTCAGAGCCGGGGCTCGGGTGGCTTATATTGAGTTTTTTTAAGACTTTTTGAGTCTTTTGAAGCCATGTGCGCCGCTATATAGCGTTGTGCGCTGCATAGTGGTGCTACACTACGCACATCCAGATGAGAAAATAAAATAAAATGTGCGATTTGGAGCGCAGCGAGTTAGAGCGGAGCCCTCCGCTCCGCACCTAAAACAGGCCCAAAACCTGTGCGGTGCGTAGCGATTGCGGTGTTGTGTACACCACAAGGACATATGAGATTTCCGGCGGAGGCACGACAGAGGTGGACAGTGTCCACGGATTCGGGTAATGCAAATGAAGTGAAATGCATTTTAATCCACTTTCAGAGCCTTGCCCAGTGAGAATGCGGAGAAATGCCATTTTAATTTTGAGCTGGACAAGTCCTAGGCAACTAAACCAAGCTAGGCAGTGGTTACGGCCCAGAGTAAGTTACCACATAATTGAGAGACTACCATCTACGGTAGTGAGTGGATTATAAATGAAAGAATGAGGGAACATAGCACAGTTCCCTCATTCCACTTTACACTTCTCTCTCTATATCCAATTTTATCAAGAAAGTTTGTACAATCAAACATTTTACTGATTAAAATATCTTGATCAAATATCCTTTCGAATTACAACTATTCTAATTTTAAAAAATTCACTTGTTTTTCTCCTTGTTTCCATATCATTACCTAAGAAAATGTCGGCAGATACCATATCCAACGTCACCGCAGCTTTAAGTGCTTTAACACCTTCAGCATCAAGCGGTAACAAAGAAACTCAAGGAACAGATGGGAATCCCCAGAAAAACTCAAGCGGAACCGCGTTTAGCAAATATAATAAACAGATGTTAATATCAATGTACCCTAACAGAGGGAAAGGTAGGCAACGTTTTGCCCCTTAGATAACCCAATTGACTGTATTTTGTTATTTACAATGTCAAGGAAAACATCAAGCTAACAAGGATTATATATCCAAAATTGTATTACCCCTGTAGATTCGAAAGGGAAAGATCCAAATCCCAACGACGCCTTGACGTCAGAATTAGGGAATGATCAAGTTAATTCAGAAGGATTGAATGGTCCAACCCATAAGAATAACGCCGTAGGGTCAGAAGCCAGACCTTCAAAAACCAAAGACGGGAATCCAGAAAAAGACGACGTTGAGTCTTGCAAACGGCTGGAAGACGAGTTCTGTAATATGTTCGGTACATCAGTGCAATTACCAAAAGTCACAAAGTTAAGAAATACTGATAAGAACTATCCATGTTTAGGTGAAACTTCCTTTGACAAGGCTGTAAAGTTATTGGAAAAGATAAACTCCAAGAAAAATCAAACGAAACGCACCAGTAATTTGATTGATTTGTCGAATGACCAACAACCTCTGATTTCAAAAACCCATAGTTTTATGAACTCATTTAAACTCCAAGAATCAACTTTCTCAGAAGGAGGGATTGCGTTCGATTTCAGTAAAGCCCCAGATGCGAAAACTCAGTCTTTACCACTCTTCTTCCATAGAAACATGCAAATGCTCCAAGGACAATTACCCTTGACGATCTTCAACAGGGCGTGGCAACAATCAGCCAGTGATAATCATATAGAGTATAAGAATATAGACAAGGAAGTGGAGAAGTATAAGGGCCACCCCTTCCCAGGGGAATGGTCCCAATCACGCTTTGATTGGGGCGAAAATATGGACAACTTCATATTAATGCTGAGGGAAGATTACAACTTCCCAGGTTTCGCCGACGCGATGGAGGCACATAAGAGAAATGTGATTAGAATCTTTAAAGAGCAAAGGTCGTGGGTAATTGCTTTCAAGTACGATTTGACGATAAGAAAGTCCATCTTTGCAGTACGAAACCCAGACCAGAAGGTTCCAAATCCATCACTAGAACCGGTCGGCTTGGTAAACGAAATTTTTTACAACGCTAGGGCGCAGGACAATTTGAATACATCTGACAATCCTTATATGAGAGGCGGGGATAAGTATGGAAGGAACCCGTATTCAGATATGTTAACAGAATACCCTTCGCAAGGCCCAGTCTCGTCATACTCAAAGCCTTCGACGGGAGCTGCCAGGAATTCCTACAAAAGGAAAGACAGGAACTTCAGACCGTCAGCTCCGTACGGGAACTATAGAGGCAAAAACTTTAACCCCAATTACAAGAAAAACCAAGAGCTCAAGGGAAAAGGGAAAGAGAAACACGACATGTAGGTGTACTCTTCAGTCTTATACCCTTTGTATCCTTAAGGGATAAATACACCCCCCACCCCTTGTTCAGATTAAGGAAGTTTCTTTCCTGTGTGATTGTTTCGAATTTGTTCTCATTTGTAAAATTGTGTTGGAAGTTATAGTTTTTCTTCTTGCAATGAATTGATGGTCAATGATATTTTTGAATCTTATAGCATTACAGGTCGTGTATCAATCCCTAGATACTTGCCATGTGCGGCGTCATCGTCCCCTTTAAGCTCAGATGGTGAATCTCTGGTGGGAGATGAAGAGCAGTCTGAAATATGGCCAGGTGAGGTTCACTGCGAAATGAACGTGCCCGCGTGGGAGGCAGCTTTGAAAGCGGCAGGCTTGTTGGAAAAGTATGGTGATATTTTGACAGGTTTCAAGGAGGGATTCGACCAAGGAATCCCTCACCACTTCCTCATCGATTGCAAGTGGTACACACCGGCAAATCACGCCTCAGCAGATTTAGCGAAAGATAAGATCGCCTCGAATATGCAAAAGGAAAAGGCTGCTGGGAGGCTATTCGGTCCTTTCACCCATGACGAAATTTACCGTTGAGTAGGGTTCTTCAGGACGAACCCTCTAGGTGCGGTGGTAAACGGTGACGGATCCATTAGGCCAATTAATGATCTGTCTTATCCAAGGAATGACCCCGACATTCCTTCTGTTAACTCCTTTGTGGATGCTAAAGATTTCGAGACCACTTGGGACGATTTCGCGAGAGTTTCTTCCTTCTTTAGAAACTCAGAAGAACCTTTGCTCCTGGCTATCTTCGATTGGGAGAAGGCCTATAGACAGATTCCAACGATGATCACGCAGCAACCATATACGATGATTATGGACGCTGACGGGATGATCTGGTGGGACACCAGAATTGGTTTTGGTGGGGTAGCAGGATGCGGGTCCTTTGGAAAGGCAGCAGATGCCTGGAGGGGAATCATGAAGCATGAATTTGAGGTAATTGACATCTTTAGATGGGTAGATGACGCATTGTTTGTCAAGTCATATAACTCAAAGCTAGATATGAACTCAGTAGTCTCTAGGAGCCTAGAACTTGGGGTAGTCACAAATGTCAAGAAGATGTCAAATTTCGACATCGAGCAAAAATTCATTGGGTTCATTTGGAATGGTGTTTCGAAGACAGTCCGACTACCGGATGCGAAACTCGAGCAGAGGAAGGGGCAAATCCTAGACGCTTTGAACCCAGAGAAGAGATTTACGTTTAATGAGGTAGAAGTTCTCATAGGGAGACTAGTTCATGTTACCCTCATCCTCCCACAGTTAAAGTGCTATATGACCTCTCTCTACAGATGGAAGAAGAGCTGGCTATACAAGCACGCAAGTCAATCACTCCCTCAAGATGTGAAGATGGATTTACTTCACTGGAAGCTGATGCTCTCGGATTTCGAACACACCAGACTCATAAGATTTAGCAACCCAATTGATATAGGGTGGGTAGGTGATGCGTCGACCAGTTACGGAGTTGGAGTTCTAGTGGGTAAATCCTGGTTCCAGTTGAAGTTGAGGACAGGTTGGGAGAACTCCGGCTTCTCCAAAAGGGGAATTGCATGGCTCGAAACGGTGACAATCCGGCTAGGCCTCTGGTTTGTTCTGTCTCAAGGTAATTACGATGGTAAGACGCTAATTGTCTGGACAGACAATACAACGTCGCAGAATGCAATCACCAACAGGAGATCCAATGATCTCGAGGTGAATAAGGAGTGGAGGAGAATTCAACAAATGTTGATAACTAACCACATGGATTTAGTGGCTAAAAGGGTGAGTTCAGAAATGAACTTAGCCGACAGGATATCTAGAGGTGACTCGAGTGGCAACGATGAGGCAGATAGGGTCTGGGCATCAATCCCACCAGACCTGACTCAGGTCTTCGCGCAACAATTGGTGTTGGGAAGAAAATGTGAGGCTCTGAAGCACCAGTTCCCCGGACTAGTGGACTGAGCTTGTGGGTTCTGTGCGAATAAACGGTGTAGAGATACCCTTCCTGTCATATATTTTTTATCAAAGTTGTTGAAATAATAAGTTTGACCCTGGCCGAAGTTTCATGTCTTGTATTTTTCTCAATATATTCAGATTGGTACAGAATCTCTATGAAGATGAAACTCCTTTAGTCCTTTGCCGGACAAGGGTGTTTTTTAGTAGAACATCGACAATTTTCTGCTAAGATTCACCCAGAATTCTCTCTTTTCCATATTCCCAACATTTGCCAGAAAATTCACTAGATTAATTTCTCTCATTTCCATACTTCCACCTTTCATCGCGTAGAGGAAATTTAGACATTAAGTCATGCCTTTGTCACAAGATGAATTGAAGCCTATATTACAATTCGTAAGTAGGGGGGATGATAAGATTTATTACAATGATTTACAACAGCACATTTTGGATGGATGGAAATGGAATACATTAGTCAGTTATAACGGGGCAGTGAAAAAGTTTCTGAAATATAGGAAAGAGAAGTCCTTGTCGACCTTTGATTTACCAGCTACAGAAGACGATATATACGGTTTTTGTGTGTGGGCTGGGAGGACGAGCAGTGGGCCATCAAAAGAAGATATATTATCTCAGACCTTAGAGAAGTACCTATACGGATTGAAGGCCTGGCATTTGTACCATAGGGAAGACTTCCCAAAGGTTTCGGACGCAACAATCAAATTAATGCTCGTGGCATCAAAGAAGATGGATGTTGCGATCCCAAAGGCAGGGGAAAAGAAGGCGGTCCATTTAAAACATTTATTATGTCTAGCAGAAGATTTGATACAAGGTGATTTAAAGGACCTAGCGGTATTCGACACTGTCCTCTGTACCTTCTGGAGCTTGGCGAGACTGGGTGAAATAGCTAAAGACAAGCAAAACATATCGGAATTGATTTTGGCGGAGGATGTGGAATTTGTAAGGAATGGGGATTTGGAAGATGGATTGATATCCTTAAAGGGGGCGAAAACAGCAAAACCCGGAGAAAATCAAGTTTTAAAGCTGGAAAATTTGAACCATGTGCTATGCCCTGTAGCGGCGCTTCGAAGGCAGCTGGCATGTACAACTGGGGGGAAAGACGTCCTTTTCAGTTACGTGGAAAACTCGGTTAGGATCCCCTTGTCGAAGCAGTTGATAATGTCGACTTGTCAGAAGATTTGGACTAAAAATGGGTTTGACGGTATCACAGGCCATTCATTTAGAGTAGGCGGAGCATCTTTAAAATTCGCTCTGGGAATGTCGGTGGCAGAGATATGTGATATTGGTCGGTGGAAGTCAAGTGCATGGAAGCTTTACATTAAAAGCTACTCGGACGAGGAGATCAAAGAAACAAGAGAGTTGATGTTTGTGTTGAAAAATCATAGGATGGAATAAAATTGATTGGTGTGAAGGGGCTCAACGCAATTGCGGGTCTGAAAGAGTTGGGGGTTCGTTTAAAGGCTCAGGCTTTCAGCGCCGAGTAGTGGGAGATTAAACAAATCCTTAATGTTTGATTCTTTTTCTTGAATCAAAAATTTTAAAGACCCTCTAGAGTGTTCTAGAGACCTTGAGCAAACTTCGAAACAGAAGTATTATAAATAAATCTTCATATTATACATAATATGAAGGTTCTCAAATGCCTTGAGTAATATTAAAATCCTTCAGCTTAGATTTGCTGGAACGTATACCAAGGTCTTTTAAGACATTTATAATCCTTCGAGATACTGGAAAATCATCAGTATCTTGGTAAGTTGTTAAGAGTGAAGTTCGCCCGAACATTGAATTCCAACACTAAGTGGAATTCATAATGTTCGGTGGTCTCTAAGTAACCCCGAGCACTGGTAGTCCGGGACGTAAAAGTCGGGACTACCTAGACGGGGTGAGATGCTTTATGTAAGTTAGACTTCTCATCCTATCGAACGTGTACACGCTAGTTGGAATTACATAGGATAAAGTGGATATGAGATTTCCGGCGGAGGCACGACAGAGGTGGACAGTGTCCACGGATTCGGGTAATGCAAATGAAGTGAAATGCATTTTAATCCACTTTCAGAGCCTTGCCCAGTGAGAATGCGGAGAAATGCCATTTTAATTTTGAGCTGGACAAGTCCTAGGCAACTAAACCAAGCTAGGCAGTGGTTACGGCCCAGAGTAAGTTACCACATAATTGAGAGACTACCATCTACGGTAGTGAGTGGATTATAAATGAAAGAATGAGGGAACATAGCACAGTTCCCTCATTCCACTTTACACTTCTCTCTCTATATCCAATTTTATCAAGAAAGTTTGTACAATCAAACATTTTACTGATTAAAATATCTTGATCAAATATCCTTTTGAATTACAACTATTCTAATTTTAAAAACCATCCCGCCCACCCTACTGAGAAGCTAGAGGGATGAACTGCACAAGAGCATAGAATGAAAATATCTAGTTTAAATATTCGGGAGATTAAACTAGTTTAGATATAAACAAATCCTTAATGTTTGATTCTTTTTCTTGAATCAAAAATTTTAAAGACCCTCTAGAGTGTTCTAGAGACCTTGAGCAAACTTCGAAACAGAAGTATTATAAATAAATCTTCATATTATACATAATATGAAGGTTCTCAAATGCCTTGAGTAATATTAAAATCCTTCAGCTTAGATTTGCTGGAACGTATACCAAGGTCTTTTAAGACATTTATAATCCTTCGAGATACTGGAAAATCATCAGTATCTTGGTAAGTTGTTAAGAGTGAAGTTCGCCCAAACATTGAATTCCAACACTAAGTGGAATTCATAATGTTCGGTGGTCTCTAAGTAACCCCAAGCACTGGTAGTCCGGGACGTAAAAGTCGGGACTACCTAGACGGGGTGAGATGCTTTATGTAAGTTAGACTTCTCATCCTATCGAACGTGTACACGCTAGTTGGAATTACATAGGATAAAGTGGACTTGGATGTCCTGTGGATGTCCGATTTGTCTTGGTGGGGGACGGACATCCACCCCCAATACAACGGTATTTGGGTCTGTGGACGCCCGAGTGAGGACGTCCAAACAGAGCCCATCGGGCAGCCCGAGGACTGGACTGTCCACCAACATCTACCTGACATCCGTCAGCGTATGTCGTGAGGATGGACAGAGCAGCGATCCCCGAAGGATCGCTCGGGGTAATCCGTTGGACATCCAGCCTGCTGGGCACTGGATGTCCTTCGTGCCAATTTTCTGCTGGGCACTGGATGTCCTCCGTGTCAATTTTAGCCGAATATCCCGTAGATAGCTCCGCTACAGATATCTGCGGGTTCTTTTTTTTGAGATCGCTTATGGATGCACTTGAATTATTGAACTGTTGACAATGCGATCTATGTATTTCTAATAAATATAAAGGCTATCAACAATGAATAGATGAATAAAACAAATGAGGAGATCGATAAACCAAAGGAAAGCTAGAAACAGAGAGTGAAATCGAGCAAAAGAGTACAATCCAGCAAAAGCAGACAAGCGTGAAAAAAAGCGAGAAGAAGAGGTGGAATGAGACAATCAAAAGGAGAATTAACATAATGAATCAGATACAATCAGCCATTCAACTGGCATTTGCGGGCAGGAAAGGGATGGCGGTCATAATGTCCTCTTCGCTAGGCACCTTGAGTTGTTCATTGGACTTGATTTGATCCCACTTATTCTTTCCATTGAAAAGACCTTGATCTCGAGCCAAAATTATTGCATTGAATCTGATGAGACAAAAGACAGAGTCAGAGTCAGCGTGTTCTTGGACCCTTAGAAATGAATCAGACGTACGCTCGGCGATAGTCACGACTTTTATTGCCAATTGCAGCCAGATTGTGATCGATCAGTCGCCAATTACTCAATCCACCTTGTTCCTTACGCTCTTCCGCACTGGTTTCATGATACATACCGAGTTCAATTCTCTATGCAAGAGGATAGTGAACATCAGAATATGAGGACAAGTTGTGAAAGGGAACAATGAAACTACTTACAAGGTAAGCAAATCGGCTCTGAGTTTTTGTGTTGACTTGTTTTAGCAGCTCGTTTACGGTACGAGATTCGTTTGGATTGAAGAAGTGATACAACTGAGAGAGAGTCAGTTTTATCATCCTTACAAATGGAACAAAAGGAGGACTCGTATCAAACTTACTTGTCCAAGGAGGGAACCAAGGCTTGGCACTTCAGTCTGAGGTTCCTTCAAGTCGATCTTGCGTTGTGGAATCGCAATGTCCTGCAATAACTTTTGAGTGGATTACGAGTCAGTCAATCAACTCAGTTCAAATTGAAATCACTTGACTTACAACCAACCGGAAATCATCTCGAGCATGTCGGAGCTTAGCTCTGAAGATTTCCATGAACCTTTCATGGTTTGATAAATCGTCTAGTGTGGTGCCAAAGTCTGATGGCAGATATTCAGCCTTCCAGTCCTTGCTTTGGCCCATGATTGCTTGCTGAAGATAGTCGAGTCAGTGAAGCACAAGGAATTTAGTGAGATTTTTTCTTACCATTGTCTTCCGATGCAAGGAACCTGGAATGACAACTTTGTTCTGGTCC
Source organism: Melampsora americana (assembly GCA_022264835.1). Taxonomy (NCBI): domain Eukaryota; kingdom Fungi; phylum Basidiomycota; class Pucciniomycetes; order Pucciniales; family Melampsoraceae; genus Melampsora; species Melampsora americana. The sequence continues at coordinate 1,146,413 of JAIFHY010000023.1, read as the reverse complement.
AAAGTTTCAGTGTATGATTCAATCGAAGAATCACATAGAGTACGGCGTATCAACCTCTTGAGTTGTTCCTAAAACATTAAAGCATGAGGTTAGTTAGTAGCTCATCAAAGATTGAAAGATTGAATGGATACATACCGCCAATTTCGGCTTCGGTGTCCATTCAGTAGAACTACAGGCTGCTTTCTTAGCAAATTCTTGACGTGTGAGCTGCTGGAGGCACAGAAGGGTCCAGTAACGATTATCGTTGCCAGTGATCTAAAACATATTTGAAAACAATCAGAGTGTCTATGTAAACACTTTAGAAACAGGGTATAGCTTACCGAGCCAAGTCGAAAGGCCTCTGCTCGATAGTCAGATTTGAGACTGAAGATATTGGCCACTTATTGAAACCTCTCCCGATCACCTGGAGCCATCGGTCGCCTAACCGAAGGAACAGCAGGGTCTGCTGTGCGGAACAGTTCCGCCACTGGGTTCGCAGAACCCCCTTGATGTTGATGAGGTGGACAGAGGCCTTCAGGGTCAATAACATTAGTTTCATCATTATCGTGTCCATCACGATTAGTGGGGTCATCATCATCTTGCTCGACTTGTGACTCATTCATTTCTTCTTCGTCATCATAGTGATTGCTGTTGCAATCACTATCTTTGTGTTCATTGCTGTCTTCCATTTCATCTCGGCCTCGATCACATTCAACAGTGGCCACGTTGGTTTGGCTGGAAGACTGACTTGCTTGAGGCTGAAGAAACCTGAGCGAGGCTGGTAATGAGTTCACTAGGGATTGGGTGTCATTATCTGGCCCCAAAAAAATTAGTACACCGCTAGCTCAAACAGCCAATAAAAGATTGAACGTACCAGCAGGAGAGTTTCGAGCCTTCTTCTTACTGCGATCACTGGCACTTCGGCTGTAGGGTCTGGACATTGCAAACTGAAAGTTTGAATCAGAAAGAAAAATACTGAAAGTTCTGAATTAGAAACAAAAAGAAATGATCGAAAGAAAGGAGGAAGGTGATGAAGATGATGATGGAGGGGAAAAGTTGAAGAGATAAAACAGAATTGGCCTCCATTAATGAACGATTGGATCCATCGGATGAAGAACGCTTCGGTCAGCAAAATTGATCAAAGCGTCTTCTTCACCGATCACATGCCAATTTCGACCATTCGATCATCCAGGTGCGTCATTCCATCTTCATTCTTTCCTCAAATTGAAAATAAAATAATTAAACAAAAATAAAATGATCTCAGTCGTTGATAAGTTGGATTTGGCGAACGATCGAGAGAGAACGAGGTAAAATCTGATGAAGTGCCTTCAGGTGGTGGAAGTAATTCTCGAAAAAGTAGATGAAGACCTTATCATACGAAGTTCGAATCCAAAAAAAAGAGTCAGATGCATACAAAAGTGAGAATAGTGATTTCTGAAGGGAAAAAAAGGAAAAAAGCGAAATAAAGACATCACCTTACAAGCAAAATTCGAGATCCTCGATTGATTGAAGTCAACCGAATCCTAAGCTGAGATAGAAAGGAAATTAATATACATGACCAGATTCTGTGTTCTTTCTATTTTTTAAAGTTTATATTCAAACACACCCTTACAATAAAGGCACAAGGACAGTGGAACTGTCCCAACCTGACCGGTCGGCTTCCCAACTTCTCACCTCCGGAAACGGTATACGATTGGGACTGCGTACACAATTCGTCGTGTTTGAAGGAAGTATGGCTTCACCAAAACAGAGTTCCAAAAAGCAATCAAAAGCACACAGAAGGCGGATCAGGTCAGTTTCTTTAATTGATTTGAGAAATTATGAAGATTTTGTAGGAACCTGATTTCACCAATTTGTTAGACAAAGTCTAGTAGAACCAGAGACTGGTCTCCCTGTGCCAATTGACTGGCATCGCTACAAGATACCAATAGTCGTCAGTTTTTTTTCTTTAAATCAATAGGTGCATGACAAGACTTAACCCAAATTGATCGCTTGTCTTTTGCAGCGGAAGACGATTCATGATAAAAACAAGGCCAAAGGGACCTCGGACGACCCAATTCCCATTGATTAAACTTAGGTGAAGGTCATTCATATCATATGAAATGTGAATCTCAATTAAGGCCTGATGGAACTCAGTATCATACACGGCTATCTGGGCAGATGGACCACCGGTCTTGATTGTCTCTCACTTGCAGTTACTCTTCTCAAAGCTCTCTCGAAGCACGCTCACGGTTCCCAACGTAAAGACGTTGCTCTCTTCCAAGAATGGTCCTTCAAGTGCATCAAACATCTGAAAAAGATTTCAAAATTGATACATACGAATTATTTCATTGATTCATTCTATAATCCTACAAATTGTTTAAGAACTGGCTTGAATTCATCACAATCAAAGACAAATATATGTCTTTTTGGAGTTCTCAATACGAACATTTCCAAACCTTATGAATCAAATGTATATGATAATTTCAAATGAAAAGAAAACAAATACGCTAAGATTACTATAAAATTACAATTTAAACTCCCTTGGTTGAGTTTTTTTAAAAAATACATAAGAATACCCAAAATAAAATAAAATGAAAACAGAATGTCCATATTCTTTTGAGCAACTACAATCATTCTCAATCCACAATTAGTTTATTTTAGTTAAGCTAGATTTTCTAAGTTTTCTTTATATGTAGCCCGAAAGAAAAAAGAAAGGGAAAAGTAGGAATCAATTTTTTTACAAACAATAATGTATGAAAGAAACAACCAATTACAGAGCATATGAAAGTACTACAAACATTTTTTGAGTAATAAGGTGTAAATAATATTCATGTATATGTTTTGAAAGAACAATCAAACAATGATAGTAGAACAAAAGATGAAACAATGGTAGTAGAACAAAGGATGCCCCTACAAAAAGTTCAAGAATTCAATTTACTAAGCTTTCAAAACAAAGCTGGATCAATATCTTCACGCTTCCTTTTTGACCAATTCAATTTGTCCTTTTTCTTATTGTTTTTGGCCACTTGGTCTTCTTTTGATTTTTCTTTTTTTTCTCGAGTAGACTGCCAGCTTTTCATACCAATGTCAATACATTCTTCCCATTCGTCTAAGCTCCATGGTTTGTAACTGATGTTTGCTATACTTTGATGAGATTCCGCTGAATATAGGGCACCTGAGTTGATCAGGTATGCATTGAACGTTTCATGTTTGATCTGATATGGAGAATTCACTGGAAGTTGTCCTGCGTTTGTTTTTGGACTCTTCCGGGGCTTACACTGGGCAAGGTTACAATTATGTTGAACATTCAAGACACATTTGATGTTCTGTGTATGAATTGTGTTGTTTTTCAGCATTCAAAATTGATTAAAACTTGGAATCAAAAATGTTTACCTTGATTGATATCCACAGGTCTTCTTGAGAAATACTTAGGCCGCGGAATCCATAGAATTCATCAATAGAATGGGAGACTTCGCACACCTTGATCTTTGCTAAGTATTCAGAAGTTCTTGAGCCGTTACCTTCCCAGAAACTTTCAACACGCCCAACTCGTGGTGAGTTTTTTGACTTGAGGTCCATGAGAACAAAATTCTGTAAATGAACTCGCTGTTTGGATGCAAGGATGACTTCTTTCATTGGCGACCAAACATGTTTGGGGAATCCCTTCTTGAGTTCGATTGGAGTTGATGCAGAAGCAGTTGTGGTACCTACATATAACCGGTCAGTCATTAGTCATTTGATTTATAGGCTTTCAATGAAAACATATCTTCATACCTTTCATTGAAACAGTTCCTTCCACGTTCCAATCATTGTTATAAGCAAAACGTTTCTGGATCCATTTGTTTTGTGAGAACAACTCGATCAATTTTTTCCCTGCACGCGCTTGACAGTGGTATTTACGATCCCAAACTGAGCCTCCTGAAAAGAGTAGGCGAAGCAAGCGAGCATAAAGGAAGATTGTAGCAATATGTAGCCCTGGATTTTTTCGATTTGTGTGAATTGAAGCGATTTGCAGTATACCATTGAAACTTTCGAATTTCTGAGTCGCGACCAAAGAGAGTGGGCCAAAGCGGTCAATTGATTGAACAAGATGAACTAGCATATGAAACTTAGGTTTATTTGTCCACTGTGCTGTCCATCGGATGAGGTGACCAAGGAATATATTGACTAATTTTTTCAGATTTTCCAAGTAGGTGCGCATGTGGGTGATCTCTGTTTGAAAAATATAAGAGCCTAGATGAACTAAAGCAGTCCAGAGCCTTCATCTTTCGTATGAGAAATGCGGATAGAGTACAAAGGGTAGAGATTGTAAGATTGTTTGGAAATCTTTACCGACTAAGCTTTGATAATAACTGGTCAGAGTTCTTGGTTGAATTGGTGGGACATTCAACCCAGACGTATCGAATGATTTCCATCGTGCCAAAACGGAAGGTAATGCCGAATCCGGGAGATTGTCCATTGCATCTCTGAAAAGATATTTAACAACTCCAAGTAAGACCACATGAAGAGACTCTACCGGTGTATCTAGGTGTCCATCAAAACCTGATAGAATCCAATCAATTATTTGCAAACACCAAAACACAATATAGTTGTAGAACATACCCTCCAAGTGTAAAAAAGGATTGAACAGGCGATCACCAAATTGTTTATTGAGATCTTGAAACATCTTATGAACCTCGTCTTTTGAGTAATCATTATCTTTATGAAGCTCATGAAACTGTTCCACAAATTGAGTATTTGTAGTATCTTTAACTCCGTATTCTTTAGATTTCCTGCGAAATTCAGTATGCTTCTTTGGATTTTGGAGTAATTCCCAGAGTTCATAGGTCTGCGACTTTGTAGTTGCCCATTTACAAGGCTTAGGACCTTCCTATATATCACCACAAGACGATAGAAGGAAAATTGACATCATTACATTGGATTGAAGAAAAGTAATCATAATTTGAATCACAGACCTCATCCTGATGAAGACCCACAAATGCTCGAGTGTATTTCGAATCTTGTTTTGCATTCAGTGTTTCAACACCAAGTGTGCATATGCGACAAGGGTTTAAAGTGACGGATGGGTTTGTCGTATTTGTGATTTCTGCATGCATGGGAGAATCTCCAAGATGACACAAAGGAACTACCATTACAAGAACCTCCTGCTTTAGACATTCGTCGTAGGTGGTGAATCCGTCCTTTCCCAAAATGCTATTCACAGTTGAAGGTCAGTCTGTATGTCAATCAAAGTATTGATTATTGAAAACTTTACTTTAATTTGTCCACTATTTTCTCGCCGAGCTCAAGAGCACTTGCTTTGTTGGATGTTGAAAGAAAGTGAATATTATACTCTTGGTTTGTCATTCCTGGAGGTAAACCCAATAGAGTAAAATAGTAACTCATATGCTTATTCCATTTCTTTGAGACATTACCGGAAGTATCGTCCGAATAAATTGTAAGTGGTACGTGTCGAATTACTTTCCCATTGGCCTTTGTACGCCATGGATTTGGAAGAGGTATTTCGCGGTAGCCATCCCCGTTACGCTCTATTCAAACATGTACAGATGATTAATTTGATCTATCAGTGGAGTATACAAAATGAAATAACTCACGATACATTACTTGACCATATCGTCCCTTCAGGGGAATACCTTTTCTATCCTTCGAATCCACAAAGGTCGCAGTAATAGTATCCATATCAACTGTAATCAAGAAGGGAGAATCAAAATCTTGATCCGCATTCACAAGAATCTTGATATTGGAGGGATTTTTTCCTTGAGAAATGATTGATGCCTTCAAACATTTTGCGTAGACTGTTCCGGATTGTTGGAAGAAAAAGATGGGAACAATCCACTCTCCTGAAGTTTGACAGATAGGTTTGTAGAGAAAAAAGTGTCTAGCTCTTGAGGTAATCATTTGGAGTCTCTGATTTCGTGAAAATCCTTCTCGCCACTTCTTAGACTGAGACAATCGGTTTATCGGCTCATTGGGATCATATTCTGGGATGAAAGTCAAGTGCTTGATCACAACAGGATTTGAAAGCTCCTGTTACAAATAAGATTGTCAATAATTCCATAATATTTATTGTTGTGGAATAAGAGACATATTGTACCTGAGCCACGATCTCTTTGATACTCAATCCATAGCATGGGTTTCGTAGGGGGCTCTCCCATTCCTTCACATTGAATCCAAATCGCGCACACATCCTTTTTTGCAATCGTCCTAGAGTCCGGTACGCTGGTAAAGAGATGTTGAAGAGACCAAACAACATTCGATTGTGCTCGTACTGGCTCTCCGACACCAGGCTGCGGCCAGATCCCAGAGATAATAATCCCACAACCTGCTATTGAATGGGATTCAACCTCAGTCATTGATCAAACTGGATTCATAAAACAGAATCAAGACACACACCTCCTTTGTGAAAGGGTACCAGTCCGAATCAATTCGAGGTGTCTTTTGTGTTGTATCTTCTTCTAATTCTACATCATCTATATCTGGACCACTCATTTCATCTGAATTAGAGTCTGTTGAGCTTTGATCCCAATCTTCTTTCAGCTTGTTGAAAAGAAGTGCCTCCCAGTCAACATTGGCGAGCTCAACAGGTGGTTGAATGTTATCAGAACTATCAGAATGTTCAGATTCAGAATCATTATAATCTCCAGTTAGAAGCTGCATAAGAGCCTCAGTATAACCAAGATCTTCAGACAATGATCTGTCATCAATGATCATAGCTTCATCTTGATCTTCATTTTCTGATGATCCCTTTTCAGAAGAATTCATGTTGTTGTTCTGAAGAAAAGATCCAAGATGCTCTTGATTATTTGAATCAATAGCCTCTTGAGAAGCTACCTTAGCTTTGTGATTAGGTAATTCTTTGTGATCTTTAATTCCATTCATAGCTTTACCCTTACATAATTTACAACGATATTTAAAGAAATTCCCAGAGCGAAATCTTTCAAAATCTATATAGAAAGTCAATTTTAAAACAAAATAATGTGGCAATGATGAAAATTGGATGGAAATGCTCACGAGTATCTACAACAGTTACATCTGTTGAGTCCATTTTTTGCTCGGATGACTTCTTTGATGAGCCTCTTGCTGAAGACCGTAATGGGATTGACGGATGAAGAAAGTTGGCTGAAGACCGTAATGGGATTGACGGATGAAGAAAGTTGATCGCAGTGAGGAATCAAGTGAATGCAAGGTGAATCGATGAAAAGGTGAATAGCCAATACAATGATATTCAAAAGGAGGTGATTATGCAAGGTGAATCGATGAGTTCCAAAAGGCGAATAGCCAATACAATGATAGTCAAAAGGGGGTGATTGTATTCAGGAGTATTCAGGAGCACAAGACCAGTTGATGATTTTCAAAAAAACACCGATTGTTTTAAAAGAACAGGAGGCCATGCGGAGTAACAAAGGAACCGATTCGATTTCAGATTTGAGAAAACAAAAAGAGGTAGAGGGACAATCAGGAAAAGGTTTAACAAAAAAAATAGTCAAGAGAAAGGACGGAAAGAAACGACTTACGGTGATCGATCGGAATACTGCAGTGGAAAAATCGCCAGAAGCTCAATTAGGATGGCTGAGCGATGGCGTCTCGGCGTCCAGGGGATGCTGAGCTGTGGTGATCCTCGGATCCCCGCTGCTCCGACCCCCTTTGGATATCGGGGTTTCGATGTCTGTTGGTTGTCCGAAGTGCGCACTAGGGATGCCCTTTGTACTAGGCATCCCTAGGGAATCCAAGCGTAGGACGCTGGCATGGCATCCTAGCGAGGATATCCGCCGCGCATCCACAGGATGCACTGCGGATAAATTCGCACGTGGATGTCAGGCCAGCATCCCCGTAACGGACGTCCCAACTTCGGACACGCCCGGATACCCTCCCGCACAAAGCTGTCTTTGTGGTGTATGTAACTTTTCACAAGAGCATTTGTTTTTTTGATATTTGAAAAAATTTCGACCCAAAGTTCAGATATGCGTCCTCTCAATCGTTTTTCTACAACCACCACCACTAAAATCTTCAACTCAATCACTCGCTCACGGAGGAACGCGAGTACTACGACGAGCGATCAACAACGAAATGAATATGATGTGATTGTATTGGGTGGTGGACATGCTGGTACTGAAGCTGCCTCTGGTGCAGCTCGCTCTAATGCATCTACATTACTTGTCACCAATAGCTGGAAGACAGTAGGAGAAATGAGTTGCAATCCGGTATGCTCGATTCCTCTGTACATTGTCAACTGGTTAAGAAATTCAATTATTCTTACGAATGATTTTGTTTGGATGTAGTAGAGCTTTGGCGGGATTGGAAAGGGCACTTTAGTTCGTGAAATTGATGCTTTGGGTGGTATTTGTGGAAGAGCCTGCGGTTAGGTTTCTATAGCTTATTTCCCGGGTTTTCATTGTAGAGTTGCTGATAGCTGAGGGTTTTTTGACTTCCATCACGTTTATTTCCAGATGAAGCTGGAATTGTTTTTCAAATGCTAAACCGATCCAAAGGACCTGCTGTCTATGGACCCCGCGCACAGATGGATCGCCAGCTATACAAAAAATCTGTTCAAGATCAACTTCAAAAGTATAATTCATTGGCTATTAAAGAGGGTACTGTTACCGATTTAATCCTCGAACATGGAAATGATCAGTCTTCAGGTCACAAGGCTAGAGTTTCCGGATTGAAATTAGATACAGGAGAGACGCTCAAGTGTAAAGCTCTCGTTATTGCTACTGGTACATTTCTCGGAGGCGAGATTCATATCGGAATGAAAACATCACCATTTGGTAGAATTGGTGAAAGCTCTAGTACATCCCTTTCAAATTCATTAAGAGATGTAGGATTTAATTTAGAACGTCTAAAGACTGGAACTCCTCCACGATTATTGAAGAAGACGATCAATTTTTCAAATTTGTTTGTCCAAAATGGGGATCAACCACCAGCTCCATTCTCATTTATGAATCAGACAGTTAAAAATGCTACAAATCAATTGTGTTGTTGGAAAACTCATACTAATAGTAAGACACATGAGATTGTTAGAAACAATCTAGACAAGACAGTTCATATTCGTGAAGAAGTCCGAGGTCAGTCTCTTGGCTCCTCAAGCAATATATAAACGTCTTTACCAGTCGATAGCTGACATAGTATGGAATTTGGTGTCAGACTAGGCCCAAGATACTGTCCTTCATTAGAATCAAAAGTCATCAAGTTTCCAGATCGAGATTCTCATATGATTTGGCTTGAACCTGAAGGCTACCAGTCGGATTTGATCTACCCTAACGGATTATCTACCACTATTCCGCCTGATGCTCAATTACAGATGTTGAGGTCAATTCAAGGTTTAGAAGCTGTGGAGATACATCAACCAGGCTATGGCGTGGAGTATGATCATGTAGACCCAAAGGAGTTGACAAGTGAGTAGATCATAGCAATTTGATCGGTCCTTGACATCATCTGAGTTTTGTCTTTGCAACCCAGATACTCTCGAAACTAAGCGCATCAAGGGTTTGTTCTTAGCTGGCCAGGTTAGTGGTTCGGTGCTCTGAGATGGATCTGGCTTTTGTGGCATCCTTATCGGTTTGGATGACGTCTTGAATTCATGTAGATCAATGGTACCACTGGCTACGAGGAAGCGGGTGCACAGGGAATCCTGGCTGGTATCAATGCTGGTCTCTCATCGCAAAATGCGTCGCCTTTGATCTTGACTCGAGCCGATTCTTTTATCGGTGTGTTGGTTGATGACCTGATCACAAAGGGTGTTCAAGAGCCATGTGAGTTGTGTTAAGACGCCATTCGAGATCACAAAAGACCTCTTAATTTGACCCTGGGTTATACATGTGCGGATTAGATCGAATGTTCACAAGTCGAAGTGAATTTAGAGTCTTTTTACGGGCTGATAATGCTGATCTACGCTTAACAAATAAAGCTAGACAAGTAGGAGTCATTGATGATGATCGATGGTCTACTGTTGAACGTACAAAGACTCAAATCGACCGATCAATTGAGGCTCTTCAGGGTGTTTGTTTGTCACAGAGAGCTTGGGGTCAAGTGGGGATTAAAGTTCGAGAGGATGCTAGTTTGAAAAGGTGATCATATGATCACAGCTGCCTAATCCTTTCGGAAGAACATACTCTTCTTTCTTGGATGTGCTATCGAGTGGCTCTAACTAAATGTATTGATTTGTGTATAGTGCATTTGACGTGTTACGAGTTCAAGGTGTAAAGATTGAACAACTTTGCGAAATTGTCCCCCAGTTAAAGAATGTTGATCCGGATATCTGGCGTAGAATTGAAGTTGAAGGTCAGTCAAATTTTCGCCTTATCTCTTCCTTCAGATCGCTTGTTCAAAGCTAGTGTTCTTACCACTACGTCAATCTCTACACAGCTCTTTACCGTCCGATCGCAAATCGTTATGAGCATAACGCGCGTCAATTGGAAGCCGATGAATTATGTCGTCTGCCTATCGACTTGGATTATCATACACTTGAATACCTTAGTATTGAAGCTCGACATAGACTTGCTAATGCTAGACCAGAAACTTTAGGAGCTGCTAAGAGGTTAGAGGGTATTGATCCTAATGCATTGATTTTACTTAGTAAACATCTCAGACAGGTCAAACAAATGATTTGAAAAAACGTTTGTATTTCACTCGAATGTATTTTATTAAGCTTGACTATCCAAGTAAAAAAATGGAAAAATGGAAAAATGGAAAAAGACCCCCTAAGACCCTTACTGACCAACCTTGCTTGGAAGATGGACCGGGACAGAAGTACATAATTGTGATGCTGAGCTGAAGGCCGCAGGGTAAAACTTCAAATGGAAGACAGAAGTTGACTCCCCGAGCACTACGCTAAGGTCCAGGAATCATGCGCGCCAATAAAAGATTACACAACTTTTCTTAGCTCCCAACACGTATTAATGAAGAAGCCTGTCCCAAGGTAATGAATTCATTCCATGGCCTTTCAAAATCATTGGCAAGAGATCGATCAGAAATGTAGATATGCTCATAAAGAAGCACATGTATAATCTTGCGCCAGCCCACAAAGCATACTTTCATCTCCGGTTGATTGCCTTAGCGTCCCCAAGTCCAAGTGCTATGGCGGTGATCACACCCTTATGCGTCAGCTAGATAAATGGTAATAGTCATTTATTCTGTCTATGTGTTAAAATCTGAATGGGTCAGGTGTCTTATACTATCATCTCATGTGATGGGTCCAGTCTTCGGATCTTGCAAGGGCATATCTATAGTTGAGGCGTGCCCGGAGAAGTAACATCATCCAAGATGTTGTCATCAGCCATTTCTTGTTTGCACTGCCACATGGAGTAGCTTGACATTAAAAATTGTACCGATGCAATCACTGAAAAGTATGGCAATAGTTTTTTATGTGTTCAGATTTGCAGACGTCAAGAACATCAGTGATCACATCTGGTGAGAGGCCTATCACTCTGATACTATCAAGATTGATACGGATGAATATTGACATCCCACAATAAACAACATCTCCTCTGATTTGTGAAAGATCGAAAATGATGGTTTGGAGATATCTCATTTTGATCTTGGAAGAGATTTCTCGGGGTCAACGTTTCATTTGAAGAAGATCAATCATATTTCTAGCATGAAGTGCCTTTATCCTGTGCTCGATGCAACCATGGACCGCTCCCTAGGGTATATTAACAATCACCTTGGGATTTGTAACACAAAACTTTTGATTGTCCAAAACACCACAGTTGGTTATGATCAATGGTTTTTGGATATAAATACGTGAAAATGGATTGATGTCTTTGCGGAACCATTAAGTAAATACAAGACGAGCAAGAAGCAGACACGCATGTGACAAATAGTGATATATGTCCATAAAATGTGTGAAGGTTGGAAAAATCAGATAGTGCTTTTCACAAATCACTGTATTCAGGGACAGGTGGTGGGTTAGGTAAAGGTAAAGGTGTGTCGACAGGAGGCGGGGGTGGATTGTTAGCTTTTTCAAACCGGAAATACATTGTTTCGTCCCCACCGCAATCTGGGCAGGCAGTACGTCGAACCAATTCCACAAAACCATACTGATATAAAGAAAATCAAACTGTAAGATGTCTGCCCTTCAGGCTGCAACTGATACTAAGATAAGCTTACTTTTCCTCCACATGTTCCTTTTGTCCAATCGAATACGTTCAAGATATCTAAATAGTGACTGTTTTGAGCAATAAAAAGATGGCCCAGTCTCATTAGTATCTGAAGATATTGAAGGTATAAGTTTAGGTTCACAAACACACTTACAGACTGATCCTCTCCGTATTTTTTGTCTCAATTACGAACTAAATTATAAGTTTCCGACCATGGGAAGCGTAAGGTACTATGCTTTGTAATTCGCGCTGAGAGATATCAAAAGTTCGCTCACCGTACATTGCCCGTTTGTTCGCGTGAATATCCTGTCATCGTGGTCGAGATGGCCTGTCTCTTTGAAAATGTCGAAGATGGTCATCTGACCGTAAATACTTTGAAATCGAATGTTTGAATGTCCAAAACAGTGCAATCGATTAAAGTCAGCAAAAAAATTCTGACTGCGAATTTCGTAGAAATCGAATCCCTTTCAACAGGGTAGAAAAGTATACCTCCTCATTAGAAGGTGACTCACGCAGCGCAATCCGGGTCTGGAGGGGGATCTGGCCCATCGTGACACCCGATTTTGTCTTTGGCCTTTTGTTGAGTGAGACCAACTGCAAAGATGAGAGCAAAAAGAGCGAGAAAGTTGAGATTCATGGTGGCAGGTCTATCAGGAGGAAAAGTCCGTTTGAAAATGTGATCAGAGAAGTTAGATTTTTTCAATTGCTCAATTGATAGATATACTAAACGCCGATATGAACGTCTATTTCGAAAATTTACGGGATCAGATAGATAATATGTATCAAACTCGATGTGAGCGATGATAATGGTATGAAAATGACGATCATATGTCACAAAAAGGTCTTCTCCCTGCTCGAAACTTATATATAGTTCGTGGGGTCCATGGCAAGAATCAAAACATCGGGTGAAGTTTGGCATGTCGTTCCACAGAGTGGCTGAATCATTCATGCTGCGAGTCACCTCGAGGTCGATTCTTGACGGGGGTTTCGCCGCGAACTTATGTTGAAAGGGAATTGAAACCTGCGCAAGTCTTAAAAGAATCGTCTCATACCTCGACGACAGATCGGATCATCAGTTTCGATTGACTTTGAGTCGACGAAGCAGAATTACATTGCTTGGGTGAAAAGTGAGCGCAATGCGTTTGGACGAGATGCCTGACCATCGGGGAAAGCCTCCTAAAGATGACCAAGTACTGCTAAGATCATCTCGCTCTTTACCCTGATAATTCAATTTCACTGCACTCGACTATTTGACGAAGTATCAGAGTAGAATGAACCAAATCTGGTTACAAGGTGATAGGTTATTTCGAGGACTTTTTTGAATCTTGTTTGGTCATAATTTCAAGACCCTAGGACCCGGAAGTTGAAAGGTCTCTCCACACCATGAGATTCTATTCTGATATCGTATCGGGTCCAGTGTATTTCTTGAGCAAGTGCTGGACGAACACTCAAGCAGACATGTAAGACGGCAATCTATCGCTCAACATGATTGAATTGCCTGTTCGCAAAACTTGGAAAGTCCCAATCTTGTCCCACGAGGTTCTGCGAGAATATGCGAAGTGGGACTCTTTCGCTGATATTTTCCGTGTCTTCTTCCTAGAAGTCTCTTGATTATCTATGGTTAAGTGAAGAATCCCTTCAATCAGGGGAGGTCGGGTGAATGTTAAACAAAATTAGAGCTGCGAAGCGTTAGTGGATAAAATAGATGTGATATTGACACAGCATTTCGACCCTGAAGGAGTAGGCCATTCATCTTTACACTCTTGATATTCTTTCCATCTCGTTTCAGAACCCAAGCAGGACTCGAGTAAAGACCTCTGGCGTCGCTCGAGTTGAAGCTTTGAAGCATCTACATAGTCGCACTTTGCTTCGAGCTCTGATTGTTTCACACATGTCAATTTGCAGGACACTATGTATCAATAATCACCGAGAACCAAAATAAAGCCGTGCGGTTCTTCCGATCAATTCAGACAGGATCAAGCATTCTGTCTAACATAGGTTCGTAAAGAACAGAGCAAATCCAGCTGATGGGAGCGACCGAGCATAGTGCCATGGTCTAGAACGAAGCCAGGTACCAGAGTTTGACAATCTGTTTGAAGGCATCAGCAAATTCCTCCAGCTGAAAACGCCTTTATAATCCTTTTTTAGTCCGTATGAACCTTTCCAAACACGTCATACCCCATAAGACGCTATTTCACTCTGTTTTGTATACGTCTCAAAATGAACTAAAGCAATATGGTATGACCGCCAGATGAGCTTCTTCCTCGTGTATGTCGCTTTTTTCACCATACGATGATGCCCGGAGTTTAGTAATCCAGGGCAGTGTTGCTGGCTGGTCATCTTTGCCTGAATTATGTATCTCTCAACATCCAGTGCTAGTGCTCATCAGCCACATCGAAGAGCAACATATACACTTAAATTAGTTTCATAACTTCTCCTCGTCCCATGATATGAAGTTCAAACCGTTCCAAACAAATAGACCTTTTGAAGCTTTTTGGTATGCCTCTGTTTGCCTCAATTTATCTCAATTCGGCTTAGTCTGCCTTCAATGTGACACGAAAAGCTTCTCAACTGTCCATTTAACTTGATTACAACAATCGCGCTTGCACTTCAAACCACGTGTCGCAGTGAGGTCTACAAATTTGCCCCTCGATTGGTTTTGAACACCCAATCACGACCCGTGTTTGCTTTCTTTCAAAGCTGAATAGCGATCTAAGCCAACAACAAGCCTCGAAAACCGACTCTCAAGACACTATTTGTATTCCATCATCGTGAAGACCGTTTTGTGAGCGTAATAACCTCTGGACAATCATTCATCCACTTTCAGCAACACTGGCCATATGGATCCACATACTGTGACCAGATCGGAGCTCAATGGCGATTTGGAAGCTCGGGTGAATTATATGAAAGATTTTCTAGAGTTCACCGATGGTCAGCCGTTCAATTCTGGTATTATCTAAATTGCATAATCTGAATTTCTAAACCTAATTTTCTTCTGGTGTGTTAGAGGACTGTGAAATCATGAAGGCTGTCAGACCAATTGCAAAGCCATTGGTTCCAGAAATCGTTGCATCAGCTTGTCAGTTTCAAATTTGGCATAAGCAAGGATATCATTGGTCTCACTACCAAACTTTTGTATTGTTTTTGGCGCAGACAACAAGCTTCTTTCTTATGAGTGTTGCAAGATCGCATTTTTTCCTCGTAAAGACGGTGCCCAAGGTACGCATGGAACTCTCCATGATCTGGTAGGAGACGCCAATGCAATCACCATTGATTCTGCTACCATTCGAATCAGGTGAGTTTTTTGACTCGTATGTGGGTGCATACATAACTGATGGATGATTCCATACTCATTTTTCGCGACCAAAGGCGAAATATTCTGGAAAAATGGGCAATGAAGGTGCTTCACGTAGTCCCTGTCCCTCATTGCCAACAGATCCGTTTTATTGACAGTATTTCTATGTCGCCCCGATAATGCATAGATCTTCACTTCTGACTACAATGAGATGGAGGTGAGCTACATTTGACCTTCGTCTACTAAAGTCAGATTCTTCGCTCGTATGAAGTGGGTTTTTTGCTAACATTGTTACGTTACGATCCAAGATATTCGAGTTCTTCAACCGTATTGGCATTCAGCATGTTGGTGGCGCAAGGGTCTTCAGTGCCGGCAAAAAGAAGCCTCTATTTGTAGACTGTGAGCCATTGTCCCTTTCATATCTTTAAAAGGTGGTTGGTTTTCTGAAACATTGAAGAGTTCACGAATAAAGATATACATTTAGCTATGGTAAGCCCGTTCGAAATATCGTCGGACTCTCACATCGCCCCCGACTAATCGCACATTCATTTGCGCAATTTTAGACCTTGGGTTACATCACCGATCGGATGACTGCTGCGATCCTCACCTTACCCGAATCCACCTGGCCGCTGCAGAAAAAAACGCGGGCGGTTCGGGCGTTTCACAAGATTGGCTGGATCCATAACGATCTCTTGGCTAGGCATCATGTAAGTCTGAGGAGTGCTTCCTTCGATCGACCTGTGAAATCGATGTTGAATGAAAACCCAATTAAATCCTCACATATATCCAGACGGAAGAAGCTGGCACGGGTAGCACATTTAGTAGCCCGCTTTGTTCATCTTCCGCGGTTTTCGCCGGATCTGAGCACATAACTACACAGTCGAATCCCAATGTTGCGGGGGCAGATTGCTGTCCTATGCGGGAAGATAGCCTTGAAGCTGGACTGCCGATGCCAGCTGTTAATGGGACCACAGGAAGCTGCTTTTCCAACTACCGCACAGACTCTGGCTGGGACAGCGAAGCACTGTCTGCACGCTCAAACTACCCTAACCCATGCGAACCTCCTCCGACTGCTAGGCTGATGGACAGTCACTCCCAACCTTTCAGTAGCCTTGGGTTCGAACGAACTTATTCAGCCAACGAAACGGACCACCCTCAAATGCATTCACCGCCAGGAATTTCTAAGGGTGATTACTCAACCTGGGACTATCGCTGCGATTTTTCTTGAACATATGGCTGACTTTGCTTCGCTTTCATCCTAAATCCCCACATCACGAATGTCCTTGACGATTTAAATAAACACGTACAGCCTCAACGCCCCCCAAATCAGCCACAAAGAGAAATATGTTGAAGATACGGGCAGCATCAAAGCTTTTTTCTAGTTCATAATTATTGTACAGTTTTCAGCACAGGACTCAAGTGAGTACGGCTCAAATGAGACTTTTCACGCAAGTCACTCGTGGGGCTCATACATTAACATTTGATCTTTGTACCCTAATGTGCATGATATTGATTTCAGAAGTGCTTCAGATCCCATATGTGAGCATCCGCAATGGTGGGATTAAGTTGAGGAATTATCTAACTTTAGCCCTAAAGTCAAAATTCAAACCGATGAATCTTTAGGGAATCTTCATTGAAGTTTTTGATCCAAAATCTTCATACTGGGTTAAAGTAAGCCTGACCAAGCCTCTCGCGAGGGCATTTGTCGCGCCCTCAAAGAGGGGCTTATATGGGGCTCGCCTTTTTTGGTGTGTGAGCTCCAAGAATTATGTGTCCTTATGTTGTCTTTTTCGCTTCTCTGCTTCACCTGACCATAGAATCTCTCAAGATCCTAACACGCTATTCTTCATGCAATTGTACGTATTGGGATATAGGTTTCATGGGCAACAGGAAGTTAGTCCTGCACAGATTGACCACTGCGTGAAAAACACCAAAAATTTGTGTCTTTGGGGAGGGCTCTGAGACTCAGCCCGCCCAGACCTAGGGCCCGTGACCCGACCACGAGAGCTCAGGGCCGGCCTCGGGGTTTCATTAGAGGCATTTGAGTGTTTCCCTTGGCAGAAGCAGGAGAAACTGGAGTTCAAAGATAAATTTTGCCAAAGAGGGATTGGCTTCAGACCTAATTTGGCTTTTGATACACAACCTCCTTCCGGAGCAGGCTGAAAGAAGGGGTGGGGCAATGAAGTGTGTGCAGATTTAAACGCAGGATTGCATTCTTTGGTTGAAGGAACCCTTTCCCCGGCGGATGACCGACCCGAGGTTTGGTCCTTTTGAAGTAAAAGTCCGATAGATTTGACTTCTTGATCGTGGTTGTTGAGAAATCAAGATCAAATCTGAAACATAAACCAAGCTATATATATGCGCAATTTCTTATCAATTTAATGAAGTCTAATCTTGAACCTTCAACTCAAAACCTCAAACCAAGTTTCGGTGCTATCATCCGAATAAACCAAGCACACGTTTTCTTCGGCCTCTTAGTTATTCATCAGACAGCCATCTCTGTGGTTCGCTTCAGTCGAGTGGCTAAGATCTCAGATTCAGCGCTCTCAGACTCGCCAGAGGACTTGAATCGCGATGATGTGAAGTTCAAGCCTGTATACAACGCCGCAACGGCGATTTTTTTGACCGAGTGTTTGAAGGCCTTGATTTGCTGGGCGATATTAACAATCAAAGTCTCATCACTTTCCCTCAACATTGAGGAATGCGAGCGAAACCCGAGAACTATTCATCCGCGGTATTCTCCACGATGCATATTCCAAAGCATCGTTTTGGCCATCGGGCCGAAACAATTCCCTCACGTCATCAACATGGCCGTACCTGGATTGCTTTATACGTGTGTAACACTTGCCTAAGTAGGCTAAGCTCACGGTCGTTATATTGCGATGAGATTAGAGTAACGTAGTTGTTGACTGACCATTGACTTTCTCTTTCCACAGAGTTCAGAATAACCTTTTATATGTCGCCCTCTCAAACTTGGACACCCCAACATTCTTAGTGACATCTCAGCTCAAGATACTTTCCACTGCCCTGTTCTCCGTTCTCATATTCAAGAAAAGCCTCACAAATCTACAATGGACATCCTTAGTGCTCTTGACTCTAGGCGTATCACTAGTCCAACTACAGCCGAGGTCATCTACAAAATCATCCCATCGTGAACTCAATGATGGACAAGATTGGCTGAAAGGGCTGATCGCAATCATTTGCTCGTGTCTATCATCTGGCTTGGCCGGCTGTTATTTCGAAAAGCTCGTCAAGGATCGTGAAAGCAGACCGATCACCGGTAAAGAAGAAACCAACGTGACGAATACTGATACACCTACCGCTTCGCCAGAAAAGGATCAGCCGAGATTTCTTCAAATCTCCAAATCACTTTCCAACTCTCTGTGGGCAAAAAATATACAGCTCTCTTTTTGCACCATTCCATTTGCTTTCTTGGCAATCTATCTCGACCCTCACGCATACATTGAAGTCAAGACAAGAGGATTTTTTTGTGGCTACAGCGCTTTGGTTTGGTCTGTGATCGTGTACCATGCACTTGGTGGAATCTTGGTCTCAATCATTGTCAAGCAGAGTAGCACCGTCACCAAAAGCTTTGCAAATAGCCTCTCAATAGTTTGTAAGTTTACAACTCTACGTCATTTTCGTAAAGTGTGGAATCTTTAAATGCAGCCAAAAGCGATCATACTGAGTATCTGTGTCAAATTTTGTTTTCAAGTGTCGGCTTTGTTGTCCTCTGGTTTCAGTGGTGCTATACCCAGCGGCCACTATCTGTTGGGGACGGCTCTCGTGATTATTTCGACTCGCATGTACTCGTCACAACCCCCTAGTAGACCTCAGTCTATGGTTACATCCCACAAGAAGGATAATTAGATCAACTACAAGATGGGAAACAGTGTACATAAAACTTCAATCGTAGTCCTGAGCTTCTATAACTTATATACCCTTTGTAATACAGAGTTTTTGTTACTCAAGAATGTTTCAATATTTCTCAATTTGGATGGGTTGGAATATAGATAGAGACATATGTGCAAGAACCATTTATCGACTTGGTGGTTCTTAGTCCTATCTAAGGCCATTTTCTATTTTTTCCCTCTAGATTTTATCTGCTTGGCTCCTCTACATATGATCTGTATATTAGGCTTGTTGACCAGCCACTCATCTCTTTGGTTTGATTTATCTGTGGCCTTGTTTCAAGATATACTTGTGATCCATGAGTCATGGGAAGGTTTGTTTGTCTGTAGTTTGATAATGCCAATAGCTTACATGCTTCTTGCTATGGACTACAAACATCCTGTCAATTGGTTTGCCTGTAGGTCATTATCTTAGGCAGGCCATGTTGACCTAGAGGGTATGACATACCCCTTAGGAAGACCAAATACATACATAATTACAAAGATATATAAAACATTACTCTTTGAGAATCAATAAAATATTGATCTCAAAGACACTACATCTCACACTCACATGTAAAGAGTGAAATAACCATAGAACCCTTACTACATAATTAAAACAACCAGATTGAAATATTAATTGAAAGCACTCCCTAGTCTCAACTGGACTAGTTCCAGAAAATGCAAAACCATCTAATCAGGGTTCAAATATATGAACCCCAACCAGGCAATATAAATACAAACACCACGGTGAGATGGAGCCATCAGACTTCTCACTGTGGCATACTAAATTAATTATAAAGGACAAAGTCTTCTCTTGTAAAAGAGAGAAGCCCCATCTTATAACTCAATCTAACATCTTAACCTCAATTTAGAAACTATTCTAACAGTTTTAGTCGAAACATCAGCTCACACTTTTAACTTAGATCCATACTCCTTAAATTAAAGGACAATCTTTTTTATTAGCTTCTTCAAAACCATGGTTTAAAACTAAAACTGCTCTAGTACCCTTTTCTACATTTCATCAAAAGATCTTTCATCAAAAATAAGACCCAGTTGAAAATCTACAATTAACTTACAGCAAAACCCATCACTTTTGAAGATAATTCAGATATCTTGAGTTGATTAGATTCCCTTTCAACTCAAGTAGAATTTAGACTTACCCTGAGATAGGCATACACACATATCCATATGTAGAACACTATGAGGCAGATATCATCCCTAGTAAGTGCTCAGATTGACATACTCTTCAAATAGAATATTCAACAGTAGCTCATTCTAATCCTATCGTAGTCTCAAATTTATAACAATAGTTGAACTAACTATTGAGACAAAGCCTCAAAGTCTGAAGTAAGTACTATCATTCAGTCAAAGTCCTTATAATTAGTTAGCGCGCTATAGACCTAGGCTGACAGTCCATGTGTTGTGTACAAAACCAAGAGTACAAGTGGTGCCAGAAAAGATACAACACCGGTTTACTTGGCTTCCCCCAACTGGTTTATTACACATACCTGTATTGACTATATAAACACCTGTATAGTCAATCAGTAAACCATTCAGGGCTGGCCAAGTAAACTGGTGTCATATCTTTTCTGGCACCACTTGTACATGGCACTTTGAACCAACAGTACACAGCTCCCCTCAAATACCACTGGCACTACCTCATAGGCCTACAGTGTAAAATCAATGAGGGACTTGTGCAGGAGTTTTATAGATCAAAATTATTGGCATCAAGACTTTCATTGGGCCACTTGGAAAAGGATGTTGGACCCTGAGGTGACAAAAAATCCCTGAACTGGACCAAGCGCAAACTCAGAACCATTTTGTAGCATATATGTACAATGTTTGTCTCTTTCCAAAGCATGAAAAATTCAAAGATTACACATATAACACCACATGATTTTTCAAAACCTAATTTGAGAGAATCACCATGAACTTTTATCAATTTTAGGAATGAGTTGCTATAAAGTTGCTACTTTGTCTTCAGCTACCATATACTTCAAGCCCTTTTTGTAGCTCTATCATACCTAACAAATACCTGTCCAACAATCATTTTCAATTATAGCTGCGCTGTATATTACCCTACTACTATTTTCATTTGTAGGAATGAACCCACTGATCATAACCAGACAGCAAATGTCCAATCCAGACTGACACTGAATCAGATACAACAGAACTATGTTTTTTACTTGATATCCAAAAGTTATGTGTCAATTTATAGATGGATATGACCTTATCAACAAAGAAAAGTTCTCAAGGTACTCAGGCTTATACATTGTGATACATTCATAAACCCTACCAAGTGATTTTTTGTGGTTTGCAAGACTGATGATTGCTTGATGAACTGTCAAACCATGCACTGAGGCTACATGTATTGAAGATGTATATTATCCTACAGCAAATTGTCTGTGGGTGGAACACAGAGCACATGTGGAGACCATTTTTAGGTGTTTCAAATTGAACAAATTGGTAAGCTCACACACATGTCAAAACCTTTCTTATATATTGTCAAGGGCATACATCAGACTCAATTTGGGGCCCCTTAATTTATCTCAATGATGATTCCTTTGCCACAAAATGACTCCATTGCTGCACCAATGGGCACCTAAGGGACACCTTTGCTTTAGTGAAACAAAATAGCATTAAGATACTTACAAACTCATCTGAGTTCAAATCTTGACTTAATATCAGACTCATGTGATGAGAAGGGTGGTTATACTGACTTGCATGATCTAACTCATCAGTTCCAATGTGCACCACTATATGTCTACAACTTACAATAGTGGATGACAGCAAGAACCACCTGGTCAAAAATAATCACATTATTCATCCAAATAAGAACCTGAGATAATTTTGATGTCATCTTGAGTGCTATTCAAAACTATCCTCAGCGGACCAAATTTTGAGGATTTTTTCTCAATTTTTTCAGCAGCTAGACAGAGACTAATCAATTTGCTTTTTTTGCTGTAATTACAAAATGACCTGTTTGTAATTTTGTGCTTCTTGCTGTCACCCACCATCTGGGTCCTTCAACATTGTGGATGCACCAGAGCTTCGAGTGATACACATATCCCTACCCAAAGATCATAATATACACAGATGTTGCATGTCCCCATGGTGAGTTATGAAGGCCTCAAAAATTTTGGCAAGGCTGTGATCAACTTCAGGAAGTACTTGGGCAAGTTCCACGCTGTACTTTGATACAAACCCTGAAAAGGAACATGAACAAAACAATTTGAACACATTTTGTACTTTTCATATATCCTGATGTCATTGCAATCTGCTCTGGTTGATTTGACTTGCCAACTTTTACACACTCAGATCAAAGTGAGACCAGTCTGAACCGGGTTATCCAATCATTGACTAAGAGTCCGGAATCCTCCTCGATCGCCGACCCGACCCGTAGTACACACTACAACTTTGTATTGGATCCCGCGTGTGTCTTTGTGACATTTTTCGAGGGTCAAGCTCTGTAACGCAATTTTCTTTTCAAAATCTAGATTTCCACCTCATCCTCAAGATCACCTTCAAAAATCTAGTCTTTTCGAAAATCATATTAACTCACGACGAAATTAGATGTCTCATGCGTCAGTCGGCTCTCTTCATTTGGATCCGTGAGCTGTGCCAAGCGAATCATTAGCTGAAATCTCGACTTACTCCACAGCGATCATTCAAGGGATCCGTGCCCATGGGTGGTGTTGAACGACTTTGGAGGTGCGTTTGCAATGGGTGCCATTGGTGGTACGGTTTGGCATGGTGTTAAGGGTATGAGGAATAGCCCGAGAGTGAGTCATGTAGCAAGGGGTCAAAGTACGCCCGGCGCAACAGCTGGCGGAACCCGAGCCCTCCCGCTGATCATGACGAATGCGAGACTTCAAGAAGCACATCCAAGCTTACGCATCGTTTTTTAATTTCGATAGGGTGATCGACTGGCAGGCTCGCTCGCAGCTATCAAAGCACGAGCTCCTGTGGTAGGTGGCAATTTTGGAGTATGGGGAGGGATGTTTTCAAGTTTCGATTGTATGGTCAAAGGGTACATTCTCTTTCTCTGTCCATAAGTCGAGTGATTCCGTATTAGTGCGATTTTAACCAAAATTCTTGCTATCGCCTGTATGCAGTTATCGACAGAAGGAAGATCCTTGGAATGCTATCATATCTGGATTCATGACCGGTGGTGCACTTGCTGCAAGGGGGGGAGTGCGGAGCATGATCGGAAGTGCGATCGGTTGTGGGGTCCTCCTTGGTGTTTTTGAGGGTAAATCATTTCATAGTCTCATACTCTTAACCTTGGAGGCAAAGCTCAGTCTTTTCGATTTTTGAATGGTTACAGGTGTAGGGGTGCTATTCCAACGACTGTTGGCAGAAAACAATCGGCCTATGGCTCCACCAGTAAGTGCGACGTATCCTGATTCTTCCCCAATAGTCAATTGCTGAGAAATTATCAAATAGATCGAGCCTGCTCCTACGACATCGCAGCCATCCGGTGTCATCAGCTCATCGTAACCCACGCACGGGTGCTCACGGCTGTGTCTTTTAACCTCGGAAATTCTCCTCGGTCGATAGGGCTTCAGTTCGAGCACGGCTTGTGCACCCATATGCATATCTTGCCCAACGTCTTCTGACTTTTTCCGAATTGAATGCTAGCTTGGAAGATGGTTTTGAAGAGGTTGTGATGTCAAGCTTCAAAATACGTAGAATAGAGCATCTCGCCGTATCCTATGCGCTCGTAATCACCACTCATCGTATAATTCAGGCCCCTGTCAGCGCCTGGTCGAAAATTTTAGTCACCTTGGATCTTATCAAAAGCCTTGAGTGTGTTGTGATTTCATATGACAGATTGGATGAAGTGGCCTCCAAAATTACTTACCCGGATCGTATATGAACACGTTTGTTGCATCAGGTTGCCACACATCAAATTCGGGAGCAAACATTTTCCTCTCTCTGTGTGCAACGCTTGTGCCTCACTTTTGGGCAGTGGATGAGTAGTTATCTTGAGCTCCCTAGCCCAAAGGGCAGCAGCATGATGATAAACAGGTGATTGTATTTGAGAGTTACAACAAGGGGTGAGTCCCATGAGAGCACAAGATATCATTTGGTAAGCATTTGTGTCATGCTTCTGAAGTAATTTGCCTGACAAGTGATTGGGGTTCAATAATGCACCAACCTGGCCCCAACCCAATAAATCTGACCTGGAACAGGGCTCAGGTGGTGGGCGCAGTTTTCCCAGCGAGAGGCGCGCCCAGGCGCAGAATCCTTTGTCTGGGACGCGCCTAAATAGCAGGGGGCGTGTGGGCGCGCCTTTTGAGCAAAAAACACAAAAAAATGAAATCTTTCTTCTTGAAAACAGCATAAAAGGCGGAGATGAAGCTCAAACACAGCTGGGGACGCAAGAAAAGCTGTTTCAAGAAACATTTTTGAGATAAGAATGAGAGAGCATCTTCATTCAAGAACCATTTTAAGGGTCCTGCAACTCAGATGAACAACCAATAGCACAAATATCTGGAGCAGGGCTCATTTGTAGGGCTTTCTCTAGCTTAAAAGTTAAACAGCCCAAAATGACAATAATAGGTGTCTTCTAGCCCAAGATCAGGCCCGACAAGACCTTCTAACCCTCAAAATATCCCAGTCTTGCGTATGGGCGCGCCACCCCCCTGTTTCTGAAAATATTTGGCGCGCCCACCACCTGAAACAGGGCCAACCCCCCCCTTTAGACCGGTCCAGCCCGATCCGGTAGCCCTATTTTTGTGAGAAACACTTGAAAGACCAAAAAAATTGATATTGAGATTTACACCAAAATCAATTGAACTTAGACAATCAAGCATCCACAAACTTGCCAACAATGCGCCAAAATGCCCTTGCTCTCCCCGCCCTACTCCAGTTTCCTCTTCCACAATAATCCTATCAGACTCCAAAGAGAAATCACAATGACTACAAAGACTCTTGTAAATGATGATAACAAACTAAAAAATGAAAAATAAACTCAAAATAATATTCAGGCAATTGGTGCAGCTTTGAAAATTAATGAAATGTGCAAGTTGCATTTGTTCCTATCTGTTCCCACAAACAGGCCCCTGAGTTATTCACCTTAGATATGGTCAAGATGTTTTGTTGGTTTAACCTTAGGTAGACAGTACAATGATTTTTGCATAGGTGACTACACCAGGGGGTATTCTTCCTTGGTCTCCAATGGTTCTGAATACCTTTTCAGTATGAGGGAACCAAGGAAAAGCGGTTCCAGTCACAAAATTTACATGACCTGTGACTGGAGCCCAAGCCGCAATGACTCCAACACAATCCTTTGTCTCACTCAGACAAAACATGTTTCCCCCCATCTCCAGAACAATACGGATGTCAGAGAAGGTACAATTAAGTCTCAAGTCAATTCCGTCCTACATCTATAACTATTTCACACCATAAAAAATTGATTGAAGATAGAAAACAAAATTTTAAATTGGTAAGAGTATCTTAAGCATGGTCAATTGCAGGATGATATTTATTCTTTCCTTTACTTTTGCTTGTTCTTTTCTTTACTGCATTCTCCAGTTTTGTTCTTCACATTTTCTCATATTGCTGATATCCAGGATCATCAGGTTTGTTGCAATGATACATGGCCTAGTGGTAAAGGCATCATGCTTGCATGTGTCTTGGTCCATGACTCTGAGCTCCCAGGTTTGGCTTCTGTGGTTCCCGGGACGTGTCAGCACGTCCCTGGGACCTTCATCAAGACGGGCCCCGCTCTGTTGTGTATCTTGTATTTGGTTTGTCCAGGAAACAAGATTGTTTTGGTCCCCGCTGGAAAGGCTCTGGACATGTTGCAAATCAATTGAAAAAAAACATCTCTGGAACCTCTTCCACAACCGGATTGTAACCTCTTGCTTACCCCCCTAGTGTACACCAGGGGGTAAGTGAGACGTTGAAATCCGGTGACAAAAACCATCACAGACACATCCTGTTTTCAATTGAATTTGGAATGTTTCCAGAACCTGTTCAGGAGGAACAGAAAGAGAACGCTCCCATCATGTAGCAGTCACGGAATAGCAAGCTGTATTGAAGAGTACAGGACCCTTTGAATGACACCTCAGCCAAGCAAAAACTGATGAGGTCAAACACATCACATCACTACCAGATGCTTGCACTTGGCTCAAGGTGTCATATCATTCAAGCCTTGAATAATCTTCATACCATCTTTGACTATGATATTTGGTCTTTTTGAACCCACAAAGACCGGTGAAAGTGACTAATTGTCTCACGGTTATCCATGACTTTGTTACTGGGACAGCTTTGTCTTGGTTCTCAGAACAGAATTCCTGAACACATTTTCAGAACCATCCAAGGCTGAGGAAGTTTTCTCCCTGGTGTAGTGGTGTAAAGTCATGCATGGGTTCTATGGAAGATTCCCAGGACTCTCAGCGGTGTACAGATCCCGAGGTGTATAGGGCCCAAACTCGGATTCTTTGGTCTGCCGGGGATCCGGTCCCCACATGGATCGACGGCCGGCATCGGTTTCACGGGGATTCGGTTTCACAACATGATATCGATTGATTGGCGATTCAAATCGAATTTGGATAAGATTGCAGAGTTGAAGAGTGGGAAACAAGGTTCAGTGGTATGTTTATCTCCTTCCACTATATGTTGATTGCCATAATATCGGTTGATGACACTATATCCCCTCAAAGCACAGGAGAAAGGAGTGATTGTGAACAAACAAGCGCATCGCAGTAATAGCTGTTAAGCGTATCAACGTTCAACTACCGTTTAGATCTTGAGAACATCTCGATTTAAAGGGTTTCGATTCACATTGGATCGGCTCAAACCACACTTTTATCATGTCATATACTATTTCAGAACTATTCGTGCCGTTACTCGCTGGCCTAATCTCGCTTTACGCACTATGGTCTTACTTCGTCTCTTCACCTGAATCCTCAACCCAAAACCCGAAGATTCCAGCTCCCAATGGAAACCTCAAGCCAAGCAATCAACTTACTAACTTTCCAGAAGCAGGTCGAGATTTTGTTAAAAAGATGGAACTGCAGGTTAGAACTTCTTTCTCTGATATGATCTGATACTTTCTACTGAAGCCTTTCCTGTTTGACTTTCTTAGAAGAAGAAAGTTGTCGTCTTTTATGGTTCTCAGACTGGCACAGCCGAAGACTATGCAACTAGATTGGCAAAG
Organism: Melampsora americana; assembly: GCA_022264835.1. Classification (NCBI taxonomy): domain Eukaryota; kingdom Fungi; phylum Basidiomycota; class Pucciniomycetes; order Pucciniales; family Melampsoraceae; genus Melampsora; species Melampsora americana. The sequence continues at coordinate 1,118,996 of JAIFHY010000023.1, read as the reverse complement.
GAAGCCAAATCTCGATATGGAATTAGCAGTCTGGTAGCTGATCCGGATGAGTGCGTTATATGAGTTTTCGTGAAAAAGGCTTAGTCGGTCTTCGTCCTCATGATCCAACTATCCTCAACAGTTACGACTTTGATACGCTCGATCAGATGACCGAGGATCAACTAGCGGTTTTCGTGATGGCTACTTATGGCGAGGGCGAGCCCACGGATAATGCGGTCAACATGTTAGAATTCCTCAAAACTACGCCTCGCGATGAACTCGACCTCAGCAAGTTGAAGTTTGTAGTGTTTGCCCTAGGCAATCGGACATATGAGCAATTTTGTTGGTCTTCGGTCTTTCTCATATTCCGTCTGCCTTCGTTACTTCCTTGGCCCAAGTGGTACATCACGAATTGAAGAATTGTATTCATCATCAAGCACCATTTCACTTTGTTTAACTGTGATATGACAATGTTCCTACCTTTTGTCTCATACCATATGGTTTGAGACACTAGTCCGAAAATTGGATTAATTTCATCATGTTTTTTGGAATCCACAGCTTTTGATGTGCTCTACCATTTGATGGTCTGCCGACGTCTATGACATATACACTCTCAATACTCGAATTCCGAATATCTCCATCTCCCGACCATTTGATCTCGCTTTGCACAATATCTGCAAAAACGCTTATATCATCATCATCCCATTCCACTCGGATTGAGAGTCTTTCTAACGAATTGACTGTTTTTTGTCTTTAAACTTCCAGGTGCGATGGGCAAGATCATAGATCAAGAGCTTACGAGTAAAGGCGCACGAAGAATTGGAGAGTTGGGCATGGGAGACGATGATAAGTCTATGGAAGAAGGTAAACCAGTTCAGCATTGCCCCAAATCACTACACTTGAACTAACTCTCTTGTCGTCTTATACTAGATTATCTCGCTTGGAAAGACCCAATGTGGTTGGCTGTCCAGGCTGAGATGGGCTGGGAGGAAGGTGCTGGAGGTGATGTGGCGGACTTTGATGTGAAAGAGTTCGATCCCAAAGAGACCGATGAGCTCAAGGTCTACAAGGGCGAGCTCAGCGCCCGTGCACTACTCGGTACCCCCGGAGTATTCAACGCTAAGGTTAGTACGAAGGACATCAGTCACCAATTGACATTGATCTGATGTTATTATCCACCTCAGAATCCTTATATCGCACCTGTGTCAGAAACAAAGGAACTCTTTGTTGCTGGCGATCGGAACTGCGTACATATGGAATTTGATTTAAAAGGCAGCGGGTTGCGATATCAGCCTGGAGATCATCTCGCTGTTTGGCCCGTCAACCCGGACTCGGAGGTCGAGCGCCTGATGAAACTTCTGGGATTATGGAAGAAGAGGGAGACGGTAGTAGAGCTGTGAGGAATCTTGATTTTTAAGTAATGTAGTCGTTTTGATTGACTTATTTCTTCCCTCTATCAGAACTTCGCTAGACCCGACTTTGGCCAAGGTACCGTTCCCTAGCCCAGCAGCTTACGATGCCATCTTCCGTCACTACTTGGACATCTCCACCACAGCCTCCCGTCAATTGCTTTCCTCATTAGCCCAATTCGCACCTACAGAACGTGCTCGGGAAGAAATGCGTGATTTAGGTACAAACAAAGAACGTTACTCAAATACCGTAGCCCGGCTCGGGCTTCGATTAGGAGAATGTATGATGATGGTGATGAATGGTCCCTTGGAGTCAGAAGACCCATTGTCAGAAAATTTTGGAGCAGGCTGGTTAGAAGAATGGAAGATTCCGTTCGACCGAATCGTCAGTGGATTACCAAGGCTACAACCTAGATTTTATTCGATTTCGAGTTCACCTAAATTTGTCCCGGACAAAGTTCATATCACGGTCAGTAGCAGGGTCTTTCTTCTCGAATTACAGCGAAATGTTATGATGTACATTCTGGTCTGGAAGGATAAGGGCTGATGTGGATCCAACCTTGGAATGTCCAGGCGGTGGTGTTGAAGTATGGATCCGGGGACCGGCTTGTTTATGGGTGTGGAACAAATTATGTGAGTAAACCCCGTTCATCGGGTCTGTGATATCGTTAGGGCACCACTTGATAACATACCTTGTTTGTGATTTTATAGCTCTTGAACGTGAAACTCACTCTCAATGGAGAGCATCAGCGACTAGAAAACCAGCCAATTGACCAGCGTCATCATGGTGTGCCGAAATACAAACTCGAAGGACCGAGGGGAAAGTATCTCGGCCCCTCAGGCGAGTTACGGATACCAATCCACATCCGGCGTTCTAGCATGCGTTTACCTACATCGCCACACATACCGGTGGTTATGATCGGGCCTGGCACGGGAGTAGCCCCATTTAGATCATTTGTACAGGAACGAGTTACAAGTGCACGTAAGGCAAAGGAGCGCGGGGGTGGCCTTGAGCAGTGGGCCAACATCGTGCTGTTTTATGGATGTCGGAAGGAAGACGAGGATTTCTTGTATCGTGAGGAGTGGGATCAATATGCAGCAGAGTTGGATGGGAAATTCCACATGGTGCGTAGTGATGTCTTTTGCTTCTACGTCATGACAATGCCAACTCTCTGGGGTTTTTCGGACAGCTAACACAATGATCCTTCCGTAGTTCACCGCTGTTTCACGAAAACCTGGCGCTGAGAAGAAGCGGTACGTACAGGATGATCTCTGGGATCAGCGTAGCATGATTGGGGAGATGATTTTACAGAAGAAAGGATACACTTATATCTGTGGTGACGCAAAGCACATGGCTAAGGATGTAGAAGAGACCTTGAGGAAGGTTCTGGGTGACTACCGAGGAGGGACAGCTGAGGTAGAAGGAGCACAAGAGTTGAAAATCTTGAAAGATCGGAACCGATTATTGTTGGTAAGCTTATATTGACATCAATATTTTTTGCCCTTTTCTTGATATTAATATGATCGCTGATTGAACGGGTACTTGTAGGATGTATGGTCTTAGAAAAAGCGGAATTCGAAGCATGGAAATATGGATAAATCTTCTGTTTATTCTTGTGATACGTTTTCTATCAATCATGCACCAGGGCTACGGAATAGCAGCTAGCTTCCCATATATTATCTAGTAGATTACTTTCAATTTCCAATGTGGTATACGGTGCTTAGATTTCAAAGGTTTGATTTGTTTGACTGTGTTGGCCCGCCTCATTGAACATTGCAATCACAACTATGAAATTGGTTGTGACTCATATTCTTTTATGTCAAGCGTCATGCTCAATACTAGTCCATGTCAATTGGACACCTTCATGTATCCTGTGCTTCACATATGCAAGCAATATGGATGCGATCGAATTAAAAGTTTTTTCTTCCACGGTGAACGCAGAGACCTTATCAGCGAAATATCACTATCAAGGGGACACTCATGCTGAGGAGACCTCTTTCCTCAACCCTTATTGTCACTGCCACTGGCTTGTATTATAAACTGATTGTACTGCTTGAAGCTTCTCTGGAGTTATCTTCATATTTTAAGCAGAGCTCTTGAGATAAGACACTCATGTGGTGACAGCCGTCATCCGTGCAACAGAGCAAGGATAAAATACAACTACGTGTTCAAGTTTCCGGATATTCTCTGAGTGATATACAAAAACCAGAACCGCTCAGGCAAGCGCGATGTTTCCTCAATGCATCTGCTGTCATACTCAAGATGCATATCCTTTCCTTTGCAAACTACAGACCAACTAAGAGAAAAACGATTTTGAAATGGCTAAAACTAACATAACATAAAAAGGAAGCTTATCCCACGAGCTAATTACAGTTGAATAATAAACAAAAGACCTATTGATCCCAGAGAGATGACTTGAAATTACAATTACAACAAAAGGGTCATCGAAAAGCAAGTCTTGTAGATCCATTCAATATGATCGGATTTCACATTGGCTCCGTATAATAAATCTACGAATATTCAATCAAGATCAGCTCCTGAAGGCCAAGTCCAAAAATGAAGTCTACCGCACCTTCGAAGGGAAAACGACCCCATCTTCCCTAACCATAACAATTTGATGCTTTTTGGGTCCTCCGTCCAATCCAAGCTCACCAGGTACCCCACTTGGAGGTAAGGCTACAATCACCTCAGCGCACTTGTATTCCACTACCTCACTTGGCACAGCCCCGAACCAAACGCGGAGCTCCCTGGAGAAATTTGCTCCGTAAATTGCTAAATAAGAAACTAATCAGCATCGACTCTTGTGGATTGTGCCGAAGGAAAGAGGCTCAAACTGCGTACTGATCATTTTCATTTCTCGTGCGTCTATCCTGTTTTTGGGCATCGAGATGGGATTTGTCAACAAGTACTTATGTACGACGGGAATCGGCGTAGGCGAGTCTACTCCAATCGGGCAGTATGGAATGGGCGTCCTGAATACTTCGCTTACTGCTCCCTGCGTGCTCGCTGCCGAAGATGGCTTGGAGTCAAACAAGACAGGCGGGACCCAAAAGGTATGACGCTCAACGTCACATCCCACGATCGTCCAGACTGCAGGTTCTCCGCATTCAATCGTCCACACCTTGGCGGCGTTGGGTGGTTGTTGAGGTGCAGAGTACGCTCCGTGCTGCATCGCATGATGATGATGTGGATGATAATTATGATGCATTCCATCTGATGACTCTGCTCCAAGATCAGAGTATCCCCCAGTCGACGCACTTGATCCTGCTCTTCGCCTACCTGCTTTACCAGGCCCAATGACACGCCCCATTCCACTGGAGGAAGTTTGGGAGGCTGAAACGCGTCGAGTCCTTTTGACTTTACCACCATCGGAAGATATATACTCCACAGCATCGCCCATCCTGCCCACAGGACCTACACTACGAGCGCGTCCTGAGGCTGCAGAGTTCGGAGATATGGGCTGAGTGAGTTGGTTCGACATGAAAGTAGCCTCCGCAAGTGCTATTTCACTACTCGTCAGTCCAAACGACGAAGCGCTGGAGGGAGGGCTGATCATTGAAGAAGCAGCAACAGGGACCCGCGACGCCTCGGGACGGTGTATTCCAACATTCTCGCCTAATAACGAAGCGAAAGTCAGCAAGTCTGGAAGGAACCACCCAGTAAAACTCCAAGGTCGCTCTTACCCAAACAAGCTAAGAAAGACCCTGCTCCAGGGAATGGTGAGCCTGGCGCAGTTTGGTTTGCGTTTGCATAGACCCCCTCTGGATCTGACATCACCTCGAGAGCGATCTTGTGAAGTTGAGAAACGGGGTCTCCGATAATTTCTCCGGGCGCGACGGGTAGGTCCCGTGACATGGGTGCTCCCGAACCGTGACCATCGAGGCTGGCACCACCCGTCGCAGTTGAGCCCTTGTCGACTTTACGAATGACCATCACAGGTGAAACAACAGCAGTCGAGAGGCATTGGAGTACGATAGGTTGATTGTAGTAGATTGGTATCGGGCCTGCGCCTTGAGCAACCGGAAGTGCATTGGCTGGAGGCCTTGGGTATCCGGGAGGTGGAGGCGGACCATGATGTTCTGCACCAGCGGACTGAGCAGAATTCTTGAGGTCTACCAAGAAGATTATAAAAGGATCCCAACAAGATGTTCTAGCTACGAAACATGTGCTCTCTTCAGATGGACTAAAAGGCTTTTCATCTATGCCAGCCATTGCTCTCCAGTCACCCGCGGGAAAACTTGCTGAAGGTCCCGAAACGCAAAGATATTTGGTCGAGACAGTCTCTGGATGATTTAAATAAATCAAATCAGTCTGATTTTTAAGAATTTGAGACGATTGAATGTCACGTACGGGATCGGAGTCGATTGAAGAGTGCAATCGTTGTCCCATGATGAATGCAAACTGTGGGTGATTGAGAACGTTGTAAGTGAAGTATTCATCACCCTTGAATGAGATAGGAGAAAGTTGTTTGATAGGAAAAAGTTGTTTTACTGACGATCAAGATTTTTGATACTCTGTCTTTTCTTGCTAGGTTTACTAATAACCTTAATCGGTCTACTGGGGAAAGTGCCAATGTGACGATGTTCAGGTGAGCCAAAGCCAGGCCCGATCACTTTGACGAGGGCTTCAACCCTTTTAGTCTTCTCATCCACTTCGGAGATATGTAGCTATTTGAATAAAACAAACACGTATCAATAGATGATCAAGAAAGGAAGAGCGATAGCAGAAATCCAACCTGTTTCCCAACACATCGTCCCGCGATCACCACATCATCCAAGGAGGCCTGATCACCTACCACGTGGCCTGACATGGACATCCACTCAGAATAGGCCTCTGACGGCATCGACTGTTCACCGGACATTGATATAATGGTTGTAGGTGGAACGAGCGCGATACGATGATTCCCGATGGGCCTTCTGGGATCAGCTTCTGCAGCAGACCACCAACTGCATCCTAATAGCAATGCTGACGGTGGCGGACAAAGGAATCTGTATGAATGGGATGAGGATAAGTGAATTGCGCTTTGCCATCTTACCACCCATTGATGGATGAAGGGTTACCAACCTTTTCTCAGCTCCGTAAGATTTTTGGGCAACCTTACCCGACAGAACCAAAACAGTGCGCTCTCCTAGCAGAAATCTATTAGTTGATGACAGGTATTGTTGAATGTGGGGTCTGTTTGAGTACGAAGAGGTAGAGATCAGCCCGGTGTATCTGTGTCAGTCGCGCTTCATACCTGAGAATCTCGGGGGGAAATAAAAAAAAGTAAAAATGGGCAAGGCACAGATGACGCACGCCAACAAAGCCTCACGCTCAGCACGGGAGATAGAATGCTCTGGATAGGCCATTAACGGCACTTGATGGGTTGAATACTGGTGGTAACCCCCTGGTTGTTGATTGTAAGCTACTTCGCCTGGCCCCATACCTAAACCTTCGAGGCTTGGCACGCCGTAAGAATTTCTGCCTTCAAGATGAAGTCCAGCAAATTGCGAACCAATCTGAGCGGGAAGTTGATGCGTAGAAGCAGACCAGGTCGTATTAAAAGCCTGCGACAGCCCACCTTCGTCCGAAGAGTGACCGAGGGCAAGGGAAGAAGAGCGTGCCCGAGTGTAGGTAGAATCAATGGATGTCGAACGCGAGTAAGAAGCCCCAGCAGACATAGGTGCCTGTAAGTGTTGGTTGCTTGAACCTCTCAACGCACTGGGCGAGCAGGAGCGTTGCCCAGAAAGTGGAGCAGAGGGTATATCTAGGCTGAGGGGCGACTGGTTGCGGTTAGATGATAGCACGTCGTCTACAGAAGGGCCGGTCGACATCCGCCTGTGTGAAGCCTGATGACGGGGATTGGTAGGGGTTGCAAGATGGCCAAAGATTGCGTTTGTATGATTGTACTGATCAAGAGTATCTGTTTGACCGGTAGGAAGTTCATATATTTCTTGACGCGGACTAGTTCCATTTACTTGACTGTCTTCCGCTTCCTGGATAGAAAGAGATAGCCCATGTTGTTGTTGCTGTTGATGATGATGCGAAGTTGGGTCGAATTGGGACGAGTTGTCAAAATCGGATTTAAATGCAACAGAGTAACTGTTGTTTTGGAAGGCCATCTCGGCCGGTGTGATCGGTGTGTGAAGATTCGGCCATGAAGACGAGGAATCTGATCCGCTTCGGGAACGAAAGTGATCGGGATGCCCAGCTATAGAGCTCTGGATTGATGCATCTGAATATGTTCTCAGCCGGCTTGGAGATCCGTGAAAGTGATGTTGATGGGATGGCAAGGAAGGAATTAATGATGAACTACAACGAAGAAGAAAATCGAGTCAATGGAGTGGATGCAAAGAATTTGGCAAGATGACATCGAACTTACCCTGGCTGGTGAGATTGATGAGAAGGTTGAAACATATTATGCTCGAAAGAATATGACGCAAAATGCCCAGCGGGCTGTGGAATGTCTAGACCAACTGAGCCTGAGCGCAATGAAGATAGAAGTGGATTTGGAGAAGAAGCTTCATCGGAGATTGTATGAGGTTGGACGAGAGTAGGATACGAGCGCGAATGTGACAAATGATTTGATGGTTTTCGTGGAGAGCCTGATAACTCAGGATCGAGCTCAGTGTCCTCTTGCTGATAGAGTTGATCCTGAATAGTTTGTGCTGAGGGAGGATCAGGGGTGGCAGACCAAGAATGCGGATGCCACGGAGTACTTTGGTCAGTATTATTGTGACCGTTAAGATCGGTTGAGTACGAGTTATCGGCTGAGGGAGGATAGAGATAACTAGACATGGTAAATTATTGATGAGGATGTTTGAGAATGTTTTGCTGAATCTTATTGGAAAACGTTCTCCTTGATCTTGATTGGTCAGTTCACAAGATTTATCTGCTGATGAATCTCAGTAGCTTGCGCCAAAAGAGGAAGGAAAGGGCGGGCGTGGGCCAAGAAAAGCGTCGAGGGCTCACTCTTTATGACAGCGCTTCGCTTCACCGCGATGTCAATTTTCAAGGCCTCCGATCCTACCCCCATCAAGCTTAGTTTTATTAAAAGAAGTTGAAAGCGCGTTGCCGCTTCATGACATCGGAGCGTTCAATCAAAAAATAATATTGACGAATTGTGTGACGCATGTTCACACCCCAGTCATCTCTCATACGTCCTCCGTCACATCCCATTACTACATACAGCCTCTTCGATTCTTCGACCGTGAGCACCAATGGCAGAGCAAAGTCACCATATCCATTCAGTTCTGTCAAGCTATCAAACCCTGTTCGGGGGGACAGCCCGCCATCAGCGCGTAAAGTACCAAGTCTATAGTACTTATTGTGTTGATGGAGTTTGACTTCGAGGTCGCACTAGGAGGAAAGATTTGATCTAGTAGATTCTATAGTGACTTTAAGGTATCTCGCACCGTGAGAATACTTGGATGTGAGGATGGAAATGATGTACATAATAAGCCATGACCATTGCCAAGGTCTTTCATGCGCATCGGAGGGGGACCAATTGTGGGACCTTGATAGGAGGAAATAGGAAGGTGATTGTAAATTCGTGACCGCATATAATGCAAAAGAGCTAGATTTATCAGGTGTATCCAATCTCACAAGAAGACATAGAAGCAAAAAGGAAGCAAATTCAAGCGAAAGAGCAAAGGTTGCAAAATCCAGAAGAGAGGGATGAAAGAGATGGCACTTGAAAAAGGTCCGCTCAAGTCTTCTGACTGGCCAATATGGGCTCTCCAGTGACGTGATAAAGACACAGCGTGACCAGTTCCGAGCTGGAAAGCAAAATCCGTGAATCAGGATCCGTTTGCCCATCATCTCAGGTGGAACAGTCGAAGAAGTAGAACCAACAGAAACTGTCCGGTGATCCTGCAATTATCAACAGTCAAAAACTACATCAATGCTTGGCGGGGAAAAGTATCCCCACTATGATGTATCCTCAGGTTCGGCGCGTTCAAAGACGCGTTGCGATTCAAGTTCTGAACCAATGTAAGAAGTCAATATCACTGGCGGAAAAGCAGTTGCTGGACTGTACTTCCTCACCTTTTGATTCCCCTTTGCATTATGATCGCCAGAAATTGTGAGTCACAGAACTCGTACTGACTCTCATCATACATGTCCCATAGGCTTCAAACCTCGATAGTCAGATCAGATCAAACGTCTATTAATTGATTTATGAGGTTTTGAATCTTACATGGAACTTGCATGGCAGTAAACTTCTGGGTTTTTGGGTCCTTCTTGTGATTCTCTGACTACATCGCATGGGGAATTCAAAAGTCTGCTGAGATAATCTATCCCAGAACCATACTATCCTGAGAGTTGCTTCTATTATCCGTAATTCGGATATGGAATCATCTCTTCTCTACACCTTTGATGCGGTGCTTGATCAATTCCTGAAAGAGAAAATTCGACTTTGATATCACCAATGCTGAGCTCTCTGTGAGACTGGGGCTATCGACAATACTTTGGGAGGCTGTTCTATCAATCCAATCACACCTGGTACCCGTAGGAACCACGACGGAGGTTGCCCCTGTCCATGCCTGCTTGAGGGCCAGTGGCTTGTATTGGCTCAAGAGGGCTCAAATGGTCACACAGGCCATTAGCTGATCTGTAATGGCTAGACTTGTATTCCCTCAGACTAAATCTGCAACCACCCCCCGGAAGGCATCAAGTTTTCATTCAAACTTTCAGCCCTTCGGGTGGCACTCACCTGTCATAAGCCCCGAAACCCGCAAACTGGGCTTCGGCACTTCGACAGGTGGTTGCAGATCTAGCCAAGAGCTCACTTTTGACTCACTTTTTACGGTGTAGTCATGAGGATTGACGTCGATGCTGTTAAACACCTTGACACCGGGCCTCTATTTATACCCTGACCATTTAGTGTGAACAACTCTTATAGGCATTGAACCGCATCCGGATTCATTTTTCTTATGTAATGATGTCATGTTTATTTTTGTCATATTTTTCCTACCAAAAACGTCAAAATGTATATGTCCTCTGCAAAGATTTTCAATTGATATCGTCCCTTTTCCTACTCCATACTCAAATAGAAAGATATATATATACAATTTCGAAATTTTTCCTTTTTTTTTGATCATTGCGATCTGTCCTTTCGCCTTTTTCGCGCTCCTTGATCAACATGCTCGTCGTCGACGCTTCCGTCTTGACAAAATTTTACTTTTATTATCACGTTGTCTTTCGTGTATCTACATGTTGAAGTTTTGCTTAATCCTGCGTTACGCTCATATGTCATTTTCAAATTGTTTTTTGATTACGGTAATGCCATTTTTGAACATTATTAATTTCTCTCTACCTCATTTATATCCTGATTTCTTTCTGCATCTTTATTGAAACCGAAATTGGAACATCAGTTTATCAAAATGTCTAATTCTACACGCCGCTAACACTCCTCTTAACCTTTCACCTGCCAATTATGTAGATGTCACAATGACATACTATTATTCTATTTTTGGGCAAGCCTCATCATCAGGAAATTAACTTAATTCTCAAAATGGAACGTGAAAATCATATTGTCGTTGTTCAATATATTAAATTTTGTTCTAATGTTCTAATTGGTCTTTATCATATCCTTTTTATTTGCATCTTTATTTAAGCCGAAATTGGAATTTTCCGTTTCAAAATGACTAATTCTACACGTCGCTCTTGCTCCTTTTGCCTTTTTACCCGCGGATTACGTATTTGTCATGATGCCTTAAGACAATTTCTATTTTTGGTCATCACTATCCTCATGAAATTACCTGCGAGTACTCTTTATCTTCTTCTATATAAAATGAGGACTTCATATCCTATATCATTTAAGTCTTACACTGTCATCATTCAAAAAAAAAAAGGCTCGACTCGGAGCTTATAGTTGCACCTTATTTTCGAAGACATTTTCGAAGACATTAACTTCAAAAAAATCATTTCTTCTTATCTGCTGTTATCTATCTATATCATCTACATTTTACAACGATCCACTAATAGTCTCTGTTGTCTGTTTCAAGCAACGTACGTTCCCGCTCAAACTGTCAGGAATCTCTCAATTTCATACTAACTTTCATATTGCATCGTTCTCAAATACAGATGGGCTTGTTGAGACGCAGACATTCACATAAACGTATCCCTTTCAAGCGTAATACTAGGTGCTCAAGATTCATGACCATAAAGGTTCAAAAATTGAGATTTCAAGATTCACCTGATGCCTCTACGCTTTTTCTGTGCGTTGACCCTATTGATTTATGTTAGAATTACTGCTGACTCTGGTTTCCTCTTTTTAGGAGTAAAGGCGGAAAAGGGACTTATGAAGTGTGGGGTTTCGAAGGCGTTTTTTCTCTCATCCACTGGGCTGCACTTAACCCACAATCTTCTAACTCTATCAAAGCCCTCATTATCCACAAAATCTTGCAGCCTGAGTGGCATCATATAGAATCCCTCTTCCGCGCAAGTTACAAATTTGCACCTGCATTGAAGTATCTCCAGCACGTGACTATCACCACTCGCACAGGCCCTGAGGTTAGGGAAATTTTTCTTACCTCTTTGTGATATCTTCACTACGACCTCAACCACTATCCACAAGTTTGGTAATAGTCTTAGGTTTCAGAAGTAGCTCAAAAGTAAATCATTATTGTTTGTGTATTTCAACTCGTTGAGTGAACTATCATTATTTATGTGTCGGAAGTTGTAATCTCAACAATGTTCGGTTGCTTTCTCTTTGGTTTGACAATATATTATAATTTCTTCTTTTTTTTAAGTCTCTATATTCCATTTCGCCCCTTTCCTTTCCCAAAAGCTTGAAGCCGCTGTGAGACTCGAATTATTTTCACCTCTTCAAATCAATTGTAATCGATCGTGATTTAGGAAGTCAAGTTAATATACGCTGGATATCACCTTTCTCAAGTACCTTTTCATCTAAAAAGAGCACGTTTACTGTGCACGGGGTTTTTATTCCGGAGTTTTCCACTTTATAATATTGTAACCTATACTGTCCTATTCAACAGGAAATCGAAAGCGTTGAAATTCTATTTCACTACACAAAGTTAATAATTCCACTTTACCTTCATCGTTTGCTTGATCTGAGTTCAGCTCTAGGCAATTGAAGATGCATCTTGCTTCTATCGTTCCGGCATTTACAATTCGATAAGTTAAATTGTTGAATAAATGAACGTTGAAAGTTCGCCCATCCGGATATATTAATGTAGCATCTCCGTCGGTGCCTAATAACAAGGATGGTTCATATTGTTACTAAATGATATATGAAAAATTGTTACTTACAGGTTTCGAATTGGGCCACAATCTGTTTGGCCACATCAATGGCCATTGACTTTGTGCCAGGAGATGAAGATCGCCGATAATATTTAAATACTGCCATAACGAATGTGGAAGCGTTCAATTGGTTGTATTTGTTATTATAGATTGAGGTGGATTGTCAAGGGTTCTGCTTGCGCTAAGTAAATGTATTACTGATGCATTAAGAAAGGGGATCAATGACCGTGGTTTGATTTAAATGTTAAGCGAGACCTCAGATTGCCTCAAAGACGGTCGGAAACTCAAGCACACATTTTATTATTATCATTTTATTACTATTAAAATAATATTGTATTCATGAACCACTGTCCATTACTTTCAACTTTCTTTCTCACATGGTTTCTTAGTATATAAGCTCCTACTTAAGTTGAAATGAACCGATCATTGGAATCGAGTTTAATGGGTGGAAATCCTACATTAATACCTACTGTTTGTTTGATGCAAAGGAGCCTTGGTAATTGTTGGGTCTCGAGGTCCTTACTGAAGGGTGATTACGCGAGCGCTCCCTAGATATGTGCATGGTTGAAAGACGCGCCGAGAGATCGTATCACATACTACAATGCCACATTGTCTGATTCAGCAAATTAACTACGCACTGATGTGGAGGAAGATGTAAAAATTGACACTGGTCTATAATTTCTGGTGATTGCGATGACCGCGCATAGCCTGGAACCGTAAGATGTGTCTAATTTTCATATACTAAGATTCCGTGATACCCCTCTCCCTTACCCTGGCATGCTATATCCAGGGGGAGACACTCTAGACTGCCTAATGTTCATATGACGATGAGTTGGTCTTTTTGTGGCATCATTCAACTGATAGTCTTTGTCCGCATCTCTCGCTGATAATCCTGCATAAACTTCACTTCTTATTCCGTCACTTTCTATCCTTACGGTCTTGCCTAATTTAGGCTGAATTGTAAGCTCAATTGACTAAAACGGGATACTTCACCTTTGTTACGGAACATACCCTTAAACACCTATATCTTTTTCTATAAATAAATGGATATGAGGATGCATTCAAGGAATATGTCCCCCAGCTTTGTTTGATCTGCACGGTTCGTGTCAGGTGTCGGAATTTGACTCATCATCACATTCCATTCAGTCAGTGTTTCATTTTGAAGTTTCTTAACACTAAAATACATATAGAAATTTATTTATCAAGCTCCACAACTCTCTCCGGTTCAGTTTTGTCTTGATAGTAAATCAATTCATTATTTCGTTAATATTTCCCATCAAAGGCCTTGTCTTCGGTCCTTTAAGCTACGGTCAGTTTAGCTATTGCTGTTTTTGCGTAACTGCGTAAGTTACGCTATTCCTTTCTCATTCCCATTCCATCGCCGCCCTCTATTTCACCCAATTTATATCTCACAAATTACGATTACTGTGCTAAATAATAACTGTTTTTATAAATATCTCTTACTACGTGGAATGGAGGTTGTTGTAGGGTTTCGCCTGGCCTTAAACTGGAACTCAACCGATTTATAAATTTCAGAAGGTGCCATTTCTCTAGATTTAGCTATTTTGAAGAATGGACGTTAACATAAATTATACGTTTTCTATTTCCATCTTGTGATGATGTTTAACATCAATTCACATTCTTGTGTCTTCTCCTATACCATTTGTTTGCGTTATATTACTAACCTATGGCGCAGCGCAGTCCTACAGTGTTTGTTCTTCATAACTCAAGGATCCTCATAGTTGGATTTCGTCTAACCTTCGTCATATGTTTCATTCCTGCGCAGATGTCTCTCAATGTATCTTCGCCACCAAAATCCCCCAACCGCAACGCCAAATCTTCTGGAGTTAACGGGCAGAAGAAGCGCAACCATCCATTCATAATTTCGTCTTTGTTTGACGTATTTGAAAACGTAAGCATGTGGTTGTCCTGATGTTTGCAAGATTAATATTCAATCTTTTTGTAGGTTGGCCCTGAGGTCGCCGGGATGTATGGATTGAGACATTCTCATACTACAATTGTCACGCGAGCTGAAAGCGGAGAATCTGTCGAATGGGTGGTTAAATGTGTTGCATATGGAGGCACTGACATTATACTCGATGTCGACGGCGTCTATTACTTGAAAGGAAGGCTTCTCGCTTTGAATGTGAAAGAGACACCCAAATTTTACTACGAACCTGATTTTCAACTTTTAGCAAATACCTCGGAAAACTTACCGTGTAACCTTGCTAACGGTGTTAGCGTGACTGCTCTTGGAATAATAGTTTCCCGTGTCAATCAACCTTTAGAAATTGGACGAGAGAACGTATCCCTCATTATTAAACACTCAGATTACAATCCTGACGTACGTAAATACATTTTCTATTTGTGTTAGAGTGGTTCATTTATTTAGGAATATCTTTCTTAGACCCAAAATCAAAGTTTGTTTGAGGTTGAGTATAAGTCAATGTGGTCCAGGTTAATGGAAAAGCTACAACCACTCATGATAGTTGGTCGAGAGGTCATGGTTACCGGTCACATTGTAGGCCGTAATGAAGAGAAACATATGTGGATTGTTCAGGTTAGTCAATTGTAGCTTCCAGTTTCATTCTAAGTTGACCTATTTCATATGCAGCTCACAGGCATTAGTGTGACATCTGGTTCTGAAACCCTTTCTCCTACAATGCCCCCCGAAAGCGGCTCCAGTTTGACTACGCCTAGAGGCCGTGTAAGGGCAAAAATGTAAGATTCTTTATTATAAATTATAAAAGTACAATACTTCATTGTCCACTGACCCTATATGGACAGGATATTCACTGAAAGTGAAAACTCCCAAACATCTGGATCCACATCCACTTCGATCGATGCATCTATACCTGAAGAGGAAGCGAGCACAGGAAAGGGAAAGGGAAAAGCTACTACGAAACCGCTCTCCTCCAGGTCCCCAAGCAAAAGATCTAAAGGGAACGGATCTGACAACGACGTTTAAATCTCACTAAAGTATAAGCATTTAAATCTGTAATTATTTAAATCAATTGAATTCTCTTCCTAGGCCCAAATTACGCGCCTTTACAATCTGGTTGCAACTCCGAAGTTCATGGAGTATGCGGCTTCAGTATATTTAATTTCTTCTTATTTCTGTATTTAAAATACAATTCCTTCTTGAGGCTTACGCCTGGCACATTTCTAAAGATCTCTGGATCAAATTGTTTTACCTCTTTCTCCAATGTCTTTCGTTATACGGAAAGGTTGTTAAAGTTGAAAACCTTGAAGCAATAATTCTCAATCCCCATCCATCTTTGCTGGAGGTTGAGCTCAAATTTAAGTCTTAGGGTGAGACGATCACATTTGACTCACAAAACCTTAAAATCTTATACATTCCATTACGGCGCGATCATTAAGAACATCTGATTCATATGCTGTATATAACCGGCTTAAAAGCTTTTTCCACATAACTTCTGTTTCAACGGCAACAATCCCCGAGATCTAGGCCTTCTGTCTTAGATCTATGAATATGTGTTGTTGTTCATGCATTTCCGCTGAAGAAAACTTTCTTCACGGTGCCGGTATCAATTTTGGTCATCTGTAGTGACAACCAACTACATCAGCTTAATTTGTATCTTCCAACGAGAAGCCCTCTAATTAAAATACCACCTCATTTATTTCCTGAGTTCAATCCATATCCAATCTTACCTCACAGAACAGATGCCTATTCCTAACGGTAGAGCCGCTGGTTCAGTTGATGAAAACACTGAAGCATCTTTGATGTCTCGTTTCGGAAGCGAACTACCGCACAATTTGGGACCAGCCGATCGTACTTGTCAACACTGTGGCGCCATTCGCTGGCGTCAAGAAAGAACACAGCTTGAGGCTAAGAAGAATAGTAATGTGTTTTCCAATTGTTGTAAACAAGGTGATATTACTTTACCAATTGCATATTTTGAAGGGGAAACTCTTCCACCTTCTTTACTTGAACTATACACTAAATCTACCGAAGGTGAGATCCTGCAATCTCCGTCTGTTAGTCCAATTGCTAACCTGTTTCGAAGTAGACGCCAAAGAATTTCCGAAAAACTTGACAATTTACAACAACCTGGTTTCCTTTGCTTCCATGGGGGCCTACGTCGATAATTCTGTCAATGGCCAAAAAGGGATCTACACATTCCGCGTTAACCGACAACTCAACCATAATATTGGTTCTTTATTGCCTGTTGATGGAGAAGAACCAGCATTTGCCCAAATTTTTATTGTGGGTGATGGAGGAGACGAGGAAGTCAACCTTCGTGCAAATAGGCTCCACAAAGACAAAAGGATTAGTCGAGCTCTACTTACAAAATTGCAAAATATAATCAATGAAGTGAATCCTTACGCCGTTTTCTTGAAGGACTCATCTGTCGCCATTCTTTCCGACAGCACTACTCGAGTTGTACTGAAATCACTTCCTCCTGGTCACCGCGAGATGAAGACTTACAATAAGCCTAAACCTAACGACGTCGCTGCCTTGATCCATGGAACCGGGGAAATCGACGTAAAGCCTCGAGATGTGGTTCTACGACATAAAGATGGTCGCATTGAACATATCACTGATCTGCATTCTGGGTATTTAAGCCTTCGATATCCGTTAATGCTCCCCTTTGGGTCTCAACAATGGGACGGCAATTTTGTGTCACCTACAATGGGAACAAACATAAATTGTAAGTCTCATTTTACAGCACTACAGTATAAACAGCTAATATATGGTACTTTTCCAGGTAAACGGGACCACTATAATGTTACAGAGCTTCAATGGGCCGCTTACCTATTGTTTGAACGTCAAGCCCTTTTCTCCCCGTTTATTCATGGGAGGAGACTAACCCAACAATTCATTGTAGACCTTTACCTATGTGTAGAGAGAAATAATTTACGATACGTCAGAAATAATCAAAGAACTATTAGAGCAGAATCGTATCAAGGCTTAAGAGAAGCGTACAATGATGGGAGCGCTCCAACTGGACGACAAATCATCCTTCCATCTTCGTTTGGTGCCGGGCCAAGGCATATGAATCAGTTGTATCATGATGCTATGGCACTTGTACAAGAGCTTGGAAATCCTTCTTTGTTTATCACGATGACTACCAATCCGGACTGGGAGGAAATTCGGGCTGAATTGCGGTATGATGAGAGTGCCCAAGACAGGCCAGATCTTGTAGCTCGAGTGTTTCACTTAAAACTACAAAAATTACTAGATGAATTGCTCAAGAAAGATCGTTTAGGTGTCGTCATATCTCATCTAATGGTTGTCGAATTTCAAAAGCGCGGCTTACCCCACGCTCATATATTATGTATTCTCGACGAGTCTTCAAGGCCTAAGACAGCAACGCAAGTAGATACAATTGTCAGTGCAATTCTACCGGATGAAAATGAGGATCAACGTCTATTTACCTTGGTCACAACCCATATGCTCCACGGTCCCTGCCAAAAGCTTCCGTGTTGGAAGAACGGCCGATGCAAGTCTAATTTCCCGAAACCATTTGTTGATGAAACATCATTGTCAGACGAACAATATTATAATTATCGACGTCCTGAAGATAGTCGAAATTTCAAGAAAGGGTCGCATATATTTACTAATGCTCATGTGGTTCCTTACAACAAGTACCTACTTCTTCTACTTGAATGCCATTTGAATGTCGAAATCCCCATTGGTATAAGACCAGTGCGTTATCTATATAAGTATTTAACTAAAGGTCACGATAGAACTCGAGTTCAAATACAGATTCACGTACGCCTTCATATCTTTTGAGATTGTCGCTTTAAACTCATCTTTTCTTTGAACTATAGAATCAGAACGGAAACAACGTTAATGTTGTTGATGAAATCCTCGAGTTTCAAGAATACAGATACATAAGCGCCCCTGAATGTAAGTATGCCATAATTTCAGCGAATGATTTTATATTGATATAAAACTTTTTCTAGGTGCCTACCGTCTCTTCCAATTCCCGATGAATAGCAGGGCGCCATTTGTGGTTAGACTGATGATACATTTGGAAGACGCTCAGTACGTGTATTTTATGAATGAAGAGGTCATTCAGGATCGAGTGATGATCGGGCCACCGCCGCGCTCTACTCTCACCGAATATTTCCGCCTGTGCGCCGAAGATGCTGAGGGAATTGGCGGTGTGAAGGCGAGAGACGTCTTCTATGTTGATATTGTCAAATATTTTAAATGGAACGATAAGAAATTCACCAAAAGAAAACTTCCTTTGAAGGCAGTTGGAAGAATTCATTTTGCAAATGTCACCGATGGCAAAAGATACTATCTGCGTATGTTGTTATGCAATGTGAAAGGTGCCAAATCCTTTGAAGATCTACGTACCGTCAGAGGCCGAGTCTGTACGACGTTTCGCGAAGCAGCTGATAGATTGGGTCTCCTGGCGTCTGATAAACATCATGAAGCGGCATTGCAGGAGGCATCATTCTGGGCCTCAGCATCTCAAATGCGAAAATTACTAGGGCTCACTTTAGTGTACGGCGAAGTAGCAGCACCTGATTTATTATGGAATAAGTTTAAATCTTACATGATAGACGATGTTGAACCGTTATTACATCAATTGAATTCAAGCCTGGAAATTACAGAAGGAATGAAATATGCGTATGCTTTGAAGATTTTGGATTTATTTCTTAAGGACATGGGGCACAATGTATCATCGGTGGGATTTGGCTCCGAGTTAGTTGAATCACTATATATAGAGTCACTTTCTTTGTATTCACCAACTTTGTCACCAATAACCGATCAATTATTAAGTATCGATGCATACGATGAAAGATCGAACACGTTGAATGAAGATCAATCAAAATTCGTGGATTTTATAGTTAAAGGACATGAGGAGTCTAGGCAAAGTTTATGCTTTTTGGATGGACCCGGCGGAACCGGAAAAACATATACTTTAAATACTTTATTGTATTATTTTTATGCTCAAGGTTTATGCCCCATTGCAGTTGCATCATCTGGAGTTGCTGCGATATTATTAAAAAATGGGACAACGGCCCATTCAACATTCAATATTCCAATTCCAATTGATAAGGACAGCAGTTGTGATCTTAGCGGTGGTGATGCTAAAAGTAAAGCTCTAATAAATGCCCCTATCATCATATGGGACGAAATTTCCATGCAACATCGACTTGCAGTAGAAGCTGTCGACCGAGCTTTGCGCAATATAAGGAAATGCCAGGCTCCGTTTGGAGGTTTAAGCGTCGTGTTCTCTGGAGACTTTCGCCAGACGCTTCCAATCGTTGCACATGGAACTATGTGGGATCAGAAGGAAGCCTGTGTGACTAATTCATATATATGGAAATTAATTAAAAGCTTTAGATTATCACAAAATTTGAGACTCAACACTGAGAATCTTCCAAGTCATGATCCCACGTCTATATTCAGTAATTGGCTTCTACAGTTAGGTGAAGGAAAGTTACAAGATAAAGATGCTCAAGTAGTACCGTTACAGCACATCAAGATTGATCTAATCAGAGATTTTTCAACTCTCCCTCATAACTTAATTGAATGGTTGTACGATGATTTACAAAGTATAGTTCAGACTGAAGACGACAACATTTTGATTAATTACTACGAACAACGCTCTTTCATCACGCCTCTAAATTCAACTGTCCATGATGTGAATCAGTACTTAATTGATAAACTCCCGGGAGAACAAGAACGTTGTATCTCGATAGACGAGATGAAAGATTCATTTTACGACCCGGTTTCAACTGAATGCCTCAATTCAATCAATTTCCCTGGATTCCCCGACCATATAATAGAATTTAAAGTTGGGCAACCTATTATGGTGATTCGCAACCTCAGTTTAGGCTCTGGTCTCTGTAATGGTACCAGACTATTAGTCTTGAAAGCCTCACCATATGTACTAAAATGCAGAATTATAACAGGGCCTAATAAAGGGGAGATAATTGCTTTGCCTCGAATGAAATTGATTCATCATGGCGACTTACAACACCCAATCCCATTTTCTCGAGTACAGTTTCCAGTGTCAAGCGCATTTGCGTTGACAATCAACAAAGCACAGGGGCAAAGTTTAGGGAAAGTTGGGATATTTCTCTCAGCACCAGTATTTTCGCATGGACAGCTGTACGTTGCGCTTTCCAGATGTACGTCTTTGGCAAATATTAGACTAGGCCTTGTCTCTCAAATTGGACAACAAAGCACTACAAATATTGTTTTGCGGTCGCTCTTACAAGATGCGTCGAAATAGAATTTCTTTCGGTGTGAAACTACACAAATGGCTTCTAGGGAACCAGATAGCGCGATCAAAGTGTAATTCATCGTTGGTAACAGTCACACTTTCATTAAGTCAATACAATTGAAACTTTAAAATTTGTATATAGTGGCTTTCTGCTATAGGAAAAGAATACGGCTTGCGTTGTTTAATCTCTCTCCAGGGCCTCTGTCTGGGCCACATCTGTAATGGTTGAGGATTGGCATCCCTCATGAATCGTGTACGCCTGGCCGTGACAAGACATATTTAACTTGAAGTGAGTGGTGAGTCTAATTATAATTTTGCGTTGGTTCAGGATGTCGTCGAAAACGTCAATTCATGAGACCTACGGCATAAAAAACGGAAATTACCCAGTATTAACCAATGAGTTGCAATGAATTGATGTAATGTAAGGATAATGGTTTGTTTTCAATTAATACTGGCGGAAATGTCAAGTAGAAATGCTATTTTGTTTTAAATTGACGTCTCTGAGGTATGTCATTCATAAACAACGATTTGACGGTGTGCAGCTCATTCTTTGTGAAAAAAGGTTTCATAGTATATGGTGTGAGGATTCAACATATCCATGAAATTCTTAAATATATATAGTTATATATTTTGCCAACCAAACCATTACAACTCATTTATAGGATTTTTTGAAACTTTCGATCTTGAAATATATATACAGATCTAAAATATTTTTGACGGAGATTACGTGATGAGTACTCCTACACCCTTACGCCACATCATTTACCACCGGTAACTGCATCATTTAATGCTTTACAGCACTACTTTGATCTACACGATGGGGGTTAAGTTTGAGTGCATATTACTTTAGACATTTCTTACTGATAACTATAGCGAGCGCTGTGACGGGACAATACAATGAGAGTGGAGTTAATTTCGTACGAATCAATGACACTTTCGTGTTGTTCAAAAATAATATTGTAAATCGACAGTAAACCTTGCACAACGCGTTCAATTCACAACGAATTCGATGCCGGACAAAATTTTATGCAAGGTGACCGTTAACCCATATGTTGCTGATGCCATGTTGTATGAATCCCTTCGGGAGGCAATTGTAAAATGTCTTCTGATATTCAGAAATCGAAATAGTAATTTCTGAAGTCTCAGGAAATCACGGAAGTTAACGTGGGGCGGAGTACTCAGCGTCTTTGTAGTATAACGTGCGACTGCCAACGTGAGTGACGGGTGATGAAACTTCAGTGGTTGATAAATAAAGGTTTCCTTGACGGAATAGATTGAGATTGAATGTAGGTGAGATGGAAAGACATTGGTGAGTGGTATCAGAGTTGAATTATTCGATCGATATGAATTTGTATGTAATATTTACTACCTGGACATATGTAATCATGCAACTCCCTGATGCCGTGTAGTTTAAATGTATCACTTCCTAAGTCATTGGGGCTTAAGGCGGGCTTGCCCGCCGAAGGCTCTAGTTGAAGAATATTCATAACATGAAATTATTTTGAAAAAGCTTTAAAACATAAATGGGTGTACCAAGAAATGCAACTTATAAATATAATTTTTTGAAAAAGTTTGAGAAGGCCTCACCCAAGGAGCACATGTACAGCACATCCTTTCCCAGCTTGACTTACTCAAATCTTACAGCACTGGGAGGCCAAAGTGCATAAATTTTAAAAGCATTTTGGGCAAACTTGAACTGCCCTAATAACACAACAGATGTTTTTGCCTGGTTATGGCATGGTATGGGCATGATCATCATTGTGAGACCTAGACAGAGCTCTCAGATATAGCAAGAGAGGGGCAAATTTGTCCCCTCCCTTGCTAGAGAATCTGAACCCTCTAAGCAATACACCCATAACTCAGGTTTGTACGCAAGACAGAGCCTTGAAAAATCCCTACCTTGTGGGAGAACCATGATTAATGCTGCTTCCACCTTTGCATTCAAAAGAGCTAGTTTCAAAACGGTTTCTGCCAACTCCAGTGAAGAGTAGTCACAGAGATACAACTTATAGCACGCCAATGTCCAGCGCCCAAGTGTCTTGATATTGTCATGGCCTACTCCTAAAGCAGCTCACAATGACGCGCCTCCAACCCTGGAAGAGTGGCCAGAGTTTCCCGTCCAGCTGTGCAATTCCCAGACATTGATACATTGAGTAACCACAGCAGAACGTGTTAAGTTGTGTCAAACACCAGTGCTGTCAAAATAAGCAGATTAGGTAGCCAAGGGTCCACCATCAATTGCCATACAATGATTGATTGCCTTGACTAGGCACAGGATATTTGGTTGGCTATTTAGAAAGATCATTTGTGGAAGTCCCACCTTCCTTTGCGCTGCAAACGCTCAACGTGATCAAAGGCAGGGTAATTTGTGAGGCCTCATATTGCCAGACCAAGTCGAGCCAGATTGTTCCCCCAATCTTGTCATTGTATGTGAGTTCTGCCAATTGTGTGAGCCCCCAAGAAGCATAAATTGCACAGTTCAAAATGGCAGCATATTTGTTCAAGCTGTTACTCAAAGTGTTGTATAAAGCCAGAAAGTGTTTTCTCATTACAGCTGGCTTCAACTTCCTTGCTGGCAACAACATGTCCATTTGTGCCAATGAGCATAAGAATAAAGTGACTCAAGGAGCCACGGCTTGGGGGGGATTGTACATCATAAAAAAGGTGCCATGCCTGCAAGCCAAAGATGCATTTTGCAAGTGTTTTCAAAGACAATTTTTGTGAGGTTATTTTGAAATCATTTCTACCAGCCCACACACAGAAACCTGATATGTCTTGAGCAGATGCCGGCAATGGAAATTCAGTTTGTCCAATTGTCCCAAGGTAGTGCAAGAACTTCTTTACAGCACTGTTGTATCTTAACTGTGTGTTAAATCTCCAACAACTTAATAGATCTAATTGTTTGATGGAGGACAAAATTGGTCCCCTTCCAGACAGGAAAGCCTTCAGCTCCCCTGAATGTGCCGTTGGGCCCATCTGTTTGCTTTGAGTTTGATTATAAGAAAGAGCTCTGAATGCATAAGCTACCATTTGGATTCATTCAAAAAGACTTATAGGGATAAGACAAACCTGTGTCAAAAAGGTTAGAATCACGTTTTAGATTTGAGAGTGATCATGAGACTGGTGATTTCTAAAAATCTTTACCAGTCATGTAGAGAAATTTGTATATTTCATACCTTGCTCTTTCTCTATTGGTTTTGCACCTGAAGATGAAATGTAAGATTTTTCTACAGATTTCTCTATTTCTTTATTTGATTCTTTGTTAACAATTTTTTTAGATTTCTCTATTTCTTTATTTGATTCTCCATTAACAATTATCTTGTTTCTAGGTTCATTATCTATTTCAAAGAAAAAAGACCAAATTTTTTATCTCAATTAAACTTATTATTTCTAACAACACAAAAAATTTGAATTGTATACCTCTTGGCACATTGCTATATGAACCTGAATCAGAGTCTATTACTCCCAAATCATTGACTGTTGTCTGATTTGGTTGGAGTCTTCCTAGTTCATTGGTTTTTGCATTCACAAGTGATATACCAATTCCCAGATCATTGATTTTAGTCTGATCCAATTGGACTTGTTTATCACCTCCTTGAATTATTATTCCTTCTTCAATTCAGTCTTGATTTAAAACTGTGAGTGGTTTAAGGGTTTTATTCCCTTGCAATCCAGTTAACATACTTGCTACTGTTTCTCTGTTGCCTGTCTGGTTCCCTTTTCTCGTGTTCGGCCCGACATAATTAAGGTTTATAATATCTTCAAAACAAAAAACAGCAAAAAAAAGAGACGGCGAGAAAAACCGCCGTAGGGAAAGACCTACGGGCAAGACTGGATGGGCAGGGGGATTCTAGGAAGATGGAATCCGGGAGTCCAATCATTCCTGTGGCTGCTGGCATGTTGTTCATCAAAAGCGCTTCAAACAGACCGGATTGGATCCGAGATTCTGAAGAGTGTGCTGGCGGGTTTCGAAGTGTTGATCAGTAGTACCGGGGCCGGGGCCAAGATCAGAGTGCTGAGCTCTGCAGAGACGTCTCCGCCTGCGGTAAACCAAGTTCATGATTATTCGCCTCGATCGATCAACGTTATAATGTCATCGACAAAAGAAGTTCATAAAGTCTTGACTATCGCTGGTAGTGATTCGAGTGGTGGAGCCGGAATACAAGCAGGTGCAGTGACCTCTCTTCACCCTTCTCTTACACGATGACATTATCCATATCTGATTGAGATGCACTCTAGATTTGAAGACTTTCAATAGTCTTCAGACATATGGACTCTCTGTCATCAGTCAGTTCCTCCCCGGAGTTTGTGATTTGCCGACGACTTGCGCTCAAATTCCGATTGTTACTCGACTCTCAAAGCCGCGGTGACCTCTCAAAATACTCAGGGCGTCACAGGCGTAGAGTCGATTAGCTCGCCCATGGTATACAAACAAATAGAGGCTGTTGGCTTAGATATAGACATTGATGTTATCAAGACAGGTTGGCTTTCTCTCTCTTTTGACAGGCTCTTCCTCCCTTGGATGCTAAGAATGATCGCAAATGGTGTAATTCTAAACCTTGTACCCAAAGGCATGCTTCATAGCTGCGAGATCATCAACGCAGTACACGAGGGTTTGATAAGGCTTTATCCGGATGCAAGTTCGAGACCAATTCTTGTCATAGACCCTGTGATGGTCTCAACCTCCGGCCATCATCTTCTTCAGCCGGATGCAGTCGAAACATTATCTAAAGTGCTTTTGCCACTTGCAACCCTTGTGACACCGAACGTGGATGAGGCAATAATCCTTGCCGGATGGCGAAATACGAATAGAACAATTTCTACCCACGAAGACATGAAAGCGTGTGCCAAGATCATCGGAAAATCTGGACCCCGAAGCGTACTCATCACCGGAGGTCATTTTTTGCCCGAGGACCCGATGATAACCGATGTGCTGTATGAGTATGACACGGATTCATTTCAGATATTTTCTCATCCGTCAGTTTGTCGAAAAGCTCCACGACATATACCAGGCAAATAATCGTGTTGTATCGTTTTCAGGAGAATCGACACACGTAATACTCATGGAACGGGCTGCACACTATCAGCCGCCCTGGCTGTGTACCTGGCAAAGGGGTGGACTAGTCAGCTACATCGCTTCGCGTGATTCCTTTATACAGACGCGGGGAACCAGTCGAAGTATCTGATCTTCTTCATGCGGGATTGTAGTCGCAGCAGCAGTTGACTCAGCAATAAGATTTGTGGCGGACGCAATGGCGTCGGCTTTTGTGATCGGGAAAGGATCTGGACCGCTCAATCATCACCACAATATCATTCAACGGCCACTATCTTTGTATGTATGCTTGTTTGATGATCACCGATCATATATGGCTAATGACCCTGTGATTACTCACAGGCCCAATAAACATACCTTATATCCCTTTACGTCAAGCCTCGTTGAGGCATGCCGAGATAAATGGACCGTCTTCACGTCCACCCACAAATTTCTCCAAGGTATCAAAGACGGCACACTTCCTAAAGAGTGTTTCAAACATTTCTTACAACAAGATTACGTAGGTGACTTGTGCAAGGATATTTAACTCCTTGACGAGCTGTCCAACATTTGCTGATTTCACCGCATCGGATTATCCCCCCTTATTTAGATCTTTTTGACGCATTATGCTCGCATCCATTCTCTCATGGGATTCAAATGTGATTCCATGCAGGAGATTCAAGCCACTGCCAACATTGTTCAGCACATAGCCGAAGAAAGCAAACTCCACATAGAGGTACGTCTGCTCGCGACATTCTTCTCGCATTTTAAAGACAACTCTGACTGATCTTCTCGAGGTCAGATTTGTAAAGCGTGGGGTATCTCAGAAGACGACTTTCACCGCACCCAGGAGTCAAATCACACGATAGCCTACACTCGGGTACCAATTTGTCATCTTTTTCATGCATCTGGCAAATAAGTAATGAATGCTTCAATCATGCGTTATAGTATGTGATGGATATAGGGTTTAGCAAGTCCTTGTTACACCTACGCGTGGCAACTGCACCTTGTTTGTTAGGATACGGTGAGATGGGTCTCAATCTGCTTCAAGACCCAGCTACAGTCAAGGAAGGAAATCCGTATTGGGATTGGATCAACAATTATGCAGGTGAACGATTTCAAATTGCTGTGAAGATGGGTCGCGATCTGTTAGAACACTCTGTCAAGGATGATGTTGCTTCTACCAAAACCTTGACCGAATTGCGTGGCATCTTCACAAAAGTTCGCCTTATTCTCATCTGATCTATTCTCATAAGTTACAAAAACTCATTTTCTTCCTCTGCACAGGCCGTCGCGCTTGAGATCGATTTTTGGCAGATGGGGCTGGACTGTTCATAGATTGACATCGGCAAATTTTGGGGTGAATTGACTGAAGCAACTCGGCTTTGTATTCTTGAGACAGATTTAATGTATATACGTGCGTGATCTGACCGGCTCAACTGTGCATATACCACCTAGGATAACGATACCCAGTGATGCTTTGTCCCAAAATGATCAAGGGCTCTCACAAAATCCAGCCTGCTTCAGTGCTTTGACGTCTGTGGGTACTGGGAAAAATTTTCACCAGCTTGTGGTTGACATGTGTAACAAGAAAGAAATCGAATATACGATCTTTAGATGGCTCAGCACTTGAACTGTTGCATTCAAGGAGCGCTAATCAGACCCTCTAGATGCTCCACAGCTTGCTAACATTCGAGGTGGCTTGCTGCTGATAAAATCTCGAACTGACGATCCTCGAATCGCGAGCGGATTCGAGCGACTTCAGTCTAGGGAATGCGTCGGGTGTGCGCATCCGCAGGAGCTGCTACCTTGGACACATCCCAGTCAAAAGTTTATATTGTAGCTAGCGTGATTGTGATCTAAGGTGACACTGCTGCTACGCGAAGGTTTTGTAAACTGCTCTACGCACCATGAGAAGTTGAAGTTACAGGGTCTTAGCTTTTACTCACAGGCTATGCAGAAGATAGTCGACGTGCAGCTTGACAATCAGAGAATATACCAAAATGGGCATCCACTCACTCCTCATGATTCATTTCTTGACTTTGCATCTAAGCTCGAGCCGCAACTAACGCCTACAGGCAGACCATCTCCAAGACTCTGGTCAGGTTATTTTGGGAGCACTTTCATCATCGAAATTAATTGGGTTCTCACTGGTCGGTCCGAGAGTAAGTATGAATGCTCAACTGCTCAACGACGCTCTCAGGCCAAAGATGCTGTCCTCACCACCACGCAGTCAAACGGAATCCCTTCAAAATTGGAGCCCAATCTTCCGTCTTCGGATGAGTTATCTGATCACCCTTTGCCTTTAATTCGAACTCACTTTCATTCATTCTTCCTGCGCCAAGTCTACTATATAGTCCGCACTCACTGACCACACTCTCTTGCCTTAATTTGCCATTTTCTACATCCTGGTCCACGATTATTTCTACCCGAACACTTTCTTTAGCTTTACCTTACCCCTTGCAGCACACTTGACACGTTTTCATCTCTTTTGCATTTCAAACTATGTTCTCATCAATATTCCTAGCGTCTTTGATCTGCCTGCATGTCCTTTTAATACCTCATCATACGGTGCAAGCTGGCGTTCACGCCAACAGGTACGGTGCAGGGCAAATTGACAACAGCAAAAAACAACACTCTATGATGGTGCGCAAAAAACGCTTCGCTGTGGCGAATTCAATTCGGTTTACTGACCCACGCCTTCCTTACTGTTCCAGCAAGCTTGCGCTCATCCTCAGGGCGACTTCTACATGCAGAATTTTGCTACGAAAGCATGGCTTTCTTACCATCGAAATCCACAAACGATCCAACCTACGATTGCATCCAAACGATCAGTTATCAGCCTTTCCAATTACGGACCAGGTACCCGTGTGAGGCCTCGATCCAGCAATAACAAATGTCTCGCTTCCCAATTTCATAGCGAAACTGGGGTTGATTGGGCAGCTACCATGTAAGACGACTTGTTTGCTCTCATCTCTATTCAAGACATTGACACGGCGCTTTTCGCTCTTATGTAGGTATGTATGCTCAACTAGTCATACGCAAAAAGTCGACGCCGGTAATCCAATCAACAAGCAGCAATGGCTTTTCATTCCCGTACACAATCGTCGAGATACATACTACCTGGTCGCGGTTGATCACCTAAGTAAGCCTTTACCAGCGGTCTTGCTGAGGTCGACCAAGAGACTGATTTTTGGTTGTAACAGACGATATGCAAACTCGAGCTTTGTCTTCACGCACATTGCAAACGGCTGGAGGATACATCTCGACTTCAATGGACCTTTTTAACACTGTATGTTATTCACAACCTACTCTCCTCCCAAAAATGCAAATTTCATTGAGCTTTACTGACCACTTGCATTGTCCACAAACTTGCAATAGAGAGACCCTACTCAAATGTGGAAACTTGTCAAAGCTTAGATTTATTATTTGAGCACCGTAGCACAATTTATTGACCTGGCTTAACAACTCCTTTTACATATTTTTACATACCAAAGACGTATCGCAAGCTCGTTTTACCACCTTATTATGCCTCCTAGGACGCCGTAAATATACATGCAGCATATATTCAATACTGCTTACATTATCCCCATTTTTATCCATTCTCCTACACATAACATTTATCTATTGTATTCATAAAGGCTGGATCTTTTGTTGTAACGAACTTGTTTGGATCTACAGATTTTAAACTTTCAGGCTGATGGCTGCGAGTAACGCAAAACTTAACACAGAATAGGATCTTTTTTTACTACCTGGCACATTGATTTTGTCGAAAAATCTACTTGGAAAGCCAAAATGAGCCTTGATCACATCTCCACAGGTCTTAAGCTATCCTATATGCTGAAGCAAGCTTGCAAGATGTTGTTCTACCTCAAGGGTGGGTTAAAATGCCCTTCTTTCAAACTGATGAGCAGTTTTGTAGTCCCAGGATTGTGTTGCAAACTTGAATTACACCCCTGGTAACACTTGTCTTTCATCTTTACAGTATCAAGCAATGCACACATTTGAAACTATGGAATGTGTATGTCTAGATGTCTACTCCTCTTCTGAGTTTGTGTTGAATCTACATGCCCTTCTCATAACAGTGGTCATTTTCAACTCCACACTAAGATCCCTGCTAAGTCTGGCTTGCAGCGCAGAAAGTAATGGGGAACGCTGCAGAAAGCAGCGCGGGGTGCTGCCATTTGGTCAGCTGGGGCCAAGACCGTCTGCACTGCTAGCATATTTGTCTTGGACTCAAAAATCCGAGGTGTTCTCGGATCTCAAAGCTCAAAGAGACTTTCCCAAGAATTTGATCCAAGGTATTTTTTGGCGTATAATGATACCTCAGATGGAAACCCCGGACAACATCTGTCCGAGGATTTCCATCCAACGATGCCTTGGATTCACTAACCCGAGGGATCTATGTTTGAAGTGCTGTTCCCTACACCTTTCATTACTTTTTTTGCCACAAATTATTGGGCATTACACTTTTCACTATCAATTGGCCCACCCTCATCATTAACTGCTTGTTCACCAAACTCGGCATGTCCCAATATAGCTCCAATATGTGGTATCCAAATCACATTCCACAGAAGCTTGGATGGAATAATCAAACCATCATTATCCATCCCTCCAATCTCTTGAAGTCTTGGATTGAATCAGCTGCTTGGCTCAATCACAAACCAATCTTCTGAGTCCTCCAAGCACTTGTGGTTGGGTATCGTTTGAGAATCTCATCTCTGCTTCCCTTCAACACACACATATGTCTTGAATATCTCCATATGACATTTGTCATATATCTTTTTTTAATGATCTTGTATATTTTACTGTTGCTTAGAGCACCAAAGACCATGATGTCCCTCATGCAATTGATTTTAACCGGGACTCCTCTGGAAAAGATGAGAGTATCAAGAACCAACCAGGTTACAAGCAGGATGTCAAGGAACTTCTCCAGTATTACAGACTGCAAAAGCATGATAAGAACAAGGTAAGTTTGGATTATGAATCAAACATCAATTCAGCTTAATTTATAATCAAACCACTTTGATTTTTATAAAGTGGACTGTTCAAATTTCACTACCCATGTCCTGGGTGTAGCAAGTACTTTATCCAAAGTCTCAAATCAACAACAATATTCACAGCCATTGAGATTGTGATAAGGATTGACAAGCATGCCTTGGCCATAAGAAGGAAATCAAGTCAACAATCAAACACAGCAAGCAGGAAAATCATACAGGTTTTCATTCACCAACCCACTTTGACTGTTGAGATGAGGAAGATCATTGTGATGATATGGTTAATTTAACACACTCTTTCATGGAGTCAATGTTCCAATCTCATGCTGAGAAGTGCATTTAAGCTGGCCAATTCATCTTCAGACATGAGATCACCCATATGGGAAGTGCCAACTGCCAAAAGGGTTTTACAAATCCCTTCAGGCTCAGGTATTACATCAATCAAAGGTAAGTTTTTTAATCTTTTATTTAAACTTTCTCTTTTTTACACCAGATCAAATAGCTTACTATTGACTCCAAAGGATAATACAAGTTGCATATGATTAGTACAAGATGTATAGACTACCCAAGGTGATTGCTATGCATTTGCGGTACTCAAAGTTACATATGTACGCGTATATAGTTGTTGTATATATTTTTTTTTGGCGGGGAAAAAACAATCGAAGTATTTTTGAAGTATATTCCCCGCCAAAAAAAACTATATACGGCAACTATGTACATAAATA
This sequence comes from Melampsora americana, assembly GCA_022264835.1. Taxonomy (NCBI): domain Eukaryota; kingdom Fungi; phylum Basidiomycota; class Pucciniomycetes; order Pucciniales; family Melampsoraceae; genus Melampsora; species Melampsora americana. The sequence continues at coordinate 1,087,396 of JAIFHY010000023.1, read as the reverse complement.
TAGTTGCTTTGAGTACCCTAATTGATTGGATTAATTTCAAGTTAGATCAACTCTGATTTTAACTACTTCAAAGTCTTGTTAGCCTTCAGAATGGTTTCATGGAACCATTACAGTGATTTTTTGTTCCACCTTGTAGCATGATATCTCATTTACCACAACCTACAGAAAAAGTTAAGTCTTTTATTCACCATATCACCATGAAATATTCCAACTGATATCTTTAGACATATCCACCCTCTTTGCCAGACCACCAACTCTGGTACCAACAAAAATCAACATAGCTTTGGAAACAAAAGTAATCTTTTCTGCAGCTCATGCCATTTAATTGAGATAGTTCTCAGACACATGAAAGATATTCTTCCCACAAGTTGGCCACATTAGTTATCAAATCTAGATTGAAATCCCTTAATTTGACTCAATCCGGCAGGACACTCAAATCCAACTACTAAAGTCAATACTATCATTCTTATTCCTACTTTCTGACTGAATGATGAGCAGGATGACATGAAGATCAAATCAGATGAAGAAGATGAAGATAAAACTCTGGAAGAAGAATGATCAAGGTTTTGAGAATGATTGAAAAATGATGATCTTCTAGACTTATCTTTAAGTGATCTACTCTTCCTATTTATTTCTCTCATATCAATCACTCATCTTTTATTTATGATATCATTCTATCAGTCATCATCACCTCTGATGTGTGATTCTCTAGTGAGTGTATCTTAGGACCTCTTTGGTATTGTTTATTTGACCACAGAAAGATTGTAGAATGCAAAGACCATGTTCAACCTGTTTTTGGCCTGTGATATCATACTGCCTTATTCAATCCAATACCAAATTCAAAACTACATTGAATCATCAAAACATACTCCATTTTCATATGACTTATATGAGATTTCAAAGAAAAGATGTAAGATTGAAATTCCCTTTCAAATAAAGTAATATTAACAGAACAGATAGACTACCTTATAATTCATGAGACTCTAGTATAAATAATCACTACAAAACTTTGTCCTTAGTGATTTGATTAATCTAAATCAATCAATCACTCTCTTCTACTTTTCTTCAATCTTCTTTCTACACCAATTTCCAAATCTCACTCTAATCAAACCTGATCACTCCTTCTTCTTCTTCTTCTTCTTCTTTTTCATTCAGTTTAAAATTCTTTCGATTTACTAACTTAGAACAATTTCCTTAACTTCTCATTCTCCTTCTTCTTTTTCTTTTTCTTTTTTTACTGTTGCTCTTCTGATCATAATATAATTCTTATTAATTCCTTATTAATTTCAATTTCAATTTACTCATCAAATCACTAAACCTCGCTCTTCAATAAGTTCATTCCCATCAAACCCTCTCTCTCTATCAAAATCCCTCACCATTCCCTCACCATTTCCTCATCCTTATATATACCCCTTTTTTATTATTTTTTTTGAATAAATGAACCCCAAAATGTTAAATGATTTCATCAAACATATCTTAAGGAATCTTCTAAGAAATCTTGTAAGGAAATTTGATAATTAAATATTTATACCTGATGGAGACTTTTCTATCCACATTTTCTGGATTTCAAACCAAAACTTATTTCATCTAATTCTTCTGTGAATTCAACCGTTTATAAACAAATACAACCTTTTCTATACAATCAGAAATTACATAAAGAATCACAGTCTTTACAGGACAGCTTTAAGGAGAGAAAATCTGGAATGGCATTTGGTATGAATGGCTCTTGAATCAAATCTGTATGTCAATTGAAGTTTCTTGGAAAGATCCACCATTCAAATCATGCGCAGGTCAATTCTTCTTGAGACCTTTCAACAAAAAATGTGTCATGAAATTCATTACACTAAAACATTCTTAGATAAATCAGATTGCTTCTGACACTCTGATCCAGAGCCTGCAAGATGAAAACTTCAAAAAGTAAATTTAAATTGAAACCGAAGATGGGTTCAAGTGTGACACCAAGCTACACCAATCCTTTATAATTAAAACCATCAGATCTGTCAAGCAGGAGGAATGGTGGTAACTTGTGAACTATCAATTCAAGGGTGCTTCAATCAAAAATTTGTTTCTTGAGATAAAAAATGATGCCATAGATTTGAAATAAAAAAATAGAAGAATACAGTCTATCGCTACCACAATACAATAACAACATGAGCCTTTAAACAAAACTTCTTACCTTGAAACATCGATCATAATCTCACAGGATTTCATCAAACCTTTGGACCAGCAGCCTTTACCTCGGCTGAAACTTCCTTCTCGTACTTCTTGAAGGCATCATTAAACAATCCCGCGAGTTTCTTACGATCACTCTCAAAAGCGCCGGTGTTTTTCCAAGCTTTCATAGGATTCAAAACCGTATCAGGTACATCTGGTAAGGTTTTAGGAATCGCCAAATTGAAAACGTCAAAGTTTTCATATTCGGCTTTGGCTAGTGATCCATCGTGTATCGCGTCTATCAATTTACGGGTGTACTTCAAAGAACATCTGGCGCCAGTTCCAAATTTTCCACCCACCTGTCAAAGTAACGCATCATTATGTTAGTGAAGCATAAAGATATCAAGCTAGATTGAAAAGTAACAAAGATTCTGACCCAGCCGGTATTGATCAACCAACAATTGGCTTGAACTTTGTCCATTCGTTCGGCCAACATAGTCGCATACTTGGAAGGATGTAGAACGATGAAAGGTTGTCCGAAACAAGTGGAAAACGTGGGAGTAGGCCTAAAAAGTTGAACCCCAAAAGTTGTGAATTAAAATCTTTCTCGGTTTCAAAAGTAAGATGAAGCAATCAGTAAATTCACTCAGTGACACCATCCTCGGTACCAGGGGTTTTGGAGGTGTAGCCCATCAAGAACCAATATTGAGCTTGTTCTCGAGTAAGTTTTGATACTGGCGGTAAGATACCGTAAGCGTCACAGGTCAGATACACCACGTTTGACGGTTGAGAAGTCGATAAGCAAGGGATCTTTGCATTTGGGATGAACTAGAGAGCATTTACCAGTGTCATCAGTTTCTCACATTCCAACAGGTTCATCGTATAAGATGAGTAGTTTACCTCTATAGGATAAGCGCAACGCGTGTTCTCGGTTATGCTAGCATCATCATAACACGGTTCTCGCGAATCACCATCGTACACTACATTCTCAAGGATTGCTCCGAATCGAATAGCTCGGTAAATATCAGGTTCCTTGGCGGCACTCAAACCAATACATTTAGCATAGCATCCTCCTTCAATATTGAACACGCCCTGTGAGAATAAGTGATTTCATCAGAAAGCCATGTTTGATCGTTCCCAGTGAAGTTTTTGCGCCTACGTTATCAGACCAGACATGTTCGTCATCTCCGATCAACATACGAGCCGGATCAGCAGATAAAGTGGTCTTTCCAGTACCCGAAAGTCCAAAGAAGAGTGACACGTCCCCATCGGGGCCTTCATTCGCCGATGAATGCAATGATAATTGGCCAAACTTGACCGGTTGAAGATAGTGCTTGAAAAAGGATCAACAGATCTCAGTATATTCATCTTGATTATGTTTTAAAGGTCAAGAGCAAAGCAAATCACCATGACGGAGAAGATACCCTTCTTCATCTCACCGGCATATTCGGTACCGAGAATGACCATTTCACGACGTTTGAAGTTGATCTCAACGGAAGTAGCAGATGTCATACCACTAGTAAATCGATTGGCTGGGAATTGACCAGCATTATAGATGGTGAAATCGGGCTCCCCAAAATCTTCCAAATCCTTCTCCGTGGGTCTGATGAGCACTAAGGAAGAGATCCAACTGAGGATTGGTTTTCAATGAATTTTGTTACCCAAAGAAAATCTACGTACTGTTAGTCATGAAGAGTGCATGATAGGCACGAGCACAGATCACTCGAACTTTGATACGATATTTGGGATCCCACTTCAGGATGGATGAGCAAGGAGAGGAGTGATCGAAAGAGATCAGTCAAGTGTGAATCTGATACGGAAAAGGGCACCTACACCAGCAAATCCATCAAACACATAAACGTTATCACGAGTGTTGAGATAATCAATAGCACGTTCTCGATTGATTTCAAAGGTATGTTCATCCATCTTGATGTTCACGCTACCCCACCAAACGTGATCCTTCGAGGTTTCTTCATAAACGATCCGTTTATCCTTTGGAGATCGACCGGTTTTCTTTCCGGAGAAATTGATCAAAGCACCTGAAGCTGAGATGATCGCACCTTCGTTTCTAATGGCTTCTTCATATAATTGTGCAATCGGTGCATTTCGTTTGATATGCTAAAGAAACCAAACCGATGCTCATGAACATTTGCAATCAGAAGCTTTGAGAATGTGAATTGATCACTTGCAATCTTATCCATATCAAACCCAGCCTCTGAGAACATCTTGAGATCTTTCCCAACCAAATGATAATGAGGTTGACCAGCACTTGAGATAGAGATGAAGGAGTTCAATCAGATGAGCTGATCATCAAGAAAGAAAGAGAGAGAGATGAACTAAACTGAGAGACATGACTACCCGGTTCTTCAAAGAGATGCATGGGAGTGCCAGTACGGGTGAGAGGAGAGTTAGTATGAGAATGAAGTAAGTGAGCCATTTTGGATCGATTGAAAGTTCTTAGAGAGTTGATGAGAGGATGATGAGGAGATGAAAAGTAAGCGAAAGGAAGAAAGGTTTTCAGATTTTTAATAAATCAATCCAAAGTTGGATTAAGATGATGATGATGGATTGGTGTGAAGTTGGTCAACAAGCTGCTTAAAGAGTAGAACAACTAGTACCACAGTAAATGCATCGAGAGCGAGAGAGAGAGAGAGAGAGATTGAATTTAATGACGTCATTCCATTCTCACTTCAGTTCAATGGTCAATTACTAAACTGTGTTTAATCTTTTGAAAAGTATTTGATAAAGTACTTTGATCGAATTCTTAAACAAGTCTTAATCCAATTCATAAAACATCATCCTTCATACAATAGATATCCTACATCTTTTCTGATTCTGATATCCATCAGGTTCATCTACTTACTACATATCTTCAAAGATCTTGCATCACTTAGAAACTAGATCTTGAGGGAATTCATACCTCATTCAATTCTCAAACTGATCGAGAATAGGATGAGGTATGATTGTTGAACAAAGAAAAGTACAATGATCGGATTGGTTTGATTAGGAGACTTGTTGATTTATCATATCAAGACTTCGAATCAATCTCAATTGACTTTTTCTTTCCTTTGATCAGTTTCAAGTCTTTATCAAATTCATTCACAATCTTAACCTTACTCCTGATCATGTTCAATCTTACATAAACCCATTTCAAGATGTTTGGACTGATTTGCTTCAAGTTTTGCGGGAAGATTCGAAGACAAGAATCCTTTTCAAATGTTCACAGTGATCTAGGATGTGGATTCCATTTAACAAACCAAGCTTCTTTGAGTCAATTCAGCTCATTTGGATTGGATCATATCTCAAGTCGCTTGTGGGATGGGATCAGAGTTAATGGAACTGAGTGGGTTTGGAAGAGAAATCTTAGCCATGATGTTGATTTGACTGAGTTTGATCAGAGGTATGATGATCAAGTGCTTATAGAGTGTTATAAGTTAAAGAACGTGTATCCCAGTTGAGTGTGTAGTAGGATACGAAGGTGATAGGATCAAGAAGTGATTGTGAATTGAGAAGAGAACTCGAAATAAAAAAAAGAAATACAAATCATCAGTTCTTCAAGTCTTGGTTTGAATGAATTGAAGGATGATTTGGTTTTGGATTTGAAATATCAAGAAACAATAGTTTTGAAAACCACCTTTTTGGACTACATCCGATTTTGACCACAAGTTGGGTGAATTCACTGAGTGAAAAGTCAATTCAACTCATCCAACTTGAACTTCAACTTCTTCAAAAAAGAAAAAACAAACAGAATGAAATCAAAAACATCATCATCAAATCCAACAAGTCCAATCCCAAACAGTCCATCCACATCAACACCCACAACCACAACCACCACATCATTCACAATTGTCATCAAATTAGGTAAGTCAAACTTCAATTTAAAAAAAACACCATTCAATCAAACCATCACTCAAAGAAAAAAAGATCAATAATCTATAACTGAGAATTAGATGAATAAATCTTGAATGAATTTTCGAAATCCAAACCAAATCATCAAACAAATAGGTACATCATCCATCTTATCCGAAAGTAACTTAAAATTAAGATTAGGTTTATTATCAAATCTAGTGGAGATTTGTAATCGATTAAGAATAGAGGGTCATAAGATCATCTTAGTTTCATCAGGTGCGATTGGAATGGGAATGAGAAGAATGTTAAGTTTACAAGATGATCATGAACTTCATTCATCTCAACCTCAACCTCAATCTCAACATTCAAAATGGTCTAAGAAACCTAAATCTTTAAATGAAAAACAAGTTAAGAGATTTCGAAATTCGATTTAGATCAAAGTGAATTGGAAAAAAGAAAAACTTACAAAACCTCTTCTTCCTTCAAACCTCATTCGTTCTTTTCCTCTTTTCCTCTTTTCCTTTCTTTTCCTCTTTTCTTTTTGGATCGGTCGGGGGTGTTTTTTTTCTTCTTTTCTTTCTTCTAGGCTTTAGCTGCTATTGGTCAAGGTTATTTGATTGGACTTTGGGATAGTCTTTTTAGTCAACTTAATCAACCGATTGCTCAAATCTTATTAACAAGAAGTGATTTAGCAGATGTAAGTAAGATCTTCTGCTTTCAAATTCCAATCAGTTTTGCAATCCAATTCACATCAATTCAATTCAAACTCATCAATCTTGTTTTTTTTGTTTATATATATATATATAGAGATCAAGATACTTGAATGCATCATCAACGATTAACACTTTATTAAATCATGGGGTGATCCCGATCATCAATGAAAATGATACATTATCCATCACTGAAATCAAATTTGGTGATAATGATACTCTATCAGCTGTCACCGCTGGAATGTGTAAAGCGGATTATTTGTTTTTAATGACGGATGTGAATTGTTTGTTTACTGAGAATCCAAGAAAGAATCCAAAGGCTCAAATCGTTAGAGTCGTACATGATGTTGAAGGTGTTAGACAATTAGGTAGGTAATCTCACTCACTTTATTCTTTCAATCTCAATTCAATCTCTTTCACATTTGATTTCATCATTCATCAAGACATCTTAATCTTGAATTGATGATTTCTTTTTTTTCCTTCGGGGCAATCTCCTTAGTTTCGACTACTACACTTGGATCTTCTTTAGGAACAGGTGGAATGGAAACTAAATTGATCGCAGCCGAATTAGCCACCTTAGCCGGTGTGTCGACCATCATTTGTAACTCATTAAAACCTGAATCGATTCCCAAGATTCTCGCTCATCTACAATCCCATCAATCAAGTTGGTTTGATGCAGATGGTCTTCCACTTCAATCACCTGCTATCTTATCCTCACCTGATCTCATCAAGACTGTTTCGATGGATGAACCGATCTATACGGTCTTCTTACCGGTCAGAAGTCCATTAACTGATCGAAAGTTTTGGGTAGCCTATGGATTAGCACCCAAAGGATCAGTGGTCATAGATGAAGGAGCCTTTAAAGCACTCAGTCGTCAATCAAATGGTGGTCGACTCTTGCCGGTTGGATTAAGTCAAGTGTTTGGAAGGTTTTCGGTGGGTCAGGCTGTGAAGATCTTGATACCTAAAGAGTTTACAGATCATTCGAGATCGATTGAGGAAGAGAGGATGAAGAATGCTTCTGAGTTGAATTTGAAATCCTTGAGTATCAGAGAAGATAGACTTGAGCTTGATTTTCTTGAGGTCGGTAGAGGTTTAGCTAATTATAATTCGATTGAGATGTTCAAAGTCAAAGGTTTGCATAGGTCAGTTGATCTTGGGTTCTTGATGGATTCAATTCAAGTTTTGAGACTGATGATCGTTATTGTTTTTTTTTGGGGGGGGGGATTTCCTTTTGGGGGATGGGTTGGTGAGAATTAGTAATGAGATTGAAAATGTTTTAGATCATATTGATTCTGAACATGTGATTGAATCGATTGTGATGATGAAACTTTATAAATCATGAAAGGTTTTTTTATAGAACATCTAAAGTTTCAATCACCAATCTTCCAAAAACAAAAAAAAAGGAGAAAAACAAAAGAGAGAGAGCTTGAAGGTGACTGATGATTTGATGGGAAAAGTCATTCATTGAGAAAGGAATGAATTAGATGGGTGAACAAGTTGAATGATCTTGAGTTTTGATTCAGATATAAAGTCTGATCACTATGTACAGTCAGTGACAAAAAGTTTAGGGACCTGTACCATCACTCACCTATTTGGCACCTTTCAAAAAGTCTATGTACTCATTTGATGTTGAACTATGGGTCAACTTGGCTGTTGGACTTGGTGGAGTGGCATTTTGTGGTACATTTGGAGCACAGGCACATGTCTGGAAGGTAATAACAGAGAAGTTGTTTGGCATAGATTGAATCTCCCATAGGGTAGATGAAAACCTGACTGTGAAGAAAATTAATCAATTGGTTAGCTTACAGCTTACAGGACATAACTTTACTGATTAATTTGATGGGGGTACTTACAAATCCTGATCAGAACCATGATTTTGATTGAGAACAGCAATATATTGGATTTATTTGGGATGGTAAGAACCACACGGTCCATTTACCAGACAACAAACTAGAGTAGAGGAAGAAACAAATTGAGGACTTCTTAAAGAATGGGTCAGTTTGGACTTACACAGAGGTTGAGAACTTGGTTGGAAGGTTGAGCCACACAGTGTACATAGTCTTGCACATGAACTCCTATATGAGGTCTTTGTATCAATGGCTTAAAGAATGGGTACACAAGTCAGACAAAGGACCAATATTGGATAAAGTTAGATTGGACCTACAAGAATGGCAAATATGTTGGTGAATGAAGAAGGGTTTGACAATCCTGAGGGTGACACTGGTGACATTTTAGGGTGTTGTAGACACCAGGGAAAAGGTTTAACTGAGATGGCAAGAGCTAGAATGAGGAGAAGATGAGAATTATGTAAAACTGACTCTCTTCAATGCTCAAAACAGCCATACCTGTCAAATTAAAATATCTGTACTCACAAAAAACAGAAGTCTTTTTTAAACCCAGTTAATGCCCTACAAGATTGGTACAACTTCAAACCTTGAAAAAATGTCTGATGAAATGTTGATGATGAAGAAAATTGGTAAAGAAGTAAGAATTGGTCAGTTCAGAGAGATTTTGAACTTGAGAAAATCAAAGAGAAAACAAGTCTTACATGGTCATTTGTTTAGGATCAGAGGAGATTTGTTGAGATAGAATTTAGGTATGAGTAAGGAAGACATTAAGGAAACTGGGTGGTGCTCCTTGAATGCTTATAGGATCTACCCCTTTGAAAATTTTTAGCTAGAGAACTGGAGAATAAAAGAAGATTTGTTGTGGACATCATGTAAGGAATTGATCAAAATGGGCAGTATGAAATAGAAGTATAAGTTAAGATTTTTCAAAAAGATCAGAATTTTAGAATTCAGAGTAACTTTAAAGTTTGATCATAATTGATTTTTAACACCAAAGACTTGATTGTGTTTGAATTGGATGAGTGCAGATGGTATAACTTGAAAGTTAAATTTGAGTTTTTTCTTTTTTTTTATCTTTGAATATTTCCTTTTTTTTTGAGGGGGTTTACAAATTTGTTTATGTATTTGATGAATAGGATTGATAATCAACTTAGGTTTATCTCAAATTCTTTTTCCTTTTAGGGGTAAAGACATCTAAATTAACTGATAATTCGATTTCAGTGTTTTGATTTGTCCTCTAAGATCACATAGGCCAAAGTGGGTGAGACTTCACCAAGCTCATAGCTCTCACCTCTGTGAGTTTTGGGGATGGGAAACTCCTAATAGGTTCAATATGAACACCTGGAGGGGTAAGTCTGGTATCATAGAATAAATTAAATTCTAGCCATCTAGACTCACCCCTTCCAGGGCTAACCCCCACTCCTCCAAAAAGTGGTCTTGAACATCTAAATCTAAAGTTGTACTCTACATAAGCTGGTCATTTGAACTTTCTTCTGAGATCTCACAATTTATAAAGTAGATTAAAGTCAAAGAATGTGGAATGAATCCCCAAGCCTGTGAAAAAAATCAAAAATTGAACTTGTTGATCAAAAAAATGATAGAAAAAACTAAACTTGAATCTTAACCCATGAGACTTAAAAATCTGAAATATGTTCATTGAGCTTGATCCAGAAAAATCTGTAAAGGAGATGATGAAAAAAAAGAGATTTTCAAAAAAAAAAAAAAAAGAAAACTCACATCAGATTTTTTCAAACCTAACAAAGCATTTCCCCTTCACTAAAAAAACATTCAACAACTTCCCTTTGAATTGAAGATGGGAAAAGGTGATTGGAAGTGTGATTGGTCATAAAGTCTTAATCAATGTACACCTGAACCATAAGACCAACATTAAAGATATGAAACAAGCTGAGTGATGTGATAGATCTCATGTACATACAGCTCTGCTCAATCCTTGACTCATCCAAATAAGTAAATCATATGTGATAAATTGTGTAAAATTTTTCCAATTTGACAAAACCCTCCCAAAGATTCACTACATTTCATTCCCAATGATTCTGAGGCAATACTCTAGAATCAATTCAGAAGTAACAGAAAAGGTCTTACACATGAAGTTTAGTTAATGGAATTACATCAGAAAATTACATACATATCAGTGTATGTAGTCAGTTTTTTTGAATGATTTGTAAATCCTGTAAAAAATCACAGGTGGTCTTAAATATGATTCACACATTCAGACAAACTGTTAGCTGAGCAGCTCTGTATGTACATAATATCTCCTGACTTACTCATCCTGCTACACATTTGTAGTGTGAGTGCTATGGCTTCAGTGTACAATGATCAATGCTTGATGAGATGACCAATCATACTTCCAATCATTTTCCCCTGCTCAATTTAAAAAGAAAAGTTGTTTAATGTTTGTAGTGCCTAAGACTGAATTAGTTGAGTAATTTGAGTAAATAAGCTCAGCTTTGTAACTTAGAATGATGTCTAAATTCCAATCCTGAAGCTCAATCTTTTATTCCCTCTTCATAGGAAATATCCAAATCCAGTGTTCCAGTGTTCCAGGAGGGGGTAACCCAAGAAGATCAAAAAAAGGAAAAGAGATTTTTTCCTCAAGAAAAAGATTTCATGAACCCTAAAAAAGCCTTTTTTTTGACTTTTTTTTTCCAAGATCAACTTCTTACTTTATTCTTTAACTTTAAATCATTCTGCACATTTTGAAAAAAAATCTATAAAAACTTAATTTAACCATCACCCCCTCCCTTCTTCTTCATTATAGATAATCAATAGATTTTAATCTTAAAGAAGTTTAGATATCTATTTTTTTTTATTTTCTTTTTTTGAAATTTGAAGAAACTCCGTTACACATTTACAACCAAAGAAGAGAAAAAAAAAGGAAAAAAAACACTTGAAATAGAGGGAGAGGGATGAAAAAAAGGAAAGGAAAGGAAAGAAGAAGAAGATGATTAATAGAATTCGAAAGAGGTTGAATTAAAAACTAAAACTAAAGAAAAAAAAAGAAATAGATGAAGAGAGAGAAGTGTAAGAGATGAGATAGAAAAAAAAAAGGCTAAAGTGAGTGAGGGTTTGAACAAACTCATATATAAGACTTATGTATGTATGTATGTATGTACATTCATCATTCTTCAAAGAGTCAATTGGATTAGGAAAGAAAGGATTAAGTTTGGATCGATTGGGTTTAAGATGAATTGAAAAAAAGATCAAGAAGAAGAAGAAGAAGAAAGATGAGATGAGATGAAGTGATTGGATTGAATTGAGGTTAAGAAGTCGATAAATCCAAGACTAAGAACCAAGCGTCAACCTCTTGAATGATCCTTCCTGAATTCGAATCCTCATCTAAACCATCATCAGAGGTAGAAGTAGAGGTAGAAGCAGAAGAAGGCGAAGTAGAAGAAGAAGAAGCTGAAGTGAGTGAAGAGCTTGTAGTCGAATCAGAGGTAGTTGAAGAACTAGTGATCGATCTAAAATGATGTGAAGCTTTTAAAGTTTGATTTGAATAATATGATGCTTTGAAAATCGATTTTTGGAATCCGAACCGTTGGTAAAATCTCAGTGCGATCGAATTAGTGGCTTGAACATGTAAGCTTAATCGATTGGGATGTGATGATTTGGTTTGGGTGATCAATGATCTGAGTAACATTGAACCTAATCCGTGTCGACGGTATTGATGATCCACACATAAGGTTAAGATTCGAATCTCATTGGTTTCTGATTTATAGGTGGATGTGATAGATCCGATGATATCTAATGAGATAGGTTTTCTACCTGATAAAGGTGAAGTGACATGATGTAAAAGATGATGATGAGGATGAGGATGATGATGATGAGGATGAGTTGAAAGTGAATCGGATGAGATCGGATTCGAATCAGATTCTTGTTGTAGCAGGGTATTCGAACTTGGCATAAAAAAAACCAGTTTGGACTTTCAGTCCAAATACCCTTACTACAGTTTAACTTGGCATATGTATTTAGACTAGTCGTACAGGCCTAGACCCGCATACATTGTACAGTTATACATATCATGTAGATCTCGAATGCCTAGGCATTCGAGATGGCCATCTATCCTTGATGATGGCTTTGTAAGATAGAATATATATAGAAGAGGTTCCTCCTGAAGGAAGGAACCTCAGACCTTTTTTTCTTAACAATTTCATATACAACTTATCACCAATTTGATCCCATTAACATCTTAAAAGAACTCTCATCGCACACAAGCCCGTCTCATCTCTTATTCGAGCCTCGACGCACTCTTCCCCCTTGAAACCTCTTTTACACTGTTCCGGATCCATCCATATCTACCTTAGGACTAAACCCTTATTGTTTAGGGTTAGAACTCTTACGTGGGTTAATGTTCAACCCCGTTACACTGGTAGCGAGAGCTTAAAAGATTCTTATATGATTAAACTGACGAATCTTTGTTTATGTCTTTTTTGTTGATTGGAATTATAATGAAAATTCGTAATTATAGTTTAGGATCTCTATAAATTTCGAATCCTACTTTCTTATTTTAAGACGTTGACGCCTTAAAAAGAAATCAAATAATTCCTAAAGAAAACAATTAAGTCAGTAAAACATTTATTTGTCAGATTAGATATGGAATGAAAAAGTTATGATGTGATAAAATAATTGAAAAAGAATCTCATGAACCTCCTAATTTTGATATCCAGATTCTCTGCTAGCTAAAATTTAAAAGATGCCTTCCAAGAATGTTGAAAATGATCAGAGAATTGTTTTAACCGAAAGTCAATTTTCGGCTCTCTGCAATCAACTACCACCTCTTGAAGAAGGAATGGATTACTCACCTGAAGAAATAGCTGCCTTCTCAGATAAACAAATCTGCATTAATGATACGGTCAATGCACTATTTGTTGATGAATGCTACGAATTAGATAAGTATTCTCAAGAGATACTTGGAGTGGACGCCATAGGACGACCATTAAGGCCTAGAAGTACTTCAAAGAAGCCTTCTTCCAAGCCTGGAACTCCGGCGGGCTCTTCCCATGTTAGTGCCACTCCCGGAGCTGCATCCACAGTAGCCACTACTCCAACCAATCGAATCCAACCTATCCTTCAGCAAGCTAAGACCAAAGAAATATTCGATGATCTTGATACTATGGCTGAAGAATATAGGAGCAAAGGGAAGAAGAAGGATGATTTAATGGAACTCGAACCTTCTTCAATCCCTAATCCAGTAACCAACGCCAACAATCCCACCATTCCAGACGCAAATGCCTCTATTACCTTGCGCCCGGATCAAATGGCCAGCTTCCTGCAATGGCAGGAACAACAAGCTCGACGGATTCAGGAGGAATGGAACAATGAAAAAATCCAAGGTCCAGCAAAACCTCCGGTACAAACTCGTCGAGACTTCTTTCCTATCCCTTCCAGCGATGGGACCCATGACGAATCTACTCCACCAGCTAGTCCCAACGGGAGTCTTAAAGCCACTCCCGTATCAACACCCCTTCGAAAGAAACTAATCATTGATGATTCATTCGAGAAGGACGTGTTCAAATTAACTAAAGCTCTCAGCCAACGCAAGTCCGCTCCTTTCAATGGAACCAACCATAAGGACGCAGCCACCTGGTGCTCTAACACTGCTAAAGCTTTGCAAGTGATGTGCGCTTGCCCTAGTGTTTGGCACAAGGTAGGTTTTCGGATGGTCGATGGACCTGCTCTTGCTGAAATTGAAGCCGTCGTTGGAACTGAAGATCAACCTAGAAATTGGGAAGAATTTGAAAAGCTAATGATCACCAAGTTCCCCACCACTATGAACAAAACTAGCATCTTTGCTCGTTTTAAGCAATTTGCTTTTCGACCCAATGAAAAGGCTGCTGAAGCCTACGGTAGATTTAGAATTATTACCAACGACGCCGACTCCATCAAACTCAAGTATGAAGTTGAAGAATTATGGCTATCTAAGCTACCTCCTTTACTTAAGAAGGATGTAGCAGCCGCTGTAGATAGTTCATCAGAAGCAGGAGTGGAATTGGACATCACTCAAATTGTCAAAATTACAATCAATCGTGACAACCGCCTTCGTGAAGATAAGGAATCCGTTTATTCCACTCACGACAATTCACGAAAACACCCCAGAAATAATACAACTAAGAAACCTAACAGACCCTCATCAGTCAAGCGTCGAATAGATAATCCACGACCACCTTCAGATGAAAAGGTTTGTTATAATTGTTATAAACCTGGTCATATTTTTGGTACCTTGACCAATCAAATATGTCCTGAGAAAGCTACTGAGAGGACTATAAGATATTTTAAACGACCAGATAACTCTAAAGTATCTACTACTGTTGTTTCATCAAAAGAATAGGCGATGAAGGAGTGGCTCCTCTTTCCTCGCCTAGTCTTATTGTTCCTCCATCCTCCTTTTCTAGTAATTGTTGCAATGAATTAACTACTGAAAAATTGGATGATGAATTGAAAGAGCCTGCAGTACCTATTACTGAGCAATTGAATCCACGCTCTTTGAGCAATGGTCTGAATGAATTGAATGAATTGAATGAAGTGGATATAGTACATAATCCACCTGAGAATCTCCATAAGGACGAGTGTGTTGACCTCTCAATGAAGTCTGATCCTTTGGATGAAGACCAAGCCTTAGGAATAGGCCAGGTCCCCGTCTTTTTACAAGACCAGAGTAGCTTAACCTTGCCTTTAATTAATGCATCCTCACCGGCCAGTGAGCCCATTGAAAAGGTATTGGGGAATACCAACCTTAGCTCGGATGATATTCTAGCTACTATTGAAAGTGACTCAGGGTTACCCAGAGTCGACTTTATTCTAACACAGAATAAAATGACCGTGCGTGTCTTACTTGACACCGGTGCAAGAACAGCTTCCTATGTATCGAAAGCTTTTGTAGAACAAAGTGGCCTTCGTTTGCAGAAAGCAAAGGGAGCTAAAGCTATCACGGGGGTATGGGGAGATAGTAAAATGATTACTCATCTAGCCAAGGTACCTATTACTCTTGAAGGATTAAAATTTATCCACGAGTGTCGGGTAGCCCCCTTGCAGAACTATGATATCATCCTAGGTATGGATTGGATATCTCAATACGCAGTTTCCACTGACTGGGAAACTGGAGTATGGTTATTAAAGGACAATAAGAATAATACTGTTCATTTTTCCCCTTCTGATTTGATTCCCCCTTCAGAATCAATACACCTCCTCGAGGGAGAATCTCATATTGATGCAGATGATCTACCTATCAACAGGAGCCAAATGAGACGCTTTTTGCGTCATCCCAATGTAGAAACTTGGATTATCCACGGTTCAGACCGTGTGGACTCTGTCAGTAATGTTGAAGGTCCTCGGGAGGAACCCATGGTTGAAATACCTCGTATCTCTGCCACATCTCCTGAATTGAAAGCTGTTGCTCAAGCGCTGATTGATAAGTATAGAGGACTTTTCAATCCCATTGAAAAGGCGCCAGAAAAAGAGCATGTAATAGAACATTTAATTGATACAGGCGATGCTAAGCCAGTTTCTCAACCTGTGCGACGAATGTCGCCCTTATTATTAGAAGAACTTCAGAAGAAGTTAGTCACCTTACACAAGAATGGTTTTATACGACCATCAACCTCCCCTTGGTCTTCCCCAGTTTTGTTTGCACGAAATGCTGCAGGGAAGCTAAGGTTTTGCGTGGACTATCGCGCTGTAAACGCTTTGACTAAGCGTGATCGACACCCACTTCCCCTTATCCAGGATTGTTTTGACAATCTTCAAGGATCCAGGAGATTTTCGAAATTTGATCTGCAGCAAGGTTTCCATCAGATGAAACTTTCCGCGGACTCTATTCCTAGAACTGCATTTAGTACTCGTTATGGACATTATGAATGGCTTGTGATGCCATTTGGACTAGTAAATGCTCCTAGTACCTTTCAACGTATGATGTCCGACATTTTGAGACCATACCTTGACAAATTTGTTCAAGTTTATTTAGATGATATCTTAGTGTATTCTAAGTCTGATGAAGAGCATTCAACTCATGTGGAACTTGTTCTTCAAGCTCTTCAGAATGCTGATTTAAGAGTCAGCGGTGGAAAATCTGAATTGTTTGCTGATGAAATACAGTTCGTCGGACATATAGTTTCTAAAGAAGGTATTCGTCCAATGAGTGATAAACTTGAGGCTGTGCGCCTTTGGCCAAGACCAGAAAATGTCCACGATGTTAGATCATTTCTTGGTCTGGCAGGATATTATCGTAGGTTTGTAGCAGGATTTTCCAAGATAGCTTCTCCTCTTCATGAATTAACTGGAGGAAATGTCACGAAGAAAGCTAAAATTCAGTGGACTCCAGCGTGTGAAAAGGCTTTTGTCACATTAAAAGACAAACTTTGTAGTGCTCCTATTCTAATTATGCCTGACCCTACGAAACCGTATGTGATTGAGACTGATTCAAGTGATTTCGCAGTTGGAGCTGTTTTGTTGCAGGAAGCAGCTGATGGAAAGCTCCATCCAGTTGCATACGAATCCACAAAGCTCAACTCAGCTCAGCGTAATTATCCGGCTCAGGAGAGAGAGCTTCTGGCTATAATTCACGCTTGGCGAAAATGGAGAAACTATGTTGAAGGAGCTGTCTCAGATACAATAGTTCGTACTGATCATGCGTCTCTCACATATTTCTCCAAGCAGGCCCTGCCATCTCGCAGACTTCTACGATGGATAGAAGAATTCAGCGAAATGACGATAAAAATAGAATATAAGAAAGGGACGACTAATGTCGTCCCTGACGCTTTGAGTAGACGGTCAGATCATAATGTCTTAGTTATGTATGAGCCGTCTGCTTGTTTAGAAGATCCATCTGATTGGCCACTGCTGGTACCTTACATATTAGATTCTCGTAATCTACCTGAATGGGCTACAGATGAAGCAGTGGCCAAAGCCGCTCGAAGTACTCATGAGTTTATATGG
Organism: Melampsora americana; assembly: GCA_022264835.1. Taxonomy (NCBI): domain Eukaryota; kingdom Fungi; phylum Basidiomycota; class Pucciniomycetes; order Pucciniales; family Melampsoraceae; genus Melampsora; species Melampsora americana. The sequence continues at coordinate 1,069,881 of JAIFHY010000023.1, read as the reverse complement.
GATTCTGACGCAGAAACCCTTCTTTGGACAGGAGGCAAAGATTCTAAAGAATCTAGCCCTTTTATTCCATTCTATCAGAGAGCAGATTTGATGGATAGTGTCCATTCCCGGTACGGTCATCGAGGAAGGGATGGTACCCTTAGCCTCCTTCACAATCGTGGTTGGTGGCCAGGCCGCTATTCTGATGTAGAATGCTTTTGCAAGCACTGTCCGGCATGTCAAATCTTTGACTCTCCCGATTTATTAAGAGAAACTGATCAACAGCACCCACTTCCTTCAGTAGAACCATTTGAAAGATGGGCTGTGGACTTTATCTCTCTTCCTGAAAGTAAGGAAGGATATAAATGGATCCTGACTATGATTGATCATAGTACAGGATGGCCATTAGCTATACCCATGAAAAATGCAACCTCGTCTAATGTAGCTGATGCTCTTCTGCATCAGCTTATTGAGGTATACGGCGTACCTTCTGAAATCCTTTCAGACCGAGGCCTTAACTTTTTATCAAAAGAAATGACCGCCTTTTATCAAGGATGTCATATTCGAAAGTTGAATACCTCAGGTTATCACCCTCGTACTAATGGAAAATGTGAAAGATTCAATGGCCTACTTGAACAAGCTTTGTTCAAAGCCAATAAATCTAAAGATCCATCGCGATGGCCAGAATATTTGGCGGAGGCATTGTTTGCCGTACGAATAAATAAAAGCACGGTGACTGGATGGTCACCGTTTGAGCTCCTTTATGGGGTATCCCCTCGTCTTATCACCGATCCCGCCAAACTACGACCCATCGAAGTACCAGATAATCCTGTTTCAACTCAACTTCGCTTGGAAAAACTGCGCGCTAATCGAAAAGCCGCTCAAGAACTACAACTCTCGAGGGCCTCGGCGAATAAGTCACGCTTTGATTCACGCTTTGAATCAAATTCAACGGGAAAACCATCCGCGTCGATTGTGAGCTATAAGATAGGGGATATGGTGAAACTTCGGAACGAGACCAGAACCAAGGGAGAACCATCTTGGTTTGGCCCGTTCGAAATCTTCGACAGCCTAGGAAACAACGTATATTTGTTATTAGACCACAAAGCCAACCCTTTTCCTCATCCTATCAGCGGGAATAGGCTCAAGCCAGTACACATCCGCGATAGAAACTTAGGAGAATCTTGGGCACTCCCTCCAAGATTAGTTCAAGAAATTAATCGAGAAGATTTAAAAATATCTAAATCAATTATAAAATCCGCCAAAATTCTTTCTAAAACTCAGCAATCAAGTTCAAAAATAAAGATAGTTGGAAGATTTGCTACGACATAGGAATGTCGTTTGTTTAGAGAGGGGGATATTGTAGCAGGGTATTCGAACTTGGCATAAAAAAAACCAGTTTGGACTTTCAGTCCAAATACCCTTACTACAGTTTAACTTGGCATATGTATTTAGACTAGTCGTACAGGCCTAGACCCGCATACATTGTACAGTTATACATATCATGTAGATCTCGAATGCCTAGGCATTCGAGATGGCCATCTATCCTTGATGATGGCTTTGTAAGATAGAATATATATAGAAGAGGTTCCTCCTGAAGGAAGGAACCTCAGACCTTTTTTTCTTAACAATTTCATATACAACTTATCACCAATTTGATCCCATTAACATCTTAAAAGAACTCTCATCGCACACAAGCCCGTCTCATCTCTTATTCGAGCCTCGACGCACTCTTCCCCCTTGAAACCTCTTTTATACTGTTCCGGATCCATCCATATCTACCTTAGGACTAAACCCTTATTGTTTAGGGTTAGAACTCTTACGTGGGTTAATGTTCAACCCCGTTACATTGTAGTTTCAAATCAAAATAACCTGGAGGTAAACTAGATGGTAAAGTAGCCACCAATGCAATCTCATTCTCTTCTCTCATTAACAAATTACAAAAGAATGAAGTGGGATAAGTGATGGGTAAAGTAGAATGCTGAAAATCCATGATGTAACACATTCATTCGATTAAACGAATTAGCGCCTTTTTCTTGGTCTTTTGTGATGATTTTGTTTAAAATCAAATGACACTCACATGTAATTCTTTCACTTTTTCTAAATCAGTGACTTTTAAATTTCGAATTTCAAATCGTTTATGGTCATCTTGTTGTTGTTGTTGATGATGATGAGATTGATGATAGAGTAAAGTCGATGATTTTAATGTGAGATTCGAATCTGATGATCCTGAATTGATGAGATGGGGTTGATTTGATGAATGTGGATGAGTTGAGATGGAATGAGTATGAATCGTTTTCTTTAGTTTCGGTCTTCTTTCTAAGATGATGGGTTTGAGTATTGAATTTGAAGTGGGATGATGATCATGAGTATGTGAAGTGATTCTTGAGTTGGATTTGAAGTGGATTGGATGATGAGATGTGGTGTTGGATGATGATGATGAAGTTGAATCGGTCACTGGTAAGAGTGATAACCAAGGTCCTTTCATGGTTAAAGTGTGATGATGATGGGTGGTGAGTGATGCTGAGTTGTTTAAGATAAGTTGAGTGGGTTCTGTCTCTCTCTTAAGCTCTCTTACTCGTTACAAGTCTAATATGAATTTAATTCATTAATGGTTGCCTTATCAGAAGACATTCAGACAGACCCTTTCCTATCTTGGTAACTACTCACTACCACTCAACTTCTTTTCTCATCAACCAATCCAATTCTCATCACTTCCATCATCATCAATCTCAAATGAACCCCAAATCAACATTCAGAATTCAAACTGACAAGTCATTCAATCCATCAACCTCATCAGATCAAATCTAACTCAAACCACCGATCCTCAATCTCTTTCTTTAAACTTCAATTCCATTCAAAACGTTGTAAATCTCATGATTAATGAACAACTATGGAGTTCGGTTTCAAAACTCAATTCGATCTCTCAATCGATCTATGATCGGACCCCTAACCCTTCTACTTTCTCTCATCCACATCCACATCCCCAAACTAAACCAAACCAAACTCAACGTTTAACCCATCGGTACTAATCAATCCAAACCGTTTCATTCGTCAATCAAAGCAACCCTCTCGACGATGATGAGCATGATGAGCATCATATATAGATCATCTCACTCACAGATGATTTAGCACCAGGTTTACCGGTCTTCTTCCTTTCGACCACTCTAGGATCTCGTAGAGTTAATTGACTCTTACTCAACACCTTCTTCGCATATCGTTCCTGTGCACTCGAATCGGTCTTGGCTGAGTCTTGTAAGGCATTCATCAATGCATTGGCTAAGGCGTGTGAGATCGCAGCTGCTTGTCCCATCTTACCACCTCCGTGGGTGAGAATATGAATATTATAATGTCCAAGAGAACTATGAACAGATCAAATCGATCAGAACCTCAGCCTTTGTTCGAGTGTTGGACCAAGTCAAAAAGACAATGCGAACGTACTCGGTGATTTCTAATGCTCTTAGAGCTGTGGCACGTTGTCTAGGTGTATGGAAATATTCAGTAATCGATCTTCCGTTACAAAAGATTTGACCTAAAGGTACGTGTTGAAGATCTTGAATAGGTTGAACTTCAGGAATGGTAGAAGGAGAACTGATGGTAGAGATTTGATGATCGACCAAATCAGAAGACGAATCTGAATCGGATGTTCGGTTTGATGATGGAAGTGATTCAGGCACTTGAACTTCAATCATCCAAGCTCTTGCTGTACTTTCCTTTTTCTTTCCGATCCCATAAAACCTACCTAATCGATCCCTACCAAACTCTTTATCTTGAATTGATGTTTGAATGAGATTTGGTTTAAGAAACTTTAATAAGATTTGATCGATCTCTTGATTTAAACGTTCGATTTGAAGTTTTTGTTGAGGATCTTGTTGAAGAATTGATGAAAGATGAGAGAAATTTAAAAATGATAAATATCTTTTTAAAGATTTGATTTCATTTAATTTCTTTAAAGTGATCTTATATTCAATCATTCGTAATGATCTACCTTCATTTCCTTGTAAAAGTTCACTCATCTTTTCTAAATCATGCCATTTACTTGAACTGGACCATAAGATGTTAAATAATTTGATCTTTTCTGATTCTGATTCTGATTCTGATTCTGCTCCTACTCCTGTTGTTGATTTGATCGAGTTTGAATTTTTTAAACTTTCTTGCATTCTATATTTTAACCATCTTAATCTGATCCCAGTTCCTTCAAACGTCACTGGAGCTGAAAATCTTTTCAAAACATTTGATCGATATAATTCTTCACGACTACGTTTGATGATTGAATCTAATTTGAATAATGAATCTGATAAAGCTGGATGAGTGGTATACCAATTTGGACTAGTAGGTTTGGGTATGATGATGTTGTTGTTGGATTGAGTTTGATGATGATCTTCATTTGATCTTCTACCTGGAATGAAGGATGAAGTTGAACGATTATTGAATGAATGGATTGTATTTGGTCTTGATCTTCTTGTACTTGATAAACTTGAGATCATCAGATTAGATGAGAGTTTGATGGATTGAGTCATCTTTTTGATTTGGAAATCGTCAAATTGAAGTGTTTTTCTTTAAATTTGGATTACATAACCCATTCATTCAAACTTCATTCATTCATCTGTCTAGTCTGTGACATCTGAGTTATGTATCTCTAAACTAACCAGTACAGCTCACAAGACACTTAGTTAAGCTTACCTACATTTATTCACCACTACTTTCCTGATCTTTCATTCAACATCTTCTTAACCTCTATCAACCATAACTGAACTTTGCCTTCATCCTGAATCTCTTAATTCAAGAACCAAGATCTCAATACAAAAGATCTAAGCTCTCTTATGATTTGGATTCTAATCCACCCAATGAATCAATAAAACTAACTTATGTCTTAAAGATTAGAGAAGAAAAAAACCCAAATTCAGTCCTCTTACTTATGTTTATGTCTCTTCTTCTATTACTTTTTTTTTCAAAGAAAAAAGTTAATTCATTCAAATTTTGACTTCATTTTAGTTTACTAAAAAAACCACATTTGATTAGTCAAATAGGATTTCTTTTGAGAAGACAAGAATGAAGTCTGATCTCAAGGACTTAGGATTGATGATAAATAAAAGAAAGAAAAAAGATGAGAAAAAAGTGAAAAAAAAAAAAATGAAGTTCTTGGTCTATAATACATTCATAAATCAAATCAAATCACATCATCCATCAAATCACATCATCAATCACAATCAGAATCAGAATCAGAATCAGAAGAACATAAAGAAGAATGAATGAATGAATTCCAACTGATCTTAAAATTAACACAGGAGAAGTGTTTGATTGATTTGATCTTAAAGACAATCTTTTTTTCTTTTGGAATTCCTTTTTCTGGTGAAAGAAAGTGTTTGATTTAGATCATGAGTGATGTAGATCCAGAATTTCAGGAACTTGATCATCTCTACTGTACATCCCACTGGAAGGGGAGTTCTGCCAGCTCAGGCCAGAAGTATACACTCTATGCACTCAGACTCTCAGAGTTCAGACTCAGAAAGTTGAGTGAGACTTTGAGTGAGACTTTGTAAAATTGCTGCTCACACCTTCTCACTCAATTTCTCACTATGCAATCTAAGAGTATGAGTGATACAGTGCATACTCAGACTCAAGTGATAGAACTCTCCTTGGGATGTGATAGACTTCTGTCATCACCTTCTGGCAATTTATGTACTTTTCTCAGCCTCAGCCAGCAGATTGAAATTCTCAAAAGAGTCTTAATTTCCATCCTGGATTTTCAATCAAACCATTCACTCACCCACATCAACCAGAACATCCTCTCACTCAAGCCAAAGTGTGCCATGTGTTATCTGAGCAGTAAAGTCAGCTTGAAAATCCCTTCAGACACTTAATCTGATCACCATATCTCTTTACACTTCACAAAGAATAGAAAACTTTGGATGTGGGTCTATATCTAATAATGACTGTGAATTTGATTTTTATCTTTCTAAGTAAACACACTTTCTTCACCCTCTCTGTAGGATCACCTACCAGATCAATCAACTCTGGAGAAAAAAACAAATCAAGAATGTCAATGGAAGAGTTATGTGTTTATATTGAGATGTGGTCTTGTACAAGGATGAGTCTGCTTCCATTTGGTAAGATGAAGTAAGAAGCATCATCATCAAACATGATCCATTATTTATCAGGAGGAAAGACATCTAGATGGTTTGTGATCAGTGAATGGTTCTAATGGAAATCCTCAAAGAATTGGCTCTTTGGTGTAGTCAAGCCTGGCTTTCAGTTCTAAAAGCATAAGGCTAGGTAGTGTAGCCAAAAAAATGACAGTGGGTAAAGCTCAGTAGCTTTAACAGTACAGTCGACTCTGATCAAACCGATACCCAGAAATTTGGGTCAAAAACTATTGGTTTTTGCCGAGTATCGGTTTTGTCAGGGGAAATCTCACTGCAAATAAGAAAAATCCTTTGCCAAAATGTTTCGGTTTTCAAAGAGTATCGCTTTTGACAGCTATTGGGTTTATCAGAGGCAACTGTAGAGCAGTACGTTTCTTTTGGGGGCAACAAGAAGCTGGTAGGGTGATTTTCTTGTGCAGGGCTCTGTGCAGTATGACAGAAATCCAAAAAAAAAAATGAGACTCTCTTCAAAGGAAAAAAGTGATTTTCTTTAATTGAAGATATGAATGATAATTGTGTGGTGATCTGATAAGGGTTAAGAAAAGTGAACAAAAAAGCTCATCAAATGAATTTTCAATTTTTTTTTGTCATCTGATTGCATAAAGTTACTCAACTTAGAGTTTGTTTGGTTAGAAAGGTCAAAAAAGTGATTCACAAAACCACTTTTGTTTTTCATTTTGTCCTTTTGTCAAGAGGTTGAATGGAAAGATGTAAAATTTGAGGGTTTTTTGATTACCAAAGTACAGTCAACCAAAAAAGGTCAATGAATGAGAGATCAAAATGATTGTGTCTTTGACCATTTTGATCAGTACTTGACTGTACAGTCACCATGATTCAAAAAAGAAGATTTTAAGTCAATAGTCAAGAAAAGACAAATCCAAATCCAATCTAATCCAATCCATCTTTTCTTTTTTTTAAAAAAATCAACTAAACCTTCATCTCAAATCCAAAAAACCTCAAACTCTCTCCAAAGAAAAGAAAAGAAAAGTAAAAAGTAAAAGGAGAAAAACCAAAGAAAACTTTTCATTGCAACCCCCAACACCAAAAAAAAAATCAATCAAGGAAAAAAAAAAAAAGAAAAACCAAAAACCAAAAAAGAAAATCTGGTTCCTTCTTCTTTTTTTCCCTTTCTTTTCTTTTTATTGTTTAATATTTTTTTAAAACTTTGATATAAAGAAACAAAAAACCTAATGAAGAAAAAAAAAGAAAAAAAAAAGAATTAAAATTTGAAAAAAAAAAAAAGAAAAGAAAAGATCATCATAAAGAAGTGATTATAAAGAAGCAGAAGCAAACAAAAAACCAACCAAAAAAAAAACAGAAAAAAGAAATCTTCTCCATATCCAAAGAACAACAATAAAGAAAACCAAAAAAAAAATTCAATTCAATTCAATTCAATTCAATTCAATTCAATTCAATTCAAGAAAAACAGAAGAAGAAAAAACATTCATCACAGAAAACTCTTTCATCAAGTCAATCTTTTCATTTTCCATTTTCCATTTTCCCTTTTCTCTTTTCTCTTTTTTCTTTTTTCTTAGGTCTCTCACCCAATTTTTCGTCCAAAAAACAAAATGATCATAAGAAAAAGAAAAAGATAAGAAAACAGAAAACCAAAAAAGAAAAATCAATCCCATGTCCTCTTTCTTGAAAAAACCCTCTTTCTCCCTTTTTTCCATTCTAACCTTAGATCCCTTGATCTTCTTTCTCGATTGAAAAAACATTCTTCAAAACTTAACAAATCCTTTTCACCTCACCTCACCTCAATCCTTCCTTGCTTCCTTTCCTACTTCTCTTTCTTTCTTCAATCCCTCATCCCATCAAACTTTTTAAATTCCAAAGACTCTAAAGATAAACAATCTCACCCTTTCAATCAAACTCCCTTTCCAATTCTCATCCCTTTCAAAAACCGAAACCTTAATCAATCCATGTCCTTCAATCTTTCTCATCTTCTCCATTTCGATTTCACCTCCTTGACCACCACTACTACTACTTCCTCCTGATGAACTTCCATGATTTTTGGAAAAGTTCATATTCAATCTAGCCATCTTACATTTGATTCGAATGAATTCCGGAAAGATTTCGATCAATTCTTTGATTTCTGGATTACTTAGATATGATGGTGATCTAAACGTTCTGATCTCCGTAGGTGGTGGTGCGTCTAATGAGTTTTGAGTAGGTGTTCGTTTATGTGCTGGTGTGGATGATTGGGGTGTAGAAGAAGGTGAGATGAGTTGTGGTGAATGTAATGCTTTGGGTGTAGATGATCCAGATGGACTATCATGACTTAATCCTAATCCAACAACTGTATTGGTATCTTCGACCGCAGGTGAAACAGTGATCCGGGGTGAGTTATGATTCGTAGGTCTAGGATCGACAAATGGATCTGAAATCGCTCGATCTCGTCCTCCTTCGTCTCCAGTTCCTCTTCTATAGGTCACTTCTTTACCTTTACGACTTCCAACTGATCTCACAATCTCTTCATCTTCCATCGAAGGTGAAGACGAATCTGCAAACGGTCCTTCTTCATCTTCTTCTGTTAATCTCCTCGGTTGGGATTCCATTGAAGAGAATCCCATCTCTTCGTCCACTTCTAATTCTTGTCTTTCCTCCAAAGTCAATCCATCATCTCCATCTGTATGTCCAATCACCATATCAGGTGGGACGTCTTCATCTTCATCTGGATCAAACATTCTTGAGGAAACGAATGAAGGTGCAGCTAATGGTTTCAAATGATCTTCAAACCCAAGTACCTAATCAAAATCATGTATCAAAAGATCATCAATTTAAAATAAACCATGATCAAAGTGCAAGTGAAAGAACGAAAGACTTACACCTTTTAAAAACTCGATACTATCTCTTAAAAACGGTTCACCTCCTGCTTCACAGAACAAAGCTAAATCGATATCCCATTCGATCCTTCGTTTTCCAGAACCCCCTTTTCTAGCTGGTATAAGAAGTAAATGAAGCACAGCACAGAGAGAGCTAAAGAAAGCTATAGACAAAGAAATAGACCATATTAGTTTTTGTTTTTAAGAAGTGATATAGATAGACGATATTAGATTGTGGATGAAAGCAACGGAAAATGAATCAGAACGAAGGGAAAAGTGTGAGATGATTGGTGATAAGATTACCAGATCGAATGAACAAAGCAATCAATAATAAGATTGAGATAATGAAAGATGATGATTCAGATCAAATTGACAAAGCAATCAATGAAAGGATTGGAATAATGACAGATGACGATTCAGATCGAATGAACAAAGCAATCAATGAAAAGATGGGGAATATGAAATATGACGATTCAGATCGAATTAAGAAAGCGATCAATGAAAAGATTCGGAATAATGAAAGATGAAGATTCAAATCTTAAAAGACAGAGGATTTGAAAGTTGAGATCTTGATTGATAAGCGACTTTTTTCAAGTAGAAGAGATAAGAATCTTCAAGAAGAAAGTCATCAAAGGTAATGAAAGAAAGAAAGAACGAAAACGAGGAAAACTTCAATCCGATCCGATCAAATCAAAGAAGACTAACGATGAACTCCGACCATATTCCGAACACAATGAGCCAAGATGAATTTCTGTAATCGATCCTTTCTTTCTTGTCTTGCTCTAGGAGATCTCATCGCACTCAAACTTGAATCGTTACCGACTGATTTGATGATGATCGAAGAAGGTAAAGTTTCAAGTAAGAGTTTATCTACTTCTGCCCTACGTGAACTTTCTGCATCTCGATGAAACTGAGATCTGATGAAGGCCATCTGTTTGGTGAATCTAAGAAGATTCAAATCGAGAATGTGAGGGTGGGTAAGACTTGGTGAATGGAGTGTTTTTGAAATCAAAAGAAACTTGATTGGAAAAGGACTTACGCAGCTTTAGAAGCAGCAGGTAATTGTTTGATGATTTGTTCGACTGATTTAGTCGCATTCGGATCAGCTTCGTAAAACATTTTTTTACATTGTTTTGAGAAATGATGAAAGAGTTGAGGGTCTTGAGGATGATGAAGATGATGAGGATGAGTTGAGATAGAGGGTTGGTTTGGTTTTCTTGATGAATGAAGAGTGGTTTGAGAGTGGTTTGAATGAGTGGGTGAAGAATGATTTGAATTAGATGAAGGAGGTGAAGTGGTTGAGATGGGTGAGGGTGGTAAGAGAGTGATGGTCGAGTTGGTTAATGATAAGTTGTGTAGAGGAGATTGAGGTGGATAATCAATGATGATGTTCGATTTTGGATTTAAATGGTTTGAAGTGGTTGGGATTGAATTGGAACTTAATGGATGATGAGGTTGATGATGAGTTGAGTTGATCATGATTTGGTTAAGATCAAGACGGTTTTGAAGATTGGTTTTCTGAAGAGGGTTTCTTTGGTTTCCTTGAATTGGTTTTCTTCTGAGGTGGTGGTTGTTGACCGGTGCTTAGAGTCCCATTCGATGTTCTTCTCTCCTCTCCTTTGTTTTGATGATTTTGATTTTGATTTTGATGTTGATGTTGATTTTGATTGGGGTTCGAATTTAACTTTCTTCAAGTTTGAAAGGTTGACTATTTTCTTTTCACAATCTTTTTGGAAGATCTAAAGTTCTAAAATGTCAAAAAAAATTCAAATTGATTTAAATTAGGAAGACTGATGCCTATGTAAGAGACCCCCCCCTTAGAGTCGAATTCTCAATAAGTACAACTTACCAAACACCTCTCTCCATCAAATACTACACTTTTCAGATCCTCATACACATCTCTCTTTCTCTCCTTCTTGCTCTGCACTTCATCAAGACCATAACCTATCTAACTCAACTCACAATCTCTTGAACTCTGCTTTCTTAATCAAGAAGCTTGACACTTCCCTCATCACTCTCTTCACCACTGAGAGCCTAACACAACTTCTGCTCAAGAAGTCATGCTCAGAAAAGCCGTATCTTATAAGCGTATTCAGCTTTGATCGTCTTGGATCTTTTACATTGGTGATAGAAAAGAGGTGTTGGATGATGGACAGGGGTTGTAAATCAATATGTGATCTGAGGGTTGAAGATCTCCTTAATTTGATTCAATGTGATACTTTCATTCATCAAGATCCTTCCAATCGAAAAAATCGTTGCCAAATAAACCATATCTGATCATCTCATTCTTCCGCTTTGAAAAAATCGGTCCACCTTACTTCTCTTGACTGATGGGGCAAAACAGACCTTTAAAAGATTCTTAACTTTTACTCAACAGTTAATCAAATCAAATGAGAAGAAACAAATTCCAAAATACTTTCATGATGATGTTACAATTGATGGGTTTCCCAAACAAATCTAAACTCCTCACCTCAACAACAAGGATGAGCTTCTAGATTTCTTTTGGGGTATAAAACGATAAGTTCCTAATACCGAAAGTGATGATCAGTAAGAAGATTAAAAAAAAAGTATGGAAAAAGGAGGTAAAGGAATGAAGATTGAGCAAAAAAAACACAAAAAAGAAGTTGGGGGGATTAGACTTACTTCAGATACACAAAAAAACCATGATGATGAAATCGAAAAAAAGAATCAATCAAATCCCATCAAATGCATTACAAGGACCAAAAACTGAAAGAAGGAAAAAACAAAACAACAAAACAAATTCATCACGCTAGATGAGATAATGAGGATCGAGAGGAGAGATTCAAAAGGCCTGTCAGAGCGAGGCTTTTGAATGATAGCCTGCTGGAGCAGCGATCCATGGTGCTTTAGGAACGTCACCACCATCACGATGTCTTTCCCTGTTAAAAAAACCAACAGAAGTCAATCCATCTGATTTACATTTACTAGGTCTGAGGGATCTTATAAGAACAGAAGCGCGGATGAGATCAAAAACCTTACCGGTCGATTGCTCGAAAGATAAAATTCAACAAGATAGCCAGAAAGAGAGCTAAGGCAATCAAGATTGGAGCCAACAATTCGTCTATGAGAATGACAAGAAAGAAAAGATGAGTGAATAGGAAGATGAGATCCTATCCCATTTCCATCCGACTTGGAAAAAAAATCAAAACAATTTGAACATACCAAAATGACCTGGGAATTTATCTTTAATCATTCGAATTCGTTTTTGATAAACTATCCATCCATAACTTATAGTACCTACTGCAATTAAAGTATAAACCACTCCTAAAAGACGAGCTCCTGTGGAAGGCTAATGATCAAGCGATTAGAGATCCATCAAAACAAAAGATATGACTGTGATTCAATCATCTTACAGAACAATTAACTAAAGCGATTCCAAAGGTTCCAAGTAAAAGTCCAGTTCGACACCAATTCAGCCAAGTACGTTCATTTGCAAACCATACTTTAGGTTCGATTCTAGATGGGTTCACTATCGGTTTAGGTTTAGGTATCGTTTGATGATTTGAAGATATCGTTCCATAGTTTGAAATCAAACGAGTTCCACTACCGGAAGGTTGTTGTTCTGGTTGAACCATGCTTATGCTGAAGGTAGTGAGATTTCGAGATAGACTGATCTTTCGTATGATGCGTCTTTTAGCGGGATAGAGTTTGAGGTTGGTTGTTGAAGAACGCACGGGATATGTTCCTACATGCAGCGCCCCGTGGCATCAACGTAGATACTCGAGGCTGCACGCACTGCACTCAACTGCACTCACTGCACTCAACTGCACCCACTGCACTCACTGCACTCACTGCACTCACTGCACTCACTGCACTCACTGCACTCAACTGCCCGCACTGCTCCCACGAGTCCCATTGCTCCCGATGCACAGTCTGCACCAGCCGCACAGGCCTCACAGGCAGTACCCACTGCACCCACTGCACTGGCTACACCTGCTGCACTCATCCGCTGCACCTGCTGCACCGGTACGGGCAGGTGATCTGATTCTGAGCGGAAGCATTTGACCACCGCGGACAACCACGAATTCCCGTGGCCGTGTCAGGTTTCGTCGCCTTTTTGGGAGCCCTTCAAGACAATTACCGAGGTGTGAGACACAAGTTCAAAGGCTCTGGATGGGACGATGATGGTCAGATATAAGATGGTGCGAAACGCGATTTGACGGGACTGGGTAGATGATGTTTTATCTTTCTGTTTTGATTGACAAGACGTTGAAGCATGTCGGCTATGAATACTCAGTGACAGTGAGTGCAAGTCGAGTATGGATAACTAGGGTGACGGATGAAGGGTTGCGCCTTTGGCATGATGTAATTTGGTTCATTAGGGTAGCTTGGTTTCTCAGTCAATGCTGGTGTTCAAACAGTCTCATGCTTAGAATATTTAATCTTCAACATCATTCAACTTGCCCTCGCTGCAACGCAAACATCGCTAAAAAATCATCTCTTTATAGAACATCACTCTTGCACGTTGTAGCTTCTTTAGGCCGGGCACGTCGCATACGCGTGGAACAAGTCATCGTGATGAGAGGACGCTCAGTGAGTGGTAGGATGTGTCCAAGTCATTAGGGGATAAGAAGTCTATATGGCGGTCACTGACGTCATCGGAAGCGCATTCAGATACTGCATCGGACTACTTTGTGCTCGCCATTTCTCCACTACCCAACAAGTTTCAGATTTGTTTGCACAGGGTACAGGAGGACTAGGCAGAGTTTGGAGCTAAGGTCCAGGTCTAGACCAGCTGAGCTGAATGGCAAGACTCTTCCGTTACAAGCGAGAAGGAAGCATTCGGATAGGATCCAGGCTGAGTCGAAAAGGATAGGTGAGGTGCTGAACTGTCTTGTTTCAATTTGAATCGATGATGTCCGGACTTCATCCTTCAACCACCCTCGCCCGCAGTTCAGTGTTAAAGCGATGGTGATGTAACAGAGATGACCAGGCCATGTGAATATTTGAACTTGGCCAGCTCTTTGACCGAGCCACACCAGGCCACACCACCACCCACTCCCATCCCTGAGCTTCGAGCTTGTCAGACTTGGTGTGGTTCCAGAAATGAAATCACCTATTAAAGCTGGCTTTTCTCGTGGCGTGATTGCGCGGTCCTCACCCTACACTCAAGACAAACATCTCTTTACCAGCTCAATATCCGCTGCCACATCTCTCTAGCCCAGACCGCACTTATCTAAACCTGACCTCCTCCCAGCTTTACTATTTTACCTGCTCCTGCTCAACCTTGATCAACACATTAACATCACTTTCAACAAACCTTGATCCTTGAAATCTAGCTTATCCTTTCAATACCAACAACATGGCTGAACTCAACCTCTGCGCCTCATACTCCGCCCACAACAAAGCCGAATTCATTGTCGATGCCGTCTTGGTAAGCAGATCATCTCAAGCTCTGTATGGTCTCCAAGATTAACTAACACTCCACAAAATGCTACTCAGTTTGATATGGATGGCACCTTGGTAGACTCCATTCCTGCCATCGAGTCTGCATGGGCGGCTGTGGCCAAAAAAATCCAAAGAAATCCTGATGAAGTTATTGAAGAAACTCATGGCCGTCGGGTGATGGACAACTTGAAGGATCTTTATCCTCATCTTCGAAAGATGTCCGACGCCGATATGCAACCTCATGTCAAAGAATTTGAGATCGAAATTTTGCGTCAAGCAGATGAATACGGCATCGAAGTGAAGTCTCGCCGATCGAGTGCTGCATCTAGCAAGCGCGCCTCGCGCTCTGCCTCCTTTGTCGGTAGCCCTGCTGAGACTTCTAGCCCAGCTGAGCCAAACAAGCCTCGCCGCAAGTCGAATCTTTCAAACAGCATCACCGCCGATGGAGTTGCCTCTCGAATGGCGGTAAGCTTGCTGCGTTCTCTGAAGTCTTTTCATCACACTTGCTCACTCAACCAAACATTCCACCCTGTTGCTCTCAGGCCATGGGCATCAAGCCTCTGAGCAGCACTAACTCCAGCTCATCGATCAAAGGGATTGACAAGTCGACGCCAGAGCCCACCCTTGCAGAAAGTTTAGCCAAGAAGAAATTGTGCGCTCTCAACGCCTCGGCTTCGGAAAATGTCTTTGAGGACGATCTATCTGACACCGAGATTGAAATCGATGTATCTGACCTTGTGGTAAGCCCCTGCTTAATCCAAGAATTTATTCCATCCATTTGTCCTTCTGATCACTCTGGGCCTTATCTTTCTTTCAGGATCGCTCAGTGAGAATTCTTCCAGGAGTGCGCAAATTGACCGACTCGCTCCCCACCGATCGATTTGCTATTGCCACCTCCGCTGCCGTCACTCACTGTCACGGTGCCCTCCAACGTGTTGGGATCACCTTGCCCAAAGTGACAGTCACTGCTGACGACCCCCGGCTTGAGCGAGGAAAGCCCTTCGTGAGTCATTTTGGCTTTGCCATCATCGGTTCTCAAGCATTAAACTGTGTTTTACAACATTCAGCCGGATCCTTTCATCCTCGCCGCTAAAACACTAGGCTTTGAGCCCAAGAACTGCCTCGTGGTTGAGGATTCGCCATTCGGCATACAAGCCGGTGTCGCAGCCGGTGGAAAGACCATCGCTGTGTCAACTTCGCACTCTCACGACAAAAGTGAGTCTTCCAGATTATCTAGCTCACAACCACTTCCTCATGCTGATGTATGAATTTGGATGGATTTCCTACACTTCAGTCTCTCATTGCGGCGCCACCTGGCTCATCCCCACCCTTGATCTCGTTCAAGTGGAGATCCTTTCAGACGGTCGAATCCGAATCTTCATTGACGCCACCGCTGCCCAGGTGGAGAAGGCCATTTCTGAATCTGTTCGTGGAAAGATGGCAGCTCAACTTGTATAATACTTTGACACTCTTATCACTTCTTGGCGAGCTCTTTATCATTTGATCTTCATTCTCATTGTAAAATAGATAGCAATTTCTTTTATTTGTCTCACACCTTTTAAGACTTTCTGTCGATCTTCTTACTTAACATCATGTCACTTTGCAATGTCATGAGGATTTTAATTTTTTTCTCTTATTTCTTCATGTGCCAGTTCGCTCCAATCTTTTTTGCTCCCTTCCAGCATCTGATCATTCAGCAAAACTACTGGTAGACAAATACTTATATCGTATAGGCACAGGGTAAAGCCTTTTTCTGGGAGATTTCTTGCAATCTCTGTACTTACCAAGTATGAGGGTTGGGTATCCCTTTTGAGTGCTCAAATGCTGACTAATGGCATTCATTTTTCTTTATTTAATGTTCAAAATTATGATTATATTCGAGTAAATTTAAGTAAAATCATACTTTAAATGAATGAAATGAAATAAAGGAAAAATGTCTGTTTGAACATATTCAAACAGAACTGATTTGAAGGTCCAAGTCCTTCCTTTAATTCAAACTATAGAAATATGCCCTAGGTACCTTTTTGGACCTTCAAGACTGACCCCAGGAACTCCATTGTGTTGGTTTTTCTCAGGATGTGGACTGATTATGAAAGTGTTGCATAAGTGCATATATGATTGAGTTATAGTTGTTGGGAACACCGGCCTTGCTGTGTGAAGATGTGTTGAGGCTGGTACAAAGGTACAGTTGTAGGTTTTTGAAAACTCTGATCAAGTTGTGGGCAGAGTACGGTTATTGGGAATTGAAATTTTTTGTGTCTTGATTGGAATATGCACAAAGTGAGAGATGTGCTGATATGAGAGATGTAGCAAGTTGGACAAGTGTGATATGTGCATGTGGTGAATGGTGAGGATCTCTCTTTATTTGAACAAATATATATTTAAAATTTCTTAACAATATAAAAACATTATTGTAAGTAAATAAAACAAATATATGAAATAAAAGAAATAAAGAATACCTTAACAATATCTACACTAATAAGAATCAACTTTATAATCATAAAATTAAATCAAACAATACAATCAAAAAGGAATCTGATTTTGAAAATAAAAAATAAGATTAGACAATTTTCTCAATGACACACATTTCATAATAATAAGATCATAAATTAGAAATGTTACATACCTCCTTCCTTGACAATAAGGGTTGAGTTTGATGTAAAATAAAGCCTTATAGTTGAGGAGGTTGTCGTGTAGAATTGAGTTTAAAACAGAACAATGAATAAAAATGTAACTAACTGATAATTAAAGTAAGAGGAGAATTAAAGAGATTTATTTTTATGATTTTGTCGAATTAATAATTCTTATGAGAATTGAAAAAGAGGAAAAATGAAGAAGAGAAAGAAAAAGATAAAATAGAAAAATGTATCCATGATGTCATACCATGTGCATGACATTATTATATAATATTTAATATGTAATGTGATTTGAATCAGTTTGTATCATGCCATAACAGTGCAATGGGGTCATATGGGGTCACTTGAATCTTCCAGACACAGATCAGATGGGAATCAGGCATATATTATGATAAGTGGTATGCTATATGTTTCCTCAACCCACTTTCATTCATTATATTTGGTAGAGAATGTAGTCTGGATCTGGAGTTAGACTTTTGTCTAAAACACGACTTTGCAAGATTTTCAGCTGTAAGAGAGGAGCCTACAAATGGATCACAGAGAGGAACCTGGAAAGCACTTATGGAGGTGTATGACATAATTATAAGGTCTCCTGAGAGACCTTCACTGGGTATTAATTATCTCTTTGGCACAACCCTCAAAAATGCTACTTGGAACTTCAGTTTGTCTTTTGAAAATCTAACTCCAGGCAGTCCCATGTGTGCCTCTCAAAGAGTCAGCAATCCTAGCCATGATGAGAATGAAAACTCTGAAGGGAAAAAAGAAAGAGAAAACTGAGCTCACCTACCTCCAGGCAGTCCCATGTGTGGCTCTCGAAGAGTGAGGACTGACCGGAGTTCGCGTGTAATAGAAACTTTTAACGTAGACTCCCTGAACTCGTTATCTGAAACCCATTGACCCATCTATGTACGTGTACACCTTACAATAAATCCCTACCTTTCTATACCCTTTTGATGGGTTTTTTTGCAAAATACCCTAATTCCAACCTTTTTCATCATTGACCTCTAAGTATTCCGGAAACAGTGTTTTTAGAATTCACAAGCAAAAATTAGTTTTTATTCAGA
Source organism: Melampsora americana (assembly GCA_022264835.1). NCBI lineage: Eukaryota > Fungi > Basidiomycota > Pucciniomycetes > Pucciniales > Melampsoraceae > Melampsora > Melampsora americana. The sequence goes on along the minus strand of JAIFHY010000023.1, from coordinate 1,051,822 downwards.
AATCCATTCTGTCCACATGGGTAAACCAGGCTAGATATGTAGATAAAAGAATGGAAACAAACAACAAAGGACATTTAAGTGACAGAACTAATATATTGGTTGGGTACCCAATTTTTAAACAAGTAAAGGATCAGAAAGGATAAACTACGTAATCATCTAGACAAACAGGTAGAGACAGTTCAATAGAAAAGCACAATAAAACCCAACATTCAAATACATTAATCTTTGTTGTCTTCAGCTCAAGTAGCTGTTGAAGATTTGAGCTGATTTTCAAAATCTGTGATAATTTTTTACTGCTGACTGACGACTGTAGTAGGTGAAACCATTGGGATAGAGTAAGATCTGTCGTGTACATGAGAGAAAGTCAAGATTCAGTGCGAGGAAAGGTGCACCTGTCTGCATTCAAAAGCACATCTTTTGAGCTGATGTAGCTTCAGTGAATGTGCATTGTGGTGTGTTTATGACCCAAAAAACCTCACAAAATCTTAGCTTAACAAAGCCCTTCTCTGCCCCCGCGTCCACACCTTTGTCAATGTCGGAACAAACCTCGACAGGAGCATTCCTGGGGCCTTTCTCAACCCATGGGTGCCTATATCATTCAGATTGGGAATCTTTTGCTATCTTTCCAGGCCTTTCTCCAACTGCAAATGTCAAAAACACATGGCAATTTGCTTGGCCACCTGAAATCGGAATCCTGACCTCTCATGTCACACGTTTTTCTCAAAAAGCCCAGTTCCTACCTTTTTTGTCGCTAACCAAGCCCTAAAATTTGACCAAAAACCGACCTTTTTCGTCACACATCGCTTTCCAGGGTCCTTCATAGACGAATGAGACGATCAGCAAGGTCAGATGAAACAAGTCAAAACAAAACATGGCGGAAAGTTTTAGAAGATTGAGCAGATCATGGATGATAGGGATGGAAGACTAGAGAAGCTGTGGTATGAAGTTTTGAGTTTCAGGTGATCACAGCGTTTTCAATGACGAAGTCTTTCCAAAACTCTCATTGCGGGGCTGCAGAATGGGTTTGTCTATTGCTTGAATTTGCTTCTGCATACTTGTTTCCCTGCTGATTGGGTGAACGCAGAATCCAGGACGTGCTTCATTTGAGACCGCCCTAGACCGCCCCCTCATCTCTTGAGCGCTTGCAATCAGCTCGCTGGACCACCTCACAAGTGGGATAGGCAGAATTTTGGATTGAACCCCATGAAAGAGGTATCTCTAATTGTTTCCTTTAAACTGAGGAACTCGGCGTCGGAGGGAGAACTGATCCGACCTTCCTCGGACATCCTAGTACGTCCCTGTCGAGTTAGTGGTTTCCTAATCCCTTCTTGTTGCTCCTTGTTTCTATCCCAACAACATTCGCGTATCTTGGTACCACATCCTCACACGAAGGACTGGTAACGGCTCCCGGTATTGGCCCACTCGAGACTCGTTACTAGTGCGACAGATAAATGTTACGAAGTTTCTTTGGGCGAGCTGAATCTCCGGCTCGTCATCGAACTTAGAAGTGCAATCAAGTTTCTATAAAGCCGTGTTGTCTCGTCTCTTGTTTTGATAGGTCCACCTTCTCTGCTGCCACCCTAGATACACGACTGCCTTTCAAGCTTTGTTACTTTATCTGTTTCCGCTCGTCCTTGATCAAAATATCGCCGTCACAGTCAATAATCCCTCATCATTGAACCTTAGCTTCTCCGCCCCAAACTAACAACATGGCTGAACTCAATCTATGTGCCTCGTACTCCGCCCACAACAAAGCAGAATTCATTGTCGATGCCGTCTTGGTGAGCAGGCATATTTCTTGACAGCCCAAATGCCTCATCCTTTGTTTGGGCTTGAAAATTTATTCAAACCCACAACATTTGTAGTTCGATATGGATGGTACCTTGGTAGACTCCATCCCTGCCATCGAGTCTGCGTGGGCGGCTGTGGCCAAGAAAATCCAAAGAGATCCTGATGAAGTTATTGAAGAAACGCACGGCCGTCGGGTGATGGACAACTTGAAGGACCTTTATCCTCACCTTCGAAAGATGTCCGACGCCGACATGCAACCCCATGTCAAAGAATTTGAGATCGAAATTTTGCGTCAAGCAGATGAATACGGCGTCGAAGTGAAATCTCGACGATCGAGTGCGGCATCCAGCAAGCGTGCTTCACGTGCCGCGTCCTTTGTTGCCAACGGTGAACCAAGCGACGCAAACAAGCCTCGTCGCAAGTCGAATCTCTCGAACAGTATCACTGCTGAGGGAGTCGCCTCCCGAATGGCGGTAAGTCTTGCACTCCCCCTGAAGTTCCTTGATCCATGCTATCCATTCAACAAACATTTTCTTGTGCTTCCCTCTCAGGCCATGGGTATCAAGCCCCTAAGCACTGCGGATAAGCATGTGCCAGAGGCCAACGCTGCAGAGAAGAAGTCATCCGCTCTCGACGCCTCGGCCGCGGAAGACGTGTTTGAGGACGAACTATCTGACACCGAGTTAGAGATCGACGTCTCTGACCTTGTCGTAAGTTGGAGCACATTGCAAGATGACATTTGATTTTTCCGCCCTCCTGACCACCCTCTTCTTTACAGGATCGCTCGGTGAGAATCCTCCCCGGAGTGCGCAGGTTGACCGACTCGCTTCCGATCGATCGCTTTGCTATTGCAACTTCTGCTGCCGTTACTCACTGTCATGGTGCCCTCCAACGTGTTGGGATCAGCTTGCCAAAAGTGACCGTCACTGCCGACGACCCCCGCCTGAAGCGGGGAAAGCCTTTTGTCAGTGGATTTCTTCTTCACCACAAACAGTCCTCCAAGCATTAAACGATGCTACATACTCAATTTTTCTTAGCCGGATCCATTCATCCTTGCCGCCGAAACCTTGGGCTTTGAGCCCAAGAACTGTCTCGTGGTCGAAGATTCGCCATTCGGCATACAAGCTGGTGTTGCGGCCGGTGGAAAGACCATTGCGGTTTCAACTTCGCACTCTCATGACAAGAGTTAGTCTACATGACCAGTTTAGAAATTCATCCTTCAACTAATAAACTCACTTTGTTCACTTTAGTCTCCCATTGCGGTGCCACTTGGCTTGTCCCCACGCTTGATCTAGTCCAAGCAGAAACTCTACCAGATGGTAGAATTCGGATCTTTATTGACGCTACCGCTACACAAGTGGAAAAAGCAATCTCTGAATCTGTCCGCGGAAAAATTGCCGCTCAGCTCGTCTAACGTGTAGTCGGTCTCATACTTGCCTGGTGCCCCTCCTTATCGTTGTATCTCCATCACAGTTGTAAAGATAGCAATTTTCATATGTGATAGTACACCCACAAAGGGTCTTTCTGTAATGTTGCTTTCAGCTGCTGCAAAACGTAGGAGACTAGTTATAATAGTCAACGTGCCAAGTAACTCTGCACTTTCAAAATAGAGTCCAAATCACTTTCCCAAAGGTTTGCGTAAATGAAATCATTCTGATAAGATGTATGACTTGTTTTGATCTCCAAGAGCTTGTCAATATCATGTACCCAAAAGCTTGAAGGACCTTTATTCCTGACTACAGTCGACTCTGTTAAAACCGATACCCAAAAATTTGGGTCAAAAACTATCGGTTTTTGCCGAGTATTGGTTTTGTCAGGGGAAATCTCACTGCAAATAAAAAAAATCTTTGGCCAAAATGTATCGGTTTTCAAGGAGTATCGCTTTTGACGGCTATCGGTTTTAGCAGAGGGGACTGTAGATCTCTATTTTCCCCTTACAGGTCATCGTCAACTGTCCTTGGTAATCCAAATGCTGTTTTGAAAAGGGCACATACTAGTTTCTTTGAAGTGTACGTGCCTGACTCTTAGTACAAATGCTTATGACCTTCCGCTTCCCATCTTAGAAGCACGTATCAAGTAAAACTTGACACTGGATCACTTGTGCTGTCTGCAATCAAACTTACCACACACATCATCTAGCAGACTGTACAAGTCTGTGAACTTGACCTATTTTCTACATCATAAAGGTGAATGTCCGCAAGAAGTCCTACTACCAAATGTTTTGTCGATTCTCAGTCTATTCATCAACACCCATGTTTGACTCCTTTTGGTACAGCTATTCTAGAAATTTGTGTCCTGCTCAAAAACAATTATTTTTGTTTTTGTCGAGGATCAACAGAGATTCGAGCTAAGATACGTACAATACAGCCCTGTATTAGAAGTTTCTTGTTCAGTCGGGTGCATACCACAGCTGATACAGGGCTGTATTTGCTCTTACATATTTGACGTGGACCTTGAAGAAAAACAAAATAAAAAAATCGGGACATGACATTAATTTCTAGAATAGCTGTAATTGATCACCTCAGTGAATTTGAAACAAAGCTCATAAAATTGTCGTCAGCTGGAGTTGCTTATCCAATTCCTCCCAGTATTCTGCCACTGAATGGGTCTTGAGTTAGCAATTCTTGATCACAGAAGAGTTTTACTGACTTCACCTTTCCTACGTCATTGGAACCTTGGTAATCTGATTGCACAAATAATACGAGTCCATCATGTACAGAAAGTTGATGATTGGGATCACTTCTGATGTTCCTCAAACCGGGGAGTCAATCTGAAGAACAATATCCTTCAGGGATGACATTCACCTTTTGGGACTTTGGCCGTCTGTGTCAGCCTTTCCAAGGGTAAGTGTACATACTATGTAGATATGGATTATTCAACATATTCACGCGTCCTGCTGAATTCTGATGCTTTGTTGCATCTTGACTGGAGCACGTAAACCAGGCGTGTTCGTGCGTAGATTGAGAGAAGCTCACAAAAAGGATTGCGAAAGAGTGCAGAGACCCATAAATTTAGGTTCTTTGACTATGTACTCCAAATCCCTACTTATTCACTACCTTTAACAAGTGAAGATGCACATCAAACGTACTATCATTGTGATTCTCCTGTCTGGACTCTGGATGTTTGATTGATTCTTGTGTGACATTCTGAATTGCGTAGAACGCGTGTAAACGTAGTCCATACACATGAAAAGCGCAAGTTGTGGTCGCAGTCTATGGAATGCGCGAGAAACTGCGGTTATGGGTCTTAAGGCCCCCTACTTAAACTCGAGTGTCAACTTTTTCTCCTCTTCTCTTGGGATTCCACCCGCTATCGTCTTATCTACTTGACTCTCATCATTCTAATTTGATACTTCAATCATCTTCAATACTTGTTAGATTCAAAATACCCCTTACTTTAATTCGATTCACTCATCTTTACCGAAGCTCGGTCTTTTCTCAACCCCATTGTCCATGTGCGAACCTCTTCATAATTCATTTCGTTTCATTCATATCAATCGCTTCTTGACTTGATTATCTGATCTGACCTCTCGCTCTTCTTCATCTTTAAAAATGGTTTTCAACAACCAATTCTACTGTTCTTATACCCCTCTAGGCTGGGGCATTCCGGCACCTCTACTCACGACAATCTGCTTTACAGCCTGCTTTCGTCGGGCCCTACGACCGCTTAAAAACTATATAACATCTTGATTACATTTTATTACCCTCTCTATACACACTATGCCTTTTGCGTCTACATCGGCTTTGCGATCCGGTCGCCTTTTTCGACTCCAAGGCCTACCTCTCAAACGCTCTCTCGCATCGGTTGCAGATTTAGTCAAGCCATGCATCGATTCTGACCACTCCATCGCTGAACCCTCCACTGATGGCCGCCCTGCTACGCTCCACTTCAAATCCGGTCACACCTTCACTGGTCGTTCATTTGGGGCACCCATATCTAGATTTGGGGAGGCCGTATTTTCGACTTCGACAACAAGGTATGTATATACTTGCAACTCGGCTCCTTCCTGGCCCACTCTAGTCAATCATACTAACAACCCTCTGGTCCGCAGTTATCCGGAATCCATGACCGATCCATCCTATCGCTCGCAGATATTAGTCTTCACCACTCCTATGATTGGCAACTTTGGTATACCGTCCAATAGACTTTCGGCCTCACCCATACCCATTCCTGGCTCCCCAGACTTGTTCTTGGAGTCTGAACGTGTTCAGTGCGCTGGTGTTGTGGTAGCAGAGGTCGCCGACAGGTTCTCTCACTACCAAGCCATCGAATCGATCAGCAACTGGTGTCACCGCTTTGGCGTTCCCGGCATTACTGGTGTTGATACACGTGCCATCACATCACTTCTTCGACAACAAGGTACCACACTGGCTAAGATTGCAGTGGGCGACGAGCATTCAGCTCCTGTTGCGTCCGATCAATTTTGGGATCCTAGCAAGATCAACTTGGTCGCTGAAGCATCAACCAAGGCACCCTACACACTTAATCCAAGTGGCTCTGTCTCTATTGCAATGCTTGATTTTGGTGCCAAGGCCAACATCGCACGATCTTTGGTCAAAGAAGGTGCAGCAGTCACCGTTCTACCATGGAACACCCCAAGTTCAGCCATCATTGGAAAGTATGACGGCCTGTTCTTGAGCAATGGTCCCGGAGACCCAAAACATGCGTCCGAGGCTGTGCGCACCGTTCAAGAGGTTATCGCTTCCTCCTCAATGCCCATATTTGGTATCTGTATGGGTGAGTCTTATGATGTCGATCTGTCACGCATCTTCATCTTCCCAGAACTCATACCCTCTTGTTAATCAGGTCATCAAATCATCGGCCTGGCTGCTGGCTTGGATGCCTACCGAATGCGTTTCGGAAACCGAGGCCACAATCAACCAGTCTTGGCTCTTGCTGACTCTGGCTCAGTCAAAGCTGGCCGTGTGTTCATTACCTCCCAAAATCATCGTAAGTGACATCGATACCTTCACTATCCATTTCTGCAGTGTACTGACATAGGTTGGCGTGTTAGAATACGCCATTGAATTGCGTGACCCCTTTCCAGATGGATGGGAGCCCTTTTTCATCAAGTGAGTGATGGTCCTTCCACTTGTGTCCACATGTTCTGCTCTGACTATCATCTGTCAACCATGCTTGTCTTAGCTGCAATGACTCTTCAGTTGAAGGCATAAAATCTACAGCCGGGAGCGGCAGGAAAGTTTGGGGGTACGTTTTGCTTGATTCCTCTCATCCGGCAAGAACTTTTGATCTAACATATCCTTGTGTCATAACAGTGTTCAGTTCCATCCCGAAGCTGCTGGTGGACCACTCGATGTGATGGGCATGTTTGTACGTGATCTTTCTTCGGATTCTGATTACATGTTCGACTCAACTGAAGGATCTTGCGCATCAGGGTGATTTTGTTCAAGAATGTCGGGCTACCAAATGAAACTTTTCTCTATCTCGCCACACATCATAGCCAATCTCGGCAGTGACTTGGCTTGCAAAATAGCATTGCCGGCAACGTTTCCTTCGACTCACAGATTTCCTTCTACCGCTGTCTTTCAATTGTCTCCCCGTTTCCTTTGCTTATAGTCGTCTCATCAGGATTCTGTTACAGTTCTTCGTATACTTTCGATTTCTATGAACTATTTAGCATGTTTGACCCACCCAAAATAGCATTCTAACCTTCTCCATGTGGGAGATGATAAAATGAAGTAAATATTTGACCCCTTCATCCCATGCTAGTGTCTTGAACCCCAGCCGGAATGATCCTGTGCAGACGCGATCATCTCGTCTTAATCAGTGCCTTTTTGTCCTGTCCACCTATCCATGGTTGAGAATAAATCTGTCTTGTGTCAGGCCATCAAAGCCGTTATGTCGGTGAGGAGGCTAAGCTAGGTCATGTTGAGTGACCGCTAACCATCACGGGGCCAATCGTCGTTTTGACCGGGTTGTGCAACCTATTTGAATTGATTAAATTCATCAAAGTTTGCCAAGCCGTCAATCGATTTCCCTTCAACTTGAGACTTACTAAAATAAAAACCATTCTTCCTAACCAATTCCTACTTACCATCCATCCACATTCCACTCTGAGTGCGATCGTCCTAGTTTCTTTCGAAGCTCCTAAGGACTTTAACGTATGTTAAGATAGTCGACCAATTTCCTCCTATATTGCGATTAACTTATCGATCGTTTAGATCATTTTCACTTCTCCTATATCGACCTACTAGCGAGAGCGGGATCAATCAACTCGAGTATTTACTCCAGCTACACCATTCAAAATCTAACCAGAGGACCACCTTATATTCTTATTCGCTCCTTTGGTCGGTCGCTCGGTCGTACTTGATATCTGGAATCTGATTTGACCGCTTGGTAAGTGCGACGGTGGTGAACTGATTCCCTTTTCTTCGCAAATCTCTCTTTTCTAGTCTTCTCTACCGCTATCTGTTTTGAGCTTGGTATAGAGTTCGATGGCTCTTGCCATTTTGATAGCATTCAATCGCTTGACTGTCATACCAAATGGAGAGCTCCATGGACATATAATTATTCACCATGACATTCTTTCTTATATATTTCCTCCTTCACTCATACTCTAAAGTTCTTTCCACAACTTTAGCCGTTTGGCATCCTCACTTGGTTCTACATACATATCTTGACAGATCTGGTACGAGCAGAGGAGAAGTTTGAAGATAGGATTTCATCAGTTTTTGATTTAATGATTGGGTTGAAAACTGTTTCTACATAATAATCAATAGTTTAGATTTGGTGATTTTGATTGAGTTTCTGCCCAAAGTGACGTGTTGAAAGTGGTCTTGAGTCTTAAATTGATGGTTTAAATTGACTAGTTTGGATTTTAATTTGGTATTATTCCTTTTTCTTTAGATCAAACTCGCGGACTTACAAAACACACAAACCCATTCACCACATTCAACCCGATTCAACTCAAATACAACTCTTAACCCCCTAGTCATGTCTACTTCAGTATTTAACTCTCAACAACAACCACCACCACCACCACCACCACAACAACAACTACCTACTTCATCAAATTCATCAACTTTCATCTCATCCCATCCAAGTCAACTTACCACAAATCCTAACTCAAATCTGACTAATCATAATGATGATGATGACGATGATATACTATCAGAAGCTAGTTCTTCTCCATCGTCTTCTCACTCTTCTTCAATCGCCAGTGACAATCAACAGGATCAGGACTTTGAAGATGATGGCCAAGACGATGAAGATCAAGCAGACGATAATGCTGACTCTGATAGCTCTTCACCTGTAATCACTCCATCTGCCTCATCTCGAACTGCACGACGTCAAAAGAAGGCCGGCTTAGCCTTTGCCAACAACAAAGTAGCTCTCCGGCCTACCTATGACCCCGAACTTTATGGTTTGAGACGATCTGTAAGTACTTTCTTCACCATTGTTGTCAATTTATCTTCAGCTTCAGAACTCATCTTCCTAAATCTACTATCAATCTATCACAATCGAAGAGTCGAGCTGTACAGAAAGTGAGTTTTGATTTACTCGATACAGTCCTCTTCCTTTTGTCTTTCTTTTTACTATCCATCAAATGCTGAATGCCTGCGACTTCTTCATCTTTAGGTATTTGACACGCCACCTGCAGACTCGGAAAGTCAAGATGATGATGATATGTCTGTTCAGAAGAGATCCAGGCATTCGAAATCAAAACGTTAGTGATAGAATCATCAACAGACATCAGCCCTTGATCTGATATGCTTTTTTCGATTCTTTTGGACGAATTGATTAGGTAAAGCCACTGAACCTGTGTCGGATAGGTATGCTACCGTTGATCAAGACACACCAGACAGTGACGACGATTACGCAGATTTCCCCGGAAAACGACCCAAGAAACGTTCAAAGTCTCGCAAGATCAAAGATTATTCTCCAGAAGATAATGAGGATTCAACTTTACTTAGAATTTCGACCCGGAGTGGAAAAGCCACCAATTACAACGAAGATGATCAATATCATGGTATACTGACAGAGTCGGATGATGACATGATGCCAGCGTATGCCAACCAATCAACTGATCTTATTGAAGGTCAGTTCTTTTCTCCTTCTCTGCTACCCATCCACTTGACAAATCGTTTTACTTTGTTCAATAGAGGAGGGCGACGCAATTGATGCGGTCTTGGATCATATGCGTGATAGCAACCTGTGTAAGTGATCAAAGGTTTTTGAATTTCAGCCAAAAATGAAGTTAACGCTATCGCGGTCTTCTCGTTACATGATATAGCGGATCCAACACTCAATGACCCGACCAAGCATCTCTTGTACCTGATCAAATGGCAGCGCTATAGTCACCTCCACTCAACCTGGGAGTGCTTTGAGTTTGCCAAAAGCTATCGCGGTGAGCACACGATGATCTTCCTTTATCGATTCCCTTGTCTGATCTTATGACGCTTCTCACAGGGTTCAAGAAGCTTGAAAACTACATCAAAAACACTTGGATGCCCGAAAATACGATCAGAACAGATCCTCGATTTACGGCTGAAGATCTGGAAGCCTTCATGATCGAGCGTAACCGAACTCGAGAGCAAGTGGAAGGTTACAAGATAGTGGAACGGGTAATCGCTGAACGTGATGCTGCTCCGACTCTTGATGTGCCACATGATCACGTGGATTACCTTTGTAAATGGAAAGGCTTGAATTACGATGCGTGCACCTGGGAGGATCACGACCGAATTGTCAAGATTGCTGAAGCCGAGGTTCAGGCGTATCAGGCCCGTACGCAATCAAAGACGGTTCCCTACCGCTCAACTCCGATTGGCAGGACCCGACCGGCTTTTAATCCAATCAAAGAAGAGCCTAACTATATCAAGGTCGGTGGTACACTTAAAGATTTTCAGGTCACTGGTCTCAATTGGTTGGCCTATGTATGGCACAAAGGTCAGAATGGTATCTTGGCGGACGAGGTAATTATATCTCTTCCAGCCGCGACTGCTTTGGTTTTAAAAGTTTTCTATACCCAAATTAATCCTCTGTTGTATCATAGATGGGACTCGGTAAAACTGTTCAGACCTGCGCTTTTCTTTCATACCTTTTCCATACTATGGAACAATACGGCCCATTTTTAGTAGTCGTACCACTCTCAACTCTACCAGCATGGCAGATGCAGTGTGCTCAATGGGCACCTGACCTTAATGTGATTGCTTACATCGGTAACAAGAGCAGTCGAAAGACTATTCGAGAATATGAGTTTGGACCCAGTAAAAAGATTAAGTTTAATGTGCTGTTGACCACCTATGAGATCATTCTGAAAGATCGGGCAGACTTGAGTCACATCAAGTGGCAGTATCTTGCCGTAGACGAGGTAATGACCATTTGCATCTTGTTCACGATTCTAGTTTCGATATTTGATAATCCTGATTTGCGCTTCGATTATCTTTCAGGCTCATCGGCTGAAGAGTAGCGAATCACAACTTTACGAAGCACTCATGTCTTTCAACATTCAAGCCAAGCTGTTGATCACAGGAACTCCTTTACAGAACAACGTCAAAGGTAAATTGAGCTCCATTCATTCTTTCATATCCTGTTTCTGATCTTTGTCCTTTGATTTTTTTTCAGAATTACTTGCTCTCATGCATTTCTTGCAGCCCGATAAATTTGACCTCTCCGAAGGTCATTTCGATCTAGAGGGTACGCACATGATCACTTCAGACCATTTTTAGCTTGAGCATCACTGAAATGATCAAACGACCGTCAATGGAATTTTACCCAGATGAGGAGAAGGAACGCAAGATCAAAGATCTTCACACTAAACTGCAATCGATCATGCTCCGTCGGCTGAAGAAGGATGTGGTGCAGAGCCTTCCGACGAAAAGTGAACGAATCTTAAGAGTAGAAATGTCGGAGATGCAAATGTATTGGTATAAAGCGATTTTAACCAAGGTGTGTTATCTGATGAATGTCTTCAAAGCAAGCTGAAGATGACACTGATCTCATTTGCTCATGAAGAACTACGCGCTACTGGCCTCGACTGATTCACAAGTTTCATTATTGAACGTAGCAATGGAGCTGAAGAAAGCCAGTAACCACCCGTTCCTCTTTCCAGGCGCTGAACCTCAAACAGACACGAAAGAAGCCACATTGAAAGGATTAGTGGTCAACAGTGGGAAGATGATTTTACTGGATAAGCTATTGACCCGACTGAAAGCAGAAGGTCATCGAGTTCTCATCTTCAGCCAGATGGTTCGCATGCTGTATGATCCCCCTTTACGCTTTCCACAGTGTGATGCGTTTCTCATGGCTTGTTGATCGAAACCTTTCAGTGATATCATGTCCGACTACATGGCACTTCGGGGCTACATCTTCCAGCGACTCGATGGTACCGTGGCGTCTGAAGAGCGACGAAAGGCCATTGGACATTTTAACGCGCCTGATTCTCCCGACTTTGCTTTCTTATTATCTACGCGTGCGGGAGGATTGGGAATCAATCTCGAGACGGCCGACACAGTCATTATCTTCGACAGCGATTGGAATCCGCAAAACGATTTGCAAGCCATGGCTCGTGCTCATCGAATCGGCCAAAAGAACCATGTGAACGTTTATCGACTTGTGACCAAAGATACCGTGGAAGAAGATGTCTTGGAGCGTGCAAAACGCAAGATGATTCTCGAATATGCTATCATCAACCAAATGGACACTTCCGGGAAAAATGTCGGGAAGAAGGAAGCACCGAAAGCCCAGCAGTTCAATAAAGAAGATCTCACTGCGATTCTGAAGTTTGGAGCGGCCAACTTGTTCAAAAGTTCTGCAGATCAGTCAAAGCTTGAGTCAATGGATTTAGACGAAATCATGACTAAGGGTGAGAACTTTGAGACGGAGACAGCTCCGACAGGTACTAGTTTGGGTGGCGAAGATTTCCTTCAACAATTTGCCGCTGTACAAGATGTCAAAGCCGATGTGACCTCATGGGATGAGATTATACCTTTATCCGAGCGTCAGCGATATGATCTCGATGGTGATACAGCTCCTGTCAAGGCGAGTCCTGAAGGTCGTCGAAGAGCAGCTCACTCTGGTCAGAAGCTTGACCCAAAACACTTCCGCGATCTTGATGATGGTGACGAATACGACGGTGGATCTAAATCAAGTCGAAAAAAGAAGAAGACGGGTAACTTCAATGCTGCACAAGATCACGACTCGGTAGATTCGAAACAAAAAAGCTCACGACCTACTGAGTTGACTGTCAAACATATCCGAGATCTCATTCGCGCACTTCAACACTTTGGTGATATTCGACAACGTTACGATATGATTGTGAAGTATGCTAAATTAGAATCAAAGGATCGGAATACGATTTTCAACTTTGTGGATGAATTAACAGCATCTTGTGAACAAGCATTAAAGGAGAATGAAGAATCTATTGCACAGAAACGTGAAGCTGGAGAAGAAATCACACCTGCGATTAGGAATAAGGCTGTATTGGTAGAATTTCGTCAAGTGAACAATATAAACGCTGAAACTGTTGTGAACAGGATCAAGGATTTGAGAATTCTGCATGATGGTATGTCTGAGTGTTGTACTCTTGTGTCCTATTGAAACTTTACCGAAACTTTCATTGGCTCATACGTTTCTTGCTTGTAGAACTATCTGCAGAACGAGATGCGCTTAATTGGAACCATCCGGTATCGTCACTCAAGTCATCTACAACAGCTGGATGGTCGTGCGAGTGGAGCCTAGCCAAGGATAACGCTTTGCTTATAGGTGTTTGGCGTCATGGTTTTGGTCGATGGGACTTGATCCGAGATGATCCGGATCTAGGGCTTTCAGATTCCATCTTTTTGGAAGATGTGAAAAAAGTCAAAGGCGAAGAACCCAAACCGAAAGCGATTCCAGGCGCGGTACATTTAGGTCGACGGAGTGACTATCTTCTTCGTGCCTTGAGGGATTATCAAGAACAGGCTGAGACAGATGAGGTAGACGGAGATAGCCCTAACCGTCCGAGTGGTAATTCTCACGAGCCTTCTGCCAGCGGTTCGTATAATCGAACGTTTCCTGCATCCTCGAACATTCCCAAACGAGCACGAGTACCATTGCCATCCAAGCCGGTCACTACAGGTCGTATCATCAAACTCAAAGTTCGATCGCCTCAGCCCCCTGTTCCTACTCGAGTTGATCCACCATCACCTGCAAGTGGTTCAAGTTCGGATTTAACTGAAGAAGAAGATGAGGATAGTATGGATGAAGACGAGTGCAAGGAGGCTATGAGACCGGTGAAGAAAGAGCTGAAAGAATTGCGAGCTGATGAGAGTAAATCGCTTGAAGGCCAAGCTCGAGGTAGGGCTTCTTATTTTACCTTTTATACCTTACAACATGTTAACATTGGTTCTTGCAGCTGCTGTGCTCAAACGACTGCTGAAAATCATTGGAAATCATATCCATGACTGTGTTGAGAAGTTCAAGGGAGATGAATATGAGAGGGCACGGAAGCGAAGGCATCTATGGACATTTTCGGCTGAATGGTGGCCGAGACCTCCAGGCTCATCAGGCCCGACCATTGGTCCAGGAAAGCTTGAGGATTTATACCTACGGTAAGCTTAAACGCGGAGGGCTTAACCAAGGCGTAGTTTGCTGACGTAACAATCACTGCTTTCGTTTCGGTAGGCTAACAAATCCCGACAGCAAGCAAAGTAATTCATCGGGCCCGGCTCAGACAACAGGATCTCAGAGCGGACCATCTACAACTCGACGGCCGACAAGTCCACCCCTCGGGAATTCACCCTCGCACCTTTCACGCGGCTCTCAGCCTCCTCAATCTCATTCACCAACCCAGGATGGCAAGCGGAAGCAAGGCCTTGAATATGGACAGGAACGAACTCGAGGTGGTAGGCGTGATGGTAAAAATGGAAGTACTGGATTACCCAACATACCAAGATACCCTAGAGCAAATGGACAGGATTCCACCGGGTCGAGGAATATGTCACCTGGGAACGAGGGACCATCAAGTTGGAATAGCAATGGTGAACATCGTTCCCCGCATCCACCTCCTGCTACGCATTACCCATACTTGCCACATCCACCACATGAACATATGCCAGGTGGATCACCAGGAGGATATCAAGTCATGCAACAATCACCTCCACCTCATCCTATGCATCCAATGGCACACGGAAATGTGAATGGTGCATATTTTGCCCCACCTCCTGGATTCCCTATGATGCCTTATGCGCCACATTTACCATATCCACCGCCTGTTCCTCATGGATATCCTATTCCTAATAATCCACAACAAGTTTATCATCAACCTCCTCCTTTACATTATCCTTCACATACTTCATCTGGTCGTCCGCAAGCTTCATCACATCGATGAAAAGTACAAAAGATAGGTGGAGAAGACTAAAAAAGGTATTCGTCATGTAAATCACAAGTATTGTAGAAAATGATGATGGGCAAAGTGATAGGGTTTTTTGTTTAGATCGTTCGAGGTTTTCATTGGGTATTCAAAGTTTTTTTTTGGTCTTTTGGTTATTTAAGGACTTCTCTTATTGAACAATCTCACTGTGTGTGGTGAAAGATTACATTTATAAGTTTCATGTGTTATCAAAAAGTAATGATCAGTATCATTTTTTTGTCTTCCTGCTTTATCTTCATCTCTTTTTGTCTACTTCATTCATCGTCTCCATTGTAGTTAAAAACTTGATTTTTTTTCCTTTTATTTTGATTATTACAACTCTTGTTGTTAAGATGTTTTACCATTATATCATTTCTTAGAGAAAAAAAAATGAGGAGGATGAAGAAGCCTACATTTGATGAAAAGCTTACCTTGTTTTTTTTGGTCTCATTGGAAGAAAATTTGTGAGATTTTTTGTGAAAGATTGAGTGGCTTTTGTGAAGAAGACTGAGTTTTGATCGTTATAGTTTTGAAAGTTCCAAAGCCTTTGACTATGTACCTCCTTCAACCTTGTACACGAGACTTGTCAGCTTAGGTTCCCTGCTTGGGGATGGGTCCACTGTTGACCTTGACACTAAGCCAACAAACAAGAAGACTTCAAGTTGTTTACTTATACAGATTCTCTTGGGTTCGAGTGTGAGTTATTTTGGTAAGATCGTAACACAGTTATCATCTACTGGTCAAAGATAAAATGATATAGTTTTATTCCTGCACTTGAATCAGTCTGGATCTTGGATCCACAATATCTATGTATCAAGTATTGAATAATATGTCCTACCAATTTGATCTCATCGAGATGCATAAGTGACAACAGGCTCCTGGACACCAAAACACAATCCAAACACCAATTTTTCCTAGCCAGAACTCTTTGTATCAAGGTGGATTGACAATAGAAGAAAGCTTACTCTTAATGGATCACACTTGTATCTATCATATTCATCAAGAAAGTGCTAGACTTGTTGAGCAGATAACAATGAATAACTGTCAAGAAAGGATTCAATTACAATCTTATCATCAAAAACTTCATGATAAATGTATCAGGAACATGGATGCGAATTAAATGTTTTGTTCTTTCATCAATTAGGAATGTGACCGGTCATTGAAAAAATGGATAGAAACAATAGTTGCGTTCGTTAAATTTGTCGTCAATATTACACCCTTCTGAAAAGTGATGGCTTTTCAGGCATCGGATTGTCAGCAAGACAATTCATTACATTAGAAATGATAACCAATTGAAAAGAGATCACATGACTCACTTAAGCACATAAAAATTCAACGCCCCACACTGGTCAGGATGGAGGAGGCATCATCATTTTCTCTGTGATTTCAAGCCCCTGGGCCGTTGTTACCAGACTATCACGTCTGATGAGATCCTCGTGACTAGCATCCACAGAGGATTCTAAGCCTGTTAAATTTGGATGGGGTGCGGCGATTACTGTACTGCTCAAAATAGATAGGGTCATGAAGATAGCCGCAAATGCGGAGCATGAAGGTTTAACTTGCATTTCAATCTGTCGATGAAAAATCCAAACTTCAGTTTCTCAGAAATGTTGAGCAGAGAGACAAATAAAACATAATCAGTCACACTCACGTTGTAAGAGGTTTTTAAGTCTAGCTTAAGAGAACAATAGATTTGTTAAGGTTTCTCAGAAACACAAGGGGGCGTAGTCTTTGAACTTGAAGATATCAAATCTTTTCTAATAGTAATTAAGCAAGTGATGGGGGTGATTCTTGCTTTTGTCTAGAATCATAATTAACTATTTATATCTCTCATGAGACGTGTTCACATCGTCCGGGGTAGCCTCTCTCGCAAATGTATCATAACGCCCGGAAGCTTGAGTTGTATTTTCGATTTGATGAATCTCATCGAAAAGGCATTTTACAACATTTCACCTTGGACACCCCATTTCGGTATCCTAGTTGAAGATGAAAAGATGAAATTTTGACATACCCGACGGCCTTCTGTTGTAGCCCTTTTGCTCAATGCTTTTATGTGGTCTTCGTATCCAGAGTTACTATGGAACAAAGGAATTAAATCAATGCCAAGCATTATTCTCGATGTGATGAAAGGTCTTAGTTGTGATCTCTACAATTCAGCACCACGAAAGCTTTCTCGAATCCGGTTCTTACGACACTAAACATGAGACATAGTTACATCGCACGCATACGGAAAGCCTAATCAACGTTTCTGACAATGATGATGTCATCAAACCTTCATTGACAGATCCTTATTGGGTCAAAAACTATTGGTTTTTGCCGAGTATCAGTTTTGTCAGGGGAAATCTCACTGCAAATAAAAAAATCTTTGGCCAAAATGTATTGGTTTTCAAATAGTATCGCTTTTGACGGCTATTGGTTCTAGCAGAGGCAACTGTAGGTGATGTTGACAGAGTTCACAAAGTTCAATTGATATGCGTAGAATAATTGAGGCAAGAAGTTTGTGGGGGTGTAGCCTATCAGGGGATTGGTTAACTTGGTGAGCCTGAAGACCACACACAATCATCAAGTCAGGACACCCCTCCCCCTCAGTCATATACTTCTCAATCTTCTCATACAAATTTGCCACTTTATGAAACAGCCTGGGTCATGATCTAAACTACATAGTAGTTTCCTCTAGACACAAGCGAAAATGAAGATATCCTTTGAAAAACTATTTGGAATTACATTCATAGTATTTGCTGAGGATCAAGAGACCATCAACTACTACCTCTAGACAGGTCTGCTGGCCGAATCAGATCCCTTGAAATACAGTGATATTTCACACCAGCTTCCCATAGAAACTATGTATTGGCTTTATGGCAAACAACACCATTTGAACAAGTAAAAAGAGAAGCGTACATTGGACGACTGTTTAGGAGAACTTACTGTGTGCATGATGTTAAAAGATTTCAAGAAGTGCGCTGAAGTCATTTGTTTGTTTGTTTTCTCTTTTTGAACCCTGGGCCAAGCAGTACCAAGATTCATGGACTTACTTTCATCACAATCACGCTCAATAAGATTTGTGAATCAGTCTCCTTTTGGATGTACACCAGTTGCATCTCAACAAAATTGACACATGTTGACATTACAAAATTCTATGAGGAAAGCCGCAACAACTTATTCTTCTGGCACTGAATCTCAGCTTTCTGTGTATCTGCATATCTGACTAGCTTACCAGAGGATGGATGATGTAACTTTTAGCAACCTGCGCCATGATCTCATATGAACATGGGAATCAAAGAATGCATTTGTTCTGATTATGATGCAAGCGTGATGAAGGATCATAGTACAAACTGATAAATATAACAAGCAAAATAATAGATGATGTCAGGTGATCTGATAAGTACCATTCTTTGATTGTTCTTGTCCCATCTTTCTCCTAATGACCGATCTGTGTTGATGGTCCTTAATCCTTATTGTCCTTTGAAAAAGTATTGGAAACACTGAATTGTAATTTGACTGAACAATAGTGGATACTCTAAATTAGGGCTGTGACCTGACCCTGAGTGTGATGGGGTTGCCCCGGTGCTATGTCCGGCCTTGTGTAGACCCAAGGACCTCTGAACCCTTGTATTCAGCTTCAGCTTCAAGTTTTGTTTTGATGATCATATACATTATCTATCAAAGTTGATGCTAAATTGTGTTTGGGTGAATCAATACCAAAAGCCCATTGGAAGTATTCAGTTCAGTAGGAGGGGTGAAGAACAGTGGGTCCAATTCATTAGATTGAGAAGGAAGCAAAAATATATGATGATGTAGATAAAAAAGAGAAAACACAGCATCATATCATATATGATATTAACGATGACGATGTGATCATAATGAGTGATCAATCAGAAATGAGTTAATTCTCTTAATAAAATGAGTAGCCTACAATTCCACATCAAAGCTTATCCTGGGTAATGACTGTTGAGCAAATGACTGTGATATCAATGTTAGGATTCTTTTGATCATTGACAGGAGTCTTATCTATACCACCAAGGTCTAATTTTTCTTTTTTAATTTGGAGTAAACCAGGAAAGTTGACAGTCCTCATTTCTTCCTCTATTTTGCCCAAACAAAGGTTTGTATCCCAGCCTAGAAGCTGTGAAGTCATTTGTGGCATAAAACTATTTTGATGGCTCACTGGAACAGTATGATACTTTGATTCATTGACTGATCAACCTGAGAAGATATGCCACTATCAATATCAAATTGAAGATTAGAGGCCAGAAGCAAAAATGTAAGGCATTGTTTATTTCGTGAATTTCTCTCACCGATTGGAGCAGTAAAGCTGGTGCCATGAAGACTCCAGGAAGATGAGTTAACAGAGCTGATGCGATTCTCCATGTCATTCTGTCAAATTCAATCGAAGAAGAATTGTATCAACTAATGAGACTCTATAGCTATTAGCAATAAAGTTTAAGAGGGTTACGACTCACAAATCTAGATGTGAACCACTGAAAGCCTGAAAAATTGCTTCAAATATTTGAGCCAATATGCTCAGGCCGATAACAAATGATGAATGTAATAAAAATCCTATGGTTTTCGACCAAAGTTGACCGAGGTGTCATAAGATGCATGTGTTTTAAATCAGGTTGTGCGGGATTAATTTAAACAGTAAAGAGCTTACAAAATTCTATCTCTAATTCTTTCCATATTGGAGAATTCCATTCAAGGCTCACCGTCATTGAGTGCAGTTCACGCAAGCCCAGAACTTGATTGAGCATAGTTAACAAGACCCGCACAACAAACATGAAGAACTGTGTTTTTGCTGTTTCAGACTTCTGACAAACCATGCATATCAGAGAATACTAAAACTTACACCCATTAATACAATGCCCAAGACCACCCAAATCTTTCCCCATCCAGCCATTGTAAAAGTGACTCAACTCCAATCATGAAACAAAGACAATGCATCCGCACATATAGCTGTCAATGGTATATTGCTAAAATCATGATGAGTGTCCCAAGATATGGCTGCATCATCTAGCATTCTAAAGAATCTTTGGAGACGATCTTCCAATCGAGTTAAGACTGAAACTGCCATGACACTCCAATAAAGGATTATACCAAACGCTATGACTGTCCAAGAGATCCAGATCGCATTGTAAACAATTGGTGTCATCAATTTGGAAAACTTTCTGTTCTTAGTGCCTCCTACATCACAGAGACTGTATGCATGATAAGTTCAGCACGTTACAATTTAGAAAAACAACTAGCGTTAGGGAATCCTTTCTGGTAGTATGTGATCAGTTTGGTAGAGTAAACGTGTTGAATTCAACCTTTAAACTGACCATGCATAACAGAGTCCCCAAGAACTCAAAACTATGCCTATATAAGAACTGAGAAGCAAAAGTAAATTGACACTGTCTTGAAATCGTGACACATATTTCTAAACTTACGGGAACCATCTTCATCCGTTCAGGTTTCAGAATTCACGAAGATCACGGCCAAATACATGTGCAGGAGTTTACATCAAGTTGATTTGGAAAAAAACAAAGGTCTTGAATAATTTGAATGATTTACAGATCCTTGATAACAGTATCACAGTGGACATACGAGATGTCATACCTATTCCACATTTTGAGTTATCATTAGTAAAGTCCGCTTTTTCCACAAAAATACATAATGATGGTTTCAAGGTACTCACCAAAGAGTCATCAGCTGTCTTGGACCTCCATGAAGCGCATCTTTGACCTTGTACTGCTCATGGAAATCGTGTATTGCATTTTCATCAAGAATGAGCAGGTGTTGTCAGAATGGATTTTAGACAAAGATCTTAGTTTTGTAAATCCTCACACAATAACTGAACCAAGCTCCACAAGTATATAGCATACTACTAAACAATTCACAGATGACAATAATCATACATCTATTCGGGACCAGATAAGGGATAGTACGACCTGTGATTGATTGAAGAAAAAGTATCAGTAAATAAACTTGGCGAAGACAATTTTTTCTTATATTAGTAAGCAAAGTCTATCTGAAAATCAAACTCGCCTTTCTCCGTATAAACTTGATGAACTAAGAATAAATGTTTTCTTTGACTAAAAGGACCTTGAAAGAATGGTATTGAGATGATTGCAGTACATCTGATCATGAATATAACTCTCATAACTACAAAAGCAATTAACAGGCCAAGTGCCCATGTGGGAAATTTAGGAGCCAATACTGAATTCTGAACTCATCAAGAGATAAATCAGATGTTTAGTTCACTGGTAAGGTTTCGGTCAAAAAGGATTCATTTTGGAAATTTTGAGGAAAATTGACTTACAGCATATGCACTCGCGGCTCTATATGGGTTTTTTGACCATTTGGGGCTATTGAGTAAAGAAGCAGGAAGAAACGACAAGGAGAATATCATCCCTGTATAATTGGAATGAAGCTATTGAAGACCTTATGGTATAGCGATAGAGCTAATTAATATGAAAAATCACAGATGAGATGTTGAAAAAGGAGGTTCTCAAAAAGAACAAATTTGGAAATGAAGGGATTCAAAGAGAGTCAGAGCGATAGGATTTGGAAACAAAACAAAGTGAAATTGATCTTGTTAAGTGAATCTTTTTCAAAAGAGCTATGAGCAAATCAGGAAAAATTTTATTAACCAGATGAAAAGATATCTCCTTATAGCTCTTGGGCGATAAGAATAGTTTATTCTTTCTTAATCACTCGGACCGCATTGGCTTGAGAGATTATAGCTCAGATGACGGTGCCGAATCTTCAGTTCTGCAACTTATATTGGCTCAGGAAGGCTCAATCCTTCTCGGCTTCTCTTGAAGCAGTCAAGCGGATATTTCTAAAACTTGGCAAAAGTCCAATACTTGAAGAGAGCTTGTGACCTCGGGAGCTCGGTGCTCTAAGCAACTGTCTTGTTTTCAAATTCATCTGTTTATCAAAGAGCCAGAGGAAGCTTGCACATCTATTCATCGCCATGAATCCAGTCGACTGAAATATACGAAGAATAGAAAGAACATGATATTACTGAAGGCTTTGGTTCTATCCAGTCAACCTTGACATCTCTCATATGAAATTGGTACCGGGAAGTCAGCATCTCAAAGATCAAGCACCAGTCCATCCCCTTGGTTCTGGCTCTTCCTCATAAAGATGTCTACATATCAGCCTGGAACCCAAGATTTGTGATAAATCAGGATAAGTCTTCCCAGATGGACCGAGAAACACCTTGATTCTAAATCTTATTGTGACCATTGATGAAATTGGAGCTGAATAACATCTAACGCACGTGAAAATGAGTTTTTCTGCATGACCTGATCTTTCATACCCAATCAGCTTGCATATGCTGAGGCGTGATCAGAGTCAAAGAAAATTTTTCAAAAAGCAAGGGGAGAAAGCAATATACATTCGCGGGACCTTGTTTTGAAGAGTTATATTCCTGACTCTGTAGCTGTTGTATCTTCTAAGCTTTGATTCATCGCAGAAGCCATACATCTTGAAATGTGAAGAATTGGCTTAGTATTGCTTTGTTGCTATGGAGTAGCGGGGATAACACCTGCGGAGCAGGTCAGTTAGGTTTAATGCAACTGTTGTGTCAACCTATCCAACGTTCTTTGATCTCCAAACGAACGAACCTCATTGACGAACAATCCATCTTCCTCACTTTCTCGAAAGTATCTTGTTATGATCTTCGCTTTTCTAAAACAAGCTTGTTTCAAGTGAATTCCCTCTAACTACCCACAATAAGTGGACGTCCAACACGACCGATAGTTGTTCTAGATGTCTCAAGGCCTTGAGACCATTTTTGATTTCATACGTTTTGGAATGAAACATATTTGCTCCAACAGCTTGTCAATCTTCAGCTTTGTTTACACCCGGTCCAAAGCATATGAATGATGGATCGCGAGCGCAAAGTACTACCGCTCGTTCGAGAAGTACAAGTCGTTTAGTCAATAGGCCGGACTCTTGAACAAGTCACTTTCTCAGTCTTCACTTGGCTGGGAATACAGCAACCACAACGTTTGAAGACAAGCTTCGATATCAATCAAAGATGAAGCACCTCCACGAGTCAATCTTTACTTTGTCTATTGGACGCCAATCTTTTGAACAATGAAAAACGTAAATTCTTTTGAGCCGAAAGCAGTCTTTGAACAAACCTCCCATATATGACACAAGAATCAAGCATATTAACGTTGACGATACTCATTTGCTCCAATTGAGAAGACCTGTTAGGCTACTTTTAATGTCGCGTTCAAAACCTTACATGATTCTACCCAAACCGCGATTACATTGTTAGAGATTGGGAGCAGACCACGTCTCTCTCGAATCTGGACAACGATTGGAATGATCAAAGACAGATCTTATTGTTGTTCAGATTGATTTGTCTGTCATTTCCCCCAATTTTTTTTGTTTATCTCCCTTGGCTTCTTGAGTGATAATGATCACTCAGGCTCTTGAAATTTCAATTTGCATCTCTTCTCTCGGGGAGAGGATTGACTATTGGTCTTTATTTTATCTTCACATATGTTGTAATATCAATTGTAGATGATCTCAAATCATGTGTCTCAATCTTAGAGTTTCTTTTGTTACTTTCTTGCCACTTCTGTTTCAGAGATTGTATGCAATTTGGACGTGCATATGCTTTACATCAACCCCATGCTCTTCCCAAGATATCAATGAAGTGAACACTTATCCTGAGCTTGATTATATCCGACCATCCAAAACTGATGTTGTCTTCCAATTGGTCAGAAGAAGACAGAGAAATGCGGAGGTACTTTGAATTGAAGTATGAGATTATACTATTATTTGGTTATCTATTCTATAGATGTACTTCTTCTTTTTCACTCTTATATGATTGATATTATGACATCATTGTTATTACTAATCTTATGATCTCATATTATCCTTATGCTGTGTTACGCTGTGACCTCTTGTTGGTATAAATTGGTGTTAGTTCTTTACTTTATTCTCTTTTTCTTCACCGATTTTTACCTTCTCTTCGAGCAGGTATCTACTGCTCTCATCGGTCACTGATATCTTTATCTCTTCCTTAGCTAACATTAGCTTCTTATCAGTCTTCTAACCAAGTTGAAATTGGTTATGAGCCCAGTTGATTTTCAGATTTATTAATTCATCTTTCTAAATCATCTTTTGACCAAACCCAATAATGACTTCAGCTACTGATTCCGGTACCAAACATTCAACCATCGAGCAGTTGACTGATTCCAATTTTTCTCTATGGCGACTCAATATGCTTGGATGGATGTTAGAACAAGATCTTGAAGCTTTTATATCCATTCCACATCCAACCATTCCTCCACCTGAATCACCTGAATATGCTCCGTTTATTAAATAGTGTAATCATGCTTTTGGTGTTATCCTTCAACATATTGATCAAGGTAGCAAAGCTAGATTTGTTACTAATGATAATATGTTAAATCTCAATGCATTGTAACCTATCCTCGAGGGTTTGTAACAATACTTGAACAGTAGCTCAATCAAATCACACCTCAAAAGGTCATAGTGCATCAGTGGCATGAAGATTAAGATTGCAAAGAGATTGTCAATGAGCATGGGTTTTTTGACACCGATAGCTTCTCTTTTTAAAATTATACATCAAGATCTACAAGCACAAACCCATGCTTCAATTTTGCCCCTTTCCAGATCATGCTTCTTGAGGGTATCCTTGATCAGCTGAAGACAAGCTGACAATCAAATTTTGCCAAAAATATACACTTATTAATCTGCAATTACTCAACACAAAAGACTTCACAATAGTCATGGAGAATGGTGTCTATATATGGAGCAGTGCCTTTATCATGGATCCGGACACATTGTCGGTCCTGCCCTTTGTCCACTATGGAAGCTCAGGGCGAAGGAGCTTCTGTGAGCTTGAATAGGGCACTAAGTTATACCTACTCCTTCTCATATCACCTGTGTTTAAAGAATCAATCGGCATTCTTTTACGGGTTCCTAGGGCTTCAAAATCAAAGTGACGTTCATGTGTGTTTAGCAAAAAAAACAAAAGGCTAACAAAATTGAGGAGCGGTCTGACATCTATCAGAATACCTAGATAATGCAAATTGAGAGTGTTGAGTGTGCGCGTTGTAGTACTAATAACACAGCAGGTGTTATACAGTGCTTGAAAGGGTATAATCTGTAAATATAAATTCTACAGAAACTGTCTGAGACTGCCCTTTCAGAGAATCTTCAACAACTGGACTTTGTTGTTAAAGTCTCCTGATAACAGAGAAATATAACCAGGACTTGAATTGCTTAAAAAAAGAAATAGTAGACTTTATAAGGCACCAGAGAAATTAACTCAACACTCTTTAGTGTTATTCCCAATGAAGCTTTTAGCTTTTAAACACACAATAAAATAAATTCTCTTATTAATTTAAATAAGGGCAGTTTAAGTGACCTAATGACTTGTTAAAGTAATGTTTACTGTTTCATATTTCATTCTCATTTCACAGACAATGAACATTTATGTTATATGTATTTCTTTCCTCATTTCCATTCAATGACATGTGTGTTTACAATGTGTCGAGTGTGTTGAAAACTCAAAGTTGTACTCATTCCAAACCTAACTTTGTTTTTCATGTATCGGATACTTAAACCTGAAGGAGCAGCGAATCTTGAGCTCTTCTCTCCTCATCCAAGTTCTTCTTTCACATTCTTGGATGAAGGTGAGGATCTCAATTCGCGGGATAGTGAATAGTTTCAAGGTTTCAATTCTGAACTATTCTATTCCCTGCTCTGACAGGTAAGTTTTTGTGTTCTCATGATTTGTTTTCTCAACTTGTTATTCTGTTTCTTATTGTATGCGTTGGAATACCAAATTGATCCAAGTTCTTCTTTCACATTCTTGGATGAAGGTGAGGATCTCAATTCGCGGGATAGTGAATAGTTTCAAGGTTTCAATTCTGAACTATTCTATTCCCTGCTCTGACAGGTGAGGATCTCAATTTGCGGGATAGTGAATAGTTTCAAGGTTTCAATTCTGAACTATTCTATTCCCTGCTCTGACAGATTTGCTACATGACTGTGTAGTGACTTTATAATGATAAATGACAACTACCCTAATTCATAGATAAAGAAAAAGAGAAAAAGAGAAGAAGAGAAAAGTGGGACAAAGACACAGGCTTTTTATATCTGATTTATGACTTTAAAATTGGTCAGCAGCTTACAACAAGATGACTAAAAGTGGTAAACAGCTATGATGTCATTTGATTCAACTTCTACAACCTTGATTTCCTACCAAAAGAACCTTATTAATCCTTGCTGTGTTGATTACTGATCATTAACTTCTCATTGGATATGATTTTATGTAATTTTGTTTATTTGATAATGATTTTCTCTCTTCTTATGATTGTTTGCTGTGTATACCCTTTATCTTCACTTATCTGATTCACTACATATATTACAATTGTTGATTTATGATGTAATTGATTTGTAATATATGATGATGTGTTTAATTTAGTGTGATTCATTGTAATTAAATTGAATTTTAATGTAATTAAATTTACTTGACTGAATTACATATAAGTTCAATCTCATATAAGAATATGTTAATAGTGTGTAAAAATCGAATTTCAAAATTTTTCATCCCATTTTCTTTTTAATACCCTTATAATTATTTAATCCCTTATAAATTTAAATTCACCCCTTATACATATAAATTTTCATTGATCTCATCACTTTCTTGCTCTTTCATCCTTTCTCTTTTCATTTCATCTTATCTTTCTCTAATCTTCATCATATTTAATCTAGTTTGCTTTTTTTTTATGATGGTTCAAAGTTAAAGTAATCTAGAATAGTTTTCCTCTTAATCTACTTTTTAATTTTAAAAGTTATTGATGAGTTCAAAAAAGCGATCGTTCGATCTTAATTTTGTTTGATTGTTTCTTTAATTCTTTAATTT
Source organism: Melampsora americana (assembly GCA_022264835.1). Classification (NCBI taxonomy): domain Eukaryota; kingdom Fungi; phylum Basidiomycota; class Pucciniomycetes; order Pucciniales; family Melampsoraceae; genus Melampsora; species Melampsora americana. The sequence goes on along the minus strand of JAIFHY010000023.1, from coordinate 1,024,784 downwards.
CTTTAATTTTTTAAATTTCAATTCTTTTCAAGTTTCTCTTTTTAAATAAACATTTCAAATCTTCTTTTTTTTAAACAAATATTATGATTATAATTTTGAGTAAGTTGTTCTTTTTGAAAATCAATCAACTCAATCACTTCATTTAGTTTAGTAATTTTAAATATTAATGACCTTTGTTTTTAAAAAAGCATTTCCTTTTGACTTTCAAATGTACTTAGTATTTAATTTAAAATTCTTCTGTTCTTTAAGAATGATTGTTTGTTAAGTTTTGATTAAATAATTTTGAAGTAATAAATATAAAAAAGTTTTCTTCAAATTCTTAAATCTTGAAATAAGTTCTAATGATTAATGAGTCATAATGTAAATGACTTTTAATAATGAATGAGTCTTATATGAATATTAAATTTAAAATGATATATTCAATTTTACTTGAGTAAATCTTGAGAGTAATAATTTTTAAAATATAATAAAAAAAATTAAAATTTTTATTGATTGCACCCCATAAATATCTCACCACAGCGTAATAATGCATTTCTACGGAATGCAAGGTGAGTCAAAGTGACAATGCAAAGAGTTGAAATTTGAAATTTCAAAATCCGCGGGTGCAAAACTGAAAAAACCTGACAAAACTTTGGATTAAACTCAAATACTGGACTTAAACCACCTGTATTTGGGCAAAAACATATGTTTTTGCCACTTTTGCCACATTTTTGAACCACAAGTCAAAATTTCACTTGTTCCTTGTCACTTTGACACAAATAATACCATAAAATTTCAAAAAAACAAGTTTTGTAAATACAATTCAGAAAAACAACAACTCAAAATCTCAACCAATCCACAAAACACCATGTGTAAATACCACAAGTCAACCATCAAACACAGCACTTATTTTCTTCCTTAACTCTGACATCTCTCGATCCTTATTATAAACACTGCTCATCATACTTTCCTCACAGCACATCACTCAATACCCATTTTCTCATTGCACTCTACCCAGGACTACGGACACTCAGCAACCAAAGTGTGAGATATGTTCCTCCAGTCTCCAAAAAGGCAACCACAACATCTGTCAACCTTGTCGTATCTGGGCTCAACCTCTTCTCTCCAATTGTCATTAGGTGGTAAGGACTTTGCTGTGTCCGGTTTTAGTGATTCAGATTGGGCTGAAGACCGTCACAATAGATGGTCTACAACTGGTTACACATATCTAGTTGGCTGTGGACCTATCTCGTGGAAATCGAGGAAACAGCAAACGGTGTCGTTGTCAAGCACAAAGGCTGAGTACAAAGCAATTTCTGATTCTTGTTGTGAAGCTACTTGGTTACGCAATCTCTTATCAGAACTGAAATTATGTTCAAGTTTGGCTATTCCTATTCACTTTGAAAACAAAGGCGCTGAAGCCTTGGCAAAGAACCCTTCTCATCACTCTCAACCAAAACATACACATACTCAATTTCATTTTGTGAGAGAGTGTGTTCAAAATGGAAGTGTATCAATAAAACATGTATGTTCTTCAGATATGCTTGCTGATCTTCTTACCAAGCCCCTTGATAAAATCTTGCTTCAACGTCAAAGGCACATGATAGGAATTGTTTGATTGTTTATTTGAGTTTTCTTTTATTTCTTTCCTCTTTGTTTTCTATTCTGTTTATGTTTTATTTTAAATTTTTATGTCTGTTATGTTGATTTTTTTTGTCCTAGTTTTTCGAAAGGGGGGTGTTGGAGTTATCATGTGTGCTACTAACCATGTCACGACTTACTATGACATCATTCGTCTATTTCATGTATTCACTACATTTCACATGTTTATCTCACTTATTAACCTGAGCAGCTGATGGATGGATTGTTCCTCATCTCTTCAATCCATCCATCTTGGGACAGACCATTCCTTCTTAGACCTCAAGTCTAATCTTGGTACTGACCATCAGCTGTTCAGATTGAAGATTGCTTTACAGCAACAATTCTTGTATATATCAGATCCCTTGTTTGACTTCTCACAGCTTCACATTCAGCATCATGCAACTCATTTTTTTCTCTTCTTTATACTTGGCAGATCTGACCTTCTGATACTGGGCTCTCTTGACAGCATGTTTCTCCTTCCTTGCTTCAGATTTACATTTTGCCATCTGTTTGACAAATACCACATCAGTGTTGTGTCATGTCACTTACCCAAAATCAAATTGAGGATCTCACCCTGCACAACGCAAAGCCGACAGTGACAGAAATCAGTCAGTTTGGGTTGAATACTTAAGGATAATGACCTGAATAGAAAGAGGGTACAAGGGGAGTTGACAGGACTGGACAATGTGTGAATCAAGAGGCTAGACTGGTAATCGGGGGTACCCTCAGTCACTTATTCCAACCCCTATCATCACACATTTTCCAGTCACTTGCAGCTTCCCTTACACCTTCTAGCTATCAGTTCAAAATCAAAGGTGGGGGCCTTTGAGACAATGATAATATATTACCTTCAACAAATGTTTGAGCAGCCAAAGAATGGCTTGGGTTTTGGTTCGCAGATGTAATCCCTGCCAAAACCTAGTCAGTCTTGATGAAATACCTCAGGATAATAAAGCACATAGAAGGAGGTTGGAAGGAAAGTTGAGAGGACTTGAAGATGTGTGAATCAAGAGGCTAGACTGGTAATTGGGGGTACCCTCAGTCACTTATTCCAACCCCTAACATCAAACATCCTCCAGTCACTGGCAGCTTCCCTTACAACCTCTCACTACGGTTTCACTATGTTCTGAAGTAGAGGTACTGAGGAATAGATGAAAAAAAACAAATGAATGGAACTTGGGAATTGGTTTGACGGGTTTGCTGCATGATGAGCAAAGAACTTATAGAAATCCAAACATGATCAACTTGTGGTTGAACATAATAGGTTTGCACATGGAACCACCCCAGGTGCAACTTGTGGTTTTTAAATGACAGGTGGGTACAGGTACGCTCAGCTTAGTAGGAGGTTGCATTTTTCATGGGCCTACTTGTTCAGCACAGATCACACACTCCGCAGAAAAGTTTATAAAAAAAGATATCTTGAAAAACATTGATCTATTGCTGCTCAGCACTAGATCAATGAACTTGTGTATTTGCAAGTTTGTGGAATTTCATAGAGAGTGGAGTGGATGAAACTTTTGAATTGTGTAAAAGTGTGATCTGGGGTAGGAACATGTCTTCATTCAGGTCACCATGATATTCAAAATCATCTGCAAGAACTGAAACATGTAATATGTCACTTGACTTATACATGTGACAGTTCTGTCCTACAGCCCATTGGATTAGTCACTGTTTGACTGAATTGTAGGGTAGGGTACCTCATCAACACCGCAACCGCTACGCACCACACAGGTTTTGAGCCTCTTTTGGGTGCAGAGCGGAGGGCTCCGCTATAACTTGCTGCGCACCTGATTGCACATTTTTGTTTTTTTCTCCCCTGGATGTGCGTAGTGTAGCACCACTGTGCAGTACACAACACTATATAGTGGCACACATTGTTACAAAAGACTTGAAAAGTCCTAAAAAAACTGAATATAAGCCACCCAGGCTCCGGTTCTGAGAGGAGCAACATGCTCTGCTCAGGAATTTTCTACCCTCGGAAAACGGAGCGCAGGCTCTGCTCTGGGTAGCGGAGGTTTGAGCGGATTCCAAAACTTCTCTGCTCACGCTCTTTTGAGTGGAGAGGTTATGGTGTTGACCTCACTTCCTAGGTGGTCTTCCTTTTAAGGTTGGTCGGAGCTTTGTGACACCTCCTGCTATGGTCAATCAGTCACTGATCGACCGTGGCGAGCTCCTAGGAGTCTAGGTAGCTGCCTAGACTCCTAGGCAACCTATCTACGGTCAATCACTCACTGATCAACCGTAGAAAGGTCCCAGGAGGTGTCGCAGCTTTGTGACACCTCCTGCCACGGTCAATCAGTCACTGATCGGCCGTGGCAAGCTCCTAGGAGTCTAGGTAGCTGCCTAGACTCCTAGGTGACCTATCTACGGTTGATCAGTGAGTGATTGACCGTAGAAAGGTCCCAGGAGGTGTCGCAGCTTTGTGACACCTCCTGCCACGGTTGATCACTCACCGATCAACCGTGGCAACCACCTAAGAGACTAGGTGGGCTTCCTTTTAAGGTTGACCACCTAAGAGCCTAGGTGGTCTTCCTTTTAAGGTTGACTACCTAGGCTCTCCGGTAGTTGATTGGCCGTAGATCGGCAACGTAGGAATCTATGAATCAAAAGATCTGATGAAGAATCCACCATATCAGGTTCACAAAAACAAACATGTTGTTGGGGTAGTGTGGATGTTGTTAGAGCTTGTAAATGTTCAAACCAATTTGGAGATTCAACTGCAAGTTTTGGTGCGTGAATTAAAGCGCTCAGTGGGACCCTGACTTTAGGGTAATCTGGAGATGAAGGTGTTGAAGAAACATGTAGTGATGAACTCTTTGGTGTTGATGGATGGTTATTCTGAGTCGAAGTAGGTCCCTCCGGAGTAGGTGAGATTGGTGGGGTTTACACATGGTGTTTTGTGGATCAGTTGAGGTTTTGAGTTGTTGTTTTTGTGAATTGTGTTTGCAAAACTTGTTTTTTTGAAATTTTATGGTATTATTTGTGTCAAAGTGACAAGGAACAAGTGAAATTTTGACTTGTGGTTGGAAAATGTGGCAAAAGTGGCAAAAACATATGTTTTTGCCCAAATACAGGTGGTTTAAGTCCAGTATTTGAGTTTAATCCAAAGTTTTGTCAGGTTTTTTCAGTTTTGCACCCGCGGATTTTGAAATTTCATTTTTGAAATTTGAAGTTGTCACTTTGACCCACCTTGCATTCCGTACATTTCTACCAAGGAATATTCTTTGACTAAAGAACATGATCAAGACTTACAGACAGACTCCTTTTAGAAATGAGCTTCAGATGTATGAAAGTATCTTCTATCAGTCAAAAACAAATTAGACCAATTTTGATGTTCCAAGGTTGCTTTGTTCTTTATAAGTTCTGATCACCTAGTTTTTCATAATAGTTTTTATTGATTAGGGACAAGCAAATTCTACCTTTTCTGATTTCATGCCAATGTTGGCGATCACACAATATCAGAAGTTGTTTAGATATTTTCCAAAATGAGAATACACACATCTGCTTTGAATCAACCCTGTTCCATGTCCAAAACCTTGATGACTTGAACAAGTGTCTTGAGACTGACAATATACGATGATTTGAAGGAAAACATGGTCCTTCATCTGAATAAAGGAATGATAGAGATCAGTGAATCCTTTATGTGCATGAAAAACTGAATCAAGAGATGTGTTGATAACCCATAGCTTGAAACCAAAATAAGCTGGGCTTAAAGAGCACGACAAAATGCATAATTTGCTGAATCGCACCAGATGCCAGAAGGTCATATTGTATGGAAGACATCAAGTTCACAATCCCAAAGATATGATCGAAGAGCATGGATGTTTGACAAGAATAGTTTGGTCGCGTGATGACAATGAAGACCTGAGAACACAATCCTTGTTGCTGTTTGTTTGATATGGGACTGAGATTATCTTTGGTTAGCCACAGAATGGTTAGGAATTGAATTTTGGGTACAAATGTACCTTTGTACACATTCAAGTTCCGCCTAAGAAACGACTTTACGATTGGCACAAATGGAGTTTTGTATAGACAAAGTAGTTGTTTGAACACGACTCTAGACGTGTCGTGGGTTTGGTTTATGATCCACTATGGAAGCGTTATGCAGAGCTGCGTCCGTGATCTTGAACAGAATGTTGCACATTATGCTAACTAACCTTTGTATCTGTCAGAGAATCCTCAGAGCACCAATCGGCATTCATTGTATTGAAGTTCTAGAGCATCAAAAGAGAAATGCTTTTGATGCTAAAAAGTGGGTAATGATCATATATATCCATTAGCATTTCTAAATACGCATTATCAGTTTCAATCAACATTGACTGGGTAACAGAAACGTGCCGGCATTCAGAAGACGCGGACGTCGCGCCTGTATTGCTGATCAGCTCGGAATCAGCCTCAGCACTTACCTTTGTACTTAAAATCTTGCGACCAAAACTTGTGAATGTCATACTCTCTAAATCACTCTACAACCACTTTCATATCAAACACCCCATCTCTCATCACTTATCCTTATCTAATCACTACCATCCCCAGGCATTATGAGCTCCAATTCTTCTACTAGTTTTAATGTATACAACACCCCTCCATCAGGTTCAGATACCTCTTCTCTAGATCCTTGAGAGAAGTTTTCAGACAATGGAAATCTAGTAGCTGGAGATTATGTTACTTCAAATTTACTTGGTTCTGGAGGGTTCGCTTCAGTTTTCAAGGCTCAATCAAAAGAAGATCAAGAGTTTTATGCTATCAAGGTCATGTTAAGAGTTCACGACGACTATGGTTCTCAAGATGAATTGATTATGAATGAAATTAATATCCTCAAAAATCTTTGTCATCCTTCTATCATTGGTTATCATGGGTTTTATTGTACAGATTCACATTATCATCTTGTTCAAGAACTTGCAGCTTGTGGAGATCTTAGACGGAAAGCCCCATTCTCAGAAAAACAATCAAAGATTTATATCATGGATCTAGCTAAAGCAATTCAATACCTACACCAAAACAACATCATCCACCGCGACCTCAAACCCGCAAATGTTCTCCTCACTCCATCAAATCAAATCAAACTGGCAGACTTTGGGCTTGCTATAAAGACTCTGTCTGGATCAGTCACTGGAAGCTGTGGTACCCCTTACGCACAAGCACCAGAAGTCATCAATGGAGGACCTTATACATTTTCAATTGATTGGTGGGGTCTTGGAATTATATCATACGAAATGGTGATGAAAAAACAGCCTTTCATGGCAGGTGTGTGTTTTGTTTCTTAATATTTTCTGTATATGAGCGTTGAAGTTGCGGTGACTGATATAGCACTCTTATCTCAACAGAAACTCCTGAAGAATTAAATGATCAAATCAAATATTCCAAAGTCGAGTTTCCATCATCTGTTTCTCCTCAGTTTTGTACACTTGTTAGTTTATTGTTGAAGAAGGATCCTAGGGAGCGACTGGATTGTATAGAAAAGGTTTTGGAACAGGAATTCTTTAGTGATGTGGTTTCTGGATTATCATATGGGTTTTGATTGTTATCTGGAAAGGAAGGCATCATTGTTTGGTCATAGAGTATGTCTTTCTATCCTTTCTCTTCCACTCTTTATCTTCATATCTTACTTCATTCACTGACCTTGCTTCTTCTTAATTGGCATGGCCCTCATCAGCCTCTTGTATTTTTTTGTTTGGTAGTGGACTTCTTGCTTCAGTTTTGGGATTCTTGGCTTCTTGTAAAAATAAAAGAATACCTCTTCATGTATCATTTGTAGCCACACTTATAATGTTTATTAGGTCAACATGGCTCGCTGCATCTTCAGAGTAATTTCAAGTAAATGTGCTTGAAAGTTGCGCTCTGACTGACTGTTCAAACTGCCTTTCTCCTCAAATATTTCAACCCCCCTATCAATCTCTTGAACAATTGAAGCTTGCTAGTTGCCTTCATGAGGACTATTATTTTAGCTGAGTCCGAGCATGCTTTTACATATAGATGGTAAGCTTGATTTATTGGAAGAAAGAGTCAAGTAAATGCAATCAGAGAGAAAAAACTGTTTCTGATCTGGAAGGGTGCACAGTGGAATACTCCGTGAGCAATTTATAAATGCTTCCATTGCTCATAGAAGAACAATCAATAATGATATGACGTGCAAAATTCCTCCCAGCAATATTTACCCAAACTTAAAACTGAATTCCATCTATCATGATCAAAGTTATTATCAACATTATATTCCAAGAGCTATTGTACCAAATGTTATGACTAATGGAAGAACGTAATGATTATGATATGATGTCCTGATTTATTCAAGATGTTATGCCATGGCCAATGAAGTATCAGGACATATTTCTAATTTCAAATCATGATGTTGTTTCATGTTTTCAATTATTTCTTTATTCTTTTTACTGCTTTTGGTAAGGATTGAAACAAATATAAGACAATGGAAAGAAAGAACAAAATGAGACCATGAAACGTATATGTGTGCTGGGTGACATGATGTGATTAATGTGACAGAAAAAAGATAGTTCCTAATGCGTAAAGGACCCTTGTCTCAGTGATTTGGATCTGGATGTTGATAATAACAGATATGGCGTGAGACTTTTCCAAACATTGTTTTGCAAACATAGATGTTTGCAAAATTGGTAGTTCAGAAAAGTCCATCATGTCTTTGGACAAATCTATGATCCCGTATTGTAAGGATGGCACAGGCTCAACAAATGGTACAGAAGCATGTCAGAAAACACAGCACAATTTATGATAATTGAGATTAAAATTTGCACCCATTCAAACTATTTAAATAAGTACAAAAATAAATCTCAAACGAGAGAAACCAAAGCAACAAAAAAAGTGTCCAATGAACAGTCAAAATTTATCACAAGAAAAGTTTCTTTTTTTGCAAAAAAAAACTTGAAAATAAAATATTCACGAGAAATACGAAAGGTAAATTTAATGACAACAAGAAAAGTAAAGGGAAAAAAGAATCTATCGAGCTCTGATTAAGCTTTTATGACAACAGTTTCCTACAGTATACTGAGAAAGCAAGAGTATACACTATGTGACAGCTGATTAGGATTGCTCAAGAGAATGTGATTCCATTCTTTGATACAAAGCAACGATAAAATAAAAAGATCTCAGCATCAATGAGATGGAAGCAAAATCCATATGCACTCACAATCTTGATCACTTGAAAGACCCTAGCGAGACTCATCAAATTGGAAGAGCTTCCATGCCTTGTTGATGCGAATGACCATGGGACAAGTGGTCAAGACTACGCTTATCAAATTGCTCAGCACTAGAATCTCCTACAGAGATTTCTGGTACAGGGACAGCCAGTGCCGCTCCTAAAAGGGTTAAAGTCATGAAAATGACTGAGATTGATGAAGTTGATAATTTGAAGATCATTTTGTTGAAATCTGATGAAAGCGGATAAGAGAGATTTATGTCAATAATGGGTCTTCAAAAGAAGATAGACTAGCTAGTTAGACAGATAAAAAATGGGGTTCTGTGATTAGCTCACTTTCTTTGGAAAAAAGGTTTCTCAGAAACAAATATGTAAATGTAAATGGACAATTTTGGTTGAAACGGAAATGGGGTAGTGATAATGAAAATGCTCAGGTATTTATAATGAAAAAAATCCAAGAAACTTGATACTTTTCGGCGATAAGCTGCGCAGGTGATTATTCAGGTCAGGTCTCGACACTCGGTGAAGGATTTCATCGAGATTTAAAAAACAGCGAGACACGTCATCCCGAACAACTTCGTCTCCTTGTCAACTGAAACTTCGCCACCGAGATTTTGAAGCATAGGTAGCCGTTTTAAGGACAAGTCATATATGTCTAAACAATTCCCGGCTTCAGTTTCTAGCATTTCGGTTCACAAAAACTCAAGCCGAATTTCGACAATCAATGCAGAAATTATTTTTGTCATCATGATGCCATAAACAGCAGGCATCACGATACGGCACACAAAGCTTTTCGGCTGGAAAATAGCTCACAAATTGCGACAGCTCCAATCGGTCGTGGAGTTAATCGGGATTCGAAAAAGTCATCTTCTCCTCTACCTGGTTTCCTTTTCAACCATCATCGAATTTCAGTGACTTGACTCGTGAGTGTGACACATAAATCTCGCTGAAGAGGGTTCGGACGAGCTCGAACGCATCAAGCTTAAGTGGCATAGTGTATGTACATTCATTGCGGTCCATCAGATAATTGTTGCTGCGTTATCTAATCTGACGAAAATAAAGCTGAGAAAAATGATATACAATGATGGATCTTGATTAGGAATCTTCGCGATTTTATCTCCAAAAAATATTACTTTGACAAATAGATAAGGGGAGTGAAAGGTTAATTGAATCCACTTCAATCAGGCTTTTATATATCTCTTTCTTCCCATTTTCCAGTCCCGCTGGATTCAGTTAGTCTGATCTTATCTAAGCTTAAAACTTCAGGAGGAACATAAAAACTTTGAATGAATGAAAGATTCATTAATATTAGAGAGATTAAAAGGGTCCACGAGTTTGACATTTTAGATTTTTGTTTTGTTTTGAAGATCTGTTGAAAATCGTTATTATCAAATTTTGTAAAACAAATTGGAAAAGAAAGAAATGTGTAACTTACTTTTTTCGTAAAATGATTATTCTGTGGGTTTTCACCTAGAATGATCCCTCGAGATTTCGATCTCTAATCTATATAAAAGATAAATATCATATCTGGAGGAGTGACTTAGTGATAAAGCAGAAATCGAAACTAACCAAATTCTTGAGCAAACTTTTCAAAGAAATGTTAAGATCTTTTGCACAAAAGTTGATACTTGTAAGCTTTCAAAGCTAAAAAGTGAAAATGACGATGAGGAAAGACTTGTTTCTTCAGAAAAGCGAACTTTCTCAAGATAGATTCACTAAATCGACTGATCTACAACTTCAAAATTGAAAATCTTAACCAAGTTGTCTAGTCAACATTCACGTAGTCAGACTCATATCAGTCCGTCGTCAAAGGAACATTCAACATTTCATTGAGATCTTTGAATACTGATTTTTATACCTTTCGTTCAGTAATTTAATCTTCACATTTTCTTTGATCTTTAAATCAAGTTCATGATCAACTCTAGGCTGATCTTTTGTCTTAGCTTGGTGATCTAATTTTAGGAATTCTTTTTATAGTTAAACTTGTACACGAGATTGATAGGATGATCTCATACCCAATAATAATATCCAAGTCACCAACGTGTGAACTAAGGTGGCGAAGTAACAGAGACCACAAATTAAAACAAAATTGTGGTTTAAAGAGGCTTGTGAGAACATCCCTCAAGAGGATACTTGATCTTCTTGATCACAAAACGCCGAAGATTACATGATGGGTTGGGAGCACGGAGTCCGTCATTTCTTTCTACCACGGAGATAGAAGACAGAAAACCTCATGCCTGATCAGTGCGGGGTTCTCATCTTTGAGGTACGTTGGAACTTGGAATCGTACATTTGATTTGCAAAAAAAATTAAATTAAAGTTGTCTTTTTCTTTATCATTTCTTTTTACATTCTATATTCTGTATCTACACAAATGCTCATGGAACACACAAACAAAAATTCAAACATTTAAATTATCTAAAATAAACATAATTCTATACTTAAAATTATAATTTCTGATTTTATTTATATAATCTTTCATTCTTTTTGCAAAATTTAAGAACCTGAATATATATATATATATTATATTTACATGTTCTAATCCTCAAATCAAAGAAGCATCGAAATTGATACTAATTCAATAAAATGAACGATTTTTTATCAGAAAAAATCGAATCGATATTTTAAAAAAGTTACAAAATAATAGTTTGGCAATGATATTTTTTCTTTGAGCTAGGTCTTCTTCCTTGAATTTCTATACTTTAGCTAATTTTCTTAAAACTTCAATTAATCCTTCAGGTCTTTCTAATCTAAACTCAGCCAAAGTTTTCCTAGACTCATTTTCATCAATCACAACTGCAAAGATCCCATTGACTTCTAAACCGGTAATGATCGTATTGTTAGTATGATGATTCAAATTCATATTAGGAGTTCCGATCTGATTTGAATTAGGACTTTGACCCGTTCCAGATCCAGTAGAACTAGTTCTAGTAAGTATTGGAAATAGTGGGGCTTCAATCTCCGACTTCCCTCCACTTCTACTCATTTGTTTTAATGCTCTAAACATATCTTCATCGGTTTTATCATCTCCTGCACATAATGCAAATCTAATCTCCGGTGTAGTATAAAGTAATCGCTTGACGATCTCGCCTTTATTCGTATGTGCTGGTCTACATTCGATATTCTTTTTTCCTTTTAAGATATCAATCGGCATTCTTTCTTGTAAACTTTCTAATAATGCTTGACATTCTTTAGCTATTCATGATTTTAAAAAAATCTTATCAATTTGGTATCCGAATCCATTTTGTTTCGTATCATTTCTTGTCTTACTCACCTTGAAATAATCCAAATTCTGGATCTGCATTCCTATAATGCCAAGTAACACTTGATGTTTTCGTCTCAACAAATGCACCTAAAGTTCTTGCTTCATAATCTATTTATTTTGATTTCAAGAAACAAAAACAATCAAATTCTAAAATCCAAACCTAGAAAAAACTCAAAGAAACACTCACACTTAAAAATCTCTTCCACATCATTCATCCAACCCATCTCAAAATCAACAGTCAAATCGGTCCATTCCTCACTCCCGGGTTCTCTCAAATAACATCCATGTTCAGCCGACATACCCAATCGTTTAATTCCACCTAAATGTTCTTGTAAAAAGGCTCCATCTCGACCTGAAATTATATAAACTATATTCTTTGAATCTGAACATAATTTATCTAATGCTTCAATTAAACCGGGTGGTGGGATCGCATCCTTTGGATTCTTCACTATGGGTGTTAATGTACCCTTTTGATTGATTCGGATTTCATTAGATCAGTCTTTGAATTCTCATCTAATTCAAAATCAGTCAACTCCACTTACATCATAATCAAATAACAATAATCGTTTCTCTGCTTCTTCGTACTTTTTCATCAAATGAACCTCGTCCAACATCTTCACATATTGCATCGCTTGATCACTTCTTAAACAATCTAGAAGCTGTAAAAGCAACGTACTAGCCCAGACTGCCGAAGAATGTGATATGACTCGACTATATAATTGCTGTAAAATTCATCATCTTCATCTCAGTTACCCTGTCTTGCCTATTACTTTGAATCAAAAGAGCAAGTTTACTCAACTGCGTGCCGCTGCTTCTTTTCCGCTTCCGACATATTTAAACACTGATCAATAGCTTTTGCCACCCCCTATACAACCCTCAAAAGACGAATCATTCATTCATCGCTCGCATATCCAAAACCTACAGAAACGAACTTACCCCTAAATCCCATGGATTGACTTTAATAGCAGCTTTCATAGAGCCAGTCACTCCAGTAAATTCCGAAAGAATCAAAGGGTTTTTAAATTCTTTTTGACAAATGGTATATTCCATTGAAGTTGTATTCATTCCATCTCTCACAGAAGTGATCACAGCTAAATCAGCCACCGATAAAAGTGCAAAGTATTCCTATGTATCAACCCCCGCCAGAAAAAACAAAAAGACACAAATCAGTTTCGAATTCTAGACTTAAACCAATACAAATTCAAAAATGGAAAAACTCACATCACGTTCGATTGTTTGATGATAATGATGAACAGGTTGAAAATGAAGTGTACCATAAGTAGCATTAATATGATCCACCAGTTCGGATATCTTAGTAGCAAGTGAAGGTGAATCAGTAGGTGAAGGTGAAGTTACTTGAATCAATGCTACTTGATTTCTCCATTGTGGAAATCGTTTTAAAAGCTCTTCAAACGCTCTCAACTAAATTCAACACAAAACAATTCAACCTTTTAACTTTTGAACTTTGATTTTGGATCGAATTTGAACTACTTACTTTTGGTAAGACCCCTTTTGTTGGATCTAATTTATCTCGACCAACAATAATCTTTTTTCCCTCATATAATTTCTTCAATGCTTCCATTTTCGGTTTCACCCCAGGCATTCTCCTACTTAAACCACCCTCCAAAGTCATCAGAATTCCAAATCAGTTTTCCACCAAAAAGAAGGTTCTTTTTTCAATGGAAACCCAAGACTAACCGATCAGATTCGATTCGATCCGCATCAATCCCAATAGGGCAATGTGTAATAGAAGTCAACCTTCCATTGGCTTCAATTCCTCCTCCTACAGATTCGTATCCCATCACTCTAATACAAGCCGACACAAAATGCCGACCATAAGAATAAGTTTGAAAACATAACTAAGATCAAAAACATCATAAAGCAATTCAGTCATTCGACAAATAAAAGAGAGAAATAGAAATAGAATTGTTAACTAACCAAATCTGCACCTAACATTCCATCTAAGATTTCTTCTCTTCTTGGTAAACATCTAAAGAATTCACTAGAAGGAAAAGGAGAATGTAAAAAAAGTCCAATATAGGCTTTTGGTAACAATTTTCTTAACATCCTAGGTACTAATAATAAACTAAAAAAAAGAAATCAGACATCAAAAAGATTGTAATTTTGAATTAGTTCAAAATTATCAATTTTATTTATTATTTTTTTTAAAAAAAAAATAAAGAAAAAAAAATTGAATTTAATTTGAATGACTAAACTGATAATCTTGAATCCAAATCAAATCTCCTGGTTTATAAATTTCTACAATTTTTTTAGCAAATAATAAATTCACTTGTTCATATGCTTTCCATGCCATATTTTCTAATACTTTATCTTGATGTTCTGATAATGGCATATAATGAAATATTGGCCAAAGATATCTAAATTGAATGAATAAGGTGTTAGCAAACCAAACAAAAAATCAAAGACTCAGTCAAACTAAATTTTCTTTTTAATCAAATGAGTGTTTTTCTTTTTCGAAAAAAGATGATTCACTTTTTACAAAACCCTTCATAATGTAAACCTGCTGTTTTTTCATCTGCCCAAACCGGTACACATTCAATCCCTCTTCTACCACCTTCATTAATCTCACCTCTAGCCAAACTTCTAAGTCCAGCATCTAAAGCATGAGTTTGAGCATCCGAAAGTTTAGCCGCATCCAATGGAAGACCATTTCCCAGAGTCAAATCAGCTGGGTATGCACAGAGAGTGATGGATCGATAAGTTGAGAGTGATTTGATGCCTGCATTTAAGGCTGCATGACCTCTTCGAGGTTCTAAGACCCATCTAAACCGATCTTCTTCTGATGGTAAAGTACTTGGAGGGATTCCAGGATCTGAAAGTCCTGCACTAGAAGGTGGACCGTGTCTTGTTGGTGTACCTGGTAGGAGAGGACTTCCAGGTGGTTTAGGTTGGTCTAGAAGTGAGATAGGTTTACTAGCTAAAGTCAAAGGTGCAAGTCGTACAGATGATCTTTTACTATCGTTTGGTGATAATTCAGCTGGAGTGGACATCGTAGGAGAATGTAGACTACGAGGCATCGTACGTTCATCACCTAGTCTAATCTCTAGTGTTTCATCAATCGAAGTAGGTGAAGGTAATGGTAAATCAGTTGAAGTGTGTAAACTACAATGATAAGGTAATGCATGACAAGCCATGATCACATGTCCTGTCAAATTGATCTTTCCTCTTGATTTATGTTCTTCTTCTAAAATTGAAATTCTTCTTCTTATATCATCTAATTCTGGTAAACCATCTAATTGTGGTGGTTCCCAATCATCTTCATCTGGTCTGGATGTGATTTAAATCAAAAACCAAAAGTTAAGTTAAGTTGAATTGGATATCTAAATTGATTGATTGATGAAGACAAATGCTTACCTTTGTTGTGCTAGACCATAATGAATCAATGCTCGTTCGTACATTGTGTTGATTGTTGATTGTTGATTGTTGGTCTTCTGAGTCAATGATCGATGAAAAATCAAAAATATTGTACTAAATCTGGTCACAAATACATTATCTCAAACTACAGTTTAACCAAATCTGTCACTTTCTCATAAAGCGCGACATTAGCTCTTGATCAGTGAACGCAGCAGATCTAAGCAGATCAGTGGATCAGTGGAAGAAGCCAAGCCTGATTAGCTTGGGCGAGAGACTTGTTTAGAAACCAAGCCAGAAAAGAAAGTGGTTCATCAATTCATTCAAGTTCCAAGACTATCTAACAGTGAAAAACAACGTGTGCAGATCTGATGACAAAAAAACGCCAATATGTCAAGGCCTCAAATCAAAACACAAGCTCCAAAGTCTGGAGACTGTGATGGTTTAAAGATCAAACTTGAATTGATCTTACTAATTCTCAAATCGAAATAGAACAAAAATTCTCATGGTATGTAAAACTGAAGCTTTTTTGTTTTGGTTTTTGTTTTGTTGAATTTTTTCGAAAACAAAACCAATCATCATCAGATGGAAAGAAAAATAGAGTAAAATTACACAAAAGATAAAAAAAATTGAAAATTGAAATTTCAAATATGTATATATATCATTTGATTTTGAAAAAAAAGAAGGAATCATGTTTGACTTGTTTTTTGAATTCTTCTTTGACTAAAAAACAGAATGTTTCAATTGAAAAACAAAACAAAAAGGGATTTAAAAAAAAGAGAAAAAGGAGGAAGAAAGAAAACGATTTTCTATCCATATAGATATATATATATATATAGATAGATAGATCGATCTTGATTTCAATTTTTCAACTTAAAATTCACAAATCCCACCTTCCATTTGATTTAAAAGATAACTCAATACATTTAATTCTTGATTAACTTTTTCGATTTTATTTAAATATCTTTCTGAATAAACAAATAAAGTATTTAAGATCTCTTTTAAACTTTCTTTTTCTGTTCTAAGATTTTGAATTTTCTTTAAATTCTCTTTTTGGGTGTCTATTCCGATTTCTAAAAAGTTTTGACTTTCTTCAATCGAGTTTAATAAAGATTTGTATGAATGAAATTTGAAGATTCTATATAAGATTTCTTGAGATGTTTCTTGAGTTTTACTTAATGAATTCCAATCTCTACAAAACTTTAATAATGTGATCACTTCATGTAACTTTAATTCTTTTACAACTTCATCAATCTCTTTAATCCTATCATCACCGTCATCATTATCTTCATCTTGTTCTAAAATCTCATTGAACAATCTCAATAATCTAACCGGTTTATTAAGTTTAATTAATAGAGTAATCACTGTTTTATAATCTTTCAATCTAATATAATTCTCTAAATCCTGATTCATTCTCATTTCTTCTTCTTTCAACTTAATCTTTTCCAATAATTTTAATTCAGTAATATCTTCCCAATAAATTATTTTAGAATCAGATCCAGCCGTAAGGATTTTCTCTCCATCATCTTGAATCTCTAACGCCCAAATCTTACTATCATGATTAATTTGACTTTCATCTGAAATCGTCTTGGGTTTACTGACTTGAATCTCTTCATCTGTACTTTCATCTCCTAATGTATTCAAACAAACTTGAGTTTTGATTTCCCAAATCTTAATTAATGAATCAGATGAAGTTGAAACAAGTTGTTGTCCAAGATTAATAAAGTCTAATCGAAGGATAGCATTAAGATGTCCATCAAACGTTTTTAAACAATTCCCAAAACTTTCATGATCACTTTGATCAACTGACCAAAGCTTTATAGAACAATCACCTGATCCAGTGACTAAGACTTTGTTAAATTTCGAAAACTTCAAAGTCCAAATCCCTCTAGTATGTCCTTTTAAGATCCCTAAAATCTCTAGATTCGTACCCGAAGCTTCAGTATGATTTAATTTAAAAACTTTACATAATTTATCTTGAGATCCAGTCGCAAACAAGTTTCCTTCTTGATCGAATTCGATTGTATTGATATCTTTTTCATGTACTTTTAAAGTTAATAAAGATTTCATTTGATGGATTTCTTCTGATCTCTTCAAGTTTGAAATCAAACTTAAATCCCAAAGTTTGACCGTACGATCTTGTGAAGCGGTAGCCAAAAGTGAAACCAATTTGTTTTTTGAATCTTTAAATTCAGTCAAACTTACAGCTCCTAATCCTTGCATATGTCCTTCACAGATCCCTACACAATCCCATGAGATTTGTTCATCCTCTGTACCGAATCGTTTCCAAACTCTTGCTGATTTATCTTTCGATCCACTTACAAACCAACTAGAATCTTCACTCTTTGTCAAACATAAAACTACATCACGATGGCCTGTTAATAATTCGGTGTGGTTCTCTTCTGCTCCTAGAGATAAGATTCGAATCACGGGTGAGTTGGTGGCTAGAGCAAGGTGGGTGGCTGAACCCTTCGGAGAGTTTAATAAACTGGTATCAATGATCTCATCATGTGATCCTACAATCTGTCGTATGATTTTAAGGCTGGGTAGGCTCAGTAGACTGAAAGTTTGATCTATCTTGGTCACTAATAACGTTTGACTTTCTGCATCGTAACTGTTTTGTAAGAAGAAAATCAGACCAGATCGAAGCTTTGAGATGTATTGAAAAATGTAACTCACCAAGTATCAAAGATACTAGTACGAGGAAATTTAGGATCAATTGTAGATTTCTCTTCTTCAGATCCGATTTGTTGACCAGATTCCAAGTCCCACAATCGAATTAAACCTTTATCACCAGCAGTAAAGACAGTAAGACCTTTAAGAGGAGAAATCAAAGGATCTTCAGATCGAACTTTGCGTTTTCCTTTAGATTTCGGTAAAGGTTCTTGATAATCTTCAGATTGATTGATTAATCCGATAGATTCGATCGTTTCATAAACTGGAATTGTTTTAATTACTTTTGAAGATTGAATTGACCAAAGATTTAAAACTTTATCTCTTGAACCCGAGATTAAATGAAGTCCATCCCTAGTCATACTTAAACCACGAATCACCGAGACATGACCATGCTCAAAGACAGTGATTAATTGATTGGTAGGTAAATCCCATAATTTGATCTTACCATCACTAGATCCAACAGCCAATCTAGCACGAGCTTCAGATTGATTAACATCAAAACTAAGGGCTGAAACTAATTGATGACCTTTGAAAATATGAGTACAATGTCCATTTTTCACATCCCATAGTTTGACTACACCAGCTGTATCACCTGTGGCAAAGACAGAAGAAGTGGGATCTGAGATTGAGATCGAGATGGGTGCTTCATGAGCTTTTGAGATTGATTTTTGAAGATCGACAGTGGTTGTTTCTGAACTGAGAAATGATCCAAAGAGAGTATAGATTCGAATTGATAATGATCTATAAGCAATTAAGAGTGTTGGATTTGAAGTTGAAGGAGTACAAGTGATTGAAGTGACGATTGATGAATCCTACAGAAACCCAAAGGTAGAGTCAGTTTTTGTGACTTGATTTGAATGAGTGATTGTATGATTTGAATGAGAAAGCCTACCTACACCTTCGAAGGTATGTAAACGTTTAGCTGAGTTTAGATTGCTAACTACAACTTCTTCATCCATTAAAGTAAAGAGCAAATTGAAAGTTGATGAGAAGGTAGCTTCTCCTGCCGTATGGATTGGAGTCCATGATCTGAATGGTTTGTAACTAAATTAAGAAAGTGATCAGTTTAATTTGATTCAGATTGGTAAGAGGGATTGAGCTTACCAAGTTTTAAGTCTTTGGTGTGTTGTGGTTGGAGTCATGATTGATTGGATAATAAATTTGAAAAATAGCCAAAAGCAAAATTCCAATTCGACTGATTCGATTTCAACTTGGATTTGGGATTGGGTTCAATTTGTGGTTTCATTCAAATATCACATCCCTTTCACAGATTTGACACTCTTCAATTCTTCACACCAACATCACTTGGAAGTTCAAGTGGAATTCGAAACATCCCAATACAAAGTCAAGATCAGTCAAATCAAATTGATCTGAGAATTGATCATGACTATCATAGAACAATCTCATCAGCTGAGAAGTTATTCTTGTTTTCATATCATGAATATGAAAGATCAATCAAACACACAACAAACAGATCAATCCGGATCACATCACCCAAAGAACAAACAAAGAATTAAAAAAAGAACAAAGTTTGTAGAGAAATTGGCATAAAACATTCCACTCAATCCCTCCAAGTTTGCCTTAAAACCAAAAACAAGTTCTTTGTATATCTCATTCTAACATATTATATCTCTCAAAAATAAAAATCAGAATCAACATGAATAAATTTATGATCACTTCATTTATCATTTTCTCATTCACAACTTTAAAGATTTCCTCACTTCGAATCACTAGTCCAAATCAAAATGAAACTTTCTTGTAAGTTGATTGTGAATCTCTTGCTTTCTTGACAAGATTTTTAAAAATTGGCATTCTTAATCCTAATCTTTGATTTGATTTGTAATTTATTTTTGGGTATCTAGTACAAATTCATCAATGTTAATTACTTGGGAAGCAGTACCTACTGATCCATTATCATTTGATATTCAACTAATCAATCAAAACTCATCGTTGAGTGAATTCTTCTTATAAATCAAAATCTCATTCCTTTACAGAATCTATCCATCTTTCTTATTTTTTTAACTCGTACATCCTTTTTCTTTTCTCCAGTGTTTATCCAAACGGTCTCACAAAACATGTTAAAAAATCTCAAGCTGCTTATGTTGGATATTTTACGATATCTAATTTGACTTGTTTAATCAGTGGTTCTGAGTATCAGATCCTTTTCTTATCAATGGTGACTTCCAATTTTCTGTTCTCGTTTCTGTTTGAAATAATTAATCTCTTTTCGCTTTTGACCTTCTAGGAGACTTCTACTATCCTTACCCAATCTCCTAAATTTAATATTTATAACTCTAACTCTAGTTCCAGTGGACCTGGGTATGGTACTAATGGTAATTCGTTTAATATCAATAATTCATCTACTTCAGGTTGGTTTAATCACTTTTTGTTCTATCATTATCGAATCGTAATCTGATGTTTGGTTTTTATGTTCAGCTTATGATCAAGCAAATAAAGCTTCAAAAAGCTTGGATCAATCTCTGATTTCTTTCATTCTGTTTTCTGTACTTTTGATACTATTTGTTTGAGTTTGATAATGTATCTATCTTTTTTTGTGTTTTTACAATTTTTTTGGGTGATCATGTTTTATCTTCTTTTTATCTTGTAAAGAAATCGTATCTCAAACATAATCTTGTATGTATGTCAAAACAAATTGATTCAAAATGAAAGTCATCTTCTGTGTAACTTTCCCAAGAATGTAGTTTTGGGCTTTTCTCTAATGTATAACAAAATCAAATCTATTTCAACCTTGAAAATTATTAGTTGTTGGTAACAGGTTATTTTTTAAAGTGCAGTGACACTTTATTGCATATTACACTAACTGAGCTAAAAAATCTGTAGGAGACTCATATACAAAAACAATTGCAGTTATCTAGTTGGTTCAAAGAATCAGAGGGGTCATTAGGTCATTACGCGATGGACAGCTATCTGGTTTGGTAATCCTGCTGATAAATGTTTTTGTTTAAGAGAGTAACAGTGACATTTTAGATTGTTTACTCATCCCCAATCTAAGGTGGGAAGGTAAAGATCCCAGGGATTGTATGTTCTGTGGGGGATGTTTAATCCTTGTTTTATTAGCAATTTCTTTTATCTTTCTTTTATCTATTTTTTAGTATGTCTTATGTCAATTTATAGGTTTCTGTTTGCTTATCTTGTGTGTTATATCTAGTTTCTCAAATTGTCATATTCTTTCATTTTTTTCTCTCTCTATTTTTTTCTAAACTTGTTTCACATTTAGTATTTAAGACATTATTTTTTCTTTTGTGGTCAAGTTTTTTCTTTGTCTTAGTTTCCACAATGTTGCATTTGATCTTAGGACCACTACAAGCCACCCTGTAGGGTTTCTTTCTTATTTTCATCAAGTGATTTGATCACCCAGGTTATTTAGCCTTGGGAGTTTTGCCCAATCACTTTCTCTCTTTGGTTTAAAGTTTTCTATGATAAGTTTTCATTACCCATATTTCCATCATCTCAAAATATCAAGACTTTCTTTTTTGGGGGGGTGATGAATTACTTGAGCTTGAGCTTTAAATTTTCATCCCACTTAACAAATCCCTCTTTTTTTGCTTGATTGGGATTTGTCAAAGTGAGTAAACTCAATTTTTGAAGTACAGTCATTCCAACAATCAACTACAGAGATCTTCATTAGTGTGTTGCACCCAGATTTATTCTGAAGGTCCAAAACTAGACAAACCCAATCTAAAGTGACAGATCTCCCAGGTACCATGATTCATTTTTGTGCAAAACTGGGTTTGATACAGTTCCTGTGTTACACCAAATGGGTCAAGATGACCAAATGCTAAAATTCCACCTGAAACATCCTCTTGAGAATTGGTCATGATAATTTAGCCCTGATTCCCTTACTATCCACAGGTTCCCACAGTTTGCTCAGCATTTGATTTGACTCAAATGGCAGGTTGGACAAGAGGGAGGAAGATTTTTGCCAGATTTAAACATGAATGCTTCATCACATTGACCCACCTGGGCTTTTTTTCTGAATCCACATTACTCTCTTAGTTTAGGATCAAAAAGCCTGTTCAAAGATCAATCTCTTGACCTCCAATGTATTGATCACTGATTGGAACATTCTGACAATAAATTCCAATCTAAAACCACACATGTGTCAGATCAAGATTAAAGTGATAATGATGATTTTAACCTTACTATCAATCTCTAGAGCCCAAATTTTGATCCAACAATCTTGACTTAAACAAACATTCCAATCAAGTAAATCAGACACCTAAACATGTAGACCATCTGTTTGACATTAAGTTGAAGGGCCTGTGCTGTTGGATCATTCTGGGAGTCTTTTGGCTGGCCAAAAGCAAGATCTAATTTATTGACACAGATGGAAGGTGGGGGCAAGCCAATTTTCAGACAAGTGAAATTTGACCATTGAGTGTGTGGCCTCAACAGAGGGCCATGTGCAAAGTGCTTTTCTGACCTGCAGACTCAATTTCAGGGCAGGTTTGATACAACAAAGCTTCAAGAGGTTGTTTCAGGTATCATTTTAGCATTATGTTATTCTGACCCATTTTGCACTCCACAGCCACTGTAGTGTAATCCAGTTTGGAATTCTCTAGCTTTAACTCTGGGAGCAACACAAAATTGAAAAATCCTCCTGTTGATTGTTGGATCAACTGTAAGTATGCATATACCAAGCTTAACTAAGTCTCTTGTCAGCTGTACTGGCCAGCTCAGAAAAGGGACTTACTCCTCAAGTGGAAATTTTTGCATGAATCTATTTTATGTGTATCTAGCAAAAAACACCAGCAGGCAAACTGGGCTACCCTAGTGCCTATGGGGTTTTTTTGCCAGGTTCCAGTGTGTCAGAGAACCTCTTGTCCTCTTGCAGAGTCATCAGGCAGAGTTGACCATGCAGGGCCAGGGTCAGGTCACAGACCTAGTTCAACCCCATCCTTCACATATGTAAACCCACACATAGCCCACCTCAAAGTGTATGTAACCACATATCCTATACACATCTGGAGCCCAAAACATTGCATCTAGATTGTTTGGGGCCCCACTGAATTGTGGGCTTGGAAATATGTAGCCCTAATTTTTTTTAGCTCGCTACTTCTGATCATGTTCTCAGAAGCGTGCTGTTGAGTCTGGTGCATCTTTCAGCCAATATAGGGCTGTACTGGCTCTAAGTTGATGTGTACCTTTAACAAAAACAAGAACATCAGGACAGGAGAATAATTTATAGAATAGTTATTACCCAGCTGTACCTGCCTGACCCTCAGTGAACTCAAGGACCCACAAAAATTAAGCCAGGCCTGACTCAAAGCTGTATTCCCCAAGAAGGACCGAAGATACTGGCGCTGGCGTACTGACTCCCTGGCACCTTCCCGGGGCTTCTGATCTTTCAGACCAGGTTGAGAGCCCTGCGGTGTGACCGACAGTGTTAGGACCGGTGTTGAGCAAGCTCGGTCAGTGAAGGACAGGGCCGGGTGATGCTCCTAATCTCGATCAAGATGTGTGAATTGAGATTTGAGTGTTTGTAAGTTTGAAGTTGAACACTTTTCAATTAATCCAATCCCTTCATCAAATTCTCTAATAAAAGATATACAATATCATATCTAAAGAAGATGAACACTTTATCCTTCATCAACATTCTCTTCTTCATCACTTTGATCATTAACCAATCAGGTCAATCCATTCATCTTTATCAAAAAATCAAATCTCAATTCAATTTGAACTAATCCATCTAATCCAATCACATTTAATCTAGATTCACATGAAGAAGAACGAATGACAGATTCAGAATTAGATCGATATCTCTTATCTCAAAAATCTTTAGATCATTGTTTACCCATCTTATCTGAATATATTCAATCACGTCAATCTACTTGGTCAATCGATCAATTTCCTCAATCTCATCAAATCTCTTTTGATCCATTTGCTCTTTCAACTTCTTATCATCAACTTCATCCTTTAAACATTCGTAATCAATCTTGTGTACTTTGTTAAGCTTCTTTCAACTTTTTTCAATCTTTTTATTGAGGTTTTTGGAATTTGACCTTTTTGGAAGGAATCTTATATTGGATTTTGGATTTTTATAGCTCCTGTTGTCACTTCTGGTCCTTATTATCATCTTTCAGGTCATCCGATTCGACAAAATTTAGCAGAATGGCAAGACGGATTACTCTTTGTAAGTTAAACTTTTTTGATTTTTCTCAAAACCTATCTCAAGCTTTTTCAAACCTACCTAAATCTAACTTTAAATGAAAAAACCCTTTACTTGTACTAGATGATGGATATAGGAGTGATAGATGTAGAAAGTTGTGAACCGATTCCTAACGCATTAGTTGATCTTTGGCATGCAAACGCTACCGGTTTTTATTCAGGTCATCCAATTAGATCACCTGATTTGATCAATGAATTACCTCAAGTAGGTGGTAAACGTTCTGGTTTATTAACCGCTTATCCATTAACAGATCAAAATCAAACCTTTTTAAGAGCTGCTTGGCCTACTAATTCAAATGGAGTGTCTAGATTCACTTCCATCTTTCCTGGTTATTATACCGGTCGTGCTACCCGTTTGTGTCTTTGATTTTTTTGGGGGGATGTATGTTTTTGAAGACTTAGGCTTACACAATTTGTCTTCTTTTTTTTCTGGGTGGCGGCGGGGAGGAGGTTAGATGTACATGCTAAAGTTCATTTGAATTGGACTGAACATAAGAATTCAACAAGTCATACCTTCTTTACCTCAACTGAATCACAATACATTGGTCAATTCTTTTTTCCAGATGAGATTAATTTACAAATCGATCAAATGTCACCTTATAGGTTTAATCCAGTTAAAGATCGTACAAGGAATTGGCGAGATTCTTTATCGATCTTTAATGATTCGTTTCAAAACGGATTTGAACCGGTCTTTGAAATTAAAAAGTTTGGAAACGTTTTAAATCAAGGTTTGGTGGGGTTTATGACCATTGGAATCGATCGAAAAGCTAGTTATGGTCATGCTTGGTCTGGTTAAAAATTGGATTGAGTTCAAATTGGATTTTTGAATTTATTTATCTCTCTGTCTGTTCTTGTTGTTGTTTTGATTGATTTTATCTTTCTTCTTCCTTTCTTTTCGTCTTTGTCTTTCTCTCGTCTTCTTCCTTTTTTTGTATTGTATTATATACATATAGTCGTATAACATTAGTTTGACTAATTTGAACATCGTTTTATCTCTTCATTTTTGTATCAATTGTCAAACGCACGTTTATTCTCATATAGTCAAAGAATCATAATCTCAAAAAGATATTTATTTATATAAAAAAAATTCATGGTTTATTTACTTTAGTATTCTTCAATGAAACAGAAATAATTTAATGATGGATAAACTTGAAGACTTTAGAAAAAAAAGCTTTTATTTAAATTAATCAAATCGATAAGGGAATACGTTTGAATGGATCAACACATTTGATGTAATTTTTTTTTTCAAAAGGGTTTTTAATTAAATATTAGGAAATTTAATCCGCAAAAAAGAAAGAAAAAAATTTTCATAAAGAGAGAGTCTGATTGAAGTGGTTTGAGGATTATGTCAATCAAACTTGGAAGTGGAAAAAAAACCTCCCAAATTAAACTTTTCTTTCGAAAACTTTTATCATCTTTTCTTTTCATTAAAAACTTAAAACCATAATGTAAAAAATTTATTGAAAACCAAAATTGAAGAGGGTTTTTTTTTTCTTTTGATCATATATATTGAGTATGATCATTGATCCCAGATATAGTAAAAAAAAGTGAAAAAAAGGGTTCGTCGATGAAAGAATTGATAAGTTCATTTTTACTTGAATCATAAGATCACCAATTTCTTAAAATCCTTCAATATCATCAAATCTCATTTTTCCAAAAACCTACTTCAAAAAAACCACTCTCTTTGATTGTAGTTTGGGTATCATTTGATTCAAAAAATCAAATCCTCAATCAAATCCTCAATCAAATCAAATCAAATCCTCAATCAAAAATCAAAAATCAAATCAAATCAAATTTCTCAAATTGGTTTGATTTGGTTTGGTTTGGTTTAGTTTAGTTTGGTTTAGTTTGGTTTGACTTTTCAAAAGAAAAAAAAAATTCTCTACTTTTTAACAAAAAGAAATAAACTTGATTTCAAAAAAGAAAAAAATGCTGTTTTTTTATTTCCTAACTTCCAAATCTCAACTTTCAATCTTTTCCTCCATCTCTCATCTCTCATTTTTCATTTCTCTCTCTCTACTACTGTTCATTTTCTATCTTATAATCTCTTCTCTTTATCAATTCCAATCAGTCTTAGGTTTTAGTTTGAGTTTTTTTTTTAACTTTAAAATGGTTGATCATTTTAAACCATCCCATTTAAATTCACTTCTTCAAACCCAATCTCAGAATTCCAAAAAAAACCTCAACTCATTCTAACCATTTTGTCCTTCCTTCCTTCATTCCTTCATTCAATCATTTCTCCCACCGCACTATCAATTCCACTTCCTTCCTATAAAACCCATTTAAGAAAACCCAATCAATCATCAATAAACCATCAAAAATCAAAAAAATTCAAAAAAAAAAAATTCAAACATCACACTCAACTCTAATCGCACTTTCCCAATACCCATAAATGATGGTCACAGCCAAAAGGATTCCAGTACCTGAACCGAGTGCACCCATCAAATCTGCACAAACCGATAACGCACCAATCGTCGCTCCACCAAAAGCCGCAGCTGTAGGGATGATCCGTTTTAATTCTTTATACATCGATCCTTCTCGATGACCGGCCATGACCATTTGTTGATCCTTTAATTGTTTAGCCACTTCTCTCGGACCCGATCCCGAAACTTCGATCCAAGTTTTCGAAAACAACGCACAGGCCGTTAACATAAACGAAACGTAAATCAAAGTATGGATCGGATCGGTAAAGACCGCTTTGAGATTATGAGGGGGTGAGATATAATAAGCTAAACCGGATTTAGCGAACAATTGAGAGGATTCTTCCAAGGGTTCCCAGACCCCTAAGAGTCGGACGAACAGATTACTCGGAAATCGATTGAAGAGCATTTGAGAGACGATGAACACATTCGAGGTCAGAGCTGATTCGAGCATGATGGGCATGTTGGAGGTATAAAACAATTTGACCGGATAGGTGCCACGTTGACCTCTGAACCGATTGGATTTCACCGGGATCTCCACTCGAAAGCCTTGTAGATAGATCACAGCCGCAAAGACCACTAGAGTCGCAATCAAATTCATCACGTTCGGTAATCGATCCCTATAGAACGCTTCCTTCAATGCACGACTCTTATCATTCCAGGTGAATAACAAATGAAACAAAGCGATCAAGGCTCCTTCGAATTCAGGACCTCTACCGGTGTTGATCGTGGTGGGTGAGAAGGCTTTCCAGATGATCGATTCACAAATATTAGTAGCAATGAAGAGGGAGATACCTGAACCGAGACCATAACCTTTTTGTAATAATTCGTCTAATAAGATCACAATCAAACCGGCTACGACTAATTGTAAGATTAATAATAAACAAACACCTGCTCCTAAATCTTTAGGTTGACCGTATAAACCGGTTAAAACGTAAACCGTGGCTTGACCAAAGGAGATTAAGAGAGCAAAGACTTGAAGGATTGCAAAAGTTTTCAACAGATTTAACATCAACTCATTCATAAGACTCTTTGAAAAGATTCAAAGAAAAGATTCAAAGAAAAGAGTTTTAGTGAGAGAGAGAGAGAGAGAGAAGAGACAGACGTTTTTGAGCCCCACCAAACAAAGCCCGATCTTCTTTTAGAGTGAAATCGACTTCGACCAATTGAGCGCCAGCCAAGAGTTGCATGATCATACCAGAAGTGACGATAGGGGAGATACCTAATTCCATGAGTGTACCCCGATTTGAAGCTAAGATCACTCTCATCCAATAAAGCGGATCAGAGGAATCCGAAGAGACGATTCCATAGAGAGGGATTTGAGAACAGATTAAGAAGATTAAGAGAGTGATTGAAGTCCAAAGAACTTTTTGATTAAATGGAATCTAAAGTTTCAAATCGAATTCAAATTCAAATCAAATTCAATTCAAAAGGATGAATGGTTTTGAAGATTTAAAAGAAAAGAGAAAAGTTGAAAGCTTACCTTTCTTTCAGGTGAGGCTACTTCAGGTAAGACTCCCATAAAAGGTCTTACGCTGATGTTTGATTTGTAAGAGATGAAGTTAGAAGATGAATGAGAATGAAGTGAGAGAAGAAGATGGGACTCAACAGATTGAGAAAGCGAACTGAGAGAGAATGAAGAGAGATGAAGATTAGTGAAAGTGAAGGTGAAGGTGAATGACTATTAGATTGAGATACTCACAGCTACTCATCTCGATGGAATGGTGATTGAATTTGTTTTTTGGATGAAGCTGAAGTTGAAGTTGTTGAAGTTGCTGAAGTCAATGTTCACCACAGCCGGTCATCGATCAAATTCAAATACTCAAACAGGTGACACGACACACTCTTCATTCACTATAAACATATCAACCAGCAGATAGCCTTATATCCAACACCCTTTCAACTTCAAATCAAAAATCAAATTCAATCAACCAACAACATCAACACCATCACCATCATCACCATCACCATACATGAGTCTCTTAAGACCATTCTCTGCATTAGATTTATGTAAGTGACTAAACTTCAGATTCACTCAACTCAATCCATCACTAACTGACTCATTCAATCTACATCTCAATCACTATAACTCAAGTTAAATTCAATAATGTGAATGTAAATCCAAGTCATTCATCTAACTTTCATCAATCTTAAAACTAATCCACTTCATCCTCAATCTTTACTTCATCAAACCAAAAACCAAAAGTTAGACCCATGGACTGTAAGCTATTTTCCAAACACACACTCACACACACTCAATCTTTGAAATTTTGATTTTATTCAAAAAACACAAAACAAAAGAGATTTTGAAGTCAAAAAAACTAATATCAAAACACTTGATTCTTTTTTGTAAAAAAATTATATTCAAAATTAAAGGAAACTTATTCAGTTTCATATTATCTTCAATATTTAACTTATTGGCCTTCTTTAATTAATTTAACTCAATCTTCAAATCATTCAATCATGGGTTATGGTATTTTGAATTTTGAATCATCTTCTTGAAAATTTCTTTTTTTTTATCTTTTACAAACATTGGGTCTTTTTTTTTTGGTGGGGTTTTTTTTTCTTTCTTCTTTCAGTTATGGCTAAAACAGAAGGAAATTCATCGGATTGGCAGTTAAGTATTTCATCATTTTCTTTTTTGAAAAACCCAAACCCATCCCTCTTAGATTTCAAATCTGATAATAAAATATAAATAAACATAAAAATCTATTCTGATTTTTGATTTTTGATTTAATTTGAAAAAAACAAGTGGTCATATAAGTGCAATTACAGTTTCACCATCTTATCGTCAATTATCTTTAGCCAAATCGATGATGAATTTAATTCAAAAAGTGTCAAATCTTTCAAATTGTTTTTTCATTGATTTGTTTGTAAGAGTTTCGAATTCGATCGCGATTGAGTTTTATGAAAGGTTAGGTTATAGTGTTTATAGAAGGATTTTAGGGTATTATGATGGATTTGATTTGGTTGAACAAGAAGACGCTTTTGGTCAGTGGGTTTTGGGGTTTTCTTTTGGTTATTCAAAGCGTATTTCATCACTGGTTTTGATCGGGGTTTTGATTTTCTTTTTTTTGGGGGGGGTGTGTGTGTGATAGATATGAGGAAAAGTTTGGATGCTGATCCGGATGGGTTATGTGTTAGATCGAATGGTAGAGAAGTCTTAGTGACTGATTTGTTCTAATTTGAAAGGAAAAAAGGATGATTGGGGGTTTTCAAAAAACAAGATCACTTGAAATCTTCCATTCCATCATACAACATTAAAGAGAGAAAGAAGTCAAAGAAATAAAATCATCAATCAAAGATGAGGTTTGATTTAAAATATAAGCGAGATCCTTGATTATTGAAAATAAATCATACATAAATAAATCAAAACCAAACCGATCCCTAACTTAACATGAGAAGAGAGTTGATCAAATCGATTTAAATTTAATACGTCAATCCTTGGTTTCTGATTCGAAGTTTGACCATTCGAATCTCCTAATCGATGACCACCTTTTCCCCAATGATGTGAGGTACCTGAATCGGACGAGTATCGTTTAATGGCAGCTTCGATCCTACACACACAGACACACACACGTATTTAACTTGGGGATGTGAGGATAGGTTTGAAAGAGGTGGTAGGAATGACTCACCCGGCTCGATTAGCTCCTTTAATCTCTTCTACTTTTTGTTTATTCTTTATAAAGATAAAAGTAGGCATGGCTGTCTTTGGTTTGAAAAAAGCCCAGAAAAGAAAGAAGAAAGATGAAAAGATGAATGAGTTGAATATTTTTGTTTTCAAAAGTGAATTGATAGTAAAGAAGGGTGTATTTTTTTTAAAAAAAAAGATTCAAAGGTTTACGATTTTATAGGATTCTGCGATCGGTTTACATTCATCTGTATCACATTTTGTAAAGATTAAATTTGAATAAGTTTTCGATAAATCTTCATAAAAAGGTGCCTAAAAACAAATCAGATCAGGAGAAAAAAAATTGGTTTGGATTAGATTCAAGTTTGATTTTGATTTTTTTTGAAAGTTGGATAAGATAAAAAAAAATTGAACATGGTTTACGATTGCATGACATGGAGGACACCATCTAGAAAGGAAATCATTCAAATGAAAAACCAAGTGATTGAAGGATTTTCATTAGTCTTTTCATATTCGGTTTTTTTGCTTTTGTTTCTTAAAATTGAAGGAATGAATGAAAAGTTTGAGATGGGGTTAGGATTCACTTACTTTGCATGAAAATCGATGATGATTAATTGATTTGAATGTTGAATGAGTTGGTTTAATTGATTTAATGATTTTAATTCGATGATCTTGGATTTGAGTGTTGAAGGTGTCATTCTGGTTTGTTGGCTTTGGAACTGATTTTAACTGAAAAGTGAATTATGTAGAACAGATCACTTCAAAGATACACATTCACACAGAAGACATACACACGAAAGACAGGAGACCTTTCAAAACACATGTGTACCATACACACCAACCCACAACAAACAAGAACTCACAACCATCAATCACTCAATCATGTTAACATACACCAAAAGATCAGATTCACAACAGTCTCACCCTTTTTCATCTCCTTCCTCTTTTTCCTTGAATTCCCCCCCAATTTCCATCAGTGACAGTGCCAAGATACATAGATACTGACACTCTGATTGAAAAAACAGACAAACTGATGATTCACATAGCCCAACTAAATTGCTTTAACAGTAAGATTATAACACTTAATTTATTAGTTGATGAACATTACTCTGTTCTCATATTGCAGGAACCATGGATTGACTTACATACATTACAATTACCACCAGACCAAGCATGGCATGATTTCACGCCTTATGACTACACCACAAAAACATGTCATGAGAAACCCAGGACAGGTATTTTTGTACCTAAATGAATAGCATCCTGGCTGATCACATTACTCCCTAGTCCATCAGCACTAATTACAGCAATCAAGTTGCAATTCCCCAGGGGACAACTATCAAGACTACATCTAATATCAGCCTACAACCCGCCTACCCACAACACAGGTTTACCAGTACTGAAAAAGCAATCCTCAACAAGCTTCTGAAATTGGCTAAGTCCGTATTACTTCTGTCTTTTTTAAAAATCTTCAATTCATGATTAAAATTGGGTTATTTTTCAAACATATGGCAAACAAGAGCCACTGTAATATTATGACAAAACAACAAAGACAATTATTTGGAGGCAAATGTGTAATAACCTATAGTGCTCCTAAGCTGTTTTGATAAAATCTTAGAAACAATCATCACTGAAAAAACCGTATATTGGGCAGAGACTCACAAAGGATTAGCCCCAGAGCATATGGGGGAGGATTCTGTCCCAAAACAAATTTTTGAATTTAGTCATGTGACCACCTGCATGACTGCCCAAGCAGTCATCCAACATATTCTCCTAACTCTTTCAGCTCATTTTCCAATCTATCCTTCCCTTTTTCTCCCTCTTTTGCGCCTTTCTTAGCTTATTTTGCGTGTTAGGATGGACATCAAACCACCGGTCCTTGGCCAGCAAGTTGCCTCAACTCCACAGGACAACTTGTTGGTATATGACAAGGCAATGGACGCTTTGTGCCCAGACAAATTGCAGGCTCCAGTAGCAACAAAAGATCTCCCAATGCCTTCAGCACCTGCAACACGTCAATTGGTTGCTCTCAAGAAGTTCATCCTCCCTCCCCTCTTGGCTGGATGACCTAGTCCTTCATCCAACTCCTCCCCGCTTGCATGAGATCAAAAACGGATGTGTCTTGCTACCCCGCTAATCTGCCCTCTCAAAAAAGCTGACAAACTATCAACCACCCCACGCTTGGCTTGTATCACAAAACTATTTCCAGGGGGCTCAACATCATCATCAAGGCCCCTTGATGGGTTGATCCAATGTGTTATCAAGGTCACAAAAGCCACCCTTGTCCCCAAGTCCAAGAAGACTAGTTTGATCAAGGTTGATGTTGGATCAGCTGCAGACATCCTTCTGCTCCAGGGTTTAATCAAAGAACGGTCTGCTTTCCCCTCAGTCCACCACCCTTGCCTTCTTGAGAGACAACCTGTCTCACATGTTGTGGTTTCAGCTGTAGTGAAGTTACTCAACATAAGCTACCTGTAGTTGAGTTATACATATGACTGACCTATACATATTATATCAAAACGTTAAACCTAAACCTAAAATACTACACTATTTAGATTGCGCCTCCCTCACTCTGAGTTGTTAATCTTTTCCTCATCCGTTGTTCTACGGAAGGAAAAGAGTAAGTCTCACCCTTCACTACCAATATATCTCATTCCTATCTTACTCTCATCTATATTATTGTTCATCTTTTCTTCTTTTACAACAGTTAACCAATTGTTTCAAATATTACTATGATTATGTTTCATCTGAATGATTGTCAACACTAAATCCATTGCTAAATAGCGCATCAACTCTTTTCTCCATTTTATATTGGTGACCTGATCAAACCTTCTAGGTCAGAACTTTATTGATCACGTACTAGTTTCTTTTCTTCACTCCTCATATAACTACCGTTACTTTTATATTTGACTTTTCTTTCATATGTCTATTTAGGTTGGTGAATCAGGTATTGTGACTGAAGTGATTGAGACTCACTCCTAGACATTGTCATGGGGATTTCAGGTCAAGATGAGATCCATTGTTTTCCACGCCTCCTTGACAAGCTTAAATGAATGGGTATCAATACCCAGACTCTGGAAATCATTCATGATTTCCTCTCTGATTGGTCAACCATACTCAACTTCAACGGCTTCAAGCCTCAGAATTTTACTTTGGACCACGGCTTGCTACAGGGATCCCCACTTTAACCTTTACTCTATCTCTTATACAACTCATTGTTCTTAGCAATCACTGACAATATACCTACGGCCACGGCGTTAGGCTTTGTTGATGACATAGTTCTTCTGTCATTGGCACTAAACACTCACCAACTCCGCTCCCAGATGCAGATGTTGTCCTTCAGACAACTGCAATGGGCCAAAAGCCATGACGTGATCTTCAACATCAAAAAGACCTTCTGGGTTCTATTCACACTACAGGAAATCAACACCAACACCACCTGCCCCACGATAAACTTTGCCGAAATTGAAGGGCCTGAAGCCAGCCTGCTAAGTGGCTAGGCATCAAAATTGACAAATCATTATCCTTTAAACAACACAGGCTAGACTTCCTCACCAAGGGGAAACATTGTGTTGGTTCCAATGCTGGCCTAGCCAAACAAGGCTTGGGCATACCTCCCAAACTTCTCAAGATCCTCATGACTACGACAGTCCACGCTGCCATTGACTATGGAGCTATGGCATGGCTACCCACCAAACCAATAAAATATGTCACGAAAAAACTTGCAATTGTTGACAAAACCTGTGCAAAAGAAGTGCTAGGTGCTGTGAAATTAACCCCAACAACATTCCTGAGACAAAATCTCTACCCCACCCCTCCAAACATACACCACCAGAGTAAAGCGTTAAGCTTTATGACTTGATCACTAACTAAGAAAAATGCTCACCCTTTGTTTAAGATCATCCAGCAGGCTCGACTTTCCATCCCCAAGAGCCACAAAAACCCCTTCCACGTCTTTTTTGAACACCCGCTCTACAAGCATTTCAAGGAATATGCACTCCAACTCCCTGTTGACCCCGCATCTTCACTCATACGGCCACCCAATTACTCCATGTTTCTCCAAGACAACAAGAAGTGGGCTATCTCCAGAACCCTCTGTCTAGAACCGTCACCCTGCCATCTTGTCATCTACACAGATGGCTTGAGAATCCCAAACAAAAATACAGCAGCGACGGCCTGGTGTGCAAACTCAGGCAGCAGCTCTTCAACAGTACTTGGACCGGCTAGACCGCAAGGGATCTATCAAGCTGAGTACCAAGGTGTCCAATTGTGCCTAAGAATGACGCTTGAGAGAGCAACAACAACCACCCGCCAAGTTTAAATAATCCTTGATAATCAAGGTGTGGTCAAAGACCTCCACTCAAACTCATCTTTGGTCTCTTCTTTAGAAAACCGACATACAACTTTAAAGCAACTACAGTGCATTTTCCACAGTTATCCCCAGCTTTGCATTGCTATCTGGTGGTGCCCAGGCCACAAAGGCATCTGTAAGGGTGAAGTGTAACATATCAGATTATGGTTTTTGTGACGGGCTATGGTTCTAGACAGAAGGGGTTTGAGTAGATAGTCTTGGTCTTTCCCCCCTTTCAGTTTCTCTTTTTTCCTTTGTGATTTTCTCTTATCTCACTTTGTCTCTATTTGTTCTACTGGTTACAAATTTCTGATCTTTTGAGTGCTGGACTAGGAATTGATACAAGGGGTTTAGATAAACCTTGCTCTCTAGAGAGCTGAGCCAACCATGTACTTTTAGTGAAGGAGGAGCAACGCACTCCACCTTACAGCACTGTATATTGAAACTGCAGGAGTTGTAGAGTAGATGAATTCACTTTTGATAAGGATTTTGCTAAGCAATGTCCAAGATTCAAATTTTGAGGCGCTCCCAAAAACGCACCTACACACATAGGTGCTTTTCATTAGCGCCTGCATGTATTTTCCACACGAAATGATGTGGGAAAATGATTGTAGGCGCCTTTTTGAAGCACCTACATTTCCAAACATTAATGTAGGTGCCAAGATCAAGTGCCTACATTCCAAACATTGGTGTAGGTGCTTTGTTTGAGAGTGTTTTGAATTGCAGGAACAATATTGGAGGACAGAACACACATTTCAAGTAGGGTTCCCATTATCAGAGGACAAAACACATATTTTGAGTAGGGGTCTCATTATTGAAGGACAGAAAACATATTTTGACTAGGGATCTCATTATTGGAGGATGAAAAATGTATTTGGAGTTGCAAATTCATTATCAGAGGATGGAACATGTATTTTGAGGTGTGATTTCTGTCCTCCAATATTCTTTTTACATTTTGAGTTGCAAAATCAATGACAGGACGTAAACACTCCTGAGTTGCAAAAACAATATTGGAAGGAGGAAATCATACCTCAAGATACATGTTCCATCCTCTGATAATGAATGTGCAACTTGAAATATGTGTTTTGTCCAGTGATAATGAATTTGCAACTCAAAATACATTGTACTTCCTCCAATGATGATATCACTACTCAAAATAAGTTTTCAGTCCTCCAATAATGAGATCATCACTCAAAATACATTTTCCATCCTCCAATAATGAGATCCCTACTCAAAATATGATTTCCGTCCTCTGATGATGAGATCCCTACTCAAAATACATGTTTTGTCCTCTGATAATCAGAACCCAACTTGAAATATGTGTTCTGTCCTCCAATATTGTTCCTGAACCTCACCACACTCTCAGACAAAGCGCCTACACCAATTTTTCAAATGTAAAAGCTTTATTTTGGGGCCTACATGTGTGTAAATCCATGTAGGTGCTTTCTCTGAGCATAGATTTTTCACCACCTTCCAGGTGAAGAATGTCTATTACAAAGGTATCCAGATGTCTCCATTTGATTTGAATAAGTACAAAGGAAACTGTAACAGAGTTTCTATGAAGTATGAGGTTTCAACCTACAGAGAATATTCTTCAGAGAAAGTATGTTGTACCATGTGTCTAAACTTGTGACATTTCACATGCATGTTCAAATTAAAAAAAGCCTTCCAGTGCACAAGATTCACTTGCAGAGGAACAATTGTCATCTAACAAATCACGCCATATCTTTCACCATCACAATGAGATATTTTAGGGTGGGTTTATAATTATCAAAATATGAGTTGTAGCATCATACTATTACATTTCAAGCCAACAAAGCAGTAATATATTATAGTGTAACAAGAACCTCTACTTTGATCTACATAGATTGTCACAGCCAGACATGGAAAATGAGTCAGTTATTGCCAATCAAGTGTCAAATTTGGGTCTATGTGCACCTAAAAATGCAGAACATCACTAACATGGCATGGTACCAAGACCAACTCAAACTCATGGAGATATACCCCAATAGCACTTCAAGCTATGGGAGATATGATGAATTATCAAGCCCACCCAGACAAAAACCTCCACCAATTCACAATTTCAAGGTTCACAGTGTCACATAAGATGATCAGACCAAGCTCTTGAACCTATTGTTGTGTTTCCTAGCAACTGAATGCGCAATTGTTTTTCATACATCAATTAGAGACTATATAGATCAACAGTTCACTATGAGTAGCACTGGCAGCCAGACTTGCTGTGATGTTGAAGAAAGGGGGGTGCATTTTGACAGAAGATATCAGAATTTAGATGAGTGATCAATCTCCTTTCCTGCTCTGTGGTGGTAAGAAAATGAACAATGAACCTATGATCTCATAGTTAGTTCATGATAAAAGCTAATACAGTGAACAAAGAGATTTCAACAACCTAAGATGAACAAATATTGAACAAAATTGCTATGAGTTTGATAGAGAGAAAAAGGAAACTATAATAGATCTAGAGAATCTTTTGTGAGTACCCAAAAACATGATGTCATAAAAGATCTTACATTATTGTATGATGTGAACAAAAGATAAAATGTAAATGATAGAAGAAGAATGACATGTCTTGTGAAATCTATATCTCAATTCAAGATGCCCACAAATACTAATTATGGGCAGCACTGCAGTGAAGCATGTTTCAGTTCTTGCTGCACTTCAAAGATGAGAAGTGGTGAAATATCCAAAGGCTGAGGTGTTTCAGCCTGTACAGTCATTTGGGGATGGGACTTGTTACTTGCATTGTATGGAAGATATTGACCAAGGCAGACACTTAAAGGGAAGGCTTCATCATCAACATGATTCTGATCACAGCTAATTGTTTTGAATTTACTTCCTTTTTACACTATCATCATGTTGAACCTAAGAGTGGGTTTCTCTTTAAGCTTCTTGACCTTTGTGCTTCTAACTTGCACTTCAGCATTGCAAGATGATCATGCAGTACAGCTTGGCTTAACAGGACAGCCTGGCTGTTTTGATCTCAACAGCTTACCAAAAACAGATATTGTAGATGGGTTAGACACCTCCAACCAAGTGGAAAAACAGGCTGAACTAGGCAGAACCACCCAAAAATCAAGTGTACCTGAGTCCTTGGAGCATGTCATCATCTCCAGAACCCATACAC
This sequence comes from Melampsora americana, assembly GCA_022264835.1. Lineage (NCBI taxonomy): Eukaryota > Fungi > Basidiomycota > Pucciniomycetes > Pucciniales > Melampsoraceae > Melampsora > Melampsora americana. The sequence goes on along the minus strand of JAIFHY010000023.1, from coordinate 986,960 downwards.
CTGATGACTTTCAAGCTCAAGACATATCAAGCACCTCCAACTTTGGGATACATGATGAATTGGAAGACCTTCCCAGAAGATCAGCTTGGAGCAATCAGATTGTTGAGCTTTACAAAGTTACCAAATCTCAGAACAAGATTTCAAAAGTATTCCAAAGTGCTCCAGCAATTGAACAAGAAAGAATCTTGGAAGATTCTACAGAACACCTTACCAGATTTGCTTCAGGATCTAACAAGATCAAGAAGGCCAATTCCAAAACGGTTCTTAATCAAGACCATGATCATCACAAAGACATAAGATTCAGGATCAGAAGTTTTCAAGATCATGTCCCAATTCCTTTAGTAGCATCTGCTTCAATATTTTATACTGAAAGAACGCTTGGCAGGTTTTGCAATTTTTTAGAAACTGATACATTGCACAAATACCCCTCATGGACAAGTGTATGGACCAGGCAGACAATATCCCCATTTGTTTATTTTGTGATGACTTGCAATCCATCATACTATATGTGGGAGCGGATTGAGGACATCACCATGAGAGTATGGAAGGTCTATCATGCTAAATACATTCATCAAAAACCTACCTACAATAAGGAAAATCTTGCTCAATTTCTTGTATGGCACACTGAGGTCATGTCTCATGTTGCAAGATCATCAGATCTCATTGAACAATCAGCACGACCTCGAGATCAAACTCTGAACCTACCAAGACCAAAATTTTCATCTGTCCCTCGTATGGTTAGTGCACTTCTTGGAACAGCAGAGTACAAGAGATATACCTCATCAATTTCTCGTAAAGTCAGAAATTATCACTTGAACAGGTATGTAGGGAAGGATTGGAACAAGGATGCCAAAAAGTATTACCCAGGAAGAAGATACGGGTATGATTCACAGAGCTCATTATGGGTTAAGTGGAATTTAAAGTCGGAGGAAATTTATCAAAATGCTCATAATATTCATTGGCCACTGGAAACAAATGAATTAATTGAAAAAGACAAGAATGTTCCCGTACTTCTAGTAAGAGAAGATTCAAGATTATTCAATGACGTAGAAGGATCAAACATTAGAGACTTTGTTACCAAGCATTCTGAAGATTTTCTCCAAATGTCAAAATATATACAGAGGCCAAAAAGATCAAAGCTAAGATCTATCATTAATGAAGAAGAGGTGGTTTATGGCTTGAACTACTTTTTAAATCTCTATCAGGAGCACTATAAAGACCAAAAGGTTCCAGAAGAAAAAGAATATTCACTCGATTTGTTATCAGAATTCCTTGAACAAGACCCAGAGAGCAAGGAATTTGGACAATTTTGGTCAAGGCTTGAAATATACAAAAGGTCACGCTTGCTTGATAACAGACAAAAGAAAAAATTATTAGTTCTAAAACAAGGAAAGATTCAAAATAGCAAGAGAGTTTCAAGAGAGGAAGAGATACAAGAAAAAGACCAACCACGTAAGAAGCGAGTTTTGAGAGAAGAAGACCTTTTCAAGTACTGAGCGGTGGGATCAAACTTTTGTATTCACGTCGGAAAACTTTACAGCAGAAGTCAGTAGAAAAATTGAGGGAGGATATTCAGGTTGGAAAGTTGTTTTTGTTTTGTGGTTCAACAAGTGCTTGTATTGTGTGTGACTATGTTTCAGTGTTTTTGAGTATTAATTGTGTAAACAAACTACATTCATCTCAAGTATTTCATTGGAATTCTTCTTTTGATCTTACCTATATAACAATCTCTGTTTATCTAGTAAAAAGGTTGCAAAGATACATGTTGTAGAACCCTTTCAGAACAGGCTGAAAGCAGAGACAAGAAGGGGAAGAATGAATACCAGAACAACAAAAACACACACAAGAATAAGAATTAGTCTTGGAATGGTGAGTGGAAAGACTTCAAACAAAACAAGAGATTCCCTTCTTAAACAGGGACTTTGATTACTATGAATTCAATTTAAGACCTTCAAGTCTTTGGATTAACAAAAACCAGGCTGATTGAGGACAATAAATTCAATAATAACACTGTCTTGGCGCACTCAGGTACCAAACCAAATGATCAGATGAGTACCCACTCAACTCAAAATTAATTGAAAAAAAAATCAGGATCTGATATTTTAAAATCTCAACTCTACACTGGTTGTCACCTAGATAACAATAATAAAGGACTAGACAACATAAGATAAATGAAAAATTGAAAATTGAGTGGACAATATGAACCAAACCGCTACAATTTGGTGCCAATATGTAACCCAATGTCAAGACTCTATTGCTTCAAACTATCAGTTGACCCCTCCTGCAGCTGCCAAGAGGGCCTCAAAACCGTTGATCATTTTCTCTTTGTATTTCAAAATCATGCACAGGCACAAGCCGCTTACAAACGTGATGTTGAACAACAAGGCTTATCCAAACAAAAGACTTCCAGGATGGACAAATCTGTCCTTTCAACTCCAAGCACCTTTAATGCCACTTAGCAATTTGCCAACCAGTGGACCTGGGCAAAATCTCCAACAAAACACCCCCAAACAGCCTCAAAGAGCCTCAAGAACCTTGGGATTGATCTCTCTGTCCATACTTCACCACCCTATCACATGTCTCCCTTATCACACTTGTACACTTAGATAAAACAGCCAAGAGCAATCTTTCCCCTGACATAGCCAGAGGGGTCTTACCAACACTGGAACATATATGCAGTGTTTGATAGCCTAACGGCTGAAAAAGCACTTAGGAATGCAAAAAAAATGGGCGGAAGGCACCAACATTGCACAGACAACACTTTGATCATCCTAACATCATGGATCCACCAGAAATGGTGAGAAGGCAAAATTGTCACAGGCTAATCATTGTTAGATGTTAAGTCAGCTTATCTGTCAGTCCACATTTGAAGACCACTGAACACACTAAAATCAAAAGAATCCCCATACTACATAATTGAACAAATAGAATCTTTCCTAGAAAACAGGACAACAAAATTACAACTACAAGATTACCTATCAGGAGATCTTGACATAGACAATGGGCCACCTCAAGGATCGCCAAGCTGGTTTGGGGCGAAAAATCTCACAGTGTTTGGTTTGGCACCAGATGTGCTGAGGAGCTTTGTTTTTTACTTCTTGTTTGTGATCTTGTCAACAATTTGGTTTCTGTAAACTCCTGCATGGCCTGGAGATCATCCCATGTTGATTCACATCTCTGGAAAGGTTTTGTGTAATAATATCATCAGTTTGTATGTTTCCTTTCTGTCATCTAAAGTTGTGATTGAAAGCTTGTTAGATCAAAGGTCCTTTGTGACATTTTTGTTATCCAAAAGTATTGTTGTCCTCCTCATATGTATTGATGCTGTTTGTAAGGCAATGGATGTCCCATTTGTACTCCTCAATATTCTTCTTGATAGATAATGGGTTTGGGCTGTTCCCAATTGTTCTGCTGTTGATTGGCTGGTGTTATTACACCACACAGCTGCAGAAATGGTGCTTTTGGTATCCTAGATCCATCAGTGAATATCACCACATGTTCTACAGTCAATCAAAGGCTATTAGCATTGGCTTTTACCATACTTCTGTTTTACTTTCTGCATGTGGTTTGTCCTAGGACTCCTCATTAAGTCAGACGCCTGGTCTGCCACAATTGCTCCAGGGGTGTCCATCCTGGATTGCTCCTTCCCAAAGCTACCTAGGTTAGACAATGTGATTGAGGGTGATTGAAAGAGTCCTTGGCTAAGACTTGATTTTTCAAAAACAAAAAGAGTGGTGGTAGAGGTGGGGGTGGCTCCTTCTTGAGGCCCAACTTAATTGACAAATATGTTGAATTTGTCTTGAGTTGGAGCAATGTCCTTTGGGATGTTCTGCCCTCCGACCCATGTCTGGTGCAATGTCAACCTCCATGTTGACCGTTTTCACATGGAAGGTGTGGTCCCAGAGTGACAAAAAAGTTAAGATAATGGATTCTTGAAATTTGGACAAGTTCTTGTGCAGTCACAGACCAGTTTCTAATGGCTTATTTTGTGGTAAAAGACAGAGTCTCCGTCATTCATACTATGCAAAGTTGTTCTGGAACTCTTCCAGAAAGGTTCCAGAACAAATTTTCCACAAAGCCAGAAAGCCAGAATATGTTCTGGCTTTCTGGACCTTGATCAACTCACACAAAAGAAGATCCCTTCATGCAGAGTTGTATTGTACCACATAGTCTTGTGGACTCTAGTGGCAAATGGCATTCGAATAAGTTCATTCCACAAGTCCACGAAGCCAGAACACAGCCAAGATTTTGTTTTCTGGCTTTGTGGAAACCTCTTTAGGAAAGTTCCAGAACAACTGTGTGTAGGAGAATTTAAGATCTAAGACATAATCTACTCCAATCTTAGTCATTGTGATACAAAGAAACTCATAGGTATAAAGGACAACATAACAAAGTGAATGTTGTTTTGTTACAAAAATTGTATCACAAGATCTTTCAAAGTTGATTATCCAGCCACTGATTTAAAAGCAACAGTTGAAGTTACAATTCGATCAATGATTTCATGAAACTCTTCAAGATCACTAGTTTGATTTTTTAAAGTGTTTTGGAATTCTTTAATAACTAAATCTTCATTAAGTTTATAAACTTTACAAACTTCATTCCAATCTGTATTTAATGAATTAATTTCATTGATTGAAATCAATTCACCTTCAATTAATTTAAGTGCTAATTGATTTAATTTGATTGATGATAATTGTTTTTCTGTTTCATTAGATAATGTTTCGGTGATTTTGATTAAGATTAATTTATCAGATTTGGGATCTATACCGAACTTTTTAATTGATTCTGTTATCTAAAAAAATTATTGAATCAATCAGTTAAATTAATTGTAATAAGAACAAAACTTTAAAGTTCAATCTTTATCTTGCTAGACATCTTCAATGACTTACATTTGTACCAGGAGAGAGAGTCCACATGATTTCGGAATAAATCGTTTTAGTCTTGAGTTGATGCTGAGACCGTGCCAATAAAGCTTGATAAATTGCCGTGTTTAAATGTTGAGAAGATGTGATCTGTAAAGATCAATTATTTCTTTTTCGTGGTTTTTTTCAAAAAAATCGCGTTTAAAGTCCCAATCGTTGAAAGATTATCAATGTAGAGTGAAGTAGATAGGGATATAGATAACCCAAATGAAAAATCACACGGTATTGTGTATAAAGATATCAAGGCACTTGAATCAGTCTGTTGAGATCAAATTCAAATGAATCGAGTATAAAAAGATTGACCATACTAGGATTTAAAAAACACCAATCTAATCGATTACGTTCTTCAACAGTATTAGGATTTGTTTCATTTAATTTACTTACTTCAATTAATGATGTTCTAATTTGTGATAAATTTTTAACTTTAGTAAATAACCAAATATGAACAGAAGTATTGAGGTGAGGTATATCGAATTGTTCCATAACTTATTCTTGAATCGACTGTGATGTACCTATAGCTTTTTCTTTGGTTGATGAACTTGATGAACGTAGTTGGATCATAAATAGTAAATATTTTTCTGGTCCTTATGGAAATCTTTGATAAATCCTGATCGGTTTAGCACACACACTTTCCAATGTCCCCGCGCTGGGTATCGGTCCCAACGGTGGCAAGTCAGGCTGAAACGCGCACTATGCGGGCCGGTCCATGCATAAATTCCTCTCTGCCATTGCCAAACTTGACGATGGCCTCCTTTGGGCCAGTACCAGAGCTGTACTGCCAGCTCGCTCAAACGAACGTGAACAGCTACTGGTTCAACGGGAGACTTTCATAAGTTGAGTCTGCCTTGCTGCGCGTTTGCGCACCGTTGTGAAGTTTGTTTTAGGTCACCAATACTTGCAATTACAATTGCGCAACCCCCAACGGAGGCCTTCAAAAGGATGTGCCTTCTGTTCGAGGTTACCTGGATGCGTAATCTTTTCCTGAATCCAATCGTATCTCATCGCTATGCACAATCAAATTATACCACAAAGATCATGGCTTTTTGGCTCTGTTCTCGTGATATTTTTTCAGATTTGGTTAGTTCATTTATCTTTAGGATTACAAAAAGAAAGTGAGATCTCCGGACATGCAAAATATGTCTTAGACCAACCCTCTTGGATGGAATCTGGATATTCCGATATTTATGCAAGAGACAAATCTGGTTCAGATTTATGGGATATAGTTGAACCTTCAGGGAAAAAACTCAAACGTGGATCTGATCAGGTTGATGAAGGGCTTGGAGAAATCAATCATGAAAACGTACATCCAAAGAGTTCAACAAGCGGTAACCGTATAGCAAATTCTAACCCTCAAATGGAACATATCACTTATGGAGAGTCATACGGAATAAAACAAGGTTCACTAGATCTGGACCATATACCAAAGTCACTTATAAGAAGCATGGAGACTGAAAGGTCTGGACACTCAGCATCCGCCTCGGGATATCTGGAATCAAGTTTTCTAGATAGCCATCTTGGAGAAGAATCCTTTTCTAATCTATGGGATGTAGCTCAACCTCCAAGCCAGATACTCAACCAGATATTGGATCAGGTTGATGAATGGCTTGGAGAAACCAACCATGAAAACATACATTTACAAAGCTCAGCTCATCCAACAGATATGAGAAATCAAAATGAATTCATGGAAGATATCACTTATACAGACCCATACACAACATACAGACATTTGCAAGATGGGAACCATATACCAAATCCAATCATAGATACCCATTGGGACCATGTAAATACTTTACCACCTCACAATATTTGCAATCCCATCAGACCTGATTACTATGGTGCACCTCTACAGGTTAACAGAGATTTGACTCACTTGGAAAATCAAAGCAGATATGATAAAATACCAGCAAGTTATTTTCCATTGAATAGTCCAAACCACAATATGCACAATCTGCCAAATCAAAATCAAGCAAGTACAATTGGGCTCAACAAGCAGGAACAAGTTTTGGCCAGGAGTTACATGTACACCAGTCCTTCAAACACTTTACAGGATTACCAATTGTCCCTTGTGGAACATCATGTTCCAAGTAGAGCACAGGGAGTAGGATCACACAAAGGATCTGATGTCAAATACAATGTACTACCTCCAAATTCTCCAGACAGTGGCAGATCACATCAGCATATCACATTTGAAGATCTTGAACCCGACAGCATTTTAAGACAAGAAATTCCAGCACAAGGAGAGCTTGCAGAGCCAGAATCGGAAGGTTTGAATGAATCAATACCAGAGGAAATCACAAAGTACTTTCCAGGGGTTATGTATAACAAAGGTACAACAATCCTTGATAGACTAAACATGGAGGTACCTGCAATCCTCAATGCTGAGGTTATTGATAGTAGGGGAGTGAATTTGCATCACTCACAGCAAGATGAAAGTGACAGTCAAGACTGGCACACTGAACAACTGCTTAGGAATTTGAATGTTGATAAACATCTTGAAGAATCACCAAAGCCAAAGAAAAATTCAAGATCTTCTTCAAAGGTCACAATTTCAGCTAGCCAAAATAATCACTTGGGCCTACTACAAAAGATTGGAGTTTTGAATGTGAATAGATCTCCAACACTGTGTTATGAAATTTATGATTTCTTTGTTGAGATGTGTAGGGACATGGTCTCTAGATTTCCAGATAATTCTCAAGCAATTGAAGCTTCAAGACAGGTAGTGAAGAATGCAGGCTATGGAGTTGTTATGGGATTCCTTGGTGTTTTACGGGTCTTTGAGGGTGAAAAAAGTGATGAGAAGGATCTTGAAGTCCTTTTTAATGATGGTTGGACATATCTGCAAGGAAAGTTTGAAACCTGGAGAACTGCAGAAGCTGGAGATTTCAGATTGGGGGAGAAAACCAAATTTGACCCAGAACTTGCCTCAGATTTCAAATTCCACCTAAAGTACTTGAAGCGTATTGAGAATCCTGCCTGGATAGCAGTTTCGTTGGTTCATTCTCTTTGCCTAGATTGGGCTGAGGACAGAAAAAGATCAAAAATACCCAGGAGAAGCCATTTTCCATATTTGATCAGAATTCATAAAACATACACAACTGATTTGTTTGCAATCAAAGGTGGACTTTATTCAAGGATGGAGATCAGAAATCATGCATTCTGGGGACCAGAGCAATTTTCAAGAAGGCAATGGTCTCCTTTTAAAGAAACAGATAAAGAATTAGAGAATCCATTAGTGTTGAGTTCAATTGCTGCACAGTTTCATACACCTATTGGTAGAGATATGTGTCTAGTTGTTCATAGGTTCTTTGAAGAGTTGATTCAGGACTTACAATCTTCATACCGGGAGATCAATGGATATAATCTTCTTCAAGATTTGCCAGCTCAAGCACACCAACATCTTGACATGATCATAAATCATGTCAGCTTGGCAGAGTACAGAGTGACTGTTGTGATTATTGGTGCGATAAGGCTGTTGAATCAAAGCCAATTAAATGGTTACCAACTTCAAAGATTGCTTATGAATTCATGGAACTTTCTCAAGGGGGAGTTCTCTAAATGGAAATCTTTACAGTTTGATAGGAAAACATTAGATTACCTCTTCAACCCCAATTTAGTTAGAATATACAAGAGCCAACAATTCCAAGATCCTGCTACTGTTTTCAGGTCACTTTCTGGATTTAAACGCCAGAGCGTTTTCCCAAAACTATGTATTTATCATCTGTTGAAGTTATGGAGAAAGTCAATAAGTGAGATTAAGCCAGGTTCAGAGAATTATCTAGGGTTTCAAGTTGCCAACATCCCTGAAGGAAAAATTGGAGGATGGAAATTGACACTTTGAGAAGCTAAAGACAAATGAATTATCAAAGTACTTCCATATCTCACTCATGACAAGGTGTGAAGTGGTCTAAAATAACCAAATCTTCATCTAGTTATCATTCCAATTGATATCAGACAATCAAATTTTATTCATTAAAATTAAAACATCTTTGATCAATTCAACCGCTAAATGATCCAGTTTGATTGATACTTCTTGTTTCTTCCTTCTCTTCTTTTTATGTTTCAATTCCTCAGTGATTTCTATTAGGGTTGATTTATTGGATTGAGAATCTGTTCCACATTTTTAGATTTACTTTGAGAAGTGATAAAATTGTTGAACCAATCAGTTGATTGATTTTTTGTCTGTGTAAAAATGAAAATTGGATAGATACATATCTGAATATTCAAATCCTCAACATTCACAAGGACCGCCAGATCCACCCTCCATGCTGAGGGGGTTGACAGCCTCGTAATTTTGTCTCAAAAGTGTCTGATCCCACCTGCCTTTGTGTGTCCTAGCCTGTTCTAGCCCTAGCCAATGCTTAGTGATACAATTCATGATCAGTGGGGTCGATCATCTTTGAGCTCTCGTCTTGGGATGAACTCCTCATTCAACAGAAATTCCGCGCAGAAACCTGTATGAGCCTATCTGGAAAACTCAACTTTCATATTTCACACGGGAAAATGTCAGCATACCTCCATGAACACATATATATATTCACATACAAGACATTTTGTCTCTCTAAGTATGTAGGTCGCCCATGTACTGGGACTCTTTGCGGGGATATTTCATCAACAAATCCACACTTTTCCCGTCAACACAATGTCTTTGGTAGTCTTTTGGATGTCTGGAGTTGTGCTATTACCAAACGCAATGAGTAATGTACAGCTTTGGAAGGCCTCTAGCTCTGGTTGTGTCTGGATATGGTGGTGTGGGGGTGAATGATGTGGTGAAGGGCTGTAGCAAAACAGTCAAATTGATTTTGGAGGCCAGATGTGCTATTGGATTAGAATCTTTCAAATGATTGCTCTCTACGGCTCATAATTGGAGCTTCCCAGTATGGCAGTAGCCTTCTCACACTTTCTGTCTATACACTCTTTATCTGGTCTGATTTTGTTGGCTAAATAATCACAACTATCACACTTACCCAATAGAAATGAATTGCAAGAGGCTTCAAGGGTTTTTTCTTAGATACTATGCATGCCAATAACTGATTGTCTGATGAGTTACAGAATTTAACAAAAATTATTGAAAGATGCATTCAGATAAACCACATTGATGCATAATGTAAAACATTCAAACAATACCATGGAGTCACCACCTGATATGAGGGTGGAATCAGTGCTGAGAACGGGTCTGTCTCAATATACCTATATTGCCTTTTAAAAACAAGAAAAAGACTGGTGGATCAATGATTGCACCCTCAACCTTTATGATATGATTGATAACAACTCTGATTGTTCAATAATTGTGCGCTATGTTCACTCTTTTGAACCACAATGAAATATAAACCAAGAGAAAAATGGATGCTTTGTGTACAGCCGCTACTAGGTGATATTATGATCATAGAAATGAAGAATGGGATTATTTCAGAATATGGACACATTGAGATAGGTATCATGTCAAAATGGGACACGGAAAGGGCAGGTCAACTGTTGTGGGCATGCCAGATGTTCTCTAGCTTATGTAAAGACATGGAAAACAGATTCACAGAATGGTGCTTTATGGGTCTTTGAAGGTGAAACCAGGGTGGTGGGTGATATTGATGTTCTTCTTGATGATGGCTGGAAATATATGCAAGGAAATTTTGTAACCTGGAAAAGTGTGGAACTTGAAGATTTCAGTTTGGGGGAGAATACAAAATTCAATTCATCACTTGCATTAGATCCCAAATTTCACCTGATATACCTAAAGCACATTCAAAGTCCTACCAATAGAGCAGTTTCTTCAATTCAACTTATTTGCTTAGATTGGAAAAAAAAACAGAGAAAGATCAACAATACCTGGGGGAAGCCTATACTCATATGTAAGTCATATTCATGACATATACAAGACAGATTCCGATACAATTCATGGTGGACTTTATCTGAGGATGGAAATCAGAAAACATGTATTCTGGGGACCAGAGCAATTCTTGAGATTGCCGTGGTATATCTTTGGAGGAACAGTCAAAGAATCACAGAAACCTTGGTTATTGAGTGCAACTGATGCACAGTTCCATACACCAATTGGGAGAGATATGTGTAAAGTGGTTCATATGCTATTTGAAGGGCATATTCAAAACCTACAGATATCTTACAAGGAAATCAATCGATAGAAGCCTCTGCAAACTTTGCCAGCTGAAGCACTTGAACACATTGACATGATAATCAAAGCTGTCAGCCTGGCAGAGTACAGAGTGACTGTTGTGGTTATTGGTGCAATCAAGATTTCGAATCAACAGAACTTGGATAATCTTCTGAGATGACATGATGATGATTGGCTTATAGAAGCACAGGTGGTGTTGCCAAAAGAAAAATTGTGGACCTGCGGTAATCAGGTCAATGTAAGTTAGGCAACACACCACACGCTTCAAAAGCAAATCAAGGATGACAAACCTAGCGCAACATACGAGTGAGTAAACTAGAAGGACATAGAATTGAATAAAAAGAAAAGATAAAACAAACCTGTGCACAAGCAACAGGAGTTACCAACAAGTCAAGTATGAACAGATGAGTAAAAATTATGATACTAAGGACGTATAAAAAGTAATAATTAGTTGTAATGTTAAAAGGATGTATAAGGAGAAATCACTTACAGATTCTTTTCAATAAGGGAAAAGAATCTTGGTGAAAGACAACTTGTGCTATTTATGTATAAAGAGACAAACGGAAATGCAGACACTAATTGATGACAAACAAAAGAAATACTCAAGTCACACATGACTTATTCCCAAAGCAAACAAAAATAAACTCCCATTAAGTCTCTTCATAATCAGCTCATCTCATTCCATCTTGATTTGTAATAGTATTCATAAATTCATTTACAATATATCCTTTCTCATTAGATTTGCCACCAGAAGTCCTTGACGCGTAAGCAAGGATACCAGAACAGTAAGGATGACCACAACATCTTCAGCTTCAAAGATTGCCTAAGATTGCATGGAATTTTCTCAAGGAGGAATTTTACACATGGATGTCTTTGAAATTTGATAGAAAAACTTCAAAAACCCTTTTGAGCTACGGTACAGTTAGAGTCAACCAAAGGGATGGATTGAGTGATCCTCAAACTATGTTCCGGGGACTTGCTACATTCAAGGACAAGAATGACTTTCCAAGACAGTTCATTCTGTATATTTTGAGGTCTTGGAGGAATTCAATACGTGAAGCCAAGCCAGGGTCAGGGAAGTATCTGGGGTTCTCAGTCACAGACATTCCTAAAGGGCGGATTGAAGGATGGAACTTAACCCTTTGAATAGCTGAAGAAAGCAAATTATATTCCAAAGAGGCAAGTCCATATCTCACTCATGACATTATGTGCATCTGATCAGTCTGTTTGACAAAGGCTTTCATGGTGAAAAAAAAGAAAACAGTTTTTGTTGCAATGATTCAATCAAAATTTATTCATAGTGACTCTTTCAACAACCAAATTATCAGCAACCTTTATGATCCACTCTTTGAGTACTTTTGAATTTCTTTCATAACTTAAACCCAATCTTCATCAAAGTTACTTATCAATTGAAATTCGAAGATTTTTCTTCAATCTTTTCATCCTGCAATTTCTCGCTGATTTCCATCAGGATGAATGTATGATATTTCGGATCACTATCATTTTTGTCCAAATTTGTTATTTAGCGTTCAAATGTTGAGAAGATGTGATATGTAAAAATCGATCCCTTTTTCATTGTTATAACAGCAAGATGTCTAATTTACTTGCGTGTTTGAGCGATGTTCTGATTGATGATAAATTCTTAACCTTGTCTGAGAACCAGATGTAGACAGAGGCATTAAGCCTAAGTGAGGGATAACAAATTCCTCCATTGTTTGACAAATTGTTGAATACTTCCATACCGGTTGACGTGATGGCAGGAGTTGAAGTCCGAAAGCAAAAAGCTGTAAAGCTTTGATTGCAGAACAGTGAGATCTTCATAAATCACGATCGGCACCTCAATCGGCACCAATCTTCCTCACTCAGTTTTCCTTGAATGCCCACAATTCCAATACCGGTCTGAAACAAGGAGAAGCGATGCCAGCCTGTCTTAGCAGAAAAGAAAGACCAGCAGCTACTCATTTTCGTGATACATTCTTATATTGCAGACTCCTTCACGCATGCCAAATGGGCATCAAAATACTTCTGACATCTCCTAAATACAAAGTCATTTCAAAATAACAGTGCGCAACGTCATAATCTTTTCAGGTCCAATCACTCTCTTGTTCCGGCTTTGAAACATCAAAATCGACAGTAATTGATTGCTAACACGCTCCAGTGAAGTGCGTTTTGGAGCATCGCGGTAGAATCCGATATCTACATACCTGTAACGCATTGAGATACACAGATGATGTTTCATCTTAACAGCCAACTCAAAACAAAATTTCTTCCTCTTCCCATCAACATGATCCGTAACATGATTACAATTAATAAGCATCTCGCCACCATGCACAATAGAAATATTGTAGGTACCTTGTGGCTTTTGGGCTGTCTTCTGGTGGGTTTTCCACAATTTTGCCCATTTCAACTATGTTTAACATTACAATCAGAAACTGGATTGTCTGGTCACACACAATGTGTCTTGGAAGATGCTGCTTGGATGGGGTTACATTATTCCGACGATTATCTTGGAGCAACGTCTGGTTCTGATTTATGGGATGTAGTCCAACCTCCAGCCAAGCGACTTAAAGAGGCATCTGTTCAGGTATATGATGAGCTTGGACAGACCACTCATAAAAACATACATTCACATGGCTTAGCACTTCCAACAGGCGTAGCAAATTCTGAATCTTTAAACGAGGTTTTCACTGATAGAGAGCTATACGCAAAAAAGAGATACTCACAAGATGGCCACCATATCCCAAATTCAGTCACAAGAACAGTGGAAACTGAAATGCCTGTTTACTCGGAGTTTGCCTCGGAATACCCTCATTGGATGGAATTGAATCCTCTCGATAGTTATACAAGCAAAGATTTTAGCTCTGATTTATGGGATGTAGTCAAGGCTGCAGCCAGGCCACTCAAACATCAATATGAACCAGTTGATAATGGGCGCGGAAGCACCAATAACGAGCAAATGCATTCCAAAATCTCGTTCCTTCCAACACGCGTGAAAAAATCTAGCAATCTGATGAAACTTACGGAAGATATCACCTATAGCACACCAAAAACAAGTAATAAATCATTACAAGATGTCGACCGTATAACAAACTCGGTTATAGGAGAAATGGAAACTGAAACGTCCAGTCGCTCAGGATCTGGCTTGGAATACCTTCCTTGGCTAGAATCAGATTATCCAATCAGTTATCTTGAAGACAAATCCGGTTCTGATTTATGGGATGTAGTTTGCCCTTCAACCACGCGACTCAAGCCAATATTGGACCCGGTTTATAAAGGTCTCGTAGAGAAAAACCATGAAACCATACATGCAAAAAGCTCGGTTCTTTCAACAGGTATAGCAGATTCTACCACGCTGATGAAACACATCGCTCATAGTATGCCATACACCACCAATGGACATTCACAAGATAGACATCATATACCAAATTCCATCATAGAAATCCAAAAAGATGATAGACATGCTTTACCACTGTATGATATCTTGAATTTCACGGGACCAATACCTAACTTCCTTGATTCTCCTGTAAACATCAACAGAGATCCAACCGATTTAGAGGAACCAGAAATTCAGCCTCTACTGGATATGAGAAATACGTCACAAAATCCCATAAAAAAAGCTGAAGCAATGACAATTGGTCAAAATGCTAAAAACCAAGATAAATACAACAAACTTTTCAACCTTCTGGAAGAGCATCCGCAGTCTCTCACAAAGAGTTATCTTCCAGGTGAAACACAGGGGGTGAGAGCATACAAAAACATTTTTGTAGGCTTCAATGAACTGCACTGTTCAACAAATGAGCTTCCACTCATGCATATGCCAGTTGGAAATGTAGGGATCCTTGAAGCCTCAAGAGATAGAACAACATCACAAAAAAGCTCAATACAGTCAGAAATAGAAACTTCAAATATATTGGGCAAAACCAAAATTAAGCCCAGCTTTGTCAAGGTCATGGACAAGCAGGGCAAGACTGAATTTAAAAGACAAGATATGGAGGCACCTTCACAGTCCAATGCTGAGAAAATCACCAGCAGGGTAGACTCCTTTGATACATTACCTCAAGATAAAGCTACTGTTCAAAGCTGGGTCCCTGAGAAACCAATTGGATATTCAGAACCGCAAAATCATTTGAAAGAATCTACAAAGTCACAAAGACAAAGATATGCCATATCTTCTTCCAAAACTAAAATTGTGGCCAGCAAAAGAAATCAATTTACCCTTCTACAAAAGATTGGAATCTTGAACGTAAATAGATCTTCAACACTTTGTTACAAGATATACAACTTTTTTGTTACAATTCATAGTAAAATGGTACATAACTTTGAAAAACATCCTACAGCAATGAAAGCCACAACACAGTCTTTGAAAAATGCAGGTTATGGAGTCGTCATGGCATTCCTTGGTGCTTTGAGAGTCTTTGAGGGTGAAAAAAGTGGGGAATGTGACCTTGAAATACTCCTTAGTGATGGATGGTCATATCTTCAAGAAACTCTTGAGATATTAGAAAGTGCAGAAATTGATGATCTTAGATTTGGGGAAGTTACAAAATTGGACCCAGCACTTGCAACAAATTCCAAGTTCCTTTTGCGATACTTGAAGGACTTTGAATGCACCAACCACATACCAGTTTCATTGGTATATTCCCTGTGCCAGGATTGGGCTAGCAGAAGACAAAGATTCAAGATACCTAGAGGGCCACAATACCCATATGTGGGGAAGATTGATGAGATTTACAAAACTGATTCCAATTCAATCCAAGGTGGACTTTATCAGAGAATGGGCATCAGGAACCATGCATTTTGGGGACCAGATCAATTCACAAGAAGACCATGGTATGTGTATGGATATACAGTCAGAGAAACACAGAAAATGTTGGTATTGGGCTCAACTGCTGCACAGTTCCATACACCAATTGGGAGAGAGATGTGTAAATTGGTTCATATGTTCTTTGAGGAACTGATTCAAGACCTACAGATCTCTTACAAAGAACTCAAAGGATATAAACATTCCCAAACTTTGCCAGCTGAAGCACTTAGACAGATTGACATGATCATAAAAGCTGTCAGCCTGGCAGAGTACCAAGTGACTGTTGTGATAATTGGTGCCATAAGACTTTTGAATCAACAACACTTGAATGAGCTTCAACTTCAAAGATTACTTGAGAATGCATGGAACTTTCTTAGGAAGGTGTTTTCTGGATGGAAATTATTAAGATTGGATAGAGAAATCTCAAAAAACTTCTTTAGCTATGAATCAGTCAGGGTCAATGTAAGGGATGGATTGAGTGATCCTCAAACTATGTTCTGGGCACTTGCTGGTTTTAAGGGAAAATATTCCTTTCCGCAACAGTGTATTCTTCATCTATTGAGGTCATGGAGGAGCTCAATAAGTGACATCAAGCCAGGTTCCAAGGAATATCTGGGGTTCCAAGTCACACACATTCCCAAAGGAAGGTTTGAAGATTGGAATCTGACTCTTTGATCATCACCAAGAATATATGCATTCTTACCCAAACCAATCTTCCATATTTGAGTGATGAAAAAATGTGAATGCCTGAAAGAAATGAAAAGATAATTCCTAGAACTTAACTGTATTTTGCTTCACTGCTCCCAATAACTCCTCTCTGGACTACCAATGGGGACCATAACCCCAACAGCATTTTGGTTGGGGGATCATGACAAGAAACAGCTAATATTTTCATGAAAACCAGTGGTGGTGAAGCCTGTATAGTTGAAATGCCATGCAGTCATCTTCCATGTACCCAAATATTGATGCACATATAATGTGATAGGTTGAAGATGTTCATGAATGTCCCAAGAATTAGATGGATTTTGGTTTCCTTTCCTCTTGGTTTATTTTGCATTCATTGTTTTAATTATCAAGCAACATTAAATTCAATGTTGATGAAGGGATGAGTAATATCATTGGCTGTGGAGCCAGGACCTTTTTCCTTGATTCTTTTGCCTTTGTCATTCTGTTAATTTCTCTTTTAAATTTTTGAATGACAGTGAATTCAATGTCGAGCCCTCCAATACAAGTTGGTGTGCTAGTGTGTACCACTGTCATCAACATCTTCTCAACAAAATATGAGATTTTCCTCAGCAAAATGTGGAGTACGACCAAGATTGAGATGATGTTGTTTTATATAGTAGTGAGAAATTGTCTCACCATGTGTGTATATGTAAAAATACCCAAGTCTTTCCTTTTTGGAAATGTTTGGTGAAGTGATGAAAAGTGAAATTTTGATTACATTTTACAATTAATAATCCAAATGACAACTTTTGTCATATGGTAAACAAGATCATTGGCCCAATTGTCATTAACAATTGAGTCAATGATCATGAGTTCAATTAATCCATCTCATTTTCCATTTTTGACCCTCAATTTACAAGCTATCCACCTAGACGCACTCCTGTAAAGTTTGATTGTTCAAAGTCAATATACATAGTTTATTCCAAAAGTTCCACAACTTGCAAACATGATTAAGTCAAATCCAATTGAGTTCCATTTGATAGTACCTGATATGATCGAAACTCAATCTCCTCAGCATTTGTGCCATCAACACTGTCAAATAATGTGCATCCATCACTTAATGCTATGAGGTTGACATCTGGGGGATTATTCTGAGTTTAATCAAAAAGGCAAACCAATGGAAACAAGAAAAGTTGACTTTCAATTTGGCTTGACAGTTAAGAGCATCAGCACTTGTTTGTGGTTGTTGAATTTTTCACATGTGGTAAAAACCACTACACTAAGTAAAAAATTAGTTAACTTGACCAATTTTCACACTTGTGTCAAGTTATCTGCACAGTAGTCAACTAACTTTGAGAGATCATTTGAGATTTTACACCAATAAAAAGTTCACAAACTCAAAAGGTCAATCATCTGTGTGTCAGCACAATCCATGACTAAATCCACTACATTCATATCTGATATCATCTTTGACTTTTAAAAAAGTATATATATGTAGTTCAAACCAGTTATGTACAGGTTTAGAAAATCATTGATCAAAATTCTGATCAAAATCAAAATATAAAAAATAGAACATATGATTGAATGAAATGATAAAAAAACCTCATTAAAGTTAAAATGATTGAGAAATCCTTTTTGTTTAGCTTTGATCAGGTTCATAGACAAATCCATCAACTCTTTGCAACACATTATGTTTTAAGGATTAGCACTGGGAAGATCAGTGTGCAGGTTGAAGTGATTGGTAATATTTTGGAAGAACACCTTGGAAGATTGACCAGTCCATTGATGCTTGACTCTTGGTTCAGGTGTTGTGAGTCAAGAGGAGTTGAGTTGGAGTTGAGTCAAAAAGTTGAGCTGGCAAATTGGAGTACAGAAATTTTGGGCTAGCAAGCCAGATAACTCATGTGTTAGCACAAATGAATCAAAAATTAACTACCATGAGGCTAATTTCTCACCAGTTTGGGGATAGCCCCGCATTTGCAGTAAAATTTAACTTACTGAACCCAAGTTACCGCACCAGTACAGATGCTCTAAGGAAGATTGAGTTTGAAGGTGAAAGATATTGGAGATGAGGTTTACCACATGAGTTGAGGTAATGATGAATTGATTTTTTTTGGGGGGGGAACAAAAAAAAGAAATTTTGATGATTTGTTGAAGTATGAAAAAAGAGGTGGTGATGGGTGAGAAGACAGATTCATGAAAATTTGCATTCACTTGCAGTTGCATATATTTGAGAATATCCAAATTTTAATTGTTTTCAAGAATGTGGATGATTTATTACACATGTGTGTAGAAATGTGTGTGCATTCTTTGTTGCACTTTAGTTTACCAAATGACAATTTTGGGTCAAGTTTGCAACCAAAATTTGAGTGCATCTTTTTGGTGGTGCGCAGTCAGTTGCACACAACACAAACATCACCAAAGGGGGTGTATGGTACAAAGGTTTCAATCAAGGGGTCTCAAGTTGTCTTTCTTACGCATTTCTACACTACAAGGACTTGCCTGTTCTTGTGAAATATGCATAAAAGTTTTAAGGTGGGATACCTAAAAAGGTGTCCCAAAATAAAGATACAGTGGTTTTACAAAGATTTTCTAATGGACAACTTGTTCAGATTTTTAAAAATTGCATAAGAGATACATAACTTGAAACCCCTCAATAGGGGGTTTCAAGATTGAATTTTTACAACAAAATATTTGTTGCAGCTAAGTTTTGACATTATAACCATCCACTTTCCATCTAGTAATTCCAACTAGGGCGACATGTTCAAGGAGATTATCACGGTACCAATTTATTTTAGCATGTGACATCTCCCCTAGGTAGTCCCGGCTTTTACGCCCCGGACTACCAATGTTCGGGTTATACTTAAACCATTCGAATTCAGATCCTACTTTGGATCTGAATATAATTCGAATTCTTTCTTCAATATTATATTTACCGAGATATCGACGTTTTTCCGATATCTCGAAGGATTCTTAGAAATCTCCTTGGAAAGACTAAACATTTACCAGCGGTTTAAGCTGATGAAATTCATCTTACAAAGGGAGCATGTCTTCATAATGAAGACGTGTTTTCTAGACCTCTTATATTGAAGGTAGCTCACGGTTTAAGAACGCTCTAGTGGGACTTAAATCTTTGTTCCAACAAAGATTCAAGAATTAAGGGAGTAGTTTAAATCCCCCTCAAAAAAGAAAAACACAAATTTTAATTCATCCTCTTTATTCATTCTTTTCTGTTGATTAGTTTGTGCCAGGGTGGGTGGGATGGTATTTAAAAAGATTAAAATTTTATCGTTGGAATAATATAGAAATTAAATGGTATAATTTAAAGTAATTATAAATTATAGATTTTAATTTCTTAATGGAAACAAGCGGATGTTGGATAGATAAGAAAGGATGAGGGAACCCCTTCCTTTCCTTCAGCCTTTCTATATAATCCACTTCGTCTACGAAGTCCAGATACGAATTTTTATCTGGGTTTAGCTGAACTAGCTCTTTTTGGAATGGCCCTATTAATTCTCATGTCATTTCGAACGTGAGCCTAGGACTAGGCTGGGCATTCTTAATATATCATTATATTTTCATTTTAAATGATGCGTGCCTCAACAAGGCAGTAACAAAGTGGATTATAATGCATTTCGACAATCTCTGCATTACCCGATATCGTGGACACCGTCCACCTCTGTCGTACCTCCGCCGGAAAACTCACATCCACTTTCCATCTAGTAATTCCAACTAGGGCGACATGTTCAAGGAGATTATCACGGTACCAATTTATTTTAGCATGTGACATCTCCCCTAGGTAGTCCCGGCTTTTACGCCCCGGACTACCAATGTTCGGGTTATACTTAAACCATTCGAATTCAGATCCTACTTTGGATCTGAATATAATTCGAATTCTTTCTTCAATATTATATTTACCGAGATATCGACGTTTTTCCGATATCTCGAAGGATTCTTAGAAATCTCCTTGGAAAGACTAAACATTTACCAGCGGTTTAAGCTGATGAAATTCATCTTACAAAGGGAGCATGTCTTCATAATGAAGACGTGTTTTCTAGACCTCTTATATTGAAGGTAGCTCACGGTTTAAGAACGCTCTAGTGGGACTTAAATCTTTGTTCCAACAAAGATTCAAGAATTAAGGGAGTAGTTTAAATCCCCCCACTCGGTGCTGAAAGCCTGAGCCTTTGAACGAAACCCCAATTCTTTCAGACCCGAACATATTCTTTCATTTCATTACTGTAATTTATGATTACCTAATACAAACAACAGTTCTTTTGTTTCTTCTAGCTCTTCTTTTGAGTATTCTTTGATGTATAATTTCCATGCATTGGATTTCCACCTTCCAAGTTTACATATGTCCACCACACAAACACCCAACGCAAATCTCAAAGAAGCCCCACCTACTCTAAATGAGTGCCCTGTTATCCCCTGGAAACCTCCAACTGTCCATACTTTTTGACACGTTGACATTATCATCTGTTTCGATAGAGGAATCCTTACCGAATTTTCTACATAGCTGAATAATACATCTTTCTTATCTGAAGTGCAAGCAAGCCTTCTCTTCAAAGCTGCCACCGGACATAAAAGTTGGTTGAGGCTCTTCAATTCCAGAACTTGAATTTCTCCAGGTCCTGCTGTCTTTGCTCCTCTTAATGATATATATCCTATTTCTTCATCCCCGGATCCTTTTATTTCCACATCTGCTGCCAAAATTAGTTCCGTCACATCTTGTTTGTCGCCGGCTATCTCGCCCAGCCTCGCTAGACCCCAGAAAGCACAAAGGACCGCGTCTAAAATAGCTATTTCTTTCAATCCTCCTTTTATCAACCCTTCTGTTAAACACACTAGATGCTTTAGATGTACCGCTTTCTTCTCACTGGCCTTAGGAGCTGATGCATCCAATTTTTTCGACGCCGTTAACATCAACTTTATCGTAGCGTCTGACACTTTCGGGAAGTCTTCTCTATGGTACAGGTGCCATGCCTTCAAACCGTACAGATATTTTTCTAGAGTTTGAGATAATATGTCTTCTTTCGACGGACCGCTATTCGTCCTCCCCGCCCAAACACAGAAGCCGTAGATTTCATCTTCTGATGCCGGCAAGATAAATGACGATGATGACTTTTCTTTCATATATCGCAGAAATTTTCGTACCGCTCCATTATAGCTGATCAATGTATTCCATTTCCACCCATCTAAAATGTGTGCTTGTAACTCATTGTAGCAGATCTCTCCGTCTCCTCTACTGACAAATTGTAATATCGGTTTAAGTTCTTCTTTTGATAGTGGCATGTTTTTGATCAACCGATGTACTGATTGGTGAATACTTGCAAATATTTCAGATATTTTTCTATAAAGAAAGATTGGATGACGCTGAGATAGAGAGAAAATTCCTTGGGACGCTAGAAATGAATGCACAGAAAACTCTCAATTCATTCTGAAGGGTCTTTTTTCTGAGGGTCTTGTATTACATAAATACATCATAAATTCCTAAAAAAGATGGGTATTCTCTTTTTATCAAGATACCTCCGACAGCAGGGAATCTCCTTAACATCAGGTTGATACATGTTTCAAAGATTGAATAAAAAATATAATTACAATGTACATATTACCCTATCTGCCAGATCCGGATGGATCTTTACAACCCTTCCTCTTTGGGCTTATCAAACCTGGGAACTGGTTTTTTAAGGTCTCATAATCATCACTAAATACAAACTTTTGGGAAAAAACGTTCAAGAGGTCCGGTGGGATTGAAGCCCACACTCTGTCCTTTTCATCTTTATCATGTAACTCTCCCCTAGATATCTTGTCTGCGCAGTTCATTTCAGAGCTCACTCTTTTTGCTACCAAGTCCATATGTGACGAAATCAGTATACTCTGGATTTTGCGCCATTCTAGGTTAACTTCTTGGTCATTTGACCTCCTGTTCGTTACCGCGTTTTGACTTGTGGTGTTATCAGTCCACACGATTAGCGTCTTCCCATCGTAGTTCCCTTGGGATATTACGTGCCATAGACCTACTCTAATTGCTACCGTTTCTAACCACGCAATCCCTCTCTTTGAAGACCCTGAATTTTCCCAACCGGGCTTTAACTTCAGTTGGAACCAGCTTTTTCCAACTAAAACACCTACTCCAAAACTTGTTGATGCATCGCCTATCCAACCCACATCAATAGGGTTGCTGAATCTAATTAACCTTGTATGTTCGAAATTTGACAACATCAACTTCCAGTGTAAAAGATCCATCTTGACGTCTTGAGGCATATTTTGTTTTGCGTGCTTGAAGACCCAACTCTTCAGCCATCTATATAACCCTGTCATATAGCATTTTAGCTGTGGTAATATCAAAGTGACGTGTACTAGTCTTCCAGTTAAGATCTCTACCTCATTAAAAGAGAACACTTTCCCTGGGTCCAAAGCTTCCAGAATCTGTGTCTTCCTCTGGGTTAGTTTTTCTTCTGGGAGGCGTACGGTCTTCTTGAAACCGTCCCAAACAAAACCAATGAACTTCTGTTCGTACTTGAAATTAGACATCTTTTCTTCATTTGTAATCACTCCTAGTTCAAGGCTTCTCGCTACCACCTCTTTCATATCCAATTTTGAGTTGACAGTCTTTATGAATAAGGCGTCGTCCACCCACCTAAAAACTTCAATCACATCGAACTCGTGCTTCATTATATCTCGCCATGCGTCTGCTGCCTTCCCAAAGGCTCCACATCCGGCCACCCCGCCGAAACCTATCCTGGTATCCCACCAGATCTTTCCCTTTGCATCCATTATCATCGTATATGGTTGTTGTTCGGTTTTCGTTGGGATTTGGCGATAAGCCTTCTCCCAATCGAAGATGGCTAAAAGTAGCGGGTCTTCTGTGTTCCTAAAGAAAGCTGACACCCTCGCAAAGTCGTCCCAGGTGGTCTTAAAATCTTCTGCGTTTACGAATGAATTAACGGACGGGATGTCGGGGTGATTTCTCGGATAAGATAAATCATTAATGGGTCTCAAGGATCCATCGCCGTTTATCACTGCACCTAAAGGATTCGTCCTAAAAAATCCTACCCTCTGATAAACTTCTTCGTGTGAGAAAGGGCCAAAAATCCTTCCAGCTGCCTTTTCCTTCTCCATATTAGCTGCTATCTTCTCGCTTGCTAAATGTGAAGATGCGTGGTTTGACGGCGTGTACCACTTACAGTCTATTAGGAAATGATGCGGGATTCCCTGGTCGAAACCCTCTTCAAAACCTGTTAATATATCTTGGTATTTATCCATCAGATTTGCTGATACCAAAGCTGACTTCCACTCATTTATATTCATTTCACAACGGATCTTACCCGGCCACCTGGGATCTACAACAGATGATGAGTCGGATGAACTTCCATCATCTGTCACTGATTCTTTCCCATCAAATTCTGGCGATTGAACAGGGCTCATGGTGTCAGGATCTATCAGACTTTTTTAGAAAGGGAAAAAATTAGAATATTAATATTATTGCAAAGGAGAGTGGTTCTCGACGTATTCTACTATTGTAACATCTTTGGTACAAACAAGGGATTCAATCCAGAATGAAGAGGGATTGTAGGGAGAAATATTAGGATTAGGACAGTACGAATCAACCTACATATCCTGTTTATCTTTCTTGCCTCTAGGGTCTGGGTTCTTCTTGTAATTCGGAATGAAGTTCTTCCCTTTATAATTCCCATACGGTCCGGATGACCTAAAACTTTTATCCTTTCTCTCGAAATTATTCCTTGAGGCTCCTGACGATGGTCTTGCATATGATGAAGTGAATTGGTTACTAGAGTAATCAGTTAAGCTATCTGAATAAGGATTCCTTCCGAATTTTTCACCCCCCTTCATGTAAGGATTGTCATGTGTATTTAAATCATCCTGCGCTCTTGCATTATAAAATATTTCATTCACTAAACCAACCGGTTCTAAAGCTGGGTTTGGAACTCTTTGATCTGGGTTCCTAATTGCGAATACGGATTTTCTTATAGATAAGTCATATTTAAAAGCAATCACCCAGGATCTTTGTTCTTTGAAGATCCTGATCACGTTCCTTTTGTGCGCTTCCATTGCATCCGCAAAACCCGGGAATTTGTAATCATCCCTTAACATTGAAATAAAGTTGTCCATATTTTCCCCCCACTCGAACCTGGACTGAGACCATTCACTAGGAAAAGGGTGGCCTTTATACTTATCATCTTTATCTGTATTCTTATATTCCATATGGTTATCGCTAGCGGTCTGTTGCCAAGCGACGTTAAAGATGGTTAGCGGTAGTTGGCCTTGAAGCAACTGCATATTCCTATGGAAGAAGAGTGGGAGCGTTTGTGTTCTTGCATCTGGCGCTATGCTAAAGTCGAATGCGATACCTCCTTCTGAGAACGTTGACTCTTGTAATTTAAAGGATTTAAGAAAACTATGCGTTTTACTAATTAAAGGTTCCGCTCCGCGTCTTTCATTTGATGAGTCGACTGATATGTCCGGTGTTGACGTCTGAGTTTTCTTCATCTCTTCTAGAAGTTTCACTGCTCTTTCAAAGGAGGTTTCGCCTATATTGGGTATAATTGAGAAATTAGTGGATTTGTTCTTAGAGATTTTCGGCAATTTTACTGATGTACCGAATAGGTTACAGAATTCAGCCTCCATTCTTTTCCTTGATTCACTATTTCCTTTTCTTTGAGTGCTTCCGTTGTCTCCTAGACTCTTTGACCCTGATTCTGTTGATGGGTCTTTCTGTGGGGATTCTTTACTCTTGTTTTGATTATCCTTTTCTGCGATTCCTCTTTGAGATTGACCTTGATCCGTAGATTTTCTTGGTTCTGTGGTTTGTGAATTTTAAATACAAGGATAGATTGGTAAGATTTCATTAGTTTGATTTATGCTTCCTTGATTATGTTTGTCTCATAGACTTTAATCATTTTGGATTTATCATTGGTGGCGCACCTTTTCCTCTATTGAGGTAGTTTGATATTAGCATTTGTTTGTTGTATTTGCCAAAAGAGGCTCCCGTTGGTTCTTTTTGAGATGTCGGTATCTCATTTGACCCTTCGGTTCCGTTGTTTCCAGACTTTTGATGTGGTGTCATCGCGCTCAACGCGGCGGTCACTTCAGAGATCGATCCAGAAGCCATTATTCGCGATAAAATATAAAGAGCTCAGAGGTAAATAAAGAAATGTGAATAGGTAGATAAATTTTAAATTTAGAAAGGATATGATGTGAGAAATTATGATGTGAGAAGAGGTGAATAATTTTTCTTATTTAAAAAGATTAAAATTTTATCGTTGGAATAATATAGAAATTAAATGGTATAATTTAAAGTAATTATAAATTATAGATTTTAATTTCTTAATGGAAACAAGCGGATGTTGGATAGATAAGAAAGGATGAGGGAACCCCTTCCTTTCCTTCAGCCTTTCTATATAATCCACTTCGTCTACGAAGTCCAGATACGAATTTTTATCTGGGTTTAGCTGAACTAGCTCTTTTTGGAATGGCCCTATTAATTCTCATGTCATTTCGAACGTGAGCCTAGGACTAGGCTGGGCATTCTTAATATATCATTATATTTTCATTTTAAATGATGCGTGCCTCAACAAGGCAGTAACAAAGTGGATTATAATGCATTTCGACAATCTCTGCATTACCCGATATCGTGGACACCGTCCACCTCTGTCGTACCTCCGCCGGAAAACTCACATAAAAAAACTTAGTTGCCACCATGAAAAAGAGTTATGGAAGGTGAGCAAGGCTTTTTTACTCTTTTGCCTTGATCATTCACCCTGTAATGAGAACAGAGCCAGGAAGAGGACACAAGGTCATCCTTGCATCCACTATCAACCCCACCTGGTTCCAAGAGTGATCCAGTCAAGGTTGGCACCTGATTGCATGCTGTAAGCTTATCATTTTATGTTTCACAAACACAGGATACATAAAAGTTTTCCCATGAACATAAAGTTTATGTCAATTTATGCTATGATGGGAATCAATTTTATGGTAAAAACCATACAAAATTTGATCTTGAAACCCCCTAATAAAGGCGCTCAGGTCAAGACTTTTACAGTGTTCCTTAAAAAATTGGGGAAAGTTTTTTACAGTACCATGTTGTAAAGACTTTTTTCAATTTGTAAAAAAGTACCATAAAATCTTGACTTGAGCCAAGACAAAGTTTTCAACTTTCTCAAATCTCAGTGGTAAAATCAATTTTCTTTGGATACTTTCTCTTATGTCAAGATCGGACACTTCACAGATCTTCTGCTGAGCAACAAATTCACACAAACTTGCTGCTAAAAACAAAAGGGATGTCCTAAAACTTTCCCCAATTTTGTAAAATTTTGTGTAAATTTTATGAAATGGGGATAATTTGTTTACGCTCAGAGCAGCAAAAAATCTGACTTGAGCCCCCTTGATGTAGGCGTGTTTATACAGTAAATCAATGTTTTACAAAACCAAGTCACCTCTATGTAAAATCATCTAACTTGACACCCCCTAGTGAAAAGGTAGTCCAAAGTCTGTAAGTCAAGTACCCTTTAAACCTTATTCACTCCCAAAGTATATATGTACTCAACTCGAACGCTTATGCATATTCAATTATGCCTCACTGATTCAAAAGCAACGGCTGAAGTTACAATCTAATCAATAATTTGACAAAGATCACCTTCATGACATGTACCCTTTTGTAGACTTTTTTGTAAATGTTTGAGAAGCAAATCATTGCTTTTATAAACTTAAAAATCTCATTCCAATTTGTGCGTAGTATTTTGATTTCTGTCATTGAAATTAAATCACCTTCGATCATCACAAGCCCCAATTGGATTCGTTCTATTGATTCTTGTTTCTTTTCGTCGTGCAAATTTGTCAATAGTAATGATTAGGATCGATTTATAGGGTTGTCATCTGGAAGGCATTGGACTAATCAGTTGATTTGATCTCGATAGGCGCAAAAATTGAAAATTGATTTTTTATAATTGTGTGTGTGAAATTCAGAAGACTAACATTTCTGCCAGGAGAGAGCGTCCACATAATCTCAGAACAAAGGGTTTGAATCTTTAGTTGATGGTTAGAGTGTGCTAATATACCTTGATGGATGGATAAATAGCAGTGTTCAAGTATTGAGAATAATTGATCTTCACTCACTAGCTGAGACTTTTGACGCGAGTTGTAGTCATGAGGATAGGAATATAGTCCACATGCAGAACACAGTATAGAACGTTAAAAATCTATCAAAACGTCGGAATCAGAATGTTGAGATCATGTTCAAATTAATCGAATGGGAGAGCCATGGTTGAATTCAAATGACACATACCGATATAATCAGATACACCCTTGAGTTGTATCAAGATGAGATTATATGATTCACCGGTCTTTATTGATGATATCTCATTCGACATGAGGTGGTATAAGTTTGTTGAAGAATCAAACGTAAACAGAAGTATTGAGATGAGGCATATCGAAGTGTTTCATCATTTTGGTTGCTTTGATAGCTTCTGATCGATTGACTTGACGAAATGAGTTGAAATGTAAAAGTAAAGATTTCTAGAGCTTGGATTGCAGAACAGTAAAATGCTCATAAATCCTAATGAGTCGCTCGCAATCGTCCTGCAGTGAAGGCAAAGGCAGGACCCGCACCTGGACGGGTCCCAATTAGGCAAACGCAGCCTGCTGATGTTGTCCGATTGGGTACCGCTGGCACGGGCGCGGTACTCACTCCTAAACGATCGGCGGCAAATTTGATGCGCTGGCTGAGTCGTGTTAACGGAGCGGTGGGCAGCCCCAATGGCGAAATTTGCGGGGAAACCCCTAGAAACCCCCACACCGCCTTTGCGCACCGCAGTGAGACTTGTTTAGGGTCACCTTGTACTTGTGCGCCAAGCTCCTTGGTTGCACCTCAAAAAGCTTGCTCCTTCCAGTTCAGCAGAATTGTTAACATCTTTCTGATTTCATTCATATGTCATCACTATGCGTAATCAGTACGTAGTCGCTTGCTTATGGCTTTGTACCTCTGTTCCGGTGTTTTTTTCACAATTTTGGCCTTTTTATTCATGTTTAGCATTCCCAATGGAAACCAAGATGACTGGTCACGCGCTGGAATCAAATTGTTGCAATAATCATCTTGGACCAGAATCTGGTTTTGATTTATGGGATGTAGTTCAACCTCCAGCCAAGCGACTCAAACAGGTATCGGTCCAGATTTATGATGAGCTTGGACAATCAAATCATGAAAACATATATCCACAAAGCTCAGCTATTCCAACAAGGTTACCAAATCCTAAAATTTTGATCAAAGATATCACTGATAGAGAGCCATACCCAACAAATAGATGCTCACACAATGGGTGCCATATACTGAACCCAGTCATAGGAACAATAGAAACTGGAATGTCTGCTCGCCCAGAATGTATCTTGGATTTGGATTATCCATTTCAGATGGAGTCAAATTCTCTTAGAGAAGATTCTGGCCCTGAGCGACAGGATACAACTGCAGCCAGGCAACCCAAATACGGATCTGACCAGGTTCATGATGAGGATAACACCACCAAGCATGAACAAATGCATTGTGAAAATGCCGTTTTTCCAACAAATGTAGGAATTCCTGACACTCTCATGAAACTTATGGGGGAATCCACATATAACAAACCACAGGCAATGGATGAATATCTACAAGGTGCATGCCATATGCCAGATTCACTGAAAGAAAACATGGAGGCCAAGAGGCAAGTTCATTCAAAGTCTGTCTCAGAAGACTCTCCTTGGATTGAAGAAGCAGATCATTTCGAGAGTCATCTTCAAGACAAATATTATTCAGATCTATGGCATGTGGTTCACCCTCCAGCTCCGCAACTCAACAAGATATCTGACCAATTTTATGAAGGGCTTGGCAGAACCATTCATGAAGACATACATTCACACATCTCAGTTCCTCCAACAGTTTTAGCAAATCCTACCACACTAACAGGACATATTCCTTACAGTGAGCCACACATAACAAACATATATTCAAAAGATGGAAAATACCCAAAAGAAACTGAAGCATGTAAAACTGGTCTCACTGCTAAAGAGCAATTGTTGTCCAATCAATACAACACACCTGATTCTCTAGAAAAGTTGCCTTGGTCTCTCACAAAGACTTACCTTTCAAGTGAAAAACAGGGGATAGGAAGCCCCACCCCTGAACAACTAGCTGGAAAATTGATTCTTCAAAACAAGATAAGGAAGCTCTCAAACTCAGAAAGATATACACAGTCTTTTTACAAGAATGGTCTTTTGGTCAAACCAAGCAACCAATTTTCCCTTCTACAAAGGATAGGAGTTTTTCATGCCAATAGATCTTCAACACTTTGTTATGAGATATATGATTTCTTTGTTGAGATATATAGGAGGATGATAGATAATTTTAGAAATGATCCAGAAGCAATTGAATCAGCAAAACAGGCAGTGAAGAATGCAAGCTATGGAGTTGTCATGGCATTCCTGGGTATATTGCGAGTCTTTGAGGGTGAAGATGAGGATGGTCTAGAGGCTCTGCTTGATGATGGATGGAAATATATGCAAAATACTTTTAGACCCTGGAAAAGTGCAATACTTGAAGATCTTACCTGTGGAGAAAAAACCAAATATGACTTTAGACTGGCATTGAACTCAAAATTCCATCTAAATTACTTGAAGGATATTGATAACATCAGCCATATACCACCTTCATTGGTTTATCTTCTTTCCCAGGATTGGGCCAAAAGCCTAGAGAGATCAAAGATACCTAGAGGACATAGATATCTACATATGGAAAGAATTGTTGAGACATACAGGATTGATTCTGAATTGACCCAAGGTGGGCTTTATGATAGGATGCACATCAGGAATAGTGCATTCTGGGGACCAGAAGAATTTTCAAGGAAGCAATGGTATCAATTTGGAGGTCTAGACAAATCATCACGGGACACCTTGATATTGAGTTCAACTGCTGCACAGTTTCATACACCTGTTGGCAGGGAGATGTGCAAAGTTGTTCATAGGTTCTTTGAAGACTTGATCCAACACTTACAGTTTTCCTACAAGGAGGTCAATGGATATAATTCTGGCCAGAATTTGCCAGTTGAAGCAATTGAGCACATTGGCATGATTCAAAGAGCTGTCAGCATTGCAGAGTACAGAGTAACTGTTGTGGTTATTGGGGCAGTGAGGATTTTG
The DNA here is from genome assembly GCA_022264835.1 of Melampsora americana. Classification (NCBI taxonomy): domain Eukaryota; kingdom Fungi; phylum Basidiomycota; class Pucciniomycetes; order Pucciniales; family Melampsoraceae; genus Melampsora; species Melampsora americana. The sequence continues at coordinate 956,257 of JAIFHY010000023.1, read as the reverse complement.
AATCAAAAAGACTTGGATGATTTTCAGCTTCAGATATTGCTCATGAATGCATGGAAGTTCCTCAAGCAAGAGTTTTTCAAATGGACATCATTAAAATTTCATAGAGAAACTTCCCAAGATCTATTTAGCCATGATTCAGTTAGAGTCAAGCAGAAATGTGAATATGATAGTCCTGAGACTATGTTCCGGGGACTTGCTGCATTTAAGGACAAGAATGACTTTCCAAAACAGTGTATCACATATCTTTTGAGGTCATGGAGAGATTCAATAAGTGGAATCAACTCAGACACAAAGGAATATCTGGGGTTTCATGTTGCAAGCATTCCTGAAGGGAGAGTTGAGAAGTGGAATTTGGCCCTTTGAAGATCTGAAATATTACTCAAATAAATCACTTCTTTCTCCCACTTGTGGAAAAACACAAAGTATCCTAGAAACACTCAAAAGTCAAATCATTCACTTCAACTTCTTCCATCAATTTGGTAATCTGCTAGGTCAAGGGTGCAAAGTTGCTTGTACTTTCCTTGAAATCCCCACTTGTTCATGAACTGTGCCACTCTTTTCTCTTGGTCCATCTCAAGATAGTAAAGTTGCTCCAGAGATAAATCTTCAAACCAGCACAATTGAATTCTGTGATGTACATAAATGTATCACCACACATTCAGGACCAAATCATTGTGCTGTGTCACCAAAGGGTGGTGGCTCCCCCAGTGATCTGGTGAGCTGATTAAGTCAGTGCCAAAAATCCACACAAGAAGTTTTCACATGGTTGACACTATCCAGAATCCCACACATTCAATGAAGGAACAAGCCAAATTTGTGTGACATTTTTAAAGTTTTCAACCAGGTATTTGATCATGTTTGTAATAGCACTGATAAGTGAAAACACCAACAACCAATTATAATCAAACATATCTAACTTGATAGTCTATTAGAGAAAGATATGATAATGTAAATCTGTCTGGATCCCTGGAGTCCCAGGTAGAGCAATTGTTCTATTTTCAAAGGTGATATATATTCACCTGATTACGTCCATAATAGCACCAATTATTAAAAATGCCAACAACCAATCACCTTAATCAAATTTCTCTAAACTACAGAGTTTGACAATCAATCAGGCATGTAAATGAAGATAGCTATTTGTAATGAATTAAGCGCCTAATGATTGATTAGAGAAAGGTACTGTGATGGAAACCAGTTTGGATCTCACAGGTACTTTGGAGAGCAACTACTGTTATTAATTACAGATAATAAAAATGATGATCAATATGAATTTAACAGAAACAACCTGAGTTGATATTAAATGTATCTTAGGGATGGATAACATTGTACTTGATTCACTTTCCAAAGATAACAAAGAGGAGTAAATTTGACTTGTCAAAACATATAAGTATAAATGATTATTTGTTTTCTTTTCATTGAGAAAATCATACTTGCACATATTTCCTTTTCTGTGTGTGTTTTTGTCACACTTCTCTTCTTCTTGTCTGCAAGTTCTTTCTCTTTCAACTTCATTTAAACTTGAAATAAGATCACACCTCCTCTTCTTTCTTTATGTCTTTTTTATTGCACATTTCAACAAGTTGATCCAAATTTTTTTGTTGGTTACCTTAGAAAGACAATATTTTGGAAAAAAAAATTGTAGATCTACTTACTCATTTATGGGATGTGTTTATTTCATTCAGAATAAATTTGATTCAAGTGTTGATGTGTTCATCTTCTTGTGGTTTCCATTGTGAATATTGACTTTATGTTAGGACTTTCTCTGAGAAAACCACTCCAAGTTTCAAGAGCCACAAAAATCCTGCCATGTCTACCCAAAAGTTGATGGAAGCTTTGAAGCCAATTTTTTTACCCTCTTCTTTCTTTTGGTCTCCAAATCTCTTGTTGTACATTGTATTTACCAGCTTGCTCTAGTTATGCCATGGGCCAATTAGATCCCTAGATGCTCCTCCAGGCATATCAGAGGGAAGTTTCTTTCATCTTCATCTTCATTCTTGATTTTGAGCTTTGTGGCTTCCTATCTTCACTGCCAGAAAATTTACTTTGGATGGGAAAATATGAGGTGTTCTCAGGTTTTAAACCTTGGGGAAAACTGTACAGGGATCTGCATCCAATGATGCCTTGGCTCCCCCAACCTGAGGATTATGTCTTGGCAGTGATTTAGCCATATCATCTGGCTCTCCAGCCCGTCCCAATGCTACCATTCTATGCCAAGTATCTACTAAAAACCCAAACATTTCACATTAATGGCAATATTCCCTTTGGCATCCTCTGCACATGCTACCTGAAGCAGCATCTTGTAGTAGGTTGTAGTAAGAGCAAACCACATATAAATTGATTGGAAGACAGTTTTATCTAGACATACAATTTCTTTCTGTAAAACCACTCTGGCTTGGAATTCACCTTCATTCAAACTGTTGCAAGTTAAGATGACACAGTCAACATTCATTACCCTCTCTTTCTATGTTGAGAATAAGTCACATCTTTCTAAATATCTTCCTTCTATTTTTTTCCTTGCTGTTTCAAGGCCAGGAGGAAGTGGTGACAATTGATCATTGCATTTTCAATTAAAGGTTTGCAATAGACAAAGACTCAAGAGTGGATTTGCGGCCTCCTGTGAACCTTGAATGTGTCATGATTCCAGAATGAGCCACAATTCTGGCGAATGCGTGTTGGAAAACACATAAAAGTATGCAGTGGGGTGACTCAGTGAGAAAATTAAACATGTGATTATACAACTTGCATAGATTGCCATCACTATCTGAACTAGAAAGTCCCTCCTGGTGTATTTGTTGCACCCTTGCAGAGAGACTTATGACTAATTGCACCTTGTCAGTTCCTGGTGAGGCCTTCAAGAATCAAGTGCTCCTAACCTAAGCAACTATTCTTCATTCCTTGCTTTTCTCAATGGCAAAGTGGGCTTTCCGAGTTTATCAATATTGCTTCTCACATTTTTTCTAGACATGCTCACCTCTCCAGCAACCTGAAAAAAGTGCGCTATGACTGTGTTCTTGAGGATGATTTTCAAGCTCTTAAGGCCTACTTATGCTGGTCTGTACAGCCTGTATGTGAACCCTTTCACAATTTAGAAATTATTTATGAGATATATATGAGATATAAAGTTCAATTATGGGAACAGAACCTGATCTTTGGCCAAGGTTCTACAATCCAAGACACAACCATTTTGGTGCCATCTTGAGGACTTGAATTTTGTCCCAGCTGTGAATCTGGTCCAGACAGAATTCCAGGAGCCAAACTACCTCCAAAAATATCATCTCTATGATTCTTGAATTCTGGACATAAATCCAGTCCTGTGCTCAGAATTCAACTTGGTATCCTGTAATCTCCATGTTGGAAATTCAAGAGCATATTCTGCTTAATGGACTTACCATTACAATACATGCCATTATGAAATCACCAGTCCAACACATTCAGTATGTAGTAATCTGCTTTTAGACTTATTATACTTCAAACTGTCCTCTCACTCCCTCTACACTCAACCTCTTGGCAAATCCATCTCAGATCAAACATTGCAGATCAATTTCTACTTGACTGGCCTTCTTTGAGTTGAACATACTGTTTGCAAGAAGACATCCACAAAATGTACAAGAGTGGAACAGTTGCCCATGGTACGCTTTTGGGTTTTTGACACTTTGAACGGGGTTTTGTATGCTTGCCATCATGAGCCAGATAATGTGGAGCCCATGAGTCAGTGATTTTTTGTTGTCAACAGAAGGCTTCCTTGACTGAAATTGGGGGTTCTTCCCTTTACCACGTACATGTGGTGCACCAATGGATTGACAGATCACACAAAACACAATGATAAGTCATCTTGTAGCAACATCCTTTTGGAGTACAATTGAGATTTTTGGGACCAATATGGTCAAACCATTGCTTGAGTCATACCTTGTTTTCTATCTTTTTAAAATTCATTTTAAATTCAAAATTTGCAGAACTGTTAAAAAGAACTTAATGTGTTGATTCTTGATGAATCAGCCACTTTTAATTACACATAGGAGTAAAGATACAATGACGTTGTTAGCTATGAAAAGATATTTATGTAGATGGTGACCAAATTCAAGATGTCATACTTCACATCATTTTGGATGGGGGGTGTCTTCTGATGCCTCTGATACAGTTGGTGAGTGAGTCACTCACTCACTATTTCACTGGCATGCAAGCGTGCAGGTTGTTTGAAGAGCCTGCAAGATTAGCTTCTGCCAAGCAAATTTGTTAAGATATCTTATCTTGGTAGCAGTCAAGATCCATGACCGGTTCTGCTTGTGGTTTGGTAGAAGGTGTAGTCCTGGAGTGAGAAGTGTTGTGGAGCAAGGGATGAGTGTGTATTGAATCAAGGGATGGAGGGATTTGTTTTTTGGTTTCCCTTATTATTTTGTCTCTCTCCTACTTTCTGATTTCTTTTCCTTACCAAAGTTTGGCTCCTACTGAGCTGTGCTTTTTGATACATGTTATTTTCTCTAATCACAAACACAGCTTTCATTTTCGTTTATTCTTATTGTAGTCGTGTTTTAACTCATCATACCAGTGTCTGTTCTTTAAAACTAAATCACTTTCACCGTGTGCTCTTTTTTTACTTCGAGTATGCAGGTATTATATTATCTCTGTTTCATTTCAAGTCTTTCATTGTGGTTCTCTGATCTTATATTTTATATGTGGTGTGTGTTACTGAACCTCTGTAGGTCAGTTAGTTGTTTTCGTCGTTGAAAAGCTTTGAGGCTTTAGTCTAACGTGTTCTCCTGTGCCCTCGGGTTAACTTGATATCCTATAGCTTCTTCAATGTATAACCCAACTGGTTCTAACTGACTCGAGGCCTAGAGTGATTAATTTGAATCTTTATAGGATTAGATTCTCGTCTCAGGTGGAGATCCTGCTATCTTGATAAAGATAGATTACATTTCGAGAATTTTACCGAGAAACCACGGTTAGTGATCTTGTGCATGAAGTCTACCAATTCTGAAGTTCATCATTTACCCTCTCTCAATATCTGCAAGAAATGTTATTGATCAGCTTCGAGATATGTCACCAAAACCCGGACCAGAAAGCCTTGCTCAAAAACCTACCTGAGATTGGCGGGAAAGCTTGGCCAAATTTGTTCACGTATGTTTCCTTTATTTATGTACATACATCAAGTAATCTCGGGTCATTCAAGATGATAAATAAATATCTTTGAAAGTCAGAATTCGCGGGTCTTGACATCATTGAAAGTCGTATTGAAGCCTATGTGTATACCGAGATCAAGGATATGATGATGGAATGTAATGATACCGATCAATCACTTGAACTGAAACTAGCTGCTTCCAATAAGATGCCCAAAGATACATGCGGCGAGAGGCTTGATTTTTCACGAGGTATGTACAGCGTTTTCACGAACACATCATAGGTCTACCAACGGCCTCATTGTGGTTATTTTAGCACAATGTTCATCAAGTTTATGATCTCAAATGAATTATGAGTCTATTCAATTATGGTTCCTAGTAAGCATCTCTCATGATTCGGTGATCTCTCTTGTTGATCCACCTTCATCCGTGAATTTCTATGTACCGTATCTCTGCAATATATAATTTCAAATGACGGGTAAGTGAAGCGAGAAATACCCTCGAAAGCAAATCGCACCTTGTATCACCAAGGATGAATCGCAAATCTACCCAGGTTCTTCATTCATATGGTAGGCAACATACGCTTTTGATTGCCTTCAATCAAAATCTCGCTCTTCGGACATTTGTTTACAAAAAAATTTTCGCACTTACAGTTTCTTCGGAAAGTTTAGAATCTTTTACTAAGATACATCCAACTCATCGATAAATGTTATTCTTCACCAAGATCTTATTGAGCTTATTTGGCTTTCACGGTCTTTCTCCACATCCCGTGGTTTGGATGATGAGGATCAAATACCAAGATGATGAAGTTGTGAATGAATCAAACAACATGACTCACGACAATAATCTTCTTCGAGATCCCCAACTTTGGCGAAGGCAGACTAATATCTCTACCTCAACCTTGACATTAACACTTACATTGACAGCATTGTTATCACAATCTGATATGAGGACTCAAACTATTCTCCTTACCTCTGTGATCACGCAGACTGAAACAATCACTAATAATAATCAAATCAAGACCTCAACAGCTATTCAAGCAATGCCCACTTCAACAAATTCTGATAACGTGACCGAGTCATCCCAAGCTACTACACTCACGAGCAGTATTCCATCGCCAACCGTGTCTTCTATCCAGAGAACGCAAAATACGACTGCAACTTTGGCTGGGATGCCTACCCCAACTATCATCCCGGTCACTTCGACCTCATTGCCCACTGGCAGTAGTAAGCTATCTCTCTGCCAAAGTTATCATAATAACTCAAGTTTGATTGATTTCCAAACGCCTTTTTCTTAGTTGCACCATCACTTCAAAGCTCACAACCCGTAATAAAATCTCCTTCAAATAATAATGAAAACAAAATCGCAATTCCAGCGATAGTAATTTCAATCACAATAGCCTTAGCATTCTTAATCATTTGCATATCTTATCTTTATCCAAGACTTCAGAACAATAAAAAGACAAAACAATCTGGTCAGATGTTTGATGAATATAGTAAATTAGCTAAAACATTTGATTCAACACCAAGTAATACTACATTAGATTACAGTCAAGCTTATATTCCCAAAACCTCTCTTCGAAGAGACAAAGGGAAATCAAGATTGATTGAAAATTTAGACGAACATACTTTAGGTCGTGGTGTTGGGTTTCAACATCAACAAGGATTTGGGGGTCGTGATACTTGGGTACCACAGACTCTACATCCAACTGAGCCACTGGGACCGATTGTGTAAGTTTTTCCATAACTTACTTTTGAGTTTTTGTCAATCAATGCGTTTGTTTTTTGAATAATTTGATTGTCTGATGAGCAGGTTATAAATCATTGAAATCCCCAAGGCAAAAGAACAACCTTCTGAATGTTGGAAGATATCTTTCAAGTCAATCAGATTTATCAGTGAGATCTCAAAATTGTTAAACCCACCCGTTCTTGTTGTTTTCCTAGGCGTTGTGAGATTATTCTGTGGCAGACTTTTTTATTCAAATCAACTTCAGTCTTGAATGAGCGTGACTTGTTTTTACATTTTTTCATTCATTTTGTTTCGCTTTTTCTCAACATTTAGATTTCTTTGAAGATTATAGTATAAATTTCAAAAGTTTCATTGTGCAGTTAAATTTTTTAGCTTACGTTTTATTGCTACAATTAATCGAGTGCAAAGAGTCAATTTGCAGAGTTCGATGAAATACCAGATTAAGAACTGATAAAATGCACCAGACCGGGGAGAGTTCTTAGCCTAGGCTCCAATCAATCAAACGTACAATTTCACCCGAATTAACATCTTGACTTGATTGTCCGGATACACAGATAAGTAATCATGAAGTGAGTAATCCTTTTTTCAAAGATGGAGAAACTTCAAGTTGATCATTCTAACGCAGGAGGACCAGTCGGGATTGAGAAAATTGATGAAGAACATCTTGATCTGAATTTTTTCATGCTTTGTTGTCTAATTAAACTTTCAACTTTCATATCAAACATCAAATAAATTCACAATTAGCAACTCTTCATGAAAAAGACAAAACGAATATGCATCTACCAAGGTGAAGAAACGTCTATTCAGCTTACCATTCAATTCGTCATATATCATCTTAAGCCTTAATCTCTCATTATACAATTCTGATTCAACGGCTCTTCTCCTTTGAGATTCTTCAAGAGTTTGCTCCGGACCGTTTCCGCTAGAATTCAGAAATGAGTTCTCGGTGGAATTTGATTTAACTTTCAAAGATTCTTCAAGTACGTTGATGCAAGACCTGATCACATTTTCTCGGTCCAACCATGTTTCTGTGATAAGATGATGATGATCTTAGTTTCTAGAAGTCGAAACGATTGAATATAGATTCACAGTAGAAAAACTATTCACGGGTTAAGATTCCCCAAAATTGAGCGCATTCTACACCAGCATGCTTTTGATCATCTGGGGTTGTGTTAGATTGCGTTGGTATTGAGATTCGATTGAGATGAAGTGTAAGTGAGTCATCCAATTTTCGATATCGACCAATGTATTCTGAATAAATTTGAAGGTTTTTGAACATCACATTTTGAGAAGCAGTTCGATCCAAGTTTTGGCTTGGTACATCATCAGGTCAGACCGGGACTGACTTCGAAATTCTGAAAGATCGCCACAAATTGCTAGGGAACCTGGGATCTGTCTCTTCGACCGTGACTCGGAATCAGTCGTTGAGCTCGATGCCGCAAATTGAGGTTCTAGCCATTGAGATGCTAGTAAGGATTCTGGTGGATTCGAACTCATTGAACTTTCAGCGGGCATCTCCTTTGACAATCACTTTGAGCTGATGAAAGATGAGGATGAGATGGACTACCTACAATCTGGCCGAAGACTATATGCGCACATCGGCCCATCTCCCCGAACGCATGCTAAAAGCGGTGGGTGACCCCGGTCCCGGGACTGATCGGGCGCAAATGTGAGTTTCTGGAAAATCGGAATTCATGATTAAGGTGGAAGTTCAGATCAAGAATGATAAAGATGCAGAATGCATACAATTGAGGTCTCTTGATATATTCTTTTGAATTTGTTCTGATCTCCCACATAAATTTTCAAGTGCTATCTTCATAAGAAAATATCATAACTATGATAGATATAAACATTTTGACGGGTTAAATTGGCTTACCCAGTCTTACATACGCGATGGAGTCTGATGGAGTACAAGATAAGCATAGACTGATACTCTATTACACTAACAAAGTTCTGTTGATAGGGAAGTTCGTTTCAACCGATAGACCATTTTGCTGAGCACCGCTGTCATCGATAGTGGTGGGGTGATCCACTGCACCCAGCAATCGGGTGCTAATTTGGACGACACTTCAATGAGGCGTGCGCCTCTGTTCACGCCGTCAGTTGCGCGGTTGAAGGCTAGAATCCAGATCCCAAAATCAAAGGCTCACAATCACCATCTGGAATCGAAAGCCACTCAAGCCTCTAGACGATTTTTTTGTCCAAATGGGCTGACCTCATGGAGGCTTTCCATACAAGTGATTGATATCTTTCAAGATAAGTTATGTATGCGTGGCGCCGGCTGAACTCTCTGGCTTGAAGGTATGTAGCGTTCACGGCTGCCAAACTCCCGCTCATTCGAGTCCCGATACAAACCACTTGGGCGAAAGAGACAGAAGCAGCTGCTCACCGTCCACGGCCTGGTGCGTGGTATCACTTGGCCTTCAAGAAGCTGAAGAAATGTATCTAGCTCCTTGGTCAATAAATACTCCCTCATCGCTTCCACAAGTTCATCACCTGTCAGACACGCTCACTATTACACAACCTATACATACACACCACCTTTCACCCCGCCTATCTTTAAAATCTCATCATGCTTTTCTCAACATCCCTCATCCTACCACTAGCGCTTTTATGTTCGTACAAGATTTTCAAAACATGAACAGAAAATGTATCAGACAGTGAAACTTATTTCCGGATGTGGTTCTCGTTTCTCATCTATCACAGGCCAGACTGCTTCTTCTTTGAGTGTCCCCGCAGCATCGGCAGGTTTGAAGTGAGTCCGAAAGACTGAATTTGCTTGCAATTGTTTTCCTATGCTATGCTTTTGCTGAAGATTCCTTCGAATATTTAGCTTAACCCGAAGAGCACAACAAGATGCTTCAGACATCGCTAAACCTTGTATCGACAAAATCAAGCAAAAACAAGACGATATTAAAAAACATTTTCATTCCGATCAAGCTCAGGTACTTGTTGAGACTGACTTACAGGCCGTTGTCGAAACTTTTGAAGGGTTCATTGGGGATATGAACCAATGCAACTGTACCAGTAAGGATACCGTTGACCTTGTAAGTTTTAGTCTTTATAGATATGAATAGGCTCATCTATCTTCTGATCAAAGTTTACAATTTTCAGGATTGGTATAAGGCACTTGTGATTGAAGTCTTTGCCTCGGTTCAAGTGGTCATTGAGATCGTCGTCGGAACTGGAGATCAAAGCCTTATTGAAGTTGCTCAGGGTAAGCAAAATTTTCAAAAGTCTTTGATCAATGCTAATCATCATCATCCGCATCCTGCAGAGGTATTCGCACAATTCAAGATCCACGTTGCCAAATTTATTGACCTCGTGATCACGGTCGACGTTCAAATAGCTGTGGCCATTCGTGATAACGTTGATACAGCTGCTTATGCCGCTGTTGGAATCAACATTGTTGAGCTTGTAAACGGAAAGGTTGCTGGAGAAGTATCTGGAAAACAGCCAGAAAAACAAGTCCCTGAGATTATAGGCAAGGGTAACCACACGGGAGATCCTTGAAAAAACTGTATATTTATTTCTTGAATCATTATATTTATATGATAAATCCCCTTTGCCTAAAGAATCATTTGGTTAAATCCGGATAAGACTGCTTTAAACTTACTTGTAGATGTTACACTCAATGCTAGGAATGTTTGAACAAAGGACTGTTCAAATAGTTATCATATGAAAAATAAATTTTGACATTTGCTTTGTTAGAGAGACTGTGTTCCGGTGATGTTGGAAACTGATGGATCAAATGAAATCAGAAGTGCGAGAGAAATCAATCTTGAGCAATTAGCTAGAGATAACAAGGATTGTATGATCGGAAGCTACTTGGTATGAGCAAAGTGAAGATTGTGAAACAAAATACTGGTAAAGGAAAAGCCTGAGGTTTGTTGATCATGAATTATTTCATACCAATTTTGAGTTGTAGGCCAGCCGCTATGCTACACATCATCTTTATATCCCCCAAGAATACCACTTTGCAAAATCATGAGAGCAAGCTCGTTACCGGGCGTCACCGCGCGCAAATGTGACTTAATATCTCAACCAAGCAAGGCTGGAGTTCAAAGGAATGATGGGTTTTGGTCAAGCTCCAGGGGGCGTACGCTGTTAGCGGGGCTTTTGTTAAGGTACGTGATCTTCCTTTGATTTGTTGTTCAACTGATGAGTACCGCACGCCTGAGCACCATCGCCAACTTGGAGAGACGATGATGAGATCCCTTGCTGAATGAACTGATGGCAACGAGCTGCAAGACAATGAAGTAATTAACAAAAGTAGAGCAAACTTTTCTATGTTTACAAATTGCTCATGATACAATTACGCGATACTTCACAAGGGCATATTAGCAAACATCATTGATGAATGAGAAGATGGAGCGACTTCGTTTTTGGATGAAGAAAAGGAAAGATCAATCACATCCGCTCAGAGCTGCTTCTTTGGGTCGATCTATGTCTCAGATCAGCTTATGCATGAAAACACCAGATAGAATTGCTCCGCGAGTGCAAGCCACATCTTTTGTAAGAGTCACACTCTCGTATTACTGGGGAGGAGGCAAGAGTGAGGCTCTGTTAATTCCACATTTTTCTAAAGATTGAAATCAAAACAAAACTGATATCACTATGGAACGAAAAAAGAAACAGCGTATGCACGTACATGTAAAGCTTGTGCAAGTTCCGTGAAGACAGACTGAACGAGTGAAAGAAGGGGATACGCTCGTAGGCGCTCCTCGCAAACTCTCAAAACAAATGAAACTATCTCTCCAGCTCGCCACCGCTCGTCTCCGCTGAAGATTGATATGTAATACGGCCACTCGCCGACCTCATGGAAGCTTTGTAGTAAAATCACATTTTGTGTCGAGAAAAGTTATGCGTGGCGCGGCTCAATGGTCTCAAGCATCTACGGCGTTCAATGTAGTGGTCATCAGAGTTCGGCCTAAACAGATGTAGTCCCTCATGGCTTATTGGACGCGTGGTTTGGCTTACCATTCAGAAAGCCGGCGAACCCAGGTATCTACGCACTTTCTCTCCTCTATAAAACTTCCCTCACCACGACGGTTTCTTCATAGGTACATCATCCGTATCACACGAATTCACATACCCATTACATCCTACGAGCTATCCACAAGCTTTCATTTTTTCTGATCATTCAAAGCTCACATCATGCTATTTTCAATTTCTAGCGTCCTCCGACTTGCGCTTTTATGTTCGTACTAGTTTCTCAAATAATTAACATAAAAACGCGTCTCAGACGGTGAAACTGAATTCTCAAATTGGACATGCTTTCTTCCCATCTGTCATAGGCCACACTGCTGCTTCTTTGAGCCTACCGGCAGTCCCAGGAGTTGCCAGGTAAATAGAAACTTTCACTTCCTGTTGTATGTTGTCCATGTTTGACGAGTCTCTTTTAGCTTGACACGTAGAACAAGTCAAGCCCAAGATCCTTCGCAATACTCTAAGGAAGCTGCCCAAAAAATTAGGAAGAAAGCAAAGGATATTAAAAAGCATTATCACGAAGATAAAGCTCAGGTCCTTATTGAGACCGATTTGCAAATCGTTGTCCAAGCTTTTAAATCATACATTCAGGGAATGAACGATTGTAACTGCACTAGAAAGGGTGAAATCGATCTTGTGAGTTTGGCTTCAAGGTTGAACATATTTTAACTCTTTCTGATCAAGTTTTGAATCTTTTGAATTGTTTTCAGGAACATTACAAGAAGCTGGTGATCGAAGTATTTGCTTCCGTCCAAGTGGTGATTGAGGTCATCGTAGGAACCCAAGATCAGACTCTTATCAAATCTGCTCAAGGTAAAGAAATTCAAAGTCTTTCAACGTTTCTTTGAATCAAATCTGATCATGATTTTTCCTCCTTTAGATGTATTTTCTCAGTTCAAGGTTCACGTTGCCAAATTGGTTGACCTTGTGATTAAAGTCGATATCAAGATAGCTGTGGCTGTTCGGGATAACGTTGACGCAACTGCTTATGCCGTTATTGGAGTTGACATCGTTGAGCTCGTCAACGGAAAAGTTGCCGAAGAAGTATCTGGACAAGCTGGTACTCGCGGCAAGCCTGTTGTCACGCGCGACTCTAAGGGAGGAAATCCTGTTGATGACTCGAACCCCAAATACAACAACACAGGCAAGGCTGATGACAAACAGACATCCACAGGCCATAACACAGGTCATCATTAAACAGATCATACATCTCTTTCTTTCCCAAATTATCGTATTTATATAAGATTCAGAATTTTCTCTCAACAGATCATTTTCTTAACCTAGATTCGAACTTGATTCGATTCACCTGAAAATATGGAGTGTTTCATAGAATAAAGACGTTTTTACATTAGTATTATGATGTGAAATGCAACTTGACATGTGTTCTGGTCCGCAAATCCACCTGGACTCCTTGTGACAAATCATGAATGATTCAAGTAATTATGCAAAAGAGAACTTCTTGAGGTGGAGATCGTGACATACCTTCGTGCTATTTTGATCAAATGATCCATATGATCAGTCGGACCCTTTTTGTAAATCCAAAAAAATGATCTTTCGATGGTCACCGTGATTGGTCTTTGAAGCGAAGGTATCGCGTCTTGTAGATTCAATCATGAATGCCCTTTGAGACTCAACTTGCTGTTTCAATGGATCAGATATTCAAATATCCTCATAAACATCTTCAAATAGTATTCAATATCCCTTCAGCCATCATTTGAGACATCGATCCTCCACGCAGCTATCATCACAACCTGTTCTATGTACAAACTTACACCTCTCATATCACCATCCTTCTTTCAGGGTACAACTCTTAACATAGATTTCAATGATCCATGATATTTGATAAGAAATTCCAAGATGTAAGATAATTCGTGAAGATCGATTACAAGTGAAACTGTAAAGTGCTAAAAGAAGGGTTTCCTCAAACTCAATCATATCATGTGAGGTGCAGCCACAAACTTTTAACTAGACAATCCACTAGGTGAATTAATTTTTTTATGATGAGATCCTGAATGCTCCTTCTCGATTTAATCTTCTTTTTGTCACAGCGGAGTCACAAGGCCCATCTTGAGGTGGCAGGCGCGCCCTTATGGTAGGATCTGAGGGCACGCTTCCACCGGGGTGCGCCCTTTTTACGCTTTCCGCGGCGCACTATGTGATGAGGTTGTATGTGTATGCGCGTGTTGTACATATTTTGAAAATCTTGATCATCGACTCAGTATATCGATACGAACAGCAAGAACAATATCGTTAAAATGTCACAATCATCTTCATCTTCAAGTGATTCAGATTCATCGATCGAATTCGATCCAATCTCATTGACTTCAACTTCTAATCCAATCTCACAAACTAAGAATAACAACAACGATAATAACAACAACAATCTTATATCTTCAATCAGTAACAATGACGTTCAAGCTCCAACTATCTCAACTACCCAATCATCACTTCCTCAAGTCAGTCCAGATAATCAATCTGATTCGAGTGATCCAGATCTAACAAACCCTTCAAATCAACCCGTCCCCACACTCGCTAATCTAATGCGTGATTTACCACCGGTTCCACCCCCTAACGATACAGCCAAGACACCTAACGTGTTTGGATCAAGTAGTGAGGACGATGACGATGACGATGACGACGATGATATGGATGAAGTTGAGGCACCGATTCTCAATATCTCGATCGATCCACAAGCTCTTCCCACATCAAACCAGAACCCTCCCACAGCTGCTACACGTAGTTGGATGAGTCAACGTAAAGGAAAAGCAATTTTGATAGATGGAAATGATCAAGCAATGATCGATTCAGATTCAAATGAAGAAAGAGTGAAAAATGGTCAAATTGGAAGTGCTCAACGAATTCGTGATCTTGGTGTGGTAGATGAAGTTTGTGCCTTTGTAGCTCTCTTCTCAAAAATCAGATATTTTGAATCGTAATCTTTCTTATCCTTCTCATTCATTCTTCTTTAGCAAATCGCTGCATTACTTCGTATGGCTTCAAAAGCATTGGAATGTTTATCACCTCCTGCACCTTCAGTTAAACTTGAAGATTCTAAATCGATTCAAACTTTCTCTGAATCGATCTCAGAATACTTTACAACCCTCAATGTATGTTTTACTGATCTTCTGTCTGGATTCCCCGATTAAGTCCAATAAAGTCATAAAAAACTGATGAGATGACGCATCCAACTCCTACAGAACGTTCAACTCAGTTTACGTACCTCAATCTCACACCTACGTGCAGCACGTATCTCTACCCGAATTCTCTTTGAACCACCCCACTGTAACGTTCCAGAAAGTTCAGTAGGTCTTGGAAACTTGAATGCGATCAGTTATCTTGCAAATTATCATGAAGCTAAAACTGAGGATCAAGTCAAAGCTAAGATTGATGTTAAGAAACCGTTACTTAGTGTTGGATCTTTAATTGCTGAACGAGATGGATGGAAAGATTTTTTAAAAGCTTTAAAGACTTTGAGTCAACAAAAAGATTGGAAAGGAAAGGATTCATGAAAGTGTGGATCAGGAGTTATATAGATCAGGTTTTGATACTCGTACCTCTCTTTGTATACTTTGTAACTATAAATCTAATACCAAAAAAGTGTGATTTGATTAATCAAAATTATTCTTGATTCATTTCTTCATTACAAATAACTTTTCTCTCATGAGTAATCGAAAGTGGTCTAAATAGCTGATGCTATAGGACCAATGAATGTCAAGTCAACTAGATCCTTTAAAGATCCAGCATGACCATTGATGCATTCGTAGATCTTCACTTTCTTTTTAGTAGCTTTTATAAATCTCATGAGTGAAGCTGTGTTCTAACGCAGATTTGGCACAATCCTGTTTACCATCGAAGTTCTTCCAATCATATTCTTAGTTTACCATTTATTTTGAATTATATCATCTTATTCTCATTTAAATTTGATTTCTGGCTTCCTTTCCTTATATCTACTGATAGAAAACCATAAGAAACAGCATTTTTTAAACCATCAAAATATCTTATCACTCATATCAGTTTCGACGTCTGATGCTCTATATCATCAAGATTTAATTGTTATTCCTTGTCTAAATCATTGTTCATAGGTCAAGAGATTCTGATGATAGGAATTGAGAATCTCTGGCTCACCTTGTTCTTCTCTGAATATTCCTCTCTGTCACCAACGAAATATAGAGCTCCAAAGTTGATCAGATCCCTCATTTTATTCCATCCATGACCTTTTCTTCATTCTCAGTGTATCACGAATCGGCAAATCCAATAAATGCATCAACATGATATCTGAACCGCGAGATTTAAACTCTTACACTTCACGTCCTTTATATCCAACCGCCGTCTGGAAATGACGAGTAAGATTCAGGAACAGTTCAAAGTCAAGTTTTGATTGTGAACCTGTTTTGATTGGCTTCAGGTGATTTTATAAGAAGTTGATCACCTGTTGCTTTACTATAATTCATAAACTCATCACTTTTATACCTTGCTTCTCTCAAAGGCATCATATAAAGAAAGAACAAAACGTTTATCTTGAAATCGATATCGACTTTCTTTGTTTGATCGCCTCTCCTGAATTCTGATCCATTCTAACAGACCTTTTCTAGACTTCAAACATGATGGCACATAAAGTCTCATTCGGATCACCACATCCATATACCTCCAACAGTTCACATACTCCTTCACCTCAAAAACCAAGGTTTTGTTCAGTTTCTAACGATGATGAAAATAAGTTTGTGAATGAAAACAAGTCTAAGGAAATTCAGAACGATGATATGATGAAAATCCCTACAGAGCAAATCAATTTAAAACGTCAGTATGATATTCTTATGCCTGACCCTTCAAATCTTTGCCAACTACTTTGATCTTTGACATTTCTTCATTAATGTAGGTTTCCTTAATGCTCGAGATTGGTGGGAAGCTAGCACAGCTACCATCCCTCGTCCACTCGGAAGTGCATTTGGAAAATCCAAATCACTTTTAACCCAAATCAATCCTCAAGGTTTGTCATACTCCTAACTCACACTTCCTTTTTATTGATCCAATTCCGTCAAATTTGACCCAAGTTGATCATTTGTATATGGATTTTAATTCTGATCTTGAAGTTGTAGAAGCAGATGAATTTCTTGAACTTAGTAGACCTTCTTCAAGGCTTAATACGAGATACGAATGGATCACATCTGATGAAGCATCTTTCGCCGAAGTCTGTCAAGAAATCTCCGAAAGATATAATCAATCCATCCAAAATTTTCAATCACCTGATCAAGAGGAAGAATTCAAGAAGGAGATGAATCCTGAGAGATATCATAAATCAGTAAAAGAAAGTTTACTTCCTAGTGGGTTTAAAACTCCACCAAGGAAACTATTCGTGAAAAAGTTTCAGACCTATCGATCTGAAGAGTCTCCTTGCTCTTCCTTTGATTCTCGATCTCGGTCCTCATCTTGTTCTCCTTTCTCGTCTAAAACTTCTTCCGGATCATCTTATCCTCGTCAAACTCCCCTACCTAGAAACGTTAAAGACAGTAGAAGATCTTCTGAAGAAGATGAAAATTATATTCCTGGATATTATTTTCGTTCCTATGAAGATTCTTGTTAGGGTTCAAAGGATCGTAAGTCATTTTTCTCCTATCTCTTGAGAATGCTGCTTGTTATTTTTCTTAAATATGATTAAATTTTTAGAATCATATTAGGTTTGGGATTTTGATTAGGCAAGGATATTTTGAGGTTTTAGATGATATCGATATTTCGAGAAGACATAGGATTTCGAGGATTCTTTTTTGTTAAACTGCCTAGTCTTGGAGTATAGGGTGACCATAATACTTTACAAGATTTACTTCACTTTGTTTCTTGATTTCGATATGTACTTTGTCTCCTCAAAAGGACAACTTATGTGTTTTCAAAACATTGATTCCCTTTGGATCTGATTGTATGGTGATGAAAAGCTCACAAGATCTACAAAATTGATCTGTCAAAAAGAAAACAAAAAAAAAACAAAGGAAGATTATTAAGGGATTAAATGACAAGATAAGTCTCTATGAATCAAAGTGAAACGTGAAAAGAAGATTAAAACAATTATGGGTGATACAATTAAAAGAATATCGAAACAACAAGATCCTTCATAGGAGTCATGTACAAGGTGAATGAACAAAAGTCAGTAAAAAATTCAAAATTAAACTTCTTCAAGAACGAAAATCCTTCAAGATCCCGACATGAGTAGTATCTGATTTTTCATTTTCCTTTCTCATAAATTTCTTCTTCTAAAACGGTTTCGGATCCAAAAAATCTTGTATATGAGTAAACCTGTATGAAGACCGTTTAAAGATCGGTCATCAAAAAAATTCACTCACATATATTCAGAATGACGACGTGATCCACATCGACGTGAAGAACGTATGAAGAATTCCATTGGTAAAGATCTTGGAGTAATCAAAAATTCTACAAAAAAAATCCTATTTTCAACATCAGTATGTACATACATAACATTAGAAAAGAAAACTTTGATTCTCAAACGTTGATTTGATTAACCTTTGAGAATCGGATGATCTCTTATTGGAGTGATTTTTCTAATTTGACGAAATATCGAAATCGGTGCAAGTTCAATCTTCTCCGGTATTTCATTTAAACTTTGGACTCTTCTTGAGCTTGTCATCTTAGATAATGAATACTGATCTAGATTTAACATGATGATGGTGATGGGTTTTTCAAGTTTAAGATAATGAATGGAATTTGATATCGATTAAATGGGTATCACAGTGATAGTGAATGAAGTTGACTCTATGAGATGAGTTGAATCTTTGAAGATATGTAGGATTGAATTGAGTATAGTTATGAGTGAAGATGTGATGGAGAAGTCTCTTTTATAAAGTCTCTTTTCTGATGAGACCCAACTCGAAACCAACTGAAGCAGTGTCACTGAATAATGATTCAATGGATATGAATTTAATACTTGATGATTCCAACAGCCATAGTGTCACAAGCGACGTTTAAGTACAAGTGCCTTAAAGGCTCAGTGCTCAATGAGTGATGAGGCACAAGTTCTACAATGTTGAACAATCAAGAGCGATGTGCTAAGGCTTAGGAAGCAAATAACACAAAGACAGCTTTGCACTGACATCGAAAGGCCTCCAGCGCGTCACAAAATGAGCAGGGGAAGATGATCAATGCGTCGTTCCTGAAGGAAATCGGTCGTCAGCTTGACTTTGCCGCGAAAAATCATACCTTTCCCTCTATTTTTCTGTAGCTTCCTTTCGTCTCTACATCAGTGTCTGAGTGTAGGACTCCGTGGCAGGACTCAAGGCTTTATTGACTTTTGGAAGGGTCATTTTCGAATTTCGATCGTGAGCATGGATTTCTGATGACTTCAAGGAGTAAGAAGGAGGTGGTGAATCGTCTTGTCTACATTTGGACGGATGAAATGTCATCAAATTCAGAGGGCCGGGATTCAGGATCCTTAAATGGTGATCGAACCAATTGAGCCAAAAAGTTCAAACCACCAAAAACAAAAAGAAAAATGTTGTGATGGTCCTCGAATGGGTTGAATCTGGTCAGTAGGATCAGACAATTTGATTTATTCACTCACTTCACACCTGAATTGGAAAAAACAAAGGATCACATATAGGAAGTTGATCAGCATCGTAACTCAATTGCTAAAGGATTCAAATGTCTAAATCTCTGGATACTATCTTGCAAGGAATAATTCATGAAGAAGTGGATTGAAATAAATTTGAAGCCGAAGATTTCAAGTGAGCTTTTCAGCTCTTGATATGTGAGACCGGGCTGAAGACCGGGATTGATTACATACAAGATTTATATAATTCAGCTTGCTATTGTGACTCTTGTCACTTGTTGATTATGTAAATACTCCTGATTATGTACCCTGCTTGATCGAAGACGAGCAGGAAAAAGATAAAGATCAACACAATGCAAATGACGACTTCGCGAGTCTCCGAGAAAGACATCTCAGGTTAGTTGACGACATACGATATTTGGTTATCTTAGTACCGGTCATTCTAAATAAAGAATGCAGTTGTGTAAACTTTATTGATACAAATCACTCACTTTGATGAAAACAATCCAAAAGTGTTCAATTCTTTGTGAGTATGTATCAAAGGAATAAATCGTGATCGTTGAAGTAAGTAAGTGGTCACGTTTCTAACGCACAGACCAGGAATGAGACGCATTCAATGAAAATTGAAAAAAGGTTTGGGGGTGTGATTGGGTGAGGAAGAAGGATGTACAGAGCAAGCTCACTAGAAAGAAATACAAGTAGGCGAGCTTAGAAAAGAAAACAGATGAAAGAGTTCGACAGATTCTTTTTCACAAATTCAAGTTGTAGAAGGAAAGATAAGTTTGTAGCAGAAGCAAACTGCTAGTGACTTAAAAGATGCATGTAATCTTTGAAGGGGATCTTTGTTACATAGCTTTGATATGTAGTAGTTTGACTTGTCTAAGACAGATGAGATCGAAATTGAAGGGTGATTGAAGGAATGAAGATATAAATGAAGTTTGTTATTGAGTGATTGGTAGAATTGTGATCGATGGCATGTACCAATCAAAAGTAAAGAAAGAGTTTGATCAAACTGTTTAATTACAGTTTGAGGTGGCTGAGTGGTTCAGATGATGATGAGGATGAGGATGTAGTAAATGAATGATGATGAGTGATTTTGATATGATTTGATTTGTTGGTTGGTTTAGCTTGTTGACCGATTGATTGATGATAAACTTTAGAAGAAGATGAATAAAGAAATCAACTTCTTTCCTTCTGTTTATCTTTCTTTCTTACCTTACTTACTACTTGGAATATTCGATTCTCAAGATGCTCATCAAGCCTACAAGCTACATTTGTAATCATCTTTCCGCTGTCAATCTGATTCGCCCTCTTAAAAACCTTTAGACTACAATCTTGGATCCAATCAATCTATCCTTTATCATCTCATCGATTCTATCAATTTCTCAATCAAATCTACCATCTACTTCATCAACTTCTTCACTCAGCATACAAGCTGAATCTACCTATCAATCATCATCTCCCAAATCAACCTGTTCTCTCTTTCTCCTCTTTACTTGAGAGCTTGAGCTGCATCACTCTCATTGATTTGCGAAATCGATCGACTGATACTATTGATCACTCTCTCTATTCATAGCCTGAATCTCAATTTGATTGATTCGATATAATCGTTTGAAATTTCCATTCATACTAAGTAGGTAACCCCTAAGATACTTCAATACCCTTTGGTAAGTCAACTTTAAGGTTTTTTCTTACTTTTCGCACTGTACATCTTTTCCCTTTTGCTTCTTTTTCTCAACTTTTTCTCCTTCTCCCCCTCCCCTAGGGTTTTTCTTCTCCTTTTATCAACAAAACAACACCCACTGTGTTTAGTTTTGACAGATATTCACACACCCCTCACCACTTCACCCTCTCGGTTTCTTCCATCTCTGTCCTTCAGAGATCCTCACTCTATCTTTATCTCTTTATTATCTCTCTCTCTCTCTTTAACTTTCTACACCTTTCGCTTTAACTCATCTGTCTTCCTCACCTTTCTCTCACTTCTGGAAGGTATCTTTGTTGAGATCAATTTTTCTTGAAGAGACACTAATTGGAATGCCATCGCCATCCTCACCTCAACTTGAATCAATTCAAAATATTCAAATTCATCAACCCAGAAATCCTATCAATTCCAACCGAAAGTCAATCTTCAATAACCATAATCAAAACACTTTCATCGATCAACAACACTCTTCAATTCAATCTCATCATCAATCATCTGGCCTACAGCCCTTATCAATCCCAATCAAAACTTCAATGTCAATGGACAATCCTGATCATCCTCATTCTCGTCAATCATACTCTAGCCATTCTACCACAAACTCTCAAACGCCTCCTAGTTCTTGGGCTCAATCTGGTAAACTAGTTAGAAAGAAAGCAAGTGGTCTCTTTCGTGAAGCCGCTCGATCTTGGGGTCGCTCAAAGAGTAAAGAAGTTCTCTCACTTGGCATCGGTGCACTCATCGGTAACAACAATAATAACAACAACACCAACGATTCATCATATCATTCCACTCCACCACCACCTGATCTCAATCAACAATCTCCTATCTCATCTTCTCATCACTCCCTCTCACCCAGTCTTCTCCAGTCTTCTCCAGTCGGTACGATATCATCACAACCCAAACACCTCAACGGTGCTAATCCAAATCCACTACTTATCAAACCCATCAAGAAACGTATATGCTCTTTACAACCTGGTTCAAAGAAACTTAAAGCAAAAGATCAAGCCTCTAGCTCTCTCAACCGTCGCAGTGAAATTGGCTTTGGTGATTGGGCAGGTTAGTTGTTTTTTCACAATTAATTCGCGTGATTGCTTCGTAAAACTTACAATCTTTCTTTGTTTGGTCCCGTTTCTCTTTCTTCTTACCCTTGCATCCATTCTGCCCTGCATCCATCTCGAACACAACTCTTCATTCCTTTTCTTCCTTCGATCAACATCATCCACCATTTGCCCTCCACCCACCATTTGCCCTTTCACCCATCCGTAGATACGCTCAACACCGCCGTCGCCACTTCATCTCCCCGCACTCCAGTCTTACCATCCCGACCGGATCATGATCTTCGAACGTTATCCACATCCAATCATCCTTCCAATATGGCACTCGTCTCTTCAGACCATCAGCGATCTCGTGCAAGCCTTTTGATAGATGATTTCGCCAGTCCATCTAAAAGACCAGAATCTTGTCATTCTTCAACTAACACCACTCCTTCGGCGATACGACGACGTGACCGTTCCCTCAGTCATGCTCGAAATTCAGCCTTGTCCTCCTCACATGAGGTTGAGGTATGTAGATCATCATCAATTGCTGATAGCTTTTCTCTCTGTTTGCTTGTATGATTCACAGTCGTGCTTACCCACTTTATTTAATTACTTTTGCGTGTCTGCCAGCCGGTCTCATCCATCTCATCATCACGCGTTCCTCGTTCCACCTTTCCTCACGTCCCTCGTTCCCCCAGATCACCACGCTCACCCCGTCGCTCTTACAACACGCGTGCCACAGCCCAGCGTTCGTCCGCCCTACAAACCCAACACGATCTCCCAGCGTTCATCATTGGTGCGGTTACTTCTACGCCAAATTTTCCCTCCAAGTCAAAATTCACTCCAGGCGACACCCAGGCCGCAGGCCTGAGCCAGTACCAGCAACCCGCGCCTATGACCTCTTCTCCCTTCAAACGCTCCGTCAGCCCGATCAATCATTTCAACAGTCATTTCGATCTCGAATCTCCAATCGCTTCAAAGTCTGCCGGGCATATCGCGTTACCTCCAATGTCCCAGTCGACCCATCACGTCAACCCATCAAATCCTACGCCTATAGTACCAATGACCAAAGGTCTTCCTCCTTCGCCCTCCAAGCTGCGTATGCCACACACGTCGGCTAGTCTGCGATTGCGCTCTGCTAGTTCTGCCCGAGCTAATCTCTTCGGTGCAAAGCCCAACCAGAGCGGCGGGTTTGAACCCTTTTCAGCTCCTGTCACGCCTCTTGATCCTTATGCACCCGACTTGGTAAGCTCAGAGAGCACGACAAGTAGCCTGATGGCATCGAGTGGCTGTGTGGGTACCAATGCTCAACAACAACATTTCGCCCAGACATGGCTCAGCACTTCCCTAATCCCCAATCAGCCCGAGTCTTCATCCTCCAGCAACCATGTTCCCGGCCCACCTCGATCACGACAGCGTACCGTCAGTGTCACTCTGAAGGAGCATCCAAATCGCGCCGGATCTTATGGTCTGGGTCCCTTGCCGGAACATGATCATGATTCTGGACACGAATCAGATGATTTAAACGCTCGATACGCGTTCAGCCAGTCCAGCCCGTCTTCTCGTAGCTGTAACGGTATGGTTCGAGTAGGTCGCTCAGGAAGCCCAGTTGCAGGACCAATCCGTCGTGCAAGTGCTGGGAGCGTCAAAGGTTGCTCGACCCTAAGTCGTCGAGATGGTTCATCTGCGTCCAATCACAAGTCTAGCTATTTGAACCCTCTGGTCGGCGGTGGCTCTACTGGACGTCGGACGAAGACCGCACGAGACCGTGACACAAGTACAGATATCTGGGCTGTTCCCCAACTTGAAGGGCTTGGTATGACACTGCGTCATCAGCATTCTGATGATTCTTGCCAAGATCTTCAAATGGACGAAATCGCCACACAAGCCGGATCAAGTAAACCTTCAAGTAGTCATAGCCTTCTTTCAATCAGTAGGACGTCATCTCAAGACCCTTTTCGAACCATCAGCTCTTGTGCCTCTCAGTCATTCCTCAGGAGTTCTGGACTTGGGATCGATGGTTTTGGCGCCTTACCCCCTCCGGAATCCCCCTTCCCCGGCCATCATCGATCTCAACAACTCTCCCTTCGTTCATCCGGCTTACCTTCAAGTCCTAACAAGCTTAAACGGGACAGCGAGGGCGCGATGGTTACCTCCCTACCTCAACCTCCTCCAATGCTTAGACCTCGATCATCCGCTCATCATCCGTCTTCTTCACATCACCTCCGCTCGAGGGCGGATTCTTTGACGCCACTCCAGCGTGACTCGTGGGGACCCCGTTCTGTTGACGCAAGTGAAGAGGATGACGAAGAGAACGAGATGGTTATTCATCATGATCGTGATCACATCAACGGTTCGCTGGAGTCACATGAAGGTCTGAGCAACCTCAGTGTACCGGGTTTGACGGATTCCAGCTCACTCGCGTCAAGTCTCGCTTCCTCCAGTCAAAGTATCACACAAGTACATTCCAATGATCGTGCTGGTCAATACAGACCAGCGAGCTGGGAGAAGCTGAATGGAGACGCAGCTCGGGATCCCAAACGAAGAAGTTTGCCCACACATGTTGGTCCAAACAGTCACCCTCATTGCTTTGCCCATCTTCCGCCATCCCCCTTTACCGCTCCTAACAGCATGCCTCTTACCCACAAGTCCTCCTCGTTCTTTGCTCAGCCACCTCTCAAGCCACTCTCACCACCACCAGTAACCATCCCAACTTCCTTCACCGCCGACCAGGATGATGATGGGGGTTCGTTTCATGACAGTAAACCTGAAGCCTCCGCCTTTTTATCTTCGACCATGACGTCCAAAAGGTGTGCTATGCGCGAGAAACGTCGTCAGCAACTGGGAATACCCAGTCCTTTCGTCAAATACGCTATGACTGGACATCTTTCTGATACCAGCATCAATGGTCAAGCTGATGGGTTTAACAGTAGCTTTGATGATTCACTTGCCATGCGCTCTATGCGACAAGCACTCGGTGGACCAAAGTTGATCGAAGCCGCAATCCAGGCCGATGAGAAAGATCGAAATGAACATCTTCAATCACTCGAATCTAGTCTTTCAATGCAAGCAGTTTCCAATCAATCTATCTCGTTCAATTCTTCAATATCTTCACCTTTTCTATCTACAGCAGACATGTTTTCAAAAAGGCCCTCACTTTCGTCATTGAGGATGCCAGATACTCCCATCAAGAAGCCACATTTTCTTCACAAGGCTACTCATCTTCATCATCACACCAACAAACCCTTTGTATCATCAGGTCTCAGTAAGCAAGCAGCTGTGAGCTCAGCATTCGACTCTCCGGAACAAAACTCATCGTGTGGCAATTCTCCTTCTACACGAAACGTCAATCACGTCGACTCCTATTGTTCAAAATCAAACGCTCAAGGATCGAGTATCAGGACACCGATCTTGGGTCAAGGCGCGTTTGACTCGCCATCGGCCTCGATGATGCAAATGGCTAATGCTGAGAGTCCTGGAGTTGGTAGTCCCTCGGCTTTGGTGAATTTCAAGAAATCGCCATTGTTTAGGAGGCGAAGTAGTGATGCTGTCTTGACAAAGAGTGGAGGTGAAAGATCTAGAGGTAGTCTTGCGATGGAAGATCCTGGAACGCCTACCAAAGTTGCACCTGGTTGGATTAATCGAGGTAATACTCTTCATGTTTCATTTTCAATCACGCGTTTTCTCATCCTTTTCGCGATCGAAAAAACTGACTTTGATCTTATTTCACGCGATCGCTCAAAGGTTCCCAACTTTTGACGTCACCCGGCAACTCGATCAGCTCCGCTACCAGCTCACCTGTACTTCCGCCTTTTCAGGCACATACTCAGTTCGAACGACAAGTGCCAGATTTCCTGAAGGATCCTCAAGTGACACCTAGTCGGCCGAATGGGAGACTCTTCACCACATTTGCACCACCTTCCACCTTCCAACCCCTGATTACTGATTCAACGGACCTCGTTAATTCAAGACCTTTCTCACCTAGTCAAAGACCCGGATTTAAATCAAGGCATTCAAGTGCAGAAATCAGGGCCAACGCTATGGAGAACGAACATTTCGGTCCGCCGTCATCCAATAAGTTTGAGAACGAATTCGATTTGGTTGAACAGATCGGAAACGGAGAATTTGGCGAAGTCTTCAAGGCTCGGCATAGCTCGACTGGTGTTGTGTATGCTGTCAAGAGGGCTAAAAAACCTGTAGGAGGTCCCAAGGCTATGTAAGTGATTTGTATCATCTCATGATATGTGTTCAGTGTTAATCGATGAATGTTGTCTTTTGTCGTAGGTCACGGCAGATGGAAGAAGTTGAGTTGTTAAAACAACTGACAACCGGACCTAATCGATCACCTTACATCATCCAATTCCATGATGCATGGCAGCACAATTATCATCTGCATATCCAAACCGAATATTGCTCAAATGGAACACTCGAAACTTTTCTTGAACTAGTCTCAGCCGTCCAACCACGATTAGATGAAGAAAGGATATGGAAGATTATGTCAGAACTGAGCCAAGCAGTTCACTTTATACATTCTGCCGGAATGCTTCATTTGGATGTCAAACCTGCTAATGTGTTTGTGACAGAATATGGAGGTTTGAAAATCGGAGATTTTGGAATAGGAATGAGATGGCCTCGAATCGACCCAAAAGAAGTCTTTAGGGATTGGAATAGTCCGTTAGTTGGATCAAGGTATCCAGTATATTCTCATTTAGCAGATCCCCATCTCTCTGCAGAAGAAAGAGCCGCGATCCCGACACACTTCCTAAGGTATATTGATATCAGAGATCAAGACGAACGAAAATGGAAGAGATTGAAGAATTGTGGAAGGTTTATTGGATTTGATTTAGAAAGGGAAGGAGATCGGGAATACATTGCTCCTGAAATTTTGAGTGGAAGGTATGGAGATTCAGCAGATGTGTTCGCGATTGGATTGATTGGATTAGAGATGATCACCAATGTAAATTTACCGGACAATGGAGATGAATGGAGGGCATTGAGGAGTAATGATTTTTCTAGGATTGATTTGAGTGGGTTGAGTAGCGAAATTGTGGTACTGCTGAAAAGGTTATTAGAAATGTGTCCTGATAAGCGGATCACATCTGATGAATTGGTTAGACATCCTATATTTATCAAATTGGCAGAGTTAAGGGAACGCGGATATAGGAGGGAAGAAGCAGGTACACAAGAAGAAGTTGAATTGGAAGCAATAGAAGAAGATACGGAAATGCAATCAAGCGAAGACGCTGATGAGGAAGAAAAATTCCTACCGTTTCAAAGGCCTAGAGCACCGACGGACGGAAATTGGACCATAGCTAGAGGTGCGATCTTACCAGAGGCTAAAGGATTTTTAGAATTCATTTTAACAGGTGAAGATAATACACCAGAAAAAGTTAGACCTTTGCGAAGACAAAAGAGGAGGGTATTGGTAGATGATAATCAAATGGATTTAGATGTTTAAAAACCTTTCCTTACTTTTCTAACTCATCTTCTCTCTTCTTGGCCTCTGGTATATATTGCATTTTTCCTTCTGCTTCATCTCTCATTCTTCATGGTATCAGTCATCAAAACTTCTACAGCTTTCTACTATCACTTCTATGACTGCTACTATCGATATCTATAACTACTACTATTTACTACTATTACCACTATTACCGATATCGTCCTACATCAGATTATATGTTTTGTAAATTTTGTTTCAATCATTTTCATGTTGAATCTTTTTTTTGTTTTCAATTCAATCAATCGTTTATTGAAAGTTTTCAACACTTTTTTTGTTTCCAATGGAAAATCAAAACCAACCAACCCTTCCCCAAAAGCTCGTTTCATTCATTTACATCTTTCTAATCTTTGGTTTTCTTTGATTTCCACCTTTTGATTGTGTTTGAACATTTTGAGAAAAAAGTGATTTGATTTATCTACTTTTTTTCTTTCTTTATTCATAAACAAAGACTTCTGGGTAACGAATTAGTTTTGTTTTTTGATTGAAAAATGTTTTCTTTTTCTTTTTTTTTTTTTGGCTAAGGACAAAGTAAACACTCGTTTTTTTTTCTTGATGATTTTATTTTATTTTTTCTGTTCTAGTTTTTTTTTCGCCCATATTCATTCCTTTGAATTTATTACTTTACAAGACTTTTTGGTTTTCGGTTGTTTTTTTTGGTGTGTTTTAGATATATATATATATATATCTTTTTGTGTTGTGAAAGTTTAAAGTTTTTGATTGAAAAAAAAATTAGAGGGATTTTTTTGAAAAGAACAAAAAAAATTATAAAACAAAAGGTTTCAATATACATACATCAATTTCTTGTAAGTAGTCATAAGAGAGATATTTGAGAAAAAAAAATATATATATAATAAAAACTAAATGAGTACATACTATCACTGCACAAAAGCTTGTAGTTTTTTTTTTTTCTTTTTTTGAAAAGCGCACAATTGGCCCCGAATTGAACTATTACTCGAAGTCTATCCGAAGACGTGTCCGTAGGATGGGGACAATACCCCATCCAGCATACCAGTTCCTGGTTTTGACAAAAACCAGGAACTGGCAGTAGCACCACGATTCACCTACCACGATTCACCTACCACGATTCACCTACCACGATTCACCTACCACGATTCACCTTTCAATCAGTTTTGATCAACTTCCCCCTTCCAATTCAACTCAACTCAAATTTCACCCAACCTCTACATGGTCTTTGTAAAGTATTCACCATCAATCAAGGCTTTGGCGGTCACCAAATGCCTCGAAGGATACTCAACTGACGAAGTCCGAGACATGCTTAATGAGAACATCTCAGAACTCACTTTCCGCCGATGGATGGCTCTGTATCAGCAAACTCAATCAGTTATCAGGAACCCATTAGAGTATGAGAAACGAGGAGCACCTCTTATATTCAATGATGAAGATCGTGACTTCATCAGAGCACTTGTAGCAAGTCAGCCTTCTCTTTTCTTGGATGAGATCCGGGAGGCGATCTACGATGAAACTGGTGTCTTGGCATCTTGCGAAGAACTCTCACTTGAACTCAACACTCGCCTTCACCTGACTCTCAAAAAGGCCAAGACCTCAAATGTCCGCAAGAACTTTTACAAGACTGCAAAGTTTATGGATGACATGAAGAATGTCCCAGCTGAATTCCTTGTATTCACTGGTCAGTGACTCGTTTTTACTCTATTTCTGTCTTTTCATTTTGTTCTCACTTGTTTTGCGTTCATTCCTCCTCTGATTCTTCCAGATGAAAGTGCAATATGCGAGCGTGATTTGATGAGGGTAAACGGACGGTCGCCAAAGGGGCAGCATGTCACACGCTGGGTCAAACGTTCCAACCCAAAACGATACTCATTGCTTCCGGCAATTGGACTACATGGGTTGATCAGCATGTCTGTCCGTGAAGGCAGCATCAACCGCAGTCGATTTGAAAGTTTTTTGGAATTTCAACTGGTGAGTTTCTTTTTCTTATCATTGTTGCAGTCTCTCATCTTAGTAATTCATAAATCAATTGTCCAGCTTCCCCTGATGAACCCTTATCCAGCTCCAAATTCAATCTTGGTCATGGACAACTGTTCAGTTCATCATGGAGGCCGTATTGAAGAACTTTGTGAAGACACTGGTGAGTTTGTCCAATTTATCATCGACACATCATGACACTGACTTTGTTATCTATCACAGGTGTTAGATTAGTTTACTTACCAGCCTACTCCCCTGAGCTGAATCCAATTGAGATGTGCTTCTCTGTGATCAAAGCTCACTTCAAGAGAAGTGAGATTTTGGAGAAGTCAGGTAGGGATGCGACTTGGCCAATTCGAGATGCTGTAATTGAGTGTGTCACACCGGAGCTTCTGGTGGCAGAATACAATGCATCTGGGTATTGCTTACCGGAGGACATGTATGAAGATTATTAGAAGAATTGGGTATTGTTCTGAAATCCTTTCTTATCATTTTCTATTCCTGCTATTTCCTCTCAGTATATGTCATCGTTTTGTCTCCCTATCCTATTTGATGGTTTTCTCGCCCTATATCTTATAGTCAAGAAATTTATGATCAGAATGTTCCAAGTCCATTTTGATGGATGATCTCAAACCTGATCAAATCTTCCTTCATTCTCCTTCAAAGCTCTGTGATTCATGAGCCATCAAAACAAAAAGTGGCGATTAAGAAGATCACACCCTTTGATCATTCAAGTGAGTGATTGGACACCTCTCTCTCTTTCTCTTTAACTTCTTCATTCATTCATCCAACTCTCTTCACTGAATCTCACTTTTGAATGATCTTCACATAGTGTTTTGTTTGAGAACGTTGAGAGAAATCAAACTCTTAAGATGGTTCTCACACCTCGTGAACCTCGGTACCTCGGACCCGTACCGAGGAAAACGGGTACCATATCCTCGGAGCGGCTCCGTACATAAGCGGCAGATGCATCCATGATGACTCAGATGCCTCTGAGGGCATCTTTCCAGCGTTACAAGTCCATCCACACACCAAACACAACTATACACACATCATCTAACACAACCACTCACACATGTGTCGATGTGTGACACAACAGGTTCACACACACTACACAGCTTCCAACACAAATATGTACACACACAGTACACATATGTGTGTCAGGTTTCCTCATGTGTGACACGTACGTTGTGCGTAGTCTCATCCATGTAAACCTAACCAAAACCTCAGCCATCCGGCCTCGTCACTCATCACACAACAAACCGCACAATCGAACACCACACCCACACAGTCGAACACATCACCCATCTCACAACTGCACAATCGAACACTACAACCACACACTGGCTCATCACCACAACACTTCAATTGTGTTGAACCTACTTAGTAAGTCCAATTCAACTTCAAGCCACCTTTTAATCGATTATACTCATGCTTTCCACATCTCTTTCATCAATCAAATACATCATTTCTCTCACATCCCCTGATACACAATCGATCCGATTCATCAATTCATTTAATTGAACAACTAGTCTCTCACTCATTCTCACACCCTTTCACTCATCCTCACCCATCACACAACCCATATCTCACTCCTTCTCACAATCACTCACTAATACCTTATCATGACTCCGATTCCTTCACCGCAGGCTGGAACTGGATACCCAACCCGAACCCACGCTATGCTCTTATCCAGGAACACGCCAACGATCATGGCTATCGTGCAACCATCAAAGACTCTAGGACCAAATGGGTACAATGGAAGTGCTATCTTGGACCGACCCGACACAAGGATCCCAACCTGAAGACGATCTCTAAAACATGTCCCTTTCTTGTCACTTCCAAACGCGATTCTTCCGATGGAACTTGGTACTTTACGATCCAACACGGTACTCACAATCACGATGCCGATTTCACTGTGCCTAAACACGATCTCAGTATTTTACGTAAAACAATCGAGAAAGAAGATGAAAAATCGCTTCAAGAGGTAGAAGAAAGAAAACTGCAAACTACAGAACAGCCTCACGCCTCAGATCTCTTCATTTCACACCTCATACAACACCTCCTATTACTCAGACTCCCCTTTCTTCTAATATTACCTCACTTGTTACCCTTCAATATCAATCATTACAACATCAAATGCAAGCTCTCCCAATAGAATCTCAGTCATTTTTATTAACTCGATTCCTTTCTGAATGTCAACTTGCTGCTGGACTTGCGAGCACCACTTCCTTCACAGCGATCCTCCTGTTTCTCCCAAACCTCCACCTCTTTTGGATACAACACCACACGCCTCAACCAGTTCAGAAGTAGTCAGTCAAGTAGTAAGTCTCTTAATTCAGTCTATCCCTGATCTATTGACTCAGCTGACCCAATTGTTTTTTTAGAAACCCAGCAAGGATGAAGTCCACAGTGACAAAACCTCCGATGATGATGAAAAAGAACTTACCGTTGATCATCAAACAAAGGTGGCTGACGAGGTAAGCAGTTGTTCATTCCAATGATAAGCTTCAAACTGACTGATGAACATTATCATATCAACCCATTCACAGACTCGTCGTACGTTGAAGCGGACCGCTTCAACTTTGGAGGACCCAAAGTCCACTTCAAGAAACGTCTCTCCACATGAACATCTACCTCCCAGTCCCATTACCACCAGGGCTCAAACCAATTCGCTCAAGGCTAAACGAAGATCTAATAGAGGTATTCAAAATAAAGAAATTGTAAGAGAACAAACCAAACATCCATAACTATGATGAGCTAATTTTCTCTGTGTGCTTTAGAATCAACCAAAGCTTAAGAAACCTCGCACACAAGCCAGCACCAAAGAAGTTAGTTTTCCACTTTTCTATTTCATCACTTGTGTTAACTAATGGAAACATCAGCGTCCTTTGCCACCTGAAGCCATCAAGAAACCAAGATCAAAACAAAGGCCAAACTCGAAGGGATCCCAAGCTCAAAAGGTAATGGAATCCATAAAGAATATGTCCAAGGAAAATCAGGCAATAGTCAAAGTAGGTTCCGTGCTTCCTTCTTTTCTTAGTTTATGAAGAGATAGGATGTACACATGTAATTTTACTGATTTGAGATTCTAATTCAACTTTCAGCGCTGGGATTGTGTCAAGACACTCCCTGTGATATTGTTCCCTTTCATCAAAACCGCCGTTAACCCACCAGCGAAAGGTCTCTGTACCTTTGGAGCAATTGCGGCACAACTTGGTCGAAGTGTTAATGAGGCGCCTATTGTGAGGCGTGAAATGCTTGCAGAAGTTCAAAAACGGCTTCCTTGGTATACCAAACACCTTACGACGTTGGGATCTCCGAAGTTTGACATAGTGAAGATGCTCTCGATTCTGGAAAACCCCAACTTAGTAGTAGGGCACGAGTTTTACTACCCGATTCCTGGAGGCTGCTGTATCATAGCAAATACTTACGAACGCCCAGTCATATCTTACTCCGATATCCCCCAATACTCTGCGACTACATTACCATTTTTTACTTCACCAGGAAAGAAAAAAGATGCTGATCCTATCATTCTGGGAATGATTGATAGCTGTCACTGTATATCACTTTCATTGGATATTCGACCTGAGCTTCCAATCCCTCATATACGATCAGAGTGGTTCACCTTACGGGACACCAGTGCTATTGGATGGGAGGAAAGATTTTTAGGTAACATCAGAGTCTACAATGAGTGGCGCAAAAGTGAGAACAAGAAGTTTGATTGGTCCAAAGCCCTTCAAATTGATCTTGAATCCGGCTCTTCTGATTTGTCTGAGCCTGAAGATTGAGTAATTGGTTTTTTTTCTTGTATTGATTTTTATCCATTGTTCATTTGTTATTGGGACCATTGAGATACCTATCATTGTCCTTTCTTGTTCTTTTTTTGGTTCATCTTTCAAAAAAAACTTAGTCCTCTTGAATGTGGTATCTCCTTGATTCAATATTATCAAATTTTCAATGTTCAAATTGCAAGAGTCTTGTGCTTCAAATGGTGTTAAGAATCATGTATATGGAGATGCAAATCTACAAGATTTTGCTAGTGAATCAATCACCAGGAACAACCATCACACCTAAAGGTTGTGACAATGCGTGCACAACAGGTGTGTCACACCTGTAAAGGCTGAGACACGGCGCACACAACAGGTGTGTCACACCTGTAAAGGTTGTGACACGGCGCACACAACAGGTGTGTCACACCTGTAAAGTTTGTGACACGGCGCACACAACTGGTGTGTCACACCTGTAAAGGTTGTGACACGGCGCACACAACCGGTGTGTCACACCTGTAAAGGTTGTGACACAGCGTGCACAACAAGTGTGTCACACCTGTAAAGGTTGTGACACAGCGTGCACAACAAGTGTGTCACACCTGTAAAGGCTGTGACACAGCATGCACAACAAGTGTGCCACAGCGCACACAACTGGTGTGTCACACCTGTAAAGGTTGTGACACAGCGTGCACAGCTGGTGTGTTACACCTGTACATGCTATGACACGGCACACACAACAGGTGTGTCACACCTGTACAGGCTGTGACACAGCATGCACAACAGGTGTGTCACACCTGTAAAGGTACACGGTGCACACAGCAGGTGTGTCACACCTGTACAGGCTGTGACACAGCGTGCACAACAGGTGTGTCACACCTGTAAAGGTTGTGACAAGGCGCACACAACTGGTGTGTCCCACCTGTAAAGGCTGTGACACACCAGTTGGAACACAGTGGTTTGTGTATACATATGGAGACACATGCATCTTCACACATTTTTTTAGTGACAAGAAAAGAATCAAACATGTGACACAACAAACATGAATGGTGTGACACAACAGGTGTGTAGGTGTGTCACAACGTTTGTGCAAGGTGTGTCACACCTGTGAAGACTCAGCTGGGAGCTGTGACAAAAATTTAGCTTGACTTTTTGTCACAGCTCTTGCCGGAAAAAAATCAGGGACAGGCCAGGCGTGTCACAGCATGCACAGCAGCTGTGTCACACCTGTAGAAGTTGTGACACAGCGCACACAAGGTCTCTGCATGGTGTGTCACAACTTCTACGAGTGTGACACAGCTGCTGTGCATGCTGTGACACGCCTGGCCTGTCCCTGATTTTTTTCTGGCAAGAGCTGTGACAAAAAGTCCAGCTAAACTTTTGTCACAGCTCCCAGCTGAGTCTTCACAGGTGTGACACACCTTGCACAAATGTTGTGTCACACCTACACACCTGCTGTGTCACACCTACACACCTGTTGTGTCACACCTACACACCTGTTGTGTCACACCTACACACCTGTTGTGTCACACCATTTGTGCATGGTGTGTCATAACTGGGAGAGCTGTGTCACTCATGCATGCTAACACAAACCTCACCACAAGCACACGGTTAATTCAATCTTCAATCATCTTGAACAAATTGGTTTAAAATAATTGATTTCAGTGAATTGAAACATTTGAATTTGATAATTC
Source organism: Melampsora americana (assembly GCA_022264835.1). Lineage (NCBI taxonomy): Eukaryota > Fungi > Basidiomycota > Pucciniomycetes > Pucciniales > Melampsoraceae > Melampsora > Melampsora americana. The sequence continues at coordinate 921,203 of JAIFHY010000023.1, read as the reverse complement.
AATTTGATCAATTGAATCAATTGTATGTATTGCATTCAAATGATTCAATAGAAACATCCAATTGCATTGATTCAATTCAATGCTTCAATTCAAATTGCAATCAATGAATTGGATCAATTCAAATTCAATTGATTCAATTCAATTGAAGCATTGAATTGAATCAATTCAATTGGATCAATTCAAATTCAATTGATTCAATTCAATTGAAGCATTGAATTGATCCAATTCAATTGGATGTTTCAATTGAATCATTTGAATTGAATTGATTCAATTCATATTTGTTGATTCAAGTCAATACATTCAATTCAAATTGCATCAAATAAATACATACAATTGAAATCCAAAGATTGACACCTTTGATGATTCAATACTAGATATCTTTTCAAATCTCAACTCACTATACATAAGCGACCTGCCCCTGACTCAGATTTACCAGCCCACCCTTCCATCTCCCCCTTTTTCTAAGAGGACACGATTTCCCATCAATTCCAGCAAAAACAATTGACTTTCATCTTAGTCGTGGTTGCTTGATCAGAGTGTTGTTGGCCTCCGGCTACGAACCACCTGGTCATACGGCTCGCTAGTTTGAATTGTCCCACATCAAATTCGACTGTATCATTGGCCTTACTTAATCTTTTATAGATCATCATGTCACGACAAAAACGAAGGCAACGAGCCGAAAAGAATGGATTCAGGAAGCAAAACTTCAAATCCAAAACTTCACCATCAGCTGTCAAGCGGCGAACCGAAAGATGGAAAGCTCATTACGACCTAGGCCGAATATATCCCCGAAGGCATACCCGACGAGCTGAAATCAAAGCTAGACTCACCAAAGAGCTGGGACTTCCTGCTGACACCCTCTTCATATTCAGGTGGAGTCGAGATAGTGATCATTACACCTTGGATCGAACTCCCATCATGATCAATTCTGGAACGGTTGCTGTGATCAACGCGGCAGATCTTTCACTCATTTTGGTGGTCCGCTGCACTAATTTCAAAGCCCTCACCCCCTCAGTCCGTGCTGCGTTTGATGAAGCAATCTCAATAACCTACAAGACCGCACGTGCTCGATGGAAGTGTTTAACTAATAGAGCAACTAAGAGACTTCAGGAAGCGGGTATCTTTTGGGGTTGGATGGGATGTGCGGGATGGAGAGGAGGAACTGACCTTGACCTATCAGCTGGTCAGTTATTTTTACTTCCATATCTACTTCAATGCACTTTCCTGATGTAATCACATCAGCACCTTATTCTCTCAATGATTTTACTTCTTCAAAGGTGGACCGTATTGATGATGACCGACAAAGAATGGCCAAATTCCACAACATCCGTGATTTCCTGGCTGAACGCTTTGCTTCATTAGCTTTTTCCATCTTCATATCAAACCTGCAGCTTGGTTTTGATGCAAACGTACCTGGTTTTGACGATCTAGAGTGGCAAGATACTGCAAACGGGCAGGTCTTTGCTTCAAATATGGCAGTTACTGCTGATGGGTTTTTCAATGATCCACATCAAGACGGTGATCACACTCAGTATTCATATGGAATCAACTGCTTGATTGATCGTCAGACTGGTATACCTCATCAGGTGGAAGGATCGCCTAGAAAAGGATCCATTTGTGGAGCTATGTTTATCCTCAAGGAGTTTGATGTGGTGGTCGACCTGGATCCTTTGGATGGTATATATGAAGCTGTATGGGATACTAAAGTGAGTTTTAAGTGTATAAAGAATAAAAAAATGGTCACTGAATTGAATCTTGCACCAGGTTGAACATTACACATCACAATCAATCACATACAATGAATACGGTGAAGAAATACACCCTACAAAGTGCCACATCACCCGCTATGGCTCCTCTTGTCAGATTTCACAGACACTAGTTGACCGTATTTCACTACTTGAGAGAGATAGAGATAGAGAAGGCATGTCTTCAAGTGAGTGGGAGGCATACCGTAGAGCACGTGTGAAGGCTTATGAACAGGAAACTGCCTTTAAAGAAGTACGTGCCATGGCTATTGAGGGCATACGTAAAGAGAAGGCTAAGTTGAAAAGGGAGGCTAAGATAACTGCACTTTTTAAAGCTCCCCAACACAATCTTAGTCATACTTAGAATTGGATTTTTGGTCTTTATCATAATGTAACTACAAAATGCAATTGACTTGGAATGGATCCCATTCTGATTACGCCTTGAAAAATTTCATTAGATGTACATTATGAGTGACACAATAGTTTAAGAAGTGTGACACTACACTTCTTGTTGTGAGACACATTCACCCAATGTGTCACACATGTGTTTGTGAGTGACACAAAAGTGTGATCATGTGTGGCACTACCCTCTAAGAGACTGTAAGTGAAGGAGACTTGCCTGCTTCTGTATCCATAAAGCATACCTATGCAGTTCAAGGATGTTTTTACCAACTATCAGAGGGAAGACCAACATATCAGTCATTTTATTTAGGTGTTTACAACTTGTGATAATCTAAATCAATGTATCAAGAGGATTTCATAATGCCCACATGCCCACCTTACACACCTACATAGTTGGTGGAACCTTGAAATGTAAGTGTACTCCAGGCCCCAAAGCATGAGCCTAGCCTTATAATAAATTACTGTTATATCCAACTGTGGTGGGGTGTGGCAAATAGGCCAGTAGTTGTTTGGCATTTGGTACACTGGTGGACAGATACATGATTGTATTACTGATACGTGTCAGAGGGGGTTATTTACATATAACTTTTTTGTATGTAGCCTTTTGGTGAATCTGATTGCGCCATTGGATTCAGGGACCCTGACTACCACCTATACAATCCTACAACTATGTCTAGTGGTTGTGTGGAAGACAGTCAGGTGATTGTTTGTCATTTGACACACTGGTTGTCTGATACGTGATTCCAGAGGGTTATTTACATATAGCTTTTTTGTATGTAACCTTTTGGTGAATCTGATTGGACCATTGGATTCAGTGACCTTGATTACCCCCTAGACAACCCCACAACCATGTCTAGTAGTTGTGTGGAAGACAGACAGGTGATTGTTTGTCATTTGACACACTGGTTGACCAAAAGGTTACATACAAGAAGGTTATTTACATATAACTTTTTTGTATGTAACCTTTTGGTGAATCTGATTGCGCCATTGGATTCAGTGACCTTGACTACCCCCTAGACAACCCTACAACCATGTCTAGTGGTTGTGTGGAAGACAATCAGGTGATTGTTTGTCATTTGACACACTGGTTGTCTAATACGTGATTCCAGAGGGTTATTTACATATAACTTTTTTGTATGTAGTCTTTTGGTGTATCTGATTGCACCATTGGATTCAGTGACCCTGACTACCACCTAGACATACCTACAACCATGTCTAGTAGTTGTGTGGAAGACAGTCAGGTGATTGTTTGTCATTTGACACACTGGTTGTCTGATACATAATTTCAGAAGGTTTAGACCTGTCTGTCTTCCACACCGCTACTAGACATGTTTGTGGGGTTGTCTAGGGGGTATTCAAGGTCACTGAATCCAATGGTGCAATCAGATTCACCAAAAGGTTACATACAAAAAAGTTATATGTAGATAACCCTCTGAAATCACGTATTAGACAACCAGTGTGTCAAATGACAAACAATCACCTGACTGTCTTCCACACAACCACTAGACATGGTTGTAGGGTTGTCTAGGGGGTAGTCAAGGTCACTGAATCCAATGGTGCAATCAGATACACCAAAAGGCTACATACAAAAAAGTTATATGTAAATAACCCTCTGGAATCACGTATCAGTAATACAATCACCTGCCTGTCTTTCACACAACTACAAATTTTCACATGATTACAAATCAAGAATGGGTGATTCAGTGTTCCAAATGACAAACAATATGCCTAGTAAGCCTTTTCCCCAAACATTTGGCTGCAACATCAAAACTGAAATTACCTTTGGCCCAAAATTCTTTGAACCTTGGGCCATGGTGCAGTGGTCATCATCAGGGCGGAGTTTTGAATCTTACAAATCACCCATTGGTATGAAACTTCTATTTGCCCTTCATGAACAACTTGCATGAAGTTGTTTTAGGGGGGTAAAGCTACAGAAGAAGGAATACTGTGTGAATGTGACGGATGGACCAGATGATGACACATGTCACAGTCTTTCCAGAATACTGTGTAAATGTGACGGATGGACCAGATGCTGACATATGTCACAGTCTTTCCAGTACCCCTGTATGTATGTGTTTGCTCAACATCTATGACTTAAAGGCCCCCCTGTATTTTGGCCCAACGGTTTGTCTGTATTGTATTTCAAAACACACATTAAACTAGATGTACATTCTTCCTCCACAAACTAGTTGCTTTTTGAAAATCGCAATCATTCCCATCTCCCAAATTTTCCCATCTGCAAGCTTACAAAACACATCCCCGCATCTTCCAAACCTAAACCTCCATGGCTACCAACAAGAAGAAAATCAGGAAAAACCCAAAACAAAACCTCAATCGCCGACCTACCACTGATCTGGACGCTAGGTGCCTGGAATGGAGGCGTCGTAGTCGTGCACGAGCAGAAGCTAGATCAGGCGCGCTCAGGGAAGCCCTTGCTGGGGATGCACACCCACCACCAGTTCTGAAGATGTCACCATCACCAGGGTCACCTTTGCCTGGGCCAGACTTCAAGATGAATGACATCATTCACAACAATCATCCAGATTTGAATGTGTATTTACCCTACATCAATGTAGGATTCGACGAGGGAAGGCGGCAAAAAGAAGAAGAGCAGTGGAAGTTGAAACATGATTCAATGTTCCCAGTTTTTCTCAGCTGCAAGTTTAAGACCAAGGATTGGGCTGATCCAAACCTTGCACTCAAGGATTGGAAGCCCTCATGCAATTGCCGTCTACAGCCACGTACTGTGGATGTATTGGATATTCTAAGTGAGTTTTGGTTTGTATCCTCATGTTTTTAAAGCTTGTACTAAGTTGTGTGTCTCACAAACACCACGTGTGGACTAACTCACTGTGTGACACAATGGTGTGAGCTTGTGTGACACAATGGCGTGAGCTTGTGTCACACAGCTTGTGTAAGCTTGTGTCACACGAGATTTTTTTGTGACACACATTGTGTGCCACATTTAGGCCACACTTGGTGTTTGTGTGACACACAACCTTGTACAAGCTGTAAACACATATCTCAAAATGACTCATGATTGAACTATATTGATTATCTTGTTCACATTATAAACCAATTTCAGGTAGATCTCAAGTTGAAATTAATTTCTGTGCTTGCTCACCGAATGATCAAGTACGTTTGCTACAAGCAGGCTACATTGGAGGATCACCTCAAACACCGCGAGCGGCAATATCTATCAGGCTGGTCCGAACATACCATATCCTTTGGAAGCATTGCACGCAAAGATATAAACCTTTCAGTGAGGCATTGAATGAAATACTTGACCCCGCATTTCCGCTGTTAGTAGATGAAGAACATAAACAAGTAAGCCATTCACATGTGCTATTCAGATATGCTCATTGTGTTATAATTTACGCATGTGCTTAGGTTACACACTGGAACAGGCAAATATCACAGGCAGTGGATGCCTATAGAGCCATGCTAACCATGGAAGAAAATTCCACGGTGATTGCCTTGGAGCTGTCAGTGCTTGCAGAAATGGCATGCACATGCCCTGCTTGCTTTGGTCCTGGAGTTTCAAAATTACCTAATGGAGAGCCCGATGTGGTGGTATGTATGGATTGCAATTTCCAACAGCGGCGACATTTAGCAGCCAGTGTTGAGCGTACCCTTCCTACTTATCCAAGCTTGTTCATACCACCAGAAAGGGTAGAATCTATGCGGCAGAAAATGGAGGCAACTGATACTGCCACTGCCCAAAAAGCAGCTGCAGAGATGGTGGTGAGCTCCTTGTATCCTATAAAGATAATTTTACAATTTGAAAACAAACTCTGTGCAATATGTAGGATCCTTGTACACAAGCACATACTGCAGCCAATGATGTAAGAGGAAAAAAGGACTGGAAGGGAAATGACGAGACAGGAATTGCAGGGATGGGATGCCGTCATGATCAAATATTACGGTTTATCAACATTGTACAAAGTGGAGAGAAGTAAGTGTCTTGATCCTAACTCACTATTAATGGCTTCAACCACTAACATATAAATACAAGAGCCATGTATCCTCATACACTTATAGAATGGATATTAGAGGCCACAGCATATACAGATCAGGACGACAATGGGAAGGATGGCCAGAAGGTAGCCATTTTATATGACATTGGATGTAACATCCGTAAGGGAATTGACAGGGTATGTTGTATCTCATTGGACATCAACATTTGAATATTGGAACTGATGGATGATTTGAGCGGATAGAGGAACCTTTTTGCAGAAGAGCGTGCAAAAGAACGCTTAATGTTTGCAACTAGTTTGTTTCATTCTTATGTTCATGAATGGTCATGCCAACTGGAATATAATCCCCGCCTGAATGAACTTTGGGGCCTTTCAGATGGAGAAGGTATGGAGCGTATATGGGCTGCACTAGCAGTTCTTGTGGCTGTACTAAGATACTCAACTAAACAGCACCGGCTCACAGCCCTTCATTTCCTCTGCCTGCACCTCAATGAAAAAGGACGAGCACAGACAGGTATTTCATCATGAATTAAATTATAAATCATCTAGTATCTAGTTGAATTGTACTGATTAAAATTCTCAGTCACAAAACAACTAACTCGACTTTATAGGACTCAGAAGGAGCTAGGAGACGTGGAATTTCAACTGACAACCATTCAACAAAGGCATGGTTGGGATATAACATATTTTAGAATTCAGTGGGAGAGGAAAAAGCGGGTACAGCTTGCCGCCATAAGCAAAAAGCGTCAGGCCTTTTTGGAAGAGCTTGGTGAGCTTCTGGACCTTGAGGAAAGGCTCGTGGAAGCACAGTGAGTTGGGATCTTGGTCCTTGTGGTTGATCACTATATAACTGACACCTTTGGTTTCAGAGCTAAATTCAAAGCTTTGCAGCGTAAGAAATCAAGGTCTTCACAATCCAAGACAAAGAAAAACCAAATACTGGCAATTCCAAGTACATTGGTACTTCTAGAGGATTCTATACGCCGTGTTACAGAAAAGCTTGGCTCGCCAGAATTTCGTGCAGTGACGAAACCTGGAGGTGAGTTAGTTTTCAGATAGATATTGTATTCCATATATTACTTATCACATGTGCACCTGTTCTGGAACTCTAGATATTAGGGCGCAAGCACTGGTTAAGCTTGTCATAGCCAAGACCAAGCTGTATGATGCAAAAGTGGGGGTAATGGAGCATCGTAGGCGGTCAAGTGAAAGACGAGGTAAGTGTATGTTATGTGACAGAGGCTTATCTAACTTATGATGATAACCCATGGATAACTTTATTTCAGGAACAAAAGTCCAACAATACCTTATCAAGATAAGAACAAACAAAAATGCAGATCTACGTAAAAAGGTGGCAACCTATCTACGTCATGCAAATAGCTACAATGAGGATTTTGAACCAGACCCAAAACTAGCCACCCCAACAGTTAAGGAGGTTGAGGAAATGGAATTTGGTGACCCATTTCTTGACTGTGGCAACCTTTCCCACCCTCAAGAACCATGGGCTGTGGATGCGGATACTCAAGAAGGTATTCAAGCATACCTGATAAGGAGTCGTTGCAAAGAAGAGTTACGCAGGTTGACCAAGGAGGCAAGACAAACTGTCAAGTGGGCTCTTGAATATCAGGGACGCCTGGACAATTTGGCAAAAGATATTGAAGAAGGAAGTAAGATAAGCTTCTTCAAGTAAATGATATATTACATGCCAGAATTGACCAACCTCTGCATAACAGATCTTGCGTGTTGGGCCAGGAACATGGAGATGATGCGTGCTTTGCATCATTCCCTGCTTAGGCAGGCTTGTAGACTATGGTTACATTGGAACCCTCAAATAAGGACCCTTATAGCACGAACATCTACACCTGAAGGATTTGAACAGCTCAAAGAGGATGATGAGCTGCTTTTTGCACAATGGCAAGACATGATGGCAAGGTGTATAAGGAGTTGGGAGGAGCATGTAGGTAGGACTTTGGTTGCTGTGGATGAGGATGGGGCCTTGGGAGATGCAGAGGCAGTTGGTGATCAGGTGGAGGTACCTGATATGGATGATGATGATGAGGAGGAGGAGGAAGTTGAAGACAAAAAATTGTGATACATCTTGTTTACAGCTTTGATATGTATGCCTGGTAATTGGTTATGCCATCAATGCACATGTGTTTCACATTCTTGTGCCGTTGTGACACAAGACTGTGCTGTTGTGTCACAATATTGTGCCGCTGTGTCACAATATTGTGCCGTTGTGACACAATATTGTGCCGCTGTGTCACAATACTGTGCCGTTGTGACACAATATTGTGCCGCTGTGTCACAATATTGTGCCGTTGTGACACAATATTGTGCCGCTGTGTCACAATATTGTGCCGTTGTGCCACAATATTGTGCCGCTGTGTCACAATATTGTGCCGTTGTGTCACAATATTGTGTCGCTGTGTCACAATATTCTGCCGTTGTGTCACAATATTGTGTCGCTGTGTCACAATATTGTGCCGTTGTGTCACAATATTTTGCTATTGTGTCACAAGATTGTGCCATTGTGTCACAATTTTATGCCATTGTGTCACAAGATTGTGCCATTGTGTCACAATGTTATGCCATTGTGTCACAAGATTGTGCCATTGTGACACAGCAGAATCTTCATTCACGTAACAATAAAGGTTTGCAAAATAAAATGATAAATACAACATATTTATCCAACGGCTGTCTGAATATTTATAGATCTTGCTGAATAAACTCAGAGGGCTCAGTAGGTTCTTCTGAGTCAGCTTTGACTACTTTGACAACTTTGTAATTCCCATCCAGTATATCTTGGGTCCACAATTTGTATGTGGCAAGTGACATCTTCTCAAAAGGTATCTTGAGAATATCATCAGTCATCTTGCTCTCAAGGGTCCGCTCTACTTTGAGTCTGACATCTCCTGAGAAATGACGTGCAGCAATAGTTAGGTGTGAATTAGAAGTCTTTGGATGACAATCCCGGGTTGTCAAGGGAGGCTTCAGATGAGCAGCTTGAGGAGATGGATGCAGCTTTAGTATCATGAATTGGAAGACAGTTATCAATTATGAGATACTTACTGACAAGGCCATTGAGAGTAGAAGTGAGGCGCATCTTGATGAGGTCACTAGATTGAGGGGTCTTCTTTTCAACTACTTTGGGTTTCTCAGCCTTGATTGTCTCCCAAACAAAGATTTCTAGAAGGTGTTTTTGACCTGAAATATGAAGCCAATCTTCACATGATGAGGTTTCATTCTCCCAGTGAGCCTTGTGATTGCGGGTTTGAGGGTTCCATGAGCATGCCATGAGGTGGTACTGAACTCCGTAGCGTATGTTGATAGTTTGTAACTTGAAAAGTTTGATGTTGTTGAACAAAATATTGAAGTCTATCATTGTAATAGAAATGAATAGAATGAAAGACAAGGACTCACATCTTTGTCAATCCGGTTAATCTCCTTGATCCCTTTGTTTTGGTTTTTAGTTGAAAGATCAGGGCCAAAGTTCCCCTTTCCCAAGTCTTTAGCAACTCGGTCAAGATTGATATTCTCCTTGAAAATTGGTAAGTATTTAGTGATCTCTTCACCAGTCAATGTAGATGAGCCTGCTTCTTCAGGAAGTGGGGATCCACAGGCAAGGTTTGCAAGCTTATAAAACATATTTTCGTTGTAGATATCCTTGCAGTCGGATGATAGATTAGTCCAAAAATATCCAAGGTGCTGGTTACGGTCACCAAAACCCTCAGATTGGTTTCGGGGTGGCACTTAGGAGGAAGGGTGCATTAGTTGGTTGTGTGAGAGTTGATTCTACATAAGTAATGTCTTACTTTGTGTACTAGTAGTACTCTCCAGACTGTACTTGAGGAAAGTTTGATATATTGATCTTTTTGTACGTACACTTGCTTCATGCCTAGGAAAAAGAGCTTGCATTAGTCATGTGAGCAAATGATGTTCAAGGATACCTCACCCACAGGAACTCATTGATAGTCTTCTCACTACAGTGTGCAATCAATGCAAACAATTTCTTCATGCGTCGATACCACATTTGAATGTTTTTGAGCTCAATTTGCATGTTAGTTGGAATGCGATTTGAAGTTTTGCGGTCTTTGTCTGCAAGCAATTCATCAATGGCGGCTTCATCAAGATCACACTGTTCGTAGTTTTGCAGAGTGACACGGTGGGGATCAATATCAGAAGGATTCTGAGGTTTGTCGAAGCGGCTGGGTTTGATAGGTAGGTTAATCTCTTTTTTCCAAGTGATTGGAGGCCGTTTGACAGGAGAGATTTTGGGTTTATCGCCCTCCTCATTGTCTTCCTGATTGACTTCATCTTCATTGACTTCATCTTCATCATCTTCATCTTCATCACCATCAGAGTCATCACTTGAAAGCCTGGAAATGGCTGGGGCTGTGGTTTTCTTTTGGGTCAATCGTTTGGAAGTGCGTTGTCGAGTTGGTTTGGGTTTAGTTTTGGCATAAAGAGATGCTGAAGTGCGTTTGCGGGTACCACGAGTAATCATTTTATAGGATGGTTGCTTGTTGAGGGTCTGAATAGACGATGAGTGATGTTGATGGGATCAATAGAGGGTTTGTAGTGTTTGAAAGTGGAGAGAACGGTACGTTTCGGGTTGTGTGGTGTTTGACTTGGTTGAGTGAGCTAATACATGTAGATGTTGTTGTAGATGTTGTACTTAGGTTTGAATTAGGGTTTGATGGCCAACATAACAGTGTGTGCGTAATGCATGTACATGTAACTGACCTGTGGTGTGCGGTTGTGTGTAGATGTTGTGAGAGGTGTGTGTGGTTGGTGTGGGGTGCGTGTGATTGATGTGTATAAATTGCATGAAGATGGAGTGTAGACTAGTATTTTCTGGCAAAGTTTTGAATGGGTCACATGTGTGTCACACTGCTGTGAGAATGTGTGGCACACGTGTATGGTTTGTGTTGCATGTGTGAGGGGCATTGCTTTTGTCTCTTGGGGGTTTATGACATTTGCATGTGCCACAGCTGGGTGGAAAGGCACCAATAGGCCTCCTGGTATGTGTAGTTGCAGCATGGTTTGAAGTGCTGAGCATTGTTGATCAAGAAATATTGAACTTGTTGCTCTGCAAGGATGGCTTCAGAGGCATCTGAGTCATCTTGAATGCATCTGCCGCTTATGTACGGAGCCGCTCCGAGGATACGGTACCCGTTTTCCTCGGTACGGGTCCGAGGTACCGAGGTTCACGAGGTGGGTTCTCACATGAAAACATCATCAGTATCTTAGATATCGTCAAACCTAGTTCGATTGAGGAATTCTCAGAAGTGTATTTGATTCAAGAATTAATGGAAACTGATATGCATCGAGTGATTCGGTAGGTGATCCGATCAAATTACCTTGACCTTTTTTCTGCTTTCAACTCTTTGTCACTTTCATATCTCAATCCCTTCGTGTTTTTTCCATCGATCTTTTTAGTACTCAAGATCTTTCAGATGATCATTCTCAGTACTTTATCTATCAAACCTTACGAGGTCTCAAAGCACTCCATTCAGCTGCGTATGTCTTCTTCTCTTCTCCTATCGGAGATATCTCCCTGATCCATATGATCTCATTAACCTTCTTTCATCTGCACACAGTGTACTACATCGAGACCTAAAGCCTTTGAATTTGCTACTGAACTCAAACTGTGATCTCAAGGTGAGGAGGACTGATGAAAGGGAATCAAATCAGATCTAATTTGATGTGATTTGTTTTGAATTCATTTATCAGATTTGTGACTTTGGATTGGCTAGATCGGCTTTCATGGGTGAACAGGAAGCTACTGGGTTTATGACAGAATATGTAGCTACTCGTTGGTATCGAGCTCCAGAGATCATGTTGACGTGAGTATCTTTGAGATCGAAAGTGATCTTTTTAAAGATAGTGAACTGAAGTGATCAATGTAAACCAGCTTTAAGGAATACACCAAGGCTATTGATGTTTGGAGCGTGGGTTGTATTCTAGCTGAGATGTTGAATGGCAAACCACTTTTTCCGGGACGTGATTATCATCATCAACTTACGTTGATCTTGGATGTTTTGGGAACCCCCTCATTAGATGATTTCTAGTAAGTCATGCTTTTCATTCACAGTGATGAATAGGTTCAAGTAGGTATTGACTAGTATCTCTTTATGGGCTTGAACAGTGCAATTAGCTCTCATCGATCAAGAGACTATATCCGAGCCTTACCATTTAAGAAGAAGAAACCATTTTCGCAACTTTACCCAAATGCATCTAATCTAGCCATTGATCTTTTGGAGAAATGTTTAACATTTAATCCCAAGAAACGAATCACATGTGAAGAAGCTTTAAAACATCCGTATTTAGCTTCTTATCATGATCCAGATGATGAACCGGATTCGCCTCCACTCGATCCATCTTTCTTTCATTTCGATAATGGTAAAGAACAATTAACGCGAGAACAATTAAAACAATTGATCTTCAATGAAGTCATGACTTGATTCTCCCTCTCTCTCTTCCCTACCTCATCACCTCTCTCCCTACTCTTTCTCTCTCTCTCTCTCTGTCTGATTTCATTTTTTTGTCTTTCTTCTCTTTTACTGATCTCACTGAGGTTGATCTAAAATATCGTTTTTCTTTGGCTTTTGGCTTGCTTTTTTCTATTCACTGAATTTGATGAGTTATTTCTCTTCCTGTATCTTGTTGTCAATACAATGCTAAAGAGAAATTCAAATGTGGTTCTTTTGTTGGTTCAGAAGTTAAAAATTGTGTAATTGCTTTATCTCAACTTGGGAAACATGCGAGATAACAAAATGCATCACAATTCCATTTCAGCTACTGCTACAATTCTTTCAGGAGGATCACAAATAAAATTTTATAACAACTTTGCTATACTCTAAGAGGCTCACACATAAAGTGTCACAAGACACTCTGCTACATTCTAGGACACTTGCAATGAAAAGATTATAAAAACGATGAACATGTAAAATTGAGGGATCACCTGAGAAAAGTGTGATTGAAACATTGTATGTGAGATTATACAAAAGGATTAAAGACCTAATGATCGTTCATCGAAAGATGTTCATCAAATCTGAGGACATTGTCCAACAAGTCTCTTATTTCACCAATTTCAAACCCTAAATCCTTCAATTCCTCCTTAGTGATTCCACCCGAAAAGTTATGATAGTCCTTGATCTTTTTTCTGGTTAAAATCTCCAAGATGCGATCTATCTCTTCAATTTCAATAAACTCAAGGTAAGCAGCCATTGTAGCTGAACCACGAACTACTGGAGCCACAAGTTGGGGGGGCTCAAACGATCCAGAAACTCCAACTCGTCGTTTCTTTATCTTCAAGGCCTTCTTGCTATCTCGTATGTTGGACGGTGGGCTGGTCAAAGAGACTCCGTGAACATCGGGATTAGCCTTGACAAACAAGAACAATCAGCTTAATGTGAAACAGTGATAACTATATTGGGCTTACCAATGCCCTTGCCCAAGTCTCTCGGTTTCCAGCGGTCATTAACACATAGCAATCGTCATTGTCTGGTAACTGGTAGATGCGGGTGTGTCGATCAATCGTGGCATCTACATTACCAACATTGTTCAATTTGGCCAATTCTACCTCGTACTCATCGACATCGCTAACATCGCTCATGTTCTGGAAACAAAAAGGGAGTATGGGAAGGTTGAGTCATCATAATACAACATAATGGATCAACTCACCTCCGGATGTTCACGTGAGCCAGTTGCATCAACAGCAGCTGGTATTCCACGGAGAGTCTTTGCAAGTGCAGCGTTCTGAACATAACAGAGAAATATTTGTAATCAAATGAGGAAAATCAGTACACTATATTAAGGATGAGAATGATAAGAAACGCACCCTTTGAGCAACATTCACCGGATCCTCAGGCTTTGGCATGATTAAAGACACAACAGGCTTCTTTTTGGGATGCTTAAGGGCTGCATTGCACCAAGAGATGAAATGATCGTTGGTGTCGAGTGGAGAATCATCATTCTTCTGGTAACCGTGAACAGAAGGGATATGACATATCCATTTGATTCCCAGAGCTTGAGCACGGCGGTCTTCAGTGATCATCTTGCCGAGCTGTTTCATATCAGAGGAGCTACAGGCTTTGGCCACCTGAGCTTCAAAGGCGGGCAGATCCATATCGTGTTGGATTGAAATTGGAAGACCACCTTTCTTCGATCGGTGTGGTCTCCATTTTGAATTTTTCCCACCGTGGTTGAAGTATAGGACATAGTCAAGATGACATACAAAATCTTGGGTACAATTGTTTGCTGCTTGTGGTCCTCTGATAACCTATAAAAGAAAACAAAATACCATTGAACTGTCAGAAAAGATGGTATTCACATGAAAGAAATGTGGATCATCAAATAATATAAAGCAGAGTGAAAGAGTGAAAGAAATGATCGAAAGAAAGAAATAAACTCACCTCGACTTCAAATTCGGAGGGGGTGGTGCTGCTGTCAGTGACTCCTTGCGCAAAGCTGGCTTCTGGTGGCATAGTGGATTGAGTGAAATTTGAGTTGAGTTGAATTGGAAGGGGGAAGTTGATCGAAACTGATTGAAAGGTGAATCGTGGTGCTACTGCCAGTTCCTGGTTTTGTCAAAACCAGGAACTGGTATGCTGGATGGGGTATTGTCCCCATCCTACGGACACGTCTTCGGATAGACTTCGAGTAATAGTTCAATTCGGGGCCAATTGTGCGCTTTTCAAAAAAAAAAAAAAAAAAAACTACAAGCTTTTGTGCAGTGATAGTACTTAGATATGTTAAAGATACAAGAGATCAAACTGACCCCAAAAAATGCAAGATCTGCAAAAGAATGGATCAGTGGTACATACATATTGTCCAGATCATATTGTTTTCAAATACAACAAGAAACATCCTAGCTCTTTCTTGGTTTAAGATAGTTGGATGGTGTTTTGGAGATAAAATGCAAGGATTCATATTCTGGAGATGGTTTGAGGTTTTGGTGGAACCCAACGCACGCATGAGCATGGTCCGCTTCAGCGAGGAGCAAAAGTGATCTGAGCATTGGGGTTATTTATGACCCGGCTCGACTCACGGTCCAATGATGGCCGTGACCTTTCTGAACGGGGTGACGGTATTTTCAGTCCGGGTACATGCAGAACACAAGAATGATTTTGTAATTCAAGGATTTTCAACTTTGATGTTGACCCTTTCAAATCATTCTCCTTTCGCTCATCCAAGCATAATCATTCAAATCGAGCTCGAATTCTAATTTCTCCGGGAGAATACTACATATCAGTGGATACCACGGTAAACTACAGTATCAACTCAATTCTTTCGAAACGGTTTCTTACTGAGATGCAAACTGATGCTTGCTCATCGATGGGGGCTGGCATGCATCCAGTGAACAGCCAAAGAGGGAGTACTTTTCAAGGTAGAAATGCCAGGGAATCTCACGATCGAAATTGGATCATGAGCGAATCTAAGATAAAGGCAGCTCGCCTCAAATTCATGAAGAGAGCGCCCAGTAATCTTCATGAAAGCTCTTCCGATAAAGTTCTCAATCTAAACTGCCAACGTAAAGGGATCCCAATATCAGTGCCAAAGGAAGGCTATGATGATAATGATGATTCCGAACATAGTAAGTAACATTGTGAATGGAAGGTCACTTCATAGTCGCATACAACTAACACTCTTCTTCGTTTAATCACTTCATAGGCCGTTTCAAGAGAGAAATTGATCAAAGTTTTCCACCTTTAGCCTTACCCACGCGCCAGACTGGAAATATCTTGACCAAAAAATTTCGTGAGTATTGGCTGACGCTGGTCTATCATTTAAGCTAGCCTGTTCATAAAATTCACGCGTATCTTCCCTGGTTCCTTACGGCAATCATCGTCCTGGGCGGTTTCCACAACAGCTCCGTCATCGGGCTATTCGAATGGGGCTTCAAATCTTAAGCTGGAAGAAAACCCAATGGCTGCAGGGTACGTACATGATCATCTTTGACAAATATACTTAGATTTTCAAAGACATGTTTCTATCAAAAGTTCCTGTAGTCCTAACCTACATCATTGAATTTGTCCTGAAGATGTAGCTCATCGTCTTTTCCATCTTCCCGATTAGTTAAACCTACTATTCATCACAGCTCACGTTCACACGGTAGTCTTGGTCCACAAAGCCGTCCTTGGACTTCTTCAATTCCACCGGTCGAGCAATCCCCTCCTAATTCTTCTACGCAAAACTCTCATCTTAGTTCACGCTTAGGATCAGAACATCTCTCTGTAAATGATGGGCGTTCGACCGCCATCTCGTCACCACATCAAGAGAAGTCCGTCATAGAAACATCCACATGGGCAGAAGAGGATCAATCTTTGATTCTTCGACTTGATGCCGCCACCGCTTCTCCTACCCGTGATGAGCGACCAGCTCAAAGGGGAGATATAGCTGATCTAAATCTTACACAAAGAGACCATGCTGCTATCGCTTGTCCTCCACGCGGAAAAGCTACAGTCCAAAAGCAGCCTCCCAAGAAAAAACCATCCCTATTCCTCAATTCTTCTTCTTCCAGAGGCCGGATCAACCCCATCAGGCAAGATCAAACGTCGAAAAACACCAACTCTCGCCTTATCAGCCCCCGAAAGTCCATTTCTCAAAGGGCTTCAAATGGGTAAATCATAATGTTTACATACTCTTGATATCAATCTCATGAACGGTTCTCCATCTCTTGTGTTCAGTGAGGTACCGATAGTCTTGATCCCCAAGATGGTCAACGATCGGCCAGCACCAAATCGCGCCAATCCCGCGTTGCAGTCACAATCGACCTCACCAACACACAAGCACCAATCATCGGTTACCAGTATATTCTCTCTAAGAAACGAATTTAATCGATTTCCCGAAGTGAGACCCAACTGTCAAAGTCCAGATCAGTCTTTCGATTACTCACTCGATACTCCGGATATCGATCCAAGTGAATCATTGATGTCTTTTTTTGGTTTGCTTCGGAGAACTGAATTGTGATCGATCCCGCGTTAGATTCTATCTGTCCGTTTTGTGACGAACTTTTACCGAAGAAACCATCAAAGAAGCTTAAAGACTTGATTCAACATTTAATCAAAAGATCTCATGCTGAGAAAAGACCAACTCCTCAAAATCCTCGAGGGATCTCTTTACCTGTTGAGTGATTGTTTTCTTTTTGGATTCACTTATCACCATCATTTTTTAAGATGTTTTCTTATATTCTTTGTTGAAAGTTTTTTGAAACAGCTAGTTGTTGCAAAATGCATTCTGATGAACGAGACTTGATCCCATTTGGACTTAGTAAAGGATGGCCTACAAAGATTGATTTTTCAAAATTACCAAAGTTAGTACGTAGCTGGATGTGTACATTGTATTTAGGTGATGAAGTGCCTAAAGTCATACTCACCTCTTTCTTCTTTCTTTCCCTTGATGATCAAAGGAGGATCAAATCTTATCGTTCAGGATTAAATGAGATCATCAACGGAACAAAGAAATCGAAATTCTTGGATCAAGCAATGGAAACTTGGTCCGTTCAAGGAGCGGTTCGAATTCGAAATGTTGTAAATGAATTTGATAGTTTTGAAGTTGAGCAACCTGGATAGTTGAGTAACCTCACATTCCCCTGTATGCTCATACCTAGATGTTTCTGACTCACTGGAATCCTTTTTCTACCTAAAATTATGCTGAACTCAACAATCAGCTATGGATATCGAGGTCATGAACTCATTTATAACACCCTCTCCCGTCTATTTCGATTAGAACAATCCGACACAGAACCATTATCACCAGATTATCTCATCAGAAGGGTTTTACTACCTGAAGTGAGTTTAAGATTGATTGCAGAAGATCTAGGGTTACCTCATGATGATTCAAGAGTGATGGAGACTTTAGAAGAAAGCAGATCTTTCGGATCAGCCTTGTTTCCAATGGAAGAAAGTTATCTTGAATCTGAAAGTGGATCTGGATCTGATGACGATGACGATGTACCAATCAAAAGCCGGACGCGCTCACCTCGCAAAAAAGTTGATAGTCAACTGATTAAGCAGCGGAGATCGGATTTACGAGATGATGATAATAGTGATGTGCAGATAGTATCAGCGGACAAGAAAAATAAAGATAAGACCAAGGGAAAAGGTAGTAAGAAGAAAGCCTGGGTGGAAGACGATATCGACTCGCCGAAGAAGATAACTGAGAAAAATCAGAAGATATCCCATGAGAAAGCGGGGTCAAAAGGAGAGAACAAATCAGATAATGAAGTAGGAAAAGTTGATAAAAGAGATAGAAGACTTAATCGAGTAGAACAGACGAAAGAGCCATTGCTAGTTGATGATCAAGTGCCGAGCTCATCGTCTGATGATGTCACGATTCAGATTGAACGAAAAAAAGGTTCGGGTCAAGCAAAGAAAAACAAGATAGTCTATGTTGACGATGACAAGGATGGATCAACGGAGGAAGATTATTCACAATCGAATCGACTGAAGACTAAACTCAAAGATACACATTTGAATTCCAAAGCAGTTGAAAAGACAACATTAGATCATAAGAAACGAAAAAAGATCCACGGAAGTGATCCATCACTAAAGAAAAAGCGGAAAGTATCGCCCGATAGTGAAGAAAGTGAAGATGAATTGAACGTGATCAAGAGATCAAATTCTTTGAGTGTTTGTGGGTCTTCTCAACAACCTTTTGACACACAACTTAGAAGTAACCAAAATCTTACAGTTCAGAAGAAAACAAATATTCAAGCTAGTATTGAAATCAACTCAAAAGAGAAAAAGAAGAAAGTCATTGAATGTGAAGATGATGAAGAGGATGAGGATGAAATAGATTATGAACGGAATCGTAGCTTAGAAGCCATCTCATCACATTGTTCTCAAAAAGATCAAAACACAAACAAGCTCTTTGAGACGGTGGAACTTGAAGAAGAAAATGAAGAAATCAAACCGAAGAAAAAGACACCAGAGGAGATCTTAAAATCATGTAAAATCAAAAAAATTGATAAAACACAATCAAGAGGACCATCAATTGAACATATCAATAGTAAAAAACCTGACACAATTGTTCAAAAGAGCAATTACCGAAAGAATCTTAATCAACCTAGTCTTAAATCAATTGTGGGATCTGGATCAAAAGAAATCTTACCAGTTGCTCATCCTACTAGAAAATTTCAAAATCCAAATCCTAATCGGTCAAAGAAAACTTTATCAAATCAATCTGTAAGAAATTCATCAACTAGAGATGATCCAGGTTGGCGTACTCAGATTTGATTCAATAAACTCATTGTTTGATTTCTATATGATTTAAGATTTGATACTTTATGTGAATGATTTATTATGAAACTCGAGGTATATCATCACGGTTTGTTCAATTGATTGGTTAAGAGACAGCTTTTGAAAATTTTTCTCTTTTTTTGGTTTTGATTTCTTTGACAAATCATCTCTTCTTATTTAATTTGAACAACCATTAAAGGACTTTTTGGATTGGTCTTCTGTTCTATTTTGCTCAATTATTAGGGGGGGTTTCAACTTGATCAAAATTCATATCAAATCTTTCTTTACTTTCATTTTCCAGTTTCATGAAGTTTAAGATGAATCTGTTAATGACATTTATCTGCTTTTTCAAAATGTGGTTCTTGAATTGTGTTCTTGTTCATATTTTGAAGTTTTGGGTGTAGCATGATTGAAGCCCCATAAATACCAATCACTGGCATATGTCAATGTGCCCTATGAGTCTACAAATGTTTTCAGACTGATTTTAAAAGCTCATTGTGAATTACAGCACCAGACATGACAAAATCCCTGGACTGAAGTCACATAAAGTTGAGCTATGTATCCAACACCGCCACAGATACCAAACTGGTTTCCATATTGTCAATGCCCAGTATAGTATTACATGCAAGATACTGCAAAAAAGCAGTCTTGAGTAACTTCTGAGTCCTGATCTTTAATTTGATCTTTGGTTGTGGTCTCTGTTTGGCAATGTTTTCCATTCCTGAATTTTTTTTTGTTGAAGTTTCAAATTCAAACCCAGCTTGTGAAGAGACAGAAACTTGCAAGTCTCAAAGAGGTACGATCATAGACAAAGTGTGTTAGTGTATAGGTGTACAAGTGGTGTTGGAAAAGATACAACACCAGTTTACTTGGCCAACCCCAACTGATTTACTAATCAACTACAGTTGCCTCTGCTAAAACCAATAGCCATCAAAAGCGATAATCTTTGAAAATCAATACATTTTGGCCAAGGCTTTTTCCTATTTGCAGTGAGATTTCCCTTGACAAAACCAATACTCGGCAAAAACCAATAGTTTTTGACCTGGATTTTTGGGTATTGGTTTTAACAGAGTTGACTGTATACAGCTGTTTGTATAGTTAATACAGGTATGTGTAGTAAGCAAGTTGAGGCTGGCAGAGTAAAGTGGTGTTGTATCTTTTCCAACACCACTTGTACACCAAGCACTTTGACATGCACTTGACAAAGGATGGGGTTCAAACTGCTTGGGGTGCAAATTAGATGACATCCTAGAATTGAAACTAAGACTGGGAGGACATGCCAATGAATGTAAAAGAAAGAGAAAGGGAGATGAATCATATCTTGAGCTCAAAATCAGCAGATGAGATACTCACTACTGCAAGTTGTTCTTCAAGTTCCATTGGATCTGACCACAATTTAGCCCAACCTTTGACATACTATACTTCAGCTTTTCAGTAGTGTAGTCCATTCACGACAATGCAGCTTCTCTAGTTGCCATTCTCAAGATAATACTTAATACAAGGATAGTACCTATTACTTGTATTAAGTATATCTCTAATTTGTATCATAAAGCTACCCATGCGGGTAATTTATTTCAATAGTATTACATTAAATAAGTCTATTGGCCATACGTGTACGCCATACTAAAGGATATGGTGTGTGGGATTAGGGGAACATTCTCCTACCCTGCTAGTCTCATTTGGTGAGAGGAACCCGGTTGTGATGAACCATGATCCTGTGATCACCGGATGATGATAGGAGAGGAGGAGAATAAGACCCCAACACGCAAAACAAACAGACCAAGACCTATGAGAACACACAAGGGGGGTTAGCAATACACCCCGTTGTGCGGTTCCCATAGGTCACGCAACACAAAACAGTAAGCAGGGAGGGAGGGAGGACAGAAAAATATAGAGTGAGAAGGAAATAACTAGAGAAGCGGTGAGAATGAGAAGATAATGACACAGCGGCCTGGAAGATGACCCAGATATCAAGAGGGGGGAATCAAAAGGGTTCATCTACCCAATCATATCTCATGGCATCCAGGTCTCAGCTAACGTACTCACGTCGCGTGTTCATCAGTCAGGTACACGGAACGGCTATTCCACTACCCAACCGGTCCCTAAGGGGCCTCTCCTGTGTGGTTTGAGAAGCTGAACCTGTCTTACCAAATCTAGCTGCCCAAGTGTGGGCATGGACTCATGTAACCTCCTTCGTACCTCATACGGGTACAATCAATGCTGGTCTGGCATAATCCTGAGTGCTATGCTACACTATCTGCTTTGGTTTTTTTGTGCACTGGGTTAGCCAAGTAGATGATCACTACCAGGAAGTCTGATATAGTAACAAACTTGTTATGTTGTAGCGCTAAATAGAGCTATACTCAAACTCAATTCTTTAATTTCTTCTTACTCTTACTAACACACTCCTTGGCAACAAGAGAAAAGGCTTACTTTGATTCTCCCTTGGGTGTCACATCAGATGTTAACCACAGCTGGCGTCCAACAGCCCACTCCATTTTTTTGGTTCTAAGAATGCAGCAACAATTACTGTACTGGTATTGGCAATGTATAGTATAGTACCTTTTTTTGTCAGTACAATACCTGGAAGGCTGGTACTGTACACGTCCCCATGCCTAAAATTTTTAACCATTTGGTTTGGACCAACACCCAACACCAAGATCCTTCTCAAGCATTTCCGCTAAAATCTGCCTATAGAGAAATCCCCAGTACCACTGCAGAACTGAGTGATTACAAAAACCACTTGGAGGGTACTGTACTCAAGGGCCCAAAACCCAGTATCTTTCTCCAAAGTATTGTACTTAGTATAGTAGCGCCACTGCATGTACTGTACAAGTGGTGCTGGAAACAATACAACACTAATTTACTCTGCCAGCCCCAACTGATTTACTACACATACCTGTATTGACTAGACAAACAAATGTATAGTCAATTATGGTACTCAAAGTCAAAAGGTAGAATCTACCTTTTTGGAAAACCTAACTTTTTTTTAAAAAAAAAACTTGGCCCTGACCGGAAAAAATGAGATTTCCTGTTTTCCACTGCCAATCACCTACTTTCACCTTTGTACATATATCACCACAAGACAAAGGTTGTGGGGTGAAATGAAGGCCCAATGAGACCTTAACTGAGGCTTGAAACAAATCCAAGGACAGAGGTAATTGGACACTGACACATGGCATGATTATAGGAAGTGCTGAGTGCATAAGTAGGCACGGGGTCCTCAAAGCCTAGAAATTTTGTAGTTTTTTTTCTCCACCAAAAAAATCTAGGTTAAAAAAAAGTCAGAATCTACCTTTTGACTTTGAGTACCGCTAGTCAGTAAACCAGTTGGGGCCGGTTGAGTGAACTGGTGTCGTATCTTTTCCGGCACCACTTAGGTCCTGTTTGGTATGGCTTACAAAAACCGGGTAAAATGTATTATTTTTTGAAAATAATACATTTTCCTCTTTTTTGAAAATATTCGTTTGATACCCCTTTTGCCCCCTATTTCAAAATACATTCTACCATCAATAATCCATCATCTTCTGTAGAAAATTGGGTATTTTGAAAGCTGCTTGCAAGCAGCTTTCAAGTCAATTAATCTATTATACAACCTGTAGGAAGCCCTTGAACTTGGGGCTCTGCAGGGTCAAGAGTCAAGAAAGGTCAAGAACTCTGAAAATTTTCACAAGTACGAATTTACCACACCCACGTACTGGAACCCTGACGCACCTCTCTTCAATCTTGAGAACAGCCGCTGCAATGATAATGTCATCATCATCTCAAGATGATGAATCCGACAGAGAACTACTGCTTGGGTCGTCCATAGAGTTGTCCATCATGTCTTCAATGGAGGACAAGTATTCAACCAAGGAAATGCTCAATTGAGAATTTTTGGAATCGAACTTGGAGTCTGACATTGTGACAGTGGATTATGGATGGTGTTTGGTACGTACCAAACAGCATCTGTCACTTTTCACTTTGAAAAAGTGAAAAATGAGTTTTACAGATTCCAAAACTAGATATCGAAACGTAACAGATTTTGCAATTCATAACCTGTTACCAATTAATACATTTTCAAAAGGTATACGCCATACCAAACAAGGCCTTATACTGGTACCACAATCCCCAGTATTGTTGATACCGGTATGTTGAGATGTGCAATCAACTAAGGAAAGAAAAAAGGAAATAAACCATTATCAGACCAAAAAACCTAAATCAAGGCTATGTGAGATTGAACATTTGAATTTGAGATGATCAAAATTAAGAAGCTTCCCCAAGTTAAAGAGTTTTTAGTAGAGTAATCTATATTAATGTCCTGCTAAATTAAAGTACTTTTCTTTTCCCATATTTGGAAAGAGAAGTACATACCTTTTTACTTTTCACTCAAAATTGGTAAAGGTGATTGTTTTTATCCTTTATTTCTTTTTGTTATCCTCTTAAGAATCTGATCTTTTAGCTCCCTCAGATCATAGCACTTATATCCTTAACTAACAACTGGTCTACTCAAAATTATGTACCATGTTTCAGGTACTACTTATTAATAATTCATTATCTCTTTATCATTTATATATTTCCTTTATTAGGTTGTTTCAGGTCAGAAGCCTTATCAGTCAGTTGTAGTAGGAGATTGTGAGCTTATATGTGCTTACACACTTTAACAGATTATCAACCATTCTCCAAGACTCTAAGTATTTCACATAGTACTATACTTTGATACTAGGGGTATCATACCTCATCTTGTGTCTTGTTTTTCTCCAGCATATTAATATCTCATCAGGGACTGTTACTGTGGTTAAATGAAGGTAAATACCCCATCTGGAGCTACCTTGCACTAGATCACTTGGCCATCAGTGGCAAATCATATCCTGTTGAGCAGTGTTTCTTGTGTGCTGCAAGCGTCTGTACTCAAGACCAAGGCTCTCTCCAGTCATGTCCAACTAAATGTCTAGTTTGTTGGTGTATGTGTTCAGTGGAAGGCATTCAGATGAAGGGGAAATTTGTCAGAACTGGAGAATTATGAATGATTGTATGGCTAATGATGCAGCCTCCCATGTGAGGAGGTCTTGATTTTTTATTTACTTTGTTTCACTCTAAGATGTTTCTTTTATCTATTTCACTTTGCTATTCTATGTTTCTTTTCTCAACTGTATCTGACTCTATCTTTCATTTTGCCTGATATTTTGGTCTTTGTCACCTAGGCAAAATACATATTTGATGTTGTTTATTTCATTTCATCTGATAATCCAGGTACTTGTGCAGATATTGTACAACACTATCTGGTACCTGCTCTAGGTATGGTATTGTACAGTATCTATTTGTGATCCCACAATACCAATACAGTACAGTATGTAGAGATGAGCAACAGTACTGTACTCAGACCAAGTGTTTGTAGTACCTTGGTTTTGGATACTGCACCTAGTACTGTATCTAATTCCTGGTACTGTACTGAGGACAGTTTGAACAGGTATAAAAAACAGATACTGTACTAACATTCTCAATACATTACCAAGTACAGTATTTTTGCTGTGTTGGTTCTAAGACCACCACAATTAGTTGTGCATATATTTGCAGCAGCCAAGAAAGTGACCTCTATGCTGCATCAGGTACCAGCACTAGCCAATCCTGCAAACAATTTTCATGGGCAATTGTTTTGCTGTGGAAATGATTATTCACAGCCCCCAGTTATCAGCAGCCCGACCACTGTACTATACAGTATTCTGATACTGTAGTATAGTATTGAGAATTGATATACTTCACTTTAGAAGTATAGTAATTGATCAGTTTTAATATACTATACTTTGAAAGTATAGCATTTGACCACTTGTAATATACTATACCTGAGTCAGTATAGTATCAAAAATCACATCATAGTACTACAGTGCATCATTGGTACATCAATACCAGAGCATTGGTACCAAATTTAATTGATACACTCCTTGATTATCACCAATCACCAAATCTTTTATCAAATTGAGTTCAAGAACTGCTTCTCACCTCTGTTGCCTGCTTTGCTTCTTAGAGACCTATTGATTTCTTCCTGTTCAGTTGCTTCTTTACCACATTCCTTTTCTGAACCGTTGAAGTATGTCAACCATCTGTCTTGTCATTTCTCAATACCAAAGCTGAGCTTTGCCTTGATTCAACTGTTGTAGGCTGTGAGTTTGGAGAAGTACTTGATGTGGGTTGAGATGTATCAAGGTTCAAGGCTTGAATCCAGCCAATTTGTGATGAACAAAAAAGCAGGAGAGTGGGGCATGGGTTAGTTTCTACTTGTGACGGCTCTTCAGGAGGAGCAGAGGGTGACATTGATCAAAGATTTGGTGATTGGTGATAATCAAGGAGTGTAGCAATCAAATTTGGTACCAATTCTCTGGTGGTACTGATAAAACAATGATATACTGGAGTACTATGCTGTGCTTTTTAATACTATACTGACTCAGGTATAGTATATTACAAGTTGTCCAATACTATACTTTCAAAGGATAGCATATTACAACTGTTCAGATACTATACTACAGTATCACAATGCTGTATAGTATAGTGGCTGTGTTGACAGGAGGAATGATCCAGGCTGAGCTAGAAACTCTAGAATACCAATCTAATGGATCACAGGTTGGAATCAGAATGAGAAGGTAGGGCTCTGGAGGGACAAATGCCAAGTGAGTCATACACAAAACCCCATTGTGGTATTTTGTTAATCAAACAACCTTTTCTTTTATCATTAGAGTATAATTCTTTTCTTATTTTCTTGTGGTAATCAACCTTTGAAATCTTCATTTCAGGAAACCACAACTCCAGGCTTCAGCACAAGCTGACTCTGTATTTGGGTCTACCCCTCTACACATTTGTACCATCACAACATGAGAATCAATTGGTTTGAAACCAAATTGAAGGAAGTTTTGTTGCCTTGATTCAAAATCTCCTTGATTCATAAATTCAGTTTGCAACTTGTTCAGATTAAGTTTGCCAATTCCCCTTGAGCAACCCTTCTTAGCCCTCCTTGTCCATTGTATGTATACAGGTTATATACATATTGCAACCCCCTTCAGCTTCACATATGAAATTCAAACCATCAAAAATCTAGAGGGGGTTATTCAACACTGATGTGTATATGTATGTGGTGTGCATTGTTCTGTGCTAGGCCCTGCTATGTGTAGCTTGAGGCTGCATACAGGGAACCAGCAAATTGATGACAATGAGGTGCAAACAGAATCTGTGAATCAAGGGAATTTTGAACCTAGACACCAAAACTTGCTTTAATCAAGTTTCAAACCAATTGATTCACATGGTGTCATTTGTGACTTTTCAGGCAAGATTGGATCAGGCCCACTAGATCACATAAAGCTCATTATATACAGAGAGTGTTGGAACATATTCTCTTTTTCTCTATATGGTCATTTTCTTCTTTATCTGGTCTTGATTTGGATCACATTAAGCACTCTATGCCATATTAGTCCATTCAATGTTGTAAAATTGGTTTTGTCCAACTCAATTGGTGCACAAATATTCTCAAAGTCTCAGGTTTTGATGTAATCAAAGCTACTCAATTTACCATATATCCTTAGAGTCTGTTGCTTAAAGAATGCTAAATGCTTATGGAAGCTCCTCAGGCTGAAAAGTTGCATTTCTCATCAAGCATTTTATTCATACTGGTCCAAGTGGAAACAGAATCCATTGAAGGTTGTATTTGTGAGTGGAGGTCATCAAATGAGGCCACAAAAAGTATGGTCCATGAGGGGCTCGAACCCTCGACCCTGGCATTACACAGCAAGTATTAGTACCATGCTCTACCGACTGAGCTAATCGACCATGGGAGTACTGACCGACGTTCCAAACTTGACCTCATAACTTCAACAACTGTTTATCTATACAAACACTCTGACCTATAATAAGACACAGGATGATCATGTAAAGATTATTAGTTAATTTATTGGCTATTGGTATCAGATAACTAATCTTTTTATGGATGAAAGAAGTAATGTTTTAATCAATTGTAGGAATCATTGAAACATAACAAACTAAAACACATCTTATCAAGATGATATGAAGTTAGAGTAAAGAAAAAAAGGAAAAGTACTTCATTCTCTTCCCAAAGGTGGGGAAAGAGAATTCAGTTGAATTCATCATAACACTTGATTCTTTGTCTTGGATTATTCTCGATTATTGAGATTCAATCTCTCTTCTCTTCAATTGAACACTTCAACTGAAAACCTGGCTATATAACTTATCACAACCACAGGAGATCTGGATTCCATACAAATGCTTCACATGTGTCTCTGTGATCCTCTTGATCAAATTCACATTACTTTGGGTAAGTTGTGGAAAAGAAGTTTGGAACAGAAAGCTCAGATAGTAACATCTTTCATGGATAGATTGAAACAGGAAGAATCCAGTGTTGATTTTACAAAAAGAGTGTTTAGACAAATCATTTTTGGAATATCACCTTCTTTTCTGCTTTGAATCTTACATCTCAAACTTTTGACAATCTTTTGTTTTGGTATATTTCGGTCTTTTGTGTGACTTGGGTTAGGATGCGATAAATTGGGAAATTGGTTCATGACTTCATTACTCCCAGATGAATTTTCTGAGATTCCCCTGAAGTCACATTAGCTTTGTGTTTTTTTTAATCTCACCTGTGTCTGCTCGTGTGTCTGCTTGATGCAACAGTCACCACCATGATATTCTCTAAGATCAGCAGCTCCATCTGTATAGCTACAGCCTCTATCCCACATGATTTCAGCCATCTGTCTAAGCACTGCACCCAATGGAACCTAGTTATGTTCTGGGTCTAGACCTCATATTGAATCACGTCAGGAGGTTTTATAAATAAGGAAGCACACAAGAGTAGAGTGGTTTCGTTTTCAGCGAACGGATTTCTGAAATTGAACATCACAGGTATTGGTGAGGGACTAAAGATCAAAGTGAAGTGATCATTGATCGTTCACAGCTCCTGGTATTTGATTACGCTTCACTTTCTTAAGACCGTTTCCACTACCAGTCTGCTGAGGATGAATTCAGATTGCGTAGTGCTATGAGTGGGATGATGTTGTGAAGTCGAGAGTTAAGATGTTGGATGATGTGATTACAAAGGTTTTAGGCTGAGTTCTGTGTATTTGAAACCTAATGACTGATTGATTTTGAAAGAAAATGAAATTTAAATTTCAAAAAAACTGAAGAAAAGAAAAAAATTAAACCGATCACTGACTGATTCGAGCAGGAAGAAGAAGGATGAAGATAAGTCATAAAGAAAACAATATTCAATCTTGAACAGAAAGGAGAAGAAAGTAAAGAGATTAGGAAAAGAAAAAGAAGAATATGTAAATGATCAAAAATTCAATATATCCAATCAATCCATCAAACCAATCTCTCAATTCACTTTAAATCTCAATCTCAATCTCAATCACAAGAATGTCTTTCAATTCCAACTCATCAAGTTCATCATCATCATCATCATCATCCTCAAATATACCTCATCAATCTATCTCAGCCAATCCATCAATTCAAACCCAATCAAACCCTTCAAATCTCCAAGCGAAACCACCCGGATGGGTACATTTCTTAGCAGGAGGGTAAGTTTTCATTTCACCAAAATTCATTTCAAACACCTTCCCCCCAAAAGAAAAAAACTAACTTTCCAAAACCAAAACTTTGATTCCGATGAAAAAAAACCCTCTTTTCAAAAAATCGATCAACTCAAAAACCAAAAAACAACAAAAACCAAAAACCAAAAAACCAAAAACCAAAAAAAAAAGTTTAGGAGGAATGTGTGGAGCAATAGTGACAGCACCATTCGATTTAGTTAAGACTAGATTACAATCCTCAATTTATCAAACAAGTTCATCCTCAAATCTTAAATTAGAACCTCTTCAGAATTTCCAAAAGGTTTTATTTCATTTTAAAGATACTGGTAGACTCATTCGGTGCGCCTGAAGTTAGCCTTTAGATTTTTTTTATTTTTTTTCCCTTATCCTTTTTCAAGAAAACAAAACAAACAGATTTATCAAACAAAAAAATCAAATTGATGATTCAAGACTTACTAATGAATCTTTTGATGATCGGTCGTCGGGGCGTCGTCCGGGGGGGGTTTGGTACATTTCGAATCCTATTCCAACCGAATTTTTAAAAACCCTATAATTCGAAAAAAAAATTACGAAATGAATTGATTCTTCAATCCACAATAAAGAGATATTCAACGTACAGAAGGATTCAGAGCTTTATTTCGAGGATTAGGTCCGACTTTAGCCGGTGCGATTCCAGCCAGATCCATCAATTTTTATGTCTACGGTACAGGTAAAGAGTTTTATAGTCAATTCTTCATGCCTACTCCTTCATCCTTTCAACCTCATCAAGATACATCAAGTTTAGTTCATATCTTTTCAGCCATCACTGCTGGAATCGCTACTTCGACTGCTACCAATCCGATCTGGGTGATCAAGACCAGATTACAACTTGAGATACCGAGTCCGAGTGCAAAACTGATCGAACGATCCATTCATGAATCTCTTCATCATCCAAAACTGAAGACCAAAGACTTGATTTCGAATCAATCGATTCAAACTTTCTTAAAACCATCTCTAGAATGTATGAAACGGATTTATCAACAAGAAGGTCTTCTAGGATTCTATAGAGGACTTTCGGCTAGTTATCTAGGTGTGATCGAAGGCACGATTCAATGGACTTTATATGAAAAATTCAAACGGTTTGGAAGATTTCATCAAATTGATCCGAATGGTTTGGAGGAAACAAAAGAGAGTTGGATTCATCAAATTTGTTCGGCTGGATCGGCTAAATTATTAGCTACTGGGATCACTTATCCTCATGAAGTTAATCCCTTTCTTCATTCTTTTCTTTTTTTTTCTATGGGTTTGGTTTTGGAAAACCTGATCTGATCCTGGTTTTTTTTTGGTTTTGGTTTTTTCTTTCTTGGTAGGTTGTTAGAACTAGAATGAGACAAAAGAGACCGATGGGAATCAAAGTTTATAAATATGATGGATTGTTAACTACGTTTAAGACTGTCTTTGTAGAAGAAGGAGTAAGTGATTTTGAATTTTCCGATCTTGAAGATGATGTTGAACTTGATGGAATTCATCTTTTGTGAATTTGATTAGATTCGATCATTTTATGGTGGATTACCTGCTCATTTACTTCGAGTCGTTCCAAATGCGATCGTGATGTATACAGTTTATGAAACTGCTTTATCAATCAGTCGAAAGAATCATCAATCCTTAGAATCATAGGGTTTTTCCTTTTCATTTCATCGTTGAATGTGTTAAAGAAGAATTAATGTTTTGGAAATTGGTTGATGATCATCATTTGTTTCATAAAAGAGACTCTTTTGAATTGTAGATGTCAAAAAGGCTTGAGGGATTTCTTTTTTTCTTTTTCTTTTTCTTCTTTTTCTTTTTTCTTTGTTGGGTTTAATGAAGTGTTTTTTGATAGAAAGATGTGTGTGGGTGGTGATTGAGTTGTGATGTGTGATTTGTGATTTAAATAGAATTGTTAATTAATGAGTTTTTATTAGGATAGGATGAAAGGATCAATTAATCACTACTCAAGATCATTAAAATTATTAAAATCAATGAAGTTGAAGTTGAATGATTACTTGAGAAATGGAGTTGAATGATTTTTATTTTTGATTTTGATTTTGATTTTAGTTTTAAATGGTTGAGCCAATTTTGATTCAAGATTTTTTTAAATTTCTTCAATCTTTTCCCACAAAATGGTTCAAAAGAAATCGAAACCAAAACCAAATCAAAACCAAACTAAATTCAAATCGACTTCATTAAGAACGACAAGAACGACAAGAACACCATCTCAATCCCTTCTCATCTCAATCTCAATCTTCAAACTCATTTTAATTTCAATCTCAATTCACCTTTCATTCCTCATCTCAAACTACTCATTAAATCCAATCTATGGTCAAACATTAAATGAATTCTATCAAACCCAATCTCATCAATTCATTCATCTCTTCTTAATCCCAATCAGCTTTACCTTCACTCTTTCCTTCTTCAATCGATTTCAAAAATCAAAAAAACTTCATCTTCTTTCAAATCTCACTTCACTTTATTTTTTGATTTTATCTATCTTCATTCAACGATTACCTTTACTTTATTCTTTTAATAATTGGTTCGAATCGGATTTAAAATATTTCAAATTGTATCCTTTGTTGAGTGCTTTGAAGGGTGAATTACCTATTCGATTCTTGGGTATTCTGATCGGATTCTTGAATTTGGTGAGTATTTTCCATCTAATCTTCATCAAACTAATCAAATCACATCAAATAACTGATTTGATCTTCTTCCCGTTGACTTAAAGGAATCGGCTTTGAATGATGATCGATCCAATCCATTTCAAAATCAACCAAGTTTCATCAAATCCACTCGGATCTTCATCCTCAGTTTCATCTTTCATCTTTTCTTAAAACTCACTCAAAACCCTTTTCATCAATTCATCCTTTCAATCTTTGAACCATGTGAAGTGGTACGTTTCAAAAAGAAAAATCCATCTTCACTTTCCCAACTTTTTTCTTCAAATCTTTGACTTATCCTTTTCTTTCCTTTTCTTTTTTTTTGACCTTTCTCAAGTTTTCAATCACTTCCATCAGTTTCTTCATCTTTTCAATCTTTATCCTTTTAATCGACTTTAAAACTCATCAAAACACGTTTAATTTAAACCATTCAATCTTCAAACTCATCTTCATTCTCCTCATTTATCAATCTATTCCATCTTCACAAAGTTTATGCAAAGATGAACCTACAGATTATACCAAGACTCAAACGAATTTGATTTCAAGAAGATTATCTAAGACCGGTTTGATCTCGGTTGGGGAATTTCGTGATCTTCAATCAAATGAAGTGTTTAGATATTTAAGATCAGATCATTCGATCTTAGGTGGGATTTGGATCGGACCTGCTTTGAATTCAATTCAAACTCAATTTCATCAAAATCATTTCAATCAAACTCAACTTCAACTTCATGCACTTCAAATCTCAGAATCAATCTATTCCACTTTTATCATTCAACAAGCCATCAGACTGGTGATCAGAAATCAATCTGATCATCAATCACCACCAGAAGCTTTGATCATGTAAATTTAATTCTCTTTTTTTTTTAAAAAAAACGAAACCCCCAATTCATAGAAAACCGTTGATCTCATCTTCAATCCATTTGGATTTTCTCTTCTCATCCAAAAAAAAGTGGTTTAGGTATCGGTATCTCAGCCAAATCATTAATGAATCATTCGATCAAAACCACCGTGGTAGAGATCGATCCGATCGTTTATCAATACGCTTTAACTCATTTCGGATTCGATCCACCCAACGGTGGGATTTTCTTAGAAGACATTCAACTTTTCTTGAACCGATCCGAATCCGAAAACTTGATCGATCGATTTGATTATGTGATTCATGATGTCTTCACGGGTGGGATGGTCCCTCCTCAATTGTTTGTCAAACCGTTTTGGATCTCGTTAAAAAAGGTTTTAAAATCAGATGGAGTCTTGGTGATCGTCAGTTCTCTTTTGTCTGTTTTACTTATCTCTTTTGTTTGGGTGAAAAGCCTATTGATTTACGGTTTGGGATTCGGATTCGGTTTCGGATGATGATTAGAATTTTGCCGGTATACCGACTTCTCAAGCTGGACTTATGATTCTTTTCACCATCTTTGATGTCTTTGAAAATTGTAGAACGTTTAGTGAAGAAGAGAATGAAGAAACAAATGAGAATTTAGAATTCCAAAACCTTGTAAGACTCTTTCTCATCTGTGTTTTCAAAAATCACACAAAAAAAAAACACTCACTTATTTTCAAATGAGATCGAAAGCTAATCCTGATGGATGATTTATTTTAAAAAACCCAATAGGTTATCTTTTGTAAGATGAATGAAAGCCCAAAGTTTAGAAAAGTAACAAGATCAGATGTGTTTAATTCATCACATCAATTTTGGATCTTAAATCGATTTCTACAACATGAGATCACTTTCAGGATTTCTCGAATTTTAAATTCTGATTCATTTCAAAGCAAAAAGAAAGAGTTTATTTTGGAAGGAAGAATGGATTGGATTAAGTTGAGAGGGAATTTGATGGAATCGGCTTTGGAGCATTGGAAAGTGATGAGAACTGTATTAGATCGAAAGACTTGGGAAAATTATTACTAAAAGAAAGATTCAGGTTTGGATTTTTGGATTGGATTTGGGGGTTGGGGGGTTTTTTGGGTTGGGGTTTGGATGATGATGGATGAGGATTTGTTTTTTAAATCTAAATCGAAATTTGTACATTATCTGTTTATTTATTGATTTTATTTAGGTATGATTTGATTTTAAGTATAGATAGATAGATAAGAAAAGAAAAAAAAATTGAAAAGGGCAAAAAGTTAAGGAAAGGAAAAAAAAAAGTGAGTGAATTTAAATGATGATTTTAAGATTTAGGGCTCGATTGGTACGAGTTATGAAGGTGTGTACCTTTTCAAAGGTACAAACTTTCCGAGCCTGGAAAGTTGAATTTCTGATTGAAGTCAACTTTTAATGGAAAGTGGACTTAAAGGCACCAAAAAGTTGTAATCTCTTTGGAAGGTGAAAGATGGAATGGCTTGTTGACCGAGCAAAAGTCCATCATTTTTTTTGATTCTATCATCTTCTCATCACACTTTCATCAAACTGTAACCGAATGTCAGATTCCTCAGACTGGTTGAGTGAACTGGATCTCATTCTTGAATCTTCTTCTTCCGAAGACAGTGATCCTGTAGATCACAATCAAGAAGTGATTGATCTCTTGATGGCAGCTGCTCTAGACCACGCCCAACTAGCGCAGCAACCGAGGATTCCATGTTGAACCTCTGCTTTACATGGCTACATGTATGAACAAGAAATACTAGACTATGGTGTTGGTGTGGTTTGAAGTGAGGACAGGGGGTTATGGAAGATGGGACTTGTATATTTTTGAAGAAAAAAAAAAACAATTGATGAAATAAGTTGAAAAAAGCTAATTATTGGGAAACTAATTGACTAGTTGGTCAATTAATATAATAGACAAAAAAAAAAGCTATTATGGTACCCATAATAGCTTATGAAAGGAACTCAAAATCCACTGCCAAATGGACTTTTTGAAATTTGGCTTTTCAAAGTCAAATTTTGAAATAATAGCTTTTTTTAAGTTATACCAAACAAGCCCTTAATCTTAAATAAATCTTTTTTTTTAAAAGATATCTTTATTATTATTATTTTTTGAATGAATGAATGAATGATATATTTTGATCAGGATTTTTTTTTTCAAAATTTGATCAGTAATTTGCATTGGAATAAGTGATGGGTTTTTTGAATTTTGGATTTTTTTTTGATTGAGAAGATGATCTTATAAAACCTATCATGTTTATATAATATATGTAAAAACCAAACTTTGAAACCTAAGAGAATAAGAAAACTCATGTACATAAGAGAGAAAGAAAAACAAAAAAAAAGCCTGAATTCAGAATAAACTTGAACAAATTCAATCATAAGTAAACCCCAAATCCAAATCATCCTGGTGATTTAATGAGTATAATTGTTTGTTTTTACATTGAATACATTTCTTCATACAATTCTAATTCTTTACATAAACTTTGATCTTTAATGATTTTTAATTGAGATCGGGCAACTGCATTCCTAACAGATAAGTTCATTAACTTTGGACCACAAACTTAGTGTAGAATCAGTTTTTTTTGATTTGATTTGGAAAAAATCAGGAATACCCAATTCATCAATGTGGATGAAAAAGTAGAGAGAAGAGGAGGTTAAGGATTAATGATTCTATTCTACTGATTCTCAAGTTTTCAAGATAGGTTCAATCTAATGACTTACCAACCACTCCAAGACGTCCATGATACTGATTGGTAGCATTTTCAATGATCAAATCAACATTCGGTCTTTCTCTTTTAAGAGTATACCTTTTAGATTTTTCATTTAAAGTAAAATCTTGATTAGATCTTTCAGAAGGTTGAACCGGATAAATTCCATCTTCAAGTTCATCAACTCTTAAAGGTTCTCTTCTAAGTGTTGATTGGATTTCAGTTTTGATGATCATTTCTTTCGGATTGGATGAAGTTAGATAAACATTTAATTTAACTTTCTCAATCCAATCTTTTTCATTAAACCAAGTTTCAATCACTTCTTGATTTCGTATTGACCAATGTACTTCGATTTGAATTCTAGAATCAAATTGATGAAGTTCTAAAATTAATGAAATTAAAGCTGAGAGACCAGTTCCACCTGAGATCATCAATAAATTATCACATGATTTAATCGAATCTAAAAATCCAGAATAAGGTCCATCTAAGATACATGGTAATCTTAAATTTGAAGGTTTAGCTTGATTTTTAATGATTAATTGATTTAACTTTTTCGTTAATCCTGTATAAGGTTTCACTAGAAAATACATTTCATGATTGGTTTCTAAATTCATTCGATCTTCATTTTGATCATCTACTTGTGTTCCAGTAGTGGCAGATACTGAAGTTGATAAACCCTCCTTTTCCAATCTTTTTCCTTTACTTGAATGATGTTGATAAGTCGAATTGGGTATTGAAGCAATCGTAAATGGATGTGATTCCCATGGTCTAACGGTGAGGAATCGAATGGATACATGTGAACCTGCTTTCCAACGGTAAGCAGCTGGAACTGAGATCTTCATTGCATAAACGTCACCGGGTAATGATTCTAATTCAGCTCTTGGAAAACCTCTTAGGATTAATCCTTGATTTGCCAAGATTGATAAGATACGCCAAAGGATTCCGATTCCCCAAAGTGCAGCAGTTGCGTGCACTTTAAAGTTACAAAAGATATTTGTTCAGGGTTAGCTTAGGTAAAACAGAAGATTACATCTTTCAACGAAGTTTGACTCAACAATATTGAAATGATTCGAGATAATTTTCTGTATGCCAATACATCCACACGAGAAAAACTTTTTGATTGAAAAGATGACCATGGTTTGATATGAGTGTGATTCATCAAATCTAGATGGTATCTTTGAATTTGATCTATACTTACTCATGGCAGCGACCATATGAAAGAAATAAAACGTTTCATAGAACCTTGCCCTGTAAAGAGATAAGTTTAAACTCAGCAGATTGAAAGATGAGCAGGAAAGAGAAGGATTTCCAACAGGATTTACCTGATCGGAGCCAAACTCATCACACATAACCAAGCCAATGCAACCAAAGGAGGAAATCCATTACGATAAAGTGCATTATTTTGCCATGTCCACCACCAAGGTTGTTGACGATTGGCTCGAATGATGTTAGTCCAAGAATGAATGATTGCATAATATAAACAAATCCATGGTGAATATTTATGAATGGTCATTAATCTTTGAAATGAGATACCTATGTGAAAGATTCAAATCAAAGTAAGTCAAAGAAAAAAAGGTAAGAATTCAAAATGAAGAAAGGAAAAATTTGAAAGAAAAGGTATTTTGAAAGAAAAAAAAATCGATTTACCAGTTAAATAAGAGAGCACATTCCTACGACAACTTAATGCATATATCCAAGGCATCATTGCAGCTGAAATCCAATTAGCTCTTAATCCACTATCCAAATTCATAAACCCAAAAGATGTCAATTTAAGTTGATCATTCATCAATGTATAAAGGTATTAAAAAGTTTGATAACTCACAGTACAGAGCTACCATAGTTGGGCGGTCGATAATAAGGACGAGGGATGAAACAAATGAGATTGGTAAAGAGTAAAAATAAGAATAGTAAGATACTTGGACCGGTAGCAGGCATGAGACCGTTTAACCAACTACTTTGAGGATAACTAATCAATCTAGCATATGCACTGATTTTTGGACTAAAACTTATGACGCTAGGTAAACCTACAAGACTGAGTCAAGAAGATGTGAAATGAGAGACGAATTTGGGGAATGGTATAAGAGATAATGAAGATCGTCAAAGAATGACAAACCGATTGAGTGCATGTAGGCGTTTAATAGCATTACAAACTGCTATAGCTGCTATAGCTGCAAGAATATAATAATTGGTCCACCAAGCATAACGAGGTGAATCTACCCATGGATCATTTGGAGCTTGACAGATAGCTTTCTCAAGTTCGGTAGGCATATACTCTAAAAAACAAATCAAACTCGATTTGGTTAGTGAGTTATATTTTATTGAAGAAAAAGAGTGATGATGAGATATCCGAACTGAATCTTTGCCAATTCCCTAAACCAAGAGTTCCATTAGGATAAACACCATTTGTATAACCAAGAATACAACTTTTTGAAGATAGGAAAAGCATCAGTATAGCTTTCTGAAATTGAAGAACTTGTATGTAAGAAGAACTAACGGATCGTCTGATCCACCGTATGGACCTGATAAAGACGACATATTGAAGATTGACAAAGGAGAATGTTATGAATCGTTTGTTATGAGAACCGAACACACAAACAATGAAGACAAAGAGATGGGGGTAAACGAGTTTGGAAGTTTTTAAGAACACTTCACCCTCGTCGAAAGTAAAGTGCCAGAGTTTTGTCGAATCAAACGAGATGGATGATGGTCAAGACGGTCAAGACGGTCAACAAGTACCAAGTCAACTGGTTTTGAATGATCACCGAGATCGGAACCTTGACTGAGATCCAAACTGATCGAGATGATTTATGTTGTAGAATCTCATCGACGGTAACTTTCGACTTGACATCTGTGTACATGCATCATCAATTTGCTTCATATGATATCTCTTCAAAGAACATACGTCATCCCAACATCTCATCATTCTCCTTTTTTCGAATCACAATCTCAATGAAACAAAATTAAACTCACCTTCTTATCAATAGATCTTTACAGGAGAAATCTCATCAAGTCACGATATAAGACAATTGCAATCGAATTTATATAAGATCAAGCTTGAGATTGGGTGAAAGTTCCTTTGTTGAATTGATCGATGGGATACAATCTAGAATTGAAAAAGGTGAGAAAACAAACATCAAGGAAACAACTTTGAGGTTCTTCATAGGATGATAAAGCATCCTGTTTGCCTTTCTGATGGTTTGTGATCAACTCAAGGTCGTGTTAGGTCAGCTGGGTAAGTTTGAAAGATGATAAGAAGATGCGAGAGAATTTGGAAATTGATGGACAAGATTTTCAGACTTGAGAAATCAGGAAGAAGTTCAAACTGAACAGACAGTTTCTAGACCTTTGATAGTAATACACAACACACGCCTCATCATCTTGAAATAACCGAACTTGATCTCTTTCCAAGGATTGGTTTGAAATAAAAATGCATTTCAAGTAGCCGTAAGCAGTGTGGTCCTACAACTGAACTATATTCCACCCCTCAAAAAAAACATGTAAGAAACTCTCAAACCCATGCCAAGTCTTTTGAGTTTTTAAACCAGATGAACCAGATGTTCGCTTTCGTCCTTTTTGTAGGAGCTGAAATGCTCAAAAGCTAATGGCACAAGGGTGATATCTCATGTTGAGAATGAGGAAATATTACACTGAGAGTCCGACTATGTTCCTACACAACATCTCCCTTCAAAAAAGCGTGATGAAGGTACATATACCAAGGAAGCCTTAATCTGACCGAGACCAAGTGGTAAGATGAAGCTTAATGGTTTAGGTTTCAAATTTTGTCTTTTATACAAACTGTTCAAAACACGGAAGTTCAAAGCACGATCGGATCATCGGCTGATCAGTCTTAAATTCGATTTTCACATATGGAGAAGAACAAAACTTACTTGACCTAGATAAGATTCTGCTACTATCCGAGCACGCGCATTAAGACTGAGTTTCATCTCACTGATCTCACGATCAACATCTTCCATAAACCTATATTCATCCCAAGGCAAGGGTGATAGCAGAGAGCAGGGGATGAATTAGCATTTGCGCTGTCAAGATGAAGCCAAGAGAGATCAGGATCGTTGAAGATGACAAGATGATACTGACTGAATGATAAAGTCGACTAATTTGGCACGAATCATGGACTCAAGGTTATGACTGGTGATCAAGAAGCTAATGTCAAAACCCTTGACTGGTTTCCGTCTCAGTATCACAAAGTTCTCTGCTCTAAGACTCAAAAACCTCGTCACACCTCTCGCGCTGATAGTCCAAGATAGGTAAAAAGGTAGTCATCAGTTTCAGAGTGAGATTTGACGAAAGAAAAAGATCAAAAAAGAGGACTCAACAGAATATGTTCAATGTCATCAGCTTGCTTGATTTTGATGCTCAACCTAACCGAGTTGATTGATGGTTCAATCAAGACGTATTCGGATGGTGTACGTGATATAGTCATTGGCGTGAGGAGGACCTCGGGTGTCTTTCTTCAAAACGTCCATCATCATCAACCAAGAGGGAAACGGATTTGTCAGGTTCGACTTTTTTCTTTAAGTGGATCGTTTGTAATCTATGCTTTGAAAACCTAAGACTGTGTACTGACCCAGCCTCTACTTCAGGTCGATTATGACGTTCCACGACCTGCAAAGTTTCCCAACCATTTCATTCGTCAGTATTCAGACTTGAGAGACCATTTTCTTTTTAATCAGATAGACCGACTTGACAAGCAAAGTCTTCGAGCGTGAGGGCTGCCGTGAGCGTTGCCCGGACACAGGCCAGATATGGACGAAGGGTGTTGGACTGTTCATTATTTTTCACATCAGAAAGATGTGTTTAGGTAAGCTTGATATATCTAGCTTATACTTGAGGTCGTTCAGTGAAACACAAACCATGGATTCGTTATTTTTGACGTTTGATGCGATCCTTGAGATTGATGGACGATCGTCGTCTCTAGAACTGACGTATTTACATACAATGCTACATGTGTGCTCCTCGCGGTATAGTAGGTGCGGTACCGGGTACCCAGTCGCGGTAAACCTCGGAGCAAAATCAACCCCGGGTGAGACATCCGGAGGCCCATTCGATTCCCAAGGAGTTTTGAGATATATTCAATATCTTACTCCTTGTCTCATTAACAGCAAGGTGTGCTGGGTTGTATTCACGGCCAGTGTAGTGTATAGGGAACTTCATCAGTTTCTTACATGATAAGTCTTGCAGCTTGCACTCAACTTCAAAGGATCTTGTATGATCAAGAAAATTCAGGTCAATTCATTTCGATTTAAGGAATATGTCATAGAGAGATTCGCGCAAATTCGATTCTTTCCTCAGCGTTAAGATACCTCATGCCCAGATCACTTTGACAGCAAAACGATCAGAAGAGGAACCTGGATTTGCATAAGGGAATATCTTTGTTAAGCAACAGTACATGATATAAGCAATGGGTAATCTAATCACTTCCACATTTTACTTGAGGATACGTGAGTGGATGAAGTTTGATTGTGAGGAAGAGAATTAGTTAGTAGCTGAAGCATTAACATTTTTGTTTATCATCCTTTATTGATCAGAAAAACCGGATCAAGTTCAAGTGGGCAAATGTACTTCAAAAGTGTGATCGGACGCAATACGTATGGGGTGCTACCCTCACGCATCTGATGAACAAGGTACAACGATATAATTTTTTTTATCAAAAAAGAGAAATTGAAAGAAGAAGAAAAAAAGAAATATACAAACCTCTGAAAGTTTCGAAAGATTAATGAGATGGGGAAAAAAAAGACAAAGCCACAAACACATGACATCACACTTTTCAAAACTGACTAACGAATACAATCAAGACCAAGTTAAAGTAAAGTGAAGTAAAATGTAATAGAAAGATACACTTGTATTGAGATAGATGCCACAAAGACATAGATAAAAATTGCCCTAAATGAAACTAGAGATATGTTATAGTGCTTTAAACAAGGAAACAGATCAACAAAAACAAAAAACAACCCAATATATACCTTTAACCACATTCTGCCTCGGTGATCTAGCCAATGATGGATCTTGATTTTCAGTTTGCCATCCAAGAAAATTCAGGATAATTCTCCTCATTACCCGTGTAGGCTGTAGTGCGAAGATATCTCGGGATATCAATCGCTTGTAATTGCGGAATCACTGTGTAGGGTGTGACGTAGCAACACGCTACGCCAGATGGCTGTGGTAGATATCCCATCGATCGATCCAACCCAGGAATTCCCGCAAGCCGTAGTGAACGAGCGGTGAGTGGAATATTCGCCGGCATCGTGGTGAGCGAAAGAGGAGGCGCGGGTGTAGGGCGCGGGTGTCGGATTGGGTGAAGCCTGACAGGGGTGGGATTCATGATGGACCGGCTTGGAGGAGGAGCAGGGACGCTGACGTAGTTGTTGTTGTACCGGTTTGACCGGTTAAGATACGTCCTCAGCTCCTCGATCAGTGTGCGAGGCTGTTGAGGGGGTCGGAAGGTGGAATCGGGGGATGCACAGGTGAGGTTGTTGTTACGCTGTCTGCTCCCGTGCACAACAGACAGCGTCGGCTTCTTGTTGGCCGATGCCGATTTGCTAAAAATATCCGGATGATCGTAAGGGATAGATCTTCAACGAGAATAGAAGATATAAGGAAGACTTACTAGATCACAATTTGGTGCCTATCACAGGCACCTACCTGCCTATTCCGAATGATTTGCTCGGATCGCAATCGATCCAAGACTTTGTGGGGGTGGCGTCGAATGGTCCGGTTACGATGCGGTGGATGCGAGGGAATCATTCTAGGGAAGAGTTTATACATTATGATATGAGCTTAAGATGGAAAGTTCAAGATAGCGAACGAAAGTTGAACATACTCGCTAGGTGCCGAAGAATTGGCGATACGAAACTTAAGAGCTGAACCTTCAATCAGCCAGATCTTTTTGTCCAACAAGCCGAGCAACGCCTCGGCTTCTTCCCTTCGAGTCACACTGGAATAGTATTCAGATTCACAAGAATCAGTCATATATCGAAGGATCTTCAGCCTATCTACTCACTTGATGAATCCGGTTCCACCGCTCGCAGTCTCCTCAGCCGCCCTCCTCTCCGGCAGCACATGCACCTAGAGAAAAGCCACTACATAAGCAAACCATGTACGTACAAAGCGGTTAAGAGGCAAGCCTACTGATGCGATCGAGATCCCTTCAAACAAATCCCATAGATCACTCTTCCCCCAATGAGCAGGGAAGTTTGCCACAAACACGTTGGTCGACCGAGGTCGTGAGGAAGGTTTGAGTGTAGGGATGATAGACTCATCCACCAATTGATCGGTCATGGCTTGCTGGACTTCATCGACGGGTTCATCATGCTTAGCCAAATGATTCTGCCATGCCGAGACGTCTTGAGAACCAAAACCAGGGCCGCGTCGGTCGCCAGAATATGGAGGCGAACCGACTGAGAGGGTATTCTCCGTGGATGAGCAAGATCCACTTGCATTCCTCGTGCCGCTCAGCAGCTAACGTCAAGGGCACAAATGCTAGCATCAGTCATCTGGGTGTAAAGAGGACCTGGTGATGACATTCAGACTCACCCCCGAGCCGATATTGACCATAGATGGGTGATTGGATCCTACCGATTGCATGGGTCTGCAGGTAGTGATCTGAGATTCACACCGAGGTCAGTCTGTCGTCAATGACATAAACAAAAACTTGAAGCAAACCTCCTGCATCTGCACGTCAACGGTTTCTTGACATAGATTAAATTTGGTGTCGTCGCCCAAGTAATGAAGGGGATCGGAAGGTTTATCTGGAGAGGATGGAGATGAAAGAGGAAGAGATGGATCCGATGATCTCACATACTGATAGTCTGAGCTATAAGTTGGCTCATTGGCGTGCGAAACATGGATAAGTTGGAGTTG
Source organism: Melampsora americana (assembly GCA_022264835.1). NCBI lineage: Eukaryota > Fungi > Basidiomycota > Pucciniomycetes > Pucciniales > Melampsoraceae > Melampsora > Melampsora americana. The sequence continues at coordinate 878,149 of JAIFHY010000023.1, read as the reverse complement.
GGTAAATACCCCACACTCGATCGTAGGTCTAGATTCATTTTGCAAGTCATCTGAGAATTGTACTAGGTGCTGGAGGATTTTTTCGAACATGATGAAAGATAACGATGAAACGGAAGATTTTTTCTTTGAAGACTGTTATTAATTCACGTAGAAGACGAGGAAGAAAGAAGCAGGGAAAAATTTAGCGATTGAGAAATCTGAAGAGATCTATATAGAGAGATGATAGTGATGGTAATCTAAGGAGTCGAGTCAGGGAAGAAGCCGAGTGTGAAGCGATAGGAAAAAGCAATGGATAAGGAATAATGAGCGCGCTAGACTAATAGTAAAAGGCAATATGTGAATGAGTATTATAAAAGCTGAGGTATTGAGTAGGTTGAGGAGATAGGACGAGAACAGCTCCAGACTTCGCGCCTTTATAGTGATGCTGGCCAGTCATGATACGCGTTCTTGCACAATTATTGAGGCCTTCACACCAATAGGATGATTCACCTAAGCCCAACCACATACGGGCCCCTCTCGCGCTGCTATATGACGACTTAAGTTTCCGGGTGGATTAGATCAGGGAATGACGAGTAACGGGAGAAGGGCGTGAAAATTGTTTGTGACTAGACTTGAATCAGCTGAAGTTCTTTTTGTACTACGAGTATCGGTATGGGAACGGATAGTAGTTCTTTTCTTTTTTTTCAGCGCGGCACGGTATGCCAATACGTGGTAGGCTCATCAAGGGATACCACTCTTTTAGATCCCCCATCAGCTTTGCATATGAGAATATCCAGAGGGTGAGCAACCCAGACTTGCGTATAACTAAGCTCTTTTCAAGATGATGAGATGTTGATGTTCAATTGGGGAGCGGAACGAGGGTCCACACTATCCTCACACTGATCAGGACCTGCTTCACCGGGTGAGCCATTGCTTAAGATGGAGCTGCTAGGTATTGGATTACGCGCCAAACCAAGCTCTCGAAGCGTGATATGGGGTACGAAATAAAAACCTCACAATAAATATCGAAGGACCCCACCTTTAAAAAGCGGAAAGAACAAAATACACGGCCTGCTGTTTAAGCGGGTATCACCACTGAGCTCTACAGCGTCGACTGATGCGGATCTCAGGAGGACGGAGCGCTCATGACCTCCCACAAATGGAGTATTTTTGATAGTCAAAGTAAGTATCGCAGCACGGAGGGTTCCATACACAGCCCCGTAAGCGTATGAGCCTTCGTAGAATGAGTCTGCCTCATATCGAAGGCCAACCATGCCATATTCCGAAATCGCAGTGCAGTAAGCGGAGGTAGGTAGATAGGTCTATAAACGCAACAAAGTCCTAAAGAGAAGATCAGTTACGGATGACCAAAAATTTGAGGAAAGATTCGAGATCTGTTGGAGATCAAGACTGGGTACTCCAAGACTATACACTAGAGGAGACTCAAGAGCTGAGAGGGAGCTGACGTTGCCACTGGAAACGTGGGATAGGCGAAACCCGACAGCCCTCTATGACCAATGTCAGTGGATGGAATGTAGTCTCCTTAGCCGGCAGTGCTTCTTGAAGTGTTACAGTCGATTAATTGGCCGTTAGACAGCTCTGAAAGTTCAAGATGAAAGTGATGTTTAAAGAGCAGCTACAATCTCAAAAGTATGAGTGAAGAAAAATACAGATTATTTGTGTTATTCATCAGTAGGATGGCTTCTTTTTGTACCCCTTGGGAGGAGCCAGCTACTCCGCTCTCTCCTGAACTGCCTCGAATGCGGGGCCGACCTTTGATCACGCGCATTTTCCTCCACCGCCGTCTTCCATTCAAGTTCGCAGATATGCATACCTTAAAGCTAAGCAAGCCTGACCAGCCTGACCGCATCTTCTGATTGATTGTGAGTGAGGAACTCCTGTGTAGGCTTCTGAGTGCCCCTACGATCTCCAAAGAGCTGGAAGGTCAAAGAATCGGTTCGATCTAGCGGTTAATCGGATAACTATCGTCAGTACTATCTTGTTGATACGTACTATACGGCAAGATAGCACGCAAAGATGATGGTGACATTGGCTTGATTGAAGTTGATTGGCGATGAACATCTGATGACTTGTGAGCGAATCCTTGACCAGGTATAGGAGCTTGAAACGGTCGCCGGTCCATACCTGAGCGTATTCTCGAATTCGGCATGAATCCATGGATCTTCACGACCCTATCGTAAGGAAGGCGTGACGCTTCCGGGAGCGATCTTCTCACTTATCGAGACGCATTCACCTTTACTCTAGACACCGGTACCACAGTCGCGCTCCTTTTTGAAAACGATCAAACGTGGGCCAGAGCGGGCCAGATATATGTCTCCAACCACACGACCAGAAGTGTGATCGCAGTGTAATACTTTCCAGTGATTCCTGGGAGTTCAACGACGGGCATTTACTCCCGCTACATATGAGAAGACGACCCCTGTAGAATTTCAAATGGAGAAATCTCTGCTCTCCTTTCAATGCGCTGCTCTAGCTGGCTCCTGGCCAGGAGGGGATAGCTGGATGCCCGTGAAAGACTCTTCAGCCATCGGAAAACGTTGAGGTTTTGCTCCAAATGGAGTCAAAGGTATACTGAAAAAAATGTGAGCTAGTCGCATATATACCTCCATTAAGTCGGTAGAGATTGTGTCGTCCGTCCACAAGTATCTCAATCTCACAAAAAGCGTTTCAAACGCAACTTGACTTTGACTTATTAGTTGATTTTTTTTGAGATGGAACCTGCTACCAAGATTATCATGCATCACAAGCTCTTTGGTCATGCCTTCATCATCCCTTTGATGATTCAAGCCGCTATATTTCACCCATACTATCAAAACAAGCCTGGTTTCTTGCTAGCTCGAAGGGCGTTGACTCCACTGATAATATTAGTGATCCTGGACAGTGTCAAATACCGCATATGGGAACCTCTCGGAGAATGCATGATGGTCAATTTCCCATTTGTATCTCTCGTCACCTTTCACGGAATCTGCCTCGCGTTACAATTTGGTCTCTATGACGGTCCAATCTTTAAATCAAGTATCAGTCACAAGCGCGGGGAAAAGAATGCCGAGAAAATCGAGAACATTACCAAAGAATCCGAAAGTGGTAAGTCTTTGCAAGAAGACGCTACACCTTCCGCACCAGAAGCGACAAATACAAACGCAGAAGTCCATAACAATAGCCCAAATCCAGTGTCGCCTCCTTCTTTTGGTGCATTGGTGCGCTTTGTAGTCTTGATATTGCTCAGGCAGGTTCCTTTCTCAATATATTTCTAAGGATCGCGGATAATACCTATCTACAAATAAAATGCAACTATATCAAATTAATTAACTATTGTTTCGTAAATAAACAGTCCTCGAGCACTGGACTTTGCTTGGGCGCCACCCGAGTCTGTTCTGAAGCGTCCAGATCCGATACCGATCAAGGACTTTTTGATTGGGAACCTCTTACGTCTTTTGAAGATGCACTTACACGGTACAATCTTTTGGACGATTGCCGTGCACGCATTTCATCATCAAGACGGGATCTACGGAATTTTGACTCAAAGTATAGGTCTTCCTCGATCAAAAGCACTCGAGTTTATCTCTGGATACGGCCTATCTTTTTGCTTGGGTGCCTCGATGTGGTCGGGTTTGGAGATTGCTTCATGCGCAGTGAACATCGTGGAGGCTATCTTTTGGCCAATTGCGCGTAGGATTTTACCTAGCGATTTGGCACCTCAAGATGAATTTGATACGACTCGCTATCCTGAACTTTTCTCCACGCCATGGGCTCGCGAGAGTTTGTGTGACTTTTGGGGAAGAGGTAAAGACACATTTCGATTTCTCATGAGCTTTTGTGTCAAGAGAAACCTTGTCTGTTCAGAAGAGCATCATTCTCGACCCCAGTGCTGATTGATCCATGTATGACATCCGAAATTTCGTTTGAACCTTGACTGTAGGCTGGCATTCGTTGTTCAGAAGAGACTTGATCTTCTGCGCTGCCATGCCATTGGGGAAGCTATTCGGGCGCTTTGGTAAGGACGCCGGCCAGATCGGGGGCTTGTTAGGTGCGATGGGCTTGAGTGCGTTCATGCACGAATATGGTGAGCTTTCTTGATCACTCTCAGAAATTGTTTTCACCGTCATTGTTTGGAATGTCTTATCTTTGATTTGAAATTTCCAAACCTGCTAACATCAATTGTGGGCCTGGTTCTTAGCAATCGCCTCCATCAGTCGAGCACGCTGGGATTATGAAATTGTTGTCTTTTTTATGAATTGTGCCATGGTGATGTTATTCGAGACCGTGCTTGAGAAATTTACCAAGTTCAAAATTTGCGGAATCTTTGGTCACATCTGGACATATGGATGGTTGATGTACCTTGGAAAACCCGGCATGGACCTTTGGTGAGTTTTCGCGGACATTAGGTTTTTCCAAAGAAAACCTCTTTTACCTGGGTTTCGCTCATATGACTATCATCTCCTTCTTCCGTTCAAAATCTATTAGGATGGTTCGTGGGCTTGGAGAAGGAATGACACCAGTATCTCAATGGACTTGGAAGAGATTCGTCTTCCCAGCAGGAACACTCATGCCAAATGAATGGCTCGACGTATTAATCCCATTCTGACGACTGTTTTATGCGGAAGCCGTGTGCTTCACTTTGCGTCTGTTATTTGATCCCAGATACTCTGCCGTGTATATGTTCATAATAGATTTTTAGCCACGTAGTATAGATTCATGCGATACAATACAAACTCCAATCATCTTTGCATTCATAAATCAGGCCTTACGGTCACCCGTGACTGGTTCTGAGAGGTCAAGATGATATTGTGCACCATGTTGTATCAGTATGGGACTGCAATTTGGGACACAAATTGCAAGTGTGAGGAAATGAATAGAATCTAAGGATTTGAGAGTAAAATGAAGTATCATATCTCTGTCGTTCTCATCATTATCAGCCCATCTAATGATATACAAAAACTGACATCCTCAGGTGAAAACCCACCAGGTGAGCACTGTGTTTCTGGCGTCTATCTATATCAAACAACATGTAGGCGTCCATTGCTGGCGCTTTCTGAGCCAAACCTCATAAGCTTGTAAGCGCCCTGGAAAGGGCCTACAAGGGACCGTCAAGATTATAGGCACTGTGAAAGGCCTCAACCCCCGCGCAGACGCGTTTGAAGGCGCGTACCTGGGCATTCATGTATGCAGGGATCCTATGCATGTAATCCATGTATGTAGGAGCTGCCCTGCCACCTACATAGCCTTTTGCATATATAGGTGCCAGAAAAATCACAAAAACTTGCTGATACTGATCAGTTTTGAAGTTGGCAAAGATAGATCAACTTTTTTTGAGCAGTTTTGAGGCTGGAAAAGACAGGTCAACTTTTTTCAAGCAGTTTGGATGTTGGAAAAGATGGTTCAACTCTCTTTGAGTAGTTTGAAGGTTGGTAAAGACAGCTCATCTTTGTTCAAGAGGGCTTTAATTCAACAAAGTTGGCTCTATTTCCAGTAGTATAATTTGATAGGCCTTATTTCCAATTGCACTCATCATGGGTATATAATTTTCTTTCCATTTTCTCACCTCGTGGACACTTGAATCTCGGACCCGACCCGAGGATACCAGTAGACGTATCCTCGCAGTGGATCCGTAGCCAAGCGCGCAGATGCATCCTAGGATGCTAGGATGCATCTTTCAGTAACTTCCCAGCCTCCAAGTCTCCCCGTACTAGTAAAGGTACTAAACGTCTTTCACACTTCCTCCCACCTCTCTACCACCATCTTCACACCCATTCACACGCCTCACACCGCACTCGGTGAAATCTGGGCTATTCACCCTTATTCACCCCTCATCGTCCCTCTATTGGACTGTTTTCACATCGCTTTTGAATTTCACAACTTACCTTTCACCACCTTTCACAGGCGTCATACACTTACAAAAACGGCCCCAATAAACCAGAAGCCCCCAACCAAACAAGTGTGAGTCACCTCCCACCTACTCACTACATTCCCTTCACACCTCCACACCCCCTCTTGATCGATCATGACGACAAACACCAGCTCAGCCCACAACAACAAACCGATTTACCCCAATCCTATACCCCCTCCTCGAATGGACCTCACGTTTCCGAATCATGCTGCAGCAGCCACCTATCTCCACGGGTTTGCCGCCGATCATGGCTTTGAAATCACCACTCTTGACACCAGACTACCCACATCGATCAAGTACAAGTGTAGCCTGGGCGATCATAGACACTTGACGAAGGCGAAGCGTGAAGCGAAGGAAACTCATTCGACTCCATCAACATCAACAGCTCGCCCCCTCAAGACATGCCTTTTTAAGATCATCAGTCGTCGCAATCGAAAGGATCATAACTCGTTTTATCTCACCTTTCAAGACGAATGTCATCGTCATCACAATCATGGCCCACAAGACGGACCTCCCAAAAAAATTTTATTTATACCATCACTCCCTCAACCTCAACCCACCACCTCGACTTCGTTTCCTGCTCCTGCTCCTCAACTTCCCACGATCTCTTCGGCGATACTCGACCTGTCATCTGCAGGACTCTTGACCCATCAATATCGATTGCTACTTCAAGAGATGCAATCGCTTCCCACACCTAACCAAGCATATCTCCTCAACTCCTTTTTACGCGATGTTGAGTTCGCTAAAGGAATTGCTAGCTCAACAACACTTCCTCCTATTCAACCTCGAAGGACCCCGTATCCAGTCCTACTGTCGACTTCACCTGAGGAGGCAGCAGAAGCCAAACCCGCCGTCTCCAAAGGCACAAATTCGATGACCGACATACCCAAAGCACCCTCTCTATCATCGCCAGCGGCCGCCGACTCACACCTTGCTAGTTCTATCCCCAACCTACAAGTTAGTCCGTCGGTTCATCAAGATGTCATCGATTTTACGATTCAATCGCTCAAGTCCCCATCACCGGACAGTCCACTCTCGCCCAACCAAATGACTCGCCTAATGCCACCCAAAGATACCATCAAGTCCAATCCCGGTTCAGCTCCATCAAATTTTGATAAACATCCGACCGAAAATCGTGAGTCATCTTTTGTTGAAACTCTTGTTCTCTTGTTTCTCTCTAACTAACAATTTTGTTCTTGCAGTTTCTTCACCTTTACCCGAGTTCAACCTCGATATCCCCATGAACGCACCTCAAGTTGACACTGAGTACGCACCTCAAGTTGACACTGAGTCTTTGCAAAAAAACGAAGACGCGGCGGGTGGTTCCGGAGTAAATGCAACCGACAATTGTCAGTTATCTTTCCTTGATTCTCATTCAAATCCGACTAACAATCTGCTTTGTGCAGGCTCCTCACCTTTACCTGATTTAAACCTCGATATTCCCAAGGAATCACCTCAACTTGATGCTGAACCTTTGAAAAATGAGGATGAGGCTGAGGTGATTTCAGGATTGAATGAGAAACATTCAACCAAGAGACGTGAGTCATCTCTATTTTCTTTCTTCATCTCTGTTTTCTTTCTTGATCTCTCTTTTCTTTCTTGAATACCTTTTTCGGTCCAGTCTAACTAACACAGTCTAACTAACACTCTGATTATCGCAGGATCTTCACGATTACCTGAGTACAAAGCCGATCTCAAGGAAGCACCCGAGCTTGAACCTGAGTCCACTTCTAAAATCGACAATGAGGTGGATTCAGGAGGACTTCCACTTTCCCACCGAGCTAAGGTTCCAAAAACACGAAACCGCAAACGCAAAATCTCCCAGGTTGAAGAGAACCCGGGCCCCATCCCAAATCTTCGCACTCGCAAAGGCAAAATCAAAGAACCCGATCAAAACCTTCCCAAACGCAAACCCACAACGAACCCTACTTTGCCCAAATTGCCGAAAGGATATGGTTACATCGAAGTACCCGAGCAGGTCGAAAGTACGGAACCCCATGTCTCAGTCCCTACCCAGGAGAAAGACCAGGCAGTTGGACGAGGCCGAAAACGCAAAGGTGGTCCCATCCCACCCCCAAAAGTCTCTACACGTCGCCAAGTAGCAGCTCCTGCTAATGAAGAAGTGAGTCTCTCTCCATTTGTCGCCATACAGATAACCTTGCTAATGTACGATTTGTAGCTAAGTGCACAATTGGAAACGCCAAGTGTGACAGCATCCGACCCCAAAGGGGCCTTGGCAGCAGGGCCAAGTCCTAGCGTAGAACCGACAGCTGCCAAAGCTGACGTTTCCTTACCACGCGACGAAACCCCGCAGCCGACATACGAAGGTCAGGCCATAAAGCCCCAGGCGCTGTTGGACAAAAAAAAGGTATGTACTCTGCCTGCTCGCAAGCAACTCATACATATTGACCTTCACACTTCTCATCTTGATATCTATTGGTCAACTAGTGTCAAAAACCATGGACTCCCGAAGAAATGGACGAAGCAGGTGAGATCGAGTCTGTCGTTTTGAAGGTATGGTTTTGTTATACATTCATCTCTTCAGAACATTAGCACTGATCTTCTTCTTAACTTACAATAACTCAGAAGTGGCCGTTTTTGCAGGATATACCCCGATTCCTATTTCCGTTCATCAAGAATGCTACAGATGTACCAAGAGATGGCCTTTGTGCTTTCTCTTCCATCGCAGTCTCAATTGGACTCACACCGAACCAGGCACCTACTATCCGATCGGTGCTTTTACAACACCTACAGTCCAAGTACAACTGGTATGCTGAAAAGATACCAAAGTTCTCTGTGGACGTCGATATCAAACACATCGAAAAAATTCTCAAATCAACAGCTACGACTGTTGACCGCAGCGAATGGTTTCCAATGCCATGTGGTGGCTACATCATAGCCAACGCTTATAATCGCCCGGTCATATATTACAGCCCATCCGATGCAAGCTCGACCTTGATCCTACCATGCTTTTCAGCATACTGCCCCGAACTCCAAGGCAAGCCTTGTTACGAACCGATAGTCATGGGATTCATCAATAACGAACACTTCATATCACTCGACATCCTGTTCAATAGGGACCTGCCTATCCCATTCCTTCATCCGGATTGGCTCGAAGTACGCGATGCTCGGGCCCATGAATGGTATCCAGTATATCTGCCAAACATGGTGGTCTACTTAGGTCATAGATGGCAAAGAGAATGGATTGAAAGACAGGCCAGCACTGACTCAACCCTTACGCCTATAGAGATTGACGGTGAGGAAATGGATGCGAATGCTACCGGTGTTCCAGGTAAGGAAGTGGATGCGAATGCTACCATTGTTACAGCAGGTGAGGAAGTGGATGTGAATGCTACCAGTGTTACAGATGAGGAAGTGGCTGCTGTTTTGGAAGGTATCAATCATAGTTGAGAAACCGTATTTGTAAATATTTCTAATCTATTTCATTACCATCCTATGTTGAGTGTCCTTTGGCAATGAAATAGTTCTGACACAAAACAAAAAGCAACCTAAGATGTACAATAGCACCTAAATCCACTTTAAAAAATGAAGAAGTGATTTGAGGTAGTATGTAAGTAAAGATTCAGGGGGGTTCATCTGAAATTCCCCATCTGATATAACATTAGGTTCACAAATAAGCAAATTTGCCATGCATCCATCTATTCTTTGTACCCTCCCTAAGTCATTAACATCTGCAGAAATGAGATGGGTGTGAATGGTATGATTCACACGCCACTCACCTGTGAAGAGGTGGGCGAGGGGCAATTCACACTCTCCTGTTATATTCAATGAACATTTGAAGTAGAACATTGATCGGTGTGAACGGTGGGAATCACACTCCATTCACACCGTTGAAGAGGTGTGAATGGTGCAGTTCACTCCGTTCAGACTGACAACGGTTACACTCACTCAGGATGATCATCTCCAGTGTAACCTTTGTTCAGTCTGAACAGTGGGAATCACAGTTAATTCACACCTTTTAAGAGATGTGCAAAGTTTCATTCACACTCTTCACACATTTGTATTTTACATTCAACGCTCATCTCAGGTAAAAGGTCCGTCAGGGTTAGGTGTGAGAAACCAATCACACAGTTTTAGAGGTGTGCAAAGTGTTAATGACACTCTTCACGCCATGCCAAACTTTGGCCAGGGGAATCACACTCCATTCACACACTTTCATCTCATATTCAATGGTCATCATGACAGTGGGCATCAAACTGAGTTGAGTGTGAATGGTAACATTCACGGCGTATTCACACTTTCTGAGCAGTGTGAAAAAGTGTGAATGTTACCATTCACACTCTTCACACATTGTTCAAAAATTTCTTCCATTATCGGGACTAAAACTGTCGAGTGTGTGAAGGGTGGGAATCACACCGCTTGACAGCTCTGGAGACGTGTGTAGAATGTGATTCCCACTCTTCACACTCTTTTGTGTTACAGTAATGAACATGTCAAACAAATGAATATGTCAGTGTGAAGACTGGAGTGGGAACACCTTTTCATAGGTGTGTGAAGTGTGATTCCCACCCTTTTCATTTTGGATCATTATAGAAAATCAAACTTCACACCGTTTCACAGCTCTAGAGAGCTTTGTAAGATGTGATTCCCACCCTTCACACACTTTTGTTTCACAGTAATGAACATGTCAAAAAGATGGAAATGTCGGTGGGAAGACTGGAGTGGGCATGACACTCCATTCACACCGGTCAATGGAGCTCTTGTCTCATACAAACCCAAACCAAACACATCATAAAGTGTGTTTAACACATACTGAGTTTCACACTCTTCACGCATCTTTATTATATCCAATAATACTTTGGTCAGGGTGAAAGGTGTGAAACACCCTTTTTTCACTGCTTTGAAGAGGTAAAAAACATGTGATTCACACCCTTCACACAGTTCCTCTTCATGTCCATGGAAAATCCTACTTTTGTCGGTGTGAAGGGTGGGTTTCACATTCCATTCACACCTTTCCCCTCTAGAAACCACAATATATTCACACCTCTTGAGAGGTGTGTGAAGTGTGATTCACACACTTTCCCCTTCACAATCCAAATCAAAACTTTGTCCGTGTGAAGGGTGGGAATCACGATGCATTCACACCTCTTGAGAGATGTGTGAGGTGTGATTCACACACTTTCTCCACCTCAAAACAAATCTAAACTTTGTCAGTGTGAAGGGTGGGAACCACAATATATTCACACCTCTTGAGAGGTGTGTGAAGTGTGATTCACACACTTTCCCCTCTACAAACATAATCAAAACTTTGTCCGTGTGAAGGGTGGGAATCACGATGCATTCACACCTCTTGAGAGATGTGTGAGGTGTGATTCACACACTTTCTCCACCACAAAACAAATCTAAACTTTGTCAGTGTGAAGGGTGGGAACCACAATATATTCACACCTCTTGAGAGGTGTGTGAAGTGTGATTCACACACTTTCCCCTCTACAAACATAATCAAAACTTTGTCCGTGTGAAGGGTGGGAATCACGATGCATTCACACCTCTTGAGAGATGTGTGAGGTGTGATTCACACACTTCACACGAGTTATTCGAACATGGCGTCCAGAGCTCAAGAAAGTGGAAAGGTCATTTGGAAGACCTTTCCTCGTAATTACCCTCCACTCACAGCCGTGAAGGCCACTAGCACTCATGCAAACCCAATCCAAGCACATCCCAAAGTGAGTTTAACAAAAACTGAACAATTGAAATACCATCATCGGAATTCTTTCTAACACACATGGCAATTAAAATGTCACACTGGGTTGGGATCAAAGTGAAAATTGAAATGGACTGGGATCTATGATGTAAATCATATCATTGACTTCTCACATTTGTTCATATCACAAAAAAAAAAAGTGATTTTGTTCACTCAAGGCAATCGCCGAATCAAAGCGTTCACCTTTGCTGCCCTTTTCTCCCTTGCCAAATCAGCACGCCTCTTTTTGCGGGCTTTGTCCCGAACCATCTTGACAGTATTCTCGTCGATATACGTTTTGACTCGCTGAGCTCTGAATTCCTCCCACTCCTGTTGGGTCTTACCCTCCCTTTCCTTCTCGAGCACTTGGATCCGTTGTACCAGGGTCTCGGAAATTTGACATGAAGATCCGAATTGAGTGACATGACATTTGTTCGGCCGAACAAGCTTCCCGTTTGCATCAAGAGATTGAGACGCCGTGGTATAATGGGGAATCTAAAACAGTGCTGGTCAGTCTTCTTGTCGTGTATAAGTAACAGCTTCGAATTGCTCACTTTTGTATCCCATATCATCTCATATAGCCCGTTGCAACGACTCAAAGCAATCTTGATACCGAAGGATTTAACCACAAAGTATAGATCTTCAACCGATCCTAGTACCTTCGCCTGTTCCTTGCTGCATGGAAGGCCTGTCTCCCGATTGATCAGGCCAAAAAGGCCGAACGCATATCGTGTGTGATCCTTATCAACATGGATGCGATTGGCAAATCCATCGCAGGATACTGCCATGTTGGATGCGAAAACCATGCCGTTAGGAGTCTCCTGCCACGTCTCGTCATCGAAACCAGGAACTGTTGTAGATAGTCCGAGCGCCAGGTTAGATTTAAATACGTCAAGAGACAGGCTGGCAAATCGGCCTGCGAGGAAATCTCGAATGATATGGAATCGTTCCATTCGTTCCTTATCTGTTAACATACGGTCTTCGGACGTCGCAGTGAATGCACTCATTGCATAGGCACCTATGCAATGAGTGTATTTGTAATGTCAGCATTTATAGCGACATATGGAAAGAAGGTTAAAGGGCCAATTGACTCACCAAGGGATTTACCCTCATCAGTCCCACCACACCATCCACAATGGCCCATCCATCCGCTTACATGCTCGTCATCTTGGTGTTCATGTTCGTCATTGAGCGCAGGGTCCGCGTGAGTTTTTTTGGCTTTGTGTGAGCCGTTGATTTTACATTCGTTACGAGCACGCGCGTGCTTGTAAATGGTAGATACTGAATGATCGAATTGCTTTCGAAGGTCTTCATCCATTGTCCTAAATCTCGAACATCGAACGGCAAGGACTAAAGACAGGTCAGCTTTGTTGATGACCGCAACAGTACCATGATAGATTTCGATGTCTTTGACTTCATCGGTATTCTTTCGATGGTCTGGTCCAAAACGAAAAATAAACTTTGTGTCAAGAGGCAGCCCGAGTTCGGTTGCCAATTGACACTTAAGGGTAGTGCGCTTCCGGTGATAACGATAGAAAGCATGACCGATGCCTCCTTTCTTCTTACGATCATGCTGATATTTGTGATGAGAAGGGGATTTGTTCGATTTGTAATTTGAGGGCTTCACTCCCGCCGCCCGTTGGGCGGCTCGATTGCGCTGGCGTCCCATGCTGTGAAGTAATTCAAATTGACAAATCAGATTTAAAACAATATCATCAACTTTATGGTTTATAATGATAGTTTCGTTCGAAGGGAAATCAATTGTAAAATTGTAAAAAATTAACTTACACAAACACACCCTGGCAAAACAAACCGGGTATTTGAGTACGAGATAACGGCAATAGGGCGGGGTTCTAATAGGTAATGCGAACTAGATCCAAAGTCTGAGTTAAGGAACCACTTACCCAAATCGATCGACCCCGGTGAGTTGAGTTTCAAACAAGGATGATTATGCTTTTGAATGGGCTGGATTCTATATGCAACGGTGAAATAGGTAATCAGCACATGAAATAGGAACTGATCAATATCATGAGAATTACCAGAGTACCTCCAGCCTATTGATTGGGCTACCCCAATCGATGAAAGCCGTGATTGTTGAGGGAAAGGAAAAGCAGCCACCAATTAGACTTGCCAAATGCCGTATCACCTGCCTATTCGTAGCTCAGAGTCCAACAATAGACAGGCGAATCAGCGACTTTGGAAAGGTAGTTGACGCTTGCGAATCCCCGACGATATTGAAGTACGACCGACCGTTTGTTCGTTTGGAAGTTCGAAGGAAGGATGGCGGCGTGGAGGTTAAATTTCAAGTTCGAAGGAAAGATGCCGGCGTGGAGGTTAAATTGGGCTTGTGTATTTTCGCTGAAAAACACCAGAGCGCATATCGGATGCCCCGGTACGATGTCCCGGTACAAGCATTATACAGGGTTAATGTTTGTATGCGGACTTGCAAGGTTCACCGCTTGCAAGTCCGCGGCGCATGGTCAAAAATTGGGCTTGTGTATTTTCGCTGAAAAACACCAGAGCGCATATCGGATGCCCCGGTACGATGTCCCGGTACAAGCATTATACAGGGTTAATGTTTGTATGCGGACTTGCAAGGTTCACCGCTTGCAAGTCCGCGGCGCATGGTCAACCTGGGTACATCCTACTCAACACGGGTCTAGACCACCCGTCAGGCCTGAGATTGTTTCGATTGATACATAGCCAATGGACATCGGTCATAAACGGGTCCGACATCATCATGATATCGGACCCGATTGGTTCCGTGTGTTGTCAGGCCGTGTGACCTTGATCAATACATTCATGTCAGTTGACCTATGTAGACCAATAGAATCAAATCAAGCATCGATTGATTTGAGTCCGATGGATTTGACATCTTGAAATCAATTGGAATTCAAATTCTAATTGATTTCATGATGTCAATTTGATGTGAACTCCTTTTTTTCTTTAGTCTCGACTGGATTACATACTTTTACCTTTGTATAATATGTATTTGGATAAAGAAAATATGACTCGATTCTCATCCTATCTTATCTTCCTTCCTCCCCAAAAAACCTTTCTTTTGTTGGACAAGACAATCTTGTGAGGTTGTTTCTTTTCATTGGGGTTTTTCTGAGCTTTTTTTTTGCATAAATATCAGAAGGAAACATGGTTATTTTGATTTGTAGAAGGGAATTTTTGATTTCTCTGTCTCTGTGTATTGTTAGTGTAATGCATGGTTTGATTTTTTTTGGGGGGTTATCAGGTTTTTCCTTTTTGGTGATAGAATGAAAGAAATGTTTTGTGGAATTTTTTTCATTGTGGGAAGTTGAGGGTTTTTTTTGGGATTGTCAGGAGCAGTTTTGGGGGAGAACATAAGGTAATGTTTGAGCAAAATTGACAAATGTATGACTTTGGCTAAGTTCAATCAACTCTTGTTCAGAATGATACAGTCTTGTGGCATTCCTGAGGGTAATTGTGGTTCTGAGGGTTGAAAATGGCTCAGGGACCATTGTTGCTCATGTGCCAGATAAACATTGAAGTGATACCACACTCCATGACTGGGTTGTTGCATGTTTATCTGGCACATGTCAGATACAAACCACCAACCCAGTCGTGAAGTGACACCACCCTCCATGAGTTGGTTGTTGCATGTTTGTATGGCATATGTCAAACATGCCTGTAATCAAGGATGTTTTGGCCGTACCTTTTTACGCCTGAGGGTTATGCTGGTTCTGAGGGTGGCAAATGATTCAGGGACAATTGTTAAGGGTTATACAAACCACCAACCCAGTCATGAAGTGACACCACACTCCATGAGTGGGTTGTTGCATGTTTGTCTGGCATATGTCAAACAAGCTTGTAATCAAGCATGTTTTGGCCGTAACTTTTTACGCCTGAGGGTTATGTTGGTTCTGAGGGTTGCAAATGATTCAGGAAGCATTGTTAAGGGTTTTACAAACCACCAACCCAGTCATGAAGTGACACCACACTCCATGAGTGGGTTGTTGCATGTTTGTCTGGCATATGTCAAACATGCCTGTAATCAAGGATGTTTTGGCCGTAACTTTTTACGCCTGAGGGTTATGTTGGTTCTGAGGGTGGCAATTGATTCAGGGACCATTGTTAAGGGTTATACAAACCCTTAACAATGGCATGAAGTGACACCACACTCCATGACTGGGTTGTTGCATGTTTGTCTGGCATATGTCAAACATGCTTGTAATCAAGCATGTTTTGGCCGTAACTTTTTACGCCTGAGGGTTATGTTGGTTCTGAGGGTTGCAAATGATTCAGGAAGCATTGTTAAGGGTTTTACAAACCACCAACCCAGTCATGAAGTGACACCACACTCCATGAGTGGGTTGTTGCATGTTTGTCTGGCATATGTCAAACATGCCTGTAATCAAGGATGTTTTGGCCGTAACTTTTTACGCCTGAGGGTTATGTTGGTTCTGAGGGTGGCAATTGATTCAGGGACCATTGTTAAGGGTTATACAAACCCTTAACAATGGCATGAAGTGACACCACACTCCATGACTGGGTTGTTGCATGTTTGTCTGGCATATGTCAAACATGCTTGTAATCAAGCATGTTTTGGCCGTAACTTTTTACGCCTGAGGGTTATGTTGGTTCTGAGGGTTGCAAATGATTCAGGAAGCATTGTTAAGGGTTTTACAAACCACCAACCCAGTCATGAAGTGACACCACACTCCATGAGTGGGTTGTTGCATGTTTGTCTGGCATATGTCAAACAAGCTTGTAATCAAGCATGTTTTGGCCGTAACTTTTTACGCCTGAGGGTTATGTTGGTTCTGAGGGTTGCAAATGATTCAGGAAGCATTGTTAAGGGTTTTACAAACCACCAACCCAGTCATGAAGTGACACCACACTCCATGAGTGGGTTGTTGCATGTTTGTCTGGCATATGTCAAACATGCTTGTAAGCAAGCATGTTTTGGCCGTAACTTTTTACGCCTGAGGGTTATGTTGGTTCTGAGGGTGGCAATTGATTCAGGGACCATTGTTAAGGGTTATACAAACCCTTAACAATGGCATGAAGTGACACCACACTCCATGACTGGGTTGTTGCATGTTTGTCTGGCATATGTCAAACAAGCTTGTAATCAAGCATGTTTTGGCCGTAACTTTTTACGCCTGAGGGTTATGTTGGTTCTGAGGGTGGCAATTGATTCAGGGACCATTGTTAAGGGTTATACAAACCCTTAACAATGGCATGAAGTGACACCACACTCCATGACTGGGTTGTTGCATGTTTGTCTGGCATATGTCAAACAAGGTTGTAATCAAGCATGTTTTGGCCGTAACTTTTTACGCCTGAGGGTTATGTTGGTTCTGAGGGTTGCAAATGATTCAGGAAGCATTGTTAAGGGTTATACAAACCACCAACCCAGTCATGAAGTGACACCACACTCCATGAGTGGGTTGTTGCATGTTTGTCTGGCATATGTCAAACAAGCTTGTAATCAAGCATGTTTTGGCCGTAACTTTTTACGCCTGAGGGTTATGTTGGTTCTGAGGGTTGCAAATGATTCAGGAAGCATTGTTAAGGGTTTTACAAACCACCAACCCAGTCATGAAGTGACACCACACTCCATGAGTGGGTTGTTGCATGTTTGTCTAGCACAGGGCTTGGCGGTAACTTGATGTGAATCTTTATACACTTAGCATCTAAGACTTGAGAAGTCCCTGTATACAATATGTAGCTTTAGGGGCTATGGCCTGAGGAGTCAAGGTAGTTTGGCATAGAGGCTTAGCTATCAAAGGATGATGTTTTGATTGACCTCAGTATGAACCTTACTTATTCGAAAAGGTTCAGGAATTTTTAACAACCCTTCCACCTGTGAGTGAAATAAGTATTAGGGGGTCAAAGGCCTTCGGTAGACCTCAAATGACTGAATATGTAGAATCTCAACCACCCGTGAGTACTGGATTGAAGGAGGCTAATAAAATTCAATAGAAGTAAGTACACGCAACAAAATCTGTACAAAAAGGTTTTGTGTAGTACTAAAAGATGAATTTGTTCACAACTTCACATCCGTTGACACTAGTGACACTAGTTGAAACATGGTGGGCCAAAAATCTATAGGCATCAGCATGGGAGACGAAACATGTGAACAGGTGATCAGTCTAGCGGGGTCCTGCCTAGCTTCCATCATTCTTTCATTGGAAGTTTAATACGTACTAGCATTGACATCTCCAATCCGGATCTGTCCAAACATATTTATCTACCACATTGGATCATCTCTTCTTGTCTGTCTTCTGAAGTGAACTATCAATGCTGAGAAACTCAAGCCTTCAGAAGATGATGTCATGCGCATGGATTCACCCACATCGACTGGTTCTTTTGACATAGTGATGTAATCCTTTCGAGGTGGTTGATGTGGCAGGAATGGCCAGTGCTTCATATTCCTGGCCATTCCTGCAACATCAACCACCTCGTTACATATTTTTAGATTGCTTTTTTGGTGGTTGATGTCGCAGGAATGGCCAGTGCTCTATATTCCTGGCCATTCCTGCGACATCAACCACCTCGTAACATCTTTTTAGTGGACGGCATCTGGTCCACTATACATTGAGGATACAGTCGGATATTGCCAATTATATGTGTATCAAATTTGATGTAACCCGAGGTGCAATGTGTGGTCTGTGTGTGAATCACACACATTGGGCCAATGTATGTGTGAAAGAAATAACAACATGTATGACACACCTTTTACACACATTATTCACAAAGGTTGAATAAGTGTGAAGTGTGTGAAATACTCACATAGCGAATGCGAGGTGGGTGAGTCACACATGACATAAAATCGAAAGTGTGAGGACAGTCAAAGACAAATAAATTACTGACAGAGCTGACACCACTGTATTAATTCCAGTTGATTTGTCAAAGACAAATAAGCTGCTGACAGAGGTGACAGCACTGTATCAATCCCAGGGTCTGACAGAAGCGGACTGAAACAACTATTTCAAAATCACTTTGATGATATCAATAATACCCTGGGATTGAC
This sequence comes from Melampsora americana, assembly GCA_022264835.1. NCBI lineage: Eukaryota > Fungi > Basidiomycota > Pucciniomycetes > Pucciniales > Melampsoraceae > Melampsora > Melampsora americana. Next base: position 859,549 of record JAIFHY010000023.1, on the reverse strand, counting down.
AGCACTGTAATCATCCCAGTTCATTGGTGGCAAGATAGCACCAAGGCAACATCACCGCCAAAAAGGTGACAATAATTTCTTTTTGCAATTTTCAATCACCAACAATGGTAAGTGGCACATTTCCAATTTCCTAATTCCCATTTGGCTTTCGTCTCTCTTTTTCGCTTGGTGCTGTAGTACACCTTATAGACGAGAAAACCTTCAGTATTCTTCTTTGCTTCCTCCCGTCACCAATATTGTAAACTAACCCAAGATGACGAACCAGAAAAAAATCAAACTGGCCAAGCCTGAAAATCTCAAGCGAAAACCACAGAATGAGCTTGATGCGCGGTGCCTTGCCATGAAACGTCGGAGTCGTGTCCACGCTGAAATGACAGTAGGTCAAGCAGTATCGAACGCTGCGGAAACATACGACCGTCATGAGCAACCCATTCCAGGTGGAACAGGTGAAATCATCATGCCATTAGATCACTTTACAACGGCAGGCGAGGATGATCAAGACGAGCAACCATACCCACATGGACAATCACATGCCAGTCCTCCACCTCATGACGGCAATCTCACCAACGTCGATATCACCGGGTATTCTTTTGCACTCAATCTCAATGATGGCTTCTATGCAGGACGGCGACAGCTTGAAGAAGAGCAGTGGCAAGCTCGATATCCTGCCATGTTTCCAGTTTTCATGGCCTGCCAGGAGAGGACCAATAACTGGTCCAAGGCTGACACTCGATTCAAAGACTGGAAGGAACGGTGTAACTGTACAGGAACCCTTCGCACGTTTGATGTTCTCGACCTTACGTGTCAGTCCAATAGTAGGAAAGGAGTGTTTTTGATTCTAACTCAGGCTTTCTCAAACCAGTTCGTAAACAGATTGAGTTGAAGATGTGTTCGTGTTCACCTAACGATCAAGTACGACTAATCCAAGCAGGTTACATTGGTGGTACACCAGTCAGGCCACAGCAAGTCATTACAATACGTCTTCTGCGATTCTTCCACATAGTGTGGAAGTATTGTAGCCTGCGTTTCCTAGCATTTTCAGAGGCCCTTAACGAATTCCTGGACGAAGGAAATCCTCTATTCTTAACCAAAGGAAATAATGTGAGTACATAAAACTATTCGGTCCACTGTTTGCAATCTGATGTAGGTTATTTTAGTGCCGTGAATGGCATCGCACACTGTCATCAGCAATTGATGCATATCGTCAGATGATTGTCATGACTGAAGAAGCCGTCACCAAGAGCCTCAATCTTACAATCCAAGACAAGCTAGCGGTGATATGTCCCCAGTGTTATGGCCCTGGCGTGGGGCCGCTGCCGGCAGGTGAACCTGATCACATTGTTTGTCTGGACGGGAACTTTCAGCACCGCAGGCATTTGGCGGCTAGTATCGAAAAAGGTGGAATTGTTACACCTTCTCTGTTCCTTCCTCCTCAGGCGATGGAATCCCTCCAAGCACAATTCTCACAAACCGGTCCTACCGGGCAAGGCGCAAAACAACGTGCAAAGGTGCCATGGCACGAGGCTGAGGTAGTCAGTGAAACTTTCACCCTAGCCCTTATGATCAATAGTAGAATCACTTATTTTGCCCCATAGGATCCATGTGCCGCCAGGCATACGGCAGCAGATGATGTGCGAGGGAAGTCTCACTGGCAAGGTTGCGATGAAACTGGTTTGATGGGCATGGCTTGTCGACATGATCAGTGTCTCCGATTCATTAGCATTATCCAAAGCGGCGAGAAGTGAGTAGTTTTGGGTTATATGGTTGCTTGTCACATGTTTGTACCAATGCTGTGGAAAATGAATGTTAGAAACATTTATCCACTTACATTATTGAACTGGCTCCTTAAAGCCACCGAGGCAAGAGAAGGAGAATTACACGAGACTCTTGGACTGCTATATGATATTGGCTGCACATTACAGAAGAGTATAGTGAAAGTAAGTCACGGCTCTTACAGAGTATTGACTGGGCACTGTTTTGATTGAAATAAAACTTATGCTGCCTGCTGCGACCAGCATAAACACTTTCCTGAAGAACGTGCAAAAGACCGGCTAAAGTTTGGAACAAGTTTGTTCCATTCATTTGTGCATGAGTGGGCATGTCAACTTGATTATAATCCACGGCTGAACGACGGCTGGGGTCTCTCTGATGGTGAGGGAATGGAACGAATATGGTCCGATTTTGAAAGTTTAGTCAGGCCTCTGCGTTACTCCACCAAACAGCATCGCCTGACAGCCCTGAACTTTTGAGCGATGCATCGGAATGAACGAGGAAGACATAAATCAGGTAGGTGAACCTTGAACTCTGTGCAAACATCTACTGAAGAATTTACATTTGAACGAAATAGCTGCGCGTAGCCTGGATCATCTGCACAAGACTCAGAAAAAACTATCAGAAGCCAGAGGGAAAATGAGGGAGCTCAACCGCCAACATGGTCATACTGAAGAGTACTTGAAAACTCAATGGGAGCGTAAGAAAGCAATACAAAGCCAAACCATCAGCCAAAGCAGTGCCGAATACTTGGAACACGTGGCTGAACTTGTGGATTTGGAGGAGCAATTAGTGGTTGCTCAGTAAGTCATCTTCACTGAGAGCCAGGCATTCCAGTGCGACAGGCTGATTAACATTGCAAAGTAAATTCAGGGATAAGCTTGAATTCCTGGACAGGAAGAAACGGGGCAGGCGCCGACGTAGAAATGATAGACATCCTAGTGGAGTTCCTAATACCTTGGTTTTGCTGGAAAAAGCAATTGACCGAGTTACTGAGAAGCTGGGAGATGCAGAGTTATGTGAACTCACTGGTACAGATGGTGCAATATCACACTTTATCATATCTATGACTAAGCTGGCCTGGCCGTACTAACTTAATTTTTCCACCCTCAGATGAACGAGCAAAACCTCTTGTCAAAATCCGTGTGGCCAAAGGCAAGTTACTTGGTGCAAAGGTGGGCGTTATTGAGCATAGAAGAAGAGCTGGTAATGCACGAGGTAATTGACGTCCGTGCTTCACGTATCAGAACAAATAGTACCATTGACATGTTGACAGGTCACAGGTACTAATGTTCAAAATAAAATGAATACCTTGCGACTATTGAAGAACAATCAGCTACGACAAAAGCATGCTACATATATCAGACTTGCAAAACGATACAATGAGGACTTCACGCCCAACCCATTACTGCACACCCCTACTCTTCAAGAGGTTGAAGAAATGGATCTATGCCACCCTTTTCTTAACTTTGGTAGCCTCATCCACTCGACCGAACCTTGGGCCGTAGACGAAGCAACCCAGGAAGGGATGGAAGCTTACATTAACGTCTGTCGGTGTACAGAGGAGCTTCGCCGAATTGCAAAAGAGGCTAGGCAAATGCTGAACTGGGCTGTTTTGTATCAAGCCAAGATTGACCACCTACGTCTAAATAACAGCAATGGTGAGTAGTTATGTTTCCCCATTGATATTTGGTGCTTGATAATAACCTTGGATTTATGTACATTGAAGACATAATCCCAACATGGGCAAATAAAGACGTGATGCTGGCAATCACATCTAATTTATCACGGGAAGCTTGGCGGTTATGGCTAAGCTGGAATGGGAAAATCATAAGCTTACTGCACGAATCAGAACCTTACAACGTGTGTGAAACAGGCAGTGATGACGAATTACAAGACCAGTGGAGAACCATGGTCAAAAAGTGTCTTGCTGAGTGGGAAATGATGGTACACGTCCCCACCATTGTCGCTGAAGAGGATGAGATTGGGGATGATGATGGTGATGATGAAATAGTTGAGCATGATGAAGATGAGTTTGATTATCTAGTTTACGTAGATTGATATCTGAAATCACATCACACCCTTTGCACCTCCATCATTTTCCCACTTGATTATGCTTGTGGAAAAATGCATAAATAAGTGAAAGTGTAATTCCCACTCTTGACGGGACAATTGATATGTGAGACCATGAGCCTTTGTTTTCACTCTCTGCCTATGCTCCAAAATGCCTAGGAAGCATTGGCAGAGTGTGATTCCCAGCTTTCACACCGCCAACTTTCAATTTGCCTTTTTTGTCAAGACCCTTTGGTTGAGAATGGGTTTTGGCAAGTGTGAAAGTAAAATTCACACTCTACACAGCCCTCCAGAAGTGTGAATGGGGTCTGAATCACACATTGCACACTTCACTTCCATCACACGTTGTGAAAGTCATTTATCCATAAGGTGTTATGGATTGGAAAGGACATGTGGGAAAGTGACATTCACGCCCTACTCTACTCTTCACAGGTGTGAATGGCGTGTTATCCCCACCCTTCACACTTCCGTCACTATGGTGTTATGGTATGGAGTGCACATGTGTGAAAGTAAAATTCACACCCCACACACCCCTTTCAAAGTGTGAATGGGGTGTGATTCACACTTTTGCACCTGTAAAGAGTTGTGGAAGTAATTTTTCCATATGGTGTTATGGATTGGAATGGACATGTGTGAAAGTAAAATTCACACCCCACACACCCCTTCCAAAGTGTGAATGGGGTGTGATTCACACTTTTGCACCTGTAAAGAGTTGTGGAAGTAATTTTTCCATATGGTGTTATGGTATGGAGTGCACATGTGTGAAAGTAAAATTCACACCCCACACACCCCTTCCAAAGTGTGAATGGGGTGTGATTCACACTTTTGCACCTGTAAAGAGTTGTGGAAGTAATTTTTCCATATGGTGTTATGGTATGGAGTGCACATGTGTGAAAGTAAAATTCACACCCCACACACCCCTTCCAAAGTGTGAATGGGGTGTGATTCACACTTTTGCACCTGTAAAGAGTTGTGGAAGTAATTTTTCCATATGGTGTTATGGTATGGAGTGCACATGTGTGAAAGTAAAATTCACACCCCACACACCCCTTCCAAAGTGTGAATGGGGTGTGATTCACACTTTTGCACCTGTAAAGAGTTGTGGAAGTAATTTTTCCATATGGTGTTATGGTATGGAGTGCACATGTGTGAAAGTAAAATTCACACCCCACACACCCCTTCCAAAGTGTGAATGGGGTGTGATTCACACTTTTGCACCTGTAAAGAGTTGTGGAAGTAATTTTTCCATATGGTGTTATGGTATGGAGTGCACATGTGTGAAAGTAGAATTCACACCCCACACACCCCTTCCAAAGTGTGAATGGGGTGTGATTCACACTCTTCACACGTCCATCACAGGTTGTGAAAGTCTTTTTTGCACATGATGTTATGGTTTGCAATGCACATGTGTGAAAGCAAAATTCACACCCTTCACAGGTCTTCACAGGTGTGAATGGAGTGTGTTTCACACTCTTCACACTGGAATTGGGGGGGCAATTTGTTTTTGGTTTGCATACTACACATGACACCGCCTTTGATGCTCTGTCATACAACGGTGTGAAAATGGTTTTATTTGTGTTGGGGAGGTTTGGAGGTCTTCTACCTCAAGATTTGGGTATAAGTGACTCACATGAAAAGGCTTACGGGTACATGATTCACTTTGCCAATTTGTGTGAGTCTGTGAAAACTGAATTTGGCAACTTCACTCCATCGCACAAGATTTCAAGATATCCGATGGAGATTTGTAATTACATTCTTATCTCACGCACAGATATGTGAATTGAATCATACCATTGTACAACATCACAAGTTTTATCGTGACAAATACAACATTCTCAATACTAGTCTCCCTGCTCCTCCTTGTGATTGATCATGGTGTCGCCATCAACATCCACTGGAATTTGGTCCTTCTTACGGTCCTCATCATCATCAACTGCCTGTTTAACAACTGCATAATAACCATCTTCTATGTCATCTACCCACATCTGATGTGTCCTGGCAGCCATCTTTTCAAAAGCAGTGGCCAGGAGCGCGTCTGTCATACGAGAGTTGCTATGTTGTATGACCTCCAGACGTGTATTGCCCTTGAAGGTTCGACCTTTTAATGTTACGTGAGATGATGGAGTCTTGGGGTGACAGTCTAAGTGGTTGAAAGGTGGCTTGAGATATTGTCCTATGAAGTAAGTGAGAATGTGAGTGGAACTCAGCACTCGCCGCTGGATTAAGCTGATCAACTTACGGACAAGATTATTCAACTTGGCTGTGAGTTGAGATTTGAGCAAATCGCTAGCCTGAGGTTTCTTAGGTCGGGTGGGTTTGGTTTTGAGATCAGATTGTGTGATATGCCGGACGAAATGCTCAAGAAGCTTCCATTTAGTATTGGTCAAGCTTGTCCAGTCTTCAGAGGATGATGACTGCATTTGCCATTGACCTTTCTCGTTGCGAGTGTCGGGGTTCCACGAGGTTGCCATGAGGTTGTAATGTACACCATAACGGATGTGAATTGTTTGAAGCTAGGTTGATCAATTCAAAATGGATGGAGTTTTTCAGTTAGTGAAGAAATGGGTGGTGGGTGAGAAACTTTACCTCATGTTCAATTCGTTCCACCTCTTCAATACCCTTGTTCTGTCTAGTGGTTGGGAGATGTGGACCGAATTTTGCTTGCCCTAGATCGCGTGCGACTTTATCCAAATTGACTAGTCGTTTGAAGATTGGAAGATATTTATCTGCGTCGTGCGCATCAAGTGGGACTGTCCCAGGCTCTACAGGTGGCTGGTCCCATCCAGAGGCTAGGTATCCGAGGGAGAAAAACATACGGCCGTTGAATATATCTTTCTCTTCAGGTTCTAGGTTGGTCCAAGTTGTCCCTAAGTATTGGTTGCGCTCTTTGAACCCTTCTTGGGTATTCCTTGGTGGCACTGTCATAGAGGGTAGTCATGAGTGAAAGTTTGCAAAATGAGGACTCAATGCTTACTCACTGTTTGTGTTAGAACTTTCAACGCTATACTTCAGAAAATTTTGATAAATGTTTCGTTTGGTTCTGATACTCACTTCATGCCTGCCATTAGTAGTAGGTTGACGTAAGGTATGTATAAGTTATTTCGAGTGAAGAAACATGAAGAGTTGTTACAAAGGTTCAGACTGACAGAAATTCGTTTACTGTCCTTTCGCTGCATTTGGCTGCTAATGCAAGCAATTTCTTGGAACGCCGGTACATGAACTGAAGATTCTTCAATTCTTTTTGAATATCAGATGGGATGCGATTGTGAGTTTTGCGTCCAGAGGCTGAAAGGAGTTCATTGATTGTGTAAATGTCCAAGTCGAGATCGTTGTAGTTTTCAAGTGTGATTTGGTGATTGAGCCTGGCATTTGATGAGGGGTGACAAGTCTGTGTTCGTGGCCGTTTGGCTGGTTGACCTTGATCCTCTTCATCGTCTTCATCTTGATCCAGCCGAGCACTTGCATCCTCTGGTGAATCTTCAGATTGGTCTGACGATGTCGACGAGGTGTTGTCGTGGTCAGGCCTTTCAGCGGGCTGATGTCTGCGGTTAGTGGATCGATTGGTGTTTTTATTAGTGGATTGATTGGCACGCAAAGGAGGAGCAGGTGCAGGTGTCTTTCTCTTGGTGTGAGTGACTCGATTTTTCCGCTTCCGGGTTGGGGTCTTTGCCATGGTATAACAATCGGTGTGATGCTTTCAAGTCGAAGGCGGGGTGGTCAATGAGATGAGCGATGATGTGGATCGATGAATGTCTGGTTGTGACGTTATGGTGGTATCACCTGGGTGGTATTATTACTCAGTATTATTACATGTGATGGGGATGAGGATTACATGTGGAGAGGTGATGGGACGATGAGAGGTGTGTGAAATGTGTGAAATAGCGGGAATAATGTCTAAACAAGGTGTGAAGGGGTGTGAGAGATGTTTTGTACGTGAGTAACGAAGTGGGACTTGAAGCCTGGGAAGTTACTGAAAGATGCATCCTAGCATCCTAGGATGCATCTGCGCGCTTGGCTACGGATCCACTGCGAGGATACGTCTACTAGTATCCTCGGGTCGGGTCCGAGATTCAAGTGTCCACGAGGTGCATTTTCTTCCAAAAATACCTGATCTTGTCCTCATGCTCCTATTGTAGGGGTCTTTTTGAATGATGACAAGTGGTATTCTTTTGCTCTTTCTTATACATCCCCTTACCCTTGATCAACCCCTTCTCAGTGGACCACTTATTGGAATCTCAGATTCCTGGAAGGTTCACACAACACATATATCAGTCAGTATTAGATAGGTTAAAATGTTAGAACTGGAGGATATTGATGGGATATGAGTTGTGTAAGATCTAAAAGATTGCAATGAAGAATGAAGAAAAGAAAACTTTCAGAATCTGAGAAGGTTAATAAACTAGAACTGTTGATTTGCTTATCATGGCATAACAGAAACACCAACCAATCACTAAGGTTGGTGATTTGATGAAATATGACAATATGAAACAAGGGAAAATGTGAATGAATCAAATGTGTGTATGTAGAATTTGAATTTGGATGATTGATTGAGGTGAGGGGCAAAGGTAACTTTTGACCTTGAAAACAGCCTTAAGGCTCTTTTTCAAAATTAAACAGCTTTCAATCAAAAGCTGTCTTTGGCTTGGGTGGGACTTTTGGCCAAAAGTCAGTTTTGGGTTCCAGCCAAATGGGCCCTAAACATGGTGACAGTCTCTAACCAGCACAAGGACAGGTAGGAGGCCTTGAAGCTGTTATATGGAGTTGGACACGATGTTAGGTGAGGTTTAAGGGGCTTAGATAAGCTTAGTCATGCCCTGCCACACCAGAGGACCCTAGTAGCCATATCACAGACCGCCATATTAAGAATATGAACCTTTTGGTTTTTGAAACAGAGACTTGAAAGTTTATGTGTACACGTAGGCACACAAAAGCTACAGGTTTTTTGATTTTTCACAAAAAGGACGATTTTTTTTACAAATTGCTTCACAAGCATTTATTAAACATACAATATTGCCCTTTGGAGATAGTTAGAGCACAAGATTAGCATCTTGTCTATCAGATGAGGTATGACAAATAGTTTTGAGTGCAAAGAAAAACTAATCCAACTGGCCAATCACCAAGGGGTGGATCCACCCTTGGCTGTGATGACAACTTGAATCTGCTCAGGCATTGAGGCAGCTAGACATTCCAGTTTCTCAGTAAGTACACTCTCCCATGCCTCCAACACATTAGTCTTCATAAAATCTAAGTTCTTGATTGTATGTTTGGTTGAAATCTTGGATTTCATGATGGACCAAAGATTTTCAATTGGGTTCAGATCTGGTGACTGTGCTGGCCACTTTAACTTCAAAATACCCTCTTTCTCACACTACTTTGAACTGAGTTGAGAGCAATGGACTGGGGCTCCATCCTCCATCAAAATTAGATCATTGTTATTGGAGTAGTTGTGTATAAAAGGGCCAAGTAATTTTTCATACACTTTCTTAATAAAGTTTTCTGAATTTCAATGCTTAGGCTCCATTATGCTGAGCTCAAGCTTGTGTCCAGGAATGAATCCACCCCAGACCATCACTGAACTATGGCCTGAGTTGAAAGAGGGCTCCAAACAGTATGTTCCATGCTTTTCAGCCACTTCTTGCCACACACAAACTTTTCAATATTGCTTTCCAATCTCAAAGGTGGATTCATTGGTCCAAATGACTCATTTCCAATAATCTGCTGTCCATGCCACATACTGTTTTGCAAACTCATGATGTGCCACTTTATATTTAGCACTCAAAAAGGGCTTGACTATTGCTACTCTTGAGTTGTAACCAAGGGATTTCAGAACAAGCAAAATTGTAGTAGCACTTGCTTTTGTTGCAGATCCCTGGACTAGCTCACGCATGGGGATAACATCTGATATCATGCTCAAGATGTTGGAGATTGCAATCCGTCAGCAGAGATGGTTGGCCAGAGGGTTTGTGGCCTTAAATTTTGCAAGGACAGATGGGACGGTGTTGACTGCCCACCCTGGAGTTTGGCTGATATTTACATTTCTCTTCTTTGCTAGGTGCATTCCAACCATATGGTTTTTAAGATTGGATGGTAAAGGCTTCATCTCAACAATTTGAGAGGTAATGATTGACATGTTTGACCAGACAATTGGTAAACAACAAACCTCAAAAATTAAAAAATTAAAACCAAAAAACTGTAGGGCCTGTTCAGCTGAAACCTAAAAACGGTTTTTGTCCAGATATACAGCTGTTTCAAGAAAGATTGACCACTTTTTTTGAAAAAAGTTGTCGCCGCAGCGGGCAAAATCAGAGCAAAATCTCGTTTACAGGTTTTGATTTCTTTGTATTTGTTCCAATTAGCAGAGAAACCAAATTGAGTGAGAGACAATACCCGAGTTTTGCACCGCAACGGAATTTTCAAAAAAAATCAATCTTTGTTGAAATGGCTGTACCACCAAATCCGAAAACTGTTTCACACACTTTTTCCTTGCGAGCTCGCCTTTCCAGGGCACCCCCGAACTTGCAAAGGTCAAAAGCGCCCCGCAAGAATCAGACTTGTGTCAAGTCAGCAGAAAGAATCAACTTCGAGCCCAAACTTAACAAAGTCCCTCGCCAACGGCCCGAGGCTCGAGCGAGGGACTTACCTCAAAAAGAGGAAAGCTCGCTTGAGAAGTAGCCTGTATTTTCTCAAAATATGCTACATCTCAATTACAAAAAAACAGGTCATTAATAGCCGTGTTCAAACATGACCCGGTTGCCCAAAGACCCGGTACACCCAGTTGAATTTTGGACTGGGTCTACCGGGAACGTGGTGACCAAAAATGTAAATCTTTTCACTCTCTCATCCTCAACAAGCCACCATGCCACGTACAAAGAAATCAAAGAAACCCCCTCCTAACTCCACCAATTCACCCGATTCCCGCCAGCATACAGCTATACCCATACCGATCATCAACACTCCAAACGAAGCTCTTCTCAACACGGTATCCAGTAATATCACGGCCGGTTCCGTTTTGTCTTCTTTTCAAGGTTCTCCCTCTGCTTCCCTCTCTCAAGCCGACTTTATCCGATTGGGGCAGGCTTTGGCGAGGTCAGCAACACCAGCACATTTCATCCCAGCTTCGCCTCAAGGATTGATAGCTTTCCATCAAGCCCACTTGAATTCCGGTCCGGTCACACCAGCTGGATCTCAACCGACCGTAGTCACGCCCAACAACTCGATGACGGAATCTCCAGCTGCAAAAAGAGCACGCGGACGACCGAAGAAAATTGAACCTCAAGAAGAGAAGCCGGTTCAATCCTCGTGGTTCATGGAGGGAGAAGATGGCTGTTCCGACATGGACATAGTGGCATTGTGGTGTGCTGAAGACAATAACTTCAATCGATGGAAATCCGGAATTCCAAGCAAGATTGCTAACGCTGGAGTTTTAAGTGAGTATATGGCCAAGAAAAATCGTCCGGGTCGTCCACCAAGAGAGTGCAACAAAAAGGTATGTATGCATTTTACTCTCTTGTATTCAGCTGTTGATTACTGATTGTCGTTTTTGTGGATCGTCTTTCATTCAGATTGCATGGCTTGAAGAGAAATTTAAGAAGGCTTTTGGAGTAGTCAACTCAACTGGCCAGGGTATTCTCGACAATGAAGATTACCGGCAAGAGCTCAAAGATATGGATTTGTTGTCGACTACTGTCAACAGTGATGGCGAAGAGGAGTGGATTGGCAAGACATGTCAAAACTCACAAGCCAGGGGCCGTTACCAAGCTCCTAAACATGGAACTCCTTTAGGTATGTGTATTGGTTTTGTCATAGACCCGTGCAGAATTGTAGTTCTGATAAAGTGTTTGGTTGTTGTAGAGAAAGCCCTAGCAATATGCCCTTGGTATTGCGTATTGGAGAGTACGATGCTTGAACGATCGAATATCATACCTGAAGCAACTCACGATACCCTTGGAAACACCTCCTTAAACTCGATTAATTCGAATTTAACTTTACAAGACTCCAACAATGAAGTCAAAGAAAGTGACGAGGACCATTCGGATACGCAATCGAATCAAAATGCTGTGGTGTCAGATGTGGAGGATGTTGAAGATAAAATTAAGCTTGATGTTCTGAAGGAATTGAATATTACAGTTCCTCAAAGACATAACAAGAGTAAGTTTTTTAAATACATATGGTGGTCAGGGTTTAATTTTGATGTATGGTTGCTTTCTTTGCAGGAATGAGACGAGAATCGAGGAACGGAAGTGTTCCTCGAGACCCTCTTGGCCTTCAAACGCTTATAACAAATTTTTTGCCGTCAAAAGCTGAACGACAAGCTGATGCCAAGGCAGAAAGAAAAAAAGAAAAAAAACAAGCTCAACTAACTGCCAACATAGCCCTAGCTATCGCCACCATGTCATGCAATCAAAAGGAAGATATTGAGTTGAAGAGATCTCAACTTCGAGGTGATTCAGTTACAAAATTCATGGGAATGGGGGACACTTTCGAGGAAGCTTTCAGAAAAGCCTCCTTGATGTATCCTGAGCCTCGACCAACTCCAACTCAAGAGTTTGTTCAAGGTAGTACTAAAGACCTTGCCGAACAAGATGAACCAGATGACTCTGACAGGTCATCTGAACAAGATTCCGATCAGGTCATCTGAACAAGATTCCGATGATAACAGTTCCGCTGAATCTGTGTATTGACCCTCCCAATGTAGGTCTTATCATAGGTATTTTAATAAAATAGTTTTGAAATAAAATTGATTTCGATTGTCTTTTTTTACAGTATTAAGTTTTTTTTAAAATAAATTACAGTATTAAAAAATTAAAAAAAAATTGAATCTCTCGATTTGTGTGTGCTCTTGTTGTGGTTTAGCTCAATTTATTTTTTGATTGATGACTTGCAATTCATCTTCTGTTTGATCAACTGAAAGCACACCAGTGAGAAAGAAACATCTTATGTTTGTTCAACTGAGAGCATACCTGTGAGAAAAATATGGATTTCATATAGCATATTGCAATCCAATTGCCTTTCATAAGAGAGGCAAAATGTGCGATTTAAACCAAAATAATTTGAACATAAAGTCAAAAAAGGGAACCAAGCGATGGTGTCACTTGTGATTCAAATGAGAATTCAATTTCATTTCACAAGAGATTACAAACCATGATATTTAAAAAAACAAAAACAAGAATCATACCCAAAAAAAAGGAAATAAATAGTTTTCCTATATCAGTGTCAGGAAACCTCAAACAAGAATCAAACAATAAAAAGTAAAGAAAAAGTGTGAAAAAATTTCTTCTGAAAATCTTATGAGGCCATTCTAAACATCTAGTCCACCAAATTAATTCATGGACGCTAAGTATTCCTGAAATAATCCATCACGTCTTTGATCACCTGCACGCGTGTTGCCCATAGCTGCATACGCCTCTTCTTCGTCAGTTGGAGAGAGCTCTCGATGAAGGTTCCAATCTTCTGGCATACCTGACACCCACTGATCTTCATGAATGATAGTGAAGTTGTGCACCACACAACATGCGGCCAGCCACTTGCTTAGCCGCAGAGCAGATCGTGGACCCCGTATGACCACACGCGCCTCTTTACAGGACTGAGTCCTACCTTTCCACATGCCGTTGGTGTGTTCGGATACTATTCAAGCCATACTCAACTCAAAGTTGAAGTGTCGATGTGCGCGATCCAGCGGCCGATTTCTTGGCTTCTTGAAAGCCGGGACGATCCGCTTGGAAGAGCTGTAGCCGGAGTCAGCTAACAGGTATTCGCCTGGACTAAAGTAAGTTTCTATATTTTTGTAAAACTGAATGACATATTAATCAGTTGTCTGAAAATAAACGTAAAAGTGAAAAAGCAAAGAATTTGAAAAATTATAAACACTTACCTCGGTGGATTTGAGGACTCTTTGATCGTGGGCAGTCCCACACCATCCATGATGAGCATACAAGATCCTTCTACGATGATCGCAGATGATCAACGAATTCACCGCGTAAAAAGACTTTTGGCAATAATAGTCCTCGCCATTCTTCTGAGGTGCGTAAGCTAGAGCTATGAGGGTTCCATCAATGAAACCTACACAGTTCTTGAAAAATGAATTAGAACCTATCTCAGCACTGATATCTGCTCGTTCTTCAGGTGTTGGCCACTTCACATATGTCGATTCTAATGCCACAAGTGCCTCAATACATCGGTTTGTATAATTTTCTACACTCCCTTCTGAAGAACGATATCAGTACCCAATAAATCCAAGCCAACATCTTATGAAACTCACCTGCCATTTTAAATAATTCAGCGATTATTTGACACTGACCCCCATTACCAGAAAGGCCAAAGTTGGCCATTGCTACCAAGAGTTGCCATGCGACCGGAGCCTGAGGACAATTCGAGTTGTTATGGAAGACCGGATTGTCGGCAATCTTGTGTACGAGGGCCATGAAGGTGTCCTTTGACATCCGAGCCTAGAAGACAGTCGCCACGCTCAAAGAACCCAATCAGTAAACGTGAAACCTGAGACAAGAATAGATCGTTTACATACCACAACGCCCCACCGCCGATCAGATGCATCAAACCATGCATCGAAGCATTCCTGCTTCTTACGACGGTTCAAAAGCGAACGGTGCCTAGGAACCAGGTACCGTTTCTTTTGAGCGAGGTCTAATCCAAAGGCAACGATCGCAAGAGTCCCTTTGTCCTCCGTGTAACGACGTTTGTTTGATTTACGGACCGAAGCTAAATGCGAAATGTTGCCTAATAGTAAGTGACAAGCCATCAGGAGGAGATGGTCTTGTTCACTAGTATCTTCATCTGAGTTGTGCTGATCGAGGATTATTACTGCTGCCAATATCGTAGTGAAATCGGTGGGGTTCTTGCGAGATCGGTGATAAGTGAGGCCCAAAGACACTACTTGAAGTGCAAAGAAACACTTCAAGCAGGCCAAGACGTCGGTACGAAGGGTGGAGTTGGGCATTGGTGGTGGTAGAGTGTTGAGAGGAAGAGTTCGGTGGTGGCCGAGGGAGGATCGAGTGGTGGAGTTCAACAGTGGTAAGGGGTCTCATATCTGGGTCTTTGAGGTCTGAAACTTGACTTTTCAACCCGGTAGACCCAGTACCGCCAAAAATTCAACTGGGTGTACCGGGTCTTTGGGCAACCGGGTCATGTTTGAACACGGCTAATGACCTTTTGGAGAAAAGAAAAGAAATGACGGCCAAAAGGACCTACATACGCTCCAACTTCGAGCCAATCCATCCGTGGCCTGGAAGTCCCGTTCTGTGGAGGTTTAAAGTAAGTCCTTTGCTGAGTGGTTAAGCTCTATGTACTAGTGCTATGTGCTTATATCTGCTGCAGGTTTCAGCAAAATGGGTTTTTGAAATTCTTTGGTACAATTTACCACTTTCTGCCGCCGCAGCTGTTTTTTACTTTGGTTTGGGACATCAGATCAACTTTCACTCAAATCTCCACTTCCAGGCCACGGATGGATTTGCTTGAAGTTGGAGCTTATGTAGTTCCTTTCAGCAGTCATTTCTTTTCTTTTCTCAAAAAGGTCATTAATGACTTGTTTTTTTCTTATCGAGTTGTAACGTATTTTGAGGAAATACAGGCTACTTCTCAAGCAAGATTTCCTGTTTTCGAGGTAAGTCCCTCGCTCGAGCCTCGGGCCGTTGGCGAGGGACTTTGTTAAGTTTGCTTCGAGCCCCTCACATCTGAGGTCAGCTTTCCTCTGCCGTGTCTGTCACAGATCTGATCATCCTGACCGTAAATTTGTGTGTTCACCAGTCAGCCCCATCATCTGTGCACCCCGTTCAAGTGGCCTCTCCGTGGCCAGCTGTGTATGTACCCATGCGGGAATGCCGTTTGTCGAATTGTCGATAATAATATGGTTTGTATGTGCACGGTTGACAATCTTCCTCCTCACATGTATAGTCTACAACATCTCGCTTCCATAGTTTTACGCATACTTGCAGTGCAGCTGTGATAGTAAAGGGATAACTCTTCAAAGAACCCCTTGCAATAGCTAAACAATCAACTCACTTCAATCGTAGCCTACAATTAGCTTTGAATTTGTTGAGTGGACCATCTATCAGCCGAAGGTTTGTCAATCTTATCTATCGGTTGGGTTTTACCCCCCATCTCTTGATTATCGTTAGTTTCAAGTCGACCATGTGGTTTTACATATTATGTAGGTGTAACTTTTTCCCAAACAAACCCGGCTCCTGTTGCATTGCGCCTGCTTGGTAACTACACCTACTACACCCCAATCCAAAGACGTGCAGTGCGGTATAAACAAGTGACCGACATTCCTAAGCTCCATACCAGAACTCCAAACTCCTGGTCGTATCAAATCTCTAAAGGACGGTGAGCAGTTCGGACCGTCTATTTTAAACCGTGGTACGAGGATCTTCAATATCCCGGAGCTGGTGACGTCTGACTTAAGCTTCAAATCACAATAGGAGTCATCCTTGTCACGCCCCATCTGCACGCTTTTCCGACTTGGTTTTCACTTCAAGAGAAATCTAAAGGGTTGTCTGAACGTATGGTCATGAATTTTTGACCAAATCAAATCTTTCAACTTATCTGTCACTGAGGGAGATCAACTCACCTGTGAAATTCTGTGACTCGGGAATCAATTCCGAAAGGCCTTAGTGTTATCTCAAAAGGTGAAACTTGAAAAACAGACACTTAGAATTACTCAAGCGCTTAGTTCATACGTTAAATTGGGCACTCATTAAGTTTCAAGATGAGTGATTCTGTCTCTTTGGCCACGACCTCCTTTTCAACGGTTCGTGGTCACCAAAGTGGTACGATGCTCGCCAGCCCACCTGTAAGTTTGTTATTTATTTGCTCTTTGAACTCATAATCCGATCCAGATAATGAACATGAGATTCTTGTTGCTATCAGATGTTTTCAGACTTGAGTCGTCAAGAATTGGAGCGACTCAGAACAGCCCTCCAGACAGAATCGACGAGCTTTGAGGTGAGTTGGATCTCAAAGCGAATCTGATCCTTTGTTTATATATGTTCAATAACTGTCGACAATCAATATTCATTGTGTGATCATAGCACCTTCCTCGACTTCTTCCGGACCTCACACTCTCAGATAAGA
The DNA here is from genome assembly GCA_022264835.1 of Melampsora americana. NCBI lineage: Eukaryota > Fungi > Basidiomycota > Pucciniomycetes > Pucciniales > Melampsoraceae > Melampsora > Melampsora americana. Next base: position 842,620 of record JAIFHY010000023.1, on the reverse strand, counting down.
ATCCGAATCAACTTGCATTTCGATGTGTCAAGATAGTCAAGAAGTCACCCCGAAGATCACTAATCCCTCAAACAGATTGGCTCAAGCTGATTGCTGATGGTAACGAAGATCTCCCATCAGAATCCATCGCACAGGATGATTCTCTCCAGAAGACAACAAAACTCAATTCGCATGATCAAAGTCAGACCGCTGAGCAACAAATCACAAGCATTGAAAGTGATGAAAAAGATGCACCTCGTGATCGACGGCACACGATTCACAATGTTACGAAAATCGATTGTTTGGATGAAAAAAACTTGGACTCATGAATCCGTCACCTTGAAATTCCACTTTTGGCCAAACAGCATATACCACATTATCAAAGTTTCACGCCCAATCCCAACCATGCCTCAATTATACCTTTACACACCTTTATTTGACTCGGACATCATGACAGTTTGATAAATTTCTAACATTGTGACTTTTTTTCTTTATCTTTTTAACGAAAAACCCTTCTAGAGATATTTTCTCATCATGAATATATTGCACTTGCTCAAACAAAATGTTCAAAGAAAAAAATGTAGATTTGAATGACTATGATGTAGCTTCAACGATTTTACTTTTATTTTAAATTTTTATATCATGATCATATCACGTTTCTGATGAATATGATTGGAAAACATATATCTTCTTTCAGCTTGTAACTCATTGGCCTATCTTCAAATGGTAAGATTGTTGAATGATAGAGGACACGAAAAATATATTTCCACTTGTACACATTTTCTATCCTTGAAGCTGAGTTCATCTCCATGAATTTCAAAATGAACCAATTCGCATGTAACTCAAGCAAATTATCATGGTAATGCCCTTGCTTAACTATCTCACTACCTGGCAAGGTCAAAACGTCAAAAACATGATGATAAAATCATGTTCAAAAGAATAAATTCCGGATCTAGAGAAATGTACACCGGATCAGTGATTGAAGCGAGCGATGTCCTTCAACAAAAAAAGAAAAATAGCAGATCAGATGAAAGCTTGACTAAGGCCTCAGGCAGGTGTAGTCTTCACAGGAAAGTCCTTCACAATTTTGACCATCAAAGCTAGATTGAAGGAAATTCGTGTTTCAATTATTGTTACCAATCCTGCAACAAGAAGGAGAACGAGAACGGATCCTTTGACGGGATCCACGATCATCAGAATTTTGCCTTTGATCTCTAACAATGTGATCAATGTTTTGATTGATTCTATCAATTCTTTCTTCTCCAGATCTGATAGATTGATTCCTTCTAATTTCATCATTCCTATCTTGTTCATATCTATGATGATGTGAACCACGATCATCAAGTCCTTGCCTTTGATCTCTGACAATGTGATCAATATTTTGATTAATTCTATCAATTCTTTCTTCTCCAGATCTGATAGATTGATTCCTTCTAATTTCATCATTCCTATCTTGTTCAGATCTATGATGATGTGAACCACGATCATCAGGTCCTTGCCTTTGATCTCTCAGATCATGACCGATATTTTGATTGATTCTATCAATTCTTTCTTGCTCAGCTCTGAGTTGATGATCTCCTCCTCCACCATGATGAAGATCATGAAGATGTTGGTCCAGATTACGATCATAATATTCTTCATTAATCTTTTCTTGTTCTCTTTCTTCTCTAAAATTCATTGGATTCCCTCTTGAAAGCTCTATTGCTCTTTGTTCTGAAAGTCTTTGAATTTCTAATTGCATATTTCTATCATTTGCATATTCTTCTTCCATCTATATTACAATTTTATTCATTCTTCATCAGTCATTGGTCTGTAAGATTGAACTGAATGATTTTTTATCCATTCTGCCGACTACTCACCCTCCACTGTTCTTCCCTCTGTCAATCATAATCAAATTCAAAAAAGTGTCATCATTTTCGGAAAAATGAATGTCAATTCTTCGGTTACTCCCTCAGACCGATACTATCTTTGACTTTATAATCAGGTCAAATCATGTTAGCAAAAATCTAATTACCTCTCTTTCCAATCTTTCCATCTCACGTCTATCATTTTCCAAAAGTCTTAACCTAAGTACCTATTTTAAACCCACCCAAAAAAGTTCAAATCATTTCGAATAAGTTAAAAAATCACTTTCAATCCTCTTTAAAATCATCTTAGTTTTCTGAAATCAAATTTCATACACACAGCAGTATCTGTACGTCTACGAGCTTGTCTATAAGATTTGATAGCTTTTTGAAACTTTCCTTCAAGATATTCTAATTCTTTTTCTTCTTCTGTTTGACTTACCCTACACAGATTGAGCCAAAAAACCAATGTATTGATTGTGGGTGTTTTTTTGAGTATCGTTCATTCAAAATTTTTTATCAATTTTTCTTCTTTATGTATCTTCAAAATTCATTTAAATAAATGAATGAAAAAAAAATCACATACCAAATCTTTGCACTTGGTTGATAAATTGATGGGTATAACCTTTTAGGAGTAATTAAAGGCATTTATAAATCGATCAATTTAAAAATAAGAAATTTCAAATTCTGATGATTTAGAAGAAGAAAAAGAAAGATCACTTTAAGAGAAAAATCTATTGATGAATTTCCAAAATTCAAAAGTAAAAAAACGAAAAAAGAAAAAGAAAAAGAGAAATCAAACACTTTAAACTGTTTTAAAGAAATCATATTGACGCAGTTTTTTTTTTTCCAAAGATAAGAAGTGTATCATCGACGAAGAAGAAAAAAAAGGGAAAAGGTTCAAGTGAAGTAAGAATTTCAGTATCTTGAGTAATTTATTCATCACTCAAAGTTTGAAATCATGAATTTCAATCATTAACATCAATGTCAATTCATGATTTTCTATCACCATACGCTTCTCATCTGATCAATCTTAACCGTTTGTTTCTTTTACCTGCTTCTCTTCTTTTATTAATCAGTTTATAAATCCTAATTTTTAACAAATCATCATATTTCAAGATAAGAATCCTTCAATTCACTCCTACTTAATTCTACTTATTCAAATCACTCATCCAAAGTTTTGATTTTTATACAAAAAGTACACATTTAAATTTCTGAATGATGTTTTTATCAAAATGAGTGTATATCAATTAAATTACGGGATCAATCCTAAAAGTAAAAAATAATCATCATAAATATTTTTAAGAAAGCTTTTGTTACTTCTTGGAAAATTCTGAACTCTTAGATTTCATGAATGAAAGGTAAGGTAAAAGAAAAAAAATCAAATTATAATTCAAATTCAATTAATTTCAATCTTGATTCTTGAATTATTTAAAACCAATGAAAAATTTCATACTTTTTTTTCTTAAAAAAAACAAGATCATGTTTTTTTTTAAATTTGATCAAAAATATAATTTCTATCATGATTTCGATCAAGAATGAAAAAACCCATTGATTTGAATTTTTAACCCCAACAAATCATTTCAACATTAAATTATCTTCTACTTCTAATTTATTCCTAACCTTTTCAAGAGGCTCATAAGGATCATGAATGGCTTTCATCTAATAAGTCAGTTGGAATTGCTAAAAGGTTATCATCATTTCTCATTCTAGGAAACTAAGTATACAAAATTTAAAGAAACTTTTTTTTCCATCGGTATAAAAAGACCCGCTTAGAATGATAGTAATAAAGAGTGAGCTTGGATGAAGTTCAGAAATGAAATAAGATCATAAACCAAATCATGAATTGAAAATTTGACTTTACGCTCAAAAACTTCAACATTTGTTTTATATCATCATCATCATCTTTTCAAACTAAGTTGAACCAAAAACTCATCCCGAACTTTGAAGATGAACATTGAAATGAATCACTTCAACTGAGTTTTTGAATTCCAAAACAAAAGATTAAGAAATTCTTTTGATCTTCATTCAACTATTCTTAATCAGATCATTAAGTTGAGATCTCAAAAACTCAATGACTAACTTCTCATGAATTTGATTCTAATCCATCACTACATTTTCAATCAATTTGAATTCTTACAAATCAGTTCTTTTCAAACAAAACTATACAAACTCATAATCTCAAACAAGAAAAAAAAATCATTGATTGATTGATTGATCTACAACATAACTTATAAAAATTACTCAAATTCAATCCCATAAACCATCCTCTTTATTTCTTTAAAAAAATCAAATTCAAAACAAAACATCATCATCATCACCATCATTTTTTTAAAAAGATATCAAAATCCAAAAAACCCCTTTCAGAAAAAAAAAATTCTTTGCATCAATTCTTCAATCTAATCCTCTCCTTTTTTTTGTTCAAACCATTTCATCTTTTACAAAAAAAAATTAAATTTGCTTCAATCCAATCCAATCTTTTTCTTTTGATCTATGTTCCAAAAAAAAAGAAGTCAAATCTAATTCTTTTTTTTGTATATTCATTCATATAACCCAATTTCTTTTTTGTCAAAACTAATCATCTAATTCTCTACACTTATTCAAACCACCTAAACTAGAAAAAATACCCAAATTAGATCAAATCAAATCAGTTTAGATTAGATTAGATTAGATGATTATTTATTTTTTTGAAAAAGAATCGAAGAAATGAAGAAATAATCAAAAGACTCACTCTCTCTCTCTCTCTCTCTTACACATCTGAAAATTTAAATCTTTCAAACTTGATGTTGATCCTTTGATTTTAATTTCAATTTCAATATTCAACTTTGATTATTAATCAAATCTTTTGACTTAAAAAACTCATCTTGATCTTTTCTATTTCCATTATGATCTCTTCCTTTGTTTTGGAAAAAAACAACCCTATCAATCAATCAATCACTCATCATCATCATCTTCATCTTCATCATCTTCATCATCATCTTCATCATCACAAGTTTCTTCTTTGAATTGAATTTCATTTTCCTTCAAATTTCTTCTCTCCTCTCTTTTACCATCTTTCATCAATTTATCAAATTCACTTCTCTTTTACTCCAAAAACTTCCTCAAACCTGATCACGTCTCCCTTATCCAAAACTCTCAATTTCAAAAGAACAATGTATCAGATAAGTAGATCCATCTGAAAAAAGTCATTTCCTCATCTTCGTCAAATCTAGAATTCTCATAATATATAAAATGTCATCAATTCAAACCAAACCACAAACCAAAAACTATGTTTTTCAAAAGATCATGTATTCATCTCACATCCATCATCATTTCTTCAACATCATTCATCAACATGCGAATAAGCTGAGCAAGCACAACTAAATCACAGAAAGAAAGAAAGAAAAAAAACACAATCGTTTTTTTCTTTTGTTTGTTTGGGAGGTTTGAACGACTATGCAGGATCAAAGTCTAAGTAAAACGAGAGCAAAAAAAAAGAGAAACAGAACAGAACAGAAGCAGATTCGTGTGATAGAGACTGAGTACTGAGAAAATCAAGACACAGTTAGAGGTTTGGATTCGCAAGTGATCCGTGTGAGGTGGGTTAGAAGAATTAAAAAAAGTTTATTGAAGTAAAGTGGTCTCGACAATGATACCAGTGACTCGGTAAGGGTCAATGTTAGAAGCAGGCTATAAGTGTAAAATCCAAGTCAGTCTTGGCAAATTCAGAAGAACAATCAAATTCTCGAAAACTACTCACTCGTCGGTCTTCGAGATAACCTTGACCGGTAGCTTGAACGTGCCTTGGAATTCGGATCGAGGCACCACGGTGGGCAACACCGGAGCTGAAGCTTCCGATATGACCGGTCTCATGACGACCAGTAAGTCTCATGTCATTGCTAGAAGGCAGACAGTAGAATCAATCAACACCAAGTACAGCAATCAAGCAGATCGCGCAATCACTCACTCTTCACCATAGACAGCAATGTGCTCATTGTGCCTCTTGCCAAGCTTCTCAATGTATTCGTGGATAGCCTTGATACCACCTGGTTGACGAGTGGCTTCGGTAGAGTAATTGGTGTGGGCACCAGCTCCATTCCAATCTCCTTTCAAAGGTTTGGGGTGGAAGGAGACCTTGATTCCCCACTCCTCGGTAACACGATGGAGGAGGACTGTGACAAAGATCGGTTTAACAATCTAGCAAAGCAGAAGGATGATGGAGATGGGAGCTTACATCTGGACATGGTTAAATGATCACCCATGTCAATTCCCTCACAGGGACCGACCTGGTATTCCCATTGGGAAGGCATGACCTCAGCATTAACACCAGAGATTGTCACACCAGCGTAAAGGCAGCAGCGATAGTGAGCCTCGACAATATCTCGGGCGAAAACTCGTCCAGTGCCTTAAAACCCAATCAACCCATCAGCTCAACACTCGAGAACAATGTAGTGTTGTAGGCTTGCTTGTCACTTACCTACACCACAGTAATAAGGTCCCTGAGGTCCTGGGAACCCGCCCTTTGGCCATCCGTAGGGCGAAGTTCCATCTGCATCAAAGAGTGTGTACTCCTGTTCGATTCCAAACCAAGGCTTGTGAACAGCGGCAGCGTCCATGGCCTTCTTACAAGCATATCTAAAGTGAAGATGTTGATGAATCGGTTCAAGAGATCGATTAGGTGAAAAAGCCTTGAGAATGTATTCTACACAATCAGAGAGAGAGAAGATCGTACCGAAAGTTGGTTTTGTTTGGGGAACCATCAGCGTTGTAGCACTCGGCTAATACAAGCACATTTTTTCCGCCACGGAACGGATCTTTGAAAACGGCTGCCGGTCTTAAGAACACATCCGAATCGGTACCAGCAGCCTAAGCAGCAAGAGTGAAGGGTGAGTTGAATCCAAGAAGAGAGATTAGGCTTAAAACTGACTTGATTAGTAGATGATCCATCAAAGTTCCATTCTTTGCAATCCGCAACCGTTACTTGACCCGAAGCAGGAAGGTCCATAGTCTGATGAAGGAGAGTGATAAAGAAAGATGAAGAAAGATGAGATGAGAATGAGATATGAAGTGGGATGAGAGTGAGAAAGGACACATACAGTGGTTTTACAACGAAGACCACCATCTCCATCGATCCAAACATACTCAGCTTGAACAAGGTTATCAGGTTGAGGAAGTTGAAGATACTTGGCCAAATGAGCCGGAGCAGAATTGGTTGGGTTAATCGACATTTTTCAAAGATAAGATCAGATGAAGGTTTGAAAAAAGTCTTTCTTTTTTTTGGTAAAGTGATGTAAGTGAAGTGTAGTAAAAGTGGAAATCAATCAAAATGGTAAAGAGTCAGAAAAGGAATTGAGAAGTTGTATTGTAAATCGAAGTTTGGGGAAATTCGTAAGTCGGATGAACCAAAAAACTTTTTTAAATTTAAACCCATCTTCATTTACTAAATTCTCATCGGGACCGGGGGAATGAACGGATACGGCGTGTTTGGAACGACGTGTAAAACTGATCAACTGTTGATTGGAAACTACAAATCATTTTTAAATCCTCATCGCCTCAATCATTTCTCCACTTACAACTCACCTTCATTCAATCAAGTCTCACCATTCTACTGTACTATCCAAATCTCAATCTGAACTCTTAACGTGTAGGATGATTCATCACGCTTTTCATTTTCAGCCATTTCAATACCATTTCGATCGATTGTATTCTAAAAAGTCTTGTATTATGATGAGGGTCCATTCTACTTTTAGATTTATGTAAAATCGATTGTGTATACTCATTCTTCCAAAACCCCGGTTCATATTCAAATCTGAATTAGATTTCGATTCGAGTTTGCTGTGTGTTTTGTACTTACATACTTGGAGTTGAGCACACTTGAACCCGAAGCTGTGCATACATAACGGTCAAGTTCAGAAGATGTCTGGGTAAGTATCAAGATCCGAAGAAGTGTGAATGGATCTCTATGTAGCTTCGGATTTCCTTCTCCAAATCCATCAATCAATCATTCAAAAAGAGCAATTCATTTCAAAAGATGATAATGTACTCAAACACCCAAACCATCAGTTCAGATGAAATGAAATGAAGAATGAGTACAAACCAACTCATTGAATTGATTAACCATTCATTCTTGATCTTCTAAACTACACATTCCTTTCTCATTCTTTTCATCTCATCTCATCTCAACCAACACTAAACTCAATTCATGATAAAGTAAATGTAGATGATTAGATCACCCTTTGTTGGTTTTATGTACCATTTCAAGAATCTCATTTTTTGACACTCCTACTCTATAGGACCTGAAGTATGAGAATGAGAAGTAGGATTAGATGGTTTATCATTCATGTATCACTTGGGATTTTGATCAATAAGAGTACATGAACTTCTCTTTGATCATGTTGAGCATTGTTCATTATTAATTGTTCATTGTTCATTGTTCATTATTATAAAGAAAAATATATATCAAGTAATACAAACCATAGGAAATATAATTTATTATATGAAAAAAAGAAATCAAAAAGAAAGAGAATGAAAAACAAAGAGACCTCTTTTTGAAAAAGAAATCAAATCAAACTTAAGAACCTAAAAACAAAAGATAAAATAAAAGAAAAATAAAAGAAAGAAAAGATAAAAGAAAAGATAAAAGAAAAGAGAAAGAAAAGATAAGATAAGAGAAAAGAAAAAGAAAAGAAAAGATAAAAGAAAAGGAAAGATAAAAAGGAAAGATTCAATCTTCACTAAATGATCAATCAATTGAAGAATTAGATAACACCTTCTTCTTCTTCTGACTCAACTTCTTTTCTTTCTTTTTAATTCGAATCTTCTCACTCTTACCACTCCCACTCCCACTACCAGTACCACTCCCACTTTCACTCCTACTAGTCCCTCCACCACTACAACTTTCAACATTCTCTACTTCACCTTCACCTTCACCTTCTCCCTCTCCCTCACCATCTCTAAACCCAAACCTCATCAAATCTTGATCTTCTAATTTCCTTTCAATCATCTTTCGACCTCCTCTCACCTTCTTCTTCACCTCTTCTCTTTCAAATCCAATCCGATCTCGATCTCGATCTCCTTCTACTCCTTCAATCACTTCATCTTCATCTTCAAATCGATAACTCTCTCCCATCATCTTCCTAGGCCCTTGCCAAACCGCCCAACTCACTGCAAATCCAATCACCCCTACTAGTTTCACCCATTGATACACAAACGTTCGCCATCCTTGACTACTCACTTGGATTCGAGTCGCAATCATCCCAGGTGTGTTTCTAGCTTTGAGGGTCATCGGATAATAATCTGTGCCCGTCCCACTCTTACTCTCATGATCAATCGAATCAATATAATCCCACGATGAATCTTCCTCTACTTCCTCTCCTTCATCTTCTGATCTCTCACTCTCTTCTTCTTCTTCTTCTTCAGACGTCGAAAACTCTTCTTTGATCACTCCTTCCATTCCTAACCTACGTAAAGCTCTTTCTCTTCTACTCACTTTTCTCTTGGACGTTGGTCTGACTGGTCTAAGTTGATGTAGTTCAGTAGTACCAGTCGTATCAGATGAAGATTGTTCGATAGTAAGCGAATTAGAAACTGTTGATCTTTCATCATCATCTTCTTCTTCTTCTTCTTCTTCTTCTTCTGAACTACTCGGTAATGGTCGGTTAGGTCCTTGTCCTAACAGAGCTCTATAATGTCTTCTATATTTCTCTAAATTCAAATGAGCTTGATTAGAGATCCGAGTAGATGGATACCTTGTCGATTTCCAAGGATCATTGGCTTCTTTCTTTCTTTGATCTCTTTCTTCTTCTTCTTCATCTTCTACTTCATATACCCATTCACCTATTTCACCTTTCAATGCGTTCCCATTCCCCTTCTGACTCTCGGTGATTAATAACATCGAACCAGGTGGTCCGATTTCATCATCATCTGCCCATGCTACTGGTAAATCGGCCACTGCTCTTTGTAATTCATCATACGATTGCATTTCATTCATTGAATTCTCAAATCGATTGGGTTTAGGATAAGTATCACTTTTAGACTGAACTGATAATTGAACTTCAGAATCTGGGTGTCCAACTCGCGTAGGTGGTCTAGTAGGTGAAGGTGTATCATTCTGATCATCTTCATCCGATTCCTCTCCTACTTCATCGGCCCATGTTTCACGTGAAAGACTAGTTTTACGTCGACCGTTCTGAGCAGAAGGAGCTTTGAGACGTAAACTGTGATCTCCATCTTCTGAACTCACAATCGAAGGGCTAGCAGAAGGGATGTGGCCGATTGTACGAAGAATACGACGTTGATGCTGTCGTTCGTCTTCGTCTGCATTGACATGAGTCAAAGTGAATGATAACGGTCTTCCACGCATCGATGGAGAGGGCGATTCTTCTCGGTAAAAGGTTTGAGAATCGATCGAGAGTCGAGAATTGGGTGTGTCATTCTCACTTGAGATACTAGCTGAGTGATATTCGACTGCTGGCCAATGTCGCTTTCTATCAATCAATCAATCAGAAAAAACTTTAGATCTAAACATAATCTCACAAACAAAAACCAATCTAAGAAGAAACAAACCTATGCTTGCGACGATTCTCAATCATCTTTCGATTCCCAGACGCTTTTTTCAAAAGCCTAGAATTCAAACTAAGCTCATCTTCATCTTTCCAACCAATCAAACCTCTACGATCGATCCCATCAAGTTCTCTAACTTCTTTTAATTCTTCTTCCACTTCATCTACCTGTTTCTTTAAACTTTCAACTTCATCTTTCGCTTTATTCAACTTCCTTTCCATTTCCAATCGTTCTTCATCAAATTCTTGTTGTGATTCTTCTAATTCAGTGATCTTAGATAATAATTGTGATACAAGTGCTCTTTCGGCTGGATTGATGGGGTCCGCTAGGATGGTGGTATCGGTTAAGCTTAGGATCGATGAGGCTTGTGATAAGGTTTTTTGATGGGTGAAATTGCTCATCGGTTCATCAAATAACAAGTTCTGATCTTCGACAGATATATGATCTCTATTTCCACCATCACAAACTTCCTCATACGTCTCTTTGTCCGTTGGCTCAAGATTTTCCTTCTCGTGTTGATCAGCTTCGAAAGGGTTGATAATAGAACTCGGAGCTCTAGGAGGTTCGACACGTTGATTAGCAGCAAGAAAGGCAATCTGAGCACGTTCTTCTTCAAGTAATCGATTCCGCTCTTCAGTGACCCTTAACTCTTCACGTAAACTATCTAATTCCTTTACCAATTTCCGAAGCCTTCGTTTTCCTTTTTGTTCAGAAGCCGAAGTTTCAGCTTCTAATGCAGCTAATTCGCCTGCTAAAGCTTCATTCTGTTCTGATAATCTATTCAAGATAGATGGTGAATTGTTGGAATGATGAGGTGTGATTCTAGATTGAGTTAGACCTGTGATGGATGAAATACTTGAAGAGGTTGAGTTTCGTCGATGATCAGTGTGTGGGTTTAATGTGTTTACACTCGTTGGAAATCGAAAGTTGTCAATAGGTGTACCAGCTCTTGAATCTCGTTCGGTAGGAAAATTGGTGACAGTCTTGAGTGGTGAAGGTGGGGGTCGACCTTCGATGTACTACCGATCCATGGAAGAAGGGTGAGGAGTTGATGAGTGAAGAGATCAATGAGATTATGAGATGAGATACATACCTCCGAGCCATCCACTCGACGAGAGACAATATGACTAGTGGAAGGTGAAGGTGAAGCATGTTGAGCCAATAATGATTCTTGACGAGCACGTAAAGCAATATTGTTCTCAAGTAGTGATTTGCCAATCGAAGCTGCAATACCAAGGTCTGTAGAATCAAGAGTGTTGAAAGTGTTAAAGAAAGTGTACCAGAGAGAAAGTGAAATTCAGTCAAACGTTCACAAGACCGAAGCACTCGAAGTGAAACCACCGACCTCTTTCACGTTCACGTATCACACGATCAGCCGCCAACAAAAGGTTTTCAAGTTCTTCACGAGTTTTGGCATTAACCCATTCGATGGTGATCGGTTTAGGAGATTGATCATCACCATCACGATCATCAAGAATTTGATCCAAAGGAGGATTAGGTGATCGATCTGATTCTGAACCCTCTTGACTCCAAGCTTCGAGAAAACTACCTGAACCATTAAAATCGAGCGTTCCGATGGGTAATTTTTCTTGTAATAATCTAGCAGCAGCATTTAATGGTGAATCAGATAAAGAAGAGGTAGGATTGATTTGAATTGATTTTGAAGTAGTTGGAATGGGTGAAGATTGAAGGTTTGAATTCGAATTTGAATTTGAATCTGATGAGTTTGTTTTGATAATGGGTTTGGTGTGGGTTGATGAATGAATGGGTCTGTTTGAGAATGATTTTCTAGCGGGTGGACGTGGTCTGTTTAGAGTCACAGGTGGATCTAACATGGTTTTGATGATTTGATGATTTCTTTTTTAAATTTTGTAAATAAGAAAAGTTGATTGAGATTGGAATTGATGAGTGTGAATTGAATTAAATTGAGAAGGTGATGGATGGATTGATTTGAATCTTGGTTGGGGTAAACAGTCAAAGAAATGTAAGTAAGATTAATTAAAAAATTGTAAAAAGACAGACCGATTCCGTTTTGATTAAAATTGGAGTTCAGACTGCTAATTAGATTAATGAACCATTCTCCATCTCTTCCCTAACTTCTTCTTTCCATCTTACTTCTTCTCTACATTCATCCTTTCATCTTGACTTTCACTACAATCTATTCCTTCTTAAGCTCTCAACTCTCACAATCGATCTGAATCCCTTTGAGACTTAATTAAACTTCAATGGTTTGGAAAATCAAATTGAGTCAATTCAAGGGGTTTGGTTTGATGGGGTTAACTTCAAAGGAGATGAAGATTTCAGCCTTAACAATCACAATGCGCTTTATACAGGAGTTGATTATCTAGTCCAACTTGATCTTTTTAGATTTACAGTGCACTAGGACCAACGAATGTCAAGTCAACTAGATCCTTTAAACATTCAGAATGACCATTGATGCATTGGTAAATTCTCACTTACTTTTTAGCTTTTATGAATCTCATGAGTGAAGTGGTGTTCCAAGGCAAATTTGACTTGACCAATCAAAGTTCTTCTCATCATATTTCTAGTTGACCATTTGCTTTTGAATTCTTTCATCTTATCCTGATTGAAAATTTGATTTCTGCTTTCCTTTTCTTTAAATTTGCTAATAGACACCCATAAGAATCATCATTTTCTTTACTATCATTCATTTCTCACTACTACATATTTGTATTAACGCATTAAATAAAGATAGTTGTTCTTCTACAACCATCTCTTGTATTTCTTATTCTATCTTTCTTTCTTTATAATATTTTTTGATTATCATAAACTGTAATGTTTTATCTCATTTCTTATTTCTTCATAAGTGTACGCGTGCATGTAGCACGTGTGTGGGGTTTGAGGGGGGGGGGTTCTAACCTGTAGACTCTATAATCTTTACAACAATTGATAAACCAGTCCTATCTAGCTACATAGTCAGAGAAGAGCACTAGAAAGGGTATAAAGATAAAATCAGATATCACTACACCACGGAGGGGTTTTGAGGCGGAAATTGGTCAGACACAGTCTGAGATGCGTCAGATCAGAAATCGGCCTGAAGACCGCTTGGCCGCCCGTCTAAAGGCCGGCTACTGGCGGGCATACTTTTGCCATGCAAATCTGGCGGCCTGCTGGCCATTGATAGGCGGTATGTCACACCTCCGCAGTACGCATCAAACCCATCAAAAAATTTGATTGAAGTTCAGGCGGATGGTGGACTTACTTAAGCCACATTCAATCACCTTTTATTTAATTTCATTTTATTTAATTTTTATTGTTATTTGATTCTGATTTAATTTTTCTTTTAAATCCATTTTTGTTGATCGATCGATTCGATTTCAAACTTCAGTTTGTAAGTTTTCTTATTTTTTCATTTCCTATCTTCTCCTCCTTTCTTCTATTTATTAGATTTGAGTTACTAATTTTTGAGGTTTCTTGCTAGTACAGAAATTGTACCATTTGGCCACCAAGTAATTTCGAGATTTCTTCCATAAGGGTTTAGATTTTGATTCAAGCGGGGATGAAGCTAGAGTGTTATGTTCTCTGCATATTAAACAGCTGAAGGATTTCTAATGAGTCTCATGCCCAAGGTTGCAAACCCCCTCCAACATGACGTATAGAGGTTACAAGATTAATCACGGTTTGTACAAATTTTACCTTCATTTTCGATCCCTTAGAATCCCTATGTTCTCCTTCACCCATCTACCAAGGCTTAAACCAATGAAAATATTCATAAGCAGTGACATCAGCTGACCTATTTCAATAGATCCGATTCCATTAATCTCATTTTCTTTAGGATCACCTTCTACATTATTCTCAATCTTGTTTACTCATCAACATCATCCATTTAACGTACATCTTTTAAATTCGAGTGATCAATCCGTTTAAACTTTTTAAAATCTGCCCTAATCCTAGATCATCTTTGATGAATGAAGTCAAATGAATTGAAGGTCAAGAATTATTACATCAATTTGATAATGATCAAATCAGGTTTGGAAGATTTTTGTAAGATTTGGAAAACGATTGTTTTAGTTGAAGATTTAGAATTTAATGAACCGAATCAAGTCAAATCTTAAAGTGATTAAAGTGATTGAATTTGTAAATCATGATCGAATTTTGAAATCTTTGTTATATCATAATCAAACTTATACTACTATTAAAAATTAAAATATAGATTTGTCAAATTCATGAATAGATTGTCTTTCCAAAAAAAAATGGTACAGCGTTACATAACATCGGCACTATGCTTGACTACATGCACCGTAGAAGTGAATTTGTATATATGAAAATATGATCTAAAAGAAAATGAAAACTTGAAAGTTAAACTGTGAATTCATAAAATTGAATTACATATTTATTGATGTCTCCATGAGCTGAGCTGAGCTGAGCCTGAGCCCTCCGCGAGCCTGAAATGCCCCGGGCCAAGCGAGCCCAAGAGCTGAAATCCCTCCCGGGTCGCTTGGGCCATAAACCCAGCTGACCGTCTGAAGGCGCATTTCAGCTGGCCAGCTGGCGCTGACCAGCCCGTCTGCAGCCGGGTCCAGCAGGCGCCTGCTGGCGGTCGCTCGTGAGGGCGACCTACAGACCGCCTGCCCCTCTGCAAAGGCTGGCGGTCTGCAGCTGGCCTGCCTTGCCTGTCTGCAGACGGGCAGAACGCATCTGTGGTGTAATCTCAATTTCAACTCCTCATATTCGACTCGTTCATCAATTCTCTGAAACCCCTTATTTGAAAAATCATCACCTTTTTCGAGTTTACAACTCCAAAATGGTTATACCCACATTACGAGCACACTGTCATTCTGTCTTTCAGCCTCTGAAGGAACGATCTCATGAAATTGACAAAAATTTATGTTAAAATCGTTGTGAACGTCTTGCTCAGACTCCGCCGATACTGTAACATATCATCTCCGCTCTTTGAAAGCTGAAACGTGATATGTATGACCTTCCAGCAAGGGTCGCAGATACAAATCTTACGTCGAAGTGATCTACAAAGTTCAAACTACTATGGAATTTGCATCTTTTGCATATGGTAAGTTTTGCATGAGTATGAAACACTTTTGTTGGTATGAAAGGATAAGGTATTGAACTCTCACCGAGCGAACCTTGAATTGAGAGAAATGCATGTACTACCTAGGTAACTACATGAACTCATTTTAATTCATAGGTGTACGTTTCATGCAAATGGATCAACGTCCTCTCAAACTCATCAATTTTCTATTTTGGATTGAACTTTATGCGATTGTTTTCCTGTAGTGTATAACAGGGTGATCAATTTACAAGAATTTGAAGGAATGGATCTACATACCTTCTACGCTCACGCTCAAAAGTTGGTTCACTTGATCAGTTCAAACTTGTGATTTGAGAATATGTTAGATCACTTGGCTGTGTTTTGTTTTAAAGAATCAAAAAAAAAGAAAAACAGAATTGAGATGTAAAAAACTAAGAGTATGTTTGAATACCTAGGTTTGAACCATAGAAGCTTTTTTTGAAATTGAAGATTTAAGAGACATCAAAATCAGGAAAAGAAGCTTACCATGAATTGCCCGTTGATTTGCTCAAGTTTGACGGGCAAGATTGGTGAAGCTTTTCTGGATTGACTGTAATAATCTCGATTTGATTCTGATCTAACTTATTCTTTGATCAAATTGTTTTTGGTTTGATTTAACTCAAATCTTTAGTAAATCAAAAATGTCCATTTTTGATAGAGAGGTAGATATCATTATCTGCGGTGGAGGTGAGTATATATGATAATTTTAACGATTAGTAAATCTTTGATAAATAATTTCTCTTTTTCTTCTTTCCATAGGTTCGGCAGGATCAGTAATAGCAGGTAGATTAGCAAGATCAGATCCTTCACTCAAGATCCTTGTGATCGAAGCTGGAATGAATAATCTCAATCATCCACAAATCATCAAACCAGCTATGTATCTTTCTAATCTCGCTCCAAAGAGTGAGACTGCTTTCTTTCATCTTGGAAGGAAAAGTGAGGATTTGAACGGTCGTGCACCGATCGTTCCGAGTGGGAAGATATTGGGTGGTGGAAGTAGTATCAAGTGAGTTTTGAAATTTCGGGTTTAAACTTCAATCTCAAGTGGTAGGAAAGCGTGGTTTGGTTCCTGAATGAGGAGAGAATGTGAAAGCATTGAAATGGGGTTGTGTTTCTTTTGAATCTTTTGTTAGTTTTATGATGTACACCAGAGCAAGCGGTTCGGATTATGATGATTGGAATCAGCCTGGATGGTCAGCCAAAGACTTAATCCCATTAATGAAAAAGGTAAATCAGATGAATCCTAATCCAATCAAATTGAAATCCATAACCAAACCATTCTCTGTCACTAACACCCATCATCTTCAGACCGAAACCTTTCATAGACAAATTGATGACCCTAATGATCTTCATGGGTTTGAAGGTCCTTTACACATCTCTAGAAATCAAACAGGAACATTAGGAGACGAATTTCAAAAGGTCCTGTGCGATTACGGTGATATTCCACTGCAATCAGATCTACAGGGTCAGAGTCGGTGTTGTGATTGCTGAAGGAGAACCAGTTTTGCTGATGGATTTTTGTTTTTGTTTTACTCTGTAGACTTCAAATCTGGTCACGGTGTACAACTGTGGGACAAGGTAATTCGGACCAACCGACCTTTTCCACTTGAGTTGGTGAAGAGCACTGACATTGGATCAACTTTGATCTCGAAATAGTGGATCAACCCTATCACTGGCCGTAGATCAGATGCAGCTCATGGATTCATACATCCTGCAATGCAAGAAAATCCTAATTTACAACTTTTATTACATACCAGAGTGAAAAAAGTGTTATTCGAGTTGAGTTGATACTCAAAAATATACATCACAAGATTCTCTTACTTACCATCATTCTTTTTATTGAGACTACAGGACAAATGAAGCCAAAGGTGTTGAATGTTTGAGTGAAATCCCAGGAGATCCAAATGGTTCATTTACTCAATTCATCAAAGCAAGAAAGATGGTCATCATTTCCGCAGGTTCAATCTCATCACCACAAATCTTACAAAGATCTGGCATCGGATCCCAAGAATTTCTTGAGAAACTTGGAATTCAAAATGTGATCTCTAATCTTCCGGGTGTTGGACAAAATTATCAAGATCATCAGTTACTTCTCATTTCTTATAAAGCATCGAATCAGACAGAGACAATTGATGATTTTCTCAGATCTGATCCTTTAACATTATCTCGTTGGGAAGATGAATTTAAGAAAGGTGAAGGTGGGATGACCAAAAAGTTTGTTTTTAACATTTACCAAAAAAACAAAAAACAAAAAGTTGGAAATTCTTTGATGATTCTTAAGGATTGACTGACTAAAAAAACTTATCTTTTTAATCAATCTTTCAAAGTTGGATTGATGTTAGTGCAAAATTAAGACCTAATGAAGAAGAACTGAAAACTTTAGGAATCGAATTTCAAAAAGTTTGGAAAGAGAAATTTATTAATGCTCCAGATAAAGTAAAACTTTTCTCTTTCTTTGATCACTTTTTGACCAAAAAAAAACATAGCTGATTAAATATTTTAAATAGCCTGCTGTGGTGACAGGAATAGTTGGTGGCTATACCGGAGACCCATTAGAAGTACCTAAAGGGAAATAGTATGTTTAGATCAACTGAGTTTTCAAAATGTAATGGGTTTTTGATGGCTTGAAATTCTTCCGGTCACTACTACCAGTTTCACGATTTTTTCTTATTCATCATACCCACTTAGTAGAGGATACATCAATATCACCTCACTTGATAACCTTGATTCACCACCCGATTTTGATCCAAGATTTTTATCATCGTAAGAAAAAAATTTATATATATATATACTCTGATCATTTCACTTTTCTCAATTGTAATCCAAAATAAATTGAATTTAACCCAAGTTGATTTTTTGGTTTTTTGGGTTTTTTTTTTCTTAGACCGGCTGATCTTTCTTTACATGTATGGATGTATAAAAGAGGAAGAGAATGGTCTCGTAGATTACCATCTTATCGAGGAGAGGTAGAATGCAGTCATCCAAAGTTTTCTATCAATTCAACCGCATCTTGTCATCTTTCAATCAAAGAAAACGAAAATTCTCAAGAAAAAGATGGTTCTAAGATTCATGAAATTCAAGATATCATTTATTCTGAAGAAGATGATCGAGCAATTGAAGATCACATTCGAAATACCCTTCAAGTATGTCCCACTCGCTGAATCATAATCCATATCTTTTTTCCATACTCTACAATTGATAGTTTCACTGATCTAAATTTTTTCCCCATGCTTTAATATACCAAATCCGGTTTTCTTAGACCACATGGCATTCACTAGGTACATTGCCAATGAAATCAAAGGAATCAGGTGGTGTGGTAGATTCTCGTTTAAACGTTTATGGAACTCATCACTTAAAAGTAGCCGATTTGAGTATTTGTCCCGAAAATGTAGGCGCAAATACCAATAGTACAGCACTCTTGATTGGAGAGAAAGCGGCTAGGTTGATCTTAGAAGATTTGGGGATTGAGACTCAATGAGTATTTGACTTGAATTTGTTTTTTTTTTCCTTTTCATCACTTGTATCCTTCAACTTCTCTGGTATCCAAGTTTTCCTTTCATTCTAAATGATTAACAAACCAAATGGTATGAGTACTTCAACTTGTATGATCATGGTCTATGGACCAAACTATGTAATCAAATCTCTGGTCTTTTGAAATTATATAAGAATCAAAAGGTTGAGAATCACCTGATTTCTTTAATTCGAAGTTGGTTGGATTCCTGAAAAATCATGAAAAAAATAATCAAAGAAATCATCAACCTTGTATTGAAGCCATGAATTGAAGATCTGAAGCCAGTGAACTTGGACTCTGATGGTACGAATCTGATCAAGAAGCAATCTTGATGGATGAGTGAGTAAGTGAACCAAGAAGAAAGTCATCATGAAGAACGAATCGATTCAAAATTCAAAGGAAAGGAGAAAAACATGAACAACTTAAATTATCAAATAATTTACAATCAAAATCACCTTCATTCATCACACATTGAGAATCTAACTTATCATCAGATCACCCCCCCCCAGAAAAACACACACACACACACACATTCAAAGAAAAAAATGAAAACCTTCAACTCATCAGTTTAAACCTAATTCGTCTTCTTAACTATTCTTCACCTTGAATGAATTTGTTTGCAAGACCAAACTTCTTAAAATCTTAGAATAAGTAAAGATCAAGACTAAAACAAATGTAATCGGACAAGCTAATTTCCAAAAACTAAGAAGGAGAGAAAAATTCAAAATTCAAAAAAAACTCTCTTCAAACCTTCTTTTTTTTTCAAAAGAAGAAATCAATTCACTCACAATACATCAGATCCTTCAATCGCTTTAAACTCTACAAAGTTCATTCCAAAATACCCAGTTAAGAACGTTAAAGGTAAGAAGATGATCGTCACAATACTAAGTTGTTTCATAGATTCATTGGTAGAAAAACTCATCGTATCTAACAGAAAAAAACCCGTCGTTGTCATCATCAGAAACATCAAACTCGACCCCAAGATTCTAAAAGAATGCATAGAGCTCAACTGAAAGTGAAATCGACTAAATTAGATGCCCATCCACTAAAAAGTTCTAAAGAACTTAATAAACTATCAATATGATCTAACACATCCGAAAGATAAACCTATGAAGAATAAAAGCGAATGATGACCGTTCAATTTCGATCATCCGAAGTTCCCAACTCACCATCACAACCAACCCAAAACTAACCTTGGCTTTAGGAGAAATGAAGCCAGTTGAATCCGATGAACTTTGATGGATCGTATGATCTAAAGGTTCACCTGTAAAGCCTCCTACGGAGTAGTTGGATTGACCCGTCATTCGTTCGTCACTTGGATCATGGTTTCGAATCCGATGTACCAAGCTCGAAAGTGGGGTTAAGGTACGTTTAAGTAACAAAAGTTCACCTGAAAGCACATGAACTGTTCACATCACACATCCCATTAACTACTTGATGTCTTATGAATGTGGCGGGCGGACGGACGGGGCGGGGGGGGATCATGACTGACGATGACGAACAGTGTCCAATTTTGGATTATTCAAAACAGCAGCTTCAAGACTGGTGAGTCTAGACCGAAAGGCTTCGACCACATCTAATGCTTGATCTACGATTAAATCCAATACAGCTTGTAAGAGCATTGAAGCATCTGATGTGGATCGTAATAAAGTATCAGATGATCGAAGTCGATCTAGTAGAGGGACTACTGTCCTTGATCCATCATGTGAAAAGATCGTGATCAATGTACCTATCATATAACAGATGATTTAGTGATTGCAAACTACAAATTCTCAACTTGAGACGTCAAAAAACCCAATCACTTACCACCTCGAAGAAGAAAGATTGATAACTTTTCAGCATGAATTCTTAATTTATATTCACTTGTCAGTCGACGAACGACCTCACGTTCAGCATCAAAGACTTCCTGAAAACCAAACCAATGTCAAACCCAAGATTTAGCCCAAAGAGTACCCCCTCAAAAAAAGCTGAAGAAGATCGGAAACTCACCTTACCCGCCATACCTAGACCACCTGTCACAGTACCCAAATCCATCATAGCCATTGAAGGTGGTCGTCTCTCATGTATAGGAGAAGGTTCTGGACCATGATCAGCATTGGAAGGATCTTGATCCGGATCAAGAAGGTTTCCACTTTCCAATGGATCAACCAAATCACCCTTCGGAAACCGACTAGAAGATTTCTTTTGATTTGATGAAGAATCTGTTCGAGTGAAATCTACTTCATTCTCTACAAGTGTATGAACTGCAGCATGAACGAATAAATGATGTTTATAATATTCACTTTTTGAACGTGCAGAAGTATGAACACAATCTTCGACTGCTAATGGATGTAATTGATATTCAAGTGCCAAGGTTTTGATGACATCCCAATTAAGACCCTAAATCTCAAACCCCACATTAATTTTATTTTTTTTTGACAAAAGAAAAATCAAAAAAGGTTTGGTTTGGTTTAGGAGGATTTGAGGATGTACCAAAAAATCGTCTTGAATCAAAACCCAAAAAAGAAAAAAACCACTTTCTTACATTCACATTGATCCATCTTACACTCGACCAAATCGGACGAGTCTTTGAAATCAATCCTTTAAGTTTTTCAATTTCGTTGGATTGATTTAATTCAACCTTAACAAATTCGGCTTGATTTTCTGAATAATCGACTAGATCAATACTAACAGGTACATTGATCAAATGAGAAAGTTGGGGTTGTGGTTGATGTGCATTCACTCCTGGTTCCAATGATCCGGTAGAGTTCCATTGATATCTCAAGGAGGATGAAGAAGTGCCAGTGATGGGTGAGTTGGGTTTTGAACCTGATACGATTCTTTGAGCTGCTGCTACTACATGTGCTGCTGCTTTAAATCGTTGTTTAACTTGATCGATTGGAGAAAATCCAAAATTCAATCCACCTTTGCAACTTGATCAAACCAAATCAATTCTTACAAATAATCCAAATCACTCACCAGATGAACCAACAGGATCGTTAGATGATAGATTAGATCGGTTCAAGTTCGTAAGATGAGGTTGACCTACAGCACTAAGGCTAGGAACTAGGTAGGATGTAAGAATCAAATCGATCAGATTCGTAAGTCAGTTTACAGAAATTAGAAATCAAATCGTAAGTCAGAATCGAACCTCTTCTACCGGATGTTGCACCATAGTTTGGTTTTGATGGATTGGTGGGTAATAAACCATTTTGACTGATCATCTTGTGTTCATTCAAGTTTTTTTGGTCAATCCTTTTCCAACTTACACACCCATGGTGACATCATTTCCAATACCCGATCTGTACAGACCCGTGCTCACTTGTAACTATGTACCGGGCCAAGGAGAATTTGGGTGATGCTGAGCAAGCAATGGCAAAACAAAAAAACACATTGATCGAATCAAGTTTTGAGCTGATGATATCCTTGAGATGAAAAGTAGGAATTTCGCTAAATTGATTGATGATCAAGATATTTAGCAATCGTATTCGATCATCATTCATGTAACCATATCCATAAATGATGATGATTGAATGTGAGAGAAAGGAAAGAAGAAATCAAATGGGTTTTGAAGAATAGAAAGAAGGATGATTGAAGAGTGAATTGAGGAAAACATCAGATCTCAATCTCATCAGTTCGTGTTTCAAAGCTTCAGGACATCTTCCCAATCTTGAGTATGAGTCAATCTCACCTGAACATCGTCAGACGTTCCTTTGATGTGAGTTCTTTGAGTGAGTCTTTGATCTTTTATTGAACGAATTAAGACGTGATTGAAGAGTAAGGATGAGGTGATGAAGCTTACCAAGCAGTCAGTCAACTCATCCTCTCTCACCAAATCAGTCTCTAGTCATCCTCTCATTCACCAATTCACCCTTCCAATTCTATCTTATCTTTTACCTTTCACTTTCTTTAATTCTTTTTTGCAATTTCTATCATCATCTCAATTCCATCTCACAAAAAAAGAAACTCATTCAATCTATCCCTTAACCCTTTTTGATTTCTTGATCTGATTTAATCATGTTACCTAAACCACATGGAGGAGTCTTATGTGACCTACTTCTTCGAGATTCATCCATCAGATCAGATTTACTAAAAGAATCTTACACTCTACCTTCTATAACCTTATCAGAAAGATCATTATGTGATTTAGAATGCATCATGAATGGAGCATTTAGTCCATTAACAGGTTTTATGACTCAAGAAGATTACGAAAATGTTTTAAATTCATCTAGATTAAGATCTGGTACACTTTGGACGATTCCGATCACATTAGATATAACGGATGAACAAATCAAACGACATTCTATTAAATTAGGAACTCGATTGGTTTTAAAAGATTCAAGAGATTTAAACTCATTAGCGATTCTTTCGATTAAATCGATTTGGAAACCGAATAAAGTTCAAGAAGCTTTAAAGGTTTTAAACACACTTGATCCATTCCATCCATCTGTGAATTATTTATTTCATCAAACTCAAGATCATTATATTGGTGGTGAATTAGAATCGATTGAATTACCGATTCATTTTGATTATCATTCTTTAAGATTCACTCCGATTCAATTACGTCAAAAGTTTGAAGAATCTGCTTGGAAGACTATCGTTGGATTTCAAACTCGGAATCCTATGCATAAAGCTCATGTGAATTTAACACTCAAAGCTTTAAAGGAAGTAAAAGGTAATTTACTCATTCATCCAGTCGTTGGACTTACTAAACCTGGTGATATTGATTATCATACTAGAGTCAAAGTGTATAAAGCCGTGCTTGAGACCTATCCTAAAGGTTTAGCTACTTTAGCTTTGTTACCTTTGGCAATGAGGATGGCTGGACCAAGAGAAGCTGTTTGGCATGTGAGTATTAAAGCTTGATCTGATGAATTTTTTTTTTCAGAAAAGCCTGATTAGTTTTCATTTTTTTCTTGAACCTCAGGCAATCATTCGTCAAAATTATGGTGCCACTCATTTTATTGTAAATCAAATCAACTCTAAGGGAAAAAAAAACCCCAAAATCATCAGTTCCCAGATGCATTCTTTCTAATTTAATTTTTTTCGAATTTTGATCATCTAGGTAGGAAGAGATCATGCTGGACCTGGAAAATCATCAAAAGGTGAAGAGTTTTATAGATCAGATGAAGCTCAAGAGTTAATTGAAAGTTATTCAAATGAATTAAAGATCAAAATCATTCGAATGGAACCAATGATTTATTTACCCAAGACAAATGAATACAAATCGATTAATGAACTTTCAAATGGGATCGAATTTAATGAGATCTCAGGTAGTGAACTTCGTGAATTCTTAAAGAATGATGTTCAGATTCCAGATTGGTTTTCATTTCAAAAGGTGATTGAGATCTTAAAAGAATCTTATCCTCCTAAAAATAAACAAGGATTTGTTAGTAAGTGAAAAGTTTGATTTCAAGAATGATTGATTTGAATTTTTTGAGGGAAAAAAATCAGTTGAAAGATTTATCTAATTCACTTTGCTTTAATTTTCAAAGTCTTTCTTACTGGACCGAATCAATTATCTAAAATCAAATTATCTAAAGCATTAGAACTCATCCTACACGAATCTTCCTCTCGATCGATCAAACTTCTTTCCGATTCAAACCTACCAATCTCATTCAACCCAACTGAAACCAAAGAAGAAGAAGAAGAATCGAAGATGATTTCATTTCTTTCAGCTGAGTTATCTAAAGCTGGTATAGCTGTGATCAGTTTGATTTCAAATCATGAGCATCTGAGAATGAAGTCGGTTGAGTATGTTAGAAAGAATGGAGGTAGAGATCAGAATGGGATGGTAATTTTGGTTTATGTTTCTGAGTCTGTAGATCGAGATGAGGTTGAGAGAGATGAAGTGATTGAAAATGGTGAGGTGAATGGGATTAATGAGATCAATGGGAATGAAAATCTTAAGGAATTTAAAGAGATTGGTAAGTTTTCCAATCCTTGACTTTATAAGTTTGGTGACTTAGATCTGATTTTATTTTGGTCATTTTTTTTCTTTTACACTTCTTGAATTTTCTTAGATGATGAGTTTGAAGTACCTTTGAATGCTGATCTTACAGTTAATCTTTCATCACAAAGTATTTCAAAATCGGTTGATCAAATCATTTCTTTACTTAAATCTCATCGGTTTCTTTGAAAATTAGTTAAACTCAATCTTATAAAGAATCTCTTTCTAAACACTTAGAATGATGATGAATTTTTTTTGTTTTATATTTTTTTTTCAAATTATATATTCTACATCATCAACTTTTGAAGAAATGAAAAGTTTAAATTTATTTGGTTTCTTTACGATACATGTGAGAATTTGATTAGTTGTCATTCTGTTGTTTTTTTTGGCGAAGATTTAGTGTTGAAAGATTTTAAGGAATTGAATTTCACTTCACTTTTTCATGTACGTATTATCCTTGCAAGATATATTCATGATACAGCCGGGTGAGGATCCCGAGAACTGGATTTAAAACTCAAAAGTTCATAGATAAAATGATCACAACCAACACGTATTTATCAATGCTCACTGGTGTGTAAGGTATGTAAACAAGATGAAATCCTTGGTTTGATTTACGTATCTTTTTTTTTTGGAATCAACAAATTTTTTTAAAAAGGTTTACAAAAAAAGAAAAGATGAGGAAGTGAAATGAAATGAAATTAAAGGGAAAGAGAAAAAAAGAAAAAAAAGAAGGGGAAAGTCCGGTTTGAAGAAGAATCAAAGATAGATAAGAGAAGAGTGTTTTTTTTTCTTGTTTAGGAAAACAAGGTTTTGAAAGAAGGATGATTTGATACCAAGTCAGGATGTGATGAGGAATGATGATCTTTACTTTGGAAAGCCAGGGTGATGTTCATTTCTTTGGAGAAGTGGTGTTTGAGAATTTCAAGGAATGGAATTTTTCTAGCTGGGTTAGTCTGAACTTTTACAAATTCAATTGATCTAACATCAGAAAGTCTCGTCTTGCCATAGCCGTATGTGGGATCATCTATCCAAAGGTCTTCCCATTGGCGTTTGGGGTAAAGTAGTCCAAATGGATGGGTAACCCTTCTTGTTCTTACTTCCTTGAGCTCTTTGTCCAGTAAAACAACTTCTGGACCTTTATCTGGATTACAAACGTTATAGGCAAGGAAGGTTTGAAGACTTGTGTCAAACTGGTTGAGGATTTTTGATTCCTTCTTTGTTGTGAAGAAGGGCCCTTTCAGATTTGTCATAAAAAAGGTGTAAGTGTTTTAATTTAGGAACTTGGGATAGATCATCAAGGTAAATGGTCTTTGTACTTGGGAAAATTGAGGGCTCCTTGAATTTAGAGTTCCTCTAAGACATCAAACTCTTTACCAAATGCTATCATGGGATGACCAACAGTATGTATAAATTCCATACAGAAATGCTAAGGACTAGGCCTAAGAGTGTCCATTCATTAATCAAGGAGAGCAAGAGTCGGTCAGATGCGTTCATAGAGAAATATATTAAAGTTCTATGCGCCTTCTGACTTTTAGAGGAATTCAAACCTTCTCAGGTGAGTTCTACCACAGTCAACTACCAGTCTCTTCCGGAGACCAGTAACCAACTACGAGTGGTTTGGGGGTAGGCCCAAAGGTAGGAGGGGAAGGCATGAGGATTAAACCTCATCCTAGACACTCCCCCTTTGGGGTGAGAACATGCCTGAGAAGATCAGACTTCTCAACCCCCCGGGTGGTGGGTGGGCTTTTAAATTTTCACGAAATTAGTTATAGCACAACTTGTAGGAATGTCAGGAGACAGCAGTAGGATATGAGGAATGAGGAGTTGGAAAGAGTCAAATTATTCTTTCTCCCAACTTCTAAATTCAAGGACGCGTGTCTGTGACACTTCCTCCTTCCTCGTGACATCCTAGCTGTCCTGACATTCCATCTCCTTTCAAGAATGGAATTTAATGTACCTCCACGGGTTCTGGGAACATAACCAATCCATTCATTAATCAAGGAGAGCAAGAGTCGGTCAGATGCGTTCATAGAGAGATATATTAAAGTTCTATGCGCCTTCTGACTTTTAGAGGAATTCAAACCTTCTCAGGTGAGTTCTACCACAGTCAACTACCAGTCTCTTCCGGAGACCAGTAACCAACTACGAGTGGTTTGGGGGTAGGCCCAAAGGTAGGAGGGGAAGGCATGAGGATTAAACCTCATCCTAGACACTCCCCCTTTGGGGTGAGAACATGCCTGAGAAGATCAGACTTCTCAACCCCCTAGACTCACGAAGGCTATGAGTCGTGAGCCTTGAGAAGTCGAGCCCCCCAACCTCAGCCTCCGTGAGTGGTAGTGTCCTAATATTATTTAAGGATGACAAAGCGCTTAACTCAACTTCTACCTCTGTTATTCGTAAAAACTCACCTCTCAACTCAACCATCCCTGTTTCTTAGGGATGGAATCGTAAGACAACTTACGACGCGACCCTCAGACCAACCTGCCTAACAAGGAAAGTAACTCCCTTACTCTCGTTTGTTCAATTGGGTTATGCCTGAAGTTTGGAAGTAATTCGGCAATTAAACAAACCCCGCCAAAGTTAATATATACATTCCCCAAGCCTAAACTTTAAATAATCATAGTCACGACAGCAACCCCTTTTCGAACAACGATGCTTAGTCATCTACATGTAAAACTTCCAGCCACTCCTTCGTTTCCTTCATTTCTTTCTCATTAAATTTCCTTAAATAAATTTTATATGTATCGGAGCCCCATCGCCCACTTCTTTTTACTTCATCCCTCGATGCTCCCAGATTCCAGCGCAAAGAAGCACCTCCAATACGAAATGAATGCCCATAAAGCAGTTTTTCATCTTCCGAACGATAGTGATTCCACAACCACCTCAACCTATCGATCACCACTGTCTTCTTAAAGACACTTAGCTTCCCATCTTTCTCGAATCCGAAGACTGGGTCGATTGGTTTCCTTGGTTGAAATTCGTACAGTTGTTTCAGGACTCTAACAGGATCTAGCTTGGACTTTTGGCGCCGGAGGTAAATGAACTGGATTTCACCCGGCCCTGCCGTTTTCGCGTTATGGATTGCTATTTTTACGTAAGCCAGATCGCTCGCCCATACCACATCCCCCCATATCGGGATTCTCTTGTTTTCATCGTCTGATACTAATTCACCAAGCCTTGCCGTTCCCCAGAAAGCGACCAGCGCTATAGCAAAAAGTGTTAAATCCACCTCGTCCGTCATACAAATGTGCTTTAAGAGTACCGCCAAGTCAGAAATCATCACTGGAGGTCTCAACTTCTCCGCTTCCCGCAACTCTTGTTCTACCTTTTCCGAAGCTTTCAACAACAGTGCCACCGTATTGTCTCTATTCAATGGGTATTCCACCCTGTGGAATTTATGCCAGGCTTTTATACCTGCTATATACGATTTCAGTGTTGAAGCTTTTACAGATTCATCTTGCTCAGCTAAGTTTTCATCTTTTTTCGAACCCCATACAACAAATTCCAATAATATTTCTGGAGAGATAGGTAACAGAAATGATTTATTTACAGACTTTACTTCAGCGAACCTCAACAATTTCACCACTCCAGAATTGTAATGCTTTAACGTCCCATCCATCCACGATCCCCTCAAGAAATGCTTTTGAATCTCGTCTGAAGCTGATTTATCGACTCCAAAGGCGTCCTTTTTGAAAGCTCCGAAAGGTTTTGTCAACTTCTTCAATTCGGCTGAAAGATCGATCGATGTATGGTCGCCATTATTTTTGCGTAACTTCTTTCTCCCCATCTTTCATATGTAATTGCGTAGGGGTTATTTGGAATAGGAGCGATTGTAGGTCTGATGGGATATCAATCTTGACTTCATAGGCCCAGATTAAATCTTGAAGTTCTCCCCTAGATAAGGCATCCGCTTTGTTATCTTTGGATGCAACACGTTTCTGTTTAATGTTACAGCCTAACTTCGTAAGTAGTCTCTGTATGTTCTTCCATTCCTGATTTACATCCACATCTTTTGACTTCCGCTTACGAATTGCATGTTCTGTCGTGGTATTGTCTGTATGAACCCAGAATCGTTTCCCCCTCACATCTTTTACTTTCGTTAAAACTAAGATACCAAGACGAACCGCTACTGTCTCAGCCCAAGCTATACGACGTTTCTTTTCTTTCCTATCTTTATCTTCCCATCGATCTATAAATTTGAAACACGCCCAAAAATGACCAACTAACACTCCAATACCGAAGGACGACGCTGCATCCCCTACCCATCCTACTTCTTCCGGAACTGGGTTAGGGACCAGTGGGCATGAGTTAAAGTCTTCCAGGCACGTCTTCCACTCGATCAAGTCTTCTTCCACATCTTCTGGGATTTTCCTCTCAGCCTTGAGAAACTTCCAAGACTTCTTCCATCGGTAAAGTGAATTAAGATATGCTGCCATGTGTGGTACTATGTGTACCGTATGGCATAGCCTGCCTACCAATCTCTCAACTTGTGAGTATTTCCAACTTCTTCCTTCCACTAAAAATTCTTTAATTTGTTCTAATCGTTCATTTTTCTTACTTTCTGGCAGCTTCACCGTGTGGTTCTTTCCGTTCCAAATAAAACCTAAGAACTTCTGTTCTTCATTAAATTCATGGTTTTTAACTGGATTAGTCTTCACCCCCATCGAGTTGCTTAAATTTGTTACATGTTCCAATGAAGTCGTTGTTCCAGGTCGTCTAAGCAGTAAGTTATCGTCCACCCACCTGAAAATAGTCGGGAACTTTAACTTATGCAACATTATTTGTTTCCAAATCTCGGCCGGTGCTCCAAAAACCCCGCAACTAGCGACTCCGCCAAAACCTACCGCTAGGTCTACCCATAGGTTCCCGTCGAAATCTTTTATTATTAGATACCTACGTTGGCTGTGGTGAACTGGCAGTTGACGATATGCTTTCGCCCAGTCAAAGACCGCTAGCTCCCACTCCCCTTGGTTCAACTGGAAAAACTTCGCCACCTTCTTGAAGTCATCCCACGTGGTCTCGTAGTTCTTCTTATTTACAAATGAGTTGACTGAAGGTATGTTCGGATCATTTTTTGGATATGATAAGTCATTAATTAATCTAACTGACCCATCTCCATTTATTGCACTTCCCATTGGGTTCGAGCGGAAGAATCCATATTTCGCATATAATTCCTTGTGAGTATACGGGCCTAAAATCCTCCCCTCTTTATTTTCTTTAACCAAGGTCTTCTCTATTTGGTCCTTCACTTCCAGAGCTGATTCATGGTTGTCCGGAGTGAACCACTTCTCTTCTCCCAGTCTGTGTTCTGGAATACCTAAGCAAAAACCCCCAACAAAGCCATCGAGGATATACTCGATGTCATCTTCCAAACCCGCTTCCATCATCAAAGTTCGCCACACTTCTGTCACCATGTCACACTTTACCGAGACTGGCCACCTTGTAAATTGTTCTATTTTGTATAGTATGCGTTGGTTTAGAGCTAATATCGGTTTTTCACTGGATGCGGACTTGGAATCGGACAAAGTATCTGATTCTTCATCATCAGCAACGTCTCGCATAGGATCTTTCCTATCTATAACATGGGCGCTTGTTTCATCTTTGGTGAGTATAAAATTATCTCTCCCTTGACACTCTTCGAGCCACTTCTTAGGACCCGCAGGCCTAGCAACTAACACGGTGAAACAATCAACCAAATTAACAATTTCAGAATTCTCATCTTTCAAATTTATATTAATTCTTTGATACAAAGGAACCAAAAGGAACAATGAGATCTTCATACCCGAGACAAACAGGAATAGACAAGAAAAATTTAGACAAATGAATCCCCAATAATAATCCAGTTCGGACATATCAACGATAACCCAGCACCTCATATGTCAGTGAGTCGTCTGATTCTTTCCTAATTCAACACAATGCTCACCAGTTATTTTGGTTTTGAACTCTTTGTTTCCCTTTCCCCTGGGTTGCCTGCTTATTCGCATGCCCATGGCCTTGGTTAACCCAATCTTGGCTCCCATAGCCTGCGTAAGTGTTATTTGGCGTGAACCCGTTCTGTGGATAGTTATGGGCGAACGGAGCATAGGCCTGGGGTTGTACCGGCGTTGCAAATCCTCCTTGTGGATACTGTCTAAAGTAAGGCCTTTGCTGTTGTTGGAAACCCCCTCCGTAATAATGACCTCGATTCCCCCCTCTTTTCTTCTTATACTGACCCCCACTGATATCTTTCCCTCTACCCCAGTCTACTTGAGGTCTCGAACCTCCTTGGGACGGCGGTATTTTATCTACCAATTGACCTGTTAAGAAATCATGCCCAAATTTCGGTTGTCCCGGGGCATAAGGGTTTTCTTCGTACATTAGATCCCCCGCCGATTCAGCGTCCCATCTCGCGCGTTGCACCGCCTCTTCTTGGACCCCTTCTGGTAAGACCACTTTCTCAACTTTCCTCCCTTCCTTTCCACTTTTCTTAATTTTATACATTATGCGTGATCTCTTCCTAAAAATTAAAGATCTTATAGCCAGGTGGTATCTCAGGGCTATCATCCAACATTTATGCCTATCCATTAGATCATTCACTAATTCTTTGTGTTTCTTGATATAGGTAGCATACGCATCGTGGCCATAAATCTCTTTCGCGTACCGAGCTTCCAGATCGCAGGCGCGTATAAAATCTCCATAGTTCATCTGTCTCTCCAAGTCTCTTTCCGAGTATTGTAAGTCAAATGTTTTCTTCCTTTTCTTAGAGCCGTCATCTACAGTTGAGTGATATGCATCTATGTATGAGCGCTTGAATACTGAGAGTGGAACATATCTTTTCAGTTTCCTATAGGCTCTATCCCAGTGGTCTGGAAGGTCTGGGAGATCCAGACCTTGAAGCGATTTAAACTCAAATTCTACGTTGGCTTTTGACATGGTCCCTTCGTCCTCTTCTGACTCTGAAGATGAATCATCTGAGTTTGAGGAGCTTGAGGAATCGGATTCCCCTGAGTCCGAGGACGAAGAAGAAGTGCTTTCCGAATCTGAAGAGGAGGCGTTGCTACTTGAGCTGGAAGGTGAAGAACGTCTTTTCTTTCCTCCTTTCTTCTTAGATTTCGTCTGATGTTTCTTCCCTTTTTTCCCTTTACACTTCTTCTTTCTCTTCTCATTTGTTTTGTTTGCTTCTCTTTCTAGCTCTTTCACTTCTTGTTTCAACGCCTTCAGCTTCTCTTCTTCTACCATCTCATTCCTTATCAAAGCAATCAAGCCCACATCTGCACTCTCGATAGCCTGTGTTAGACGATCGACTAAGGAACCGGAGTTTGTCGTTTTATTAACAATATTGGCCGCCGCATGTGGGTTCGAAGAGTCTAACTGGGCCGTTGGGATTTTTAACTCATGGGGAGCCAGGCAGATCCGCTCATCACCTAAGCCTGCTGTTTACGCCAAATGAAGAACCCAGTAAACCCATCATGATCAGCCCTGGTAGATTGGATAATACAGACTGTCTCAGGCTACAACAATTATATGGAGCCTTTCTAAAGGGTTAACCGTAAGAGGTTTCTAATACTCCTTCTAAGAGTTGATTTTTGGTCTTTCTGACTTTGTATATATATCAGCCACCTTATTCTCAATGCTTCAACCAACATGAAACTTGGGAGCAGATTAATCTGAATATCTTCAAAGAAGTTCATGAAGTTCAGTTGATTCGTGAGATGAATCTACCACTGGGAGCTCAGCAGCTACAACCTCTAACTGGGAGCTAAACAGCTGCTACCTTTAACACAATTAAGGAGCCGAATTGGCTGCGACTAAAAACCCCTAATTCCCAAGACTCAAGAGAAGAGTTCTGAACAGGAAAAAATTCAAACCGTGAACGTACGTTGATCTGCCTCTATGAGGCCTCCATACTTGGAATTCCCATTTCTTACACCATCTTCTCTTATGAGAGTTGGAGACCTAGACTTCTTGTTTTTCCCTTTCTTACATTTCGTCTTCTTCTTTTTCTTCACAACACTGAGTTTCCCTCTCTTCTTTTTATCTCCATCGTCTTCTCCTCCTGATGAATCACTTCTTTCATCCTCTTCTTCACATAAATCCACTATCACCGGGTCAACTCTGTCATGGCCTCCATTACCATTGTGGTCGGGATGATCTACTGTCTCTGTTGATTGTGTACTGCCTTGAACATCCGTAGGTAAGGTGGGTTGGGTTAAAGTGGGATCCGGAGTTTTGATATGTTCACCTGTTTCTAAACCTTTGCGAGATTCAATCGAACTGTTTTCTCTCATCCCTGCTCTTCTCTCTCTTTCTTCCGCTTGTTCTCTAAGTTTGAGTGTAACCATTCTCTTCTTTTCTTCTTCTAGTTTCATCATTTCTTGCATCTTCTTTGATTGAATCGGTTGTTTTGTATTCTTTGGTTTCAATTGTCTCCACATTCAGAGTTTCCACGCCTGTATTGTTTAGATAATCAAGGTTTCAATTGAAATAATATTGAACGATGTATAGAAGATTTAAGTCTAATAGAATTGGTCTTGTCTTTCTGTCTTTTAAATTTTCACGAAATTAGTTATAGCACAACTTGTAGGAATGTCAGGAGACAGCAGTAGGATATGAGGAATGAGGAGTTGGAAAGAGTCAAATTATTCTTTCTCCCAACTTCTAAATTCAAGGACGCGTGTCTGTGACACTTCCTCCTTCCTCGTGACATCCTAGCTGTCCTGACATTCCATCTCCTTTCAAGAATGGAATTTAATGTACCTCCACGGGTTCTGGGAACATAACCAATTTTATGGAAATCAAGGGAAAAAGAGAAGATATCAGATCTATGAAGAGAGATGTACTCAGAAAGCTTGAGGAATTCTAAAGGTTTTTCTCCAATTGTATTTAGCCCATGATGGAAACCTTGAAGAACAAATCATTTGTAAAGATCATCATATCATACATACAACAGAACTTTAAAAATATCTTTTTATTCATTTCCTTAAAACCTTTCAAAGTTTGATTATCATCAATCCAAAACTTTAAAGGTCTGATTCTAAGGCTTTTTAGAACTTTTACTTTATCTCTTGTTTGATCATATTGTGTTTTGAAATCCATCTTGGCTCCTGATTAGACTCCATAATCAACAGAACTTGTAATATCCATTTGTGGAATTATATATCAGGAATTAGTCCTTGAGTAATTGTTTATATCAAACAAGGGATTATTTTGATATAAGAAACTCTAAGTCTACAAAGAATCTCTAAATCTACAAAGAACCTCTATTAGTCAAAGTGTCAAGTTCTCAGTGTTAAGATATACTTTATCACTAGTTTCATTAATCATTCTTTTGTACAAGAAGTGATTCAATTTAGGATTGAGGACTATGTATCAGTTTTCTCTTAATAAATTATTCTTAAGAGAACAATAATCCCTTATAATCTCAGGGCTAAAAAAACTTTGTTCAAAAGGCAAACTAACTGAAGTCTTTACTTGCTTATTTCAAGTCAAGATTCAGAGCCTAATTGCATACCTGTTCAAACTTTTAGATTGTAGTCTCTATAAGTTCAATAGAATACATTTGAACTTCTATATCCTTTTTTTAGTGGAACTACTAGCCTAAGAGAAGCTAGTAGGCTCACTCAACATGTCAACATCAAAGGATCAACTCTCAATAACTTCTCAAAGCTCTCTGTCTCATCTGACACTTTATAGGGAATCAAAATTCCCTGATGTTCTTGATGATTTGAACCAACACTTGGAAGATCAGACATCAAGCTTTGAAGCCTGATTTCTTCAAGAGATTCTTTTGATCCAATACTAGATCTTTGTAGGATTTAGGGAGATGAGAAAACTCCTGAAGAGATCACTACCAGAATTCTAGCTTTGATTCATTGAGAAAATTGACCATTTGGTTCTCCAGGGGTTTGAGTCAAGCACTCAACAGCTTGTGCTTTATCAGCACTACAGTCTCAGAAAGAGTGATGGTGAGTGAGAGAAGATTGTGATGTATATTTTTAGTAAGAACTCAGATCCTGATAAACATATAGAAAGAAAATCAAATAGAAACCTCATTTAATAAGTATGAATAAGATGATGTTAATATACTGACCTTCACCGCAAATGATGATATTTACCTCTCTATCAAAAATAGACATTTTGATGTACTAAAAATTTGATTAAGATCAATCAAAATGATTTGATCAAAAATAAGTAGAATAATAATTCAGTGATCTTTTATTCACACATTATAAGAAGCTTTTTTTATGGGGTCAATTGGACAGTTTTTAGTGCAGGCTGCCTCATGATTTCTTTATTTCATTTTATCTTAAGTTCTTTTTTGTGTACGTCTGAAACTGACCGTTGGGACAAATATTGTGTCGTGTCGTTTGCGTGTTTCTTTATTATTTACTTTGCCACTCTCAAAGCTCCAGTTTCCTTTTTTTCCTTAACGTGTGGAAACTGGAAGCTTAAAGTGAGCATCTTTCTTTTGACTCAGTACTTCTCATTTTCACTATTCATCAATCTGGACTTCTACTCACTCATTCCTGATAGTTTCTCTTCCCTACCACTCTTTTCAATCCTACTCTTTTCGTAGGTAAGTCTTCGATCTCATCCGCCAGAGTCTTTGTCACGTTTTTGAGCTCACTGAGAACTCTCATCTAAACCTGTCTGTCCAGTTTATTGCGTTGAGAATAACTCCGCGTCTATTCATCTCATTTCAGCTTTACATTCCAATTCTAAATCTTAATTTGTATAAAAGTTTATCAACCCCAGATGGAAATCAAGCGGTTCTGATTTTTTTTTGACTAGCGTTGAGATAGGTTGAGATTCTCAAAGAGTAAGACATGTGAAGCCTGTATATATATATTTTTCTTTTATCTTCTCTTCTTTTACTGAAATGGTCCATCAAAACCCGTTCTTATTTTTTTCGCCAACAAAGCTTTTGATACTTATACAAGATTGAACGTAGAACAAGAACAGGGTTTCAACTTCTCCTGTTTTTCTATTTTTGCCAAGAATGCAACCTTGAACATTGATGGAGAAGACATCCCACCTTCATGGAACAAGTGTGAAGATGATATGTGGATTGGGATGAGGGCAGAATCAGGGGATAGCGTTCATGATTGACTCAAGTTAAAGTCGGGAAATAGGCTGATTTTCAGTGAGGGACTTTTAAGATTTGGTGAAGAAGGAGAAAGAGAACATGATAAGGAAATATATACTTCCTTTGCCTTTTCCATCTTCCGTACTACGATCTTACCCGTCATTAAAAACAGGCAAGATGATATATTTTTGATATTTTGAGAAAAGAACCAAGTCAGATGATGAATGACCGGGCGGAAATCTTGCATAAGAATGAAGTAGCTTTATGAGTAGATGGTGATCGACTCTTGGCTTGAAGCTGAGCTGTATAGAAGTCAGGTGAAATGGCAATGGTGACATGAAAGGGTCTGTGTAATGAAGTGAAGTTTGTGTGACATTCGATTGAGATTTGCTTTTCGTCATCGTTTTTGATTTTGAGTGAATGGACCACTGACTTGATGACCGATCGACCACATTCCAATCCAATCGAACCTCAACTTCAAATCAATCAAAACCCATCCTCATCAATCAATCATCTCTCATGAAGCTCACCTTCAGTCAGTCTCAATCACTTCATTGACTCTCTCATATCAAATGAGAATGATAAGAATTAACTCAATACCTAACTAACTTCCCTTTTGACATTTGGATTAAAATTTAGAAACGCTTCAAAAGCAACAATTCATATTAGATGTAGAACCTAATACGACTATATCTAATTTAAAATTACAAATTAAACAATCACAAGGTTTCGAACCTGATTTACAAAAAATTATTTTTAGTGGTAAGATCTTAAGTGATGAGAAATTGATTTCAGATATTGAAGTAAAAGAAAAAGATTTCTTTGTGATCATGCTTATGAAAGTGAGTTACATGAATTCATTTTTCTTATCTTTCCTCTTTCTTTCAAGATGTCAAAGTCTGAATTCATTTCAAAGATCAATATGTTAAGCTCACCATGGATTCCTCTACGTATTCCTTTTTATCGATCTGTTCACACCTTTAGCCCAAGACTGCTCCTACAGTCCCAGCCCCATCTACCTCCGCTGTTCCTTCATCCACAAGTGCACCAGTCCAAACCTCAACTCCTGCCGCACCTCCAGCTGTCTCAACCCCATCTGTGAATCCAGAGAGTACGCCAGCCACTACTACCGAACCTCAAGCTACGGTAGATTCTTCGACTCCTGCTGTAGCGCCAGGAACTCAAGATCCAGGTTTTCTTACTGGATCTGGTCTTCAAACCACAATTGATGAGATTGTTAATGGAATGGGTTTCCCTAGGGAAGATGTGGTTAAAGCTATGCGAGCTGCGTTCAACAACCCAGATCGAGCAGTCGAATATTTGATGACGGTCAGAATGCTTTGATCTTGATAGATTTGCAAGTGACGATATGTCTCTGACTCTTGTGGTTCATTTAGGGTATCCCAGCTGGTCTCGATGCTCTACCACCATCCGCTGCCCCTCGTGCCGGTGCTCCTCCCCCTGCAACTGCAGCTGCACCATTACCAGGTGAAAATGCCGTTCCTGCTCCTGTCGCTCCTACAACCGCATCTCGAAATTTGTTTGAAGCTGCTGCCCAACATGTGGCCCAACAACGTCAACCTGCTGCTGCTGCTACTCCAGCTGCTACTCCAGCCGGTGCAGGAGGCGCGACAGCAAATACATCCCGAGTCCTCGAGAGTTTACGAAACAATCCACAAATGGTTCAGTTACGACAATTAGTTCAAACGAATCCACAACTCTTACAACCCTTTATGCAACAACTCGGTCAATCCAATCCAGCTCTATTAGCTCAACTTTCAGCAAATCCTGAACTTTTGATGGGATTCTTATCTGAAGGAGCAGATCAAGCTGGAGATTTTGGAATGGATGAAGGTGGTTTTCCAGGGGGTGGGGATGGAACTGGTGGTCAATATGTTCAAGTGACTCCTGAAGAACAAGAAGCTATTAATCGATTGGTTGGGATGGGATTTGAACGTCAGTTAGCGATTCAAGCTTATTTTGCTTGTGATAAGAATGAAGAAATGGCCGCTAATTATTTAGTTGGTATGTGATTTTTTCATCTCGTTTCTCTTTTTTTTCATTTTTAAACTCTTAACAATTTGACTAATTCATCTTTTTTTACCATTCAAATGACGGGTATGATTTGAATAGAACACGGATTTGAAGACTTTGAAGGAGAAGCAGGAGATTTATAAAGTCTCTAAAAATTTCATTTAATAAAGTTTTAAATCATTCTAAACCAAATTGGATCACTTAATCTTTTTATATGTGATGATAAAACAAAAGTCTATGAAGGAATGAAAAGAAGTAAAATGAGATTGAGAAAAAGTGATGTGTATGAAAGAAAAAAAAAAGGAAGAAGTTTGCATACAACGTTATATGAAATCACTTTTTTTTATCTATCTGGGTTTTCTTTTTTTTTCTCCCTTAAATTTGAGTTTTTTTTTTCTAAAATTTGTTTGTAAACATGAGCGTTAGGGTTTTACATACACACTCGAACCAAAAAGAAAAAAAACCAAAATTCATATGTGAGAAAGTGATTAAAGAGGTCAAGTTCATTTAAACTTTAAAAACTATTTATTAGCTCTAGTTTTTCTTTTTGTGATTTATTTGAAAATCATTTTGACTCTTTTTAAGTACAACAAACTTTCTTTTTTTTGTAGCACATGAAAGGTGAAAACAAATACTCAGATGAAAGTTGAATAGATGTGAATATAAAGAGGTGTAGTAGTAGATCAAGAAAAGAAACAAATGTTTTACGTCTGTATGCCTTACTAGTACCAGGATTGGGCTATGCAGTTACTCATGGGAAGAGTATTGGTTTTAGTTTCTGTGCTTGGAAGTCATTAGATAGCTTGTGTGAAGACCTATTGACTGTGTCAGTTCTCACTACACTTCAAATCATTTACAAAAGTATTGAAGATAGATTGAGATAGGCCTGGATTGTAGAGATTTGAGTTGAAGAAGAGTCTTCTTTCTCAATTTTGTCAATTGTCAACTTCTTCACTTATATTTAGGTGCTCAGGAAATCTATCCTAGCAATTGAACACTCAAGCTCAGACAATAGCATGCAGATAAACAAGTTCCAGCGCTTGAACAGGCTTGTTGCAGGTTACAAAGGGCAAGATCCTTAGTTTTTCACATGCATGGAGATAGGTGTACATGCTTGAATGTTGAGATTGAAATGCGGATCTCAATGGTCTCCTTGCTGTGTCAAAGGATACACTACAATAACAAATCCTGATACGGGTAACGGGGGGCAGAAAGGTTCAGATTGGTATGAGCTTTTTGAAATTAGATTATTTAACTTCCTTAAGCAAGGAAAGCTAATACTATCAAGTTTATGTTTGCAACAAATCCAAAAAATAAGCTTTTTGAAAGATTGTCAATCAAACTTGATACACATATTCTTGGCGATCAAATTATAAAGTATACCATGCCACTCATTTGCGATCTACAAAGGTAATCAACACATACAAGCTTCTGATGAGCAATCAACGATCACTTTCCACCTTAACTGTTGTTGGGGAGGCGATTAAAATCTGAGAAACAAGCAGCTTGAGTTTCAAAAGACATTTCGAGAAAAATAATCAAAGTATAGGTTGCATCACATCTGAAGATACCAAAGATCCGTGATCCGTTGGTCCACCTCGTATGACTTGCGGGTTTCTTTGCCCAATTGATATGTGATTTTGTACTGCGCTGTTGTTGCATCGTCATAAGCACCAAGTCTCTGGAAGTTAACGCTGCTCTTCACGATTGTATCAAATGACGAATGAGAGCGAAATGAACCGTATCGTATTGCGACACATACACTCCTGGTGTTGTCCTATCATCGCGTTTTGAAACCTCTTGCCAAGTGCTATCTCTTTAGGCGTCAGATCTATCAGACCCAAAGCAGCCTGACCAAACTTGCTTTCTTGATGTCAGAAATCCCATCTCTTATCGGTTCTTATTCTTATTCTTCCTTTGGGGTTAACGGATAGGCGTGGAAGGTGATGAACGATATACTTGTTCAAGTCGGTTTTCGAACGCAAGGACCATCTTTTCACTAATCTTTTTCCAGAAGACTTCACCGATAGCTGCGTGTAATGGGCTAGCAAAAGCGAATGCAAGATGAAGTGAAACATCGCTACTGTGTGAAGTCGAGGACTGGTGGGATGAATTCTCCTTCGGGGTTTGAAATGTCCAGGTTGATTCTAAGCACTTGAAGAGGGATGAGTGACTGGCGCTTGCCTGTGCCCACATGGATCCAACAGGTCAGATTGTGAAATCAGATAAAGGTAATAGGAAAAGTCTTCACCTTGACCATCTCCCATTTACGACATTCTACATAACTCGTGTAGCGTTCCTCAAAGGTTTTGAAGCCCACCACCAATTCAGACTCTAGCATGTGAGTTTCACCAGCGTAACCTCCCTGGACCCATGGCTTGAGTCTATTGGTTTCTTGCTTCAATAATTCGACATTCGATTTTAAAGGACGATGAGACAGCAAGTTGGATGCCACACAGTAAGGAACAAAATGAGGGTAAGCTTCAACATCAGCTATGACTTGATAGAGTTGTTCTTTCGAATATCTAGAAATGATTTCAAAAAAGAAAGCTTGATCAAAATTTCTAACATAATCTGATAGGTATCACATTCAATTCACCACTTACGGCATTCGTTTGGTTTCTTTATATATCAATAAATCACCTTTCTTGCTATGTCCATCTTCTGAGCTTTTGCTATCCTCCTTCGTATTCTGAGATGGCCAAGTGAAAATCCTTCGAGCTTTTCTCAAGGCCTGCAAATTCGTATGAGTGGCAAAGAATTTACGAGTCGGATGAAGTCTTTCAAGCGCGATATTCATCCTTTCCCCTGGTTAAGATCTCTTGGGCGCTCTTGACAGACTTGGTGGCTCGATGAACGTTATTGGTGTAGAAGACAGAGGTGCAGCTTCGGCCCGGGCTACATTCAAAGTCGACTTCCCCTTCAGCCTAAGGCCGAGACTTAAGCTAAGTACATGTCTTTTTTTGAATTTTTACGGATCGTTGTTGGCGCTGTGCATAAATATTTATGTACACAATCTAACACAACACATCTCCTCTGCAAAATTGAAACACTTGTAGAGAAAATGCCGAGTAAATTGACCGGATGGTTCCTGCACTATGGGATTGACTGGACGAAAATGCCTTGCCGAAACAAGTGGCTCTTACATTTCTTCATCAGTCTGGAGACTCGTAATAGATTTGTGTATTTTCAACATGGAGCTTTGCCTCAGCCAATGAAAAAAGTTAGGAAACGATAAACCAGCACGCGAGAGCTTGAGTTCACTGGTGATACAACGAGTGGCATGTCTTATGACTGTTTCCGATGCTCTGACTAGGGGTATGAAGCGGTGATATGGATCTGTTTGTAGCACAAGATTACATGGATAGTTGATGAAATGGTAGGTGAAGCACTCTTTACAATATCTGAGAAAATGACTCTGATACAAGATTTTATATGTTTGGGCAACATAGTAGTTTTTTTTGACCAAACAGATATAAAAAAACTACCCATGATTTCAGTTTGGAAAAATTCTAATCATTTTTTGTAAATTGAACTTTTTGACCATGAAATTAAAGTTATGAAAGGTACAACAAAGCTTTTCATTTTATGCTTTACTTCATCTTTCTCCTTTATCACTTGTCCTTTTCCAATTTCATACACAAGGTACAGTATGGGATCATCACATGGATATGAGAGTGATGAAGCACCGCTGGACTCTTCATCCATACTCAATTCTGGATCCGCTAGATATTCATTTGCTCATGGAGATGATGAGGCTGATGAAGACCTAAGGCATACTCCATTCATAACCAACCCTGGATTTTCTTCAAGATATTCATATGTCCCCCTCCTGCATGATGGAGGGGCTTTGTCAGGAAGAGAAATATTCCACAGACCAACTAATTCGGTGAGCCCAATGGCTGGCATCTCAAGGCCCAGTTTAGATATCTCACGAATATTTGGTCTACTTGATCAAATTGATACAATCAAGCCAAATAAAGAAACATCTACTTTGACTTCTAAAACTGCTTCAATTCCAAAGGTAGATCCGAATGAAAGCGTTAAAGAAGTTGAAAAACGTTTAAAATTGGCTCCTGTAGTCACTCAAAACACCAACAACCAAAAACTAAAAGAATTGGCAGGATCAACTCTTTTTGAAGATTTCATTGCAGATGTAATCCTGCTGAATGTGAACGTTGGATTCTCTCAAAAAACATTTTCATCAAATTCCGGTGAAATCTCACAGTGTAAACAAAAAATCAAAAGTATACTTGAAGTTCTAGAGCAAGATCATCTGGAATTCAGAGAGCGAATTTGGATGTTAGGTATCTTGAAGAGTATTCAACCAAGTCTTTCAATGAAGGATGGAAAAATTTTGCATGTTAGTTTTCAACAAGGCTCTCTTTGTCGGGGAGAGTTTGAGCTGTTTCTAAACAAAAGTATGTTGATTTCAAGCTCCAAAGGAATTTTCTTTTCATCAAGGAAGATGATTGTTTGAAACTGCTACTTTACAGATGCTGATTTAGCAGCCAGTGCAATAAACCTTTGGAAGCAGGACAAAGATCACATTGAAACAGATTCCAGTGAGTTTTCATTTTCTGAGTAAGTAGAGAGATGATCAAGTAATTCAACATTGAACCATACCCTCTCTCTCTTCATCACCTTAGCAATTTTGGAATCAGTTGAAAGAGTAGAACTGTTCTTGAAACTTTATGAATATCTCCAAACAACAAAATCTAAGAAAAAAAGTCCCAAATTTATCACAATATATAACACATTACTTCAGGCAAGTAGTCCAATTCCAGAAGAGATCATATCAATTTTAATGAGAAAATGCCAGTTTCAAATGGTTGGAGATATTCAAGAAAGTGAGATCATAGCTGTTTACCATATCATCACACATCTCCAAAAACATTGTAAAGAAGTCATAGAAAGTCTTGATAAAAAGATTATAATCAATCCTATCTTTGAGTCTGTTTTAGCCTCATTGAGGAAAGACTTTGAATATCAAGAAAAGGTTAAACCAGATATCAAAAGATTTTTTGGGACAGAAAATGGAGATCCTTACATGGAAAACCTTGTAGCACCACTCATTGGGTGGTCAAAAGTTGACGTGACTTACTATGATTATGTATTGAATTCTTTGAAAGCTTATGAATATGAACAGAGCAAATCAAAACATCAAGATACTCACAACACTGCTATGTATATGATCAATAAAAAGGAGGTTATTGGGATTCTGAGTAAAGCCTCAGATTATATAAGAGGAGCCAAAAAGGTGATGAATCAAGAGAACTCAACCATTTGTATGTTACTCTTCTTTTTGAATAGACAAAAATCATACATGCACAAGATCTGACAGGAGGTTCTTTTTGGATATCTCAGCTAATGATGACATGGAGTGTGATTCAAAAGATGTACCCCAATTTGAAAAGAAAGGAGAAGCAGAGGAAGTCATCTGTTCAATATGCTTACAAGATTTGATCAATGGACAACATATCTTGAAGCTGAACTGTTCTGAAAAACATCTTTATCACCAAGATTGCATCCAGGTAAATTTTCCAAACTGATTTCTATAAATTCTTTCATCTGCTTATATGTGGATGCTGTCACTGATTCATTTCTATGAGCTTTCAGAGATATATTGAGAATTTTCAAAACAAACATCAAGAAGGACCTACATGCCCTCTATGCCGTGAAAAGATACAAGTACCAATTCCAAGAAGGGGACATATAGTTTGGTACAATGGGATATCCACGCAACACCCTGAACAGTCAATTCCTCCAAATACCATAAGTGAAAGACTCAAGGATGTGGTCTAAAGCTTCATTTTGTTTTCTTCTCCTCTTTTTTATCTGTTCTTCTTGGAATCTTGAAAGTATTCCAATAATTATCTATATGAACAGCTGTTCATATTACAAGCACCATACACAATCTGCAATTTACACTAGTAAGAGCATCCACAGTCGTTTCGGTAAACGACCTCGGTACGGTAAATTTTACCGTACCAAGCCCAAAAATCACCAATTGTGTCAAAAACACGATTCGGTAGAAAATTGGTAGAAATCGGTAGAGGTCTAGTAAATTTACTGGACCTCTACCAAAAATTTACCGAATCGGTAAAGTCAACTGTAGCTTTGAATTCCCCCAATCACGTCTGTTATTTCACAATTCAACACAAAACATCTCATTTTCAATCACCTCAATCAAAAAAAATGAATCAAGAATTCGATCAAAATCAGATTAATATTGAGACCTTTCAGAATCAAAAAAAACCAAACCGGCAAAGACTCCTTTTTTTATTTCTTTCGACTCCTTTTTTTTATTCTTTCAACTCCTTCTTTTTATTTCTTTCGACTCTTTTTTTTTATTTCGTTCTTTCAAGCAATTGTTAACTCTAGAAAGACTATCCCTGCTTTTGTTTCTTCAACTTGAGACTTGTTTTTTTTCAATACAAAGATGAGTAACGTACCAATATACAGAAAGCCACGATTGGGGCAAACATTGCTTTCTGTACAGTACGTACACCACGGGAGGGTTTTGCGGTCTGGAGACCGCCCTCCGCACAAGCGGTCTGCAGACAGAGCATAGGTTGCCCAGAAATGGTCTGACTCGGTCTCAAAAGTTCTTGACAATTCCTCCCAGATCTAGGACAAGGACTGGGTTTTGAGCTGTTGCATTGTGGGAGTGTTGCTAAAACCACATTCATATGCTGATTGGTTGAGTCTGCCATTGTGTTGTTACGCATGTTTGACACCCTCTTGGGCAATCATCAACCTCAAAAGCTTATCAAAGTCCATAATCCATCAGAAGCTTT
Source organism: Melampsora americana (assembly GCA_022264835.1). NCBI lineage: Eukaryota > Fungi > Basidiomycota > Pucciniomycetes > Pucciniales > Melampsoraceae > Melampsora > Melampsora americana. The sequence continues at coordinate 797,870 of JAIFHY010000023.1, read as the reverse complement.
TAATCAAACCACGAGGTCATCAAATCCTGGATTATCGCGTGATACTTTTCATGGTCTTCCACCTATCCTTTCAGGACCTTTGGTTACAACTGGATTCAAATGCGGTGCTAATGGTTGGTATTGATTTTTCTGAAGGAAAGAGGATGGATTGCCCAGTCTCAGAAATCTCAAATTCTGAGGACTATTCGGAGACCTGGTAAGACCATCTCCGGGCAACCTATGCTCTGTCTGCAGACCGCTTGTGCGGAGGGCGGTCTCCAGACCGCAAAACCCTCCCGTGGTGTACTGTACAGAAAGCATAATACTGAAACGAGTGCGGATTTCAAGGTTTTGGTACGTACTTTTACCGTACTGCACCAGTACGTACCGTACCGTTACAGTAAATTTACTGTAACGGCTGTGGATGCTCTAATGTGATCTATCCTTCTAGACTAGACCTCAGAGTAAAATTGCTCCAATATCCCATGATACAGCACCAGAATTCAAAAGCCATCAAATTAGCTTAGCAATCCATATTTGGTTCAACAGCCTACATATCTTTGATAAATGCTGAATACCATCCCACTTCTGTCAAATATGTCAACTTGGCACAATTAATATATGTGATTGTGTACACAGGCACAGAAACAATATACTGAAAGCTCACTCCCTCTGACCCCAGCTGGCTTACTATCTAGTGTATAGGGATCATAGAATGACTGTCAGCAAAATCAGATCTCATAGGGTTACAATGAATCAGATACCTCTCAGAAATGCTCTGCACCTGCAGGTATAATGGTGGTTTCAACACCTATGACATTGGGGTTTTCACAGAGAAAGAAACAAATCAAGTGTTTACAAAATTTGATCACAGAGAATGACAAATAAGATCCCAGAATGATTTTGTTGCTATAAGAAGATGAGAAGCCTTCCAATGATCTTGTTCATCAGCAGCTGGAAGGGAATGTATATTTAGCTTGTTAAATAAGACAGCTTTATACTTTCTTTAACGGAAGCTTGATTTACCATTTGTTTCAAGACCAACTTTGATAAAATAATGCAGGCATTGTTTGACGTAAGTGAATGAGGTTTTCAGAATGTGTATTGTTCCATGCATCAGGTATGATGGTAGATATCTGGTTGAGATCTGGGCACACATTGGCAGAGAAGATTGTGAGCTTGAGTTCTAACCAGAAATATTCAATCTTATGTGATGTATCTCTAGAAAGCTTTAATAGGTCTCCAGACATGTGATATGTCTGCATCCCAGTTTCAATATGTTAAACTCATCAAGATTATGTTGTTAAATCCAATAAATCACCTGTAAAGAACTACAAACCAATACAAAGCCCCTACAAGGAAACAAATAGACAAGAAATGAGGCAAGAGTTGAACATAAACCAAAGTTTAAGCAATTGTTACATAAGCTGTACCATGAAAGATTAAAGGAAAAGGGAGACACAAGCATTCATCAATAAGGCCTGGTCAGCTAAAAGCAAGGGTTTCTTAAATGTGGAGCCCTCAAATTCTGTATTGGGACAAGGCAATTATGCCAAGATCCAGATGTGTGTGAAAAGTCCCTTTCTCAACCCCTTTTCAGGCAAGATTTGTGACTTTTGAATGTCATTGATCCAAGCGCTTGAGTTGAAGTTTGGCATGCATGTCATTCAGAGTCACAATTGACATGCACAGACTTCAGGTCACTGCGTGTGTAGCTTGGTGCAACTAATGGACAAGTGACCAAACATTCTCTCCAGCAAACTCTTTCATGAATATGGACACTCTAAGCAGAGTGACAAAAGACATGATCCAACAGTGTCTGAACCATACTGTCATTTTTGCAGGAAATGAACTGTGTGTATCTTGAAGGAGAAAGAGGTTGATGTGTGCCCAATACAGATTGGTATTGGATCTATTCATAGCTTTATGTGTGGAAGTTTTCTCACCTAACAAAATGCAATAAAAAATCTTGCCTCAGATTTCTGACATACAAGGAGCTGAGTTTCTTGCTGTCAGTGAAACAACTAGCATTACATCTTATTGTTTCTAGTGCATCAACTTGGAAAACAGACCCTAATATTGGTCTTTTTTTGTTGTGTCTCAAATGTACATCAATGTCTCATGAAACCAGTCAGAGACACAATATCTAAAATATTTGTAGAACCAAAGTGATTGGGGTGCCCATATTTTGGTTCATGTGATTCAAGCACTTGGTGAGTGAATCTCCCTTTTGTTACTCAGTTACGCTCTTAGGCTCAAGATCTGATGGATGGTCCATTACATTACTCAGCTGATGATAACCTAAGATCCATTTCAAAACACCAAGGAGCAAAGAAGGGTGAACAAGATGAAGGATGTTGTGCAATATGTTTACAAGAATTCCTCAATGGACAACATCTCTTAAAATTAAACTGTAATGAAAAATGTCTTTATTACAGAGATTGCATGATTCAAGGCGTAGCAAAATATTCCAACTTGTTTTCTAAAAGCTTTCATCATCTTATGTGCACATTTCCATTGGTTTATATTTTATAAAATTTCAGAAATACATTGATGGCTGTCAAACAAAGTCCAGGAAGAACTCATTGCCCTTTGTGTTGTGAAGAAATATGGATCCCAATTTCAAGAAGGGGACACATTTTTCACTACAAACAAAAATCATCTCTGAACATATAAGCCCTACTAACAGTCACATTTGAAAACTTGAAGTAAGGTTACACTTTTTCTTGTTCTCACTTCTTTCAAATATCCTTCTCAGAGCATTCTATTAATTGTGCACCAAGCATGACAGGTCTTCCAAAACACTCTCCTAAAATTATGATGTTACTCATGGATATCCTACTTTGGTACAACTCTAATAATTGTAGAATTAAATGTGTTTGTAAGGAAGTGATTAATCAATTCTTTTACTGCTCCTGTGAGATGCTACACATTTTCAAAATCTTTGGGGAAAAAAACATTCACACCCTTTGCATAAATCAGAGATTAAGCAATACGTTTGATCAAGTGGAGCAAAGTGGATTAAGTGGTACTTTCGGGCAGAGTGGGACCTGAGAGGTAAGTAGCCTTGAACCTTCGCGCTAGATGTTCGCGAGAAGTCAATGTTTCAGAGATTGAGATGCCTTTACTTTCTAACCGAGAGATAGTCACTATTCATGTGATACACGAATTATATCATCAAGGTGACCCAGCATGTAAAGAAAGGACCAATTAGCGTAAGAGGGGTCAATATGATATATGTTGAGCTAGGGCTTCAAGAAAGGAGCATTTTGAAAGAAGAACCCTTACATAGATCAGGTGAATTTCCCAGTACATTTTTGAGGACTGCATCAGGGTCAGGTTGACAAAAGTAAGCAATTGAGAATCGGGTTGGATGATGTTGAGAAGGATGAGTAGGTTGGATGACTCGATGAACTGTTGATTTCAATTTACCACCGGTCCAAAATCTATGTGAATGAAAATTATAGAAGAGCGGGTCATGCTCGTCATCAGAAAGCGATGAGAGCTCTGATTATACGATATTGAAGGCTTAGAAGCGGAAGACTGAACTCAAGAGCGTCACCAATATTGACGAGGATTGCACCTGGTTGGACAGCTACATCCTTCCAACTTGGAGGTTGACCAATTTCAGAAGAAGTAAGCACTTGAAGTCCAGTTGGACCATCAGACTCTTGAAAAAGTAAAGTTAATGAACCGTACTGAGTTAATCCCAAAAGTGAAGTTAGATTGAGATCAGAACCAACCCAAAGAAGTTGAAGGAAAAGATTGAACGTACGTCAGAATGAGCTCCAGCTCGGACAGAAGATGAGTTTGATCGATCCTCAGAATTCGAAGGTTGAGAGGCGTAATATAGCATACGAATAATTGAAAGGTCTTCTTCCTTTGCCGTATGTTGTGAAGTGAAGATGTCGTTCGGAAGCTACAAAAATATGACGTATTCCATTGCCTCGTCCATCGACTTAAGTTCTTCAATATTATGTCACAGAATCAAGGATCACATACTCCTAAGTTGATGGCCAGTAACTCGAGGATTTCGATGCAAATTGACCGACAAGTCTATTGACCAAAACGAGGTCAGATGAACCTTTGGGCTCCAGAGATCAAAATTATAAAGGCTTACCTCTTGAAACTCATAGATAGCAGATAAATGATTCTCTAAAGTAGAAGGTATCAGTTGTGTCTTTTGTGCGACAGGCGATCCATCATGAAGGATCAATCTTCCCAAGTTGAAAGCCCTTCATGTTCCGAATTTCAAAGCGTAGGATCATAGCAATTGTCAGTACAGCTCAATCGATCCAACAGAGAATCATGAATCTTGTAAGCTTGAAATGTCTTTACTCTTTAGTGTCCCCTTGAAGGCCTGATTGTGGATCCAAGCTGATGAACAGCACATAAATAGCGTTCTTTATCATTATTATTATCATCATCGCTCTCATCAATGGCGATTAAAAAAAGGAGGACTCAAACCGTTCGGCTTTGAAAGCCACAAAACCCCAGTTATCGGCCTACCATACAAGCTCATCAATCCATGAGCGTAGGTAATGATGATCAAGAGATCCGTGTGATGAGCAAACCTTTCGAACACATCTAGTTTTCTCCAACTCTGAAGTTTCAGTGAAGAAAGCTTTAGAGATTTCAAAGATTTTAGATATAGAGACTTGATTAAGATCAGGATGAGTGACATAAAGAAAGCCAAGAGTGCTAAATGCTTCTTGAATGTGTTTTCCTAACTCAGCATCTTTCTTGTTTGATAAGAGTGCAAGGGTTGGGATAGGTGCAGTTGAGGTCATGACGATATGATGTGGTCGAGATTACGACATACAATCAGACAAGTCATGAATCACAAATTCATTGGAAATCAAAGACCGAGTTTGTGCCCTCGGGTTTATGCATTCATTCAATCTCAGCATCTCGATCTTATCGCTGCTATGTCTGAACACCTTAACACCTCACTACCTCTGATTGATATTTCACCATTTCTGCAACAACCTTCGATCCTGAACGATCAAAGAAAAACTGCAACTGAAATTCATAAAGCCTGTACCTCAACTGGATTCTTTTATCTCACAGGACATGGTATTCCAACACACCTCTTTTCAAATATCCTTGAAGTGACTCGTACCTTCCTTTTAGAAGCAACTGAAGAAGAGAAAGAATCATTATCGATCGCTTCTAATGATTTCGCACGTGGATATCAACGAAAAGGTCTTAATATCACACAAGGCAAATCAGATTGGCACGAAGCACTCGATCTTTATGCGCCATCTCCATTTGGAGATGAAGGCAAAGGAAAAGTTTTAGGAGGGGAGAACAGATGGCCAGAAACACCAAAGGACTTTAAAGAAGTCGTTAGCCGATATATACTCACAATGATTCGATTGGGTGAAGTGATGATGAGAGCGACAGGAATGGGACTTGGTTTGAAATCAGATGAGATAGAAAATCTAGTCGAACTTACAAAGAATTCCTTCTGGTTTGTCACCTTTTTCTTGGGCTAATTCGAACCCCATCGCGCTAACATGATTCTAATGGGCTTCGTATCAGGGTCATGCGATGTATCGGTTATCCACCTTTACCCAACACCCACGATGGAGTCTCGTGTGGAGCTCACAAAGGTTTTCTTACCTTCCCTATGTGACCGAAAGCGGAAATCGCACATCATCTTCAAATAAAAACTAATACTTTGGATTGGGACAGATTACGGATGTTATACGTTCCTGTATGCTGATTCGACTCGTGGTGCTTTACAAGTATTCAGACGAGGAGCTCAGGAAGGATCAACAGAAGATCTGACTGAGGAAGAAGGAGAAGTAGGAGTCTGGGTCAATGCAGATCCAATCGAAGGAGCTCTCGGTATCATCACACTCGAATTCGTCGCTGCAATGTTCTCCTGAAATGTGATCATTGACCAATCATTATACTTTTTTCTTCAGTGGTCAATATCGGCGAGATGTGGGAGATCTGGACAAATGGAATTTATAAGGCTACATTGCATCGAGTGATTCATAAAGGCGAAAATTATCGAGTTTCGTGAGTGAACTGATTTTTCAGAAGGTCTAATCCCTTTAATAGTAAAGACAGAAACAGAGCGGAGAAAACAAAGAAAGTAGATATATATAGAGTCTCTTTGGATTTGCTCAAAGCTCAGCATATTTTTTTTCGATTGGTTTGCTCTCTCAAAATGGGAGAATAGGGTACCTTTCTTCTACGAACCAGCTTTCAACGCCTACATCTCACCTCTACCTGCTGTTCTCGGTGAACAGAAGAAATGTGATAAGGCCGTCAAGGAACGAACTTCTATCCGATATGGTGACTTTCTCCTTGGTAAAGTTGGTGGAAATTTCACGGTATCTGCTGAGACTGGTCAACTTAAATTGGATGACGCTGAGGGTGAGGTTCGCAAGGGTCGCTATTGAACCTGGTCAGTTTTGTAATTTTTTGTATCATCTGACATCTATGTCATACGATCAAGATCAGTCTCGACAAGCTAAAGTAGCAACTTGATAGTGGTGTTCGCGCTTATACATTGTGTGACTTCTGTTTTCAAAATGTTGTATTGACTTTGTTGTCTGATTGTCATAAATCTATCTTATACCACGCTTATAACTGCACACACAGAGCAGTATACATACATCTTGAAGAGATTTGAATCATCTGAACATGTGTGTTTGTACTCTCATCAATACTGGGCCCAATACACCCATAATAACACCGACAGGATGTTACAATACGACTGTCAGAGTGACATCCACTTTACATGTTCAGGACCAGATATTTAGCTTTTATAGCAAGGGCCTAGATATGAAAATCGGATCCTTAATAGTACTGTTTCAATTGGTTGCTCTGATTATGAGGTACTCATATTCCAAGCAAAACCGAATAGAAACACAGCAAATCCGTCTCGTATGTGTCCTTCCAAAGAAATTTAACATCGGGAAAAATCAGGGAGCCTATGATATATCAGGATCTTGCCAGATAACAAACCCAGGTCCGCTTCCATCCTCGTCAAAGTCTACATTTGACTCGGGATATTCTTCAAGCAACCTCTCGAGGCCCGACCAATCTTCAGCTTGTTCAACTTCAACTTCTTGTTGAATCTCCTCGGTTTTTGTTACACTGGTACAGGCTGACCGAACTTGATCTGGAGAGATTGTATTGGGACGATCCATCGAAGTTGTACCAAGTCTTGTAAGAGCTCTCAATTCCGCAAAGACTGCCTTATCTTCTTCTGCAATGAAAAACGTTGAAGATCTAGATGGATCTCTTTCTTCATCGGAAGGCTTTTTGCTGACTATTATTTCAGATAAATTTGTCAAGTTTGCTTTCGGCTGTGAAAAGATATCCGGATCTGAGATTTGATCTTCATACGTGTTTTCTTTCGATTGGGTTTCGTACTTCATAATATCACTTAGGATTTGCGGACGCTTCTTCCAAACATTCAAAGAGGGGGAGTCTTTCTGATTTGACCAGGTGGTATGGGTAGGCGAAAATGTTTCATAATCTTCCAAAGCTTGTTGTTGATGAGAAGCTTCGGATTTCGCAAGGGCCATATCATCAGAATGAGCGGTTTCGTGTGAAAAGTGTCGAAATACTTCCTCGTTATCTAGATATTGTGTTGTCCTAGGATACATCAAATAATCTGATTGTGGGGATGTAGAACTCCTGGCGCGAGGACGCGTAGGAGAGGTGTTGAAGGCGCCATGTTTTGGACTGCCGAATTGAAAGTAAGTATCTTCTCTATGAAGCGGTAAAGTACGTCCGAGGGGTGATGAATAACCTGCTTCAGAACTTGCGATGGCCTCTGCAGCAGATGCTAGTTTTAGTAGATATCGATCCGGTTCCGGTTTGCTTGGGAATGCCTTGTGACTTTGAAGACTATGAGACGGCGAGTGGAGTGGTTGGCACGGCTGTTGGCTCAGAGGTAAGTGGGTGTAAAGAGGCGTAGGTTCAATTGATGACCTGCGCTGCCATTGTCTCTCATGAAAACCCTCAGGCATTGTTTTCCAACGTTCCACGTTCAAGAGAGGAGAAGACTGTGACAGTTGCGGTACAAAATTTTGATGTAAATTAGCTCACATAAAGTAAACCTTCTTTGCGGAGGTTTATAATGCAAATGTTCTTGCGCAAGTTCAGAACAAGTGAGACGCAAGCTTACATGAGATGGAAATAGATCATATTGCAGTCCTTGGCGTGATTGTCCCTCTGACAACGTTTTTAAGGACAAACTGCTTTGAAGATGCTCCGGGGCTTGATCAATTCCCCAACCAATACCATCGGAAGCGAGCACCGGCGTAGGAGAATTGTGTTCGTGTAGAGGTTCATTCGGATACGTAAGTGGATGATCCGGATAAACCAAGTAAGGTGGAAGCATCTGGGGTGATACTCTGGGTGATCGAACTCGATCAATAGAGGCGGAAGCTGAACCATAGTCATGACTCTCAATTCGTCGACTTGCCAGGCTTGCGGTAGAATCAATGGTCGCTAGAGAACGATGATGTTGTTGGGGATGACGTGAAGCCTGACGAGGGACAGGTCGATGAAAGCTTGGATAACGACGTGATGATGGGGGCGCGTCAGAGGTGCGTGTCTGGCCATGATCTGGAATCTCTAAAGCTCGTTCAAGCCAGGCTGGCGGGGGAAGCTTGTCATCCTCTCTTCCATGACGAGAGGACGATTGATTGCCAAGGTGTTGTAGACTATTGTTACCGAATTCATCAATGCGAGATGGTTTGGAGACCTTAGTACCATGGCGTGTCATGACTAGTTTGAGAGGTGAACCGGAATCTTGACTGCCTTCGAAAGGAAACTCATGAGGTCTTAATGTGAGTCTACGAGGCGGCATTGTGGTAGTTTGAGGAGATACTTCAAGAAATGATTATAGGGGAGGAATAAAACTAGGAAAACGGTCAACAGAAGGTTTTTAGCACTTCTCATCTCTCCTTGACTGATTGATAGCATACATTCTACCCACATCACCTAGAGTTATCCTATGAGGATGGTCAACAAGCCGCAAGATCAATGGAACTCAAGAACGCCTCAACGCCTAAACTTGGATCGAGATCATCCAGCTTGATTGAGCTCAGCCATCTGCCATCTGGTATTTTACAAACGAGTATCACAAGTAAGTGAGACATAACCTTCGATGCACTAAACTCCCTCCAGACCTTGATCAAGATCGTCTTCTGCGTTCATCCGTCAGGTGAATTTAATTTTATCACAGCTTGTAGACCAAGCCTATAAATGCTATCAACAGGCAGCGTCGGGTCTTTGAATTGCAAATACCACGTGCACTCATCCCGCTACTGATCTTGCAACTCACTTCATTTCTTTCAAAGAATTCTCCGTGTCTTATCTCACCATCACACGACGAGGTGTACCATACATCTCATAATCATGGGTAGCCGCTGAACCAATCTCGAAAACATCTCGACAGCAAAAGGGAATGTGACGCAGACCAATGGTCAATTCCAAATAGATCAATCCAGTGGTGTTGGGCACTAGAGAGGATTTTGGGGTAGGATTACTGAAAGGTAAACAGATCGAGTTTCCCTTGATGAGTATTGGTTTCCTTCAGCTGAGAAAGAGGCACAGCCTCCGTCGAGATCTTTTTCTTCTACAGCTTGTGCACTCTCACTTCAAAGCTCGGTTTGTTTGCGGTCTTGAACGATCCTCCGGTAAGCATTTTGGCTTTCCTTACTTACTATTCAAGTTGTATTCATTCGCTGATTCTGCTCTGAGATGGAGAGCTAGTATATGAAGTTCATAAGAATGACCCAAGAGGCTGCAGAGCCTTCAAAGAAGAATTGCAAGGAGCATGAAGCCGAAATGACGGATTTGGCCGGTACACCCTGACGAATTGGAAGGCCCGGATGACCGAATAGTTTTCCGGCGGGTCTTTGAGGCAGCCGTGCGCAAAGCCACACACATTCCTGACTCGATTCATCTCGATTCTCACCCACTGATACATAGAACTGCCCTCCGATCCAGTACACAAGCAAAGCAATCAATCAGACAGTATGAGGGAAATCATCACCCTCGCTGCCGGTCAAGCAGGAAACCAGGTGAGAGCTTCTCTTGCTCTGAACAACTCATTCGATCTTTTTTCTGGATTCAAATGGACTCAGAAGGCTGACCTACTCTCGTATTGCAAATTGTGAAACGTAGGTCACCAGCTCTTTCTGGCAATCGATTTTACAGGAGCATGCGTTATCTCCCGAAGGAATACCCTTGCCTGAAGCAACAGAAGAGCAACATACTCGGTTAGGAGTCTTCTTTAGCGAAGCTGCTAAAGACAAATGGGTTCCTCGAGGACTCAACATCGATCTTGAGCCTAACACAATGGAATCCATTCGGTCTGGTCCGTTGGGAAAGTTACACAGACCTGATAACTATATCCACGGTCAATCAGGAGCCGGTGGGTTATCTTTGCCCTTTGTTCCAAGGACTTTTCATTCGATCTGACAAAATTTCGATGTGACATGGCGCCGGGGCTGAAGGTAATAACTTTGCAAAGGTGAATGGAAACTATATTGGGAGTTCGTCTTTATCGCATTAATGGGAATCATACTGATTTTGGTAAAACATCACCGATCTTACCCAGGGCTTTTACACGTAAGACGAGGCCCTGTCATCTCATCCTTCCTGCAAGGATCACCTTCATCTTACTAATTATCGGCTTAACTATATCTTGTATTGAATCAAATTCATCAACTCTAAAAGAGAAGGAGCTGAGCTGGTTGAAAATGTCATGGAAGTTGTTCGACACGAGACTGAGCGTTGTGAGATGCTTCAAGGGTTTCAGTTGGTCCATTCGCTAGGAGGGGGGACAGGAAGTGGACTAGGAACACTGATCTTGAACAAGTTAAGAGAAGAATACCCCGACCGTGAGTATATCAAGTTAGTGCATCAATGCTATGATGTTCTACTCACCTGTCACATGTCTTTTCTCGATGCCAAACCATTCAGGAATGATGACCACCTGGTCTATTCTACCAAGTCCAAAGGTTTCGGATACAGTGGTGGAGCCATACAATGCGACGCTTTGTTTCCATCAATTGGTTGAGATGGTACATTGACGTTAGCTAGGCTGTGCATCTCATTTTGGAAGCCCACATCACTCACCATGACCTTCTCCACAGAGCGATCTAACTTTCAACATTGATAACGAAGCATTATTCGATAGTGAGCTCCTCAAACGTCTTCAATGTCCGAATCAATCAAACATTGATAATTTTACCTTTCAGTCTGCCAAAGGACACTAAAAAAGAACGATCCTAGTTACACTGATCTGAATGCACTAGTGGCCAATGTGATGGCCGGTAGTTCGACTACGTTACGATTCCCAGGTCAATTGAATGCCGATTTACGCAAACTGGCCGTCAATATGGTCCCATTCCCTAGATTACATTTCCTTATGTGCGGATTTGCACCATTGACGGCACCTGGTGCAGCCAAGTATCAAAAACTGACAGTCAGTATGTTTTTTGATGTCCGAACTTTCTTAGTGAAACAAATGTGTCCTAACTCTCACTCTTTTGTAGGTACCTGAATTGACCCAACAAGTCTTTGCGCCACAATCGATGATGGCAGCCTCTGATCCCCGTCTCGGTAGGTACCTCACTGCAGCCACTATTTTCCGAGGTGCGGCTGTGGCCTCTCGAGAGTAAGTGATGAAGATCCAATCCTTTCCAACGCCTTATCAACACGAAGCTGATTCAATTCTCGTGTTTGTCAATCTAAGCGTGGAGGAGTCAATGGCAGCTGTACAAGAAAAAAACTCGGATTTCTTCGTGGATTGGATCCCCAACTCTGTGATGACTTCGTTATGTCAAGTACCTCCTACTGGTTCGTGATGCTAATTTGTGACTCGGAAGTGGTTTATCATATCCTGACTCGTTCTGGGGTCATCCTGTCAATTTGATTAGGTCTCCGAATGGCTGCGACATTCATCGGTAATTCAACAGCCCAACAAGAATTGTTCAAGAGAACTCAAGCTCAATACGCAGTTCGTTCCCCTCCGTTCGCAGTCTGGAGTAAATTCAACTTTGTACATCCAATTTAAATCTTTTTGAATTTCGCGCTGTGTCATAGGCCATGTTCCGTCGACGAGCGTTCTTACATTGGTACACAAACGAAGGAATGGGTCAGTAGCACATCTGTTATCCATTTGAAGGATTCGTATCTGTAGAGTATGAACTCTAATATGCTATCTTCCACATCCTACAGACGAAATGGAATTCACCGAGGTAATTTGATACTTGAACAGATGGCGTGACGCGTCAAGCCTCATATATACTGATACCTTGGGCTCTGGAAATGTTTAGGCTGAATCCAATCTCATTGACTTGATCGAAGAATATCAACAGTAAGTAAAGACCCTTGATGTAATCTAACTTAAATCTCGAGAGACTGATGATTATCTTTTGCTTCAGGTACGCGACGGCAAGTATTGATGACGATATGCAAGATGATGTTGAATATGAAGAAGGATATGAGGAAGAGGAAAATGGATATAGCCAAGAGGCTGAATCTGAAAATCCAGAATGAGAAAAGAACCAACTTGAAAAGATTGACAACCTGTGGTTCAAATCAGATTTGAAGTACTTCAATTTGAGCATATTCTAGTTTGATTTTTGATTTTATTTTATTTTCGATTGCATTTTTGTTTTGTATCCTCCTCCACTAACCACCATCTTGGATACATCTCTTTTGTGTGAAGTTATTCTGTTTTTCAGTTGATTTTGATTTTGATTTTATGACGATGACTTGTTTTTGGAGGGAAATTTGACTGCGTACTTTGATACATGCTGATGATGAAATCATTTCAAGGTAGTAGATGTCATAATTAGCTCACCCAATGAACAATCAATTTTGTTTTCATGGTCTTTTAGTATACCTTTCTGATAGTCTTGCTTTGTTATATAAGAAAGTGTTATGAACATTTTCGACTGCAAGTCTTGATGTTGTCGAGATATTTCCCATGGGGGTGGCTCATAATCGGAGTCCAGAAACATTCAATACTTCCTGGTCGGGGTAGGATATGAGAGTTTCTGTTCTCTTATTTTCATACCACCTAATAAACTTTCTCAGACGTCTTTATTGTACTGAAATTTGAAGACAGGATGTATACCTCTTTGGCAGTACAGATCCGGTTTCATGATCCGGCCCTGTTCAGTGTCTTGAGGTTGTGACCGGACAACCTCATGTGCACGATGCGTTGATCAGCCGGATCCTTCAAGCTCAAATCAATATCAACTGAAGTAACTCACCACTTCTTTGAATACTAATCCTTTCTATCAAATCAAACATCTCAAGACACTCAATTCTTTGTACACCGATCTGAAATTTAAAGATGAGAATCATCATCAAAGGTGGTGTTTGGCGTAACACAGAAGATGAAATTTTAAAAGCAGCTATCTCAAAGTAATTTTCTTCTACCTCTCTTATGATACATTGACATCTAATCTAACTTGAATTCCTGCTTATCAACGTATCATTTTTGATTTTTGCTTTGGTTTGAATTAGATATGGAAAAAATCAATGGGCAAGAATTTCTTCTTTATTAGTTAGAAAAACACCAAAACAATGTAAAGCACGTTGGTATGAATGGTTAGATCCATCAATTAAGAAAAGTAAGTCATTGATCAGAAACAAATTATACCAACAAGTTAAAAACAATTGACATTTCGAATTCGTTTTTTTCTACTTCTTATTCTTTATAGCCGAATGGTCAAAAGAAGAAGATGAGAAATTATTACATTTAGCTAAATTAATGCCAACTCAATGGCGTACGATTGCACCTATAGTCGGTAGAACTGCAAATCAATGTTTAGAAAGATATCAAAGATTATTAGATGAAGCAGAGCAACGTGAGACAACTGAAGGTGGTGATGAACTTGGTTTGACTGGTACAGGAGCTGAAGCTGGTCCAAGTGCTGATGATGTTAGAAGACTTAGACCTGGTGAAGTGGATCCTGATCCCGAAGCTAAACCTGCAAGACCTGATCCGATCGATATGGATGAAGATGGTCAGTTTTAGAATTCTTTCTTGATCGATCAGTTCGTAACCAAAAAAAACCTAATCCATTTTTCATTGGATCGATCAATAGAGAAGGAAATGTTATCAGAAGCTCGAGCGAGACTGGCTAATACTCAAGGAAAGAAAGCTAAGCGTAAAGCGCGAGAACGTCAACTGGAAGAAGCGCGACGATTAGCTATGTTACAGAAAAAGAGGGAATTAAAAGCTGCAGGAATCATGTGAGTTGCGAATGTTATACCACCATATCAAAATGGACAATGTACTCATCTCTGTAACTCTTATTGTGCATTTCAAGGATGCGAATGCGACCCAAGAAAGACGGAATGGACTATAATGCTGATATTCCATTTGAAAAACAACCTGCCCCAGGTTTTTACGATACAACTCAAGAAAAAAACAAATTTGTAGCAGCACCAGTAGGTAAAAACTTACGACAATTAGATTCACATAAAAGAACAAGAGCAGAAGATGAAGAAGAAAGAAGAAAACGAGCACGTAAAGCTAAAGAGACCACAGCAGACAAAGATGCATCATCTCATTTCATACCTGCCAAAGATAATTTGATTCAACGTCAAAAAGAAGAAGCTAATATATTAAAAAGAAGGAAGTTAATGTTACCTGAGCCACAAGTAGGAGAAATCGAATTAGAAGATATAGTCAAGATTGGTCAAGCAGGAGAAACCGCTAAGAATTTAGTCGAAGAAGGTGGTGAAGGAGCTAGTCAAGGATTATTAGGAGAATATTCTACACTTCAACATGCTCAAACGGCTCGTACACCACGTACACCAGCTCAAGCTGATAATATTATGGCAGAAGCAAGGAATCTAAGAAATATGACGATGGCTCAAACTCCTTTATTGGGAGAAGCTAATACACCTTTACATGAACTAGCAGGTAGAGGTACTGGATTTGATGGTGCTACACCTGCTCGAACAGTTTCCGCTACACCTAATCCATTGGCAACTCCATTACACTCAGATAGTCGTGATCCTAGCGCGACTCCAGGTGGTGATGGAATCGGACCAGGTGGTACGCCAATGCGAACACCTTTACGTAGAAATAATCTAAATATCAATGCTGGAGATGAATCGATGATGGGAGATACACCACGCGATTCAAGAAACCGATCAATTGATGTTAAACAACAACTCAAACAAGGTTTCATGGCATTACCTAGACCTAAGAACGATTACGAACTTGTCTTACCGGAAGAAGAACTTGAAAGGATAGCTGAGATTGTAGATGAAGCTGGATCTATGATCGAAGATGCAGCAGATCGAGTAGCTAAAATGAAAGCGATTAGTAAGGAAGAAGAACAAAAAGCTTTGGCTAGACGAACACAAGTCATTCAACGTGGTTTACCTAGACCTATTGAATTTGAACCCCATCAATTAACCAAGAATTTGAATGTTGGAAATAAACTTGAAGATCATCTTGATAGACAAATCACTCAAGAGATGGTTAAATTGATTTTACATGATTCTATAGTCTATCCTGTACCTGGAGGCAAGATTGCTGGTGGAGGTAGATCAAGTTTAGATCCGATTGAAGATGAACATCTTGCGACTGCTAAGGCTTTGGTACATCAAGAACTTGCTGAAGCATGTGGATTTCCAGGAGCAACAGAGGAACAGATCAAACGAGTAGCCGTCTTAGCAGAAGAAGAAGAATTTCATAAGAGTTGGATCCAACATTTTGATGAATATTCATTTGATGCTAAAACCAATCAATTTGTTAAAGAAGATCAATTAACGGAATCTGAAAAGATAGAAGGAATCAAATCATTAGTAGACGAATCTCGAAATAAATTAATTAAAGAAGCTAATCAAGCTAATAAGATGGAAAAGAAGATCAATAAATTGATTGGAGGATATGAGATTAGATTTAAAAGTTTAAGTGAAAAGTTATTAGAAAAGTTTCATCAATTAGATCGATCTCAAATTGAATTCTTAAGTTTTGAAAGATTAGAAATCAATGAAGTTGGAGCTAGTCAACGTAGATTCGAAAGTTTAGAAGAAGAAGTGAATAAATTGATGAGACAGGGTAGAGAGGGACAATCGACTTATAAGGTTTGTATCAAGTTGATGATTGAATTTCTTTTTATAGTCAATCTGATTGTGATTTTGAATACTTTTGATGGTTCATAGGAACTTATTGAAGAACGAGATCGATTACAAGTTAGTATTGAAGATTTACAAGCTGAATTAACGGTAAGTGTTTGTTTTGTTTTTCAATTGATTATCTTTGGTAATAAATTGAATCAATAACTCATTTTGATTATTTTTTCCCCTCTCTTATCAATAATCTTGATAGATGCAAGAAGCTGAAGTGGCTAATGAGGCAGCATTAGAAGCTATGGTTACAGAGGAATGAATGATCAATTTGGTTTCAAGAAATGACAAAAAATTTGATTAAATTGTATTTAATAGTTTGAGATTTAGAAGAAAACAATATACATTCAAGAATGGATTTGAGAGGAGGTTTGTATTTGAATTCATAAATGAAAATGAATTATTTAGATTGATTTTGAATTTGAATGGTTTGATCAAGTTACTTGAATTTGAAGTTAACAAATTCCATAAATCATCTCTGGTTTAATTGAATTAAGATTGTTATATGTATGATCTCAATGTTGGTTAATGCTCTGATCTCAATTTTAACTTCAATCTTTCAGAATTATGTAACACAGCTGTAAAGCAGTGTTTAAGGGGTTTGGCTCATGGTATGTTTAAAAAAGGGAAAATCCTTGTTTAAATGAATTTAAATTGATTTTTATATCAAACATTCAGATTCTTCAAATGTCTTCAATTCAAATGACTATTATAGATTAAATTATGAATTTGTTTCATTTCTCAGCGAGATCAAGTAAGAAAGAAATGATGACAGAAGAAAAAAAAACAAAAGACGAAAAGATGACATCTATCTTTCTATTCCTTTTTTAAAAATGATTGGGATCAAGAATTTAAATTGATTTTATACACTACCACTATTGTTAAATCAAGTTATATTTGTGAAAAAGGAAAAGAGATAAAATTTTCATCAATTAATTTGATTATGATCGAAAAGAAAAAGATTGAGATAAGAGACGTACACTAAAATACCATTGATTGGAATATGAATCTGAAATAATTTAAATTCGATTCAGAAATTATAAAATCATTAATTAAAAGATCTAATGATCAAAATTGATGATTGAATTGAAATCTTTCTTACCAATTTAACAAAGTATCCAATAAAACCCATGATTGCAAATCCAATGGCTACTGCTTTACAAATTTGAACGTATTCTATTATTCAAGATTAAAGATAATCAATACTTTATATTACTACAAAATCGAATGGTTTGTTTTTTGATTAGATGAAGTATATAGATAAATACCTTTTTGATCAGGTTTTGTACAACGATTCATAAACTGTTAAAGTCAAGAATGAGTTGGATTAATGTTTCGTTTTGAATTGAATAAAAGTTGAAAGATTTTGAAGTTTAACTTACTTGAGTTCCTTCTTTTACGAATTTTTGAGGTAATTCAGAAAGTTCTCTTACTTGTTCCATCTTTGAAGTTGTTAAATTGAATTTGAATGAGTTTCTGGTGTTGAGCTTATTGAGAATGTGATGGTCAGTGGTTGCTTGAGTGGTAGTGGTGGTCAACAGTCAATTTGAATTTGGGTTCGTCGTGGCAAATGAGAGTGATGTTGAATATGCTATTAGTGAGGGTGAGTGTAGCTATCTATAAGCATTCGATTCAAAATTAACCATCAAGCAAATAAAACAAACCAAAATTAAAGCTCAGCATTTTATTAATCAAATCAAAATCAAAATCAAGCAAAACAAATTACAATTCAGTAGGTCGATTTGTTTAATTCAAACTATGTATCATTGACTCATTCATCTGATCAAACTTTGAATTCGATTCTTGCAAAAGTGTAAAAGAGAATTTAAAATCTGATGAAGTTAATCATTCTTCAACACTTTCAAAACATTAATCAAATTCAAAATCAAAATCACAAAAAGAAACAGAAAAAGTAAAGAATCTGATTAATTTGATTTATATATTTGTTCAAAAAAGAAAAAAGAAAGAGTTTTGTTTTCAATTCAATTCAAAACTCATCATAAAATGTTAAGTTCTTATAAAAGATCTTTAAATCATTTCATCATTCAATTCAATTCAATTCATAGATCATTCACATCCACAAATACATCTAGACTCTTTTTAGAATGGTTTCAAAAACCCATCGTAAATTTAAACCAAGATTATCCGAGATTAGTTAAAAATCAATTATCCCATCCTTGGCTTGCACCTGAATTAGATCATCAATCTTTAACAAAATTAATCATAAAAAGTTATTCAGAAGATCATCATTTATTAGTCATCAAGATTTTTAATGATTTGATTCCGATCTGGGGTTATCAACCTACTCAAATCGATATACGTTATTATTTAATGGCTTCTGGTAAAACTGGTAAAGTGATCGAAGCACTTGAATGGCTCAAAAAATCAAATAAAGTGACTCAAGAAACTAGAAATGAATTACTTTTTGGTTGTGTAAGTTTTCAAGATGGATTAAAAGTGATCGAAATGAATCAGATTCAAAAGAATGAAAAAGATTATGCACAATTGATTCGATTGGCTACTGATGAAGGTCTTCTAGAAGAACGTACTCGATTGATTGAAGAAATGAGACAGGAAGGAGTTCAAGAGGGATTATTCTTTCACGCTGCTCAATTAGAAGACCCTCGGTCTTTGAATTTGATCAAATCTAAAGTAGAGGAAGGTGTCGAATTAGATGAATGGATCGAAGTATCACTTATCTCACACTTGGCCAAGTTAGGCGACGAAACTATACTTTTTGACTCACTTTCTCATTTGTTTGATCCTCAGAGGTCTAAAGATTCAATCAGGTCTATCAATATCCTAGCAAGTCTTCTGTCTTCAATTAATCCTCCCTCCGATTTAAATTCAGTTCAACATTTAGTAGACCAATTACTCAATATCACTGGAATTGAAATTCTCAATGAGTCAAAGTTAGCAAGTTGTTTATTTGATAGAATGATGATCAGTAATGAATTTGAAAAAGTTATCAATTGGTATCAATTCAATAATCAACGAAATAATTTAATCTTACCTAAATATATCAATTCGATTCTCAAATTTCGATCTTTTATAAATCCTTCACTTCTATATCAATTATGGGATGATTTTTTAAATTGTGAACATATTCAAATTAAAGAAAGTCAAAATTTAGGTCTCACTTTTCTTCGTCTTTCATTAGATTTAAATGATTGGGAGTTTTTAAAGATAGTATTAAATGAATTAATTAAACAAAAAGTGATTTTAAGATCTGAAAGTTTGGAAGAATTGATTGAAAGGTTCATCAAACTTGGACCCAATCGAGCTGAAGTTTATTTAGCATATGAACAACTTATTAAATTAGGAACTCCTACTAGACCTTTCTTTGATCGATTCCTTTTAAATTATTTGACTCGTTGTGATTCTAATTCGATCACCGAAACGTCAAATGAAAAACCACAAGCTTTATCAATTCAAGTTTTAAGTCAACTTTTTGAACAAATGCGTTCATTTGATGTTCCACCCGATTCTGAAACTTATGTTCGTTTATTAAATCATTTTACAAAGATTGTGAAATCTAATCCTAGGAATCTTTCAACTAGACTTCAAGTTGAAAGACTTTATACTTTATTTAAATTAGATGCATATGTAGATCCAGAGATTAGAGTATTACATTCATTCTTAAAAGCGTTTGCTTATAATCGAATGTATTCAAATGCATGGATGATTTGGAAACAAATTTCAAATGAAGAAAAGTTTAAAACGAAAATGAAAAATTCAAGTTTAGCGACTATGTTTGATTTAGCAGGATATGAGAGTGAAAGGATTGGAGGAAAAGAAGGTAAATTAAATAAATTAGCTATCCAAGGTTGGAATCGATTGAAATCAAAACAAGATTGGCCAAATTGTGAAATGAATAAAAACCTAATTGAAGCTTGGTTAGAATGTTTATGTAGATCTAGACATTTCAATCAATCAATTCACTTAGTTTTTAATGAGATGATTAACGAAATTGGAATCTTACCTGATTCAAAAACGTTTTCTATCTTATTAAGGTTTTCTAGAAAAGAAAGTGAATTGAGAAAACAAAGTTTAAATGATCAAGATCAAGATCAAATTCAAAGAAAAGATGAAAATCAAAGAATAGATGAAGAGGAAGATATTTATAAAATTGTTAGAAATCGAATTAAAAATGAATTTCCATTGGTTTGGGAACAAGTTAAATTTGAAGGATTAACCTTGAATGAAATTCAAAATGAGAATGAAATTGAATGAAATAAAGGCAAATACTCTACACAAACACAAACACAAACACAAACACAAACAAAACACAAACACACAAAGAAAAGAAAAAAATTCTTTTTAATCAGATCTTTTTACCATTCTTTAAAAATGTGATTTGGTTTTGTTAATTGTTCATTATGTAAGATTATTTTCTATAAAGATTAATTTTTATTCTTTTTTTTGACTAGGGTTTTTTTGTATATCATAGACAGCTTTGCTTAAAAGAATGAGGATGGGTGATGGATATACCTTGTTTTTTTTGTGCAAAATTTGTTCTTTATATTTATTCAATTTGTTGTGTTCCACATTTTAAAAAAAGACTTGGAGTCTTTTTCACATTTATATAGATCTTAATAGGAACCAAAAGAGCCTTTTGGGAGGCTGCCTTTTCTGTGATCCAACCTGGGTTTGAGTGAATTATAATCTACACCTTGAAAAGAGGTGGCTTCAGATAAGGATGAAAATGAATGTTTTTTTAGACTTGAGTTTTTGGTTTGAGGCATAATGACAACTCAGTCAGCCTGGAATTTGAAAGGACTGATTTGATAGGTACCCACATAGTTTGGTTAAATGGGTACCAGATGATCATTTAAGACCCTCTTTGTATTCTAAGTTTATTTACCATATATGTGTACCTATGACTTCTAGATATACAATTGTTTCTTTACAGGAAAGAACAAAGAACATTGATACAACAAAAATACTGGAAGGTCAGGATAATAAAAAATATACAATTCTTTGAGTTGCAATGAGTACATCAGAGGACAGAAAAACTGTTTTGAGTTGCAATGAGTTTAAGAGAGGACAGAGACACTGTTTCAAGCTGCAATGAGTATATCAGAGGACAGAAACACTGTTTTAATTTGCAATGAGTATATTGGAGGACAGGAAAAGTGGTTTGTGTTGCAATTGGCTTGCAGGTTGAAAAAAAAATTCCATCCTCTGATACACTCATTGCAACTCAAAACAGTTTTCCTGTCCTCCAATAGACTCATTAGGGGGTTTCAGGTTGATTTTTTATGGTATTTTGTAGTACAGACACTTGTCCAAGACTGTGAAGTTTACCATAAATTTTAAAGATTTGGGACACCTTTTTAGGTGTCCCAAATTCAAAAACCTGTATATTTGTGGTAAAATCCAACAATTGGATCTCATTCAATTGATGTGGTAAAGAAGAAAGCAGACGGTTTGAAGCTAAATTTAGGTTTGCCAATCATAGATTGGCTGGTGCACTGCTGTCTGGATACTCAAACAAACCAGTTTTCTCTTTTTATGCTCACATATTTTTCAGCTTTTTTTATAAGATCAGACAACTTTCAAACTTTCACTGTTGTAAAAAATTTGTCAGTTTTTTGGCAATTTGCACAAAATTAATTTGACTTGAAACCCCCTATTGCAACTCAAAACAGTGTTCCTGTCCTCCAATATACTCATTGCAACTCCAAAGATGGGCTTGCGGTAGGTGAAAAGTTGCTATATGCGGTTCTCAACATGTGAAATTGGATTGTAGGCATAATTTTGTGGGAAACATCCATGTAGGTTCTAAAAATGCTACACCTACATGGGTTTTCTGTGAGTGTCAAATAGCAACGGCCTTTGTCCATAAGGATACCTGTGTTTGAATTTGATCACCACAGTGGGTTTTGTCATAATGCATAAACTATACATTATGAGGATGCAATCACCACACTTCAAAAATGTCACATGAGGGGTGTCAAGTCAGATTATTTACAACCAAAATTCACAACAAAGTCTGCCGCAGTAGCATAAAATGACGTTAAGTCCATGAATACAGGAAGAACATTAAGTGCCCTGTTTTGATAAAACAGTAGATCAACAACAATCTCCTGCTTGTGATTCCAAGTTTGTGATCTTTCTTTTTACAGCGGCAAACTTTTTTTACAACAAAAACATAAAAAGTTTGCTGCATTGAAATTGTGTTGTCATAAATATTGTGACTTGACATTCCTTAATACATAGATTTATGCACTATGATGAGTGGTGGTAGAATGTTTGTACATATGTACATACAAAAATTTGTGCTTTCATATCCTCAGAAGTGCAGGGGCGGCCCCAAGGCTCAATGCATTACAACCACCAAGATCCAGATATTTTTGGAAAAAAAGTATGCATTACTGAATTATGCAATAATTTGGAAGTCAGCCTGCACCAGCTTGGTGGAACCCTAACCCTATGCATATTGGCTAATTATGCATCTACGTGGGTTGGAATGTATTTTCAGGCCCTGTGGAATTTTGGAAGTTTATCAAGTTACATAGTGTTACTACTAATCAATCCAAAATAGAGATGTAGGAGGCTCATAGCATTGACAGCTGTTCCATAAATTGATAACATACGGAGGTTTGCACACAACATTTAGGAATGCCTTTCAGGTAATAATTGTGTACAAACTACAGATGTGGTTCCCTACAGTATGGCTTGTAGCATAATTTGAATGTATTCCATGGTTTTAGCTGATGATTGAGATATATGATGTGCAGAGATTCTGACTGTACAAGTTGGATTTCATGGGAGAAGTGAGGTACAGAAAAATTTGGGGTGCAAGTTGAAATATAACATCTTTGGCCTATTTTGGCTTGTGCATAGAGAATTGCCTTAGCTAAGTACAGCCAATCCAGAAAAGCTTGACCAAATTTACCCGCAAACTCAAGCAAATTGGTGGGCAATCCGTGGCAAGATTTTCCAAATCTGCTGTAAGTGTTTGGGGGTGATGGCTGGGCATGAAATTGCCCCAAATTTCTGTACATCACAGTTTATGGCACACACCTGTGGATTCTCTCAGCGTCTGTTTAAATGTGACCAATCTGAATTTTGATACTAGCCTGAATGGCATCATTGATTCAGAACAAGTCACATGTTTTTTTCTACTAAACAAGAACCATGTTCTGTCATTGAGCTCAGATTTTGTACTTGATCCATTTGACTCATCATATTCCCAATTGAATCTGAACTCTTGATCTTAATACTTCTACAAATACAAATTTTTTCTTGCTCTTTGATGCCAGCATCTCCATCAAGTAATCAAAGAATTGCATACAATTTTTACCTGCACTTTTAATTGCTAGAAGTGATTGCATTCTTCACACTTTATCAATCCATGGAGATCCCAAGAACTACAATCAGCCTATTTCAAGAGATGCCAACAAGTGAATTAAGGACAGATATGTCCCCAGAGGCCTCACCTTTGCTCTTAAATCCTGCCACAGATCTTAAAGCAACCAACAGGTTACCCACTAGATCATCTAGTGAACAGGGAGTGGATGAAGGACAATCAGACTCACTGAGTGTTTCAAATTAAATGTTGAATTAGGATAGTTTTCTCCAGATCACCATATTACATCAGCTTGTCCATCAAACACCAAAATGCCAATGAAGGGATGTGTTGATCTAGACTCCATTGAAGTTATCAATATTCTGACTCCTTCCAAGGGAGTCTCAAAATTATATTCAAATTCAGTGATAACCTATATAGTTGAAAGATTCAAGCATCTTTCCAATCCTGATCAAACTGAGCAAGCTATTGTAAATGGCTAACAACACCGGTATACCTGATATGTTTTTGCCTAACGTGAGCACACTTCTCCTAGCTCCTCAAGTATGCAGACTTGGGACTAACCTAAGTTTTTGGAGGAAAAATAAAAGTGAGAAATGAGTTAAAAGAGCAGATGATAGAGGCTCAAGTTGATCTATTGTATTCTAATATTATGAAAGTATCAGTAATGCTATGAATATGAAAAGGTAATGAATCACTTACTCTCTTTCCAATAGATGAGAAAAGAGAGTACAAAAAAGGAAATTTGATAACATATATATCTAAATAACTCTGATATCAATTATGATCAAAATTAGAACTGATTGGGAAATACAAAGAGAAAACAAATAGAATAACTCATACACTAGATATAAAGTATAAAGAAAAATAGAAATTTAACCACAACACCCATCTTCACCTTTCATGACTGAGACAGTCTTGATTGTCTTTCAACAGCTATGAGTTTTTGGACTGAAGAAACAACCTTACCCTTTGTTTACTTTACTCAATTTCAGCAACCAACATCAACTGTTTGGGACTGTTGCATGAACATCACCTCTTTGGTTTTTTATGACTATCACTAAAAATATATAATACCAAGAGGAGAGATAGATTTCAATTTATTGGCAGAATTTCTGAGGTGGTACACAGAGACCTTATATTACATCTTACACCCTTTATTTGAAGGGTTGGGAACAAGACAAGATGATACTAGTGAGTGTGCTGAAATGGACCATGGATTTCATTTGGAACCCTTGGCTGTATTATTTCTAGTAATTCATGATGGTCATTACTATCAGAAAACATTCAAAAGATGTAGTTGGAAGCAAGATCATCTAATTACTCAGAAAATAATTTCCAGATTTTCAGAAGACAAATTAAGATCAATTCAAGATGGCACTAACTCTTAGATCTTCAAGGGGTCTAATGCATGGAAAGAATTGATTGAAAAGTCAGACAAGATAAGTTAAAGTTTTGAACAAAATCTCTTAGAAAAAGAAGTTCAAAAACAAATGATTGAATGTAAAAAATGAAAAAAAAATCAATCTGGTTGCTACAGAGTTTGATAATCTTTGAAAAAAATGGACTCCAGATTTGAAAGACTATATATATCATATCAATTATCAATCAAAAATGAAGATTCTTATCAATTTGCACATGAACTTACATAATTTTTTAAAGGATCAATGTCTAGGTTTGAGAGCCCAGATCCTTGAATCAAATATTTCAAATTTCTCTACATCTATTGATAAATTTCTACAGCTAAAAGACTTACACACAAATCATACACATCAATAACCTATAAGTATGGGTTTTGAAAGTGATTCTGATATTCCATACTCTGAGAAGACCAATACTTCTGGATCTGAATTTTTGGGTATGAGTTATATGAGAGTTGACTGTAATCAAAATCAACAAGTATTTATTGATTATAGGTATTGTAAGGTTGCCGGTATGTAAGGTAGCAAGATGAGATATATACACTACCAGCAAAAGGTAATTTCCCTGTGAGAAAAGAGATTGCATTTTGAGTGACAAAGGATTGAAAATGCAGTAAATCTGCATTATTCAGCATTAAATCTGCATTTTAGGCCCTTTGTTGCCCTAAATGCAATTTCTTTTCTCACAGGGAAATTACCTTTTGCTGGTAGTGATACATGGTTTGGATTTTTCATCTTTTTGGGATAGACAAAAATTAAAGAGGTATCCAATAAAGGTGAGGAAGTGAAATAAATCAAAGGAAGAAAGGAGGAAACACTCGAAGTGAATATTACCTGTGAGAATCAGGTAATCAGCTTAATAAAAGCTGAGGGCTTGATTGAACAAAAGACTAGAACCACTATGGTAAAGAAGAGATTTGAGGAAATGGATGTTTGGATTTGATAAAGAAAAACAGTCTAGGTAAACAGCCACACATGAGCCTTTTATAAAAGAGAAACCAAACATCTATGTCATATGTCCTATGCTCACAAGTATCAAAATGATGTACCAAAGAATCATTAGATGAGAATTATGAGTCATCAATCATTATTCTCAATTTCAATACCAAGTAATAGTGTGATGGAGTGATGATCTCTATTTATAATAAAAAGTGAGTGGAGGAATGAAGGCCAGCTCAAAAGAGGGTACCTCTGCTTGAGAAGAGGACCCGTCAAGTCTAGCTACGTGCTTGACCAGCCAACTCTTGGTTGGCTACTTGCTTGAGGTGTCTCTCAAGTGGCTAGTGATCTTGGCGATGAGTTACTTGAATCTGTATTCCGATATGTACAAGTTTACCGGGTCAAAACCCGGACTTCAGTTCGTTTGTACTGGGATGCATCGCACCTCTGCTACAGTTCAAACGTTATTCGCAAACAGACGAACCCAGCAAGAATTATCAGCAAACAAATATTTTACAAGAAAGATTAGAACAAAAGGTTACTAAGAAGAAAGAACGACAATTCATCCATCAAAGAATGTGAGATGATAATAATCAATAATAAAAAATCAAGAAAGAGATGATATGAAAATGCTTCTCAAGAAATTAAAGAACTATATCACATATGCCATCTGGCTTTGATTCTAACATGTAAAGCTGAATCTAAAGTTTGTCGATTTCCCTTTAGATTCATTAAGAATAAGATTATATCCTTTTTATTACTTAAATTTAATATCTTATCTTTTGATTCCAACATGATCACCAACATAATCTTGAACATCATTTCTTCAC
Source organism: Melampsora americana (assembly GCA_022264835.1). Lineage (NCBI taxonomy): Eukaryota > Fungi > Basidiomycota > Pucciniomycetes > Pucciniales > Melampsoraceae > Melampsora > Melampsora americana. The sequence continues at coordinate 771,237 of JAIFHY010000023.1, read as the reverse complement.
CTTCACTTATCAAAACGTCCTAAGATGTTCATCAAATCCAAACAAAGATCGAGATTGAATCAACAATCTCGACAAAAGCTTTGATTATACAGATCGAGTTAATTTTAGACTTACGAGGGTAGGTAAAAGGGTTGAAGCAGGTAAAGTTTTGATAAACAGTTTCAAAAAGTGAGAATGTAAGTAGAGCGATGAATGGATATGAAAGAAATTCTACACAACACAATCCAAGAGAAAGAGCTATCATCAGAAAGGGCTCGATCAGCAAAAGGAAAAGTGATCAAAAAGCAACTTACTAGATGATTGGATAAAACCGAATCATTATCTTCCAAAATCCTAGTAAATCGATCACACGCATATAAGAATCCCCTTTGATTCCAAAGATTAGGAAACCCAATCGTTGCAATCCCTAATAAATTCCAAAAAGCCTCTTCCAATGGGGATTGGATTAATAATAAACCACCAAGTAAAGATAGATCGAAATCTAAAGATCTTTCATTCGGTAAATATAACTTGGAATAGGTTCTGACCGACTTGATCAGAGTTTCTAAATCTGAGATTCCAGTCGAATCACTAAGAAAAGCAAATGAATTGATTCATTATATCAGTATTGAACAAATCAGATGGAAACACGAAACAAACCTACTGTTTAGAAAACGAATGAAAATCAAATTGACGACAAATCTTTTCTAAATCCGAATCGATTAAAACCTCATCAAGATCAAAAGCTTCATCAATCAAAACTAAAACCTTTTCAAATAAACCTTGAACTTTTAATTGTGAATTCAAATTTAATAAATAACCCCAAATCCGACCTCTTAAAGATTTAGGTAAACCATTCTTAATTAATTTTTTAATTTTCTTATTATCTTTTTTATTTGATGATGAATTTAAAACTTGGACCCATTTTTGTTCTTTAATTCGATAACTTTCTCCATCTTCTATGATCGATTCATCTGGATGAGTTTCATGATCATTCATCTCTTCATACTCCAAGACCGTTAAATCTTGATTGGTAGATGGATATGGTACCTCAACTGTTCTTTCCATATCTTTTTCAAATTCGTCCGCGAATCTTTCAATCTCAACTTCCAGTTTATTCAAGACGATCTCATCTGGATTCATCAGATGAGCTTTGGATCTCGTCTTGGTAATCGTCTGAGGTTTGACTAATTCGAAAGCCGATCCACCTTTGGTCGTAATAATCCCTTCTGCGTTATAATCTAATACGCTCGGTTCTTTTGATGACTTCTTCAATCTATCACCTAAACAATGAGATGTGACGGGTGTAGGAGGAAAATTGGAATTGGGTTGAGTGGAAGGTGAAGATGAAGTTGAGGACAAAAAAGAGTGAGATCTTGCTGGCGATTTTATACCATGTGGCACAACATGATCAGGTGCTGGAATTGTACAAGTTACTGTAGGTGGTGAAGGCCTAGTGTCTTGCTTGGAGCTAGAAGCTAAATTATTTAATTCTTCTGTCAAATCTCGAGTGCCGTTATCTTTACCAGATAAAGATCTGTTACTAGCTTTGGTGACCAAATCACGATGAGGTGTGGCGGCGATACCAGTAGTAGATTCAATCATTGGGTTAGTATGGCCAGTTAGAACAGGGCCGGAGATCTGAAGAGATCTTGATTTAGATGAATTTCTTTTGTGTTTAGATTTTTCAGGTTTATTGCGTTTAGGCAAAGTGAAGGACGATTTGGTTGAGAGTTCACGGCTTGAAGATTGTTTAATGATTGAGTGACGTGGCGAGGAACCCATACTATTCAAAGAGATCTTTCTCATTCGACTTGAATTCTCATCAGCTTCTGTGTTCGGCAATGGGTTCTGCTTCAAGAATTGTGGACTTGATGAGAATGATGAGGTTCTTGAAGGTAAAGATGGTGGTGGTAGTGGTGGTGGTATAATTGAAGAATCTTGACTACTTAAGTCTGTTATACCTGTGACGCCAGTGCAAGTGGATGAAGGTGAAGAAATTTGTCGTCGTCTTGAGATGAAATTTGGATTGGATGATTTGATATGCACAGAATTACGTTTTGAAGAATCTGGAAATGAATTGCTGGTACCTGAACCTAGTCGTTCAACTGGATCGAAATCCGGTCCTCTAGGATGATCATTGTAGGATTTTTCAACTGTGATATGGAAAGAATCAGGATTAATAAGATATATATCTCCATCCCTAAAAATGGACTCAAAGACTAACAGTAACTCTTTGATTTATGTGGGCTGCTTGTCCGATGTTCTAGATCATTGAACAATTCTTGTAAATAAGCTGGATTATTTCGGATAGGTGAATGGAATTTTAGATTTTGAATCGAAACGAAACCGATTTGACCTTCACAGAATCCTAAAAAAGTGAATTTCTCTAGATTTGGATCGGAATTGCTGTAGGAATTCGAATAGGAATTCAACATTGGAACTAAAATTGTAATTCGATCCCCTTTTAAATACATTAATTCCTGACTGTCCTCTGTGATACTATGTATTTTTCAGAGATATAAAGCTTTAGTTAACTTGTTCTGGAGAAATTAGCATTCAAGATCAGAAAACTCAACTGATCGCATTTAGCTGTACCAGTACCTAGCCCACCGGCTTTGGCTTGTAATGTCCAAGCATGTCGATCATTTGCGCAAAGTGGAAAGACAGGTGGCCAAGTTGGTTTGATCGTCATTGCTAGTGGTTTTCGATCTTCATTCTCGTAAGCGTTATTTGACATCTTGAGGGATTAAACTTTGAAAAACAAAAAAGATTGTCACAAACAGTGTGAAGAGGGTGAAAAATATTGTAGTAAAATGAATTGACAAGAAGAGGAGGAAGGAGATCTTTGCCCAAATCTTTAGATTCGGAATAACAATCAATCAGATTCAAATCAATAGGGTCGATCTGCCGCAAGCTAATGTCTCGATGTTTGGTTCAGGAAGTGAGAGTCAAATTGAAAATCTTAGGAAATGTATCGATGTAGGCTGAACAAAGATTTGACTGAGAAGAACAGCTATAGGAAATTTAAAGAAATGTGACTTGGAAGTGTGAACGGGTGGGCGTGTGAGTGGTGGATTATTACGTTAAGAGTTAAAAAAATCAACTTTGAAAGATGGAAATCAAGATTGATGCGCGGTGTTCTTTTTGGCTATCTTTCTATCAGTTCAACTTTTTGTTTTTTTACATTCAGTTCGATTTTCGGCACTTTCCTTTCACCTTCCTTTTTCTGCTTTGATAAGTAAGTATAGAAGCATTGCTGGAACTAATCCTTGAGTCATGAGAGATTCACTACCAAGTGATTCATTTCGACATCTATGACTCATAAGTTGTTGATAAGTATTTAATTCTCGACATATAATCCTTTTTGATATCTCAACGACTTCATTGTAATTATATGGCTTTCCTCGATGAATTTGAATCAGTTGTTGTACAAATTATTTTGGCGGGATCCTGAGAAATCGATTCGATCGTAATTTGAATTGTCTGATTTATGGTTTGAATCCTTGGACTACCAGGACAGACCAGGACTGTGCTCGTTCACATTTCCTTATCATATGTTGTGTTCAACTTTTGCGCATCTCCTTATCTTCGGCCGAACTTCCGTTACCATTTCTACTAACGCTCAGCTGCAAGACCAAGGCTGGGTTCCACATAGTGGAGCGAAGCTGATGCTGAGCAGCTTCTGTAGTCCGGTCGGAGCTGTGCGGTGTTCGTGTCACACTGTGGGACATTCTACCAGAAATTCGACCATCACGGCATAACTCGGGGTTCTCGACTCGCAAAAAAAAACACTTGTTTTGACTTCGGGAGTATGCAGACTCGTCAGAGTCACACGCACACACGCTGTTGCTTGTATTGTCTCTGTGTAGAGTTGAACTTTCCTCAGCGGACTGTGTATTCAAAGAACAACGTCATCTCAACCAGCCCAAAACACCCCAGAATTATACCTCAGGGTCCTTATAGTACCAGCGGGGTCTTCAATGACCGTTAAGAGTTTCGGGGTGCTGACGTCTAATAAAAGAGTTTAAATATTACCGCAATAGAATTGATCCGCTTCTGTTGGTGTTTTGATTAGAAAGGATCTTAATTCTGATCATGCGAAGGTCAATATATGACAGATTATAACTCGTACAAGTTGATTTTGATTCCTCAAATTCCTTTTCGTATTCCGACCTTTTTGATCCATCGTTTGATGATGAGACGTTAGGCGTGAGAGTTGGTCAAGTTTATATGGTATTCAAGATCATTCGGGTATGAATCATGTTGAAATCAAAAGATAAGATATTAAAATGTAAGTAATAATCAAAAGAAGATAAATTTTTATATATTTAAACGAATTCAAAAGGTCAATTGACGCGCTTTGGATTCAGCTTTAAAGATTAGAGTCAAGCGAAAAATATTTCTTTAGTTTCTGCCTACTGTATATCTTGAAATTGAAGTGGTGACTAATTAAAAGAAATATGAAAAAAATGTACGTATCTAAAGAGTGGTTATAAGGATTTGATTCTATCCATTTTAAGTAAAAGAGATGCTTCAGCCTGCATTAAAAGTGTCGTCATTTGGTCATTTGTAAAAGAAAAGAATGAATTGCCTTTTGATATTATTTGGAAGGATAGTGTTAAGGCTTGCTTAATCGTTATTAGACTACATTACTAAGGATCATTAAGCGAAAGATGGACATCATATAAGGATTGGGTTGAAGATGGATGAATGTTTTATACGCGCATAAGTTTATATACCGAAAGCTTGCCCACGTTATCCAGAAAGACTCAAGCAAAGGGATGCCGAAAATTCGGCACGCTTTGCAAAAATCGACAGGAAGGGAATCAAAACTATTGCATACGTCACTTAAGAACTCAAGGAAATCATGACGACTGAGTCAGACTACTTGATACTGACGAGTTAGTATTAAGTAGTCCAGGGACCACATGGTCATACACATGCACAGCTTCGACATGCACAGCTCCGACACGGTGTCGTGCTCGGCACGATATACAACTTCACATTTACGTAGATGAGATGGGTCCCTGACTCGTCTGATAAAATGGGAATATATAGAGAACCGAAAGTAGAGAGGACTATTAATCAAGGAGAGCGGTGCCGTATCAGATTCGGCAGCGCCAGGACAAGCAAACCAGTGTACATAGTACGTAGCTGTTCGGCACCACCTGACAAAGAAAATAGAGCGGGCCCGGAACTGGAAGAAAATTTGAGTGGAGCTCCACAAAAGATACGATGGAGCCTGAGTAAAGACTAAGTGATGTAGGAACAAGAGTCTTGTAAAAAAAGCAAACGCTTGGTCTAACCCACAAAATTGCTCTCAGAAGATTGAAGCGCCAGAGTGTTCCGCTCATATTTTGTAAAAATGACTTTGTGAAGTTTGCTTCATACCCAACCCAACTCTTGACCGCTCGGTTTCTGCACCCATTCCAATTTCCCGTAGTCCTGCTGCTACTGGTGTTGATAGGCGGCTTGCACTGTAGGACTTCTCTTAACACCGCATCCGGCGGAAACAGTCTCGACGTCGAGAATGTCACTCACTACAAAGGGGCCAAACATTTTTGGCGGATGCAGTGTAAGTTGATCCTTGGGTGAACCTGTAAAGGTCAACCACAATTTGGCGCTCGAGTTTTGAAGGCAAATGTGTGCGAGCTTTCTGAATTCAACTGTTAAAAAGTGGAGACTGTTGAAGAGTAGGTTAGTGCTTTGGTGATTCTTGATACACTCACAAAGATCTTTGGTTAGAATCGGGTCGTAGAGCCCTAGATTACAAACGTATATGTTGAGCTTATAATCGGTGAACAAGATAAGTAATTGAAGAGTCCACTATGAGCTGGACTACAAAATAATCTTGTATACAAGCGAGAGTTGTGATGGAACAAAAGATATGTGAAAGGAATATGATCAGATAAAAAAGATTTATGAATGGAAAGGATAATGATCAGGATATTATAGTTTTTTGAGGAAGAGATAATATAAACGTGGGAAGAGAACAAAGAGTCCGAAACCATCCACTTTATATATTAAAGTGCGTTTTCAGATTTACAGACGGTAAAGAGAAGGTAATGAGCTCTTTTGTGGCACTTTGGATATATGGTAAGCCAGTTTTAAAAGTCACAGCAGAGCGAAGACACAAAACGCTTACTCTTAGTCTTAGCTGCAATTCATTTTGAAGAACAGCATTAGTCCTAGTAGATCAGCCTTGGCATTCCCAGTGGCCAGCCAATGAGATGCAAACCTGTTTGCCAAGAGCAAGTCATCCAGTGGTTTACAGCTATCATTTTGAGGGCTCACCGGATTCGTGCAATTGTTTTTAAAATGCTTGTCCAAATTGGCCCACCAAACTCAAACAAACTGGCAGGGAATTTGTGACAAGCTCTTCTTACAAGACTGTATTTCAAAATTGAAGCTCAAGTCCTAGATTTCTAAGGAATAAAGCTGGTAAAAATCCAAGTAAAAGGTGATTCAATGGTAAATCACAATATTTGAAGCACTTTGATGGATTCAAGATTGAAAAGAAATTATCCAAAAGTTTCACACAAGAGGTTGACAAAAGGATTGATCTTAGGTATAAACCTCAATGCAACAAAGCTGAGGTCTTGAAATTTCAAAAAGTAAAGGAATCTAAAAGGGTTCTACAAAAACCCTGATTCAAATGGAGTGAATGATGAAAAGACAAAAATCAATTCTACTGAAAAATTTAGAGATAACAATTTGACTTTGACCAGAGTTCTGAGCAAAAGGCTGAGGAACAGGTGTTGAAGTAGGTAAAGTGCTTTGGACGGTTGTAGTAATGACTTTTTCGGTTGATGAAGGAACAGGGGTGGTAAAAAAATGTTGGATGAAGAAAACATATTGGATTGAGAACAATGAATCATCAGCTAAATAAAAGATGATGATGTGTATAATGTAGGTATCTGTATCAGAGAAGCTAGAGTGGGTAAAGTGAAGATGAACACTTGATGGATTTTAGACTGAGTCTGAAGCTTGGTTTATAGATCATTGCCATTACTTATGCTCTCTTCCGCATACACCTTTCAATTTGCAAGATAGAGCGTTAAATCAGGGTGGAGGATCAATCCAACAGATATTGAAACATCAATACATTGTCTCAAACTCCAATAACGTTTCTGCTATGGAACACATGAAGGAATGAAATGAGGAATGCGGTTGATCTCAGTTATGTTAAAATCTTTTGTCTTTCTCACAATCAGCAAACACAAACTTATTATTTTTGTATCAGGTCTTTGATGTTCTGAAACATCATGGCACATGAAAGGTCAAAAGGTATAATTTTTTTGCTCCTTGGAAAAAGAAGATCTCAAAACAGATGCCAAATTGGTGACCTGGAATGCAACACACTTCACATTTCCAGCCCAGGAGGTTGAGAAGGGCCTTCAAAAGACAAACTTAACTAAGTTCCTGGTGAGCTGTACTGGTCAGCTCAAACAAGGGACTTACACCTAAGGTTGAAAGAATTGGCATGAGATTGGTTGTGGATTTTTGCAAAAAACTGGTGTGCTTATAAACTTTTTTTACAACTCTAACTTGCCTTGCCATCAATGATGAGACTCACACATTCTGATCCTGAATGGTTTTGCAGATAAATGAAAAAGTACTTCAGAGCCCAGAGCCAAAAGTTACAGTAGTTTGGATTGCTCCATATACCAAAGTTTGATTTTGGTGTAAGATTGATATATGAGATTTTCTGTATATCTTTAGAACCAGTCAAGCTATGGGGAAATCAAAAGTGAGAGATTGTAAAGAAGATTAGAATGCACCAGTTTTGTCAGTGATGACAAGGCAAGTTAAAATTGTAAAAAAAGTTCATAAGGACACCAGTTTTTTTTGCAAAATGCCCCAATAGATCTCATGCCATTTTTCCAACATTAGGCCTACACCCCTTGTTTGAGCTGGCCAGTACAGCTCACCAGTGACTTGTTAAAATTTCTTCAAGGGGCCAACAAAGCTGACAGGGGTGCGGCACAATCACCATCCAGATTGCAGGGGACATGATCTGGCCCTGGTACAGACTGGACAAGTAGTACAATTCCATGGAGACTTGAGTGTGAAGCCCAGAGCCCAGACATGGATATACAGGTGGGAGCCCCAGACAAGAGCTCAACAGGACAGATACCACCAGATGTATGGGTTAAACCAAGTTTAGGTGTAGATGTCATTGGGGTTCAAACAGCCTATAGCATCTTCAACAAGCTTGTGATGATACACATCTCTTTGAAAAATCATACTGAGAAGTTATTTTCATGAACTTGAACAGACTTGATGTGAATTGATTTGTGAGTAAGTGTTGGGTCTTAACGCTCAGCACTGAGTAAGAAGCCCCCAAGATAGAGCTGGCCAGTGCCATGGCCAGCCTGGCTCAAGCTGTAGGCTCTATAGTAGCTTTCAGATTTCTTCATTGACTGACCCTGCCTTGGAACCATCCCCAAACATCACAGTCAAGGCCTGGTTATAGCCCTAAGTATAAGATCCTAATGATATCATGTAATCCAAAGTTATCAGTTGGATTGATCCTAATGTCTCCTTGTCCATTGTCTCCATCTTGCCTGTGGCTATCATCCTCTGAGAGTATTAGACAGTTGAGATTCACTACATCATCTGGACCTATGATATCCAACTTTGCCTTGAGGCTGGGTATGTCAGACCTAGATTGACTAGGTGCAGATTGTCCATTGTGGGCTGTCAGGTCAACATACTCAACATTCTATTATGAATGATAGTATGTAACCAATTCTTCATCATTTCATCCCAAGCCACAACCAAAGCCAATCAATCACTGAGGCCTTCAATGCTGGATGTCATCCTGAGCAGAACTGATTTCCTTGTGCTCCAAGAAATTAGTAAGGATTATCAGATGAAGATTTTGACTAACTCAATGCTCCTCAGATCAAACCTGGCAAAAGATCATATTTGTTGGGACAGAGGTAAATTTAGAATCTCTAGGGAATTATCCAGATCTACTGAACTTACTTCCATACCAAGTTGTTGGTAGAGTTACCCAAGGCACGCAGGGTGACTCAGGTCTACGGGGTGGAGTGAGAGCGAGTGAGCAATAAGGTACACATAAGCCTAAGTACAAACTGTACGTACAGTTTGTAAAGGAGAGAGCGGGAGAAATTTAGAAGACGTGAAAAATTTCTCCACGACTCATCAACTTCCTTATTGCACTCACTTTCTTATAGCTCTCAACTCATCATAAACTTGATAATTTTCAAAAAAAAAAAAAAAAAAATGCCACCAAAGAGCCAGAAAGAGTTATTCCCAGAAGGAAATGAAGCAAAAAGGAAGTTACGAGGTTTCAGCATTATGAACTCAATACCAGTACTACCAAACCAAAGTGACACAACAGCAGCGAACCCGATCACAACTAATCCACCACCACCACCACCCACACTGCCACCAGTGTCAACCAACCCCCCAAAAGGGGAAAACAGACAACATAGGAAAAAGAAAGAGGCTACCGCGGAAGACAGCACCAAAGCAGGAGAAATACAGCCAGCCGAAATACCACCTTTACAAGAACGAAATCAGAGACAACCGGAACCTGGGAGTAGGGTGGAGTTACAGACACAACAACCTCACCAAATGACGGCTCAGCAGCAACCTATATCCCAGCAACATCCCCGCAACGTGGTCAGACTCAAGATAAAACAAGAAGCACAAAACCTGCAACAAATTACGGAGGAAAACGAGGCGGGGAACGACCAAGACGCGAGAGATCCAAGGAGCGACTCGACACTGGAGTACATAGATGGAGGAAGAATATCATCAGACTCCTCCGAAGAGGACTCGCAAAATTCCTGGGTGCAATCAAAGAAGGCACGAACCGAAATAGAGAAGAGGAAGACGGAGGGGAAGGATGACAGAGAGATAGGGAGAAAAAGATTATCAGGATTGGTGGCCAGCCCTACCACCAGACTAGGTAAGATATGTCAACATACTTTACTCTTCATCTTTATTTTCCCCCGCGTGGCTGCTTTGGCTCCCCCCCCCCAGGACTTGTGAACAACAGGCCAGACGTAAACGTATCTACAACACAATCCCGAGCTTATATACCGAGAAACAATACGACCAAAAAAAAAAAAAAAAAGATGAGCGTCTGAGTTAGTGACAAACTAACGGAAAGACAGGAATTCAGCTCACATGACAACCTAAAGGGGAAAGTCAAGAAAAGATGCCCAACACAGGCTAAAGAATGATTCCCTCACTCTACACCAGTGAGAAGACCCATATGACAGTTGCCCAACACAGGCAAGGGTAGAACCCATATGATTAACGCCCCAAAACACGGAAAGAGGACAAGAATGATCCACTTACAAATAGTGCTCGAACTATTCAACAGCCCCAGAACAGCGCGGAAAAACGCAGCAGACTGGCTCCGGGACACAGAAACGGCCCAACACGAACACACCACCGGAACAGGCGGCCGCTATTGTCGAAATCACCGAAGCCCTAGCCAACGGAGACTTCAACCGACACCAAGAGCTTACTACTCAATACCTCCTCAGATATAACCCGGAGAAAATAAACGTATTAGAGGTAGAAGCGCAAGCCCCAGTTAAAGCAGTTGAGCCAAAACATGCTGGGCCAACGAAGACACGCACACCAAAGGAAGTCGAACGCACAATCCCGCGCGGAAGAAGAGAGGAGCAAGACGACGACTCGGACCGGGAAAGAGCCCACCGTGAGCCGAACGATGACGAGGGAAGCGTAGAAGGAGATGTCGTCGAAAACGGGATCACCTTCACATCAAAGAAGGTCCCAAGCCACCACATGATCCAACTCACAGTCTTCTGGGATAATCGTGTCCGGAAAGTAAAGGGGTACGTCCCAGTGTCGATCTTCAACCGAGCTTGGCTAGAGGCGAATAAGGACTGTGAAAGTCGGAAATCCACAAAGTCTAAAGCAAGAGAGAAAAAATCAGCAGCCGACGATGAGGATGAAAGCGATGAAGAAGAAAACAAAGGGCTGAAACACCCAAACGAGCTACGACTTACATACGGTGACTGGGTGACGGCGTTTAACCTCATGCTGGATTATCTAAAACACTGGTACGGCTACAAAACGCTGGCGAAGAACTTCCAGAAACACAAAGGAATTGTCGAGGAAATCAAAGAGGAGAACGATGACAACTGGATGGTAGCTCTACGGTACGACATAATGATCAGACGACAGATATGGACGACCAGAGTAGAAGGTGGAGGTGTAGGCGATCCGTCAGTAAAACAGAAGAAAATTGAGGAGAAGGCGAGACGTACCGTAGACAAATGCGACGAGTGGGATTTCCACGACAACCCCTACGCGAAGGGAGGCCCAAGGCAAAATGAAGTCCCGGTACTAACGAAAGTTGGAACAACCTTAACCAAGGCGAGATCAATCAGCCCGAGGCCAACCCCGTCCAAACACGACGAATCACCGCAAGGCAAGAGTAGGGGCCGGGGTCGAGGTGGTTATAGAGGCGGAAGAGGAAGAGGTCGCGGCCGTGGCTTCAACTCGTACCGATACGACAGATACGACCGAAACATAGATTACGACCGCCAGGAGAAATACGACGCACCATACGGGCGCAAAGGTTACTCAACCTACGGGGACAGATGGTCACCGAATAGGGAGGACCGCTCACCACCGAGAAGACGAGATGACCGCTCCAAGTCCCCTAGGAGAGATCCGGATAGAAGAGGAAACGAGAAGACAGGTGACCGACCAAAAAATACAAACTCCCAACACAGGAGGAAGTGAGTAGGAACAATTTGTCTGTCGGAAAAAAAAAAAAAAAATTCTCTTTACCTTTGTCCATGCAATAGATGCCCAAGGGGTTCCCATCCGTTTACACGCCGCCCCCCCCCCCCCAAAATGCCCCCCCCCAAGTGATGGCACCATGAGCCTCAACAAGCGAGAAGTGAGAGTAAGCAACTGATTAACTGATTAACTCACCCACTCTGCCACCCAAACCCCCCCTCTTTCTTTCCTAGACGCGGCAATAACCAATGTGAGAGAAAAAATGAGACGCACCATCAGCCGGAAGACCCTGCAGAGAGTGTGAGTGATGAATTGAGCAACGTGTTGAATGATGGAAGCTCGGTGTCGGAAGTTAGTCAAGAAGAAGACGAAAGAATTGACGCTCTGGCACATATGAGAAACTCGTGGATTAAGAAATGCCATCCCCCAGAAGACGAGCGGCCTTGGCCGTGTCGGGCAAGGTGTGAGATGAATATCCCCGGGTGGGAACACCAACTCAAATCACATGGCCTGTTCGAAAGGTTCTTCGACGTGGTCGACGGCCTAAGGTACGGCTTCCATCAAGGAATACCGGAACACGACGCGGGAGACCTAAAGTGGTACACGCCTGACAACCACGAGTCAGCGGAAGAAGTGAGGCAGAAGATTCAGGCAACGCTGCTGAAAGAAAAGAAGGCAGGCAGGGTATACGGCCCGTTCACTCACGAACAACTACACCAACACCTGGGCTTCTTCCGGTCAAGCCCGATGGGAAGCACAACGAACGGTGACGGGTCCTTCCGCGTGATACATGATCTATCGTACCCTAGGAAAGAAAAGTCAATAATGTCAGTAAACTACTACGTGGATAAGAACGAATTCAAAACAACGTGGAACGACTTTCGGCAAGTGTCGAGGTTCATGAGAACGCACCCAGGTCCTTGGAAGCTAGGCATCTTCGACTGGGAGAAGGCGTACCGCCAACTCCCAACATACCCATACCAGTGGAGATATCTTATACTGAAAGACTTTGAGAATATGCTGTGGGTAGACACAAGAGTCGCATTTGGGGGTGTAGCCGGGTGTGGAGTGTTCGGAAGGGCAGCAGACGCCTGGAAGGCGATAGTTGAGAAGTCGCTGAACCTCCCAAAGATAATGCGATGGGTAGATGATAACCTAGTATTCAAACGGCCGGAACAAAATACGACGATGCGAGAAGTGGCTGAAGTGAGCGAAAGCCTAGGTGTGAAGACAAACAGAACCAAGTATCATGAGTTCAACGACGAACAAAGATTCCTTGGGTTCATATGGAATGGAAAACATCACACGGTACGACTACCTGAAGAGAAACTGAAGGAAAGACTAGAAGATGCAGAGCGACGACTTACTTCAAATGACGCGCACTCGCTGAAAGCAATACAGGTGCTGGTGGGAAGACTAGGTCACACTTTACTGATAGTCCCCCACATGAAAGCATATACACGAGATCTGTACCACTTCATGAAAAACTGGGGAAATAAAAGAGCGTCGAGGAAGCTGTCAATAGAAGCAAAGGATGACTTAAAAGAATGGGTTTCAACTTTACGAAACTTCAAGAATATGACAATCATCCCCAGTCCAATACCTGTCAACGTGCAATGGTACGGTGATGCGTCTACCTCATATGGAATAGGGGTAAAAGTAGGGAAAGCATGGTCAATGTTCAGACTCAGGAAAGGTTGGGAAACGAAAAATACTCACAGCAACGAAGTAAGAAGAATCGCCTGGGCTGAAACGGTGACAATAAGGATAGGTGTACTGCTAGCGAGACGGGTACTTGAAACAGAGGGTAGACGTTTGATAGTCCATACAGATAACACAACGGCGGAAGGGGTGGTAAGAAAGAGAAAATCAAACGATCGAACAGTAAATGAGGAGTGGAAGGAGATCCAGAAACTACTCACCGACTTTCAATTCGACATAAAAGAAAAAAGAGTGAAATCAGCAGATAACCCAGCCGATAACATATCAAGAGGAGTCACATTAGAGGAAGACTTCAGGGAAGAAGTGATACTAGAGCTACCACAAGACTTACAACAACTACTAGTCCAAGAATCGCCGGTAAAAGGACGAGATGGGAGAACCGAACTACAAGCATCCCAAACCACGAAGGGTGGTAAATCTGGACGAGTTGAAGAAAGGACCAGACGGTAGAACGAATGTAAGCGATAGTGTTTTGATAGAACACATAGTAGGTGGTGGTTGGGCGGAGGAAACAATGAAAGTGTATAACTCAAGTATAAAGAAGTATTTAAAATTTAATGAAAGCCATGGTAGACACAGGGAAGAGTGCTTACCGGCGTCAACAAACCAAATCTACGATTTTGCAATATGGCTGAGCGAAAGAAAAAACCCAGAAGACACGTCAACAGAGGCGGTCAAGGCAGAAACAACGAGAAAGTATGTAGTGGGACTGAGAGCATGGCACCGACTGCACCGACAACCTTTCCCAGAAATTGATGAAGAGGTGATGAAGTTGATACTAAAGGCTGCAAAAAGATACGAGCTAGAAAACAAAAGAGATTCTGTGACGACAAAGCAGAAGAACGAAGCGGGAAAGAAACCGGTGACAGTGAAGCACTTACATCAGCTAGTCGAGCGGTTGAGCCTGGGCAGCAACAAAGACAAGGCAATCTTAGCAGTAGCGCTGGTCGCCTTTTGGGGTTTAGCGAGGTTGGGTGAGTTGGTGTCGGATAAGTCAGCAAAAAGAGTCCCGAAGTTAAGCGACCTAGCAAAGATCGAAAAACAAGATATTTACGAGTTAGCGGTACATGATGCAAAGACAGCGAAAGTAGGAGAAACACAATACCTATCACTCAAACCACAACCATCAAAGCTAGACCCGATAAGAGCACTGAGAAGATCGGTGAAAGACAATAACATATCACAGGACGACCCGCTGTTCTCGTATGTTAGGGATGGCCAGAGGTGGATCTTAACAAAGTCAGAAGTCTTGAAGCGAGTGAACGATGTATGGAAGGAAAACGATACAATAGGGCTGACGGGACATTCGTTTCGCGTGGGCGGAGCGTCCTTGCTGTACTACCACGGATCCTCGCTGTATAACATAATGACTCAAGGAAGATGGCTGGGTAAATCGTACGAAAGATATCTCAAAGAGTACAGCAAAGAACTCGGAGAAGAAACAAGAGATTTGTTGACGACATTACAGGATAATGGAAAAATGCGTAGATAAATATTTAAGGTTCATACAAATAAGAGATTAAGGTTTAAACAGAAAGCACGTGAGGCGTGCGATTGAAACTAAACTTAATGTGAGTATACAGCTTGTGCAGATCCAAAAAAAAAAAAAAAAAAGAAGAAGAGGGAGTGAGAGAAGGGGGACATCGAATCCAGAGGAAGGGGGCTTTCAGGGCCCAGGACTACGAAGTCCCAGGGTAAGGGGTCGGAAAAGACCCGTCCTCTTCCTTCGCTAGGATTCCCCCCTTCGAGGCTCGAGGCCCAGTTTTGGGTTTGTCTACAAAACAATGTAGACAACGAGCAAACCCAAAAAAGGGCCTTTTGGAGAGCCCCGAGGGGACCCCCCCCAAACCCACCTACTCTCCGGGACTAGAAGACGTCCGCAGAGAATCAGGTGGTTGGATTCTAGTGCAGGAGGCAACACCTACGTCCATACCCTACAACCAGATACTGCGCATACGGAGCATCACTCCAAAGAGGAGTAGATGGTAGAGTTACCCAAGGCACGCAGGGTGACTCAGGTCTACGGGGTGGAGTGAGAGCGAGTGAGCAATAAGGTACACATAAGCCTAAGTACAAACTGTACGTACAGTTTGTAAAGGAGAGAGCGGGAGAAATTTAGAAGACGTGAAAAATTTCTCCACGACTCATCAACTTCCTTATTGCACTCACTTTCTTATAGCTCTCAACTCATCATAAACTTGATAATTTTCAAAAACCCACCCGCCTTCCCTGGGTCGGAAAAGACCCGTCCTCTTCCTTCGCTAGGATTCCCCCCTTCGAGGCTCGAGGCCCAGTTTTGGGTTTGTCTACAAAACAATGTAGACAACGAGCAAACCCAAAAAAGGGCCTTTTGGAGAGCCCCGAGGGGACCCCCCCCAAACCCACCTACTCTCCGGGACTAGAAGACGTCCGCAGAGAATCAGGTGGTTGGATTCTAGTGCAGGAGGCAACACCTACGTCCATACCCTACAACCAGATACTGCGCATACGGAGCATCACTCCAAAGAGGAGTAGAACACAAAGTTCAAACCTTTCTGGGAATCTTTGAAACACAAGGTACCTTTTACTTATCCTGGGTCTGCAGTATGAACATATTTTCACAAACTGGCTGTTACTGTTCAATCTGATTTTTTTGGGTATGAAATATTTGTAAAGAGCTGGTCAATGGTATATGTCCAATGCTTTCTTCTCATCTTTCTTTAGCTTTAAAGATCTGTTCAATTATGTTTTTCTAGGCCTTTGTGTTCATCTCACCAAAAACATAGGATTTAGAATGTTGAAGAAAAAAACTGTGGCAGTGTATAATGGATAATAGAAACTTGTGTTAAATTAGGTTATACAGATATCTCTTCTAGCAAATTCTCTGAGAATTTGCCACAAGGTTTCTTCAGAACAACAGATGTTCAATTTTTGGCGGGATCTGTCGTTGTGACGTTCTTGAACTTTGTATGCCCCTTGCTCAGAACACCAGCTTTGTCTCCTTCTATAATCTCAAAGCTACCTCACCCTCACTATTGTTTTTGGCTGGATGTGAAGGTTTCTTTGGTTTGTTTAGTGAGGAGTTAGGCTCGGAATCACCTGCCAAAGGTTCCGAAATTTGAAAAATTCAACACTTGGAAACAGAATGTCAGATACCTTGTGAGGGTTCTGTTGTTCCGAGAAGCCTTTTGGCAAATTCTCTGAACTTTGCCAGAGGAGATAGTTGTATACCCTAAATCATGATTTTCCAGTGGTTCTGACTATGCAATTGGGACAAGTTCAGTTGTAGAGACAGAAATTGACGAGGTTTTAGATTACTGCATAAATAAAGTTCACAGGGCATATTAAGGAACATAGGATAGCATAATCTAAAAGAGATTTCCGATTTTCCATATTGCAGAAGAATCACAAGAATGAAAAAACACGAGTAAGAAGGTCATCTCCGAATCGCATCTGGGGATATTATGAATCAAAGGGTTGAGGTGATAAAGATATAACAAATGAAAAATTGATTCAAATGAAAACGATCATTCCGAGGAAAATAGATCTAGCCTTCATAGGAACCAAGACAGATTTGTCTCTCAAACAAAGAGAAGGGCGTAAAGACCAGTGGTGATGCCGAACAAAGCTGTTGAGAAACCGAGGGTTGAGGCACTTGAGGCTCGAGCAAAGGCGCTAGCAGTGGTCACAGGAGAAGATGTAGTGTTGGTACGACTAGGAGTTGTGTTAGAGGTAGTAGCCGGGGTGGTGGCTGGTGTGGTAGTTGTGTTAACGACCGGCGAAGTTTGATTGTAGATCGAAGGGGGTGAAATCTTGGCTTCGGCACAGTACTGGGTGGATTGATCTTTGTAAGTAGCACCATCTTGTAATTCGGGGCAAGCATTGTAGCAAGCAGCGATATTGGCGTAGGTCCTAATAGCGAGAAGAAACGAAAAAGGTAGATGCATCAGGGTACAAATTGACAAAAAGAGATGTGATGAGAGAGCCAAGAAAGAAAGTGATAGACACTGACTGGCAAAGACAAACGTTATCGGTAGAAGGACAGTTGGAGATATCCTTGCCGACCTTGGTCTGTTGGAAAAGAAGAAGATAACCAAAGCGGATGATCAGTAGGATATTTTGATTGCAAAGGAAAGGCAGCATAAGCAGAGAATATGATTCAACTTACCACACACTGGTTGAAGTTCTGTTGAGCCGTACCACAAGTCGTACCAGTTACAGTTGGAACCGTGAAAGGGGTACTTCCAGTGCCAGTAGAAGGCGTGGTGGCCGACGTAGTAGCAGGGGTGGTGGTAGAGGTGGTAGAGGTGTTAGTGGTAGTGGTCGTGGAGTCACTTGTAACATTTTGACCCAAGACGGCAGGAAGAAGTAGGAAAGCGGAAAGTGCAGCAGCTGAAGAGAACATGTTGGATGAGAGGCTATTGATTATTAAGAAGAGTTGAAGTTGTTCGATGTGTTGAAAGAGTTAAAAGTAGGAGAAGTCAAATTATTATGGTGATATGATATAGTTATGAACTTGATGAAAAAGTGAGATGAAAGATGAGTGAGGGGATGTCAAGCGAAGTGATGATTTATATAGCCGAGGTAGAAGTGAATTCAAGTGTTGAGAACTTTTAAAGGCACGGAAGGACAAAAAGAGCTAAAATAGAGTCAAGGTACACACCGCTGGGTATGTAATTTCAATAAAGTTCAGATCATCGCCTGATGACGCACAGACCTTTACCTAAAATGCTGTTGGGTGCGTGCGTAATATGAGACATGCTCTTTAGAGAGTTTTGAAAGGCAGATGACATATGTAGAAGTTGAGTTGGAATTGGAACGGTGAGTAGAATTCTGTATGAAGTTCCACCTCGTATTGGAACAGATTCGAACTTTTGGCTCTCAGCGCGTGTTCTTGACCAGTGATCATTTCGCACAACTTGTCTGTGGAAGTGAACATTTGTCTTTCAAATCCACTTCGGTGGGAAGCGGTTGTTATAGTCATATGTCAGGTTTCACGGAACACAAAATACACTAGTCAAAATCTCCTGATGATCAACTTGGTGATCCTGACTGGCTTGAATGAAGCAATCTCTTTCTGAACTTCACATTTCATTTTCATCTTGATGATCATAATCTCTTCTTTCGGATTGGAACCGGGCATGAGACGAGCAAATGGAGGCAAGCAATGGTTCATCTTGGAAGGGTGACTTGATGAAGCAGACAATCTGGACTGGTCTGTCACCTGACCGTTTTTTGAGACTTTGAAGAATCTATGACCTCTCCCATCAAAATTCAACCTAACGCCAAGTGTTCCTTACATCAATCGGCAATGATGATTTGTTTGGTTGGAATTAGCTTTGTCTGCTGCACAGTGGCTATGCAAGACGATTCAACAGTCCCAAACTCGTGAGGAGTTGATACGACACATCGGAATCCCGCACAAAGCAGTCGAACCTGTGAGCTGCCACCCTGTCCCATTCTTACTCATTAATAAAGATGTTAAAAACTTTCTCATCAGACTTACAAACAAAGTCCTCTTCATTTTTAGAACTCCAATGAAACTTGGCTTACTTCTGAACCCAATAGGATGCAATAGGCGTAGAGGGATGTCAAAAAAACCAGTGACTCAAATCTTGTTGGGACGCCAGATGAACATGTACATACACCGATCCCCTCACCAGCTAATTGACCCAAGGCCAATCCTCGTCAAAGCTTCAAATCTCATATATATTCTCACTTCAAGTGTGGTAAATGCAAGAAACATGACTCTTACTGGGATGGCACATATAGCCCTTGTGTCCATCAATCCATATCTTAGCCTCTTCTCATACTCTAACTAGATGATAGTGACAGCTGAATCTCACAATGAAGAAATTGTAACTGATACCCAAGTACAGTGAGATCAGAAAGAGTAATTGCATAGATTAAGAAATAGAGTAAAAGAATCAATATGAAAAAATACAAAGTTTGTGTTAAACTCGAGTCAGGGTGCTTTGTAAACTTTCTCCTGACCTCGATCACTTTTCTAATGAAACTCAAATCAAGTCACCTTCTCCATAAACTTCTTTGGAAATTGTTTCTGATTTCCTCTGACGTGAAGCTCTAGTACTTATACGGTTGGCTACTCTGCTTTTGTCATATTTTTCAAAGTATTTCAAGAAGTCATCAAAGATGGTTTGTGATCTACTTGGATCAATGTAATTCACTAAAGCAGTCGAACAGAAAGGATCAATTGATTTCAATCGTTTTGGACTGTGGAATTTCATCCAGACAGCCAAGACTTGGTGTATGTTATGATGATTTAAATTCTTGAGGTATTCCCTGATCCTTTCTCTCTTGGAATCCTCTTTAATCTTTTTCAAATCAACAAGAAAATCTTCCTGAATTGGACTGATTCCAAAAAGAGATTTTAAAGATTCTTCACTCATAATCCTTTCATTTTCTTTACCATATAAATTGTATTTATTCATGTTCCCAATCAATGGCCACTCAGATATCTTCTTCTCGATTTCCATCCATTCATCCTTTAACACTCGTTTTGATTTGTTTGAGCTACCATGGAATGGATAGTTTTTTGAGTAGTCAACCTGCCAATGAGTTAAAAGATACTTTTTGAACTTGTTTAGTAGCTTTGATGGAGCTTTAATAGCTGCATTGAAAGAAGTTTCATTTGCTAAATCCAACAGGAATCGGGAAAGTGTAGAGTTGGTCTTAATCGATTTATAAAAACTTTTATCTCTGAACTTTTCTTCTTTTTCATTAACAAACCATAATAATTCTGGATTGGTAAGGTGATACATCATTTCTGTATGCCATAGTAAGAATTGAAAACGTTTTTCATTCTTAGGATCTCTTGCAGATTCTGGATCAAGATCATAAAATGCAACCAAAGCAAATGTAGAAAGTGTTTGAATTCGATCCCATTGAGGTTTGGTTGGATTTCTTAAAAGGAGAAAATAAGTCATTGGAGCAAGAGTGGATTGATCCCATATTTGTGATACTTCTGCAGGATAAGTTTTTGAAGCCAGAGAACTGAATTGCTGTCGTACCTGGGTTGCAAACATTGCTGAAAGATGCTTTGAAAATTGTATACACAATTTATTCATGTTTTCATGTGGTAAACTTCTGATCTCCATTTTGTGTGCAAAATCAGAGGTGCTTGTGTCACCCAAGGCTGGACATAAGGTTTGTTCAGAAATATGTGCCAGAATTGAATTTCCAGCCCCTGAACTTGCTTGAATCTCATTTGATGGTTGCTTCATACCACTGAAATTAATCTTATTTTTCCCTGATGCCTTTCTTTTGAAACTTGGTTCATATTGAGTAGATTTGAGTAAGATCTCATGAGGTTTGATATGTTCATTTATCTGTCTCCTTGAACCATGCACTTGACCTTCTCTGTTGCTGAACTGTTTTCCTGGAGGTGATTGTATACCACACCATGATCAGCTTGCAAGTCAGATTGTCCATATGTACTCTGAGATCTTACCCTCTACAGACAATATAGATTCTTTTGAAGGGCTGGGAACTGTATCAGGTGTATCTTGGGGTTCTCTGATAGTTCCTACATAATGGATGTGGGGAGTGGTCATTGAAAGATCATGTAAATTCCCACCCAATTCACTAGACTTTGAGACTTCTTCTGTAAAATCCAAGCTTGTTGGAAAACAGTGAAGGACATAGAGGTGAATACAAAAAAACACCATCACTGTTATAACTCTGCTGAAGTGGTTTTTCATATCTCTTTGAGGTTAGATATTTCAGAAAATCCTGAATTGATAAAATGCATGTGCTTGAAAGTTGAGAATGTTTGTATTATATAAGGCCAATTGAACTAAAGAATTCTTAATTGACCCAAAATAAGTTGATGTGACAAGTATCAATATGATGCATTGTTTTAAGATTTAATCTTTCCTGAGACAATTAGCTGTGTTGTAGTGACCACTTTGCATACTCTTTGTATCCATGGAATATGATTTTCCAATTTGTCTCACAATCTTGTATGCACAAATTCTAAGTTGTTGAGTTTGACTTACCAATCATATTTTTGAACAGTTAACCCTTAGATGAACCTAGGGTGTTTGCCCCACCATCCTCTTTAATTTTGTGGGGACACCCACAGCATGCCCTGAAACAATCCTGGGTGACAAAAGGGGTGGAAAGGTGATGATCTTGACCTGTAATTCAGAGACACATACACCTATTTATAAAGTAAAAAGCACTACAAGGTTGTACTTGAAAAGTTTCCTTGTTTGTTTATCCACCAAAAAATTGACAGGCAGGCAGTAAACCGGGAACCCACAGGGCTTTGTTCATTCTCATTAGGTAGGTTTGGGTGACCAAGGATGTGGACCATAAAAAATATTGCTGGAAGGATCCATCCAGCAGGGCAGGGATTGTTTTACTGACCTAATGACATACATTTGAATCCCTCAAAAGCCATACCTTTATATGGAAACTCAAACCTATGGGCATAATGTGTGTATGGTTTTAAAGGGTCTTCATCATGGAGTCTACTAAAGACAGTCCTGAATCAGAATAGTTGACTCCTCAATCTTAGTCAGAAAATAGTTACAGTGAGAGATGCAGTACTGTACAATACAAAAACAGGTGGTCTTGAATTCACTTGGACTACCTGAGAGCCCTGAGGTACCGGGTTCAGACAAATACTGAAATGCATTTATCAAGGATGATCTAGATCTGTTTGACCAAGGTACATGTAAGTAAAATGTTTTCTCATGATTTGCTATATTGAACAATGGCTGAACAAAAACACCTGTTTGTTTGTCTGTTCAATCTCATGCAATAATTTTTTATTTTTCAAATTGGTTGTCTCTTTAGTTTTGTTTACTTTTTGAAATTGATACTTGGAAGCTGATGAAAAGAACTTAGATGACAGAGTCAATGATGATGATTCTTGTAGCCAAGATGAGGATGAATTCAAAAACCATTCCAACAATCAAGATGACAAAGATGAAGATTCCCTTGCTGATGAAGACAATCTATTTGGCAATGACTTAATTGGTGATGATGGTGATGATCCAATCCATCATGGCCAAGCCCTTCATCAACAAGTGGTTTGTTGTGGAGTGCTTCTAGAGGCTTCAAGATCTTTCAATTGCCCAGCTCTTCCAGAGGCTTCAAGAGTGGTCAATTGTGCAACCACTTTGGATTCAATTGCAGTCAACCATCAAAGAGCTTGCCTACCTGTGTCTGCACCATTGACATCAAGTCATATGTCTGGAAGCTTACTCCAGGCCTTCAATGTCTTTGAAAGCCATGCAAATGTGGACAAAGAATACAAAGCAGTTGGCCATAAGCTATGCAATGTAAGCATTTTTCTAATGGCTTTCTATTTGCCTATCACCACTCTGATTACCAGTTTACCTCCTGAGCCAGGCAATTGGTACACAAGACCAGCTCCTTTCCTGTATGGTTACAATTCTCTCGGCTCAACAGGAAATCTCTTTGGCCTGCAATGAAACCTTGCAGATGGCTGAAGAGCTCAGGCAGTTGGCTTCACAACAAAACAAGACCTGGAGGGGAGGGAAAGAACTGGAAGTAGGTCTTCCAACTATTGCCTAAAATCAGAATTGTATACCTGAACTAATCAAGTGTTTTCCTTGTACAACTTCTAGAAATGTGTGAAACAAATAGCATATCAGTACATCCTGAAAGGTGATGTACAGGCTTACACTGCCAAGGAAAACAAAGAAGGTATTCAAGAGGAGCTTCCTCACTCACTATATGCCAAAGTATTGTTAAGTGGTGTTTTAGTATATAGACTGATCAACTTAACAGTCAATCTATTGAATAAAGTCTCAAAGCAAGATTCTTTTAGCTCCCAGGGATTGGAAGGACAGTGCCTCCATGTTAAGGACACAATCCAGAAGCCAGGGCACCCAGTGCACTGCACTCATTGACCAGTGATCCATTGAAGGAGATCAAAAGATCATTCAAGAAAATAGTGAGTTCGCTTTCCTGGTAGTGACACGAGTCTCCTTCTCTGGCATCTTTCAGCTCATCACCGGGATTCAACTTCCAGCCCAAGTTGCTACCTGCTCAACCCCAAAAGTCTCTACTCTTCAAACAATTATTGTACGAGTGATTTGTTTTTCATTGTGACCTATTGCTCTCTGCATCTATCCAACTTTGACCCTTTGATATTCAAAGCTTGAGAAGAAAGAAAACTGTTCAATTGGTGGCCGATTTTGATTTAGGGACAAAATTGTTGAGGAGGTCAGTGACCTTCAAAAAACTCAACATGCCTAGCTTGTAAGTTAATAAATTCACCCAAATGACCCTAGAGATAAACACTTGACAAGCATGCTTTTCTCAGAGAATTCAACCTATTCACTGGTGCTTAAATTGCGCGGGATATGCCCAGGAGAGCTTTTGGAATGTTGTGGACCAACAATTAGAATTTCTATGCAATCAGACCACACAATATCAATATGTTTATGTGTGCCCTTTCAATCTGATGGGGATATGAAATGGCTCATATTGTATCTTTCAAAATAGGTTCTTCTTATTGGCATTAAAAAGTGATTACAATTGGATTGTTGGAGAAACAACCTTTGAAGCATTGCAGGAAACATGCAGCTTTGAGCTGCCTCTTGAGGACACAATTCAGGAGGTAATGGATGAGATGGATTGGACTCATGGAGAGGAATTATGGGAGAATGGAAGAAGCACACATGCCAATAGAAGAGTTGTAATATCTGGTTTGCTTATCTTTTGTGTCTTTTTCTGTCATCCTCTGTTGTTTCATTCCATCTTATATTTATTGTACCCCTTGTATTTTGCCTGAAGTATAATTCTTTGGATTATTACATCTTTTCCACCTCTTTTGATCTTATGTATTGATTTCTTGTCTCTTGTAACCTGCTGTATTTATCATATATTTGCTGCTCCTGTTTCTCATCCTCTCTTATTGCTTTATAAATTTTATGTATCTCTTCCGCCTTTAATTATTTTATGTTGTAGCCCATTTGTTTTTGTTTCTAATCATGCTCACAATCCTTTCTTATGCTTCATTTTCTAGGCTTGAATGATTTTGTATCTTTCTTCTTCCATTGTTCTTTCAATTTTTGGTTTGATGTTTATCTTTCTTCTCATTCATTCCCTCACATCTTCATTTTGTCTCAAATTGTCTATGTTCTTTATCACTTGATTCTTGTCATCCATTCAATCACTTGGTATTTTCCCGTTTTGTTCATTAATCTTGATTTCACTCATTTTTTGTATTTTGATCCAATTATTGTGATTGTTTGTAAGGCAAACCAACTCCAATTTTGGGGTCTTGTAACAAAACAAAATGGAGATACATTGTTCATCAACCCTACAATGTAAAAGTTTACAGCTGGTTTTGGTAGCAGGCCTGGGTGTTCAAAACA
The DNA here is from genome assembly GCA_022264835.1 of Melampsora americana. Lineage (NCBI taxonomy): Eukaryota > Fungi > Basidiomycota > Pucciniomycetes > Pucciniales > Melampsoraceae > Melampsora > Melampsora americana. The sequence continues at coordinate 746,416 of JAIFHY010000023.1, read as the reverse complement.
AATTTAATTGGGATCTGGACTGTAGATAAGTCGCTTTACAGTTGAAGCAAAGCATTTGTGCTGATGCTTCCCTGAAGGCAATATTGGTTGTGCAACCGCAATCACACCCAGGTTGTGCAACAGTTAATAAAATAGGAAATGCAGAAGTGACTGAAATAATCACAAATACCGTGAGTAAGGTTTAAACAACCTGAGATCATGTATGAGTGATAAGAGAAAGATAATTCTCAATACCTAGGTTTGATAAAATGCAATATCAGCCATTGTGCTTCTCACAGATAATGACACGCAGGTCCTGCTTTGGTAAAGATTGAAACAGATATAAGAAGATGGAAGGAATGATCAAAAAGAGAGTAGGAAAAATATATATGTGTGCTGAGTGACATGATGTGATCAATGTGAAAGGTAAAGATACTTCCTGATGCATGAAGTACGCATGTCTCAGTGGCTTGGATGCAGACTATTGGAGTTATACTTTAACAACAGTTTGGGGGGTTGTGGTGTAGGCTTAGGATCTCCCTAGCCTATATATGTTTGTAGTTCTGTCAAATTCCTACCTGGTGGCCAAAGTCTTGCACAAGATAATACCCAACTCTTTGATATGACAAGAAATTGGACATCTCCTTAGCTGATAGGGGTCCAATGATGCTGTCAAAACATGTGCAGCAAAATCATTTTCAGCTTGCTTCCTGTACAAGCTTGAAGGACCAAGTGGTGACATCATTTGTGACTGGATATGTTAAGAAGAGTGAAATATGTATATAGGGTGACCTATACTCACACCATTTTGATGTACATAAAGTAAGGCTCTAATGACACTTTACGGGAATTTTCCTGAGGTGTTGATGTCCCACAAGTTCCCGCATTTTTTTTACTGGGTTGCGGGGTATCCTGTGCTTGAGAGAGGAGCTGTGATCAGTCAACTACAGTGGGTAAAGCCAAGAATGTGTAACAACCCTGCCTGCAAAACCAAATTTCACTTGTTGGACAAATGATGCACAACTAGAGTTTAATGTTGGCCCACAATACTTAGACAGCTGAAATGTGCTCATTGAGCTTGATCCAAATATGTGGAGGATATGTTGAATTCCATTTTAACCACAGGGAGGTACAAGCTCACTGTTTACTAAAATACCTATGTGTTTCATTGATGGTCTCCAATACTAGGTTTGTTCCTATGTATTGGCAATCCATCCTCCTTGGTCTGTCCTACCACACCTAGAGTACTGTGCCCTATTTTTAAGATAAAGCATCCTACATTTTTGTGGTTTGGGGATGTTCCCAAAGGTGAAGGAATCCGAGTGTTGGTTTCTACCAACACCTTGACTCTTTACCTTTAGGAGGAGAACAGCGCCAGAGAAGGTTTGACTTCTCAACCCCGGGTGGCGGGTGGGCTCAGAAAAATAATTGAGATCTCAAGATCCACAGATGAGAGCTTGTATGATCTCTCGTGTGCTGCAGGATGATAGGTGGTGGAGTAGAGAGATAAAATTTTGTTTATCTCTTTCCACCACCATGGGCTCCCCCTGCTCTGTTGGCCGGTACCGGCCTAACTTGGGTGAGCCTGATCCTGACAGTACCCGTTGCTCAAAACCTCCATGTGAGAAAATGGACTGATGTGTACCCCCGCAGGCCCCAGGAACACTTCTAATCCATTTTAACCACAGGGAGGTACAAGCTCACTGTTTACTAAAATACCTATTTGTTTCATTGATGGTCTCCAATACTAGGTTTGTTCCTATGTATTGGCAATCCATCCTCCTTGGTCTGTCCTACCACACCTAGAGTACTGTGCCCTATTTTTAAGATACAGCATCCTACATTTTTGTGGTTTGGGGATGTTCCCAAAGGTGAAGGAATCCGAGTGTTGGTTTCTACCAACACCTTGACTCTTTACCTTTAGGAGGAGAACAGCGCCGGAGAAGGTTTGACTTCTCAACCCCACCTCTCACGAGATTCTGGAGCCGTGAGTCTGAGAAGTCGAAACCCCCCTACTCCATCTCGTGAGGGATCTCACCGCGCATCCTTGTTCTACCCTCCCCCATCTCAAAACTACTCTATCAAGTGTTCTCAACCTCTCTCACTATTCTTTCCTCTTTCCTCTCTCTCTTTCTCTCTTTTTTTTTGACTGATTTAATCACTATCCTGATTTATTCAATCACTATACACCACGTCCAACTCAGACCGTCTTGACATCAAGACGGATCCAAGGTCTCCATGTTTTCTTCCAATAAGTCTCCCAGTTGTTACCGGGCTACGCTCAGCTGCCAATCTGAGCTAGCTGCTCTTTGTCTATGTTGAGCACCTCAGGATCAATTGCTCCTGAGAAATGTGCTGAGGAATTGGTGGGTTGACAAAATGTGGATGAAGTTCTGGTGATGTGCCAACTTCTGACTGTCTTGACGTCAAGACGGTCTGAGTTGGACGCGGTGATACATGAGTCATACTACTATGTATTATTTCAACCGTTTTCCTAAGCATTGACAGAGTTTTCTAGAAAAGAGGATAGTTCAGTTTAATTCAGATCCCCCAGAGAACTCTATCAACCTACCAAATAAGGTTTGTGCCATCCGTCTAATCACCTCTCCCCTTTAGAATCATAGTTTCAGCTCTTCTAGTAATTCCACCGTCTGTTTCAGCTCACGGCTGTCAAACTTTCTGAGGTATATCTTGTAAGCATCTGATTTCCATCTCCCGCATACCTTTAACTCCTCTCTAGTTGCCCCTAAATTCCACCTTAATGAAGCCCCTCCTATTCAAAAGGAGTGACCATAAAGAAGTTTCTTATTCTCTGGTCTAGAACGGTTCCAGATGTCCCTATAGTGCTTTATCAAGCTTGTATTTTTGTAAACCAACCCCTTTTCATTCCCGTGGTTTATTGCGAATACATGGTCAGTCGGTTTTCTTGGCCTGAAATCATAAAGTATTTTCAAAGCTCTGACCGGGTCGAGACAGGATTTCTGATCCTGTAGGAAGATGTATTGGATTTCCCCCGGCTCCGCCGTTTTCGCTTGATGTAATGCTATGTTAGCATAAGATCCATCTGGGCCCCATTCAACATCTTCCCATGTCGGTAGGATCTTCTCCGGATCATCCGAGACCAATTCACCTAGGCAAGCTGTCCCCCAGAATCCCACCAGCGCTATAGTTGTCGCCACTATCGACTGTTTGTTCTTCATATCCGTGAAGTTGGCCAATTTGACCAAATCCAAAACCAGGACCGGAGGTCTCTTTAACTCCTTCTCCAAGATCCTTGACTCCACCATCTTAGAAGCCTTCCATAACCTGTTCACCGTTCTATCGGATCCGTGTGGGTATTCTCGCCTATGGAACAGATGCCACGCCTTAATCCCCGCCAGGTATGACTTAAGAGTTGTTGATTTCACCGCTTCGTCATCCTTCGCTAACTCTTCTCCCTTTTTCGACGCCCAGACCACAAACCGTATAATCAGGTCTTCCGATATTGGTAAGAGTTCCTCTTTATTCACATTCTTCACCTTCGCGAATCTCATTAACTTTATGATTCCCAAATTGTAGTGTTTCAACGTTCCGTCCATCCCTGATCCCCTCAAGAAATGCTCTTGGATCTCATCATTGCTTGAGTTATTGATTCCTCTCGCATCACTTTTGAAGGCACCAAACGGTTTTGTTCTTCTGGCTAAGGATCTTTCTTCTATTTTCTCTTGATGCTCTTTCTTTGGATGAGATTTCTTAGGCATTATACTCAAGTAATTACTCAGGATTTTAGGATCTCAGAGACAGGAATCAAACTATGTGACAATAGGCTATCTAGATCATGGGGGATTTCAATTCTCACTTCATCTCCCCAGTGCCTACCCCGAAAAATTCCTCTCGACAACTCATCCGCCAAGTTATTTTTTGATGCAACACGTCTCTGTTTTATGTTACAGCCTAAAGTGGTGAGTAACCTTTGTATCATCTTCCATTCTTCATTCACCTTTTTGTCTTTTGACTTCCTTTTCCTTATCACATTTTCAGTCGTTGTGTTATCTGTATCAACCCAAAAGGTGCGTCCTCTTACCTTTATTGACTTCGCAAGGACCAGGATGCCCAGCCGGATCGTGACCGTCTCCGCCCACACAATGTTGCGTTTACGCTCATTGGGTTTCAAACCTTTCCTGAGCCAGTCCTCCCCCCATTTGAAGCATGCCCAACTTCGCCCCACTAGAATACCGATCCCGAACAATGATGATGTGTCACCTACCCATCCAACTTCCTCCAGATCCGGGCATGGCATCAACGTGCAAGGTACAAAAATCTCTAGACACAACTTCCAATCCCTAAGGTCCTCCATCACCGACTCATTCAGGAATCTCCTTGCTTTTGGGTTAACCCAACTCTTCAACATTCTGTAGAGTGCGCACATATATGCTGCCATATGTGGCACAAAGTTTATGGTGTGACTGAGCCTTCCCACCAATGTTTCTACTCCTGAATGACTCCATGGTTCATTGCTGGTAAGGAATTCAATTACTTGATTCAGTCTTTGATTTATTTTATCTTCAGGTAGTCTTACTGTATGTTCTCTACCATTCCAGATAAATCCTAAAAATTTCTGCTCCTCACTAAAGTCAAAGCTCTTTTTCTGGTTAGTCTTCACTCCCATACTCTTGCTCAGGTTTGTCACTGTATCTAACCGTATTGTATCTCTCGGCCTCCTGAATATTAAGTTGTCGTCGACCCAACGGAAGATCATTGGTATGTTCAATAGTCTCATCATTATCGACTTCCAGATATCTGCCGGGCCTCCAAAAACTCCGCACCCCGCAACTCCCCCAAATCCTATCGCCAGGTCAATCCATATCTGGTTCCTGAAGTCCTTTATACACACAAATCTTCTCTGCGACGGGTGATTCCCTAACTGGCGATATGCTTTCTCCCAGTCACAGATCGCCATCTCCCACACGCCTGGGTTTTCCTTGAAGAATCTCGCTACTACGTTAAAATCATCCCAGCTCGTTTTGTAGTTGTTCTTGTCAACAAACAAATTCAGCGAAGGCGTGTCCGGTTTATTCTTAGGATAAGATAAGTCATTTATGAGTCTCACCGAGCCATCCCCGTTTACGGCGCTCCCCATCGGGTTTGACCTAAAGAACCCAAATTTTTTGTAAACTTGTTCATGAGTAAATGGGCCTACGATCCTTCCTGCTTTTGTCTCTTTAGCTAACGTATTCTCTATTTGCTCCCTTGCTTCTAGGGCCGACTCGTGATTGTCTGGGGTGAACCACTTCTCCCCTTTGAATTCATGCTGCGGGATACCTTGGCAGAAGCCATAGCGAAATCCGTTGATGATGTAAGGTACGTCGTTGTCCAGCCCAACTTCCTTCATCAACACCTCCCATTCCGCACAATTCATTTCACACTTCACTGGGGCTGGCCAAGAATCTCCTATCTCTGTAGTGTATACCTTTTGCTTACTTAGGGGTAGTACTCCTTTTGATTGTGTTTTCTCTCTGTCAACGGAAGATTCCTCCGACTCATGGATCTCCTCGAGATCACTTTCCCGCGCTTCAGTTGAGTGCGGTACAGTCTCAAATCTATCATTGGGGCTCGGTTCAAAGGTATGTCCGTCTGACAATTCATTGTTTATTTCATTCCTAACAGGTAAATCACCATGTCAGCACAATCTAAAAGACAATCTTAATCAATCTAAGACGTTTATGTTTAGTCTCACACTTCTTTCCCTTCCCCTCTCCCCCCTTTCTTTCCTCCCTTTACCACCGTCAATGCATGCTGCTGTCCTAATGCTACCCAATCTTTACCTACATTCGATTCTTTCTTCTGATAATAATTCTGTGACTGAGCTATCACGGCAGAGTTGGAAGGTTGGGACTTCCCATAACCAGAGTAATGTCCTCTATTCCCACCTCTCTGCTTTCTTCCCCTCCAACTCGAGAACGAAACTGACCCTTCTGCTTGTGTCTTTAACAGATGGTCCACTGTTGGGTCCGGCTCTTGTCCCATCTTGAAGTTCCAACCATATTTTGGTTGCCCAAGCGCATAAGGGTTACTTCCCTTGAACCTCATGTCTCCCGCCGTATGCGCATCCCATTTCGCGTCCTCCTCTACGTCCCTCTGAAGACCATCTGGTAACACAACTTCCTCTACCTTCCTCCTCTTTTTTCCCCCTCTTAATTTCTTGTAGGCCGTTACACCCCTAACTCTGAAGGTTACCGCTCTAATCGCTAAGTGATATCTCAGCCCTACCATCCAACACTTGTGTCTCTTGGTAATCAAACTAACAATCTCTCGATGTCTTTCCACATATTTTGCATAATCTTTGAAATTATATCTTTCCAGCGCATAACGATATTCCAATTCACAGGCAAAACTGAATTCTCCGTAAGACATCTGTCTCTCTAACTCTTCCCTAGACCTCAGGTGACCATCCCACTTGAACCTTCCTGCCTTAGATTTACTAATTGTGTTGTATTCGTCTATATAAGATGCTGTGAATACTGTCAGTGGAACATAATATTTCATTTGTCTAAAATTTTGTTCCCACTCCGGTGGAAGATCTGGTAGGTTGTATGCTGTTATTGGTTTGAATGTAAAAATAATAGGTCTTTCTTCTTCTTTGTCATTTGTCTCTGACGAGTCTGATCCCAAATCCGAAGTACTATCCTCTGACAAGTCTTCGTCAATTTCCGTCTCCGATCCAGACTCACTCTCTGACGATTCATTTGACTGGTTCCCCGGACTTGACAGAGATGACGAGTATCCTGATGCGGATGAAGAGGGATCACTCTTTTTCCCTCTTTTCGATTTCGATTTTCTAGAGGTGGATTTTCCTTTCTTCTTCAATTTCCCAGATTTCTTCTTTCTATCTTTCTTTTTCGTACTCTTCCCTTTTTTCCCTTTTTTCTTCTCTATCCCCCCTTCTTTCTCTTCTCTTTTTGATTTTATCTCATCCTTAATCTTCTTCAGATCTTCATCGGTCCCAAACTTGATGACATGAGCTAGCCGTTCCAAGAGTGACTCCGGGGCATTCTTTGCCTCCTCACCCCTTCTCGTGCTCCCCCCTACCGTTTCTCGGGCTATCTATTTTGGTCCTACCCCATCGATACCACCCAGAGAAGGAACTATCATCAGTATATATTCAAGCTTCCACACCAATCAGGCGGAGCGAATCCTAGTTCAAAATAGGTGAGGCTCCGGTATGTACCCTTTAGGTCTACCTCTCTGGAGCGCTACAGCAGCTCACAACCTCTTAAGGTGCGTACTAGAGTCCCTTCCAGACACTATCCCAATGAATGATAACTCACTCTGATCTTTCTGCACCAGCGTTTTGTACTTCTCTTCTACACCCTTGAGCCGGTTGTCATCACTATCTGATTCTCCTGGCAATTCTTCCCTCTCCCCTTCCTTTCCTTCTTTCTTTCTTTTCTTCTTCCCTTTTCCCTTCCTTGAATTTCCATGTACTTCAATTTCCGACGAATCATCCGGTGATGAAGAGGCTCTTGGCCCATCTCCAACTCCCCCCTCCATCGTTCTAGATTTCTCTTTAGTCCCCGGTGTCTCCACTCCTTCATCTCTCACTATTATACCTGCTGCATTCGAGTTCGACGTTTTGTTTCCGTCTTCGCCTGGGGTATTTTGTTCATCCCTTACTTCTGGAGCTCTAGACTGCAATCTTCTCTTCCTACTCTCTGCTTGTTCTGATTGCTTCATTTCTAGTTCTTTCTTTCTTTCTTCTGCTTGTCTCATTGCTGCGATCATGTGTTCTGATTTGTATTCTACTTTGGCGGTTCTTCTTTTTAATTGTTTCCACATTCAGTAATTAATTAATTAATGTTTTGTATCAGAAAAATAATTGAGATCTCAAGATCCACAGATGAGAGCTTGTATGATCTCTCGTGTGCTGCAGGATGATAGGTGGTGGAGTAGAGAGATAAAATTTTGTTTATCTCTTTCCACCACCATGGGCTCCCCCTGCTCTGCCGGCCGGTACCGGCCTAACTGGGGTGAGCCTGATCCTGACAGTACCCGTCGCTCAAAACCTCCATGTGAGAAAATGGACTGATGTGTACCCCCGCAGGCTCCGGGAACACTTCTAAAATATATTTTCAAAAAAAAAACTGGCATCAGATTTTTGGACCTAGCACTTCCTAGCACTGAATTAGGTGGGTAGCTGAGTACATAAGGTCAGCTAGGGACTTAGAATAATGCCTAAATTGCTCCTGAAGCTCAAGTTTGGCCTCATGGTGAGCCCCGCCCCTAAAAACGCGGTTTTTAGCAATACCACACCTCGAACCGAAGTTTTTACTGGCACTCCATCCCTAACTCCGCCCCGCCCCGTTTATATTTTTACGGGGTTGCCCCTAACCGCGACTCGACCCTAATAAAGGCACTCCGAGGGTAACCCCGCGGTGGTGGCGGGGCCCCGAAGGATGAGCAAGTGAGATGAAGTTGAAGTTGACACTTTCAACTACCGCTTGTGATGCCGGAGTCAGAAAAGGACTCCGTGTCACGCGAGCAAGTATCAAGCAATGTCAAATAAAAGTTGATACTTGAGAAAGAGAGAAAGCTTCCTCGTGATCAGATTTGTCAAAACTGATGAAATCAACCTATCAATGTGGGAAAAAGATACCTTAGGTCAACTTGATCGAAAAAAAGCCCATCAGTTGAGGGACAGAAGAAAATGCTTACGTTTCAGAGCCGTCATTCTTGTTCTGAGCTTTCTCGGGAATCGATGAAGCTACGAACTGGTGTACTTTGCCTGGACTTTACCCCGCGGGGAGACCGTGGTGCGGGGGTTAGGGGTGAGGGGCGGGCCCACACCCCTAACCGCGGGGTTGCACGCAGCCCCGAAGACCTAAAAGGTCACCCCTAAACCGCCCCGAGCGGGTAGGGGCGCGGAGGCCCCTAGGGGCGTCGGTTTCGGGGCTCAGCCTGAGTTTGGCCCCAGGGATCTCAAAATTCAGTATTCCCGGGGACCCAGGAAGGTCAAAAAAAATGGAAATTAAGTGCTAAAAAGAGATTTTCCCTCAAAACACCCACAAAAATTTTGGACCCAAAGCCTTTTGCAGGCAGACTTGTTACACATTCTTGACTTTACCCAGTGTATTGTTTTGACTCGGGATGAGAAGTCTACAAACACTAATCAAACTGCAGAACATATGCATCTTAACCCGAGAAAATATTCAAGAAGCCTGAGGGATCTTGGATCGCACAGGGCGGTGATATCTTGAAGGAGATCCTATGAGACTGGCAGCCTCTGTCGACCCAAAAGTGCTCGCCTCATGAGCTGATCTTGCCCTCTTCACCTATGCACAGCCTATGCATCACATAGCGCTAACGGCAATCACTCTCCCAAACCCTCCGCAAAATGTCAGCTGGCGGAAACAACAGAAAACATAAACGAAACCAAAGCATTGAACCTGTAATAGCGCGTCACTTGCGAAGCCGTTAAAGATTGCCGATGAAGCCAATAATTTAGAAGCACTCTAGATTAAGTATCCCTCCGCGGCGTATGAGCCACATGTACTGACCAAAACAAGGAAAGAAGAAAGTACACAGGCCTTTTCTCCCAACAAGCAAGGTCCAATTGGAGGGAAGCATCATAGTCATGTTGTTTGATAACGTCCAATAGGCCTGAGGCTCTAATGACACTTCAGGCTATATAGTAAAGAGTTCACAATAGTAGTATTCTTTTGATGATATGATGCTTTGCCGTTGATGGCGACCTTTTGTCTGAATTTTTACTTGAACATCTTTACTGAAGCACTATGATTGGTTTGATGCATGCTTGGGTTGAGGCTCACAATGTGAAGGAGCAATGCTGAGCTCGGGAATTATCGCATGTACCGTGTGCCATCGTTTGGTGGGATTGTAGATACTTCTCATGATGAGCTATAAGTCACTCCCAGCAACCGAATTGACACAGAATATCTTGGGGCCTCTGGTGATATTATGCGTCATCAGCTCGACTTGCCAAGATACTTTGCAGCGAGTATGTTAAAGTACCTATATAAGCTGGCAGATATCGACCAGGCGGGCTCAACGGTCATAAACGACTCAGCTCGACTGCCGCCTACGCATGTACTGCGCTGTATGTACCAAATGCCAATGAACGCTTAGCTGCTTCAACCGTAAATTCTATCCGAGTGACTACCGCAATCAATGCACATGTGGATCGCTTGGCATGATTCTTGCGAGGCTAGAAGTGGCCAAATCGATTTATCTCAGTTCACCACAACTCCGTCCTTGACTCTAATTGAGCATCCAGATATTCTCTCTTATCTCGCTAATTGCAGTCATCATCTCGAAACATCACTCTATATCAGTTGTAAATTATTTATTCTCGCAAAGCTGGCCTTTTCTCAATCAATCATCGATAGACAGTGGCTTCTTCAGTTGTGTTTTCAAAGTTCTCAGTAACATATTCTCTTCATTGCCTTTGCAAAAGAATCACCCGACCCAGCTCTTCGATTCGCTGGCTTTCTTTCAGAAGTAACCCTTTTCAACCAATACCGAGCTGTCTCACTCTCCCATTATGCAACTTAAGCAATTACTCCACAGCGCCCCACCTTACTCCAATCCTTACGCCTTCGCCTCCAAAGTTCTTCAGCACGACGACAATCCTCCCGCCCCGTCTTATACCTTTCCAATTATCGTCTTCTTTGGTGTGGTGTATGCATTAATTATAATCTGTTGCTTGGTCATCCTCGCATTACCTTTTTTTCAAGGTTCAGCTAATCGACATAAACATCTTTGGATTCTGAAAAGAAGTTATACACATCGTAGTTAGTGATTTTCTTTTTAATCTCATCCTGAACTCCTTTGGCAAAATTATCTTGATACCTTTTGCTCATCCCTAACTTGAATTTCATTTCTTTTAAAAAGGTTCCACGCCATATTTAATATTCAACAAGTAGGTCTTCAATATTTTTCCAAATTCCAAAACATCAAGCCTCGATACTGCATCTTACTAATCACAATCTATGAAACCCCTCCCCGCGATGAAAGTGGTTTAGTTCTGGCGATCACACAGCTTGCAGCAAGCTTGTTCTTTACAGTTTATATCTCATTTTTATACAAATCTTTCAAATCAGCGGAATTTGGCAAGGATGTCAACGGTTTAGCCTGGTTAGTAACCTTGACGGGTCTTCAAATCTTGAGTGGACATTGATCTTCATATCTTCTTAACACGCATTTTAGGGCTGAAATCAGATGGGTGAGTACGGATCTAAATACCCAGCTTAGAGAATATCAGCTTATATCACATGGCAGCTTCCAGGTTATTACGGATATTTCGTACAGGCATGGACTGCTTTCCATACATGGTCAGTGTAAAACCAGTCCTCCATACCATGTGTTACCAGTGCTACTCCTAGACTCATCATCAATCAAAAATGCTTCATTATTTAGGCAACATCAATCTTCCTCACAACGCAAATCAAGAACCGCTCTCTCTTCAGGAATCCATCCGCAGATCTTCAACGGAGTCTTGATCTTTGTCCCAGTGCTAGTAACAGTAGTAGCTATCTTTATGACAGTTCTCCAGTCCATCGCTGTACATCAATCTATAAAGACCTCAGAATACTTTTATGAGGCTCTCGGAGCTGCGTCTTCACTATGGGACACTGGTTATCGTAACCTCACCTCGGTAGAACAAAGTGTATTAGAACAGCAATTTTTAAAATATCAATTAGGTGGAAGTGAGGCCCTTCAACGCACACGAGAGAATGTAATCTTTTGGAATGTATCTGGGCTCCCGACATTAGTAGTAAGAGTATTTTTACCGTCTGGATTTCCAGTCCCCCAATCAGTAGGTCTGAATGACTCATCCGTGGAATATCATTTTTTTGCCTTTTCAACAGTTTTATATTATCAGTGTTTGGGGTCTACTAAACGTAATCAAAGGAATTTTAAAGGAAGTCAACCAATCAACAGATTCTGTGGTGTTAAGTGACGAAAGTGGTATTCAGAATTATACACCAGATTGCAAGTCTACTCTTTCAGTCAAATGTCAAGTCAATAGTACCATGAAACGCAATCATAGTAAGTGATTAAATTCTTAGATATTCAATACATTTATCAACTCACCATCAACACGATACCTTCCGTTTTTATAGCCTTCTTAGCTTGGCATTACAGTGTATTGGCGATAACTCTTTTGTTTGATACGGCGGTTGGGGCTTATTTTACAGCGCAGGATAGTGTGCAAGTGAGAAAGTAAGCTTGATTGACCAAACTCTTTTCAAATTGCGTAAGACTTAGATTTGAGATACCGATCCTTGACGGACATGACATTCTTTCTACCTCTTCATCATGTCTGAAGAGCTACTTCGCGGAGTATCTCAGTTCTTGGGAGTCTAGGAGGATCAGTGCCTATGTTGGTCGCCATGCTCATCTTGTTGGTAAGTTGTCTGTTTTTCTTACAGAAAAGTTTCTTTAGATGTCAATGAAACCATGTTCACATCATACGCCATTCATTCCATCACGTTTTGGAACTGTTTTTTCTACTTTAGTTTCATATGGCTACTGAATTGAAAGAACCAACGTCTACACCAACTGATCACCATCAAATAATAGTCGGTGATTTGAATTATGCATCTGTACGTCTGATCTCTTAATATCTGTTGAATGAAACTTCGAAAAAAATCAACTTGCTTAGTTTCCTATCCTTCTTCAATAGTATGAAATCTCATCCAATAATGATATCAAATCTCATTTTTAAACTTTAATACTACATCACTGTCAATATCAAAAAAATGTAAATCTTATATAGAAAGATTGAACCTCAGAGGAAACAATTGTATCTTCATCAATTGGTAGTTTTAGTACATTTGAAAAATGATTCTGAAATTCTCTTTTTCATATACTTGTTTTTATGAATAATCAGTATATAATCACCTCAAGATGTGTGTAGTTTTTTTACTCCCAATGTAGACTTTGTTGGATTCTCTATAGATTAAAATTCTCATCAGTATTGTTTCCTCTTTTTCATGAGAATTGAAAGAGATGTTCAATCACAAGTTAGGTATTTGTGAATGGATACAATCATAGATATATAATGACTTATCTCTCAACACTCCAATGTGTTGGTTTGAAAGGTATAATGGTTTTTGAAGTTTTGACTATACGTTCTTGCCTTAAGGAAAAAAATAATTTTCACTGTAATGATGTACAAACATCAAGAGAGTGTCACCCAATTTTAAAATCAAAACAATTGTAAGTCTTGATGAGGTCATTCAGAATCACATTACCTGAGGCTCTACCAAAGAAGATATTCTTTTGTTGTATGGACAAATGTCTGCTATTAATAGCGGTACTCAAAGTCAAAGGGTAGATTCTGAATTTTTTTTAACCTAGATTTTTTTGGTGGAGAAAAAAAACTACAAAACTTCTAGGCTTTGAGGACCCCATGCCTACTTATGCACTCAGCACTTCCTATAATCATGCTGTGTGTCAGTGTCCAATTACCTCTGTCCTTAGATTTGTTTCAAGCCTCAGTTAAGGTCTCATTGGTCCTCAATTTCAACCCACAACCTTTGTCTTGTGGTGATGTATGTACAAAGGTGAAAGTAGGTGATTGGCGTGGAAAACAGGAAATCTCATTTTTTCCGGTCGGGGCCAAGTTTCTTTTTAAAAAGAAGTTAGGTTTTCCAAAAAGGTAGATTCTACCTTTTGACTTTGAGTACCGTAATTAAATAATTACGGTACTCAAAGCAACTATATTTATGTACATAGTTGCCGTATATAGTTTTTTTTTGGCGGGGAATATACTTCAAAAATACTTCGATTGTTTTTTTCCCCGCCAAAAAAAACTATATACAACAACTATATACGCGTACATATGTAACTTTGAGTACCGCAAATGTAGTGTGAAGTGAGTATTGAAGGTGCAAGCTCTTTTTTACACGAGACGATATTTAAGATACTCGCATAGTGGGTTGAGACACATCCTTGCTCCCGAGTCATCGGTCTCGATCAGAGGGCTCGACAGTCAAAGTCCGGACTCCGGATCGGGTACGATGTTCATTTTCTCTTGAAGACTGTTGGTCTGTGGGAATCTGAAAGCTTGAAACACTTCAATCAAAAAACAAATCAATCGATACTAAAAACCAATTTTCGACTTTCAAATCCATCAAACTTCAAACTTCATTAAATTAATATCATTCAAACAAAAAGAAAAAACAAATTTAAAAGAAAGATGGAAGTGATTTGGGACACTGAAAAGTCAGAAAAAAGTTCATATATTTCAACTTTGATTTTTTTAATTTCTTAAACTGAATATCTAACTTTTAAATATATATAATTCAATTTTATAAATTGAAGTCAGAGAAAACTTTTAAGGATATTCAAATGATTTTTATTTTTCAAAACATTCCACTCTCGTATCAAACCAAAATTAAATTTCAAACAAAAGGCTTACTCTTTTTTTGTTTTTTTTTCTCGATTATAGGATATACGTCGATCTTCCCTTAGCAAGTATGACCCTGGGTAGTCTCAAAAGTTATTTATCATCTAAAACAGGTGTGATACCGGATCAAATGAGACTATACTACAATGGAGGATTGATGAGAGAAGATTCAACACCCTTAAGTGCTTACCACCAAGGTGAATTGTTAAATGATGAAGAAAGTGATATGAATTCAGCACAGAATCGATCTAGTTTCTGGAGTGGAATCTTAGGTGGGATTAAAAGAAGTAAAAGACCATTAATGAAGATAAGAATGATTGGATCAGCTGAGAGTAGAGGATATGTGATTGATAGACCTGATTTAGAAAATCGTCAAGTGAATAAAGAAACTCATTCTAGTTTAGAAAATCTTGCAAGATCTACTTCAACTTCTCATCAACCCATTATGAATGAAACCAATTCAATCACCAATATTCGAGCATTAACAGATGAAACGATTCTAAATATAAAACCAAAAGTAGAAGAATTAGAAGAATCCATCAAATCTAATGAAGAAAATCAAAGTTTGAACCCTAATCAATTAAATCAATTTACAACTCTTTCTGAAATGTTATTACAAAGTTTATTAAAATTAGATGGATTTGAAATTGATGTAGAATGGAATGAAGCAAGATCTGCACGTAAAGAAAGTGTTAAAATCGTTCAAACTCTCTTAGGTAAACTCTTCATCAGTCTTTTTCTTTTGTCTTCTCCAATGATCATTTTTTTTTCTGATTAATTAAAGCTAAATTTGTTTGTTTATAGATCGATTGGATCAAGCTAAAGTTAATCAAAAGCAAAAATGAAGGTCTCTTTTTTTTCTTCAATTCACTTCTTATTTCTCTAGTAGCAATCGTCTTGGAAAAACCCACTTTGAAAAGAAAAAGAATTTTTTTTAAGAATGTAATTTTATATAAACAAAACACTTGATTTTTTTTTGTTTTATAATGTTTGAATTAAGGAAATCAGTGAAGATGAAAAGCTATAGTTTTTTTTTCAAAAAAAAAATTGGATTTCAATTTAAGTTGTATGAAAGGTAAAATTAAAATTATAGTATTTTATAAAAATTGGCAAAAGAAAGTTTTTTTCCTCTCAACAATTGTCAAAAGAAAATCAATAAGATTCAAATTTAAACCTAAATCTCAAATGATCAGACGACTTTCTTCAAAAGATCACTAGAAACTCGGCTTTTGAAATCAATTTTTGAAAACATTGTTTTGTATGAAATTGGGTTAAGATCATCGCATAGTCTATTGGAATGAAAAGGCTTCTCTAAGGAATTGAGATTTCTTTAGCAATCAAGTGATTAAGACTTTCAGCCTAAAAGATACAAATCAAGGAACTCATCCATTTTTAGCCCAATCTTTCACCCTGAACTCAATGTATGCAATGGCACCACATCAATGTGTGATACGATGTCAATGTGTGCATATCAAAGATAAAATGTACCCTGGAACCCTAGAGGGCAGCAGGCCACCCAAAAACTCTAGTTGATCTAAATGGTACAGGTACCCAAAGGATTGGGGATCATGATTGCCTCAAGAGATACAATTACCAAGAGACAATCTTTCTCCAAAGGTACTACCGCAAGAAAAAGGTGTGGGAAGGTGAATCAAAATCTTCACACGCTCTACATTCATCCCTGAACTCAAGACAAAGGAATAGCTCAAGCCTTCATCTCTCTATTACAACCCAAGAAACAATCTTCCTGGTGCCCACCCTGACACTCACCTTAGTCAGTGGGTACACAGCTCCAGGCGTAACCCCCCACACACAGTGCACTGCAGGGTAATTGGGACCTGTGTTCTGTGCTCAGAAATGACGACTGCCACACCAGTTTTGCTTGGTGGTCCACTATCTTTACAGGTTATAAGAGGTGCTGCCAATCATGCAGAAGCTTTTCAAGTGCACCTTTCAATAGCTCTTGATACACCCCTACCCATGTCATACAGCCTGTGTGGGTGAGGGTATCAATGATCAGGAAGGAAGATGGAAAGTAGCTCCCAGACCAAAGGATAGATTCTGGGGGCTCTTGTGAAGAAGTTGGATCAGAAGATGTATGGTGAGAACCGCTTTTATTGAGGTAAATCTGAAATCTAATGTTTGATCTCACAGGATTTGATTTGACCATTCAAGAAGACAGTCAACTTGCCTATCTTCTGTTCAGCCAGAGCCTAGTGAATCTCTTGTCAGACCAATCAGCCACTCAACCGGGATTTCTCTTAACCAAAACTCAGCTTTTGATCAGATTATGAAGGTATTTTTTCAGCATTCATGATTTGGTTGAAAACTGAGTTTTTGGCCAGTTGTTTTGAGCAGATTGAAGGTATATCACAAGATACCTAGCTGATAGAATTGCTGATTTAGATGAGTCTTTGTGGGTATTGAAATGTGTAAAGTGATACGAATGTATGAGTGATGAAAGCAATATGATGTTTTCTTTTTTGGATGATTATCATTTGTTTGAAATAGTGTGATAGAGAGAATGATGAAAGTAGAAAGTGATGAAGATGAAGAATGATGTGAAACTCTAGAATGAGTTGGTATTGAACCTTAAGAGTGAAAATTGTCCTTATGTATCCTTCTAAGATGAAAACTCAACCATTTACATAAATCCAATTAGAGTTCATCGATGAGTAAATCTGAGTGAGATGGCTTAGTTTAAGTGTTCTTGTTATCTTTCCAAGTAGTAAATCGATTTGATAAGGATTAAGTAAGTAAGTCACTTGAGATTTAACCAGATCGATTGGAATTGATCAGCAAGGATCAATTAACTTTTCTTGAATTGAGTTGTAAGCCAATTTTCTTTAATTTGATTTTTCATTTGATTTCTTTTGGTACTAATAAGCCAATTGAATCTGATTAGAAAATTTTGAATGATTTGATTTGATTTGATTATAAGCCAATCACCAAGATTCTTAATCATCCATCTGTTTGTTCAGCAAGATTCATCACTGCATCTTAATCAGCCCATCACCCTCACCATCACCATTCAAATTCAAATTCAATCAAAAATCAAAAATCAAAAATCAAAAATCAAAAATCAAATCAAATCCAATCATCCAATCCAATTTCAATGACCAATCATCAAACCATTCCCATCACCACCACCACCACCACCACCACCACCACCACCTCACCATCATGCAAACCATCAACCACTTCATTACCATCCATCTCAACTTTAGATTTACCTTCACTCTCAATCACTTCACCATTAACTCCTACTCCTAATTCAACTACTACCACAGACCCAATGGATCAATTGATTCCTAACCTTTCAAAATTACCTATCAACTCTTCTTCTTCTTCTACACCTACCGAATCAACTTCAAACACAACAATATCATCACAATCATCATCTTCATCATCATCATCTAAAGGATTACCTAACCCGACCACTTCAGCTCCTACTCGATCTTCTTCTATCTCTCGTCCTCTCAATGGTAATCTTACAGGAGTCAAAGTCCCTCCTGGTTTAGCTGCAAAGATGGCAGCTGTAAGTGATCCATGATCTTCACCTCAGATCGATCCAAATCGTTTTGTTTGTTCTGATCTGATTCTTTTCAATCATCTGATCTCTTTAGATGGCTAAACGACATGATCAATCTCCATCAATGAAACCAGATCAACGACTCGATCCGACGGCTTTCATGGGTCCTAAAGCTCAACTACCCAACTTATCATCCATGCCGTCTACTAATCCTTCCACACCTAGCTTATCACCTTCATCCACTCACCCTACCTCTTCTTCAACCGTGCTTCCAAAACCAAAACCAAACTTACTTCAACCTATGTCACAGAGAAGACAAAAACCACAAATGAGATTAGGAGATATGAATCCTTCATCGAGTTCACCCTCGGTGAATTTTGCAGAACGACCTAAATTCTTAGGAGTAGGAGGACCTACTCCATTTTCGAATTTTTCTAAAATTGTCGATCCGAATGGAAGTTTAAATTTTGGTGGTAAAGCAATCTTACATTCAAACGGAGTTGATTTTACCAATGGATCTTCATTTAAGATTAATATGGAAGAAATTGAATTATTAGAAGAATTAGGTAAAGGTAATTATGGAACTGTTCAAAAGGTTTATCATAAACCGACTAAAGTGATGATGGCTATGAAAGTAAGTTTTTTCATAAATCATATGATCTTTTCCACCCAAGAAAAAAAACACAAAACATGAAGAAAGTTGATTGATTCTTTTGATGGGGGTTTGGTTTGGATTTTTGTAGGAGATTAGATTAGAATTAGATCATTCGAAATTAAAAGCAATCTTAACTGAATTAGATATCTTACATAGAGCCACATCAGACACGATTGTAGAGTTTTATGGTGCATTCTTTATTGAATCATGTGTTTATTATTGTATGGAATATATGGATGGTGGTAGTTTAGATAAGTTAGCAGGAGCTGATGTACCTGAAGAAGTCTTAGCGATCGTCACTGGTCAAGTGGTTGAAGGACTTCGATTTTTAAAAGATGAATTACAAACGATGCATCGAGGTGAGTGATTTGTTCGAGTGTTGATTGGAAGATGAAAGTTGATGGAATGGGTTTCTTCTTAGATGTGAAACCTACCAATGTATTAATCAATCGAAGAGGACAAACCAAATTATGTGATTTCGGAGTGTCAGGTCAATTAGAAAGATCGCTGGCCAAAACCAACATTGGATGTCAATCTTACATGGCCCCCGAACGAATTCAAGGAGAACAAGCTGGATCGGTTTCAGCCTATACAGTAGCTTCAGATGTATGGTCCTTGGGTTTATCCATCATTGAGTTCGCGATTGGACATTACCCATATCCACCTGAAACCTATTCGAATATCTTTGCTCAATTAAATGCGATCGTACATGGTGAACCACCTACATTACCAGATCGATATTCAACTCAAGCTAAATCGTTTGTGAAGAATTGTTTAATGAAGAATGCGGATGATCGACCGACTTATAAAGAGTTATTAGAACATGAATTCTTAAAGAAATCGGTTGAAACTGAAGCAGTGGATATGGTTTTATGGGTTGAAAAAGCATTAGAAGAAGTGAAAGTGAAGAATTTGAATAAAGTGATGAATGGTTAAAAATCCTAAAGTTGAATTGATTCTTTTCTTCTCTCTCTATTGTAATGAGTTTGATCGAGTGTTGAAGGTTCAAAAGGGAGAGGAGTGGGGGTTTTTTTTGATGAGAATTATTTTCTCTTTTGATTATTGTTTTTTTTGGTTTGATTTTTTTTTTTGATTTTTTGTTATGATTTTTTTTCTATTTATTATAAAATATGGTCAATGTTTTTTTGAGTGATGTTTTTTTGATGCTTTATGAATTTTTTTTTATGATTTTTTTTTTCCAAAAAACAAAATTAAATTGAATAGTGGGTTTCACGTTGAGATTCTTATGATGAAAATCCATCAAAAAAAAAGTTTGCCTCAGTAGTGTAGGGCAGTTCAATTTTGACCAAAATGCTGTAAAATTTGATTCACTTTGTGCTCCCAGAACAGTCAAATTTGAGCATCATGGAGAACAGTCTGAGATGCATGTGCTTCTTGGATGAGGCTTCCTCAGACTTTTTTTTACAAAAAATTAATTCATGAGTTGGATTTTTTTTTGGAGACTCGTTTTAGGGTATGTTTGGTTGGGATTATGAAGTGTAAGAGCATCCACTATCGTTGCGGTAGATGGCTTCGGTACGGTAAATTTTACTGTACCAAAGCCAAAAATCCCCAATCGTGTCCAAAACACGATTTGGTATCTGGTGATTTGGTAAAGATTTGGTATAGGCCCAGTAAATTTACTGGACCTATACCGAATTGGTATCCGCCCTTCTACCAAACGTACAGTGCCATTTGACTCTTCCCTCTACAACTTCATCTCCCCTTCTTTTCTTTCAACTTTGATTTTTTTTAATTTTTTTTAGGCCCCTGCTATTTGCCGCCCACCTCAGGCCCATATGGGCGCTGTATTTAGCGCCCACATAGCCATATGGGTGCTATAAATCTTGCAATAGCGCCCATATGCCTCAACAAGGATGTAGGCGCTAGAATATAGCGCCCACTTGAATATAGGCGCTATATTCTGGCACCTAGGGTTAAAAACCAATGAAAGGATCATATTAAAGAAAATGAGTGAAGTGAAACTCATCCACAGTCAAATTTCCATATCACCTACTACTTCAACTACTTCAACACCCACTACTTCTAACAACAGTCCTAATACCAATCATACATTCGATTCAAACTATCCTTCCAATTCATCATTGACCTCAAGATGTCAAACAAATATAAATCAAGAAAACATCATGTCAGTTTATCTAAGAGAAATACCTTCAAATGAAGCATTTAACTCAGACCCAGATTTGATCAAGATCTTAAATAAAAATCAAATCATCATTGAAACCAATTCACCATTATTCATCTCACATCCAACTCAAGCTGATCAGAATGGAACCAACTCACAATCTTCAAAATCTCTCTTACACATCATCAGCTATACTCATCTTTATAAATCTCGTAGATTTCCTCAATCTGAATCGCTTTATAGTTTAGAATTTAGTAAAACTGTCAAAGCTAAATATGGTTCATCTAGTCAATATCTTAAAGATCGATTAGGTTTTAATCAATCTTCTTCAGAGTTAAGATTTGATGAAGATGGAACTCCGATCGATTACTTTAAAGCCTCTTCTGGTTTGATCGATGGATTGGATTATAAAGTCATCAAGAACGAATGGCCTTATGCTATCAATCATGGTTATCAGTTTAGTACCTTTTAAATCTTTTCCAATCTGATTTAATCTACATTTGATTTCAAACTGATCTTTGTTTTCTTTTTCCAAAATGGTTTGACTCATTCAAGACATATGTATTACAAATCTGATGAAGCAGGGATTGATGATTCAGAATTGAAACCTTTGAATCTATCAACTATCCCGCGAACTGAATACTCACCTGATGAAGCAGGGATTGATGATTCAGAATTGAAACCTTTGTATCTATCAACTATCCCGCGAACTGAATACTCACCTTCATCCAAGATGAAATAAGAATAACTTGGATCAGTTTTGACATTCCATCACAATAAACAAAACTATCTAAAGTTATGAAAAGAAAACAAAACAACAAATGAAAGCTTACCTGATGAAGCAGGGATTGATGATTCAGAATTGAAACCTTTGAATCTATCAACTATCCCGCGAACTGAATACTCACCTTCATCCAAGATGAAATAAGAATAACTTGGATGAGGAGAGAATTCGAGATCGCTGCTTCACAGGTATTTGAACTATACATGATGATTAAAGTTAGGTTTGGAATGAGTACAAACAGTATTGAAAATATAACATTCACACACATGTCAAACTTTAGAAATGAAAGCAGAAAGTATATATGTAATAGAAACGTGAAATCTAGTATAACGTGAATCATTACTTTAACAATATGATCGTTTGGAGTAGACTAAAACTTTTAAATCCATCATTATCTAAATCACCTATCCAATGGCATCTTGCACTCGAACAAGGTTTATCAGGTTTTATAAATCTATCAGAACAAATGGAACAAAAACTTGAAAAATTTAATTTATTAAACAAATTAAGATCTTCGAATTCAGATGATCAATTCGATGATCATTCAAATCCATTAGCCATAGAGATCATTAAGTTTATCACACATCATCTGTTTAGATATCAAGATCTAATGATACAGCGCCCATATCGAAATATGGGCGCTAGATGACGGCGCCCATATGGGCCTGAGGTGGGCAGCAAATAGCAGGGGCCGTTTCTAATTGTTTTTAAATTTGATTTCAGCCATTTTTTTACAATCCTTCCGTCTAAACACATCAGTAAGTACCTTTCCTTCCTCTTTCTATATTCCAATTGATAAATCTAATTTTGATTATCTAATGCTTCAATTTTCGATTCCCTTCTTGAATTTATTTGCAATTTGAAACATTCTTTTAATTTCTAATTCAATTTTAATTAATGTTTAGAATTCCTTTCCACTACATTTAATTTTAATCCTCAATTATTAATACCTTCTTTGATCTAAATTCTGTTAATGTTAATTTATTTAATTTTTAAACTTCCAAACTTGTAAATTTTGAGCTGGTGATGTAATTTGATTTGCAATTGGAATAATTAAATGATGAACAATTCACTAATTGCTTTGAGCTTTGAGCTTTGAGCTTGAGTATTGATTCCAATAAGATAATACCTCCTCTGCATTTAACCTTTATATAATAAGATTTGCTCACCACAATGTACCCTTATGTTTTACTGTTTTTGAATTTGAACTGCCCTAGTGTAAACTTATCTTAAGTTTATGAAAACTGGATGAACATAGATGTGAAGTGTCTATCACCTGTTTTTTGTTTTTGGATTTTGGATTTTGGAAATTTACCCTATCTGCTGCTGCTATTTTTTTCTATTTTTCAAAGACTGCATGTAGATGAACAAGATTTAACTTACACAAATGAGATCCTTCAATCAAATTAAAGTTGCTACAAAAAAAGGCCTTCAGAGCTCAAGAGCTCAAATGAAATAATCACTCAACAACACACTGTTTTTCACTTTCTTAATGGTTGATTCAATGAAACAAAAAAATTACATTGACTAATTTCTATTCCAATTTTTGTAAAGTCTTTCACTGAAAAAAATTCAATTGGATTTCCTTATCAATTTCACCCCTTCAGATCCAAATCTGACTTAAAATCTGTATACACAAATTAGGGGTAATGAGATAGATGAAAGAATGTTTGTTTGTGATCATCTGATGGGTCAATAATTAAGAAAAAATCAAAGGTCTTCTGACTGTACCATTTTATCTTGCTCATCAATCTTTTTGAGCTCCGTTTCATGTTTATAATTAAGGTGTTGAGAAATTCCAGAGAGAGAATGAGGAAATATGAATAGACAAAGATTTTTTTTGATTTGGTTTGATTAGATGTGTGATCAACAGATGGATAAAAGAGATTGTCTGTAACAAAGAGATTTGAGAGATTCTTCTATTTGATTTCCAGATTGAAGTTATAACATGATTGATAGAAAACTCTAATTGTATGGGTCTATTAAACAATTTGATATTATATAAGAGACTGAATCCTTGATTCATGGAAACCTTACAGCAAAGGCACAACGTGTCAGGTGATTTCCATCAAGTGAGTAGGGGAGGAATACAGGGGCCATGACCTAAGACTTAAGACTTAGGGAAGACTGGTTGAGAGTAGATTACAGAAGGGTGAACATTCTCCCTCCTGGATTGGACCAGTATCAAGGCCACTGCACACCTCTCAGCAAAATCACAATTTCAGGCACATGAAACTTGAAAAAAGAAAATCAGTGTTGATCAGGAAGAATGCAAACTAAAGAAAATGAACCAAGAAGAATTTCAATGAGGTACAGATACAAAACTTAGAGGAGGCAAACATCAAGAAGAAGGTGAAAATGGAAACAATGAAGATGCGGGACCAGTAAACAAACAGCTAAACCAACATGCCAAGACCAGACAATTGAACCAAGCAGTAACAGGAAAATCACATATTGGTGAGAAATTTTCTCATTGTTTGCGCTGTGGTGAGTAATTTATAGGAGTGATTAGGAAAAAAGTTTTAAACTTTTAGCGCTTAATAAAATTACTTAAAAGTTTCTTTACATCCACATTAAGAAAACAATATAACATTATCTTTAATTTCACCGTGGTCAAGTGGTAAACAAGCATATCAATTTTACTTTAAAATTACATAATACTTTACAAATCAAGAAAGAAGAAAATTTAAAATTCAATTGATTACTAAAAATGAGGGATTTAAAAAGAAGATCTTAAGAATAAATTAAGTTGATCATAAGAAGAAAAGAACAGAAAGTGGCTTACCTTAGACAGAAGTAGTGTAAATCAAGGAATAAGGATGGAAAGGGAGGATTTCAAACATTTTGAACGTGGCTCAAATTTTAATGATGTGCGACTTGGTCAAAATAGAGGTTTTTCATTAGTAATACATATCAAATCTCAACCAAATTGGCTGAAAAATGGATCAATCGACGCAGAATCTAAAGGTTTATAATGTACAAACTTCCCTTAAACATATCAAGATAACCAAAAAACTTTTATAAGAAGAAACAAATGGAAATATGAAATTCAAGAATGAAAATCAGCACATATGCATGTAATAATGGTAAACTGGCTGTATCATGGGTTTTGGCTTATATATTCACATGTAATATGGGTTTTCAACGTGTAATAATCTTCAAATTAAGGTTTCCTCAATGTTTACACATCAATAACTTCATCATTAGTCATCAGAAAATAGGATTGTGGCATATGGTCTTGGTTGGTAAAGAGAGCACTATTCATTGCACTTTAGTAATCAAAAATTGGACAAGTTTGAAAAAGTTAGTAATTCTAAAAATCAGTTTTGGCTTATTTAGAATAAAAGGAAGACCAAATTAATAATCATAAAGGCTTACTATGAGTAATTATGGTATTATAAGGATGAAAGATTACAAGAATGATCATAAGAAGAGGTTATGAGGTGGTTGAATGTATATTAAAATGGTAAAGAAGAGGTTATGGAGCTGTTTACCGTGTATTTCTTTTGAAGAAAAGGTTATATATAGCTTTGCTTTGATTGTAAAGGGTTTTCCTTTCCTCTTTTCCTTATCTTCTACGTGGCTATTATTTTGTTTATCATTAGAAACTTATTTTAGTAGTATCAGATCACTTAAATACGCCCTTTATCAAAGTTATAAAGAGAAATTTATTTTAAAGCATAGTATTGTAAAAGCTAAAAAGCTTCATTGGGAATAACACTAATAAAGTGTTGAGTTTAAGAAATCAATCAAGGCGCTTTTCCTTTTAAATTAATAATTATATTTCTTTGCTTCCTTATCAGTATTCCATCAATAAGAATTTATTGATTGGTCTTAGAAGAGCAGTCTTAGACAGCTTCTACTATTATATTTAGTAGATTATCCTCTTCACGTGTTGTATAACCCTTGTTGGGTTATAAATACTACAGCGCATATGTAAAAGTGTGAACTTTTGAAACATTTGGTAACTAAATAAAAAGGAAGATGGTCATCATTCAATAACAGATCACAATGGTTAATCATTTGGTAAATAAGGTCACAGAGCTAATGGTGTTCAATAACCTCCCTTTTCCTTTTAACCTTTCCAACTTTTGAATGTAATCAATTCAATCTGATCCAAACTCAACTCATGATAATATGGATCATACTCAATCTCCTCAGCACTGGCCAAATCAAAACTGCCAAATAATATGTTTCCATCACATAATCCTAATCCATTCTGCTCAATTCTACTACAACACATTCTTGAAGCCAAAGATAGTCAAAAATCCAAGGATCAGATGAATCCTTTCTGGCCAGATGTGGATTGCTGAGTCACTAAGTGTCAGCTTTGAGTACTAACCAGTAGTACCAATGGGCAACATATAATAATAAATAAGCATAAAAACAACAATTACAACTCATGGCTCAGTTTCAAGAGTCAAGTACATATGATTCCGCATATGTAACATGTGCAAAACTCACATAAAAGAGTGTGTACATACACAACTTTTATGTGAACCAAAACTACATATATCTCACAGCCGTAACAAGGTTGTAACAAATGAAATGTATGTTTAAACAGTTAATAACAATATAACTGTAATAACCTAACCACGCGACCACAGAGTGTGCGCACTTCTAGTGTCAAGATTCCCAAGGTTTAGAGTATATAAACTCTGAGAATCCACTCCTCCTGATCACATCATCACATTATTATTCAACAACTTTACAAATTACTCATATCAGCTTTTTAGAACTTTTAAACTTTGTCTACTTCTACAAACTTTAAACGCTTGATTCTAAGAACTTTGATTCTTCAACTTTGTGTCTTGTTGACTGTTGTGTGTGTACATCCAACCTTGAATCTCCCTGATTAGACACCATAATCAGTGAAATTAGTAATATCCATCTGGTGGAATTACTTGTAAGGAAGTTGTCCTTGAGTAAGGCTTATATCAGATTTGGGATTAATCTGATATAAGAAACTTTAAACCTGTGGGGAACCTCTATCAGTCAGAGTGTAAAGTTCCCAGTGTTATGACAGACTTTAACACTACCCTTATTGATCATTCTGTGTCAGAAGTGAATCAATTTGGGATTGAGAACTGTGCATCACTTGCTCTTATCTTCAATTATAGTAATAGACAACAATCAACCCAAAATCCCTGGGCAAAATCCTGTATTCAAAGGTCATCTAACTGGAGTCTTCACTTGTGTGATTCAAGTGAAGCTTTTTTGCCCAAGTCTCATTGAATTTGTGAGCTACTAGCGTCTGTTGGGCTAGTAAATCACTAAAAAAATGGTAGAGAATAAGCTGAGTTTATTAGAATCTTGTTTTAAATTCTAAACAAGGTTGGTATTGAAGCAGTGGGATCAAATCCGTACTGACTTCAGTTAGATGACCTTTAAGCAAAGGTTTTTGGATACAAATCCGGGAATCAATGCAAGACCTGAGTCTTCTAGCAGGATTGAAAGTAGAAACTACAGTCTAGTTTCGTGCCCAAGACTACAACACTCTACTTTAGAGTTTGTGACTCAAGGGAAATATCACCTAGTGATATTTAAAGTTCTTTAGACTCTGAACACAGAGGAACTCCCGTGAATTTAGAGTTTCTCAAGTTATTGGATTCCCTTAATAACTTGAGCAGTACTGCAAGGATCACCTCCTGGAGAAATTGGGGAAGTCTTCAAAAGACCTTCAACAATCAACAATAGCTTAAAATTAAATAGAGAGATATACAATGTCTAATAAAGAGGACAAGGACTCTATTTATCTGATTTGATGAGTGTATTGATAATTTGGTTAAAAGTAATGATGATGATGATTTTTCCTGGCGGGTGGGAGGGCTCTTTATATACACAAAACCCTGAAAATCTCTCATGTACAATCTGTGGTTTGATTACATACTTATTTGTAGTATGTAATCATTATTTTGATTATCTTATTTATGATTGAATTACGTGCCTGTGTAATTCTTGTGTTACTCATGTGATGTACACTTGTGAAAGCTTATATCACAAATTATAATGTCTTAATTTGAATTTACATGTATGTACATATATAGTTACATATGTAACTATATGTAATTACGAGTTTACTTGGCTCTTGAAACTGAGCCATGAGTTGTAAGTATTGTTTATTAATTTTAATATTTTATTATCATATATTCCAGCCCTTTGGTACTAGTAATAGGGCTCAGGGCTGACAGACTTCATACTTGTGGATAGCAATCCCCACAAGTTTAGACACAAGCTAGTACGCTTACACTAAGGAGCCACAATAAAGTCTTCTGTGGAAATATGGGAATGAAAAAATCAAGTCTCAAAGAAAGGAGAGATGAGGTTGAATGGATTTGTGAACAAAAGAAACAAACTTGAGATTGAGCTTGAAGTGATGATGAGGCAAATCTTTTTTTGATGTGAGAGAGAAAAAAAAATGAAAAAAATGGAGATTTTTTGGTGAAGTACAGAAAAGGTGAAGTGATAGGTTGAGAGATGAGTGAAGAGACAGATGGCCGTTGCATACATCCAGATATATTTGACTTTGTTGTTGTTTTCAAGAATACACACAACTGTTGCACAAATGTGGAATGTGTGTAACTCGTTTGTTGCATTTTTATCTCTGTAATCAGATTTTTGGGTGACATATGTGACTAAAATTAATGCAACTTTTTGGTGGTGTGCATTTGGTTGCACATGTCACACACTGGTCCAAAGTGGGTGGAGCATGTGCATAAATTATGCAAAAGAGACTGTATGTACAAAAACTTTATATAACCAAAAACTCCATATAATAGGGGTAGTCAAGTTGGGATTTACAACATGGATTTGCTCCTGCAGATCCACCAGGTTTTACAGCACACTACATAAAACAGTGGTGGATTTGCAGGATCAACGCCAACAACTGCTTGTGGATATGATCATAAAGTGCAGTGGATTTGGTGTCATTGATCAGTGATCAGACCTTTCTGGGTCTTTCTCTTTCATTAAGAGGGACTAAACACCTAACTTGTAAGATGACAAATACCAAGTGATGACCAACCCAACCGCACAATTATCCACCACCCTCAATTCCAAATTATGCCTTGTATCTCAGTCAGACAGGCAGCAATCCAACAACTCAAGTCCTCTATCACTATTTCACATGCGCGAAATGAAGACCGTGAAGTTTTAGGACCAAGACAATGTCCAAGTAATGGAATGCTTCTGTTCCCCAGGAAGCCCGACCTGGCTGCTTTGTATGATGAATTGTTCAATGAGGAAGAGGAATGGATTGAATTCCTGCGTACTGTCAATGAGAAAGGCTATCTGGCTCCTTGTATGAAATTTTGACATCCAGGAAATGCTAGGTTTACAGCAAGATGACTTCCGTCAGGCAGTGCGGGTTGAGCCTGAAGGCTTCATCAAATTACTAAGTATGCTTCACCACAATTTGATCTTTCTATCATCAAGTCACAATCCTTGGCCTTCTGTTGCTCATCAGCTAGCAGTTACTCTTGAGAGACTTGGAAGTAATGGCAATGCAGCTTCACTTGTCCAACTCTCCAAGACTTATAAGCTTGGGAAAGGTACTGTCGTCAGCTGTACTCGTTGGGTGATCAAAGCCATACTCAAAAACTTTCAACACTACTTGTCTTGGCCTAATTGGTTTTGTCGACATGCAATCTTGATGGTTTTGAAGTGTGATGGTTTTGATCCTTGTGTGAGATTCATTGATGGGACAACAATTCCCTTATATCAGCGCCCCAGTCTTGACGGTGAAGTTTATTTCGATCAAAAAGCCCAATACTCACTTGATGCACAGGTGATCTGTGGCTGTGACCAACGGATCACTACCATCTATACTGGATGGCCCGGCTCATGTAGTGATAGCAAGGTTTTTGGTCATATGCACCTAGCTCAACATCCTGACAATTTTTTCTCACCTGGTACGTCAAAGATGGTTCCAGGTTGATTGAGATTAACTCAAAATGGACATACACAACTCACACAACTTTTGGTGGAGGATGATAGGTGAGTACATTCTGAGTGACTCAGGATATGTTCCTAGTGACACTGTCACCGCATCATACAAGGGCTCGGCTTCAAATCTACCTCGGAATCAAGACTTCAACTACTGTGTAGCCAAAGCGCACATCCAAAACAAACATTGCATTGCTAAAATCAAGATGGGCATCTCTTTGAGAACTTTGGCTCAAGCTGGACAATGCAGATGATCTGCATTTTTGTACAGGATGGATTCTAGTGTGTGCTCTTCTGCACAACATGCTGGCAGATCTTGGTGATGCATGGGGAGATATTTGTTTAGATGAAGACTTAGATGAGGAGAGTCTGCAAACATCAGTTGATCTCTTGCATCCGGAAGAAGAGTGCGATGAGCAGGAAGTGGGAGAGAGACGCCAAGAATTTGTGTGTGATTGATGTGTAGCTCACAATTTACATACTGGCCACTTGCCTATTTCCTAACGGCCTCAACTACTTGACTTAATTTTTAATTTCCAATTTTTTTTTTGAAATTTTTACTTTCCTTCCGATCTTTTGTGTTTAAAATTAAAAAAAAATGAAGTTGCAGTACTGGTTGGGTTATCTCTTCAATACCGCAAGGAACACACAACTTTACACTGAAAAACAAAACTTTGAAAAACAAAACTGGATGCACCACAACAAATGAAGGAGAGATTGAGCCACATACATACAGATGCAAAAACAATACAAATTAACGATAGATTGAGCCACATACATACCACCCCCTTCAGCAACGAGTGTGTGTCGTGTGCAACCAACTGCACACCACCAAAAAAAGATTTTGAATTTCGGTTGCATATGCAACCCAAAATCGTCATTTGGTAAATCAGAATGCAAAAAAAGAGTTATACAAATTTCAACACATATGTGTAAAAAAAGTGCGCATTCTTGAAAGCGACTAAAGGGTCAAATCTTTTTAAGAATGCATATATGTATTTTGACTTTTTGGACTTCATTTTTTTTATATCTTTCAAACCTCATCTCACCACCTCAAATTTGTTCTCAACTCAATACTTTTTTTTCCAATTTAATTTTTTTTCTTTGGCCTCAATTTCTTGCTCAATTTGATTCAATCCGGGATTTCCATTTGAATATCATTTTTATCATCCATTCAATCCAAAAGTCATTTTTATTGTAGTAGAATATAGCAGAGAGTGAAGAGCTTGTTCATGATCCATATTAAGAAGAGAGGATAGATGATTGTGTTTTTATTACAATCATCCATCCATGAAACAAGTGGTAAACGAGGTCATTGATCCCAATGACCTCATTTACCTCATTTACCCTGTTTACCAAATGACAACAGATCATTGTGATCTGTTGTTATCAAACATCAAACACTTTTCGTTTGATTAACGAACAATTTTCACCATCTCACCTTTACATATACATATTGGTGAGAAATTTTCTCACCAATATGTAAAAGTTGCATTAATAAATTAATGCAACTTTTTTTTGCCAAAGGGGGTCTACAGATGAAAACATACATATAAACTTAGTACAGTATAGGAAGAGTGAGATGAGAGGAGATTGGATTTGATGTGATTGAGAAGAGATTGAGGAAGAGCAAGTTAGAGTTTGAGGAAGACCAAGTCGAACAAAGCTGATGTGATTGAGACCAAGATGTGAAAGATTTGAAGACCAAGTTGTAGACTGAGTATTAGGCAATCTAGAAACACCAGAAGTTCATCAGAGTTCATATATATGTATACTTTCATGCTCCAGCAGAATCAGATGTGAAACTCACCAGATTGGTTCCCCAAAAGCTGCAATGACCGTTTGCTCAATCTCTTCAATGTTGCTATTGTTGACTACCCCTTTGCTTTCTCTATAACTAGCCATTAGGTCTTGGGCCATTGTTTGTCTTTCAATATCAAGAACTTGTTGACAATTTCAATGAGCTTTGGCCCTTCTTTCCTCAATGTCTGCCATGTGTTTTTCACATTGCCAAGCCAATTCTGCTGCACCATGCTTCAACTTGTCCTGTTTGAGTGCTAATTTCTTCATATTGTATTCATGTTGATCAGCAGCAATCTTAGCCATTAAGGCAGCTTGTTCACTGGCATTTGTAGCAGCAATCTTCAATAATGGATTTTTGCAGTCTTGAATGACTGATTTGCAAATTTGAACATCTTCTTCATCAACACGGGGTAGCGGTTTCATTTCTTGACTAGCAATTGACACACGTGATTGTTTTGAAGAGTTTCATGATTTTGGAAGGCGTGGTTTTTTGTTTGTCATTTCATTGGTGGAGTCTTTGTGCTGTGAAGTGGACAACATAGTCTGAGTGGGGTTTTGTTTATGCTTCCTTGTATTGGTTGAGTCTTTGGGGTTGGGAGTGGGAGTGGCTGAAGTCAACTGAATGGGGTTTGGGGGAAAGAGGTTGGAGATATCCAGAGGTTTGGGTAGAGAGAAGTCTTTTTCATCATCACTTTTGACTTTGTCCAAATGATTGGAGCAGTAATTGGCCACCAGACTATTTGGGTTTTGGTCCAAATGGACTTGATGATCTTCAAGGGACAAACTGTTGGATTGTACATCACTATTTTCTTGCAGATTATATTCACTATCATCTCCATGATTCTCTTCACTTGTCTCACTGACATCATCATTATCATCAACAGTGCTGTTTGTAGAAGGTTTGGTGCTGTTGAATTTGTGATGAGGCTTGATGTTCTGCTTGGCCTTGAAGATAGCATGAACATGATTGTAGCATGGGCAGAGATCATTCTGCTTGTTGGAGACTGTCTCTATACCTCTAGCTATATCCTCATCAGTGTTTCCACCCCTGGTTTGAGTCCCCCACTTCCAAGCTGCAGTGTATTTTTCAAGAAGGGTTTTGAGACGGTCCAAAGCCTGCTTTCCACTCAACTCCATCTTCACCCCCTTCCCGGTTGGAGCTCTTCCTCGTGAAGATTGTACAAGTTTGTGTTGTTGATTATAGTCAACATTGATTGCGTTTGCCAAGCGAGTTCCAACCTTGATTCGATTCTCAGTCAAACCTACAGATGTCTTACCTCTACCAAATAAAGAATTGCAGTTGCTCTCCTATTCAAGGAAAGTGAGGACAACATGGTAATCTTCTGCATTCATTTGAGGGTTATGAGAGGTGTGGGATAATGTGACATCTTCGTCTTCATTGTCATTATCTCCAATTGTGATTGTGTTGTGCTGCACTGTTGGGACACGTTTTGATTGTCGGATCTGATTAGCAGTGGCAAGGCTTGGATCTAGACCAGGGTACAGTCTCTCAATATCCTTCGCTATCTGTGCTTGAGACTGGCGACCAATGCTCCTCTTTGTAGCCTTCTTATTGCCCGATTTTGGTGGCTCAGGGGGTGCCTTCCTATTCCTACGCATCATTGTTCAATAAGTTGTGGGTTTGTAAGATAGAAATGACAAATTGGTATCTTTTAGGCCCCTGCTATTTGCAGCCCACCCCGGGCCCATATGGGCGCCGTCATCTAGCGCCCATATTTCAATATGGGCGCTGTATTTAGCGCCCACATAGCCATATGGGCGCCAAATACAGCGCCCATATAGCATCTAACCATATGGGCGCTAAATTGTGGCGCCTACCTGCACATGGGCGCTAAATTACGGCGCCCATGGGAGGATATAGGCGCTAAATTATAGCGCCCATATGGGGAAATGTACACATGGGCGCTACTTTTCAGCGCCCATGATGTAGGCGCTAAATTATAGCGCCCATATCAGTTTCAGACGTATGGGCGCTACTTCTTCCATCTCCATGAGGATCATAGAGATCAGTAATGTAAGGTCTAAGAAATATCATTAATTGATCCTTGGATTGATCACAAGTCATAAATCAACTAAATCATCTGAATCTGAATCTTGGAAACCATTTCTATCATTAACATTTGAATCAATAAAATCATTTTCTTCATCTTCATCTTCATCTTCATCTTCATCTTCATCTTCATCATCATCATCATCATCATTGTCTTCATCGTCTTCTTCTTCATCTTCATCTGATTTGATTGTTTTGACATTACAATTTCTTCTATCATGACCTGATTCACCACAATTACCACATTTCATTTTCATCTTCTTTTCTGATTTTGCAACATATTCAGGCGCTGAATTCTAGTGCATAGAGATATGGGCGCCAGAATATAGCTCCCATAGCTCCAAAAGGGATGTAGGCGCCAGAATATAGTGCCTATATTCAAGTGGGCGCTATATTCTAGCGCCTACATCCTTTTCAAGGCATATGGGCGCTATTGCAAGATTTATAGCGCCCATATGGCTATGTGGGCGCTAAATACAGCGCCCATATTGAAATATGGGCGCTAGATGACGGCGCCCATATGGGCCCAAGGTGGGCTGCAAATAGCAGGGGCCATCTTTTATGTTCCTAATTGTTTTTCTTAAGAAATGTTCCTGATTTATTCATTCATTTAGTATTTCTATGTATCTGTCATCTTGATGTTAGTTTTCCTTTTCTTCACAGAAATTATTATTATCTTTCTCCTCTTTTATAATAAAGACTTTCCTAAACAGATCAGACAGCTTTACGCAACTCAGCTTCACACAGCCCAGATAAGACTTGTATCAAGAGATACAAGGTTCCCCATCACACATCAGGCCAAACCCAGATTCTGTGGTCTACCACATTTGGGGATAATTAGAAAGCTATGAGATCCTCCAAGCGGGCCGCAATTGGGAAGTTTAAGATCCTGGCATATACTCAAAACAGAGATTTGCTGAAGAAGATCAATCGGAGATTCTTAAGAGAGGATACGGCTCACAGCTATCTTTCTTAAGAGATAAGTTTTCAGATTGGAGGACGCAACAAAAGAATACAACTGATGTTGATTCTCAAAAGGAACAAACAAAAAGGAAGATAAAGAGAATAATTTTCCCAATGAAGAAAAAGGAAATACAATAAAGCAAAGTACAACGTGATATATATGACTTCACATTAATCCAAGTACACTTTTACTAATCCCATCTTCACTTTGTTCCTAGATTACTATATCTTCATAAGTAGTTAATAATGTATATTCATTTTACAATACACCTGTGGCTCCTGTACGAAGCAACATTCAAGCCAATGGTAACGTGTAGAATACCGTCGACTAGTGAGCCAATCTCTTGCACCAGAACACCGCAGGTGTTCTGGAGCAAAATTTTAACAACTTCTCAGCAAGTCAAAATCACCATTAAACAGCTCAAAATGACTCAGGAGCTTGTTTTGTCACTCATTGGCTCTGACTTCATGCTTTACTCCAATTTAACAAATGACTTTGTTCCAAAGCCCACTCAGAGCGCTCTGACACATCTCAGAGCGCTCTGAGGCTCCTCAGAGCGCTCTGAGACTACCCAGAGCGCTCTGAGACTACCCAGAGCGCTCTGTCTGAGGCTACCCAGAGCGCTCTGAGAGCTTCCTTTCGGTGATTTTTTTTTTCTCACTCTGACTGTAAGATTTTTGGCATGTATATTTTCAAGAGCACTTTTTACAAAGTATTTGAACCACCTTCCCTTCTCTTGCCTCTCCACACGTACCACTTCTCAACCAATCCACTCAACACAACCCAACATTCAGCTCACTCTTCCTCAATTGACATCAAATACATCAAAACATACAGCTACCCACATTAAACTACAGTATGTTCTCTAATTGACTAACGCCATGTTTGTTGCAAGTGCCCCGCTGATCTCAATCGACTTCAATCTCATCGTTCTCATTGTTCTCATCATCACACATATCATCCTCCTCCTCATCCTCTACATCCAACTCGTCTTCTGGAACCTCATCCCCCACCATTACCAACTCGGCGGCTTCAACCTCATCCAAGGGCTCGGCTTCAACTATTGGGACTTGTGTGAGGCCTGCCCAGTCTTCTCTAGATTGCGTGGCCAACTTATTCCACTCCGAATGAAGTCTGAGATCAAGAGCTGGTTGCTGAGTGTATGTCACGGTTTTATTCAGGATCTTCACTATTCCCACACTCCAGGACATCCACAACCGCCTTTGATATAGGGTCAGGTGAGCAAGAAGAGCGCGCAAGACTATCTTGCTCTCAATCAATCGATCCGAAGTTCTGGCCTTCACTGACTTTATAATTCCTATCATCCAGGCATTTGTAACTGTTTCAACAGTGTCATCTGAATATCAAAGAACAAATCAACTCCTCAAGAATCTACTGGATAGTTTCAGGTAACAAACCCACCTTCTACTGCAAGTGCATCACGTAGTACTGAAATCTTGTCTTCAAATTCAATCGCCCAATTAATCATCTGTCTACATTCACGCGCCACTCGAGAAAGTTCATCAAGAGCATGTGTCTTTGCGAGGTATGCGTGAATCCCATCCTGGGTCTTTGGGTCAACTGCCCACGCCTCACGGGGATGTGTTAGTTGGCCAAAATCCCAGAATGAATCATACACTGAGAGGGATCGTGCATCATCAAGTGAAGGGCAGTCAAACAGTGGACCTTCGGGAAAGTCTTTATTGAAATTGTTGACCAATTGTTGGAACGTATTGTACTTAGATTTAAATGCAGCCTGTTTTTCTCTCAAAGTTTTCTTCATCTTCTGTTGAAATCGCGTACCTGGAACATTTGTGGTAGTGTTAGTGCGGTGCAATGAAGTAGAATCAATAACAATCTTAGATGACACACCGGCCCTTTGGTCACTATGCTTCTGCATAGTGAAAACATCTATCTTAGCTACATGAAGTTTTGTTTTAGCCACCCGAATGCGTATCAAGCCACGACCTTTGGGTGCTACAATATCAAAAAATTATGTTCATCAGTCCTATCAGGTCCAGATCTTGGCCTGTGAGAAGCTCACTAGTTGCACCTGGAATATCTCGATATTCGTCCCCTCCAAGCTCATCAACGACTTCGTTTATCTTGGCTTTCAATACTGAAATTGCAGACGGAAGCGCAGCTACCTCAAGCTGTTCTGCGTTGCTTCGATCTCTTCGCCTCTTAGCTCGCAAGGTTTCATAGTCTTCCCTTTGATACAGGGATTTTTGAAACAACTTCAATGAGCTCAAAATTCAAGATATACATAACTTACTCATACTCAACTCAGATTGTTGTAGACTCTGCTCTAAACCAACCAGTCGGGCAAGCTTCTTGTTCAGTGTGTCGGTATTTTCAACTACCATTGTAGTCAGCTGACAGTGGCGTTGGCGTTCCCATTGCTCGATCAGGTATGCTTCGGTGTAAACAGCGTCACATGCTAGAATCTGTAGCTTTGTCTTACTCTCCACTAGTTGTTTGCGAGCCGAAGCCTCCCGTTTCAGCAACCATTGGACTTGCAACAAAGAATGAGGGAAGGCAGTTCACGAATCACATTTAATTTATCTTCATCTATAAACTCACCTAAGTTGGCTCGTCCAGCCTCATTATGATGCTGGCTACGTAGCTGTAACGCACATAGCCGATGGGCTGAGGTTGAGTACCTTAGACCACTGATTAGCGCTGAGAGCCTGGACCATATCCTTTCCATACCCTCTCCATCCGATAGCCCCCAGTCCATATTCAACCTTGGGTTATACTGTAATTGGCATGTCCACTGGTGTACAAACGAATGGAAAGCGCTTGTACCAAACTTCATTAAGCCAGCTTGACGCTCATCGGCAAAGAGATCACGCTGGAGGCTGGGTATCAGTAAACTGTCATGAAACTGTTGAGGTAACGACAAAAGGTCAGTCTTACATTAAGAATTCCCCTTTCCATGTTGCACCCGATGTCGTAAAGCACACCATATTTATAATTGCGCCTGCTCTGCTTCATGAGCCAGTCCATCATAGCCACCGGAAAATGGCCCCTTTGGTCAAATGAGTCCAGGAACATCGATTGAACAAGTACAATATCAATAGTTGTTTGAACTATGTACAGTAAGTTGTATTGGCCACTCTGAACTCACCGCTCACCGCTTTGAATGATATTGATGTATTTCAGTATATGATTGTGTCGACATCCCATTCCCATCAAGCCTGTTTCGTAACAGTGCTTCCACGTGTTCCGACCTCGGATGTCATCTGCAGCAGTATGCTGCTCACTGCAAGGATGCTATTGAGATCCAAATGAGTTGGCTTGAGACATCATTCAAACTTGTACATATGTATTGGAATTGATATGTATTCCTGTTCACTCACAATTAACTCCTTTCGCAGTTGGCGCTGGGACTTCATCTTGATTTCCCAATTCTTCACTTCTCCCGGCGAAAGAAATAAGGATGGCATGATATTTGATTCACCTCTCCACGCTGCACTAGGCTGATGTATGGCGGCGCTGTTGGAAGTTTGCATCCAGGCATACAATCACATTAGGCTCCGATGGTCGCTTGCCTGGGACTTCTGGTCCAAAGCAGGCAGGACATGTTGAAGCCAATATATCTTCGGGTGACAGCTTCAGAGCTTTGTTTGCCAATTGTTCCCGTAACCGTAACATTTCTCGATAGACATCCACAGCAGCGGAAAACCCTTTTCTCCAATCTCGCGTCTGTAATCCATTTGTGGATGATCAGGTCTTTACACACAAGTGATTCCAAGAGTACACATTCATTACATACTTGATCACTTCCCGAAACTAATACAAGGGGGCTTCGAGGGTCTAGATACTCTTCCACAGCCTCGACAAAGGGCTGCAATTGCATAGTACAGTACTTCCACAAGGTATGATGAAAGCGCAGCAATCGAATCGAGAATGCCATTGTGGGTCTACTTGGAGACCCACCGATGTACCCTCTACGCAACAAGCGCACCAGATCTGACGTACAGGTGCAAGTTTCAAGATGAATCTTTGCTCGACCTGTTCAGAATGTAAGAAGTGGGTTATTCTCAATAATCAAAATGATAACATAATTCGAATCGTAAGCTCACCTGAAAAATCGACTGTATCAATCGTGAGAACCTTCCTTTGCCAAAGCGCGCAGTTACATCGCTCGTTCATGTCATGGTTCCATAAAACTGGGTCGACCCATTCGAAAGTTGTTCTACTACAAGGCATGAATGAAAGAAACATTGCTGGAATGACGGCCTTCCAGTTTGCTTCCTCCCGCAGAACACGTTCCTGATAAGTTAGACTTCGATAATAGTCTGCTCGATTGATTGGCTCGCTTTCACTCGCTCCTGATTGATCAAGCAGCATGAAAGCATTATATAGCACTGCGCCATCTGGCGCCGGGCTTGATCCAACCGATGGCGCCTGGTTTTCTGGTACAGGTGGTACAGGTCTTTGTGCCGCCTGCAAAGATTTGGCTGCGGCTTCCTCTTGAGCTAGGAGGTCAGAAAGATGCTGACCAATGCTTGATTTTGATGGGCGATTGGGCTGTGTTTCCCGCTTGCGCTTGGGATCAACTGCTTCTCCCGGTAATACCATGAAGGTTTTATTTTAAGATGAAGTAATTGATATGATATTTTCGGAGGATGAAGAAGACAAGAAAAAGTAGGCAAGTTTCGATGGCTCTTTGCGCATAGTTTGTCTTATTAAGCATCATACAATCAACGATAAAGGTCTCAGTCCTTTGCGGACTGCAGGATCTGTTAGTTAGCGCGGGTTTGGATAGATTGGAACTGCCAGAGTAGACTAGGCTCGGGTGCATTGGTATATAACAATGCAAGGTTATTAAATTGCTTCATGAGGCCCTTCATTTTGTCCTGACTGCTGGGACGAAACGAAGGGACGAGCCCTCTTCCAATCACCCATAGAAACATTCAGCTTGGATATTTATACCCGCGCTTCAAGTTGCTTATCCTCATGTTTTGTAACAATACAACCATGAAAGATATCTACTCAAAAATACCTACTTTCATTGCAGGGTTATTCTGAATCGAGCAGTACCTTGTAGACATGTGCTCAACTAAAACTTTTCCATCGTTTGAGTTAAATGACAAGTTGAAGTTGTCTCTTGATCAAATAGCATAGATCTATAAATGTACGAGTTATCTAAAAATGATATGAAATTTTGTGGTGTAAAGCAAACCCCGTTGACTTTGCAAATTGCAACTATTACTTGGGAATGGCACGAAAAAAACACAAAACACCACTCAAAAAAATTAAAAATAAGAATGACCTTTTTTAGTTAGAGCTATGATGCAAGATTGAGCCACTGATTCAATTTTTCATTTATCTTGAAAAATGAAAAAGTTTTATTTGACGTCCGTGTCTCCAAAAAAGATGAGATTTGTGGGTAAGATCACACTGAACCTGCAACAAGCTTATGTATCATATATATCAAGTTGAGAATTAATAGTCATACACTATCCAATCATGGATCTACTTCAATTTTTGTTTGAACTTGTAAATTGCAAAAGTTTTATTTGAGCACTTGGTTTCCAATTTGGACCCCCACATGTTGACCTTGACTTTTCAAATCACAAAACTGAGTTGAGCTAATGTATAATATACGTTATGTTGCACATTCATGGGGATACTATGTATAAGTATTAGAAAAGTTCAAATTTTGTTTTAACTTGAAGATTGCAAAACTTTCATTGGAGAAGTGCAGGTCCAAATTGGACCTGCACACGTTGAGATAGACTTTTCAAGTCACAATGAACCTGATTTGAGCTCATGTCTCATTATCAATTATCAATGTCTCATTATCAATTATCAATTATCAATTTATTTTCCTAGTAAGAACATAAAAAGAATTAGCCTGGCCTGATAAATAAACAAAAATGTCAAGATCTTCAACGACAATAGCTATCACAAGAGAAGCGCATCTAAGTGCAATTATTCAGTCCTTTTCAACACATTTTCTAATTCTATTTAGTAAGTCTCGAGACAGTCTTGATACTCTACTATAGTCTACATCTATAGTCCGATAGATGTAGACTATAGTAGAGTCACAAACAATCTACATATTCTTTCAATATGTCTACGGAATGATAGTGTAAAGGAAAAGGTATCGACAATATGACAGTTTGTACGTCTATATTCACCAGTACTAGATCCTAATGTACTATCAGGATATACTTCACTAAATACGAAAACAAAAGCCTTTATACAGATACAATCTTTGGAAGATGATTCACCTAAAATGCACTGAGGCATCATGACAAGCACCCACACATAATCTCATTTGTAGGTGTCACATCACTTAAAGTGATTCAGCATTCCAAGCTGAGATGCGTCAAACCCAATACACGCATCAGGGTGGCATCATCTAACACAGTCTTGAACACGAATAATGTTGTGTCTACTTCCAATGAATTGCAGTCGCATAATTGGATTGGACGTCAGAGTGGAATTACCTATATGTTTACTTAACTGTGTAATTTGTAACTACTTGTGAAATACCAAGTGAAGTACCAATACTATGCTGACATGTCACTACAACATGGCCTTGTGCTACCTAAAGTTGTTGACTGCACACGTCTTTCACAAGTGCTGTCAGGAAAAACCTTGTCAGACCACATCATACATGCGAGCATCATCAACCTACCCCTTCAATCACCCCGACCTTCGATCTTCAAGCAACATCATGCCCTCCACACGCTCAAATCAGAACTCCAGCAAGTCTACCCGCTCATCTCGGAGTGCTCAAACAACCACCAAGACTACATTTAAGCCTACCAAATCTACCAAATCTACCAAATCGTCAACCCGTCCAAAAAAAACAGCCACCAAAACTCATTCTCGTCCGCCTCGTCTCAATGCCTCTCAGAATAACTCAAAAGTAACACACTCACAACATAACACTGACGAAAACAATGATGAAGATGACTACAACATCGCAGAAGAAGACGACGAAGAAGAAGAAGAAGAAGAAACCGAACCAACCTTGACCAATTCAAATGCTCACTCTCGAGGAAATAACCGGGGAACTCGCAACTCACAAGTCAATTCAACCACTAATCAACCAACTCAAACTATGACGGAGACTGGTGCTACTTCTGAACCACCCCAGACCAAGACCTTTTGCTCGCGATTTCCCGGACTTGAGATTGAAACCTTCGAAGATGAGCTTCCGAATTACACATTGATTGGTCTTCGAGAAGCTATCAAAAAGCAGGACTCACGTCGCAGTAAGGCCCACCAAGATGTGAAGGATCTAGTCAAAATTGTCAGGATGCAATTTGAGAAGAGGATCCTGATGATTTCCCTCATGGCTGGAGTGCCCAAAGTGGTTATCTGGAATTTAGTGTGAGTGTTCCTTGCCAATGCGACCCCTTATCAAAGCTCTAAACATGATTATTACACTATCTCATCTTTTAGGGGTCTGGGGTCTAAGAAGGTGAAGGCCAACCCATATGTAAGGTACCTTTCGTTCTGTGTGGATTGTTTGGGTGAAGCACGTACGTAGTTTACGTAGTTTTCTTTGTGCAATCCTCCATTAAGTAACACTGTACTAACCGCAATTTTCAATAATACTTCCAATTCTAACTTGTAGTTCCTGAACGTGAAGACAAGGGGGGGTGGAGTGCTCGTAATAAAGAAAAGTCCGACCGATGGAAATTACTGAGCGATGACCAGCGAGAGATTTTCAAGGACCCCCTCTTCTTTGCATTAGCTAACCTACCTGACTACTCCACCAGCGATCTTGACAACGTTGCATCAGTGCTTCAAGAAGATGAAGAGAATGATGGTGTCATCACTACTCATTCCGATATCGTTATACCCGCACCTAAGGTTCATAAGCTGTCGGATTCCGACAAATTGAAGTACCAGCCCCTTTTTGATAGCTTGGTTGATATAGATAAACTACATCTCTCTCATGGCAAGCCCGAGTCTACAGCTTCTGTAGCATCTCTTCAAAAACGGTCGCTTCTGGCTGTGCGTAAAGCACATCAAGACGTATGTAGATGCTATTGTGATTTCAAAGTACCTGGAGTCACTACTTACCTACCATCTTTGCTTCAGTTTTCAGTGGTTTGTCAACAAAATCAAATAGCATATTACTTGACAACAGCGAGCTGCGGTGGGGTCAATGGATGGTCTCAAACGTTTTCAAACAATGTTTTATTTGCCAAATGGGCGCTTGAAACAGCAAAGGTCCCTGTCAAGTTTTCAACCTACGTTCACGGACAAGACGCAGCTAAAGAGATTGATGGAAAGGTTTCCCAACCCAGTGATGAGCGGAAAAGTCGCTTAGGAGCATTGCTCAACAAATTGGCAGGTAAATGTAGTTTTCATGAAATCTATGGAATGTCCTCAACTGATCTCAATTTGTACTCTTCTACACTTTACTTGAACTTTACTATAGCCGACGCCCATGTCCCCGGGTCAAAATTCCCGAAAACCGAAAATCCTATTGGTGTTATTGCAGCGAGGGGCTGGCCGATTAAGATTGTACAGAAGCCGGGGTCTAAGCTCAAAGAATCCAATCTCTTCACTGGACATCGAAAAGCCACTGATGCGGTAGTCAAGATTTGGCTAAAGGACATTGAAGATGGTAACTTTACAATAGAAAGAACCTGCGATCAGGAAACTAACAATCACAACCAGCTCGACGACAATCAGCCTAACACTTTTCCAAATGAAAATGATGAGGATGCAGACAATCGACTTCAAGGAAGGAGCAATGATGATGATCAACAAATTGACCATAATCTGACTAGACATGATGAAGATGACCTGGATGAAGATGATGATGGTCATCCTCACCCCAATTGTGGTAGAAAAGCGTTGAAGCACCCTCGTACACAATGGGATGACAACAATCGTACGCAATCGGATGACGAAGACCTGGGTGCTACAACTGATATCAGCGAGTACCGATGTCGACTTCTGGATTTGGCTCAGGCAAGAAAAACTAAGAGATCTCGCACGTCAAACCAATAAGCTTTTAACTTTACAGCCTCATGTCTAACTTTAGAACATGAGTTCTTACTATCTTGTATCTGGTAGCTTATGATAAGATATTGAATGTTGTTGTATAATTTTTTCCAGTTTTTAGTGCGGTCCACCTCCATGCTGACATGATCAAATGATGGTTTGATTTTGGTGTCAAGTGATGGTTTAACTTTGGTGATTGTTCTTATTTCAATGTGGAAGTTCTATCATGTTTTGAATGGTAGTTTTATCATAGTAGTTACAGTTCTAATTGGTGTTTGGTCACAAATCACCGTTTTGAAAGTTGTGGAAAAGTTTCTATATATT
Organism: Melampsora americana; assembly: GCA_022264835.1. NCBI lineage: Eukaryota > Fungi > Basidiomycota > Pucciniomycetes > Pucciniales > Melampsoraceae > Melampsora > Melampsora americana. The sequence continues at coordinate 702,816 of JAIFHY010000023.1, read as the reverse complement.
GTCTCTTTATACTTGCAACGATTGTTTCATCACAATCGATAGTTTAGTCATTGTACTAAGTCGTGTGACAGATCCTATTGTCTTGTCATTGCTCTAAGTTGTTTTCTATATATTTCAAACATTCGTTTTTGGGAGGTCAAATTATTACCGGTAACTTGTAATGAAATGATTTAGATCTTGTTTATTGATTGATCAGATTGTGTTGCGTGAGCAGAAAAGTGGGTATGCCATTGTGTCATGGTCCCAAAGCTGCCTCCGTGAGTCGGCTGGACTCAGCAATTTGGCTGATTGGAAGGACGATCTTTAGACAACTCAGCTGAAAAGTGTGAATTGAGTGTTTTGTTTTCTTGTGTCAGTGTACAAGATATTGAACCTTTGGTTTTAGATTGACTTTTTTAGCGGGCTGGTTTATGGACTGGGTGTTCTACTTCACGCCGATAGGGTGTTTTGAGGAGCGCTCAGCAGAATCATCGGGTGCGTAAGATTGGTCTGGATTGGACTTAGAGAGTTAGAGGGAAGCCCAGAGCGCTCTGGGTAGCCTCAGACAGAGCGCTCTGGGTAGCCTCAGACAGAGCGCTCTGGGTAGCCTCAGACAGAGCGCTCTGGGTAGCCTCAGAGCGCTCTGAGGCTACCTCAGAGCGCTCTGAGGCTACCTCAGAGCGCTCTGAGTGGGCTTTGGAACAAAGTCATTTGTTAAATTGGAGTAAAGCATGAAGTTAGAGCCAATGAGTGACAAAACAAGCTCCTGAGTCATTTTGAGCTGTTTAATGGTGATTTTGACTTGCTGAGAAGTTGTTAAAATTTTGCTCCAGAACACCTGCGGTGTTCTGGTGCAAGAGATCGGCTCTGTAGTCGACGGTATTCTACACGTTATCATCGGCTTGAATGTCGCTTCGTACAGGAGCCACAGGTGTTACAATAGGGGGTTTCAAGTTTGAGCTTTTTTCCGGTTTTTAGCGTAAAATATTTCTCCCACTGTAGCATAAATTTACACAAATTTTATGCAATCGGGAGAAGATTTATGTATCCCATTTGCATAAAATGTAGATAGCTGAGTTTACAATACACAATCAGAGGCCCCACCTTGACTGGTTCACGCCTGGAACCAGGTGGACTCAATAGTGGATGCAAGGACAACCTTGCATCCTCTTCCTGGCTCTTTTCTTGTTCTGGGTGGATGATTGAGGCAAGAGTCTACAAACGCCTCAATCATGGTGAACAACTCTTTTTTATGAACATAGCTAAGCTTTTTTAACGTTGTAGTATTTATAACCCAACAAGGGTTATACAACACGTGAAGAGGATAATCTACTATTATAACTAGTAGAAGCTGTCTAAGACTGCTCTTCTAAAACCAATCAATAAGAATTTATTGATGGAGTACTGATAAGTAAATTAAAGAAATATTATTATTAATTATAAGAGAAAAGCGCCTTGATTGATTTAATAAACTCAATACTTTTATTAGTATTATTCCCAATGACTTTTGAGTCTTACAATACAATTCTTTTTAAAGTAAATTTCTCTTTATAACATTGATAAAGGGCATATTTAAGTGATCTGATACTACTAAAATAAGTTTATAATGATAAACAAAATAATAGCCACGTAGAAGATAAGGAAAAGAGGGAAGGAAATCTCTTTACAACCAAACTACAACTATATATAACCTTTTCCTCAAAAGAAATACACGGTAAACAGCCTCATAACCTCTTCTTTACCACTTCAATATACCTCTAACCACGTCATAGCCTCTTCTTATGATTAATCTTACTTTCTTTCATCTTTATTACATCATAATTATTTATAGTAAGCCTTCATGATTATTAATTTGATCTTCTTTTGATTCTAAATAAGCCATAATTGATTTTTAAAATTACTAACTTCTTTAAATCTTGTTCATTTTTTGATTACTAAAGTGCAATGAATAGATCTCTCTTTACCATCCAAGACCATACGCCACAATCCCACCTTCTGATGAGTAATGATAAAGTTATTGAGTTGTAAATAATGAGAAAACCTTATTTTGTAAGTTATTACACGTTGAAAACCCATGTTACATATGAATACAGAAGCCAAAACCCATGATACAGCCAGTTTACCATTATTACATATGCACTGATTTTCATTCTCGAATTTCATATTTTCAATAGTTTCTTCTTATAAAAGTTTTTTATTTATCTTGATATAGTTAAAGTGAGATTTGCACATTATAGATCTTCGTTTTCTGCGTCGATTGAGCCATTTTTTGGCCAATTCGGTTGAGATTTGATATGTATTACTAATGAAAAACTCCAAATTTGGCCAAATCGGACGGTTTTGAATTTTAAAGCCGCGGTCGAAATGTTTGAAATCCTCCATTCTCATCCTCTTTCCCTAATTTTCACCACTTCTCTCTAAGGTAAGCCACCTTTTGCTCTTATCAAACCCTACCTAAAATCATCTAATGAATCCATTCCCGTCATCACATCTTTTATAAATATTTTTATTAACTCTGAAAAACCTAAATTTCAACCATTTTACCACTTTTGACGTCATTTCTCTTTAATCATTCTTCTTTAATTGATTCAACTCTTCTGTTCTTTCTTCCTATGATCAATTTTAATTTATTCTTAAGATCTTCTTTGTAAATCCCTCATTTTAGTAATCAACTGAATTTTTTTTTTTAATAAATTTTCTTCTTTCTTGATTTGTAAAGTATTATATAAATTAAAATTAAAATTATTAAGCTTGTTTACCACTTGACCACGGTGAAATTAAAGATAATATTATATTGATTTATTAATATTGATATAAAGAAACTTTTAAATAAATTTTTAAAGCACTAAAAAAGTTTTAATTTTTTCCTAATCACGGCTATAAATTAATCACCACAACGTTAAAACATAAAAACTTAGGGCCCGTTTGGCTGATTTAGCCAAAAGTCGTTACAGAAAAACACTTTTTGATTACCGAACAGTCAACCAAAAAGGTCAACAAAAGATCAAAATGATTGTCGTTGACCATCTGAACAGCGGTCAACTGTTTGGTAAAGATGATTCAAAAACTACTTTTGAATCAAAAAATGAAATGAAAGTCATTTTGTATTGATTTGATCATATCGAACCCATAAATCCGCACATCTAGTCGACCGTAAGTTCTCTTTCTTTTTGTTTGTTCAATGCTTTATCCTCTCAACTCATATTCAACTCTTCAAATATCTCAATTTGTCATAAAAATTTCACATTTAACATTCCAAACACTAATGAAGACTAATTAATCCAACATTCACGGCTACATTTGTATCAAGTTGTATATATACAAATGTAGTTAATAATATTTTATATGATTTAATTTTTTTGGTTGAGAACAAAAGACACTACAGCCAATCCAGAAAAGCTTCACCAATTTGACCCACAAAACTTGAGTAAATCAGCGGGGAATTTGTGGTAAGCTTTTCCATATTTGTTGTATATTTTTATCTAAAGGTTTGAAGGGCATGTGAAGGATCAAAAGGGGTGGGTGGAGAGAGGTGGAGAGTGATGAAGTTGTGAGGGATTGATTGAAAACGGATGGGGCAAAAGCGGCTTGTGACTTCAAAAACAGCCTTGAGGCTGTTTTTGAAATTTGAACAACTTTTGATCAAAAGTAGTTTTTGATTTTGATCAAACAAAGTTTACCAAACGCTGTTGATTTTGACCAAAATCAAAAACTACTTTTGGTCAAAAGTTTTTTTGGGTTTTGGTGTAGCTTTTGACCAAAAGCTACTTTTGGGTTCCAGCTGAACGGGCCCTTAGCTGTTTCATACTTTTTTTCACTGTAAAAAAGTGAACTTGACACCCCTTAGAGCATCCACTATCGTCTCTGTAAAGGCCCTTGGTACAGCAAATTTTACAGTACCAAAGCCCAATTTCCCCAATCGTGTCAAAAACACGCTTCGGTACCAACAGATTTGGTAGAAATTTGGCAGAGGTCCTGCAAATTTGCAGGACCTCTGCAGAATTGGTATCTACCAAATTTGGGTGGGCTACCAAGCAAATGGTACACCACCACAAGTCATCATCGTTCAACTTCCAATTGTATTTGACCAAAAGAGAGAATTCAAAGGGGGGAATATTCAAACCAATGCATGCATCAAATCAATCAAAATCAAGATTCATTTGTACTTTCTGTCTTGTCATGATGTTTTGAATTACTTACACTCTTTTGCTTTCTTTATCACTCAATCCTGCACAAGAAAGCTGATCAATTGATCTTGTTGAGTTATAAATCTTGAATGCAACCTCCATGATATCTAGAACATAATCCTTAGATCAATATCATGCTGATTGGATCTTATTGCAAGTGATGATGAGATGTCTGAGTTGATCCGCTTCCAATACTCGGTTTCCTTGATGTTACTCGCTCGAAGACCTTTCTAGAATGAAAGGCTACATGATCTAATCATCACCATCATTTCTTCAAACCAAGTCTCACTTTCACAATTTATCATCATCATCATCATTCACACCCACAATTTACAATTATTTCAGTTCAGAATTATACATATCTCATCCATCCTCATCATCATCTTGCTATTTTCCTTTCTTATTATTCATTCATCCGTCTGATTTGGACTCATCATCAACTCAGTCCAAATTGTCCATAGTTGACAAATTGAGTTTAAGTTGAGTTGAAACCTTGATGATTGAGAAAATGAGGTAGAGCCGAGAACATTGGTAGATCTTTGAACTTTGCAGATTTTTTACAGATGGCACAATTGTGGGACAGACTCTATTCTGTACAGTACGTACCGTACAGAAGAGATTTTACCTCGACGATAGTGAATTTCGAGAGTTCGGTATGTACTGCCTCTGTACTTTACAGACCGTTACAGTAAATTTGCAGAAAATTTACTGTAACAATAGTGGATGCTCTTAATATTTTACACCTCTGGCCTCTGTATATTGACTATCATAACAGGAGTTAAGCTGTACACAGCGGTTGTTCATAGGTGGAATCTATTGCATCTGAGAGCTCTTGGAAACACTTTACACAACACCCGACTTACATACATATACAAGTCCCTCGTTTTCAATCTTGACACAAGTCCTCACCAAGGTTTTGTGAACTCCCAACTCACTTGTGAAACCCTCGTCAAACCTCACCGGACCCGAGTCTACAAACCAAAGCGCACAACTACCCTCATGCATATCATCCTCATCGCACCGTTCTCCAACATCCCCAGCTCACACGACTTTCCCAACATTCCTGTTCACCGGTGTTCCTTATCTACCACCTCCTGTCATCTCATCCGGACATGGGCCGAAAGCGCAAGAGAGTCTGCTCAAATACATCAAACACTGACGATGAAAAGCGTTCGCGCGTCAAGAAAGAACCAACCGACGATGAAATCTTTGCTGAAGAGAAGGAAATTACAAGAAGACTACTTAGTGGGCAACCCATGCCGGAAGCTGATGAAGATATTGACCAAGAATCTGAAAACGAATTCAACGATGATTTAATTCCGGAATATGAGGTTCCTCCATTCTTTGATGCTCCATTTCCTGACCAAGAAGAAGACGATGTGAACGAGGATGCGGCCATCTTGGAGTTTGTCAAGCGACATTGAGAAGAACGATTCTCTCAAGCCCGGGAATGCCTTTGCCAAAACTGGGAAGCTCTTGAGAATCAAATTACCGCTGCTTACCTTCACACACAATTTCTTACTTCCAACTGGACCACGGAATCCTCATACTTAGACTGTATTAGCCCCAATTGTCACTGCGGGGAAAACAATCATTATCATTGCAACTTAGATCTCATAGATGTACTTGGTAAGTAGTAGCTTATCGACTCATGAAACCTTTCATACCCAAGCTAATCATTCGGAGATACTCCAGGGCGATTTTCCTCCAAGCCAGTGAAGTTCTGCTGGTGTATCCCTGAAGCTGTCCAACTTATATATCAAGGATACCTTCCAGCCACGCCCACACACCCTCGGACAGCCTTCACAATTCGCCTTATACAACTCTTTCACCGCATCTGGGAAACATCTGTTTCATCAGCAACAGGCTTCATCGAAGGCCTCTCCAATTTCCTTGATGATTGATCATCGACCCCACTTGAAGCTCGCGGGAGTATTGATCACAATCGCCGTAACCTCACGCAGCCGTTCTCTAGTACAACTCATGTCTATAGCCGAATACTGACCATCTCCAAGGAGATTTTTCAACACGGCCTCCAATTAACTAAATCCGACATTTGGGCCGACAAGTGTAGTCAATGCTTTGGACCGGCAAAGAATGAGGTCAAAGGGAGCGAAAGGGAGGCTCATTTCATCGTATGCATGGATGGCAATTTCCAGCACCGACACAACAAGCTTGCCAGTAAAGATACACCCAAAGAAAGACACTACCCAGCCATTTTTGTTCGACCTTCTCAAATTGCCGAAGACCAGAATCCCACCAATCCTAAATCGCGCGCAAACGATGTAAGTATTTTTAGAGTATAAATATTGCTTCAATATTTGTCAATAGACTGATGTACTCATCTTTAGGATCCATGCTCTGATGCACACAAAGCTGCAAATGACACCCGAAGTTCATCAACATGGGACAAGTGTGATGACACCGGGTTGTTTGCAGCCGCTTGTCGACACGATGTCCCATTGTTGATGGCCAATATATATCAAAGTGGCGAAAAGTAAGCAATAATGTGTTTTTGCTTGTATTTTGACCTGATACCTTTCAATTTATGGACAGGATGTATTATCCGATTACGTTGTTACAGACGCTTTTGGATGAATTTGCCCCGGAGAAGCGCTTTGGCGTACTATACGACATTGGATGCCACCTTGACAAACATATCAAATTGGTCAGTCATCCATGCAAGTCCTGTGAAGATATCCCTTACTGAATTTAATTTGACCCCAGCACAACCTTCTACATGAACATAAAGACCGGATTCAGCTGGGCACTTCTGTGTTTCACGCATACGTCCACTCCTGGACGTTGTGGAAATTAGAATGGTCTGATCTTAATTTTAATTTTTTTTTAAATTATTTAGTATTTTATTTTGAATAATCATTTTATTTATTTATTTATCATTATTTTATTTTTCAATTTATTTTAATCTATTAGTCTTTCATTTTATATTCACTCTACACTATTAATTATCATAACATTTTTATTTTTAATCATATTTATAACTTAGTTCATATTTTTATTTTTATTTTTATTTTTTACTTTATCATATTTTTGTTATTTTAAAATTTATTATCAATACAATTTATTTTTAATATATTATTAAGTTAATCTATTTATTTATTCTTTAATTTGAATTTTTCATTTTTTATAATTTTATTAATTCAATTTTTTATTTTTTTATTTTTTATCATATTTATTTTATATTTTATTTTTATTTTTATTTTTATTTTTATTTTTATTTTTTTTATGGGTTATGTGTTATGTGGTAATGAAGGAATTGGAGCAAAAAGTCGAAATTATGGGGTTAAAGATGGGTGATTAAATTATTTATGGTTTTGAAGAGTGATACAGGGAATTATGGGTTTTCTGCTATGGGTTTAAATAAGGCTGAATTTCGAAAATTGAAGACTCTGAATAATTGGGGCAGTGGTAAACTGAAATAAGCTTTGGGGTAGAAGATAAGGGAACAATATACTTCAAGGGTACCACAACAAAGTTCAGCACTAACAACATTGAAAATTATAATTCACATTCACATATTGCAATTTTCGACATTATGAAATTCCAAAATCACATTCCACAACTGAGAAATTTGAAGTTCTGATCATGAAACCTTGAATTAAGGGTACCACAACACTTTTGCAGAGTAGATGTTGGTTGGGGTAGATTCTACTGGCGCATTCTCAACTCAAAATTAACTTTAATAATCAGATCAACTGTCATTAGTGGTAACACAAGTGGTAAACTGGGTAAATTACAATTTCGAATTTTTCCTTCAATTTGCATTTGCTTTTTAAAGGTACAACCATCAGAGTTAGAGTTTAGCTTTGCTGAGCAAAGTTGTAGAGCGGAAGATTCTCTTTCTTTCTGTCTCTTCAGAATTTTCATATGACTTCTTAATTCATTTTAATTTGAGCTTGAAGGGTAAATGGGCGGAATTTCAGATTTTGTGGTAAACAGCCAAGTTTTAGTGGGAATTGTGTGCTTAAAAATTTGTTAATTATTAATGTGTGTGCAGTGAATGTGTTTATCAATTTTAATTTGGGGATTGATTGAAGAGAACTTTGTGTAAAAGCTAGTGGAAGTGGAATTTCGAGTTTGAGGGTGGATTTTTGTAATCTTTCTTTCTTTGTGTGCTCTTATTTTTTTTATATATAAGTTGGTATCATTTGTAGGGACTTTTGTACCCTTTTTAATTAGCAAAAATTATTATTAGAATTTTAGAATAAGTTGTATCTTTTATTATTATCATTCAGGTAACAACTAGTGAAAGTTGGAATTTTATAATAGTTAGACCCTTATTTCTCTTTTAATTAATTTCTAGTTGAGTGGGTACTCATTTGCTCATTGGTTTTGGTGCCTGAGTGCGCCTATAAAGTGTTATTATTGAAATTATTGTCCTCAATCAGCCTGGTTTTTATTAATCCAAAGACTTGTAGGTCTTAAATTTAATTCATTGGTATCAAAGTCCCTGTTTAAGAAGGGCATTTCTTTTTGTTTGAAGTCTTTCCACTCACCATTCCAAGACTTATTATTATTCTTTTGTGTGTGTGTTTTGTTCTACACTTCATTCTTCCCCTTCTTGGCTCTGCTTTCAGCCTGTTCTGAAAGAGTTCTACAACGTGTCAACTGTTCTATAATCCCCAATTTCTGGAGGACTGGGGATTATCTGATGGCGAAGGTCTCAGAAGGATATGGTCTGATCTCAGTCCTATCATCGCACAATTGCGGGCTTTGACCCGATTACATTGGTTTCAGACCATTGCCATGCGATGCAAGGTTCTTACATTTCGACGTCAATTGGCCACTGGCGAGTGGCTTTTACGGCGATTGAAACACACAAAGTCAACCATCTTAGAATCACAAAAACAGCTAGACAAGTCTTGTTCGAAGCCAAATCCGTATCAAGAAGGCTCCAACTACAGTCTCAATTTCTTTTGTGAACAGTGGAATTCAGAAAGGAAAATCAATTTAGAACTATCTAAAGATATCAAGACTCGGCAAAGACTTGAGTTGGGAAGGCTATTGTGTCTTGAGGATCTTCAGTACAAAACATGGTATGTATGCTTTCAATCTCATCTCATTAACTAGCAAACTTATCAATGCGATCACTTTTCCATCTAGGGGTGAAGACGCCTTTGATCGAGATGATGGCTTTGATCGGCTACATCGCTTTGAAGATATCGCCAGGGAGATTTCGGCACAGCGTCAGAAAATTGGCATCTCAGACACGCTGACCACTCTGTCAAGTAAGTAATTCCACACCAAAAAGATGTTGATCAATACGAGTGGCTCCAATTGACATGAGGACTTCTTTACATCTACATCTACAGAGCAAGGTGAAGACTTGCTACTGAAGGTGTGGTTCTCTAAAACAGAGGTGCGGACTCGGTTTCTGGCCCTGAGGGCTGAACAACGCCCCTTAGACCCAGAAAATAAGGCTGGTGGCGGCTCCACGCTTGGTAAGTTGGTTTTGACAGTTGGTTTTGACATTCCATCTACCCAACACATCCCTGACCCCTGGTCTGTGCCAGGTACCCATGAAAAAGAACAAATATTACAAGCTATCCAACGTCGCACCCAAACAATGAAGAGAACCCTCATCAATTATAACCGTCTAGCTCAAGAGTTCCAAGATATGTACCCAGATCAACCAACCTCGCCCCCGCTGCAATATGGAGATTTGATAACGATGGAGGCCGACAATCTCTTCTGGAATAATGGTATATTCACTCACTCTGAGGAACCGTGGGCCGTTGATCATGAGACGCAGATCAGAATGCGCGCGCTGGCAAGATTGCAACGGGGTCAAGAAGAACTACGCCGGCTTGGTTGGGAGGTCCGAAGAGCAATGAGATGGGCCACACACGAGCACGATCGACTGTGGAACATCCTACTGGCACTTAAGCAAGCTGGTGGCAATCCTACCGTCTTGGTGGAGACTTTTCTTGACAACCCCATCACTAACAACCCAATTGATTCAATTGAGAATTTTATCACCAATCCAGTCCTCGAATCAATATCAATGGCATCAAAGGTCGGTCTAGTGGAAGGTCTTCTTCACACTGCTTTTGTCAAGATAACTGGTTTGGAATTGCGATGGGATAACAAGGTCATGCAGGTATTACGTCGCACATCTGCCCAACAAGGTGATTACGAACTTGAGGTAATGTGGAAAACCCAATTTTTGAGGGTTAATCAACTTCGCTCACAAGGCTTTGGGTCCACCAAAGCTGGCGACTTCAATCATCTTTTTGCTGCAGTTAACGAGGGTAATAATGTTATTAATTTTGATAATATTAACAATAATGTTGATATGGTTAATCACGCTGACAATGCAGATAATATGAGTGATCTTGCTGAAGACGAATGGGAACAAAGGATGAATGAAGGCTTGATGCGCAACATGATGCTTGCTATAGGTGAAGAGGAGTTTTAAGAAAATATGTAATTTAGTTTTTGTAAAACAGCACTTCAACTTGTATGATAGTACCTATGTAAAGATTCGAATTATTTTATTCCACAAACACTTAAGTTATATGATATACATTTGTAAAGTAAAAAAGAAAAGATGATTACTAAAGATCAATTACTAAAAACCAAATATTGGATAAGGGATATCTCAAATAACTTGAAAGAAAAGTAGGTATCACCAAAGATGAGCGATAAGAATTTAAATCACTTGAGATTTACCTGCCAGCATCATATATTGACAAAATCAACTTCAAACACAATCTCCTTTGGGATTTGGATGCGCTACATAATAAAGATAGATTTATATTAATTTTCAAGATACATATATAATAACACAAAATACACATAAACCACACAATCGAAGCCATTAGATTTTACACAGTTTGGCGGCGTCCAAACTGTGAATTGGGAGATAGGTAGGTATATAGGTAGGTATACTCATATATACTCGGCGTGTTTTTGGTTTGTGTATGTGCATGAAGTCAAAGTCCTTCATCATGTCATGGACTTTGAAGGCTTTTAAAGGTGTCCCAAAGTGACGACTCAACGAGGGCCAAGTCAAAAAGGTCCTCATCGCGCACACTTGGCCAAAAAGCATATACACTATACAACTTGCCGTTGTCAACCCGACGCCATCTTGGTTTGGGTTCAGGCCTCAGTGAACCTCGCTCGTTGCAATCGAACAAGATGTGGCCAAAGTTGTTACAGCGAAAACATTGATCTTTGCCGGCTTTGACTTCCGGCATCGCACTAAGAGGCATTGGGATACAAGCCATCTCGGACTGTTTGCGAGCTGACATGCCCTTGGTGATGAGATGTGGTCTACGTTCAACGTCTGCCTTTGCAGTGCAAATTTTGGGAGGAATTCTATCACCCATGCGTGGCAGTGAAGGAATCGTATATTGCGTGAATGACATTATAATTGATATTGATGAGTCCGTGGTAATGTTAGGATTGTGAAAAGTGAAAGTGAAGGGACTGAAACGATTCCGAGGTGATCGAGGATGGTGGATTGGAGGAGATGGGAGCAGCTTGTCTTTTTATACACTTGAAGTTACTTACACTTTACATAAAATGTAACTTCAAGCGACACCAGATTTGTTGTGGCTCATATCTGTACCCCCGAACCGCAAATGTAAGTCAATAGAACACGCGCTGCATGCGAATCAATAGACAGTGTTATACTTTATCGTCTTTTCTCGGCCTGAAATACAAACGATGACTCATTGATGTATATAGGTATATGTATATCTAATCGCACTATTCTTTTAAATCCTCTCAAAGTGCCAATCGGATTGGACGCTCTCACGGACACAGATTGAACTTTGATTTGGAGGATAACTCATGCGGGATATCTTTTCATTTGGAACAAAGTGGATATATGATATGATGATAAACATGATCAAATGACTTAACAATAACGAGAACAAATGATCAATAAATAAAAAAAGGGTCATTGAGATGAATGATCATATCAATGATGGGTCGAATACAGATTGGGTGGGGGTAGAGGTGGGGGTGGGGGCAGTGATGGTTTGATTATCAAAGCGAACTGATTGCTCAGTTCGCTTTACTAGTCGAAGCAGATGTTCCTTCAAATCTTGATCGAGGGCTAATGCCTTCGCGTGGTTGAGAGCGGAGCTAGGTGTTTTGAGGGTGGTCTCGGCTGTGCGGGCCCCTGGAAGCAATTTCAATTCAAAACCTGCATCTGAGATGACTTAATTGCAATTGCTCCAAGGCCACTTAGCTAAGCCTGTGGTTTCGCCTGGAAAGTTTTGGGTTAATTTCAGAAACACAAACTACTTGGTATGAAAATTTACTTAGGACCGTTGAAAGGTTGTGGACCACTTGAGACTTGAATCGACGTGAGCTATCTGTGAAACATTGAATCGATCAAGTTTGATGGGAGTGGTGAGGCGGGTGAAATAAACAACAACTTACTTGCAATATCACTCGCAAGCTCAGGTATTGTTTTCCCCAAGAGGTACGTTTGTAATTGAGCGGGAAAAGGTTCATCGGAGTCGTATAGAAATTTGATTTGTTTGTCAAGGGCCGCAGTATTGCGTGTGAGCTGGAAGTTGTGCTTGCCAATATGATTTGAGACTGCGATGATTACCAGTTCAAAATGATTGGATTTTGCTATAGGAACGCACTGAATCAGGTGTCAGTTCCAGTTGCGTGTTCTTTGTACATTTTCTGGCTTACTTTAGCTATAGTGTTATCCAATAGGCGCTTGGCGTTGTCTTTATACTTCTTGAGGCATACAGCATTGGTCAATACCTTTGTGCGAGGTTGAAGAATTTTGTTCCAAGTATGAGGACCAACTTCAATGGCCTCTAGTTCATTGTCGAGTTTGTCGAGGTGAGTTTTGCCTTTTTTGGCTGCGTCAATGTAGGGTTTCTTTTCATCTGCATCCATGCTAGACCATTTCGCACCTAGTACCTTCATTGCCTCGCCACTATGAATTCCACTAGCTGTTGATGCTTGAACCATATTTCTTAGCATTGTACTTGGATTCCATTATTTGATTGGAACTGACCTTCTTTGAAGACAGCGTGAGCTAAGTCACTTCGGAGGAACTGGTTCCAAGCTGATGGCCGACGCACTCCTATGTACTTTCCGCTATTGACGATCAGATCACGTCCATCAGTAAGGATTGAAAAAAAAAGAAATCAACTTTCTACTCACAAGATTTCTTCAATGACTGAGACCGTAATTCCAAGTTCGAGTGCCTTGATGGCAATCATGGTTTGCATTTCCTCATGAAACTGGAGGACAGCATTCACGGCGACCTCGTTCATGCCCTCGGTAGCGTAATTTTGAGCAAGGACGCGAAGCTCAACAGCTGATTTGTTAGTGGTCTCTTGTAAATCGAATCGATCAGTGATTGGTTTGTTGCTTGGGTCGTTGGATTTTTTTTTTGGATTGGGACTTTGAATTTGATTGATTTCCTGGCCGTTTGCGCGTGGAGTGTTTAGATTGTTCCTCAGATGTAGTCACAGTTGATGTGATAGGGTTCGAGCTGATGGGTGGTGGCCGCGATGCAGTAGGGTTAGGTCTGATGACTTGTTGAGTATTCGGAACCTGAGCAGAGGACATCTGCAATAGAAGGCCGCTCTCTTGCTCGTGAACAATCCTTTCAAGATGAGACGCAAGGTTGGTACCGGTTTGATGAGGCTGATGCTGGTTATGGTGAGGATGTGGTGAATGCTGGCTATGGTGATGATGAGATGGATGCTGGTTATGGTGATGATGAGGTGGATGACTGGCAGGATCAGGGAGATGATGAATTGCCAAGTTGGGACCAGGACAAGCAACACCGGAACCGCTCCGCTACGCCATGAGATCCGGCCTTAGGATCTTGCGGAGCGGATACTCCGCTATGAAGGACTCTGCTCTGAGATCGCTATTCAGGGGACAAAAAAACTCACGGCATGGCGGAGCGGAGAACTCGCTAAAGCTCCGCTTTATAGCTCCGCTATAAAAGCTCCGCTATATAGTCCCGGTGTAGCTCCGCACTCCCCTATATAGCAAGAATGTAAGCAAGACAACGGGATTTACAATTTCCACTCATCACGTACTATTTATACAAACTAAGTAAGAAGTGTAGGAAAGGTAACATAGAGAGATAAGATCAGATGAAAGAGGAAGTAGAAAAAAGGGGGGAAGGGCATAAACAAATTTCCTAAAAGTGTAGTGTATGTTCTTTGCCAATCAATTCATGTAACCTTGAAGCACTTTTGCAGCTTCTTCAAATGGGCCATCAGGGATGATGCCCTCTTTCAACCATGCCTGAGATCCAACTAGGCGCTCCATCGTCTTTGGAAGCATGCTACCACGTGATGGTGTACATACGTCGGCAGCAGCTGAAAAGGTCCTTTCGCATGCGCAAGACATCGCCGATATGGCTAAGTAGTCGCGTGCAAGTCTTGCAAGGATTGGAAATTGATGTTGATGCTCCTGTATGCAGACAAAGAAGGTTAGCACGGGTCACACATAAATAAGAAGTGAAAAAAAGAAGTAGACAAACCTTCCACCAAATGAGGGGGGTTTGGTCTCTTTTGATTGGGTATCGTCCTTGAAGATACTCGTCCAGTTCGGAAATTGGACCTTTGCCAACATCACCAGTTGGACCTCCAAATACATCAACCAGGTCAGATACAGGAGACCCCTGGGTTTTCTCCGCTATATAGCGGAGAACCCAAAGGCCCGGCGGGTTGTGGAGCGAAAGCTCCGCTACGGGGATTTCGGCTCCCCAGGTGCGGAGCGTAGACACCGCTACAGATAGCGGGGGCTCCGCCATGGGCCTGAACCGCTACACAAGCACTCCGCGACCACCATATGGTGCGCAGCGGTTCCGGTGTTGGGACAAGCGTTCGGATGCTGAGGATGAGTGATGATGGCGGGGCCATTTGAACTCTGTTGCATGTGATTCAAGAGGTTTGGTCCTGTATGATATGCTGGATACGCGTTGAAGTTGTTGTGAGCCATGTTGAATGATGATGAATTCGTAGAGTGGTGGTGTGGTGTTGTAGACGTGAGTTACAATGCTGAGCTGATGTGGTGTGAGGATGCGCTGCCTTGTGCGCTTTGGTTTGTAGACTCGGGTCCGGTGAGGTTTGACGAGGGTTTCACAAGTGAGTTGGGAGTTCACAAAACCTTGGTGAGGACTTGTGTCAAGATTGAAAACGAGGGACTTGTATATGTATGTAAGTCGGGTGTTGTGTAAAGTGTTTCCAAGAGCTCTCAGATGCAATAGATTCCCAAACTTAACAAAGTCCCTTGCCAACGGCCCGAGGCTCGAGCGAGGGACTTACCTCAAAAAGAGGAAAGCTCGCTTGAGAAGTAGCCTGTATTTTCTCAAAATATGCTACATCTCAATTAAAAAAAACGGGTCATTAATGACCTTTTGGAGAAAAGAGAAGAAATGACGGCCGAAAGGACCTACATACGCTCCAACTTCGAGTCAATCCATCCGTGGCCTGGAAGTCCCGTTCTGCGGAGGATTAAAGTAAGTCCTTTGCTGAGTGGTTAAGCTCTATGTACTAGTGCTATGTGCTTATATCTGCTGCGGGTTTCAGCAAAATGGTTTTTTGAAATTCTTTGGTACAATTTACCACTTTCTGCCGCCGCAGCTGTTTTTTACTTCGGTTTGGGACATCATATCAACTTTCACTCAAATCTCCACTTCCAGGCCACGGATGGATTGACTCGAAGTTGGAGTGTATGTAGGTCCTTTCGGCCGTCATTTCTTTTCTTTTCTCCAAAAGGTCATTGATGACCCGTTTTTTTTAATTGAGATGTAGCGTATTTTGAGAAAATACAGGCTACTTCTCAAGCAAGCTTTCCTCTTTTTGAGGTAAGTCCCTCGCTCGAGCCTCGGGCCGTTGGCGAGGGACTTTGTTAAGTTTGATAGATTCCACCTATGAACAACCGCTGTGTACAGCTTAACTCCTGTTATGATAGTCAATATACAGAGGCCAGAGGTGATATTTTATATGATAACTACTATCTTTATGACGTAATACAGAAGTCTAGAACCTTTCACGTAATTCATGACAGGAAGGAAAAGGATGTTTAGTGTTTTGGTTGCTGTAGATTCAGATATTGTTTTGGTAGGGCTTTCAACTCTCAAACTTTAATTTGCTCTTTTCTTTTCCACCAGTTCAGTTGGAAATTCGGTGCAAAAACTGCAAGCATGGAGCCCGTGTTGTTAACAAAGTGAGTGAGGTTTTTCCCGCTTTTCAGTTAGACATTTCATTCGAACCTCCCGGCCGCGACCTATCCGTATCATACGGTTGTCTCGTGAGTGGAATCATGATGTACATAAATCAGTGAAGAAATATAGACCCTCCTCGGGCTCGTCTCGGCTGTGGTTTCGATGAATCAGATGTACCATGTGTGGCATTACTATCCACAAGGAGATGATCCTCTCGAGTTTAGTGGCCTGAAGCACAGACACATACATCCTTTACCCACGCATGATTCACGAAAGGAGTGTATGCGACATGGCGGGAAGTTGAGGTGTTATCTACAGGTGGTGCTCCGAGGCCGGAACCTGGCATTGGAGGAGACGGGAGGGAAGGGAACCGGGAGGGAAGGAAGAGGAGCAGAGAGAAGTATGTGGACACTCGGCTTGCAATTTAGGAAATAGGTTCAGTAACGAACTTAATTGATCTCGTGGTGGATATAGATCGACCATTCATCTTCACTCATCCTCAGCCACCTTTGCGATTTACAATGGCTATGGAAGCACCTGGGTCTTGGTTTCTGAATACATCGTCAACTTCAAATGTGTACACGATATTCCCGGTCGCCATTTCCTTCTATCTTGTCCCTTCACACCGCCTTGATCTTCTTTTTTGTTTGCATGGATTAAGATCTTAAATTGAAGGCCGTGATTCTTTTCAACCATATTTCAACGGGGCCGATTTCTCTACTGCACAACTTCATACCCAAATCACTAAAAATTGAACTTCCTCATTCTTCTTTACATCCGCTCTCTGAAGCGGTTCCCAACTGTGTATAAAGGACAATCGAGTCGCACTCCGCCTTTCCATCTCCGCGATCTGAAGGAAATCAGTTCCAGGCCATAAGCTTTCGTTCATCTTGCGCCTATTGAGATGTCGAACTTGACATCAACTGCCGGTGCACAGCAAGAAGAAATTTCAACAATCTTGGCACGGTTAGATCAATCTCAACATCCATATGTATATCCATATGTTTCCAGGCTTCTGGTCAGCCTTGGTATCATCTACCTTGTCATCATCGGGCTGGCCCTTGTCATTCTCGCCATACCACTTTTACGAGGCTCATCTTCGAGAAAAAAGATTATTTGGCTCTGGCGGAAACAATATACATCTTGTCAGCTCTCCTGTTTTGTGATTCTTTTCTGGGACTGAGGGAGTCATATGAAGAACCCACGCTCCTTATTCCTCACCTTCCCTTGGTTCAAGATAAACCATTAACATCATTTTCTTGGATCGGGATCGTGTTGTGTAACAGCTCGGCCAACTCCTTACTATATCCCGAATGGTGGTCTTTCCATCGTCATATCTCAACTCTGGTCAAGTGTCCTGTTTGAGGTCTATATTTATCTTTCTTATCGGGCTCTACATGATCCTCGAGCTACGATTTTAACTTATCGATACTTTTGGCTAACTGTGTCTTACATACCTTGTACGTCCACGTTCCTTTGTTGATACTTCATGTATTCTGGCTTTTGTCTTGGAATTGACCTTCAATCTTATGATTGTCTGTATATATCAAGGCTTCACCGGGTTTTGGTTCAGTGGTTTTAGCGCTTTCTACATCTGGTAAAGAATAGTGATTTCATATTCTGTATTAGCTTGAATCAAATAGAAAAGGGCATCCCTCACACTGGCTCTACTATTTTCTAAAATCTTGGACTCGCAGTCTACTCTCGCCCAGCCGACCTACTCTCAATGGGCTTTCAAGCCGAGGAAGCATGTTACACCCTGCCATTATGAATAGCGCATGTATTGGTGTCCCCGTTCTCGTCACCCTCACGGCTATTCAGTGGGGCATCATATCAATCCGGGCGACCCATGAGAAGGAAGAAGCTTACCAAGCAGTTCTAGCTCAAGTGGCCTCGGGTCAGGACTTCTCAAGTGAGATGGCCCGATACGCTTTCGCAATCCAGGGATTCATCGCTCAGTTCAGGTGGGCTAGCTTTACTTGGTCTATCGCAGCTTTGATTTCAGTTAGTGTACGTACTTTCGATCTGAGTATTGTAACGTCATGTGCTACGTCCTTGGTATCTTGCTGCATCACATTTTTCTCTGACACACGTTTGACCCGCCTCGACATACTGTCAACTTTATGAAATGGGGGTCTGTTTAACAGTTTTATGGTTACACCATCACTATTTTCCTGAGACTGCTAAAGACGTCCGTAGATGTAGCGCGTGGCAAGAGAGATTTGCTGGCAGAATGCTCGTCTGACTACAACTCAACACTTGAGGGGGCTCCAAGCCGGAGTCCTGCTCGCACATCAGAGCGAGTAGAAGGCACGCAACCTGTGATACGTGCGCTGCCCACTTCGCAATCTTCCAAAGATCTACAACGCACTTATCGTGAGTGAATGTGATTGGTTTCGTCGTTTTTCCAGAAGTCAAGCTCATCTCTATCTCATAATCAGTCCAAAGTCAACTAATTTAGTAAGGTGTTTTGAAAATTTTGAAGGGATTCTGCTCTTGCGCTGCGCTTTGCTTAGTGCGGTTCTTGTATGGCATTTGATTGTCGGAATCACCTTGGCTGTCAAGATCGGAAGTGTGGTGGACGAGTTGAGTTTGGAATGATCGATACGAATGCCATTCCAATTTCAAACATTTTTATAATCTTACTTGTTCGTTAAAAACAGTATCGCTTGGCGGTCGGCCTCTCTCTGGATGTCTGTTTCGAGTTCAGTGTTGTCATCAGTAGTTTTACTGTTACAAAGCGTAAGCATTCCATATATCCCCTTTCATCAAGCCAAGGAAGCATGACCAACAACTTCATTTATGCGTAGTGGAAGTCAATTTCGGAGACCGCCGAAACTTCATCAAAATTTACGCCAACAAAACAAACCGATGTCTCAATGCCTGAAAACATCCTCCAGCTACAAATGGCACAACCTCTTCCTAGTATGCCCCGACCGGACACCTTTGTAATGATTGACCAGTGTATCTCAGCATGTGAAAAATGGCCTGCACCCCCTATGATGTGAGATTCACCTTCATCCTAATTTATGTACATATTTTGTTCGATCTATCTTCAAATCATGTTTTTCATGAAGTTGTCGTGTGCAAGGAACTTTTAGTACGTAAATTCGACCAAAAATGTTTTCAAATCTCCCTAAAACTCGATTTGCTCTCTCTCATTCTCTCCGTGTAGAAGATTATGTCATTGGAATATCCTTGTGTTATTAAGCATTAAATTACGGCCTCTATGGACACCCACTAAAGTACGCGCACTGAAATATGCACCAAGGACTACCAAAGAGCCACTAATATTGGAGACTTGCTTGGATTTATATGAAAAGTTTGGAATACCAAGCTGTTTGCTTGTACAAGTGCGTGCGGAAAAGATACGACACTCCGCCGGCAGTCAAGGCCGACGGGGTGTTGTATTTTTTCTGCACGCACTTGTACATAGATTCAGGTTGTGGTTAGCCCAAATCAGGAATAGAGTAATTGAATGAACTGGTGGTGTGAGGGTTGCAGACTTTCAAAGGGTCATCATCTCCCATATTCAAGTTCTCTTCTAAAAACCACCTTTCCCTTAGAAGTAGTACATAGTGATCTTAGTGGAAAACTCTCAGTTGTATCTGAAGGAGGTGGCCTTCATTATTTCAAGCTTACAGATTCTTTCACAAATTGAAAACATGTCTACAATTTGAAATCAAAAGCGGAAAATTTTGCATGTTTTTTCAAATTTAAAGCTGAGGTCGGGAATCATCATAATTGTAAGATAGTAAGCTTGGTGAATGATCAAGGAGGCAAGTATATGTTGAAGGAGTTTCAAGATTACTTGGAAGCAAATGGTATTGTCTCTTATCTCAGTGCTCCATATACCCCTCAACAAAATCCACTCTCAGAATGTGGCAATCAAACTTCATCTTAGTTCCTGATTAGACTCCATAATCAGCAGAACTTGTAATATCCATATGTGGAATTACACCTCAGGAAACAGTCCTTGAGTATTGCTTATATCAGGCAAGGGATTATTCTGATATAAGAAACTGTAAATCTATGGGGGATCTCTATTGGTCAGAGTGTAAAGCTGCCAGTGTTAAGATAGATTTTAACACTACCTTCATTGATCATTCTTTGTACAAGAAGTGATTCAATTCAGGATTGAGGACTGTGTATCAGTTTGCTCTCAATAAATTATTGTTAACGGAACAATGATCCCTTGTAATCCCAATTGCAAATTGGCTGAGGGAATGTTCTAGTTAGTTAACTAGAGAGATATCAATCTCAATGACCAAAGAGCAAGAAAGCAAACCTGATCAGAAGTGAAGATAAAAATTGGTAAGATTTGTATTAGAAAACATAACAACAATAATAAAACAATAAGAATAATAATAATAACCTGAGGGAATGTTCTAGTTAGTTAACTAGAGAGATATCAATCTCAATGACCGAAGAGCAAGAAAGGAAACCTGCTCAGAAGTGAAGATAAAAATTGGTAAAGAAAAGAAATAAAAAGTAGGTGAAAGACAACTAATATTTATACCAATAACTTCACTATGAGATGATCAGAGATTATTACATCATAATATATAAATGATGTCATATGAGTAAGAGGAACAAAAAGAATAAATATATGATGAGACAACCTAAAAGATGACATCATACTTCAATTATCCCAGGGCTAAAAACTTTGTTCAAAGGCCAACTGACCAAAGTATTTACTTGCTTATTTCAATTAAAGCTTCAGCACCCAAGCACATACCTGCTCAAACTTGTAGATTGTAATCTCCACAAACTCAATAGAAGTTGTTTGAACTTCTAAATCCTCTTTTTAGTGGCACTATCAGCCTAACAGAAGCTAGTAGTCTCACACTGGTCCTGTTGGCTCTTCCCTTCCCCTTGCTAGAAGGCGGCTGCAAAGAAGTTTTGTTGTTGTCAATGTCCAAGTCTAAAAGTGGTCCCTGTAAGATTTGGGTTGTGTTGTCTAGTAAGTCTTCCACCTTGTCTTTGCTTAGTGGGTCCCCATTGAGGTCTGCGTCAATAGGGGGTTTCTTGTTTTTCTTCCGTCTTGGTGTCTGAAGAGGGGGGCCTGGGGGTTCTCCTAGGGTCGCTGATCTTCCTTGTGTCATTTTCAGATATTCTGCTTTGTTGGCCTGATCTAAATTGCCATCCATTAATCTTCTGATGCAAAAATTGTGAGACCTTAATATCTTGGTAGCGTGAGATATGTGAGTACTCTTGGAAGGCTTGCTGAGAGATCCAAGGATCTTGTATGACTGTGAAGATGAGGTGCTGGCAAGAAAAACTCTACACTGTATTTGCTAGATTTCCAGCCTTGACTTCCGTGCCCTGATCCACCTTTTACAGGTCAAGCAAGCCATGTCATGGACTCTTGAACCACCTGTGTTACAGTGGTTCATTCTAGGTCATGGCGGAATTGGGAATGGCTCTTTGAATTGTACTTCAAAAAGGTTGTTGGCAACTGCTCTCTACAAAATACTGGAATGATGATCAAAAAGCTATCATGTTGTCATCTTGTTGCTGGGTGCTGATGTAAATTCTCAATGAGAAGTTGCCTCGAGTTGTCAACAGACCACAGTAAGACTGTTATGCTGTCTAAAACGCGTGTAGTAAATAGATGAAGAAATCCTGAGGACACAGGTTTCTGTGTTAGACTACAGCGGACAGCTAGTCTACGACAGATTAAGACAACTAACCTGCGAGCTCAAAAAGGATCGTGATGAGCACGCGTAAAAGCAAATTTAGTAAAGAAGTATTGATAAACAAATTTGATCTGAGTCGAGACAGTTATGAAATTAGTAATGAGATAACGTGTGTTGAGCAAAAGAGAAATGACTCACTGATTCTTTTTGACAAGAAAAGAATCAGAAAAGAGAGAGAACAAAAAGACGGAAAGACAATAAGTAACCCAAAAGATTCCTTCATTACCCCTTGATTCCGTTTTCCAGTTAACCCCCTTTGTACACCATATGCAAGTCTTCTTTGTACAACATATGCATGTCTTCTACTAGATCAACTTCTTCCACTAGATCAACTTCTCAACCTCCACCTAATCCACTAAAATACCTTAAATGGAGAAAATGATCTTTGACAACTTCATAAGGTAGTATCTTTAACAAGATAGTATCTTAACAGCTGAGACTGAGCATGTTTCCTTTTTAGAAAACCGTGAAAGGGGGAATTGTTTCCCAGTCATTGTCCCTATCATATTCACAACTGCTTCCAATCATAATGGGTGTACTGAATCTCTCCAGAATTAAAGAGCCTCCCCTGCTGTTGATTGTCGTCAAAAGAAGACATGCTCAATAGATTGTCTATCAATGCACACCAGAGCCATGACACAATCCTATATATGTACCACCAGCTGGGCAAGATGTTCTATAAACTCAGTTATTGGACCATCTGAGCAGGTTAATCAGATGCAATACACTCTGTTGCTTTTGGTTGTTTGACAAAAGCATTCCAGAGATTGTGTACATATCCTAAAGTGATGTTCTTTTTGTAATATTCAGAACAAAATTTGATGTAACTGCCTGTGGAATGGCTCCACTTCAATGCTTGGCTGAGTAAGCATTGAAGTATATGTACTCCATTTTTGAAATGATTTTGTGAGACCAAAAGAGTCACATATACTACATCTGATTTACCTGCTCCCATAGACTGATAACAAAGCATATTCACAAGTAGGTGAACAATAAAATCTGGCTCATCTAGTGACATGTATGTAGGATGTGTGTTATGGCTCAGGTGTGCAGTGATAGATAATTTATTGACCAAGTCCACTCTTGATGACATTCACAACCATATATGTTCTCCCATAGGGGAACCTCTTCAATTCTGGCAGTGGAACTTGATCAAACCCTCCTCAATCAAGGTTGAGAAAAGCACAATCACCTGTTTCTACCAAGATGAGTATCACTCAAGCTTAATTACTACTGTTCTTGCCAAGTTGAAATTCAACCTCAAACTGAACCACAGATGGCTTTCTGGCATCTTTTGAGATGTGATATATGCTACAGAACAGACAGAGGTACTTTACACCTCTTTCTCTTCACTGATTTTGACATTTGACATTTTCAACATCACATGCGATCTCACAGATAATGTAATTTGAGATTTTCTAGTAGTATATAGGGCCACCCTCAGTTGAATGGCTTTCTTAAAATAGTTAGTCAAGAATCATCCCATACAACCCCATGTTGAGAATGCTTGCGCTCCAGATGACACATGTACAGTAAAGACCAGCTTTGATAAGACATCCCGCGTAAGGTAAGCATTAAAATTTCTTCTGAGAAGAGTGATGGTATCTGATCATCATGAAAGCAGTGCATCTAGGGTCAGCTTTGTCCTCTTAAAAAATATAGAACATTTCTGACCTTTTACCTCCAACAAATGCTACGATTAAAAAAACGAGTAGTAATATCATGCGTATATACACTCCACTAGATTTGACTTGCTGAACACGAGGCTGAGCTGTAGGCGTAAACTTCAACGGTTCTGGCTGGTAATGAATTTGACTTGCATATACAGAGACAATATCGTGGGTATCTACGAGTCACGGTGTTATTATCGAGGTTTAAGTGTTTGTATCTGTAAGATAATGACTAACCTGCAAGGTCACCAGTGAGAGCAGAGAATGCCACGTAAGGTCGGATAGGCAATGCGATATCGAAGATTGTGAAGCAGTGAGACCAGACAGCCTCATCAGATGCTGTCTCTGGATCATCGTAGCTTACAAGAACCTATGTGTTTTCATGATTTTTACGTTTCAAATTCAATGAAATTTCGTCTCAATCAAATCCCAGCGGGGGGGACTTACCTCGAGGAATTTGTATCTCAAGTAATTTATCCGAACGGTGTGAATGCCTTTATCGCGTATCTTGGGCACGTGGCATTCACCACTTTCTTGTCCTTGCCCATTATGATCTAAATCATATTGCTTCGATCCATCATTCAAGATTCCCATCATTCTAGGAAATGGTTTCTGGGGGATCACAAAGTTTAGCTGCATACTCTCGGACATAGAGAAGATTCCGCTTCTTCAAAAAGACTGACTGATTTTTCAATATTAGCAAAAGTGTCTATAAATATTCCAAGACCTTTCCAATGGTCTTAAGTTAAAAAACAAATCCAAAGTCAGTGATGTTGTGTCTGAGCATGGGGTGATTTCCACGAAGCAAGTTGACTGCCTGAACTCAAGTCACACAAGCTTAATTTGAGTCCAAAGACTGACCAGGGGCTCCAAAAACAGGGCCTGTGTTTTTGATACCTTCCTCAATGAGCCAGATAGCAAGCCCATCACCAAATAAAGTATCATCTGTACCACCAATAGAAAGCTCAACATCAATCTGGAATTGAGTCGAAGTTAGTGGCCGATGCGAAGACAAATAACCGGCCTGCGATTTTCTGTGTTGCGTGAGGCGACAGTGCTGATTTAAATCGATGACTTGAAGTGAAGTAAAGATCAGTTCATTAATCATGCTGAAAGGAAAGAAGCGAGTAGCGCTGCAAACCTGTGGAGCCTCCGAAGTCATAATTCAGGCCCCTAAGTTTTTCCACGTAAGCTAATGAGCCGATAGAGTCATAGATTGAGAGACATGTTGAATCAGTCCAAAGTTCAATCGTGCCCGAAGCTTCCATCGACTTTTGGTCTTCTCAAACTGAAGATTGCAATTGGCTCACGAATTTCAAGCTCGTGGTCGGACAAGGAATTCAACTGCGTGATGTTTCCTTTGATTTGTCGGTCTAGGACTATCCTCGACTCCTCAGACTCGCGATAGTATGTTGCAGATGACCGAGTTAAAAGAAGCAAAAATACAAGCCAGAGGGCCATGATAGATGATAGACAGCTTGTTGCGACTGAGTTGTAGAGAAGCGCTTGAAACAGCGACAAAAGATAGACCACCGATTATGAAGCTTTTCAGAGTGAGAAACGCTGCGGGAGATCTGTGCGGACTATGAGCTGTGAACTCAGCGTTCGGTATGCGTTGGCGACTATGGGATGAGCGTCAGGGAGTCGGAAGGCAACTCGACCGAAGAATACGCGCTCTACATCTCTGGGTATTTCGAAAGTCCCACTCGAAGACCAACAATCGATTGCTGGTAAGACAGCAAGTGCGTTTGTCTGAAATCGTGAGGTCGCCTAACGGAAGGAATCAGGACGTTATCATTGACACTTTCTCGGAACGGGCGGCAAGCAAAACGACTGAGTGCCGTTCCCTTGTGAGAGACAAGGCAAATCTGATGTTGATATAAGTTGATAGTTGGGACCGACCTCAGTCAATCAGGACGTTCTTCCAAAAGAAACGCATCAGACGTGACCTGCCTGACGGACAAGAGTCAAGACAGTATTGCTTGATTGGGATTTGATCGCTAATTGAGGACGTCTGATTATAAAACCTCAACTCGAATTGCTCGACCCACTTCTCTCTCGTCCAAGGCAATTGGACCGCTCCAGTTCTTTTCAACCACCTGGTCGAAGTCGCGTATCGGAGTCTCGACTGTTCTTACACTTTGCTCGGGGTATCATTGAAGCCTTCCAGCTATCTAGCACTGTAAACCAGTCTGGCTCTATGCTACTGTCCATCACATTCAGCTCAACTGTTTGATGTTCTCATCCTTACTGAGATCTCCCACACCTTTTCTAAGTTCGCAATCCGCTTGATCCCGTTGCGGTAATCGAAGTCCGACACCCTTTTTTCAGTAAAAAAACAAAAGAAACCACCACAATTGGACAAGACAACGTTCCGTACATAGTATATTGCCCGATTTTTGAGTCATCACCTTCGAGTCCTCTTTGTGGCCAATCAACCCTTCTTCAACTACTCATCGCATTACGCCTACCCTTGCACTTCCTGACACAAATAACGATGGGCATCATTCGATTATTACAAGGGTTGCCTCTGCTTCCTCTCAATGTCAATCCTTACGATTATCTGAAAACCACGATGCAGGCGGTAGTTTTCCCCACTGTTCCGCCTTCAGATCCGGTTTTTGTTCTTCTAATCACTTTCGCCGTAGTCTACGTGGTCATATTCTGTCTGGCGGTTTCACTCGTGGCGATCCCATTCACGCGAAACCAGGCATTCCAACAGAAACACCTTTGGCTTTGGAGGAAGGAACGCGTCACACAAAGTATGTTATACTCTCGTGTTTTACTCTCTCCAAACAACACAACTAAACAATTCTTCATTTTTGTCATAAGATAATCAGATATATTCTTATTACATCCCTAATCCCGGTATGGCCGTTGCCATCTCACAAATTTTTGCCAGCATCCTCGCAGAAATAATCATTGTGCTGAGCTACATGAACTTTCAGTCGAGCCAGTTCTCGCAGCGTAGTTACGTCAGTATGTGGCTCGTGGTATCCTACGTCCCAGGTTTTTTTGGATTTTGGTTGAGGTTAGCCGATTTTTTGTCATCTTTCCTTTGTACAATGCTGGATCTGATTTGTAACATCACCTAGTGGCTGGTCAGCACTCTATATTTAGTGAGTACTTCCCTCCCAATCCACAAAACTAGCCTTATTGATATTTGTTTACAGCATTCTCTCACCGGGAAAGGCAGCGAAGCGAAATAGGAGCTCGAAAAAGATCATCACTCATCCGCTCCTACTCAACACATTGTGCATTGGGGTCCCTATCGTGGTCTTGTTTGTCGCGAGCGGATATGGCATCGCATCCTTTTTCTTTTTTCGTTCTGAACGCGAAGCCTTTGTGAATCTCATCTCTACATTCGAGGATCTATCTGCTCATTGGACTCCACCCACCACTATCAATCGTCACATCGATTATGACACTCTTATGAGCGTTGCATCCCCTTTTCACCAAACCAGCCAATCTTTCCTGACGCATTTTAGAACAGCTTGCTTGATCTGGTCTATTTTCCTCATCATTGCTGTACTTGTAAATCACATCTTAAATTTTCTGAGGTTCACTATCCATCATCAGGTTAGCTAACCTATGATGTTTACACGACTCTTTTTCTTCAGTTTTACACCATCACTGTCGTCCTCCTTCTCAAGCTCATGAAAAAGTCAATTGCTGTTTCCCGTGAAACAGCGGTTGGGCCTTCATTGGACTTTGAGATGGACAAAGGTCATAGTGAAGCTACATGTTTAACCGACGATCGGGCAACCATTCCGATTTTACAGGCTCAAAAGCTACGAAAGAAATATCGTTGAGTTCTCTTTCTTTGTGAATCCAAATCTTTACATCCTTGGCTGAAGGTTTATTCTTGATCATTTTTCTTCTCCAGTCTTCCTCGTGGTCCGATGCATGCTTGTTACCTTACTTTTACTCTGGTATGTTGTCACTGGATTGATCTTGAGCATCAAAGCTGAGGAAATTCTCATCACGTTAGTCTTCCGCTTTATTTTGTTTTTCTCCTTGCTCATCACGCCGTCATTTTTTTATCTGACAAACTTGTTTGTAGACCTACATGGCGAGTCACTTCTGCTTGGGTAATCGTCTTCAGTGCTGCCTTCCTATCTCTCTCTTTACTTATCCAAAGCGTAAGTTGCTACTCAACTTTTTGATTGCTCAATTAATACAAATGATTTAAAACTCTTGACGTCAATCCAGTGTCAGATGCTACTTTCAAAGGAAGGATCGAACCCAAAGTTGAAGATCTCGAATCCGATTCTACTGCAAACATCTGGACCAAAATCTTCTGCACCTGCAAGTATTATGGCTTCTGTCTCAACAGCTGGATCACCACAGGTTCAATTTCAAACACTTGATCCAATTCGAGAAAACTCAGTGCTCTATATCACTCTTGCCCCTTTCACTCCTACACCTCTTCCTTCACCTTCTTTCATACCTATACCTTTACCTCTACCTTCACCATCACTCTCTGTTCCACCGGAATTACCACCTTTGCGATCAACTTCTTTACCATTAGAATAGAATGCTAAAATATCAACTCTTGTATCTTCCTTGGGGCCACACTTATCTCACACTTCTTTTCTCCTCTGGCTTACCTTATATTCTGGCAAGCATCTTGGACTTTGTAATGACAGAGACACTCATTTATACGCATGTAATTACTACAAATACCATTCATTCAAGTCTTTTTTCTTTGTATCAAATTCATTTGTCTGCAAGAGCATCAAGTATAATTCATAAAAACTATTTATAAATAAGATAATCATAAAGAGATCAGTTGAGAAACCACCCATGATAAAACGTAGATATCTTATCTAATGCTCATCATACTTTTTTCAAGGGTACCAACACTGATAGAAGAGCACAAACAGCTAAATGTTCTTTCTTTACTCAGAATATGTTCTGGCTCTCTGCCTTTGTGGAAAATGTGTTCTTGAACCTTTGTGGAAAAGTACCAGAACAACTTTGTGTAGTAAAAATGATACATAAATCAATTAAACAATGAATATTGAATGAATAACAAATGTGTAAACTCCATGAAGAATTGAAGCAATTTAAAATCTATCTATCAATCAAAATTAATATTGTTAAATCTATAGAAACTTCTATGTTCAATAAACCGAAATCAAATTATACTCAACAGCAAAGATAAATAAGAATTTAAGGAACCGGTTTCTTAACCCCACTACTCAACAATTTCCTAACCACTTCTCTTTCCTTCCCAACCCCACTATAATCTCTTTCAAAGAGTTCTGAACCAACAGCTCTCAAAACATCACTACAACCCAACCCAAGCTGTTCATCAGTATCAGTTCCAATCTTCCAATCCACAATCTCATCTGCTCTACATCTGCCAATATTGACTAATCCAATCTTAGATGAGGGTTTGAGCTCTTTGAAATGTTTTACGAGTTTGAATGCCGAGTAAGTTGTAAGTGATGAACCGAAGATGATCAAATTTGAGGAGTTTGAAATAAGTTCTTCTGTTTGGGATTTGACTTGACTATGAAGTGATTCACCAAAAAAAGTCACCTGGTTAAGTTAGAATCAGCTGTTATATTACAACGAAAAGAATCTCGGAGATAACAAATGCTTTACACTTGGTTTCAAGATCCCATTTAAACATTTTGAACACTTAGGTAAAACAAAAGAATCATATGATCTATCATTCAAATCAATATCACCATCCGGATTAGTTTTAATCTCTTGACCAACAATTGCCAGGTGATCCAGATGATCAGCCCAATCAGGGTTCAAATCCGATAATTGATCTTGAATCAAATTCCGATCTAGAAAAAGAAAAGTATAGAAAGCAAACGGTTTGTATATAAATCATTTATATATATTTCAAATTGGTAAACGATGATGACCTATCAGATGACCACAGTCTAAGCAATTGACAAATCTTAACGTTCCGTGAAGTTCAAGTATAGAAGGATGATTTACAAGACTTTCATCATCTAGAGAAGCACGATGATGAAGTCTATCAACATTCTACAAACAATTTCACCAAGAAAAAAACCACTGGATCAAACAGAGATAAAATTTGTTGGAGTATGGAAGAAAAAGTGACCAACTTGAGTAATGATCTTCTTAACGTATCCCATCTTCATTAAAGCTGATAAAGCATAATGTCCAATATTAGGTTCTGCATCACGTACACTCGGATATCCTAAATAAGATCTTGCCCAATATCGTTTTCGAAAATTTTCAGACTTTTTTTAATCATTATACATCATGGTTTGAGTATATATATATATATATGCATATATATTACTAAAATCGAAATCTAGAAGACAGGCTCAACTTGTTGAAATTCACTGGAAATTGATGGAAAAAAATGGCATGAAATTCAGTTAATGAATTCAAATCTGTCAAATCTGATTGATCATGAAACATTGAAATAGTTCAGTTAGGTAGAGAAGGAAGATTACTACTAAACTGAAAAAAGATTGGACGATAAGTCTTATTGATTGAATAAGACTTTTGATTTTTTAAAAAAAAAACATAATCATCAATTATCTAATCATCTAAATCTCTTGATATATTGATCGAATCAAATTAATCGAAGTATGAAACGAACCCCATCTTTTCCTCTGTGATACATAATCCAAAGTGACCGAATTTCAATTATCAAAAGAAAAATGAAATCAAAAAATGACCCATATAAATTCTCCAGAAACTTTTCAAAACATTCAAACCTATAAGCTCGTATACCAGAATCGACACTAAGACCAGCTCCAGTGATAACACTACAATTTGAAGAATTGAGTAAAAAAGAAGTAAGAGTTCCAACAGCTTTTGAAAGTTGATGAATTGTTTTTGACTTCTCCTTGAATGTTAAATTCAATGGAGGTAACTGTGGCATTGAGATTCTACCCATGTTCAAGATACAATAAGTGGTTTACTGAATAAAAAAATTGGATGATTCAATTCTAAATGATGACCCAAAATCTTTGAAACGTTTATTTAAATAACAGGTCTATACCCGACCCGACTTGAGAGAGGAATCGGATCGGACCAGGGGCTGGAACCCGATTTGAAGAAATCCAAGTGGTGAAGATTAAATTCCTTCAAATCGATCCAAATCAGTCCATCAACCAAAAAAAAATGTCAAACTCACAAATCAAATCAATTTATAGATCATTATATCGAACTTATCTATCAACATCAACACATCAAATCAAATCCAAAAAAGTTCCAAATTCAATTAATCAATACTTACAACAACTTTCTAAACTTTCAATTCAAGAAATCCAACCTATTCTTCAATACCTTCATTCATCTAAATCTTATCATGTGGGTTTTTTTTCTTCATCTCAATTGATTTAATTTTCTCAATGAGTTTTTCTCTTTTCTTTTTTTTTGGTTTAAAGGATCTTTTAAAGAGGTATAATCCAATTGGAGATTTAAATGAACCAGAAAGATTAAAAGCGTAAATAGTTTGATCGTTTTTTTTTTCTTCGATTAAATTCAAAACTTCTCAATTTAAAACCAAACCAAATTCTAATCTGATTTAATTTTTCCTTTTTTTTATTAGTACTGTAAATCGAGTTGGATTACAAATGCCAAAGAAACTTGATTTAGACACTCCATTACTAGAAAAATAAGAAATAAATAAAAAATAAAAACCCCAATCCAATCTAACCTACTTTTTAGTTTTCCTTTTTCTTGTTTGTTTAAATAAGACCCAAATAACCAACTAAATTATCGAAGAAAAAAACTGATGATCTATAAACCAAAAAAAATATTCAAATTTATAAAGATCAAATTCAAATTCTTCAAACAAATCCTTTTGAAAATTCAATTTTTCTAAACAAGAAAATTATCTAATTTCAGTCTAAAGAAAAGTTTAATGATAGAAGAAAACCAAAGGTATGTTTGTTCTTCAAATTCAATTTTAAAATCTTTTACCCATACTACACCAAAGAGATTTAAGATCCAATCCGTTTGAGTAACTGAAAGAGTTTTATAAGATTGAAATGTGTGACTGTATAGATTTTACACAGATTCCAATGATTCAGGAACATGTAAAAGGTTTTTACCTGTGGCATCTATACCTGACAATATAATCCTACCAACACTCTTGAATAGTATTATATGAAGTCTAATCCTTGAGTGGTGATCTGCAGGAAGAGGGATCACAGGGGGGAAGGGTGTTTGTTAGGTCCTTTGGGCTACCATCTCCATCAGAAGACATCTAGAATGTAAAGTAACAAGTTAACTGTTCTCAAATGTAACTTTATCATATCTTAAGTCTTCAATCTTCTGTCATTTTTTTCACTTTATAAAACTCTTTGAATCCATCATTTCTTTTCCAAAATAAATTAACTTTATATCCTAATTTTAACATAATTCATTATTCAAGAATTGAAAATAAAACCATATCAATTAAACAAAATTGACCTTTTTTCTTTTGCCAAAAATCAAATATTTAATTATAAAAAAAAGATCTGCCACACCAGGAAAATCAATCCTATTTGTTTTGGCTTTTTCTTTTTTTGTATATACATGTACATTTCATGTATGTATGTATGTATGTATGTATGTAGTATTACATGATCAAATGAAATCAAATTCAATTACAATTGAATCTTTCACATAAATTAGTTAATAATAAAAACATAATAAACAAAAGAAAATGAGAGAAACTCAAATTAAAAGATAAAGATTAAAAAAATGAAGTGTATAAGATTATATTTATCTTGTATTTTATATAATATATTTGAGCAAAAAAAAATATTTTCAACAATGGTTTCATAAAACAAAAGATTGAAGAATTTTTTTGGTTTATATGAATTTTAATTCCCAACAGAAAAAAAATGAACGAAACACACACACAAACACATTGATTGATTGATTGATTGATTGATTGATTGATTGATTGATTGAATTTTTTGTGTAATGAATGAAATTTAAAGTTTAATATAAGATCTATTACTTAAATTCTTTGAACTTCCATTCCGATCAAATTGATTTTTTTTCAACATTTTCATTTCATCTTTTACTCGATTTTCATTCGATTCATTCGAATCAGAAGTAGTTGAATTAGTTTGAATTTGAAGTCTAGTCAGATTTTTAACTAATTCATGTAAATGTAAACTCAAGTCATTAGATCTGATCAATTCGATTTCTAATTCTCGATTTCGATTCCATAAAGCTTGAAAATGTTGATGATAATGTGATGGTAATATTTCATGATTTAAGTTGAGTTGATTAGGATTAGATTGAATTCGGTTTCCATGAATGGGATCGTATCTCATATGATTAGGTAGTTGATCTACTTGACTATCAGATGATCTTCGAATCTGAAATCCTTCTGATCCAGAACTTATAGATTTCTTTGATTTTTCCCAAAGTTCTCTTAAACTAAGATTACAGCTTTCAATCATCCTTTTGAATTCATGTTCACGTATTTCATTCAATTTACACTGATTTTTTAATTTCTGATTTTCTTGTTCTAATTGATGAAAACTTTCTAAAATTTCTTCTATTGGTTTAAATTCACATGGTCTTTTGGTTGAAGAAGAGGAAGAAAGATGAACGGTTTGGATTTTGTTTGAATCTTGACAGGTATATTTGCAACCGAATTTTTGATATGGACATGAAAGAAGATTCGATTCGTTTGGTGGTGTGGAACCGACTGTTGAAATTGAGTCTGATGAATTTGAAGTAATGGAACGTGTTCGAGGACTACTGGTTGATGATAAGCTTGGACTTGAGGATAAAGGAGACGAGCTTGTAGAAGAATAAGATTTCTTATAAAACTGATCTTGCTCCTAAGAAACAAATGGAAAGAAACAGGAGAGATGAGTTCTGAATGTCAATCAGATTGAAAAATTAAATGACTTACAGATCTTGCTGGAAAGTCAAGAGTAGGAATAAGAACTCTTTGAATCTTTCCTTGATTCCATTCGAATTGAAAACCATGATCTTCTTGATTCAATTCAAAATAAGATAAATCTGATTCTATGGGTTTCTTATGATCCTTTGAATTGAAAGCCATCTCACAAACATGTGAATCTGTATGAGTTTTCATTAGATACCGTTGACTAAGAAATGAACATTGGAATTTATCTTTGAAAGGGCAAGTCACAATTAATTCATCTACTAATTTGATAATGATTTTGGGAGCTGGTTGAATGATTGAGATTGATAGTGGAAGTCGATCGATTGGACAAGTAGAAGAAAGTTCAAGTGATTTGATCAAACACTATTTTGATTGAAGAAAAATCAATCGATTTAGTATATCGAAGGGTTCGGTTCAGAGTTGAGATCTAAATGAAAGTCACTCACTAATCGACAAAAGACATGATCTGTTGATTCACACATCACAGGATCCACAAATGGATTGCTAAAGAAGATCAATAGAAAGAAAAATCAATCAAAATTTTCTTTGAAAATTTTCTTTGAAAGAGAATAAGAATCGAATTGAAACGAACGTGCAAATAGGACAGATCAAGTTCTCATTAATCTCATCAAGATAATCATAACCAGATTCTTCAAAATTGTAATCCTCTAGACTAATTGATTTGATTGATTGATCTGAGTTTTGATGATCTGAGGTTGATGTTGATAAAGTCCAAGTAGGCGTTGAATTCATCTGTTGTTCAGAATCCATTTTAATTATTTCAAGTTTAATGTTTAATTTGATCTGGGTAGGTAAAGGTAAAGGTTGAGGCTTGAGAGTTGAAGTTCAGAGATTGAAAAAGTAGTTTGATTTTAAGTTCCTTTTGATTAAAGTGGTATCATTTGCTCGACCATTTGTCACTCACTTCTTCACTCAGCTTTATGTAAGTAAGTCAGAATGTTTCGATCGATTGAATTACAAATTGATTTCATATTCAACCAATCAAGTCTAATCTTCACAAACTATTTCTACTATAGGACCCGTTCGGTCGCCTTGGTACGGTGGCTACGGAGCGCAAAATGAGTCAAAACTCGAAAACATCAAAAATGTTTTATGAAACCCCCCTCAAAGCCCTGTTGAGCCAATGCCGACCCTGAGTCCGTTTGCTTGGCCAAAAAGTGGTGATTTTTTCAGATTTTTTTTGCGCCTTTGTCTTGGATACATGCAAGGTTAAACACCAAATGTTGTTCTCTGCTTGCAAAATAAATTGCAATTTCAGTCACAACTGCATAAAATTTTGCTGGATTGTTTCAGAAATATATCCAGATAATGCCACATCCTTTGTCTAATGGCAAAAGATTTTCCAGGTGGTTTGAGAGCCTTGTACATATGTCAGGGGCTTGTGATTAGTTTTCACAAAACACATGTGATGGCTCACATGGTGATACAGAAAAATCCTGAAAAAAATGTTCAACAAAAGGGGGTATTGTCCTTCACTTGTCAAATTTTTTTCAGATTTTTCTTGTCAGTATTGGAGGCTAAATTCAGTGGACAAGTTCTGCATTTTTATCTGACATTCCAGGAAGACCTTGATGATCACCAAACTGAGTGCCTGGATCTTTGTAGGCCAGCCAAAATTTCCCAACAGGAAAAAAAATAGCACAATTTGCCTTACCTGACTCTTTCAGATTTTTTTGGATCACAATGAAGCACACCATTTTAATTCCTAGTTTTAATCACTTTTCACCATGGAGTAATGCATTATGTTTGCAGTGTTAGGGGGTGAGGCAGTGTCAGGCTCGAGTGCAGGCAGGTAGGTGTAACACTATCTCTCTACAGCATTACAAATAACCTTACATTACAAGCATATAGTTATTCTTATTTCCAAACTCAACTTTCATATTTATTCCACTCAGCAATATGTACACTCCTGGCTCCTTAGGGGATCTAAACTAATGTTTTGATTAGATTTATTCCCGCAATGAGAATTTAAGAGGTGCTTTACAGTAGGATGAGGGAGTGAGATCTGTGGGAGGAAACGGAAGGCCGGACACTGAGTTGGAGAATGAGTCAATAATTGGTGATTTGAATGCAGACATGAGACCATGGTTGGGAACATAGTTTCCTGATGAAGAGGAGCTCCTATTGACATCTGGGTTGGCATCAGGCTTATACCTGAAGAACAATAGTAATGTTACTGATATGGAGAGTTGTAAAATGCTCAGGGCAACCTACTTTTGAGATTTGACCCCCACAGAGGAACCACCTGATCGATATTCACCATTGCCAAAGTGGTATGTCTTGCAGTTATCCTCCTTGTCAGAGTCAGGGACTGAGATCTCATTGACCTTGTTGAAAGAGTTACTGCTAAGTCCTTTTGGGACCAAATAACATGGCTTATGGGGGTCCTTCCCGTACTGTGGTCAAGGAAATCTTGTTGACCTACCAGCAAATGACATGAGACATGAGTATGTGCTTGTTGAAGTCATGGATCAAACTGTGAAAAATTAACTCACAACCATTCTTAAGAATCTTGTGGATGCCTGCAAGATGGGGGAATGGTTGAATGCAATACGCTAAGCCAGAGGCAGTTGCCTTGCTCTTTGGAGCCTTTGGGTATGTAAGCGGTCATCTTGACATAGTTGACAACAGAATGGTCACATACAACTGGGTGGTAGTCTCTGTGCTGGAGGGTGATGATGGAGGTGACCTTCTACTCATCTGCTGCCTTAAGCTTCAGATTTTGAATGCATTCCTCCTTGACATTGTCTACACCAGCAATTATGCCACAGGTGCTGACACCCACAGTATCTTCAAGTGAGAATCTCATTTTGAGAGCCAGCATCACTGGCGCTTGGTTGGTTGCTTCAAAATAAAGGAGATCAGAGCAGTTATACTTGGTGTTGGATGGGAAAAAACTACCATGTAAAAAGTAGATTATACCCTCATCAAGAATGAACTCAGATGAACTGAATCAAGTGACCTGGATCTCATAGAGCAGCTTTTTATGTTGATTGGCTCCATTGCAACTGATTGACACAGCAGTAGTAGGCTTGTGCTTCAGAGTCTCATTCTTGCTCTTGAGATATCTGATGGGAATCAAAATTGAGAGGGGTTCAGTTATCTGGTTATACATATAGGATATTATGGAGTGGGTGAAAATTACCTTTTCTTTGATTGCGAAATTGCCAGTCATATAGATGCCATGTCTTGTAGGTATGTCTGCATCACCTGTTTTACTATACAATCATAATGGTATACCCAAAGCATAGTGTATCAGTATTCATAGTTTGCATGCAGATGTATAATGTGATTTGGAGTGTATTACAAACACTTTGTGGGTAGATAACACAGAGGAGGTTACTGCTTCAGTAGTTGGTGTATCTGTAAGATAGTAATGATGGACAATGTGATGTGGGGATGGTCTGGGAGATTACAACATTTGTTGGTTTAAAGATTTGCTGTTTTAATATCATTCCGGCGGCTTGTGGTGTTTGAGTGACATATTCCTGATGGTTCTATCATTTTTTATGGAACTGGTCATGAATGGGGCCAAAGTATAAAAATAGAAGCCAAGGCGGTTGGACATTTATATGAAGAGCTTGAAAAGACAATGGACTCAGTCAATTGGGGGATCTGTCATGTTTTTTGGTTATCATGATTGACACAGGCAACGGTAATGCTCTTCCTGGAAAGTATTCTGGGTGGTAAGGTATGCAATAATGTATGCTTGTTGAATGGGGATGAAAAATGACTTGCATTCTTATGGTTAGCTCACTATTGGCGGCTGTGAGCATATTCATCATTTGTGACTGGCAGATCCATCATCCCAGTGCCACGGATATAGCATGATATCAGTCAATAAAATGATAGTTGTGAGATTACTGGTGATGACGTTGTCAGAGTTGGCCTGATTTTAGAAGTCTCTCTACAACACCTTTGAGGATGGGGCCAATTGGTATGTTATGGCAAGTATAGACTGTCATGAGCAGTGGAGACTTCCTTTCAAGTATATATCATCAATGGAAATGTTGAAGTCTTTCACTTGTATTCTCATTGTGTGGCTGCTTTTTCAGAGCTTCCTGTGACAGAATCAAGAAGGTTGTGTCCTGGTATCTACAAGCCTTGTGGCTACAACACCAATGACAATGGTGTTTGATATATTCCTTGTTGGCAATGATAGACTATCTATTGCAAAGGAGAGCTTGTCTCTAGTGTGTACCTTCATTCAATTGTATTCTTACTATCAAAATGCAGATGTGAATTGCTGCCATGCTACCGTTTCACATTAACATCTTATAGGTTGGCTATTCCTCATTATAACTGGTGATTCAACGGAGTTGAGAGTATGGACTTGAGTGAGAAATGTATTTTGGTATTGATTGATGATTGCAATGTGGCAGGATTAGGCAAGGACGCTGGCCTTCCCTTGACTTGAATGATTGAGTTGTGTCTACAGATAATCTTTCATTAAGCAAGGCTACTGATCAAGGCTTTGACCTAAACCTGAGAGAGATAGACCCTTGTATGACCCAGAGGCACCATAAAGGTAGATTTATCATTGCCGATAAGCCTACTGGTTTGGAGAGATTAAAGAGCATTGCAAGGGTTGGTCAGAAAAGGACATATCATGACATCTTTTTCCACAATGTTTGTCAGGTAATGAGATGACAAAGACAGTGAATTGAATTAACTAACAAATAGACAAGAGATGAACAAAATTCTACCAAAAGTACACATCAGAGGGAATTTAGAGGATCAAGGAAAGGCACTCATTTACTGCAACTCTGAGTTTCTTTGTAAGAAACATCACTCCAATACAGTTGAATGTAAGAAACATCAGAAAAAAGCAAGGATACTGAATGACTTGACATATCAGCAGTTGTCATACATACCTAATTGAAATAGACTTATATGATCAATTCCTTGAATATCATAAGAAAGACAATTGTTGGTAAGCAGATCTTTCATAAGGGATGAGAGGAGATATGGCTTTATGGCCTGTGGACATTGCCAATATCTCCAAATATTACACAAAAACCAGAAATCCTGGAACTCCTGGATGTGCTGTGTTTTATAGCCCAAAATTCTGACAATATTTTGCACTCATGGGATACAAAGTTGAATTCTGGGCACAGGATCCAATTTTTTCCCAAGATTCCAGAACCCCAGACACCACCCTTTTAGAGGTGGTTTGGCTCCTGGAATTCTTTGTGGACCAGACTCAAAGTTGAGACAGAATCCCAGAAGTCAAACTACCACCAAAAGGTGGCATTATGTATTCTTGGACTGGAAAAATATATGGTACCATGAAAAATGGTTCCACAACAAATTTGCATTCCAAAATGATTCTTCTAGTAGGTGCCCCCAGCATTGTCTGGGGTTGTGCTGGAGCACCCTATTGGTAGACTATGTGCAAGATTGATGACATATGAACAGGTTTTTTTTCAATAGCAGGTAGCAGACACCACTATCTACAAGTATGGATGGGGATTCAGGCATTGTACAACACCTGATTGTTACACAACATATAGATCTCAACACTGTGTTTTCCAAGAGTCCAAGGTCCAGATTTCTAGGGTGAAAATCACTACATGGGCCCTTTAAGG
Organism: Melampsora americana; assembly: GCA_022264835.1. Taxonomy (NCBI): domain Eukaryota; kingdom Fungi; phylum Basidiomycota; class Pucciniomycetes; order Pucciniales; family Melampsoraceae; genus Melampsora; species Melampsora americana. The sequence goes on along the minus strand of JAIFHY010000023.1, from coordinate 663,614 downwards.
GTTTTTCAGAAGCTCTAAACAGGAAATGCAGCTCCTAATCTTCAATATAATACTATCTCCAAGTGCTTCTCTTACATGTGGATCTGAAGCTCCATCAAACCATGATCTCAAAAGCATTTTCAAATACATCAGTGAAAGTGGAGTATCTGACAGATCTTGTGTTTGTTTGCAAAGGCCTTGAAATGTTCTTTTTGGGTCCAGATATGATTTTTCTTCCTGGGATAGTCTTTTGGAATGTGTGAAAAAGCTTGAATGAGTCCCTTCCTCAAAGCTCAAAAGCTTCCACTTTGAAAATTCTGTTTTAAGGAAATCCCACCCACTTCCAATTATAGTGTTCAGCTGGACCTCTGTTGAACATTTCTCATATAGTGATCTTAACATTCCTATAAAACCCACTGTTACCCTATACTCTGCTATACTGACAGCCTTGACAATTGTCTTCATATTTGACTCATGTTGATCTTTGAGATTTTCAAACACAGTATCAGGCAAGTGTATTTGCAGAAGTGGATATGGGTAAATTTTATTACTGATCTTATAATTCCTTATCAATTCTATAATCAAATCCACAAAGAAAGTGTGAACCTTTTGACACAAATCAATCCCCACTGGGGAAAGAAACTTGGCAGCCCGGGAGATTGACCTGCATTCAACAATTCTAGCTCTATTTGAAGATTTTAGAGACCATGGACAATTCCTATGGCCACTGTGAAATCTCTGTTCCTCAAACTCAAGGTTTCCTATTGAACCTCTTGAATAGAAACCACCCTTAATGGCCATCATGTCTTTGTTGTAAAGCATTTTGAGTTTATCTTGGAGTGATCTTATGTTATTCATGTGTATTTTTGATGTGTTTGGCTCCTTGTTATATCTTGCTGCAATTGATTTCAGAATCTTCAATGACATGGTTGAAAATTTTTGTAGTTTGGAAAGATATCCAAACAGAAACTGGGGTTCTATCCAGTGGTCACCCACTTCACAAGACATTTGAGGCTCCATATTCTTGACCCTCATGTACCTCCATTGATCAAAGATGGATTGAATCAACTGCCATGCACAGTCTAACATTTCTTCCAGTGATGAGCCATCCACTTCAGGGTTGGAATTTGTTGAAACAAGACCAAAAAGACTCATTGTGACCCACCAGTGTGCACATTCAATTGCTCTCTGTATAGCCTTCCGCAAACTTTCCTCTTGACCTGATATCTCCATCATATCATCTCTCAGTAATTTGAACCAAATTGGTACTTTATGAGCAAAAACAAGTGAATTAGCTGCATAAAAGTCACCTATATCCTTCAGCATGATCAGTGTGCTCTGTCCAGGCTGCTTCTTGTCCTCTTTCACTTGATTTCCTTCCCTCATAGATGTGATGAAAACATCTTTTGAAATTTGCCTTGAATTATCTGTTATTGAACTGAAATGTTGGTGCTTTTTTGTCCCTGTGAATTTAGCAATATTTTTTGTTACTGAAGTGGGTAAAACAGGCCCTGAAATGTATTCCTCTATCACTCCTTGAAATTTCTCCAAGTTTTTCTTCATTCTTAATTTCTTTCTTGGATGTGTTTTGTCTCCCAGGGATCCAATATGTGTACTATTATCAACAAGGATAGTGCTTCCATCTTTAAGCTTATTATTAACCTCTTCTTCAATTGATATCTTCTTCCTGGGATTTGATGATTGTGTCTGGTGTATAACTGAACTGCCTTTATCTAGTACATTAGAAGGTGTATGAAAGGCTCCCACATTACCAACAACATGTGCCCAGTCCATATATGTCCTTGAATCCCTTCCAGGTGTGTCAGTATTCCCATCTGATGCTGCGGGCAACCGGGTGTGACCATAGGGTTGAATATCTTGGAGAAAATCCTGGGTATATGAAATGATCCTTGGAGAGGCCCTTCCAAACAGATTGTTTTCAGTGCTACTGATGGGAATTCTTGCAAAGATATCATTTAGATAAAGATTAAGCAGGTTGTCCCAGTAGTTGAAGTTTGTTTCATGAACCATGTCATTGCTTGGTAATGAGGCTTCATTGTTATCAAGATGTTCAGAAGATCTCTTTTGGCTTCCTTCTGTACCAGAAACAGATGCTTCATGTTGAACTGTCATCATTCCAGATTGGCTTTTTTTAACATAGCATGAGTCATGAAGCAGGTTTGAGCCATCCTGATGATGTCTTTGATGAATTCTTTGGTGAGTATGAAGACATCCTTTGACTGGGTCATGGAAGTCGTAATAAGATGATATTGTGCTTCTATCCATGAGCAAAGTGGTCCCACATACTCCAAGGTGCTCTTCTGCAAGGGGGTTGATCAGTTTATTGCTAGAAGGACCATGCTGGGGTGGTAAGTCAGTGTTCCAATATGTGCCATCTTCAATCTGGTCAAGATTGTAAGGTTGAAAATGGTCTGCTTCTGTGTGTAGTTTGGGAATTTCATAAGGCAGGAAGGCTCCTTGATTGACCCCAGGCTCTAACCATATATTTTCCTCTGTAAAGCTTTCTATGATACTGTATGGTGTGAATCTTGATTGTAAAGACCAAATTTGTGAGATCAAGCAAATTAACAAAGGTAATTTTGATATTGTTGAATTTCCGTGTTGCATTGCAGTAACTGTCAATTTTGATTCTCAGCACATCAAGTGGGTCTTGTGGGATGTTTATTGATTGTGATCATGCAGAAAAGCTTTGGGAAAATAAAATGCACTTCCACCAGTGGCAAAGGAGAATCTAATTATGGAACATTTAACAACAGATGATGCAAGGGATCTAGACAAAGGATCTCCTTTTTCCTCCCCTTCGGTAGAAGCCCCCCATATTTTGATACAAAACATTATGTGCATATCTCAAACATTTCAGCAAAATTCTAAAACATGTACTATCTCTACCACCATAATATAGTCACTCATTCAAGGAGACATACTTTAATCTTGAACTTTGCCAATAAGCCTCCTTTCCGTTTCCAGTACTCACTACGTAGGCCGTTAAGTATACTTATTTTGTTGTACATGTGGTAACAGTTTAGCCCTGTTACAACATATTTGAGAGATACAAACTTAATATCCTATGGCAAATTCTCCAAATTTGAGGGGTTTGGTACATCCAATGATATGTCAAACACCAAGTTATAGGCTGAAGTTCCAAGACAATGTTGATGGGCAGGTCAACCTATAGTCTGGGTAGATGTCTACAAGGCTCCTTTGTGAAGGAAAAGAGTATTTCAACCTGATTGCTCATCAAACCTAGAAATCAACACACACCCTTTGACAAGTGTTGCGTACAACTCTACCTGCATCTTTTCCCAAAGTTGCAAGACATACCACAACCAGACCTGGATGTTTGAAAAATACTAAGCCTGAGCAGGAATTGGATTTCTGCAGAATGCACACCCACAAGTGTATTCTATCAGCAGGCTTGCAAAATCTTAATAAAAGACTTGAGTAGGGAGACAAGTACCTTTCATGCATTAAGTCAGGTGTAAAAAGCACTTGCAGCCTTTCAAATCATGTAATCAAGATATTTCAATTCAAAACAGCAATTGTTTAAGCCTAGTCATGAAAAGCTGCAAGTCTTCTCTGACACTTAAGTCCAAATAGGAAAATCCTGGATGATGGTCTCAATAACTTTATTCCTGCATCTAGATACTCAACAAAAGATCTGATTTTTATTCAGACAAAAAGTGAAAGTAAAAGAGGGCCATGCATATTATCTATAAACACTCACTCTCCCATTTATTTTTGTCATGTCATCTTTCTGTCCCATTGCTATCAGACTTTTACAAATTACTTGCATCAGTCCTGACTCTGAGTAGGTGGAGCCCTTCAGGTAATTTTTGCTGCCCCCAGATACCTTTTGTAGGAGAAGCAGTTTTTAATCCCTGTTTCATTCCCTTTAGTGGAACTTTTTATTGATTGAAACAAAATTTTTCTTTGTCCTGATATGTATTGTTGTTTTACTATTTAATTTTCCTGTTTTACTTTTCCATGGTTCAAATTGTCCAGGACACATGCAGAAAAAATGAAGTTGAAAGTACACTAGGTTCCATTGTTATGTTTTTGGAGAGCAATTTTTTACTCCTCATCTGCCAGTTCCATTTTTTTTCTATACTTTAATCAGTCCCAAATCTACTTTGTTCCCAGTTGACGCATGGGAAATGGGCCACTTTGGGTCTGTTTTTTAGTTGTGCTGCCTTTGGGAATTTCAAGTGCATTTGACAACAATGATGTCATTACCTCTCACTTTTTACTGATTCTTCTGATATGAGAAGGGTCTCCAGTTTCCATGGGGCAACATCCCAACTTCTGACCAAACCAAATTTTATTTCCTCACCAAACTCAGATACTTAAAACCTTTTTCATTGATTTGTGCTTTGGTATGTTTTGAACAAGCTTCAATGCATTTTTTTGTTCTACTCAACTCCAAGACTTGAAAATTTCAAAATTGCATTGGCCTGTCACGAATCTGATTGCATTTTTTGATTTCATTTTTTGACTCAAGGTGTACTTCATATTTTATATTAACTTTTCTCAGGATTACAAAGTTGCATTGTGTAAAGGCCAATGCAGGCAAGTCTTCACTGTGACTGTTTCAGCTGGTGCAGGCATACCCACAAGTTGTCTAGTGTACACAAATATATAAAGGATTTTGCTGAATGCCACCTCAAATCCAAACTTTGAGGTTATGCAAAAAGAAGCACCTACTTGTCTTTTCCCACAAAAAAGCGCCTACATCTTCAAATACACATGCCGGCGCTCAAACAAAGTGCCTATATTTCACAAATTGATGTAGGCGCTTTGTTTTAGAGGACAAAACACATATTTTGAGTAGAGATCTTATTAATGGAGGGCAGAGCACATATTTTGAGTAGAGATCTTATCAACAGAGGACAAAGCATGTATTTTGAGTATAGATCTTATTAACGGAGGACCAAGCACATATTTTGAGTAGAGATCTTATTAATCAAAGACAGAAAACATATTTTTAGTAGAGATTTCATTATTGGAGGCCAGAGAACGTATTTTGAATTGCAAATTCATCAAGAGGGAGGAACACAAAGTTTGAGTTGCAAATTTGTTATCAGAGGACGGAACATGTATTTTGTGGTGTGAGTCCCCTCCTCCAATATTGTTTTTGCAACTCAGGAGTGTTTACGTCCAGTCATCAAGTTTACAACTCAAAATTTGTTTTCCATCATCTAATAATGAATTCAAGGCTTGAAATAAGTTTTCTGTCCTCCAATAATGAGATCCCTACTCAAAATATGTTTTCTGTCCTCCAATAGTGATATCTCTACTCAAAATATGTTTTCTGTCCTTGGTTGAAAAGATCTCTACTTGAAATAGGTGCTCCCTCCTCCAATATTGTTTCCCCAACTTAAAATATGCTCAAACAAAGAGCCTACATGGATTTTTAAAATGTAGGCACTCTATTTGAGCGCCTACATGTTTGGAAATACATGTAGGCGCTGAAAAAAGGTGCCTACAATCATTTTCCCACCTCATACAGCCTGGAAAATTCATCTAGGCAGCTTTTTTTAGTGCCTAAGATATTTGCAAATGTAGGGGCTAAAAAAGCTTTTTGACAGCGCCTCAAAGTTTGGATTTGAGGCAGTGTTCATCAAAATCCTATATAAATGTCAAGAAGTGAGAAAAATAGATAAAAAACCCAGGCCACTAAAATGGATCCTAGCATTTAGACCTTCACTCATTTTTGCTGTATTTTTAGAATGTACATTGATGAATGGACCCAGAAAGGAGTTCCATGGTCATTAGACGACCACCTGTAACAGATGCTAAAATTTGGCTCCTGTGTTCCAACAACAAGAATTGAATTCTACAAATGATCATAACTTTTAAATGTAGTCAGGAAATCACTTGATTATTAGCTCATTGTGAATCTTAAACCTAAGTCCAGGTCTTGTTTCAAGCATTCAAGGCTGTGGTTAGTTCTGCCAAGAATCCATGTAGCTTTGTAGGAACATATTTCAAGGGAGGCTCTGGATTTCTAATGAACACCAAAACAAGTGTTTTGAGCACAAATACAAGAGGCTTTGAGGAGAATTAGAATTCAAAATGTTCTCTTGAGAGTCAGGGACCAAATATGAGCATCTGTTACAGGTGGGCATCTGATGATAATGGCAGTTTTATCTTAGTATGTACATTTATCGACTTAATTCCAAGAACAACAGGCTTAATCTTTATGTATTTTTTGCTCCCTTCCTGGTGTCCCAATATTTCTGTACATCACTATGTATGTTTTCTGACCAGAAACTGTTATAATTCTTGCAGTCTCTAAAGTTAGTGTGGAGGCTTCTCTGGGCACACAAAGTAGCTGAAAGTGCTACAAGCAGAAAACTGCAAGTGTACTGAGGACATGTCATAACAATAGGAAAATTCATACAAGGTGGGTTCAAAATTGATCTCTTTGTGAAGAGATGCACCCCAAGATCATCATAGCCAAAAGGCCTCTTGCTGGATGGAAGATAGAAAAATCTATTGTTTGCTATTGCGCTACCAATTCGTTGAACTATTATGATAAATTCAAGGCAGATAGATATCAAGTCCTCATCTGAAAGACTTCAAAATGCAGAATTTTGGTTTCAAAACATCACATGATCATCCTAAATATCTTCAAGCAAATCTAAACAGGAATAACTTTTTCTCATTTTCTCTCTAAAATTAAAGCCAAGCGCTTCCTGTATGTATGGATCTGAAGCTGTATCAAACCATGACCTCAATAGCATTCTCAAATATTTTAGCAAAATTGGAGTATTTGAAGGATCTTTTGTTTGCATGCAGAGAGTTTTAAATGATCTTCTTGGGTCCAAAAGCAATCCCTTTTTCTTTGTTTCCTGTATACTTGTTTTTAAATGTATGTCAAATATTGAGTTGGTACCTCTCTCAAAGTTCAAAAGCTTCCACTTTGAAAATTCCTTTTGAAGGTATTCCAAACCACTATCCAGGATACTTGTCATCTGAGGTTCTGTTGAACACTTCTCATAAAGTGATCTTATCATTCCCATAAACCCCACTGTTATTCTATACTCTGCAATACTCATAGCCTTGACAATTGTCTCCATATTTGACTCATGGTTCTCTCTGTCCTCCAGGACCCCAGTCTGATGCAAGTGTATCTGTTGACGTGAATATTGGCCAAGTTCATTGCTAAATTTATACTTATTTAGCAAGTCAATAATCAACTCAACAAAGAACTTGTGAATCTTTTGACACAATTCAAGACCCACTGGGGAAAGGAATTTGGCAGCCTTGGATAATGACCTGCATGCATTAATTTTATGTCTATCCGAGTATTTTCTAGTCCATGGGAACTTTCTGTGACCACTGAAAGATTTCATTTCATCAAACTCAAGGTTTCCTATTGATGCTCTTGAATATAATCCACCTTGAATGAACATCATGTCTTTGTTGTAGAGACTCTTGACTCTCTTTCGAAGTGCTCCTATATCATCAAAATTTATATTCAATGTGTTTTGTACATCTTGACATCTCATCAAAATTGATTTTAAGATCTGCAATGACATGTCTTGAAATCTGTGTAGTTTGGAAAAATATCCAAACAAGAACCGGGGTTCAAGCCAATCATTTGGCTTAGCCACCCCAGCAGGTATTTGGAGTGTCATATCCTTGACCTCCATGTACCTCCACTGATCAAAGATAGCTTTCAGGAGCTTCCATACATGTTCCAAAATTCTTTCCATTGATGATTCATCCAATCCAGGGCTGTTATGTATTGATATGAGGCCAAAAAAGCTTGGTGTGCACCACTGGTGTGCACTCTGAATTACTTTATGCACGCCCCTTCCCAAGGTTTCCTCTTGACCTGATATCTTCATCATATCATCCCTGAGAGTTTTGAACCAAATGGGTATTGCATAAGCAAACATTGGGGAATTAGACACATAGAATTCACCTATGTCCTTGAGCATTGTAACTGTGGTCTCAAAGGGTGTCATGTCATCTTTGACTCTGGGTTTTTTTGTGTTGGTTGGAATGGTAACATCTTCTAATATTGTTCTTGAAGATTCTGCTATGAACCCAGCATGTTGGTTCTTTTCAGTCTTTGTAGATATATCAAAGGTTTGTGTCATTGAGATGGGTGGTAAAACCTCTCTAATGTATTTACCCATTAGTCCTTGTGATTGCTTCACTTTTGGCTTATTGGTTTGTTTATTTCTTGAACTTGTTTTCTTTTTAGGATTTTCAATCCTTTTACTATTATCAACAATCAAATCATTGGTGTTTGTGATCCCATCATAATCTTCATGTCTAATTGACAGCCTCTTACTTCCTTCTGATAATTTTTCCTGGTGTTTTGGTGATTCTTGAACTGTATCAAAGGCTTCCATATTGTCACCCTCACCTGTCCTTTTTGGATCTGCGCTTTCACGTCTATCATATGTGCAATCATTCTTGTCTGGGGTTCTTGCCAGCTCTTCTTGCCCATGAAACTGGTGCTTTTGAAGGACATCATTTTGAGGAACATCCAGGGTGGGGGGAGCCCAGCCTAATAATTCATACTCATGAATACTCAGAGGGATTGTTGAAAGAATGTCATCTGTATAAGAATCCAAATCATGGTCCCAATGCTTTGCATTCACTGCATGCTTGATAGCAATGCTTGGAAATGTGGCTTCATGCTTGTGTGTATGGCCAAAAATTCTCTCCTGATTTCCTGCCCTCCCAAAGGATGGTGGCTCCATTTGAGATGGACTTATTCCAGATTGGCTTTCTTGCCCAAAAAATGAATGTTGATCCAAGTTTAATCCATCCTCATGATTGATTTTATAAATTCTTTGATGAATCTGTATACCTTCTTGAAGAGGGTCTCTTGAGGTATGATGAGACAATGCTGGGCTGGTATCCATGGGCACCAAGGGCTCATATAATTTTGAGGCTTGATCAATGTATCCATGGTCATTACTTTGAAAAGTATCCCCAGTTTGTGGTATCCCTGAGGTATCCATGTTTTCTTGTAGGAATGGGTTGATTGATTGAGTTCTACCTGCCCCATGTTGTTGCAGAGCATTTGTGGAATGATGAGTGCTAGCTTCAGACTGCTCAACATTGTAAGTATCATAATATTCTAGTTCTTTGTGTTGCCCAAAACCAGGCAGGTTATCTTCTTGGTGGAGAAAATTATCATGCCATATATTTCCCTCTGAAATATATTCTATGTCACTTGATAGAGATGTTCTTTCTGGAAAGGCCAAGCTGGTAGGTATCAAACTTATGAACACAATTATTCTCCATAATTGACTGATTATTGAGACTGTTGACCCTTCACAAGGCATTCTTGGAACAAGTAATTATCTTGATGCTCAAGATATAGCAAAGGAGATCCTAGCCACCTGCCTTGGTTTCAACCACTGGATATTAAAAAAACCCTTCCATAGAGCTAATCAGAGTGTGTGTTATTAAACATGTAGCATGAAAGTATGTAACACCTCTTCATGAAGGATTCATATGTCAATTTAATTCAGATGGATTATCTCACATTGTGCAAAGACATGTAGAATGATTACACATTAGCTGTGAATCATATTCTGTACAGCTTGCAGGCAATTCATGAATGTCTCAAGGATTGATTACAGCTATGTTCTTTTAGTGAGATGGGTATCAAAGCTCTACACTCCCTCAATTGAAGGAAGCTTACCTTTTAATGATATATAATTGATCACCTAAAGAAGATTTGCAAGATCTGAGGAGTTTTGTGGGCTACTAGGATCTTTTGGGCTAGTAAATCACTAAATAATAAAGTTTTAATAACAACTAATTTTATTATGCATGTTTGATATCAATTCAAAGTTTTAAATACGGTTATGAAAGAAAAAGTGTGATCAAATCAGAACTGACTTCAGTAAGATGACCTCCGAACAGAGGATTTTGAAAACAGATTCAGAGATCAAGGCAAGACTTACAAGTCTTCTAGCCGGATAAGAAAAGAAAACTGGTTCTCAGCGTTGTTCCCAAGCCAATAACACTTTACACTGAAGCTATTGGTCGAGGGAAATTTCACCAAATGATATTTAAAGTTCTATTAAACTCTGAAGACAGAGGTACTTCTGTGAGCTTAAAGTTTCTCAGTTATGGAACCCTTTGATAACTGAACAGTACTTGCATGATCACCTCCCTCAAGAAAAATTCTTCACAAGACTAAATCAACAAATAATTGAATCAACAGTAGGCAGAGAAAGAAGTAGTATCTTGAGGCTTCAAAGCTAATACAGTCGCCTCCGCTAAAACCAATAGCCGTCAAAAGCGATAATCTTTGAAAACCGATACATTTTGGCCAAAGATTTTTCCTATTTCCAGTGAGATTTCCCTTGACAAAACCGATACTTGGCAAAAACCAATAGTTTTTGACCCAAATTTTTGGGTATTGGTTTTAACAGAGTCGACTGTAATTCTGCTATTTGATTTTGATGAAGACTGATAAACTTGATGATTGTGTAATGTGATGATTGATGATGATGGATTTTCAGAGTGGGTGAGAGAGTTCTTTATATCCTCAAAACTCTGAAAATCCTACATGTTCAACTTTTGGTTTTGTTGCATACCCTTTCCTTGTATGTAAGGTGAATTGAGTATTTACAGATTATATCTATTATAAGCATGTGTATCTTATGTGATACACATGTGTTATTTACTTGTGGAAAACTATTGTTTGTGAAATAGTCTTTGTCATGGTTTACATATAGGTACATATCTAATCACATGTGTAAACATATGTAATTTCATATGTAATTGGCTCTGGATACTGAGCCATCAGCTGTTATAATCCTTTGCATGGACTTATTGTTTTATTCAAAGCCCTTTGGCCCCAGCCATAGACCTCAGGGCAGACAGTTCTGGTGTGTTATCAGCACGTCAGAGGCTGAAATATTTGGAACAGCATTGAGCTATCAGGTTTGTTCTGAGAAGTGTGTACACAATGCACTAGAAACCATTTCTTTAGATCAGTTACACAAATTTAAGAAAAGCCTCCAGTAGGGTTTTCTAAAGCAATGCTTTATGTTAGAGGAACACATTGTACTAATAATGTTAGCAGGGTGCAAGGTATAGAGTACATATAAAATGGTTGAGAGAGGCCTATGTCAACAGCTGGTCTTGGACCCAACCAAGTTTCCAAAAAACCAGTACAGCCAGTTGACTTTTTGGCTGTGAGTTGTCAACAACTGTCAACTTGATACACATAATTACCACCAATGAAGCAACTGGGTGTACTGGGTTATTCAACAACAAGATCATGTATGAAATCAGCTAATGTGACCTATTAGACATTGGGTTTGAACTGCCTCTTATTAAACCTTCTTATAGAACCCCTCTGCCCCCCCTCAATACAGCCTCCAGGATTTGTGTCAACTTGACATCAGACACTGTGACATTTTTGAGGCCCAAAATGGGTGTATCACCCAGGCTTTTGAATTTACTAGCCTGTATTAGAACCCAACTTTTTTATGGGTTTTTTCATGGGCCTGGAAAGTTTTGAATGTCCCAACTCCCATCACATCCGCAAATATTCCTAAGGTCACAGGCCCCAGGCAGCTCCATTCATCACTTCACACCTTGATTTCCCTTCACATCTCTCTTCTGGCATACACCTCAACCATGACTCTATCCACTACCCCATCTTCTTTCCAAATTTGATCTTTTGTTTGATGACAGTGTCCTTCATGAGATACAATGATGATGAAAATGACAACAATAACAATTTAGACAACAATATTGGGTATGAAGAATAAATTATCATGGTTAATCACTTACTCAGTCATGATCTTATCATCCATGAACCAGTGTGCCTACATTCATTGACAAAAGCAAAGATTGGAAGAGGATGAATCAATTGTAGGAGTTCTGTTGGTATTTTGTATTGATAAAGGTTATTCTTGATTTTGATCTTGCACTTCACTTCAAGAGAATCTTAGTTTACAAGTCTCATCTCAAAGTATTGAAAGTCAACCTGGACAGGTTTTGTTTGGAAAAAAAACAATATTTTGTGTTTTTTTGAAATAGGACAATCTCTGTTGAATTCCAATTCTATGAATGAAAACAATATCTCAATTTGAAAGGCTCATCTCAATGTCTAAAAGGTCAACTTACACCGGTTACAAATGAGGTCACGCTTGTATTTGGCTAAGATCCTGCTGTGTTTGTGCCAATTGAACCTGAAGGATTTTGAACGGAGTTTGAAGTCAGAGTTAGTGGCGGTGTGGGAGTGGTTTGTGATAGGATTTGAGTTATTTGGCTGCATTGCATTGGCAATCAAGGGGAATGGTTTGTTGAGTCCATATTGTCAAACTCAACCAACAAATGGGCAGTCAGATCTAGCTGATTTCAACCCATGTGAAAAAACCCTGAAAATGTTAGGTTTTCAAGGGTTTTTGTGTTGGGTGGGTTTGTGAACTGATAATGTGTATACCAAAAGAAGTTTTTAAAGTGACAGTTCAAAATAAAACAGACAAACCATTGAATTTGATTCCTAAATCTTTTATTTACAATTGATATTTAAAATTAAAGCTTTGCAAAAATAAATGAATGAGAAAAAGAACTCAATAAAGAATCATTGACACATTAATATACATATAACCCAAAACAAAACCAAAGTACAGAAAGACCAAAGAAACAAAACAAACTACAGAAAGACAAGTAAAAAGGCACAAACTACAAAAAAAAGTGAAAAACATAAAGGAAGAAAATCACTTAAAATGAATCTACTTATAAAATCAATTGTTATTTCAATTCAAAAAGTTCACAAACCAAAATCAAAGAGTAAATTCAGGTTATTAAATGAAAGACAACCAAAAGGGAAAAAATCTTCTAAAAATCCCCATATCATCAAATCATACACTCAAACAAACAAGGACAAAATTGACAGAAAGTGATGAATGGGGAGAGATAGGATTATGAAGTTAAATTTTGACTAATTGCAATTGTCATCAAAGGTGATAAACTTTTGAAAGATCCATCATGATCCTCACTACCTGCCTCAAGATCTTTTTTGAGGATTTCCAGATCATGAACATCATTTCTCAAAATGCAATTTGGATTTCTGATAATCAAAATCTCATCACTCCATCTAATATCTTTAACAACCGGTTCAATTTCTTTAATCCCAACCAATGAATTACCCTCATATCTTGATTTCTTCATTGTATCAAGATCTTTTGGTTTCCTTCCTAATTTATATGAAAGTTTATGGTATAGATCTATACTTGTGATTGATGATGTTGAAATACAAGTTGAAGTTGACTTGTTCACATTTAAATCTGTTTCAGTATATGAACGCCACTGTTAAAACAAATTGCCATCATTTATAACATAGATGAGAAGAATCAATTGGAATTCCTTTTGAAAAGTAAACCTGAAAAACTTACACTTTGGAATAACATCGCAATAGCCGAAAATCCACCACTCACAAGATAAAGCCAAGATCCAAGTGAACGCCATTGTGCCCTGAAAAAATGAATCACCATAAAAACCTCAATAAATTTATCAATTGAAAACCAGAAAAATGAACACGAAAGAAAAGACTCTTTGTGAGAAAGTTTGACTTACACCACAATAACTTTTTCAGTATGAGTTCCAATAATGAGACAAACCAAAATTGTATAAATGACCGAAATAGTCATCACAGTACAATGACAAACAAGGAAGACTATGAGCGGTTTCAAAAAGAATTGTGGTTAAGTTGAGGAATTTAATATAATCAAGTAAAAAAGAGCAACATAGAAGAAAGACTCAAAAGATTTACTTACTATAAGCTCTTCTTAATACTTTCCCAACATCTTTACTATTCCGTTGATTAACCGGTGGATCAGAATTCAGCCTCAAAGTTTGATGTTGCGTTATCAAATTCGGATTTTCATTAACTCTCAAGACTCTTATATGTCTCATTCGATTGGAACACGATTTCATAAGTTTCACTAATGGCCAAACAGAATGAGTATAAAACTATCGTTCAAAATTTAAATTTTTTCAACGAATTTGAAACAGCCGAGAATCCCAGCACACAGAATAGGATAGAATCAGTAAATGACGATAATTATATAAGTTCAATTTGAGAAAGATATCTAATCCAAAACAGATTAAACTCACAATCCCAGTTATAGTCCAAAGGAAAGCCCAAGTAAATGAATTCCATTTAAGACAAGAGATCAAATGACCAGTAGCTTTCAAAAGTGAATCACCAGCCTTAACGATATTGATAAATTCATCGGGAGCTGGATTCGCCTTCGATTCCCAATTATTAGACGCAGTAATAAGTAAATCACGAACTAAAGTGATATGTTGAATTTCTTGTCGATATGCAATCGCTAAGATTATACTCCAGCTCAAGGTGATTATGGTGACTAAGATTGGAACTCCTGTACAGAGGATGTATAGGATCACTGGTCGAGAGATCACTCGCTTGGTCAAGACGGAGGCTGGATGAGGCGAACAAAGGCTAATGGAAATCATTTAACGTAAGCTTATGTTCTTGGACCAGAATAAGATATTTTTTGTAGGCTAAGAATAAGATGAGAAATAGACACTGACCAAGTATTTAAAGCACCCCATGATGTTACAAAATAACTATAAAAGCTAAACAACCACATGAATTGTACACTTTGACAAGAAAAGATTTATCACAAAATTAGTTAATCAAATTTAATGATGTGTAAAAGCGAGATTTTTATTTACCAAATTCCTAATGACATTTTACCAGCAAATTCGGGCGATTTCAAAGAAGCATAATCAACATAAGTATAAATTTCACAAAAACAACTAGTTAAAAGTTGACAAATTGCTACAGCTAGAGCTATTCCAAACAAAATTAAAATTGGAGTCAAAATTTAGTCTTGCAAGTCTCATTGTAAATGTAAGTAAAGAACGTAGGTTTTTATTCATACTTCAAGATATGTTTAATAAAGGAAATTGAGAAGAAAAATATGCTTACATGTATTTGGAATCCAATAAGTTTTTTTCCCTAAATTGAATCAAGAAGCACAAAAACGGATTAGAAGAATGATACCAAACGTTTTGTGTCTTTGTAAATTAAGTCACAAAACTCAAAATTTAAATATCAAAATATAGATAACAATAAAGTAAATTACAGATCATTAAAAAAAGACTAACTTTCACTAATATAAATCTTTTTGAGTAACCAGATCATTCGATTCCTCTGACCATGACCGCCCTGACCATAATCATTTTTCCTCCAACAAGGAATACTGATCACTGTACCACAAAAGATAATGGTACAAGCATGAATAATCGAAAGGATTATTAAGATCGTATACGTTCTTTTTTCTACTGAAGGAAATGCGCTTTAATTTTCAAAAAAAGACGGACATAAAAGCGATTGAAAGATTAGAAAAAATTTTGAAAAGGTTCTCGAGGCCTCTTATTTGGTGAAACATGAAAGAATTGAAAAAAAGGTGACACTTACCTCGATTCTACCAATTTTAAACCGAAAGAATAAGGATTACCACCAGGTGGTAAAAGTGCTACTATTTGACCTATAGAAGGTAAAGTGTTAAGAATAGGAGATGACATATGTTCTAGGTTGATTGGAAAGATAAAGGATTGAGTTGTTATAAAAAGGATGAGGTGTTAAAACTTCCAATGAGATCCTCTTGCCCTGATAATTATTTATTCTCTTGATTTGAGCGAGAAGCTAATCACAATTACGAAGAATCAAATAATCACCACTTCGAGATTAAAAAAATCAAGAAAAAAATCCACAGAATGAAAGAAAAGAAAGTTTAAGAATGAGTTTCTTTTTTGATCTGAATAGATGACTCATCGTTCAAATTTCAAAGAAGAAAGGAAAAAGATAAGAAGTCAGTAGAATGAAAGTGACAAGGATCATGAGTACAACAAATTCTTGATAGTCATCTTTCGTTACTCACTATTGTATATGTGTATGCAAAAGATGATGGTCAGACGACTTGGATTTGTCACCAATGTATTCCACTTGATAAGTGTACCAACAAAAATCTCCGATGGTAATCTATCGAAAATCCAAAAGAAGTAATATGAATAATGAATCAAAAAAAAACAGGAAAAGGACTGAGAAGGACCTTTGATAATCTTTTGAGAAAACCTATTTCACCGGAGAAGATTGATCAAATCATTCAAATCATTTCAATCCTGTGATACCATATCTTGATACCATGTTGTGAGTGGCGAGTGGGCAAGTTTTCTACTTGTTACATTTCTATTCGTTGTACTCTTCTGTTGGTAGACTCCATTCAAAAGGTACAGACTGTATTTTGTTTCGAAAAGATCAGAAGAATTGAAATTCAAGATACAACATATATAAGACCAGTTGGCAATAGCCAGCTGGCGTCGAAGGCAGATAATCGGCGTACATATGCATGTATATATGTATCGTTGCAAATGGTCGAAAAATGACCCTGGCGCCACCTTCTGTAGTACTGACCTGTTCTTCAGAAGGTGGCTTTACTGATTCCACGAGGTAGCACCTGGACAGTGAGGTGGCAATTGTTGAAGATATCAGGCAAGGTCAATAAGTGAGTCTCGCTCTTCGCACCCGATCTGTGATTGATCCAGGACTTCGATGATAGAATCTAAGAACGTCTTCTCTGTTCAAGATATGAAACAAGGCATCTAAGCTCACCGCTCTGCTCTCTCTTGCTCTTTTCCTGCAACCAATTGTGACTGATCCAGAAATTCAATGAAGGAAGCTCTGATCTGTTCTGATTGAATCCGGGCGGTGAGCAGTTGATATTGTACCCCCCCTGACCCAACCTACTGAAACCCATAGCTAAGCCATAACCCTAAACAATGAACAGTCTTTGGCTGGGCCTGCTGACACCTACACCATACCACAACAGCCATGAAGGATGATGAAGCTTGCCCTTACACCACAGGAGGTTTCTGGGTCTGAAGAGGTCTGGAGACCGCCCTCCACACAAGTGGTCTGCAGGCAGACCATAGGGGGTCCAGAAATGGTCTGACCTGGTCTCAGAAAGTTCTTGACAATTCCTCCAAGATCTAGGAGAAGGACTGGGTTTTGAGCTGTTGCATTGTAGGAGTGTTGCTAAATCCACATTCATGTGCTGATTGGTTGAGTCCACCATTGTGTTGTTACACATGTTTGACAGACTCTTTGGCACACTCAAATGTGGTGCTAACGGTTGGTATGTATTGATTTTTATGGAGGATAGAGGATAGATTGCCCGGTCTCAGAAAGATTGAATTCTGAGGATCATTCTGAGACCTGGTAAGACCATTTCCGGGCACACAGCTATGGTCTGCCTGCAGACCGCTTGTGCGGAGGGCAGTCTCCAGACAGGACCCAGGAAAGCTCCTGCGGAGGTTGGTGTTGAAAAATGTCGGAATTTGGCCTAAATTTTGACTGATGTTGGTGTTGAAAACAGTTGGAATTGGCCTTTTTTGCCAATATGTAGGTGTTGAAAACTGTTGGAATTAGAGACTTGAGGCCAACTTCAAAGTTGAGTTATAGTATTGTACACTGGCAACCACCTGTACACTGGCCATGTATTTCTGACAATACAAACCGCAAGCATCTGGACACCCACCCAAAACAAAACAACCATTGCTGTCCTCTTTTGACATTCATCAATAGGGGTTGGGCAAAACGCTGCAAGGATTCAATTCAATTGTAGTTGAATTTCTCCTCGCAGCAGTTCAGCCACTGTTCAATCAATATCAAAAATCCCTATTTTTTAGCGTCTTAAAAGGGACTAAAAAAAATAGGGTGGCGCACAACGCTGCCTAGCAATCCCATGCGCGCTCAATTCAAATCTCGCGCCCACTCCCCAGCCAAAAGCGCCCTCAAGACCACTTTAGGCTAGTCTGCGGTGCCTTTCACAGACTCTGTGGTGGCCCCAGTGGAGCCCGCGCGGATGCCCACAGGGGCGCCGGATAAGGATCTTGTTCCTTTGGATTTTGGTCCTCATCCGGCCTAATTCGTTTGGTCCAGGTGGGTGGCCCCTCCCTTTCGATCCTGGATGGCTTCGGCTCCTGCTTCTGGCAGGCTTAGGACGGTGGACCTCCTCATAGGTGAGTAGTTTTATTTGATCCGTCTTCCTTTACACTGCCAAACTGATTTTTTTACCCTTATATAAGACATCCCAGGATCGGACCAAAGGATGGGAACAAAGTCCTCCGTCACCCTCGCCGTTTGGTTTCCATTTGTCATCGTTTTAAAATCACAACCGACTTCCTCATCAACCGTGGATCTCAAGATGAATCAGCAACAATTGAGATGCAACGAATATATTGCGGAGATGGGAGGAAGCTTTAGTCCAATAGATGGTCGAGTAAGTTTTTCCCAATCGTTTACCCATGAACGTGATGATGAAGCCGATGTGTTCATAGCCATGGGAAGGATCACTCTTGATGTCGTCTTTGCTTTCGGGTGCCCGGCATCCCATCGACAATTGTAAGTCTGCACTTTCCTCCTTTCACAGATCCCGAAGAATCCAATCTGACCCCCCCTTGTCTTCCTGGCCCAGTGGTCCAAGTCGCCCCAGGCGAGTTCTATACCGTGGCCGAGGTGGAGGAAAATGGTTGGGGCATTCCCGCGCGAGTTCCCGCGAGGGTCCCTGCCCTCTCTGATCAGACACTCACCCCCCAAAACCATACAAACGAGGCCTTTCTGTTACGATATTATCGTGTTAGGTAGTCAAAGATTAATTACCCGGTTAGGCAGTTGGGGTAAGAGAGAGGTATTGGAAGTGGTTAAGCGAGGTGGTTGGTAAAAGTAGGCTAAATTGGAAGACATGAATGAAGGGATGGAATTATGATCAGTTGAATCCAGGGGGCTATTGTTGGAATCTTTCTGAGGGTTATATAGTCTTGATTGCACTTTTCTTTTTCCTCTTTTTTCTGGTTCTTTTCATGTCGAAATTAATCATTTCTATTTAATCATTTCTAAATACTTTTCCTTTACGCGTGCTCATCTCAATTCCTTCGAGCTCGCAGGTAGTTAAACCTCTTCTGTTGTTTCCTTTAAACCTGTTTCGGTATTTTTGATTGTTCTTTCATTCTCTTCAAAACTCTTCTGTGTTTAGGTTCGTATTTTGTGTTCTCGACGTGACTAGCGGATAGCTATAGTCTAACGTCGTAACCTGTGCCCTCAGGTTAGCTTTTTCATGTCGAAATTAATCATTTCTATTTAATCATTTCTAAATACTTTTCCTTTACGCGTGCTCATCTCAATTCCTTCGAGCTCGCAGGTTCGTATTTTGTGTTCTCGACGTGACTAGCGGATAGCTATAGTCTAACGTCGTAACCTGTGCCCTCAGGTTCGTATTTTGTGTTCTCGACGTGACTAGCGGATAGCTATAGTCTAACGTCGTAACCTGTGCCCTCAGGTTTACATTCTTCATACTATAGACCTATCTAGTCGAACAGTCACCTCTTATTCTACAAGAATATAGAGAATTTCAATTTGTCGAGACATCTTTATATGGTAGCGAGAGTGCATACGATTTTCTTCGACCGTTTGCTTGTATGAATCCTGAAGACGACGACATCTCATTAGTCGACGACTCTCAAGATCATTCCACCGTTACCGGAGCCTCAAGCACCTCCAGTTCTGCCGATTCTTTTGGAACGGTTACTCAATATCTTCCTGATCAATCGTCCTCGGACGTTCAAGCTGTTACTTCTCAGCCTGTTTCACAATCTCTGTCCTCGGACATCTCACCAATTATTCTCTCTTCTTCTAAAATGTCTGAAAATACCGACTCTAGAGTTTTTGGAGACTCAATCCAAAAATACTCTCAAATTATGACGAACGCTTTAAGTAAATACAAAGTGTCAGAAGACTTAACCGATGAAAACTACACTGAATGGAGTCAGTCACTGATGGAGGTCTTCAGATCCCTTGAGTTTCACCATTATGTCAAAGTTGAAAATTACTGCAATAAAACGCTGACAGCTGAAGAACAAGAGAAGACACGTTTTAATCTCACCACTTACATTCTGAATCGGTTAGACTCGGTGAACAAGGTTAGAACCCGAAACCGGCTCACTGATCCTAAGGACCCTTCGGAAATCATTTACGATCCTTACCTTTGCTGGTCGTTCCTCAAGGATTATCACAATCGAATCTCCGAGGATAAACTGGAAGCTGTCACCAGGGCTCTGTATGCTTGTCAGATTGACAAGACGGATTCTCTTTCTTCGTTTGTTGACAAATTCGAAAATCTCATACGAGAGTTTTACCGCCTGAAGGGCGAGTTATCAGATGCTCAATCAGCCCGAATGCTTCTTGGCGCCATACCTACACTTTCAATTGAGACCAAAGAATACATTCACAATTCAGTCACACCTTTGACTCGTGAAGGAGTTGGTTCCTACCTTCGGAAATACGAGGAACGCCATGGTTGGACGTGCGCTGCGATCAGAGAAGTCAACTCAGTCACGGTTCGATCAAACAAGAAGACATCTGGGGAATGTACTCCTGAAGAGTGTGTTGGACCTCACCTTGCCAAAAATTGTTGGTCAAAACCTGAAAATGCCGATAAACGACTTGCTTACCTGGCTAAAATTCGAGGAAAAACTGGGGGTGCTTCTTCTAGTTCTTCACCATCTTCATCACAGCCCTCGTCCATTAGAGGCGTGAAGAAAGTCTTTGATTCGAACGTCAATAATGCGTCAGCAAGTTTAGCTTTTCTATCTTTAAACGTTGAATTCTGTGACGACTCTTCAATCAATGATGAAGAAGATCACCCACTAGCGTCACCTTCTGAATTTGATGATGATCCAGTCATTGATGCGTCGGTCTCGGCTGCACTTGCTTCTTCTCACGACTGGGCTCTTCACGACACCGGAGCCACGCATCACATGTTTAAAGACTTGAAGTTCTTCGATCAGGATTCTCTTGTGAAAATTGACGATGCCAACAAACGCTTGAAACTGGCAGGCGGCGATGTCTCGTTAGCTGTTCATAGCAGAGGAATCACTAAGTTACTTGCAGGAGACGAATCAATTTTTGAACTCAGAAATTGCTTGTATGTCCCCGAATTGTCTCGGAACCTCGTAGCCGGTGGACTCTTGAAGAAACTTGGAGTTAGGGAGATTTTCCACGATCCCAAAAATTTTTCCCTTGTGTTAAATGATCTCGCAATTTTTAACGGTTTTATCTCCGACAACAATTTGATGTTCATTCTACTCCAGCCTGTGAGTGGTTCTCGCTCTCTCTCACCTTTGGTGTCAGCAACTGAGGTTTCATCGACACTTCAACATCGTCGTTTAGGTCATGTCAGCAACAAATATCTCAGGTTGATGGCAAAGCTTGAGAGCATTGAAGAATTTGATTACTCTGAGGAATTTCTTAATTGTGAAATCTGTGCTCTTTCTAAAAATACAAAGCTTCCTCATAACAAAACTAGACCACGTTCTCGTACCTTTCTAGAGAATGTACATGTAGATTTAAGTGGTATAATCAGGACTACAAGTTTAAACAATGAAAATTATTTCATCTTATTTTGTGACGACTACTCAGCATTTCGACACATCTACCCTCTCACGGACAAGACGAAAGAAGAAGTCTATGAGGTCTTTATGACTTATATTGCCGTTGCCGAAAGGCAAACCGGTTGTTCATTGAAACAATTTACCCTTGATCGTGGAAGTGAATTCCTCAACAACTTACTCGGTCCCAAGCTCAAGGAGCTTGGTATAACTCTTCATCTAACCTCTGGACATGCTCCTGAGGAAAATGGTGTCTCTGAACGTGGTATGCGAATAGTTAATACCAGGGCACGTTCAATGATGCTTGAATCAGGATTACCAATTCGTTTTTGGTACTATGCATGCAGTGCAGCAGTGTTTCTGACAAATCGCTGTGTCACTGCTGCTCTTGATGGTGGAAGAACTCCCTTTGAAGTTTGGTATTTCAGAAAACCTTCAGTCAATCATATACGTGTTTTCGGTTGCCAAGCATTTGGGTTAATAAGGAAAGAACTCCGCCAGTCAAAGTTTTCACCAGTCAGTTCAGAAGGTGTCTTAATTGGACATGAAGATGACAATTTTAACTATACGTTATTTGATTTGTCGACAAAGAAGGTTTACATTACCCACCATGCAACATTTAATGAAGACAATTTTCCTTTCAAATCCCTTCCTCCTCCTTCTTCACATGTTGAATCAGACAAAAATTCTGTTAACGTACGGTTCTTTGACGATGATGATGATCTTTTAGATGAATCCGTTCGATCTGTCCCACAGCCGACTGAGTTTACACCGACAACTTCGATTGTGCCTTCACCCATCTCAGCCGTACCACCTGTCATACCGCCGGTTGATCCTCCACGCCGCTCTACTCGAGCGTCTAAAAAGGTTCATGATAGCCTTAGCAGGATGTGTTCGGGTGCGGAATTCGAAGATGATTTCATTACTCAGTCATTCTTCTTGTGTCTCCCTCCAGAATGCAATTTTGTCGACGTTCACTTAAGCCCTGATCCAAAATCGTACAAAAGAGCCATGGCGTCTGCTGATGCTGAAAAATGGAAGGCCGCCTGCGAAAAGGAATTCAATTCTCTGAAGCAGAAGGAAGTGTGGGTGTTAGTTGATCGACCTAAAGACAAGAACGTGATTAGGGGGCTATGGGTATTCCGGAAGAAACCACTGGTTGATGGGAGTGTGAAATATAAGGCCAGGTTTGTGGCGATGGGTAATACCCAGATTCCCGGTCAAGATTACGGCGAGACCTTTGCTCCAACGGGCAAACCTCAATCATTGCGCATCTTAGTGGCCATAGCCGCTATCAATGGCTGGGAAATACATCAAATGGATGCAGTCACCGCCTTCTTGAATGGTTTATTAGAAGAAGAACTGTATGTTGAGATTCCGGAGGGGTTTCGTACGTCAAGCACTTTTGGCAAAGTCTGGCGGATGAAACGGTCACTTTATGGTTTCAAACAATCGCCTAAAATCTGGCAAGACGATGTTGAATCATTTCTCATTGAGGTTGGATTTGAACAATGTGAAATAGATCATTGTATTTATATCAGATCAGTAGGAAACCTCTTCACTGCAGTTTATGTACATGTTGACGATTTAGCGATTACTGGTAATGACATCAAATCATTCAAATCTCAAATTGCTGCTAAGTGGGAAATGGAGGACCTTGGGTTAGCTCAAACAGTGGTTGGTATTCAGATTCATCGAATTAATGACTCAACTTATTCTATGTCTCAACAACAATACGCTTCAACTGTTCTCAAGAGGTTTGATATGGTTGAGGCTAAACCTGCTGTTACTCCTTTGTCGCCAAACGTCAAACTTGTGAAGTCGACTGAAGAAGAAGCTCTCGAGTTCGCGAGGACCAAGCTTCCTTATAGGAGTGTTGTTGGCTCACTGATGTATTTGGCTCAATGCACGAGACCTGATTTGGCTCATGCAGTCGGTGTTTTATCACAACATCTTGATCATCCCGGAAAAATTCATTGGGACTCAGCTATGCACGTCTTAAGATACCTCGGTCATACAATCAATATAGGTATTGTTTATTCAGGCGACAACTCAAAAATTGTTTCCGGTCAACGAAGTTTTGAGTGCCCGATTTCACATTGTGATGCCGATTGGGCTGGCGATGTAGATACGCGTCGTTCTACTACGGGGTATGTCTTTGTCTTAGCTGGTGGACCCATCACCTGGAGAAGTCGCCTTCAGCCATCTGTTGCTTTATCTTCAACTGAGGCGGAGTATCGAGCAATTACAGAAGCTGGTCAAGAGTTGTTGTGGTTACGGAATATGATGGCTAGGTTTGGTTTTATTGATCCAAATCCTACAGTGTTGCATAGTGATAATCTGGGTGCGATTCATTTGACTTCAAAGTCTATCTTTCACGCTCGAACTAAACATATAGAGATACATTATCACTGGATACGTGAAGTTGTCAAGAAAGGTGATCTTACAATTAGGCACTGTCCAACACATTTAATGGTGGCAGATCTACTAACGAAACAACTTCCTAAAGAACAGTTTTCAAATCTGCGAAAGAGTTTGGGGTTAAGATTTTTGGGATAATTTATCTTTGAGGGGGTGTGTTACGATATTATCGTGTTAGGTAGTCAAAGATTAATTACCCGGTTAGGCAGTTGGGGTAAGAGAGAGGTATTGGAAGTGGTTAAGCGAGGTGGTTGGTAAAAGTAGGCTAAATTGGAAGACATGAATGAAGGGATGGAATTATGATCAGTTGAATCCAGGGGGCTATTGTTGGAATCTTTCTGAGGGTTATATAGTCTTGATTGCACTTTTCTTTTTCCTCTTTTTTCTGGTTCTTTTCATGTCGAAATTAATCATTTCTATTTAATCATTTCTAAATACTTTTCCTTTACGCGTGCTCATCTCAATTCCTTCGAGCTCGCAGGTAGTTAAACCTCTTCTGTTGTTTCCTTTAAACCTGTTTCGGTATTTTTGATTGTTCTTTCATTCTCTTCAAAACTCTTCTGTGTTTAGGTTCGTATTTTGTGTTCTCGACGTGACTAGCGGATAGCTATAGTCTAACGTCGTAACCTGTGCCCTCAGGTTAGCTTTTTCATGTCGAAATTAATCATTTCTATTTAATCATTTCTAAATACTTTTCCTTTACGCGTGCTCATCTCAATTCCTTCGAGCTCGCAGGTTCGTATTTTGTGTTCTCGACGTGACTAGCGGATAGCTATAGTCTAACGTCGTAACCTGTGCCCTCAGGTTTACATTCTTCATACTATAGACCTATCTAGTCGAACAGTCACCTCTTATTCTACAAGAATATAGAGAATTTCAATTTGTCGAGACATCTTTATACTTTCCCACTTATATTTTCGGTCGAACAAGTTTGAAGAGACTGGATCCAAACGGGCCAGTGCCACCTGTTTCTAAAAGGGTAGCTACGTAAGTTCAACCTCTGAACAACTTTCTTTGATGGGAACGACTGATCCTTTTGGGCTTTCTTTGGATCTTTGCCCCTATTGAGTTTCTAGATCTCAATCAAGTACCGGGTCATTACCTGAGAGTCTCTCGAATTGGGGTCCCAGGTAGGTTCTCAGTATCTCTTTGGTACCCCTGGAATCTACACCGGTGCTGATTTGATACGGTCTTTCTCTTTCTTGCTTTGACCCCCTTTCAATTATCTTCCTTTCGCTTCTTGTGCAGGCTCCAAGCCAATCATGCGTGAGTGATGTACATAGGCACCTGATGTCTCAATTGTCACTGATGTTTCTTCAATTCGCATGTGATTAGGTTTTCAGACGCTTTGTCTGCTACTACGAATGACTTAGCTTCACCCCCCAAGAAACTCAACATTACGGAAGTCAAACAGTGCCCAAACTTCTGGGAAATGCCCGCGCACGCGTTGTACGAGTGGAGAAAGACGGTCAACATCCTAGACCGGTGCATCCTGGGGTATTACGAAGAGGCCTTGAAGGTGGCTGAAGAAGACGTGGAGCGAGCGCGATCGGAAGTCGCCACGCCGGAGGCTCCCATGTCCACCCCCTCAGTCCGCAATGCGGTGCGGCCACCTGGTCGCAAACGGGCGACACGTGCGATCTGTTCGGTGAAGGAAGAGACCCCGGTGGTTGGAGGTTCTGATGGTGTGGCGTTCAAGTTCAACAAAAACTCACCAAATCGGCTGGATTTGATATTCATGCGGGCCTTGGAAGCGCTGAGCCCATTTGGGTCGAATGGGCAGAAGGGTAAGGTGTTCCATGAGTGTGCTCTCTGGTTAAAGGTGAGTCTACTTGAAAGCTTACTCGTCTGCTTGAACCATGGTGAGCTGATGCAACTACTCTTACCCAGACCAATGAAGCGACCTCGCATTGGTTTGGTGAAATATTGGACAGCCCCAACAGCCGAATTCTTCAGGTTCGATACACTCAGCTGAAAACCTGGCTCGCCGCTGCGGAGGGTTGGAGCAAGATGGATAGTGGGACAGATGAAGACAATGAGGAGTTGCGCGGTTTGATCCGTTCAGTCCAGGATGAGGAAGAAGTGAGTTCTTCTTCACTCACTTCATCTATCTCTTGTATATCTGACCCACCTCCAGTTGCGTTCTTACTATTGTGGGAAAACTAGACCGGTCGCGCTCTTGCATTGGCAGGTAAGGAGGAACGCGAGGCGGTTAAAGGCCGCAGTCTCCTTGCGGAGGCTGTTCGGGAAGAACTGGCAACGAAAGCAGTGGAACACCTCAAGTCCTCTTTTGGGAATGCGGACGACAGTGTATCAATATCAAGCCCCTCCAAAAAAAATTGACGCCCCACACAGTTGAACTGACCGCTTTCACTGGGGAACTGAGCCGGTGGAACGAGGTGTCACTGGCGGCACAGGCCGAGCAAAACTCACAAATCAACCTACTGTACGAGCGGGAGCTTGGAATAGCTCAAGAAAGAATCGAACATGAGCGACTCATTGCCCGCTCCCAAGCCAATCATCGAAGCGCCGAACTCGCTCTCCAAACGCAGCGTTTGGAGTTTGATAAAGATCAACTTAACACATCCAAGAATTTTTTAGACACCCTTGAAGCAAAAATTAGCCAGATTGAAATGAACACCTCGAACCGCTCATTTGATGTACTTGAAGCACAAATGAGCTCTATGAAAGATGCGATTGCTCAGATGATGAAACATCTTGTAGGAGTCTCACCAGCGGCTCCCAATGAGTAGCTTTCCTAAATTTGTACCTTTTCATTTCCCATGTTCATGTTATATACATATATATATATCTATCTGAACGTTTGATGCTAATGAAATATGTGCAATGGTTGCAAATTGGGTGTTTGCGACCCACTCCCCAAGGTCATTCTATAAATGACCTTGACAAACCTTGAACAAAGGCATTCTTCAAGTATTCGAGTGTGTCCTTTAGGATACAGAGCCGTGCGAGCACTCTATATCCTCAAGGCCACACTTGAAATGATTTTTTTGGGAGATTTTCGAGTGCCCCAAGACTTGGAGAACACATAAGCAGTCTGAGGAGGCTTTCAAACTGAGTTCTCCTCGTGATCCGATGGAGAGCTTTTGCCCAGTTCAGTCATAAGAGGACTTTAATTTCTAATGACGGAATTCTAAGTGATCGGATCACTTAGAACTAACCATGTATATGTCATGGGATCACTTTGAATCATGATAACGACTGTGTTTGATTGGGGCAGTCAGATCAATCACCGAAAGCCTTAAGTTATCGACCAGCGTAAACTGAACATAACATATTAATGCTTTGCATGAATCCTTGATTCTTGCAAAGCATTCATCTGGCACTCATAATTTTTTTGGGAATCAAATGGCTCTTTGGGATTGGGTTAGCCCGCGCAAATGAAATGTAAAGCAAAACCAAAATCAATTGGACCAGTTTCCTATCTAATGCAGACCGGACCCGTGGTTAAACAAGCCTCATATGATTGTAAATACATAATAATCAAAAGGGACCTAGATACTCGGCTAGAGAAGGAGGTGGAATGGGTGAGTTACCTGGACCCCGGCCCACACAAATCACGCAGTTTTTGAAGAACACAGCGACGTGATATAGTTCCTTCCGCTCGTTCTTGAAGAAGAGTAGGTTATCTAAGGCGAGAATGGTTAGTCAGTTACACATGAGACCACCACAAGAAAGAGATGGGACCACGCACCTTCATATTGGGTCAGCCTGAAGATGTTGTGGACTCTTCCAAACTCATGCTCAACGCCAATTTGACACCTAGACATTGCCTTATTGAAGTACGTTTGACAAAAATCGAGTCAATCTTCATGACCACGAAACGGTGTCATGATGACATCCGATGCTGTATAGCCCTTATCACCGTACACCCTCATCTGCTGGCCATCGACACCCTTTGCATGTCGCCAAAGGATCGCTTCGATTTGTGTGTCTTTGAGCATTGCCTGGTCGTGACGCGATCCTACATATGCTTCGCTCAGATCAACTGTCATGCCACTGAGGCCAAGGAGGGAAAACGAAATCTGAGCATCAGTAACCCCAAACTGATATATTTGGTCAAAACAAGGCAGCTCACTCTGGTGTAGTGACGGCCTGAAACTTCAACGCGTGGCAGCGTTTGTGTCCGTTGTAGAACACCTGTTGCATATGTTTGGGACGGGAAATCTTCCATACAGTTCCTGTAAGAAAACGTCTTTGATCAGTGGAGATAGTAACAAACGCAAAACAAAGGCAGACGATACCATCTATATAAACAACGCAATTGGTCATCGGACACGCTTTTGCTACCACCAAAGAGCGTGCGTATTTGTCCAGACGAGCAGTGTGCAATCGGCGCGGATTCCACTTGAGTAAGTGGCACCAGTTTATTTTGACCCACCTCTGAACAAACCTGACAATGCGCCCAATAATACTCCGCTCCCTCCCAAAGATACTTGCTAAATCAAAATGGTGACATGGAACCGCAAGGCGTGCCAGCAACATGGCCAGCGCGGTGAGTCCTCTTTCAACACACCCGTTATTCAGCCTGATTGATTGAGGAAACCCAAGACGTTGATGAAGCTCGACGATCTCCATTGGCCAGAAGCAAGTGGTCAAGTAACAAACCCCCGGAGTCCAACTGGTTACGTCAATACGCCGGTGACCGTCGTATGAGATGCGTCGTCGCAACAAATCTTTGGCGATTAGGCTTGCGATGCAAGCCTGTGATGCAGCGTTAGCCACAAGCCATAAGCATACGAACCGTATGGAGTTGTTCGTGTATGACCTCAATTGATAAATGCCTTTGCGAGAGAGACGCGCGAAGGACCTAAGGGCCAACGATCGAGAGATATCAGCGACAATTACCAGGTCCCGCGCGACAATAGGACCCGGATGACTTACATATCTGCACTGGGTCCAGATTGGTAGACCAATGCGACACCGCGGAAAATCACTGGTCGGGAGAAAGCACTCTGGTCAGCATTAGGGAAACGATGAAATTGAAAGAGGTTGAGAGTACTAACCTCTTTGAGGGCGTAATCGACGCCTGGAAGGATTATTCGCTTGGTCGGCGAATCAGCCGGGGCCGCGAGGGTTTGGTCAGAAGAAAAAACAAGGGATTGATCGGGGCAGGGGGATTTGGCCATAATCTGTGAAATCCCAGGCTCACAACCCTTCGACCTACTTCTAAGACATTCGTGTGGCGGAAGGCTCTGTCGGGCAAAGTCGGTCGAATTTCTGCCCAACCCCTAATCATCAACACAATATTACAGGAAACAATTTCTTCTCGGTCTCTTCTCTCACAAATTGGCTTCCCATTCAAGAGTCACAAAACACAACCTGGTACGCATCTTCTTCTTGATTACACTCTATTGTTCTTGTCCACAAACACAAAACCTTGGTATTTCATCCTCTAGATACATGAAAAATTGTTTTCTCTTCTATGTGATCCCTTTCCTAATGAAAACATTTTGAGTCCATGGTTATTGTGCCCCTGAGAGTTGCCCAATCTCTGTCCATACATCATCTCCGTACATCAGCCCTGTACATCAGCCCCGCATATCAGCCCCGTGAATGTGCATGAACGGGGCCGGCCCGGGTTTTCACCCGGGCTGAGGTAGGCTGAGGTAGGTGTTGTAGAACGTTGGAATCTGGACTATTTTTTATATCTGACCTGAGTTGCGGCGCTTGCACGTCGGAATTTTTGACACCAACCTCGGCAGGAGCTTTCCTGGGTCTTCTCCAGACCTCTCCAGACCCAGAACCCTCCCGTGGTGTATACAAAGTCCCCCTTTTGGACTAACTTAACTAAGTCCCACAGTCAGATACTTTTTCCTTCACCACTAACATATTTACCTCAGATTCTTACATTCAAGGTATTCTTGGATTCCAAGCCTCAGACAGAATTCTTAGTGCAGAAGAATACCTTGAATAAAAACCTTGGACAAGGTCTGTCTGAGGTTTTGCCTGTGGTGATGCCTTGGTTTTCCCAATCCAAGGCATCTTTGTTGGCAGTGCTTTCAAGCTTGGGTGTCTGGAGCGGGACTTAGAACTTATCTGTTGGTCTTGGTGGGCCAGCAGGGGGTTCCAAATTTGAGTTTGGCTTGGATGTTTTTTCAAACCTCAAAACCTCCCACATGGTCTCAATCAATCCCCATGCTCATTTCAGCTGGAGCTTCTTGTGAAGATTCCCTTCAGTTCTGTCTATTCAGATTTCATGTAAGTAATTCTGAGCTTTGCCCTAGGTTAGTTCACCCAAGTCTGCACACTTGTGGTTGTGGAGAAGGTGCTTACCTTTAGCACATTATTATCAGATCACAACGGTGTTCTCAGCCATCTACAGAATCCGGTCACCTCTGCTACCTGGTACAAAAGCCGTCCACCAAGCGTACCGGATATCTGAGCCTTGAGGTATGACTGTATTTTAAGACTGTTGTTGATGAATTTGAAATTCCGAGTCATCCAAACTTCACTTCGCTTTTGATCTCAAAACCATCTCATCATCACTTACTTCATCACTTCATCACTTCATCACTTCATCGATCATGATCAAATCAAAATCAAAATCAAATCAAATTCAATTCTTTTCAATCTCAATCACCATCCTAATCACTCTAATCTCATTCTCATTAACATCAGAATTAAATCAAAATCATTCACCTGAAGCTTTAAATCTAGAAAATGGTAATATCAAAAATCGAAAAATTAAAGGTTTTACTGAACCTACCATCCCAATTCGTTCTCATTCAATTTATGCTCGTATGTTTTGATGCCTTATAATCACTTCAAGAGTTTTCTTCTTTTAAAATACTTGATTGATCTAATGCTTCTATAAATGACTCTTTAGCATATGTTGATTCAGATTTACAAAACAGATGGTTCGATTTCGGTGGTTCAACAAGTAGATTCGATCACCTCTTCTATCACTAAACCTCTCAACAAAAACAAACTGATCAATAAAAATTTTCTTATTATATTTGAACACCAGTCATAGATACTAATAAACATATCAGATTAACTCAAGATAGATCCTCACAAGCCGGTTACCTATGGTCAAGACAATCAATCTCTCAAACTAATTTTCAAATCGAAATCGAATTTAAGATCGATGGAAAATCTTCCACTGTCTTTGGTGATGGAATGGCAATTTGGTTAACTCAATCTTCTACTCATATCGGTCCTGTCTTTGGTGCTGCTGGTTAGTTTGATGAAGATCTTTCTCTTTTTTTTCTCAAATCTGATCATTTTCCGTTTCCTAATCTTCATTCTTTTTTTCTTTTCTTATAAAGATCATTGGACAGGTTTAGGTATCTTTATCGATACCTTTCCAAACTCACGTCATTCCGTTCGTATCTATCCTTTAAATTCATTCACCACCTCATCCTTCCTCCACAACTCAAACTCTCTCGTCAAACTTTCTTTTCTTACAAACAGTATTCATTTCCAAGAATCATCGGAATGTCAAATAATGGTTATATGAGTTATGATGTAGGAAAAGATGGAGATGGTCAAGAATCAGGTTCATGTTCTTTTTCAATCAGAAGAGCAGATGTGGCCACCAAATTAAGAATCACTTATGTTCAATCTAAATTCTTGGAGGTATTTCTAAAGCCTCTTCTTCAACTTTAATCCTTTTCTTCTAATCCACTTCAAACTTTCAAACCTAATCTCTCTTTCTTCTTTTTTTTCCATCATCTTTCTTCTCTTTCGGTCGTCGGGGCGCGGGGTGGAGTAGGTTTTAATTCATCATGAAAAATGGGATGAATGGAATCATTGTTTCACACTTGATGATTTTCATTTACCTGAGAAACCAATCTTAGGTTTCACAGCTCATACAGGAGAAGTGAGTGGTAAGTGATCACTTTGAAAAATTGAAACCTCACTTCATCTTTTTCTTCAATCGATTTTTAATCTTTTCTTTTCTCGGACTTCGGTTTTTTTTTCAGATGCACATGATATAGTTTCAGTTTCATCTACTGGAATCGTTTATCATTCACCAGAAGATTTATCTGCCAAGAAGAAATCATCTGCTTGGAATCACCATCAAGATGATCGATTAGGTGGTGGGATCGGATCAGGTGGAATGGGTTTAGGTGGTAAGATCTTAACGATCTTTGCTTGGATTATCAAATGGGGTACTTTACTCGGCTTACTTGGTTTAGCTGGCTTTGGGGCTAAAAAGTAAGTAGCTTTTTTGCTTTCACTCCTCCTTTTTCTGGGTCACTTTGAGAAAAAGTTAATTTAGGTGTTTGTTTTGGGAATATAGATACTTTAATAAGTATCAAAAAGAGTCTTTGAAACGATTTTAACAAAAAAAAATCAAAAAACAAAACAATTAAAAATGAAAGTGATCAATGAAAATGAAAATGAAAATCATGATGAGAATGATTGAAAAAGAGAATGGAAAGATGAGATTCAGAATGAAGAACAAAGTTTGAAATGATTTAAAAAATGTTATTTTTTTTCTATATATATATATAGCTGACTTTAAGATGATCAAACGATTTCAAGAGATATGTGTGTATGTGTGTGTGTTTGAAAAAAGGTTTTTTTTGTAAAGAAAGAAAGATTTAGGATATGGAAAGATGAGTATGAAAGAGGTTGATTTTTTTGAGATGCAAGAAGTTTTGAAAAACTGAAAGAAAAGTTAAAGATGAAGTGAATGAAATGATGAGAATGAGTTAAGAAAAGCTTCATTTTACATAACCAAGAATGATTTGCTATTAAAACCCTTTCTTAATTAAAACTTCAGACTGTTTGCTTTTAGAATTGGTTTAAGAACGTAAAAGATATTTGTCTGATTGAAATTTAGTTCAGTTCTCAAGTTACACAAGAACTCATTCATCACTCTTCTTCAACAATGAAAACCCCAAAAGTTAAATTTTGATCTAAAACTTGAACCAAGTTCATGACACTGTAAACACAATGTAATACTCCATAGTGAAAAATGATTAAAGACTAGGAATTGAATCGGTGTGCTTCATTGTGGTCCAAAAAATCTGAAAGAATCAGGTAAGGCAAATTGTGCTATTTTCTTCATGTTGGGAAATTTTGGCTGGCCTACAAAAATCCAGGTACTCATTTTGGTGATCATCAAGGTCTTACTGAAATGCCAGATCAAAATGTAGAACTCCTCCACTCAATTTAGCCTCCAATACTGACAAGAAAAATCTGGAAAAAAAAATGTAACAAGTGAAGGACAACACTCCCTTTGTTGAATGTATCTTTCAGGATTTTTCTGTCTCACCATGTGACTGAAATATTTACAAGGCTCTAAAACCACTGGAATATTTTTTTTGTCATTAGAAAAAGGTTGTGGGATGATCTGAATATATTTGTTGAAACAAATATCAACCAAATTTGATTCAGTTGTGACTAAAATTTCAATTTCAATTTATTTTTGCAAGAAGCGAACCAAATTGGGTATTTAACCTGACATGTATCCAAAGAAAAAGGTGACAAAAAATCTGAAAAAATCACCACACATCATAAAAGGCATTTTGGATCCATTCTGATTTTTTTTCCAAATTGTTTGAAATCCTGTGAGCTTTTGAAACCCAGAAAAATCTTCAAAAAATTGGTTACTTAGTTGATTTGGAGTAAAGCACATTAAGTACTAACTCCAAAAAAAAAACACATTCAAGGACAAAGATCATTCATGGTATTCAAAACTCCAGAAACGGGTCCCAGACCTGTCAAGAACTGACATCCAAAAGATTCTAGGACACCTCCAGAACGTTCTTGGATGTCACTTCTTGACCGTCCTGGGCTTATTTGAAAGTACCTTGATTCCACAATTTCAAGGACTATCTCTTCCTCTTATCACAAGATGCCACAAGTCTCAGCCCAAAGACAAGTCATCCAAGCTCTCAGGGAGTATCACGCCTGAATGGAGTGGGAGTTAGGTGGAGGTTGAGAAACAGAAAGGGCTGCTACATATGATCCCAAATTGATCTGGATTCCAGAAAAAATTGGAAGTGTCCCAGAATGTTTTGGATCTCAGTTCTTGACAGTTCTGGGACCCGTTCCTGGAGTTTTGGAATACCATCATTGTATCTCTCACCAAATGATTTTTTGTTGAGAATTTCTTGGGCCAAAACTGGGTGAGGCCTTAATTTCAGAAAGAAATTTTTGGCCCATCATTTTCCAATAAAATGTAATCATTCTTCATATCGGTAAAAATCTATTATGTTTGTAGTTTGATCCTAATCCTCTGATCCTCTAACTCTTCATTCTTCTCTTCCTTACTTGATCATTTACCCAATCTCTTCATTCTTGATTTTCTTATACTGAGGTGTAGGGCACGTTTGGTATGACTCATGTAAGTTTGTACTGTGTGAAACTCCAGGCAGGGTGGGTCCATGTGATTACTAATCCTCTTGAAAAAAACCCATCTCCCACACCAAAATTTCTCTTCAAGATATATAGATATATTGAAGACAGCAAAAAAAAAGGAGAATCATTTAAAAAATTCAATAAAAGATTCAAATAAAAATGTGAAAAAAAAAACAAATGCATGAAGAGAGAGAGAGAGAGAGAAAAGGAGAGAAAAAAAGAAGAGAAAAGAATGAAGATGAAAGGGGAAAAATTGAAAAAAAAACTAAGAAGAAGTGATGAAAAGAAGAAGAAGAATCAGAAAAAAAAGAAAAAGGTGTTGTTTTGGAGGATTTTTTTTCCTTTGCTTCAAAGTGTGTTTTGAAATTCCATGATTTTTTGAAAAAAAAATCCAAAGATCCACATCCGAACTTAAAGATCATCCATCACTTCTTTTTCTGATTAATCCAAAATTCGAAGTCCAAGACTATCAAATAATTTTTGAAGAGAACCATGATCTCTTGAATTCCTAAGAAATCAAAACATTGATTTTCAAAATCCATTCATCAGTTAATTCATTTATTGTTTGAGAATAAGGAAAAAGAAGAAAGAAAATTAAAAAAAAGAAGAGGATCAAAAAGGAAAATAGAATTTGGATCACTTACGTCATCCGATTTGCATAAACACATCTCACCAAAGGATCCATCAGATCATGAGTTTTTTGATAATGTGAGTCAGATGAGATAGAATGATCGATTTGAAGTTTAGGTTTAGGTCTTAAACTCAAATGACTACTATAGAAAAAAAGAAAACCAAACCCACCAAGAAATCAAAGGAAAAAAGCAAAAAGCAAAAGGAGAGAGGTCAGATGATTGAGTACTCTCTTTCTCTAATTTAAAAATCAAACTTCACTTACAATCTTTTCTTTTTGATTCGAATCGAAGCAGAAGAAGAGATCAGATTAGAAGGATCAAGCTTTGAATCCAATTCAAAACAAAACTCTCCACCCAATTGAGTAAACAATCCTGGATTCCGAAACGGCATCTTCTTAATATTCTTCAAAAACAAAACCCCAACACCCCCCCCGCCCAAAGAAAAAATGATCAATTTAATTGAAAACCCCAATTCGGATTCAGTCAAAAAAACCAAGTAGATTTCTTTTTTTTCTTTGTTGTGAGAGAAACCAGTTTGACTTACCAAGATAGATTGAGTGATAATCTTAGATAAATTCACATCACGTAAATATTCACCTTTTTCTTCGCTTTTACCTGATTTGAAGGTACGTTGTAATCCAACTTGTTTAAAAAGTGATTTCTTTGAACTCGAATCTACATAAATCTCAAATGGACATTTAAGCATTTCTAAACAACCCAAAGAATTTCAAAATTTCAAAATTTCAAAATTTCAAAATTTCAAAATCAAAAATCAAAATTCAAAATTCAAAAATCAAAATCAAAATCAAATCTCTTTAAATCAAAAGAAAAAAAAAAGAAAGAGAAAAGATCAAAGAAAAACAAACCACGATAAGCCTTAATCATTCGCCAATCGCCCGTCCCAATCAACACGATCCTCGTCAAACTCAACTCCAACTTTTCCGCAGCTTCAGACCCATGGAAAAAAGTCTGAGAAAGTTGATGTACATAAGTTTGACAAAGTGCACACCAAAAGAATCGAATAAAGATCACAATCGTTCGATGAGATTTCCACAACAAATCTTTAAATCGAATCGAACCTCCCGCTTCATCTTTCAAAACACATTCTTGTATCAGTTTGAGTTGGGATGAAGTTATTAGGTTTTGTTGATCGGATTCATTGGCTTGTGGAATGAAATCTTCGGCTTGGATCTCACATCCAGTCGTTCCACAACTATCTCTAGAATGACCTCGATTCAATCCTTCGTTTGCTTCGACTACTTCTTCTTTTTTAACTTCAACTTCAATCCTTTCTTCTTCTTCTGACAAATCACTCTTTGATAACCCTTTGAACCCAACCAAATCCTTCTCAAATTCAATCCTTTCTGTTTGATTACTCATCAAATCATGAGTAGACCGATTTAATCCGATCGAAATCTCTTTCAATAATTCATCAGATCTTCTGAATCTTTTATTAATCTCTTTTAACCAAACTTCAAAATTCAATTCATTCTCATCTAAACTTCTTCTACCTAATTCATGTGCCGAACTCATCGTTCTTAACCCGATCGGTCTATTGAATGACATTTTTCTTTGATTGAGAAATGGTGGTGATGAAGATCCGATCGAATGAGGAGTCGAAACTGATAAGGTCTTCATGATGGGTTTTGAGGATCTTCTTTTTTCTCTTTTGATCCTGTCATGTATGTTTTCAGATGATGATGAATTAATTGAATTTGAAGTAAGATTAACTAAGTTGGAATCAAGTTGAGGTGAAGGATTTGGAAATGAAGAAAAAGCTTTGAAATCATTTTCAATCATACTACACCTTCTAAGACTTTTCACTTTTCTTCTTCTTCTTCTTCTTTCAAACCTTTCATCTATCGATTGAGTAAAAGAAGTTTGATGAGAGGAAATGGTAGAAGAAGAAGAAGGATGATGAGAGATCCATTCGATTTGATCACTTGAATTTGAAACTGTTCTAGAAAGAATAGATCTAAGACTAGATTGGTTTTCCAAAGATGATTCTTCTTCTTCTTCTTCTGAATTCGAATTTGAATTTGAATTTGAACTTGAACTTGAACTTCTTCTACTATTACTTACTTCATCTTCATCTTCGTCTTCTTCATGATGATGATCTGATGAAGGTGATGATGATGATGATCGAATTGAAGAATGATCATCAAGAAAGGATGATAAACGAAAATCAGGAGAATGATGATGATGATGAGGAAGAGTTAAATCAAGGATTGAGGTGGAGATGTTTAAACTTGAATTTGGAATCTCAGTGTTTAATAAATCATTTGGATGATAAGTAGTAGTAGTAGTTTTCTTATTTTCAAGATCTGATGAACTTGGTCTGAGGATAGAAGAGGATGAATGAAGTTCATTTGAAGTAGTAGTCGTAGTCGGGATGATACTTTTTGATTGATCTTTGGCTTTTAAGTTTGATTGACTTTCTGATGAAACTTGAAAATCGATTCTTGAGTTTGGAATCAAAGAAGCAGCAGAAGGATGATGATGAGTTTTAGATGATTGACTATTAGTAAGTTTGAATGACATTCTAGGTTGATTTACTCTTTAAGGGAGTGGTGATGTCTGATGAGGAGATATCAATCAATCAATCAATCAATCAATCAATGATCAGATGGTTGAAGAATAGATAAATGAATGCTTGTGAGATATGATCTGATGGGCAGTTCAATGTTCAGTTGAAGTGATGGAAGTGAACTTGATGAAGAGTAAGAAAACTGAACAAAATAACGAACAGAAAGTAAGAAAGAAAGATGATTTAAAAAGTGTTCTTCAAGACTGATGAGAGAGAAAGAAGAAAAGGATGAACTAAACCAGGAATGATGAAAGAGTCTTGATTATAAACTCAGACTAGCTGATGATGATGATGAGTGGGCGAGAAGAGAAAAGTATCAGAACCCACACTCCTTCAATCCCTGGTTCAACTCGCCCTCCTCTGATCAGTCAGGAGTCTGTTGTTATCATAGACCATGATCATCAGCTCGACTCAGTTCTCTCCATCAGATCATCAATGATGAAGTCAGAATGAAACCAAACACCATCGATCGAGAACTCTACCATTCCATCAATCGATCCTTCCTAACTTCTTACCTATTCAAATCAAACCCTTCACTTCAACTCTCTTCATCTTCTTCTTGAACTCTTGCATACCCAATGATCATTGATCATTGATCTTGAGGTGTAGACTTCAAGGTCTATCTATCAAATCAGTCGACCTGTCAGGTTTGAGGTTTTTGATCAAATCTTTCAGGTTGAACTGGTTAGGCCTATGTATAAACCTAAAACCAGGAACGAGTGGATCAGATTGAAAAAAAAAACCATCGTGCTGAAAAAGACTTCGAAAAAAAAAGTGTGTTATATAGGAATGTACAAACTCTCTTTGATTTCACTCAACAAATTAAAATCCTTTTCATCTCATTATATTTTTAATCGGAAAGAAATTGATCATCCTTGTCCTATGTCAAAGAAAAAAAAAGATGTTTCAATATATATATTTTTTTTGAAACTTGATTCGATCATTTTATTTCCAAAAGAGAGTATATTCCTTCTAGACATGGTCAGTCTTCTCAGCAATCTAGAGATGATGAAAATTCGAACCCATCAGAAAGTTTTGGAGTTCAACAGCTTTGAGTCACATTTTACCGAACACTTTCTACCCTATCATACGCCTCCAGGTTGACTTGGTCTACCTCCAGGTAGAGTTGGTCTACCTGTGGATCCGTAAGTAAACGTCTCGCAAGTCTACGCCTGCAAGTTCAAAGTCAACCGAAAGAACAATTGAATTAAAGATGATTTAATCAAGTTTTAAAAAACTCAAAATTATAAATAATGAAACCCATTTTAATTTTAAGAATTGATGATGAAATCCAAAGTCTCTTGAAGTTACAATTGAATTATCTTTGTTAGAAATCGATTGAGTATGTTTAAAACTTGATGAGTTTTTTTTCTTTAATTTGAAATCGGATTCCAAATGGATGATGAATTGAAGTTTGATAGACGAATCATGGGGTTTCAATACTTGTTTAAAACCATGATACGATTCAGTCTGGTATGCTTATATAATCTTCCAAACTTTTACTTCTTCAAATCAAACCAAACCAAACCCTTCAAACTTACTCAAAACTCATACTCAACATCAACATCAACATCAAAAGAAGATGAAAACCAAAAGAACTAAAGCTAATAGAAGAACCATGAAGATTTATAATACAGTCTTTAATTTCAGAGAACCTTATCAAGTGATCAGTAAATCAATCATCATCATCAGATCTTCACATCTTTCTTTAAATCTTACTTTATCTGATTTTTTTTTTCGTCTTGATGGGTTTTTCTAGTTGATGCAGATTTTATGATCACTGTCATTAATCAAAAGATTGATTTGATTTCAAGATTAGAATCTGTTTTAGGAGGAAAAGTAAAACCAAGTAAGTGGTGAAAAGACCGAAAAAGAAAAGTCCCATTTTGAATCAACTTCAATCTCTTTCTAAACCAATCTCTCTCTCTCTCAACCCAAAAAAAGTAATTAGATTTGAACAATGATTCTCTTTTTTCTTTTCTTTGTCCTCCAATCAAAAATAGTGATCACTCAATGTACGATTTCACATTTAATAAACTTAGCCAAAGAAGGCAATCAAATCGCACAAGAAGCTGTAAATCGATCAAGAGAATTATGTGAAAGAAGGAAATGTAATCATTGGAAGATGAAAGAAAGTTCGATGGAATGTATTAAAGGGATCTTGGGTGAAAATGAAAACAAATTAAGATATTTCATTTCCACTCAGTCTTTAACTTTTCGTCAATTCTTGAGGAATCAGATCATTGCGGTTCCTTTACTTTATATTAATCGAACTGGTTTAATCTTATTAGAAGATGAAGGAACGGCTACTGAACTTAAACGATTAGAGGTAAGTATCTTTTTGTTTCTTTGATGTTTTTTTTTCTCGATTTCTTCATTTTGTTTTTTGTTTTTTTTTTGTTTTTTTTTTTGCGAACCATCAATTTTAATTAACTTCTCTGTTTTATTTTGGCTTTTCGATTGGGTTTTGAAACGAATGTTTTTTTTTCTTAGATTGAAAATCAAAAATTACATATTCCAAAAGAAGAATTAAACTTACTTGAATCAAGTAAAGATCCAACAAATTCAAACCATATCATCACAAATAATCAAACCGATTTAATCACTTCATCATCAAATTCAATTCGACCCATTAAATCAAAAGAAAGATTAGAAAAGAAATTACAAAGATCTAAATCAAGAAAAAAAGAACCCAATCCATTAAGTGTATTAAAGAAAAAGAAAAAACCTAAAAGTAAGATCACCGAAAAAGTTTGTAAACCGAAAGAAATGATGATGATTAAAAATCAAATTGAAGAATCATCTAATGAAATGAAGATAAACAAAAAGAAAAGGAAAAGAATTCATTCAAAGAAATCGATGATAAGGACTGATTGATCGGATTAGATCAGTGGTTTCAAATCATATTCCATTTCCAAAACACCTTTTCATTCTTTTTTAACTCTTCACCTTTCTTCTTTCTCTCTCAGTTTCGTCATTCCGTGGGTTTTTTCTTTTGTACTTTTCTCTTCACTTTTTCAAAAACTATCTTATCACTTCAATGTTTTTTTTTCACATTCAAAAAACCTTTCTCAGATCTTCTTTTTGGTCTTCTTGAGTACGATCATAAGCAAAAAGAAAATCCATTCATATTTTTTGATTTTATAAACTCTGATCTTCATTCTCTTCATGTTCAAAGATCTTCAAAACTCCCAAACTTTCAAAGTTTCTGTATATACCCCTCCAATTCTAACTTTTCACCAAATCTCAAGAAAAAAAAATCATCATTTCGAGAAAAAAGAAGAAGAAGAAATTCATTCTTTAATTTATGTTCCTTTTTTTTCTTTGATCTTGATCATTTTGGAATTTTTTTCCCCTTTTTTTGGGGGGGGGGGTTGGGGTTTAGAAAAATTATGTATTTACAAAAAAAAATTAAACTCAAGGATTGATTAAAGATTGATTTAGGGCCTGTTTTGTAACCATGGATTATCATAGACTACTGTAAAATTGGAATCCATCAATGAGCTGAAATGACAGCTTTGAGTGAAACTTGTTATCAAACTGTGGTACAAAATTAATGTACCCTTTTCAGCT
This sequence comes from Melampsora americana, assembly GCA_022264835.1. NCBI lineage: Eukaryota > Fungi > Basidiomycota > Pucciniomycetes > Pucciniales > Melampsoraceae > Melampsora > Melampsora americana. Next base: position 622,589 of record JAIFHY010000023.1, on the reverse strand, counting down.
GTATTAGGGTTTGGTAAATTCAAACCCAAGTCATCCAAACCCTTGTCCATACAGCTGTACACTGCCATGTCAAATTACCTTTCTCCAACATTCTCTATCTCCAGTTTGAATTTGATGCTGAGCATTTGAAGTGAAGAGGTTTTTGAAGAAAACAAACTTGAAGATGATCTCTGAGCCAAATTAGAAACTAATATTCTTGCGGCTCTCAAAGTCCTTGCCAAAAAATTAAGTCCCCAACATACCCTGCCGTACATCTTGGCTTTGAGGTGATGGAGTAGGCCAAGGAGGTTTTTGAAGGAAGTCCAGTCAGAGTTCAAGAAGTCTGTTGCATGGACAAGACCACATTCATATCCTTGATGGAGATACTGAATGAAGATCTTGTCCCTTTGAAAGATATCAAAACTCAAGTACAAGTCATGATGTTTCTTTACATCATTGGAAACCAGGCCTCAAATTGAATGGTGTGAGAATGCTTTGAGCATTCAAAAGAAACCACCAGACGCTACTTTCACAAAGTAGCGGTGGCACTAGAGCAGGTTTCAGACCAGTACATCAAACAACCTGGTCCTCAAACACCATGCCCACCTAAAATTGCCTCAGATTTGAAGCAATATCCTTACTTTAAGGATTGCATCGGTGCCATTGATGGCACCCACATTGAGGCAATTGTCAAAACTGCCCCAATCAAGAATTATGGTGTAATCAAAAGGGCTTTGTCAGCCAGGATGTATGGGCAGGTTGTTCATTCAACCTGACATTCTTGTTTGTTCTTGCAGGTTTCAAAGGATCTGCCTGCAATGTCAGAGTACTTGAGGTAGCTTGGCAGCAAGGAAGATTTGTAGTTCCCTCTGGTAAGTTCAAATCTTTCTCTTTTTTTTGTACCAATGCTTATAGATCATCAACTGTAGGTAAATACTACCTTGTTGATGCAGGTCATGCCAATGAACCTGGTTTCTTGGCTTCATATCATGGTGTCTGATATCATTTGAGGGAATGGGACCAAGGTAATGCTGGACCCAGAGATCATAAGGAACTATTCAATTTAAGACACTCAAGTCTCAGAAACGCGAACCAATGCATATTTGGCATGATCAAGAAACGATTTGAGATGCTAACAAGCATGCACTCGTTCTCAATCGAGTTTCAGGCAAGGTTAGTCATCGCAATGTGTACTTTACACAATATTATTGTTGGGAAAGGTGGTGCAGATCTCTTCATGGATTATCATGATGGAGATCATGCCAATCAAGGCTGGCAAAATGAGCCAGCTGTTGCCTACCGCATGGCATTGGCTCATCTTTGAACACAAGCTGGCAATGCTTGAGAATGTATGGCATGTGGGAGGCCTAATCACTCATCCTTGCTATCGAGGCTGAAGACTTACTCTCACAAAGCATTAGAGCTCATCTCAGTTCTTACTTCATTCTTAAACTCACAAAAAAACTAAGACAGATTTTATTTCATTTGGACAGAGTATTTGTATAGATTGGACTTCTGTAGATAACAAATTTAATACTAATTTAAAACAAAAGCATCTGATTCTCAATGTAGAACAAACCTATAAGGATTGTAATTTATAAAAGAACAAGAATGATGTATAAAAAACCTATAATATTTTAAAATGATCAAGTAATTTAAAATTCGATTTGCATTTGATGTTGAGAGATCAAATGATCATTTGTCTTTGTTCTCATCTTTCTCTTCATCTTTGGCTTCATCTTTGTTTTTGTTCTCATCCTTGTTTTTGTTTCCTTTTTCCATCTTCAAAATCTTTGAGAATGGAATACCCAAGGCTCAAGGCAAGCCAGCTCCATCTCAATGTTTGATCCAAACTGATACATGTTCAACATTTGTCCTCCTGCTCAAATTGAAGGATGGCTTCAGATTCAGCCTTGGGGTCATCACCAAAATGATTCCTCCAGATTTTGTTGAAGATTGCCATAGCCTTGGGTTGAGAAGGGATAGTTGTGTGTTTAAGGGCTAAGGACTCTTGTTCAAATCGAGCTGTGGTGATTAAGATCTGTTCCTTTGCAGCATTGTGATCAGCAACCATCTTTGCTCGTAATGTCTCGCAATCAAGGGCTTGTTGAGCTTGATCCTTGAGAAGTCAAGATGAGTTGTCCAGGGAAGAGGCCAGCTTGGCCTTAGTGTTTGGTCTGATACGGGAAGGAGTCTTCTTAGTGAAAGCACAAGGTGTAAGGTGTTACATGTAGTGCTATGGGTATACAGAGGGATATTGGATAGTTCAGCCTAGTCATCTAGCTCCACGCCGGGTTCTCCTTTTCCTCACGAACCCCGACTGGAGCTAGGTAAGATCACATTTTAGTTCTTTTGTGTTTTCCTTTTCTCTTATGATTGTGTTGTTCTGATTTCTGGGTTTCCTTGTCCTGACGAACCCCGACTGGAGCTAGCTAGTGAACTGGTAATCAAACCCAAGTTCTAGAAGCTTTCAGTGGTTGTGAACCACCGTGAGATCGTGCCATTGTCCCAGTGAAGGTTCTTTAGTTAGAACCTTACACTTTTTTTTTCTATTACTCAAAATTTCGCTTCTTGAAAATCCTTTTTGACATCTTGACAATCTTGACAATCACCGACCAACTCCATGCCATTTAACCTGCCTGCCAACTTTTCAATCGACCCTGAGAACCTTCTTCGCCGAACACAAAACCCCCAAATTGAATCTCCCCCAGCACCACCGCCACCTAATTACCACTGGAAACCTGAAAGTACCGATACCTGCACTCCTGAAAAAACCATTCGCACCATTTATCCGACTTCGTCACATTCCCTAGTTGATTCAGAACCGACCAACACGCCAGACGTCCAGATAGTGCGTAACTTCTTCGACACAGCTCTTGCCGCGACTCCTCAGGCTCCGGGTAGCTTCATATCCACGCCAATGCCGAAATCACAGGGTGGATCCTCGGACGCTACCACCGTCAAGGGTAAAGACCCCGAAGGACGGCCATCCAAGGATGAAATCATCGAGGCTCTCCACGAACGTATGAAGCAACTGGAGGCGGAGAATCAGTCCTTCCAAGCTCAAGCGGATGCGACGGCCGCAGATCGACGGCGTATTGACGCCCTTGAGGCGACGATTTCCCAACTTGTCACGAACCAATCTCCTGGAACCGGTAACAGTGGCGGTTCGCAAAATCCTTTTCTTCTCATCCAATGCCGACAAAACACCCAGTCAACTCCAACTCCGATGGGCCCTCGGGCTGGTCAATTCGCGACTAGTGATGAGACCGAAGGAGTTGAAGGAGTCCCGGTAGTACCTGTGAAACCACGCCCTGCACCACTCCAACCGATGAACCGACACACCAACGTCGAAGCTCCCAGAAACGACACCGAAGAACTGCGCAACAATCTGAGACGGGTTTCTATTCAGACTGTAAATCAAGAATCCCGACCGACCTTGAACTTGACTCAAGGGGATCAACCAGAACCTGAAGTCAATAGAGTAGTTGATACCTATCAGACCGTCAAGAAGTTCTCAGCTAGTGAAATCAAGATATCTGAGGTTCCTAAATTCACCGGACCGAGCGAAAACCCTGCTGCTCTATTCAACTGGCGTAGATTAATCGAACAATATTTCACTTTGAAGAACATATCGAGTGACGACGATCGCCGAGTCATTTTAGGATCAGTGTTGGTGGAAGCTCGAGCTGGATCTTGGTTTGTGAACTCAGCGTCCGATCTCAAGGAGTTGACTTGGAATGAAATGATGAACGAATTAGCTGTCGAAACGTTACCAACGGGTTGGCTGGAAGATACTGAGAAATCGATTAGACAGTTGAAGATGGGTATGAACGAAGACTTCAAGGCATATGTCGGAAGAGCTCGTGATTTATATAATATGGTTCAGGTTCAAACGTCACTCTCACCTCGAAATTTAGCGGAATACATAGTATGGGGAGCTCCGGATGTATTTCAACGTTGGATCAAGGATCGTGGACTACTTCAGGTCACGAATTTCAAGATGTTACCATTCATTTCGGCAGCAAGCAATGTGTGGGATGTGATCCAGGCGAGTAATCTAATCACAAGGCAAAGATTCAGGCAAACGACCAATGAAGATATTCAACAATCATCCCATCGCCCTACATTTGTATCCAACAACGCTGCACCCGATGTTCGTACGGCTGAGCAACGCGCTGACAGTGCGTGGCGTTATCATCAATACATGCGTCATAAGGGCCTATGCGGTTACTGTCGTACTCAATGTGGGAACGCACAATGTCGAGGTCCTGCTAGAGGACCTTTCGTCACTGTACCGGAGTCATTCAACCCGGGACCTCGACCAGTACGGCGTCAAGATGTGGGAATCAACCCCTGGGTGCGACCTACCGGCAATTCACACGCAAAACCGGTCGGACCACCTGGTGCACCGACATCTAAACCAGCTGGACGAGCGGTACAACCATCTACATTAGTTGCTAGTGTCAATCAAAGAGACGACGAACATGATCATCCTTCGCTCTTCGCTCAAGAAATCGCCCGTTATGAAGAGGCTGACCGGGTTTTGGTAGCACATATGGCCGAAGACAAAACGGACGAAAGGTGCGCCGAGCTCTCTCCTCATCGAACCAAGTCCATCATTTTGAAGTTGAAAATTAACGGTGTAATCATTCGTGCCTTAATTGATTCAGCCACGGAAACCAACTTGATGTCGGATCACCTAGCCAAGAAAGCTCGAATTCCAAGACAACCACTCGTGGCACCAATTGAGGCGCGCTTGGCAATTGAGGACAATGACAGTAAATCATTTTTCTTCAAAGAGTTCTGTTTTGCAAACGTCTCAGCTTACGAACCGGCAGTGCGTTTTGGTTCCACATTTTTCAAATTGGCACCTCTAGGGGATAAGTTTGACGTGATACTAGGTACCCCATTCCTTGAAAAATTCCACTTAGATGTTTCCTTACACGATCGAACTGTGACTCATGTACCAACCAAGACAATTTTGAGAGAAGAAAATGCAATGAATCGACTTAGAGAAGAAGTGAATGAAGCCATGATTGCGTGCGTTGTTGAGAACTTGAAGAAAATGGATGAATCCCGGGATCTTTCCGGTAGAGAAGAACAAGTGCTGAAGGAGTTCATGGATCTTTTTCCGGATGAATTGCCTAAGGTGGAGGACGAGGTGGAGGATGATTTCATTGCGCCTGAAGGGCAAAATGAATCGTCCAAGATCCGTCATAAGATCGTACTGACCGATCCAAACGTCGTCATCAATGCAAAGCAATACGCTTACCCAGCCAAGTACCTGAATGCGTGGGGAAAGCTTGTGGAACAACACCTAGCTGCGGGACGCATACGACGTTCAACAAGTCAATATGCGTCTCCATCGATGATTATCCCAAAAAAGGATCCTACGGCGTTGCCACGCTGGGTCTGCGACTACAGAACCCTGAATAAATTTACCGTCAAGGACCGATCGCCATTGCCCAATGTGGATGAAGCGGTACGTTTAGTAGGAAAAGGCAAGGTTTTCTCGATCATAGATCAAACAAATTCATTTTTTCAGACAAAGATGAGAGAGGAAGATATTCAATTGACAGCGGTTAAAACGCCGTTTGGGTTGTTTGAATGGCTAGTTATGCCTATGGGGCTAACAAATGGGCCGGCGACACACCAAAGCCAAGTCGAAGAAGCTTTGGGTGATCTCATCGGTAGAATCTGTGTGGTCTATATCGATGATATTGTTGTTTTTTCAGATTCAGTGGAAGAACACGAAGAGCACGTACGACAAGTTCTTGAACGACTAAGAGCGGCACGCCTCTTTTGTTCTCCATCAAAGAGTAAACTGTTTCGACGCAGCATTAATTTTCTAGGTCATGAGATCAGTGCGGATGGCATATGCCCAGATGAAGCAAAGGTCGAGAAGATTTCGAAATGGAAAACTCCGACTTCTCAAAAACAAGTCTTACGCTTCCTTGGTACCGTACAATTTCTGAAGAAATTTGTGGACGGGCTGTCTCACTATGTAGGAACACTCTCACCTTTGACTAGTACGAAGCGGAAGAACGACACATTCAAATGGGGCGCAGCTGAAGATGACGCTTTTGAAAACATAAAGCGCATCATGACGACGCTACCCGTTTTGAAGACGCTCGACTACGACTCGGATGACCCTGTATGGCTGTTCACCGACGCCAGCGGTCATGGACTCGGCGCGGCTTTGTTTCAGGGTCACGAATGGGACAAATCATCTCCGATCGCCTATGAAAGCCGAACAATGACGCCTGCGGAACGCAACTACCCAGTGCACGAGCAAGAATTGCTCGCCGTCGTGAACGCTCTACAGAAGTGGAAGTTGCTTTTGTTAGGGTTGAAAATCAATGTCATGACTGATCATCATTCCCTCACACACCTATTGACGCAGAGAAATCTTAGCCGACGACAAGCACGATGGCTTGAAACATTATCACAGTTCGACCTCAACTTCAAGTATTTGAAAGGAGAAGACAACACAGTTGCCGATGCATTATCTAGAATTGAGGATGTTGCTTGCTGTGGAGTGACTAACACATTAGACACAAATACAAAGACTCAAATCATCAAGGGGTACGAACTCGACACCTTCTGTTCTCGGCTGGCATCAACACTGCCTCTTCATCAAGGAACTGAGATGCGAGACGGTTTGATGTACATTGATAATCGTCTAGTCATACCGAATGTAGGTAACCTGCGACGTGAATTGATTGATCAAACTCATAATGCTCTGGGTCATCTGGGCGTATTGAAGACATTACATCAATTACGTAGCGAATTCTTTTGGCCAGATTTATCCGGAGACGTAAAGCGCTTCGTGGCTCAATGTGACGCGTGCCAACGCACAAAAGGCCGAACATTACTTCCGTCAGGAAGGCTACAATCGACATCAGTACCGTCAAAACCAATGGAAGACATTGCACTAGACTTCATTGGTCCCTTCCCTAAGATACGAGGTTACGACATGATCTTATCAATTACTTGTCGCCTAACTGGATTCGTCCGTGCAATCCCTACTTGTCAAACGGATAGCGCGGAGAAGACGGCTCAACGAGTGTTTGGCTCGTGGTTAGCAATATTTGGCGCGCCACGAAACATGATTGGTGACCGAGACAAGATCTGGACGTCGAACTTCTGGCAAGAACTCAATCGTCTTTTACAAGTCAAGGTTAACCTCACTACAGCCTACCATCCACAGAGCGATGGTCGTAGCGAAAAGTCGAACAAAACCATTGTCCAAATTTTACGTCAATTAGTCTCAAACCGACACGGACGATGGTTTGAAAGCTTGCCGGCTGTGGAATTTGCCATCAACTCGGCTGTTAACGTTGCCACCGGCGTTTCTCCCTTCGAATTTGTCTACGGAAGAAAACCACGTCTCTTTTCGGTATCCGACTTAGACAGCCCAATTGAAGAAGTCAACTGTTGGTTATCAAAACGTCAATCTATGTGGGCTGAGTACCGAGACAAATTGTGGACTAGTCGAATTGAGCAAGCGGTCCACTACAACAATCGACGGAGACCAGGAGATCAATTGAAGGAAGGAGATTGGGTACTGGTGGACAGCAAAGATAGACAACAAATTGTCGGCGGACCAGGACGTCCAATTAGCAAGTTACGACCTCGTTACGATGGACCTTACAAGGTCATTCAGTGCTTCAATGACGGACGAAATTTCAAACTCAAATTGAACGACGACGACACCACACATGATGTTTTCCACATTTCAAAGCTCAAGAAGTACAAACATGAAGACGAATCAAGAGATGGGGAAGGGGTTTTGCGAGAATTGGGAGTCCAAAAGTAAGTTCCCACCACTTAGTATGCACCGCCGAAGGCTACTATATCCCGTCTCCCCTCTCTCGTATCAAATGAAGTATAAAAAACAACACCTTGGCCATTCTGTGAGCACCGCACGACCTTTGTTTTTCAATTTCAGTACACTCCAAAAACGAATGAGATTTAAGGACGCAAGGTCAACACTTCAAGATTCAAGATACTCATTTAGTTACACCGATTACGATTTCTTTTTTTCCTTTTTTTAATTTGCGTTTCTTGTTTTAAAAGCAAAATTTTAGGGGCGAGTTATGCCATTTATTTCTTTTTCTTTCTTCTTTTCTACTTTATTTCTCTCTCAAGAATCAACAATCAAGGATACATTGGTGGATTTTCTGTTGCTTTGGATTTTTTTTTCTTTTTTTCATATAATTAGTTCAATTTTTTTTAGGAGGGGAGGGATGTAAGGTGTTACATGTAGTGCTATGGGTATACAGAGGGATATTGGATAGTTTAGCCTAGTCATCTAGCTCCACGCCGGGTTCTCCTTTTCCTCACGAACCCCGACTGGAGCTAGGTAAGATCACATTTTAGTTCTTTTGTGTTTTCCTTTTCTCTTATGATTGTGTTGTTCTGATTTCTGGGTTTCCTTGTCCTGACGAACCCCGACTGGAGCTAGCTAGTGAACTGGTAATCAAACCCGAGTTCTAGAAGCTTTCAGTGGTTGTGAACCACCGTGAGATCGTGCCATTGTCCCAGTGAAGGTTCTTTAGTTAGAACCTTACACAAGGTTTGGGAGTGTTTGGAGTTGAAGTGTGAGTGATACCTCCATCTGAATTGTCAGCTGAATGTTCACTGTAATGACAAGTGTCATCTAATCCTAAATCCAAAAGGGCAAAGTGAAGTTATTAGTTTGAAAATTACATCAATGGAAGTATAAAAAAATCACCCTGCCGCTTGAATGGTGGAGGAAGACAAAACACATTGTCATTTTCATCCTTTTTACCATCAGATAGATCAAATCGATTGTCAGCACGTTGCTTTCCAGTAGGTTGGTTTTCAGTAAGTTGGTTTTCAGCCGGTTCCTTTTCAGCCGGTTCCGTTTCAGCCGTGAGATCCATGGCAGGTAAATTTTCAGAACTTGGATTGTTAGCAGGTGGGCAGATAGCAGGTTGAGTGATTGGTTGAGAACCGGTTTGAGTTCCAACAATTCCATTGGCAGTGGCATTGACATTGCCAAAGAGCTGGTTTATGAGTGCGTAGAGTGGGAAAGGCTTCTTCTTGTAAACCGCAGCGCCTTTATGGCTCTATATATATTTGAAAGGTGATAAAGTAGTCAGTACATATGAAAATAGATTGTCCAATGACACAATACACTTACCAAGTTATACTTGGCCCAAAAGGCTGGCTTGCCGGTGACCATCTGAGTTGCCTCATCCCAACCAGAACCTGAAGCTTTTCTCAAGCCATCCACAAGGCCATATTCCCTTTTAATCCAAGTGTAATGAGAATTATAATTGGTCAGAATGTATGCAAAAGAAAAAGATCAATCAAAGAGACTGACCGTTTGAATATGGTTCTTGAGATTACATTTGTAAGTATTGTTGGATTCCTTGGTTACTACAGTCCAAGCCTCCTTCTTGAAGCCAGTAGCAGCTTTCTTCCCAGGAATTTTTTGAAGAATGAGGCCGTTGATCACGGCTTGGCTCTTTGCATGGGTCCAGCCAGGAGCTTTTTTGGCTTCGCCATTGGCTTTGACTTTTGGCATGGTGTTGATGTGGTGTTGAGTGGCATGAAGAATTTGAAAGAAGAATCAAGAAGTTGGATAAGATGAGGGATTTGAAGGAAATGAAAAAAAAGCACAAAGAAGTTTGAAAAAAAGAATTGAGTTGATTGGGATTGGAAGGAACGGGAAAAAAGATAAAAAAAAGAAGTTGAATGAAAAAAAGAGAATGAGGTGAGTGGGAATCAAAGGGAAAAAGGGAATGGGGTAGAGTGAGGTACGGAGAAGGTGAAATTTTGGACAAGTCCCCTTCGCACGTACAGAATGAAATAGATTGTGGTTTAAATAATGCCAAAAAGGGCATTATGAAAATCCAATGGTATTTGGAGATTATTGTCCAAATAATGCAGTACAATAATCTTGAAATTTGGCCTACCAAACAGCCAAATTTCAAAATAGATTATTTTACAGTGTTTGTAAAATTACTGTGGTAAAATCAGGGCTACCAAACGGGCCCTCAAATTTTGATTAACAAAGTGTTTATTGAAAAAAATTCAAAATCAATTTTGAAAAAAAAGAAAAAGAGTATCATGATCCATGACTTAAAACTTAGGGCCCATTTGGTACAGTTTATATGAGTTTGTACCTTTTTAAAGGTACAAACTTTCCGCGGCTGGAAAGTCAATTTTCATTTTAAGTTGACTTTTATTCAAAAGTTGACTTAAAAGTACAAATAAGTTGAAATTTGTGTTGCAGTCAACAGCGGAAAAGCTTCTTGACAGTTTCAAATTCAACTTAGTTTTTGTATTTGTGTGTCTTCTCATCATCATGACTATCAAATTGTCACAAATCAACACTTTTGTCTGATTCCTCGGACTTGTTGAGAGAACTAGATGAACTTCTGGAATCTTTTTCATCTGAAGAAAGTAATCCTGTCAATCCAGATCAAGAAATCATTGATCTGTTGATGGTGGCTGCTGGGGATTGTGCCAAACTAGCACATCAAGCAAAAATACCTTGTCACACCTCCGCTTTACGTGGCTACATGTATGAACAAGAGATTTGAGCCAGAAGTCCAGTGAGATTCTGTTGTGTGCTGATTTGAGACAATTAAACTGAGAGAAATTGAGGGTAGTTTTTCATCACAAAGCTCAGGTGAAGTGAAGACAGGAGGGGGGGTATCAGAAATGAAACTTGTACATTTTCAGAAAAAAAAGTGAAACTTGATTTTGGGTCAAATAAGTAACTTATTTGAAAAATAGAGCTCTTTAGCTTTTTATGTTAAGTAGCAAAATAAGCTACTTATGGTGCCCATAGGTAGCTTTGAAAAGTTCCAAAATTTCTGTGCCAAATGGACTTTTCAAAATTGACTTTTGAAAATCAAATTTCACCAAAAGTAGCTCAATTTAAGCCGTACCAAACGAGCCCTAATAATTCATGACTTAAGCTTATGTTGGTCTTGGTCACTAATAGGGCAGTTCAAGTCAAGTTTGGCCAAAATGCTGTAAATTTTTATGCACTTTGGCCTCTCAGTGCTGTAAAATTTGAGTAAGTTGGAAACGGGTGTACTGTACATGTGCTCCTTAGGTGAGGCCTTCTCAAACTTTTTCAAAAAATTATATATATAAGTTGCATTCCTTGGTACACCCATTTTTGCTTTAAAGCCTTTTCAAACTTGAACTGCCCTAATTATTAACCTAGTAGAATGAGGTTTTGAAATCTGGTATGAGGTTTTGAAATCTGGTATGAGAGTACTGTAACTTGATCAACCAGATTTACTTTCATTCTTTTTAAACCTTCATCCACTATATAACCTCAAACTGTTGACTGCACCAGGATTCCAAATTTTCTAGAATTCTCATTTTTCAAAACCACATCTTATTGGGGTCTTAATCTCATGGTTTTTTAACTTTGGTTTCATCTTAAGAAAGATCTTTTTGGTTCATCCTTTCATCACCTCATAATAGTAAGTGAGATTATTTTCAAGTATCTATGTCTATATATATCTGTTTTACATTTGTTTTGAATTTATGGAGATCTTCTGATCATTTGGTTTTTTTTCTCAACTCTTTAGAATCTTACCTTTTTTTGTTTCTTTTCTTTTCACTTTTTAGCGCAAGCTTTTTGGGTACTAAATCACTCTTCTACATTACCTACAAGAATGCAAAATGTGCACAAGATTGGAAGCTTTCATTTGAGCCAGCTTTTAACTATATAACACCTATACTTCCTGAGATCATGGGATGTAACAGTGAAAAAACAGCCCAAGATCCCATGTCTTAATCATGCCTCAGAGGTGCCAATTGTTTTTTGCACCTTTTGATTTCAGCCAAAGTGAGCATAGCTGAGGTCCTTGCAACCCATATGTTAGTGTACTCAAGTTTCTCATATGAGAGATTCAAGGTGAGCATGATGTTATCCTCAACCAATGAAAACCAATCAGCATGTGTAGGTAAACAAACTATGTATGTCATGATGATCAGCTCTAATTTGACAATCTATGTCTTCAATGGGGACACAAATCAATCCATCATGTCCATTAAACAACTCAACAGGATTTAAAAGCTGTTTGATGTGGTAATTGGAAGTGTTGATGGTTCAGCCAATTGAGTGTTTAGTTCTTTTTTTAGACTCTCAATTACAAAAGAATGCATTTCAAGTCATGTGGTGACAAGGTGACACTTCTTGTACAGCATGATGTACAAGATCACTCAGAACAGAACATGATTTCGTGAATCAAAAATCCATCTCAATCTGTGTCAGTATGAGTCATGTTGAACAATTTTTGGCTCAGGGATGAATTTTGTTCACAGATGACTTGCAAAAATGTCATATGTACAGTAGATTTCAAAACCCTTGAAATCAAGAAGTTTTAAAAATCGAGAGGTGAACCGTGCGCCACCTGTGCAAGGTGTCAGATATGCATACAAGAATGATATCATAATTGGCATAAACTTCCCAACTCTCAGATCTGTGTGGCACACTTGGTTGTGGGCCTCTCATGTGTGACCAAGCATTCCTAGGTTCTTTTAGATTTTTGAGTTTGAGCCGCACTGAGTGTATCTTTTGAAATTATTTTTTTTTACAAATTTCTCCTTTTTCAATTTGTTTGTTATCATGAAACAAAACAAAGAAAAAAATTGGCTATTGTTTTTGTTTGCAAATGTTTGTGGCCGACAAAAAAAGTAAAATAAATCAGGCTACACGAGTCAAACACAAGAGTGCCAGTATTATCGGAGTAGCCATTGCACCATCCAACCGTTAACCAACCAAGGAATAAGAGATTGGAGGTTAAACAAGTTTTTAGATACAGTGTATTAGTCGATCTGGCAAGTAAGTTTGACACCTTTCACAGGTGGCGCACGGTTCACCTCTTGATTTTTAAAACCTCTTGATTTGAAGGGTTTTGAAATCTACTGTAACTGATGTGTGTTGATATGTTGGTATGAGTCAATATGTGTTCCATAAGTGGTGATAGACAAATGAAGGAAGGTGTTGGGGACAATTCTGAATTGGTAGTATCTGAGTCTGAGACCCAAAACCTTCGATTAAACTTTTTGGGGGCAAGACTAACTTTATCCACTTCTGCTCCCATTCAGTGGAACTTCTGGGAGACATTGTTCCTATGGACTCCCAGTGTCTTCATTTGATATAATCTTTAAATTCTTCAAAACTCTCTCTCTCTCTCTCTCTCTAAATATCAAAGAAATTGTTTTTTCATCATCATCATCATTATATTCAACCATCAAACTTTGATAAATAAACTATATATATAAATTTGTAAATAAAAATAGAAAAAATATATATCAAAAATCACATCAATTTTCTTTTTTTCTACCACAATTCATTCTATATATATATATATCTTTTAGAAAATAATCTTTTTTTTAAACTTTTCTACATACACAAACAAAATAAAAAAGAATTTCATCAATCATAATAAATTTAATCAAAATATAAAAAAACAAGATTCATCATGATCACTACTTCTAATTCTCTCTTTCTCTCTTATCCTCTTTGATCTTCCCAATGAAAAAAATAAAAACAAAAACATATTTTGAATCCCAAATCCTTCCTTTTCAATTTCCTTCTTTCTCAAAACTCCAAAAAAAACCCACACCCTTACCATCACACTTTTCAATTCTTCTTGACCTTCTTCCTTTGTTTTGATTTCAAATTCACTATCAATGATTCATCAAAAGAAAAAGAAAAAAAAGTGGATCGATTGACTTGAGGTATCTTCCTATTCAGAATATATATATGATATAAATTCTTGAAGAGTTTAAGTAGTGAATTGAACCGATTTCCTAAACCAAAAACCTATTCATCAAACTACATAGATTCATCCTTTGAAAAAGGTCAGATGAACCAAAGAGACAGACAGAGGGTGTGTGTGTGTATGTGTAGGGATGCAGATAGAAAAAAAAATAGGAGGGGGAGCGCCAAAGACAGACCAGGAACACACACATAACCTTCTTGCTCTAAAGCTCGTGATTTGATCTTCCTATTGTTTTTGTAGTTCGTTTGATTTTAATGAATTCCCTTTAATCACACATCACACAATCGTCCTACCCGATTTAAGTTCATACTTTCATATTGACTTCTTATCTCCAAAAAGCTTCAATTGATCCAGTCCTGAGACAGACAAAAGAGAGGAGAAAGAGAGTATAAGAAGAAGAAAAAAAATGATCCAAACTTTCTTTTTCACCCCCCAAGTTGAATTTGTTTAGAAAGTTCAACTAATCCAATGATTTCTTTTTCATTGGCTGCAAGAATTCCTCTAGCTCTAGCTTTTAATCGTAGATTTCGATCTAATGTGACTAAAACCACTTTTTCTGCCATTTGATGTTTTGAGGAGTGATCTTCTTTGAATTCTTCTTCGGTTTTTGCATTCTGATCAGGTTTAATTGATGGATGATTGAAATGTTCAATTTGCCACATAGTAGCTCTTAAAACTAAATCATCTAAATTATACGCATGATCAGTTGAAAACCCGACTTGATCAAAATTCGAACGATGATTGTTATGATCTTGAAAATTGATTTTTTCATTTCTAATCGATAAATCTCTCAAATAGTTTCCTTTACTAGTTTGAATCTTTAACCATTTCGATTTAGTTTTGATTGATGATTCTAAGTATTTGATGGCTTCTGTTGCATCTAAGCTTAATCTGTCTTTATTGTTATGATTTTGATGAGTATTTGATTGTGATCCAATTGAATGATTTCCTTTCTTTAATCCATCTAATTCTGTAATGACTACCAATGGGATGATGATCGTCCATTGTTCTGATTCGAGCAAGTCTTTCATAATCGACAACATTCCAATCAAAATATTCGTATCAAATACCAGCACTGTATAACCTGGTAATGCGTTCAAGCGAAGTTGTGGCTTGTGAGGTGCACCCTTGATGACATTGTTATTACTTAGAGAAGCTTTGACACCATTCGTTCCCGGGGTCGATTTTGGTGGACGGGGAACTTTCGGCTTCTTTGCTTGGTTCAAGATAGCTCTCAATTCACGTCTTCGAGCCTAAGATAGCAAACAAAAAAAGTTCAACATTCTACCACACCACGTATTGATTGATACAAACCAAACACACCTTTAGAGATCGTACCAATTCATCATCTTCGGCATCGTCATCATCGTCGTCGTCGTCGTGTTCCATTTGATTATCAATAGCTTCATCGATTTCGACTATCCTTCTCTGCTTGACTGTCCGTTTGGTCTTCAGCAGCCTTTCTTCCTCTTGTTCCCTACACCTCTCTGATTCCCATTCGTCGATCTTATTTCTCAAACTTTTTAAGATGGCAAACCGTGTATGAGGAGGCATGGTAGGATCAAACCCGAAACCAGGGATCGATTTGGAGATCCAGACAGCTATCAATGAGATCCGTTTCCATCGAATATCTCGACTTGTCTTGGATTCTTGAGATTGTATGTCGTCAGCGATAAGCTCATCATCCATATCCATTTCATATGAATTACAGCTGAAACGTCGTGTTGCATCCGAAGATGGATCAGAGGATCTTTCCAATTCTCCTCCTGAAGAAAAAGAAAGTAAAACATCCATCTCTGATTCAGGTTCAGAATTTCGATTAGCTGGCTGAAATGATTCACTATTCAGTCCGTTCATCTCTTTTGATGGTTTCCAATATCCTCTTCCAAATAAGGTTTTGTTTGTCCATTCCATTCCACGTAAACACCAATCTTCTGGTAAAGGATGACCGATCAATTTGAAAACGCCTCCGGTTGAGCTATGACCAGATGATTCGTTTGACATAGACTTTAATTCAATCGATTCGGGTATCGAATTAAATAATTCTTGTAAGCTGATCCACGGTATGAACTTTTCAAGTTTTCGCATCAAGATGGAATTTTGACTCATCGATCCTAAGAATGTCAATATCAAAGTCACATATGGACACAACCTGTAAAGTTTAGGTTGTAATGCATCTGATAACATATCAAAACTTAATTTTGCAGCCAAAGTGAAAACTATCGGTGCTACTTCATCATCTGATTCTTGATGACCTGACTTGAGTGTGATAGATTTCACTTGATCTTCGATTAAGACCGTTGAGCTCATCACTTCATCTTCGTGATTGGTCTGACTATCAGTGTGTGAAAAGGTATCGGATTGTTGATCAACAGATGAAGCCAGCATACCGTCCTCTGAGCTGATCGATTGTGATGGACGTCGAAGGTTCAAATTTTCAGGTATCACATTGGGTGGTGTATTCGAGGAAGGATTGACCAAGATAGCCTGTGGCGCAACCATCAATGTTTTTTTACCTGTGGATGCAATCATCTTGCCAACTGCCCCTTTACCACCCAAGTGACGAGATCCCATGTCGGTACTAGACTTTTGTCGAAAACACTGATTGACTCGTACCACTCCATCATCTGCCCCATATTGAAGGAGTGCACAGATGTTGATGGTGGCCATCATCACCCAACTAGCATCTGACATGACAGGCTTAGCATCAACAGTCGGAAGGCGATCGAAATCGCTCGCTCGATGAAGTCTTTCTGATAAAACTCGATCTTCGGTCAATTTCTCCATAAAACGTGCTAGTTCTTCATGGAAATCATCTAATTGGATCTTGGTAAATAACATTCCGTGTAAGTGTACAAAAAGATCATTGATCGACACTTCTGGTCTAGTCCGTCTTGATTGATGCTCAGATTCAAAAAAAGGTAAGATCGATTCCCTAGCAGGTAAATAAGGATGTGAGGCTGTCAAACTGGGTTCATTCAGAACCGAGGATAGCAGAATTCAGTATTGTGACTCAATCTGATAAGAGGTAGGAATGGAAAAAGAGAATTCAAGACCTTTTCGCATAGTGATATAACGTCCTTAGCTCGTCACCCTTACTGAGCAAAGCCAGATGGTGATGTAAACGACCCGTACCAGGACTTTCAGCTAAACCTTTGGAATACCAATCCTTGGCAGTGGCACGCCAAATTTCTTGTTCTTCAAATTCCCAATCTCCCAGTGCTGCAACACCTATGCTACCACGCAGAATTTTGGGAGGCACTGGGACTTCCTTAGGCTTGATGGGAGCGGGCGAGAGAGGAGTATCATCCTCGTCACTAGTTCGGGAATGATGACTTTCACTTGCAAGATCTAAACTGTCGGCCATGGAATGATCGCTTTGAGATCCTTCTTTTCGTTTTCGTCCCCTTCGCTTTCGTCGCAAAGCCCTTCCAGTCACTCGATCATCTTCATCACTCAAATCAGTATCGCTAGCATGGACCTCTTGAATTATGTCATTAGCGATGTTTTTGGAGTGTTGATGATTAGATGTTAGTTTGGTCATCAAGCCTGCGACGGCCATCCTGTATCTAGCCAAATCACCAAGTTGTTCGATCCAAATACTTCTGAAACTGCCAAATGACTGTTCTTCCAATAAATTGGTGTAAAAGCCATAAGCAAAGTAAATGAAATCTGTCATGTGTTCCAATAGATGATGATTGTTACTTTGCCCAGAGTTAGATGGAAGCGCATGTCGTAAGCGTTCCAATAGTTGATGAAATCCTGTCTGCCAGAGTCGAGTCGGTATATTATATTTCTGAGGTAAAGAATGCATCGAAGTGGGTAACTTTGGGTTGGTAGCCATTGTGAGGAAATGGTGATGTGCTTCAGCCAAACTGAAAAAAGACAGATGGTGATAAGAGGGAAGGAGGAGATAAAATTGCTCAAGGATTGTCAGATCTTGGGGCATCGAAACCACACTCTATGGAAGGATGAGCGAGAATCCGACAAACTCTCGATGTTGCTTAGCCAGTTTAACCCAATAATCATCCTCAACCAGTTGATGGCGTCCATCTTGAGTCGAATTGATTTCACGAGTCTTGGTTTCTTCTTCTTTAGCTTTTGAAGCAAATTCTTCTTCCTTAAGTGCAGTTTCGAGATATACAATATATTTGTAGGCTCTTTTGAGCTGAGCAATTGTGCTCATGGGTTTACCTCCTTGTTCTAGTTGTGGACCATGACTATTATCTTCATGTGCACCGGCTGCAGCTAGCCCACTACTAACGGTAGCTGGCTCTCTACTATCAGATAGACTATTCGTTGCACTGGTGTCGATGGGACGGTTCGCTACAGAAAACTTGACTGGATCGTGCTTCCGTGGATCAAAAAGCTGCCTTGGGGCTCCATTGGCACCAGCAGTCATTGAGCTATCGCCACGAATAGGCTTTTTTGTCTTCCAGCGCTCATGACCTGTCAGATCGGCATCCATGGCGAGGGAAGATTTCTTGATTGGTTGAGACGAATGAGGTCGTAAAACTGAAGCGCCTTCACGTTCATTGCCCGGCTTGACAGATGATTGCACCACTCCGGAGGCTGTGGTCGTTTCATATTTACTGGAAACTGGCCGTTGTGAGTTGGGTCGTGTATTACCAGGAATGGCAAGACGCCCACTATCACCAAAGATGCGGTTTGGTGGGTGTGAGCTGGAATTGGGATCGTACAGCTTCGAAGAGGGTAGGTTATTTGACGGAGACCTTCCGCCTGTCACGCCAGCAGCAGTCTTATGAGATGATTTGAATCTCGATCCACTGACACGACCACGATTGTCTAAGTTTTTGTTGAGCTGAAGTTCCTGATCAGTGTTGAGGTTACGACTGAACTCAGATACATGGTGATTCCGAGTTCGAGCTGAGCTGGGAGCCAAACGGTGACGGTCAGGAGTGGTTGGACTTGGTTTCTTATCAGGATTATCATTGATGTTGGGATCCGGATGGTTTGGTTTTGGAGAAAGTTTGTGCGGAGAAGGAGAAGGATTTAAAGATTGAGAGCTAGTTTGATTTCGTTCGGCTCTAGGTCTGTAAAGAGTGAATGAATTCAATCATTAGTAAGAGATGTGATTTGATTGTTTGATAGTTTGAATAAAATTGAATCGATCGCTTACCTAGCATTCCTACGTTGATAAGCTGTTAAAGCATCGACCAAAGTTCTTGCACCATCCTTGGGTTTATTGGAATTCAAAGGAGGTTTGCCTGGAGTGGGACTAGTGCTTGATTGAGGTAAAGTGAATTGTGCTGATGAAGATTGTGATAAGCGAGAAGGGGATGTCATGCTTGAGGTATCATGAAGGATGATGAGATCAATCAGAAGTCATATATGAGAATGTTGATTAGGATTAGAATCAAAATCGGATTGATTACTTAAACAAAATTAAATCAAACTCAGGAGTCAATAAACACCTCATCCTAACTTGAACACTACACATACACACCACACCACACCACACCACACCACACCACACTACACTGGGAATAATATCATTGTACTCAATCAAGCTACTTTGAGTCTGATCATCATTTCTACCGAGCCTTACTGAGCCTTACTGAGCCAACTACTGATCGTGTCAGTCTTTTGAAATCAAAGATAAATCATACTACAGAAGTGGAGACGGCATCCAAAAAACCACTGAGAAAGCTTATGAGCCAGTTTCCAAGTATCACTCAACTGCTGTACAAGGATTGCGTGGGGTTCAAATCAGCTTCTCAAAGCGTACCATTCCAAAACTTCTGGAAGTTTATATAACACCACCACTCTTTTCAAGGTAACAAATTATGAATAGACAGCTTGAATGATTTTTATTTTGGTTTACTTAAACTTAAAAGGTTTCCTTTAAATATAATCCAATTCAAATCTGTGTAGCAAATTATTGCTTTCATCACACGCATCAATCTCTCTGATATGTCCACTCTATTGAATACAAGAGAGTATATAAAGGAAATAATACCTCAAGTAACTCAATTTATTGATCAGATAAATTTCTAAAGACTTTGGATACATTTCTATGGTTCAAAATTATTTGAAAGTCCCTTTGATTAGAAACATGATATGGTGCATTTTTGGTATGAATTTACAACATGAGAATTTTGATTTGAGTTTTTTTTAGGAGAGGGTATGATAGAAATAGATATATTTGGAAGATATGAGTGAGTCTGACTTTGATTATTTGAATAGGTGAAAATATTGAACATTAGATCATTTCTGAACAAAAGTCATTTTCCTTCTCGATCTGTAAGTTTAATTCTTGTGAAATATTGATATGTTTCGAGGTAGTCTTGCTATTATCAAGAAACTCAACGATTTTGTGTGTTTGATGAAATTCTTCACTGAAGAAATCGTCACCATTTTCCACAATAAATCTTGCAGGGGTCACTTCCTCCACGTGAGCGCACTTCTCCATTGATGAAGACTTTGATTGAGTCGTGTCTCTTTCGGTTAACATTCTCCACTGATCAGATTATTGAGATCGAATTGAGTATCCTATCAATTCTCCTGGAAAAATTAAGTGTGGAACACAAAGGAGATGGATGACCTACACTTTGTATCAACATTGCCACTGATATAAAACAGGATCCAACCAGTGTAATCCAGTTACCGACGATACGCCATTTGGGACTTTTGATAGGCGTTTGTGATCATCATCCTTTTGATCAGTATAACTTCAAAGCGAGATCTCTTTTGAAAGCTTACTCAGTCACAGTCCGCTCAGTTTCGATGGAGATGACTATACCAACAATTCCGTCTGATAGCAAGCACACCGTCATAACGGAGCAATGTCCAACGAGATAGGCTAACATTTCACAATTAAAGAAAAATTAGTACTTCACTTCACTGACGTTCGCATGCTATGAGAAAACCTATGTGAATTTTGCGCACCAAAACCGTGATTTAATCGCTTTATTGCAGGCTGAGCTTTTAACTTGATTGAATCAAAGCTCATATCTACTGGACCTGGTGTTTCCACGTGATATTCTAATGTGCGCGTGAAGTGTGAGACAGTTCCCCCAGCGACAACCATGCATTCTTTTAAAAGTTTGATCAGAACAATTGCAGCAAAAGCGTAAAACTAGATCCCAAGTAGAGATATCAATATCTTTTTTAGGGTGGTCTTATAGAAGTGATAGGTAGATGATGAATTCAACTTACAGCTGCAAGTACTAATCCAATTAATGACCAACAAACTGCTGCCCAACGTGCGAGAAAAACAAATCTATCGCATGTGTGTAAATACGTAGTGAGCCGAGATAGGACCAGAGTACTAGCGCTTGTCTCAACGACGTTGAGCCTAGTCCAATTCGTTGATCCTGTTAACGCTGCGGAGACAAAGTTGAGATAGGCTTGATTTTGCTTTTGTGTGTTGGTGAACAAAAGTAAAGCCCAAGCAACTGTTTGAATAGTCACAAGTACTGGGATTGCAAAAAACAGCATGTTAAGAAATCTTGGCCGAACAAATGACTGAAGTTGCGAGCTTGCGAGACGTGGAGAACAAATGCTTTCAAAACAGATAGTTTGATAAGACTTATCATGCTTTTTATACCTAATTTTTTCAAACAGTGATATCCAAACTCACGAGGTGTACAAAGAGCTGAAAGCGGTGACGTGAAATCCATAATATCCTGGGAGCCTGTAGAGTAACAGCAGCAGAGAATCAGGATTGGTTACTGGATGTTCAAAAACAACGTATTCGGACCGGTATAGATTTTTCTATGGAAGAGGAAAAAGTGATGTACCAGCTCAACTCCAACCTATCGAGTGAATGATTACATGAGCTCATATTTAATTCATCTCAACTTCAACGTGACCAAAGAAAACGAAACTCACCAGACATACATGTATATCCTACGCGCAAACTCTGGAGATTTCAGACTATGAAGGTTCAACAATATATAAACTTCGAAAAATATGGAAGAGACGAGTTGAGATATGATTGTGATCTGTGAATGAATTGTATATATTCAGAACGAGGGACATGTTCAAGGATCAAAATAAAGGACTGACCAAACTACTATTAAAAATATAGTACGGCATATTACCTAGTATCATAGTATCATATCAAAAGAAAACAAAGTATACTAATCGGCCTACCGAGTAACAGTGAAACTGATCGGGAGACAAGACAATCGGCAAGGGCACTCACTGGAAGGTAAGTGGTGCTTTTTATAAAGCCAAAAATGGCGCTTTCGAGCATCCTGACCACGGGTTACCGGAATGATCAAAAGGCAAGAGCAAATCACAATTACCACCAAGTAAACGGTTGCAAAACCAATGAGAATACCAAATAGGCTCTCGGGCACTTTTGGATATACGAGTTCATCAACAGTTCGAAGCAAGTATTGAAATGGGTCTTCCCCAGTTCCAGCGCGTTGAACAACCTCTTTCCAGCTCGGTAATATGGCTCTGGAGATCATCACGTTGAGGTGTTACCGATAATGAAATATTGAATGATAGTCGTACAGATTGATCACTGAAGGGAATCTATCAAGCTTTCAAGAGGAAAAACAATGAATGATTGACGGGTGAGTCTGAATGCAATTAGGATGGTAAGACCAGCGAGGATTGATTGGAGGGAGACGGGATAAAAGAGGCACAGGTTCGCTTATGCACAGAGACTACCGCTTTTAACTTATGAGGTAGCTCCTTACAATATTCCTTCTCACTCCTCACGCCGGATTCATGGACGACGATCTGATGAGTCTCCGAAGATTGGCAAAAGATAGACTGATGGAAGCCACCCAATCAAAGAGCCAGAAGGGGACATTTTGACACACTTCAAGCCTCAACGGTCTCGGACAGGTTGGGTCTAACTGATGCTAATTAAGGGGATTCGGATGTAGTGAAAGCGCACTTCAATCAGCATCATATCAACTCTACCGGATTTATTCTTCATCGGAGAATGGCGATAGAACATACTCTGAAAAGAACTTGAGAACTTTCTTAGGATACACCTAGCCCAAAGAGGTTAGCATCCCCCTCATCAAGTATACCTTGACAAACCCCCGACGCCCCGCCGAGCGCCTCGACCTCTTGGCGAAGTATGTACAGCCTATCTGCTGATTTCTTTTGTGCATCATACTACTAAGCTTAACTGCGCCTCTCACAAATGCGTTCGCCGCGCCTGGTTATAAGCTTAACGCAATACATATGCGCTCCTACATATGGGGATCTAACTCGACTATGGCGCGTTGACCCAAGGGAGAATTGAGCTGTCCAGATGGGATAGGATGGGATACGATTTCTACATGTGCTCCGATTCCTTGCAACTCCATATGACTATACCAGGTCTGCGCAACTTCCTTACAAAGTCCTTCTCCAGACCAAGCATGTATGTCACATATGAAGCAAAGACAGAAATCAGACAGGCCCCAGGAGAGCGCTGACCAAGGAGATACTGACGATCATAGCAGACAACCAGCTTAGGTAGGCCAGTTTGATTGCAACTTTTCGGACTTTTGGTGTCATTTGCCAATCCCACAAAAGTATGGATACAAAAGGGTAAATCATTTACCGTAGAAATACGGCTGCAGGGTGTAGAGAACGCTGAAGAACAATGCGCTGCTGCCTGTTCCAGTCTTTAGAACATACATAGGTGAGATGAATTCAAGAAACCACAACACTGGCACAATCACTTGCTCTTGGACGGTTACCGTGCAGCAGAGCCCAATGTCTCAATATTAGAGAGAAGAAAACGCCACAAAAGAATGTTTAGAAAAGCTTCGCGTATAAATTGATATGAATTGCAGGTTGGGGTATGTGAGTCAGTTGAATAAGCAGAGTTATTGCTGCTTGGCCTTGACTTGATTATCATACCGCTCCTTTTCTTGTTTGTACTGCTCTCTTAATCTTGTAGCCTCAGTAACATAGCTCTGGATGATGTAATCACATACAAGGCAAATCAAAACCACGCATCACATAGCAAGTGCAACTGTGGATCAGAATGAAGATAAATTCACTCACTTGCTTGACATCCTCTTGCATTTCGCGCCAATAAGCAGCAAGGACCTTCGATTCCTCAGTAATAGAGGTCGTAGGGGTATTTGAAAGGCCTGGGTATTCTCCAAATTTGGTTGGATTCGCTCTTACATCGGCGCAAAAGAGCATAAAGCCATTCAATGGGCGCTTGGGAGCATTAGGATCAAACTTTGGTATCCCTCGTCTTGCAGTCGAGCGACCCAGCGCTCGACGACGACGGATGTACTCGTTCTGGTTCACGTAGTCTTGTGGAGTGAGTGAATCTAGAAATTGACGCATCTCTGCTTCGTACACTTGACGGCGCTTATCAAGTTCTTCTTGGTATGACTGAAGCAAGTTATATCAAGATATTAATCAACTGTTTGATAATAGGTAAGAAGGAAAGAGGCCGCACCTTTCTTGCTCCTTCACTCAGTGACCGATATTTCTCTCCAGCTAGACGAAAGCAGTCTCGCATGGCCATCGACGAAATAGATCCGGTGGCCGATTTTTGTTCCTTTGAGATGATATCCATGTCAG
Organism: Melampsora americana; assembly: GCA_022264835.1. Classification (NCBI taxonomy): domain Eukaryota; kingdom Fungi; phylum Basidiomycota; class Pucciniomycetes; order Pucciniales; family Melampsoraceae; genus Melampsora; species Melampsora americana. The sequence continues at coordinate 598,296 of JAIFHY010000023.1, read as the reverse complement.
CTCCTGAGACAATTGAAAAATTTACAAACAAGAAAATAGACTAACGGCGACAACGCTCTCAATGACGAGCTGCATGATACTCCATGGCCGCTTGGGCGGTACGAGACGTTTCGGTTTTGATTCTGCGCGTCAGTTTTCATCATCTGTATTAGTGACCTAAACCTTCAAAATCCTTCATAGATTGAAGCGTACTGCTCGCGAGCTTGAACTTGACGTCTTGTTCATTGCTCTGTGAATTTGACTTTGTTGAAGATTCTTCAGGCGTTGTACGGGTTCGCGTGGCGGCTTTGGAAAGGACGGAAGCAGATGTTGTCAAAGGGCAACAACCTTTGGCGATTTGGGAGGGCAAAGAGCGAACAGTCGAAGCGAAGATCAATTGTCGATGAGCCATTCTGAAGGGAACAGTTCCAGGCATGTTGAGGATTGCCAGTACAACTGATCGAAATGTTTGGGCCCCGCGAGTACACCCAAGCATCAGTGGAGTGAGTCGGACCAGCCTGCATCCACCCACCCGGCCCCGTGGCTCAGTAAAGCCCGTGGGCTCAACAATGGCTGTGCAAGAAGTTCTCACGGTCATATTTGAAGGAAATATGCAAACTTACAAGTCACTCGCTCGAGCCTCAGCCTCGCGGGCGAGGGACTTGGTTAAGTTTGAGAAATATGTTGATTTGTTGTGCAGCATGATTTAGCCTGCAAGCATAAAATTGGTCTGCGACGTGAATTCAGACAAGGCGAAGTCGGGAAATTGCTGTGACCTGGTACGTATCTTTGAGACCAGATAGCCTATCTGACTTTTGCGACTCAGCAAACTCCTTTCAAAATCCTGACTCACTGGAACATCAGTTTTCAATCGTGATAGCACTTATTGATTGATAACATGATCCACATGACCCGAGAAGGATTCAGTCTAAGACTCAAGATCTGTCGAGAACTGTCCTGGATCGATCCTTCCTCGTTGATGAAATTAGGAAAAAGTAATTGCTCAGGCAGTGACCACTTTCCAATGGGAGTCTGATCCCGTTATCGTGATCATTATTTTATGTATTCCGATCAAATAGGTTCACTATTAATTATGTATTAATTTTCATTATCAAACTAAATCCGATCAATCAACGATTTGCCTTACCATCATCTTCGTAAGAATATTTTGTGACATCGCCTGCATATATTTAATATGTGGATAATTTTTTTACATGTGTATCTTTGATGTTTGATTTTCTTCTATGCTACAAGTACATCACCAAATTCCTTATCATTCAGTTGAATCTTTCTAAAAATCAAACGCAAAGAAAAAAACTATCAAAACGTGAATGATGTCTGATGAAGGATTTTGATGGCTTACTTTTGAAGGATATCGTGTTCTCCACTCCTTGAGGATAGATTGTTGTAACTCTACTTCCCGACGTGCAATAGATTCAAATAATGGTGAATTAAAAGTAGTAGCAGAAGATGAGCAAAGTGATAATTCATCATCATTGATACCCTTCTGACTTGATTTCCACCATTCGTTATGAACTTGATTTTGTTCAACTACCTTATTGGTGGACTAGAGTATAAATTTAAACAATCAAAACTTGGAAATTGAAAATGTATATAATTGAAAAAGAAATTTTGTCACTTACGGTATCTAATGAGACTTTCGATAGTCGCTGTTGAGCTTCTATCAACTCAAGTGCTGTCCTGGAAACAGGCAAGTCCGTTTGACTTCTTTTCTCCGTGGATTCTCTTGAGGTCTTTTGGACCATTGAGAAGTGGGTGCCTTCGACTTTTACCGACGTAGGATATCCGTACATCTGAGTGGTGAAGCAAGAGTTAGCCGCCGGAGCAGCAGCGAATTCAATGTAAAAGTGTTATTGTACCTTGCTAGGTCTCTTGCGCCGAACAATCTCTTGGTGATCCTGAAAACCACATCTTAGACTCAGCAAGCGCGATAGAAAGAGATACAGGCGAGCTTACCTTATCGGACATGGGTATTCGAGCTAGCTTATGAACACAAGATAATAGTTCTGATTCTGCGATAAATTAATACGTAGAAAGTAGTATAGCAGTATGCACAGTGAATTTTAAGACACAAGCTCTAGGAGAGGAAAAACTATTGTAAGATGTCAAAACCGAAGGCCAAAGTGAAGCTCAAAAAATAAGATGATAAATTTCTTTCCTTTATCAATGGACTGACTGATGTAGATGTATTTCGAAGACAGAAAAGGAAGTCATTCACTTTATCTTGAAAAAGCTTCCGTCCCAGAGATCTTCAAGAGCGCAGGCATGCTGAATGCTAGACCGATGATCATGGCCAATGGTTTTGTATGCGTGAACCTTGAACATTCGCCTCCGTGTTGACGTCAGCCGTGCGATTCGAGATAACTTTACCGATGGAGCTTCTTTAGCGGTTCCTTGTGACCGAATTGAAGGTCATCCACTGTTTCCGGGATCGGCGTCGCCTCAGTGTGAATACGATCGAGGCGTGTTGATTTGTAAATCAGGCCTTGTGATTGAATATGTACGTTACGGTTTGAGGTCCATCCGCTCACAAAGAAAAATGGCCATACGTACGGAAGGAAATCACATCCATCGACCGTCGATCAGTCAGGAACATGAGATGACCCCACGTGCTCTCATCAAAACCAATCCAGTTTTTCCAATGGGCACACTATCTTTAAAATTTAATGATTTTGGAAATCCGGCCTGCTTTAACCAAGAAGATATGGAAGCACTCGAGGACTCTTTGAGTGATTGGGAGCAACTTTGTTTGCATTACGTCCTATGTTCATATCTCATGCCAATTGCGCCAAATTCAGTGTCTTTTGGTGAAGGGTCAGCTTCAAATGTGTTTGTTGGTGTTCGCTGTGATATGCAGGGAAGTATATCAGATTTGTAGGTCAAATCACACCAAACATGAGGCTCTATAAACAATAGACCCGTGATTACGCAGCATCAAGAAGAAATAAACGCATACAATCTGAAGTTGGCGGACTGATTGAGTCTTGACATGAGGGAAGAGGTGCAATGAGTCATCTCAGCTGAAGGGATATGGAACGAGAACTTTGAGAGATTGCGTGGCAAAAAGACTAGGAGACCATATCGGTAGCGGCGAATTTCCTCTCTCTCTCTCGTTTTACTCAATCATTCGAAAAAGTCTTCCATATCATCATCCAAGTGCTTACAGTTTATTGCTCACTTTTGAGCGCCCCGCCTCCCGCCCTACAAAGCGAGGCGGACACGTTGTCGCGATTTTTTTTGCTATCAGAATTGTCATTCAAGGCTTCTCTTGCTTTATCTCTCTTCGCCCTCTGTTGTTTTTTGAGCCATGGTGTTTGGTGCGTGGTCAAATTATTAGACCTTACTGTCAAATTCTCAATTGTGTTTCAGGACATTGTGATCTTGCTTTAATTTCTTATTCCTTCTTACATACATACATATCTCTCTTTGGTCTGTCGTCCATGTGCAGAATGTTACAGTTCAGCAGCAGCCTTGTAGCCGTCCTCCTGATCCATGCCTCATCTCTTCTCTCAAAGCCGCAGATTTCTTGGGGAACTACCAAACTTAACCAAGTCCCTCTTGTGCTGTGCCAGCCCACTCAAAGAGATAGCGTCACTACATAGTCAGGCTTTTAGCGTCACATGTCCCAATCTCTGGTTAACCCTCCCGGTACGTTCTGCGAAGTCGTTCTGTCGAACGCACTCTTGTTAGAACATAGTCAAGCTGAGATCCGACGAGTATCCGGGTGTCTCTGGTCCATTCGACAACCGAACCGCCGGTAAAATATGACAACCGGAGCCGTCGGAGAGTACCCGGCCGGTTTTTTTGGTCGAAATTCCTGGAACCGGTACTCGACACCGACCAACCGCCGGACATCCGGCTGTAAGGCGAAAAAAAAAGGCGACTTACTTTTTTGATTTTCCCCACCCTTTGATTGATTTTGTATCTCGCTCTTCAGCATCAGCCCTAATCACCATCTGGAGATCGACGTTCTACGCCTTTCGCATTTCATCGGAACGCTGTATACCATCCAACGCATCATAATCTTTCAATAATCGATTGAAGTCATCTTAATCCTTGACCGCAAACCTGATAGAGTAGCAGCTGATTGACCTGTGTGTTGTGGGCCTCTGAGCTACGAACCAGTGGGTCATACGGCCTTCTATCAGTTAGGCATTTCCTGGATTTAGTAAACTTCATCATCGATTCAAATCCGTCTCGAATCGTATTCTTCAAAAGAACCCTCACGAACACCCAAACCGATCAATCACCCTCGATTCAAACTCTATGCAACCATGTCCGATCGGGCATCTGTGGTTTCCCGGTCTTCAAGCGCTGCAGCAACTACCGATCTAGCCACTCAAGCCGATTCGGATACAAACGTCTCAACTCCTACTCAACCCACTAGCTACGTCTGGAAGTATTTCAAGAGAGGCGATCAATACAATACCTGTCGATTCGTGATGGCCGATGGAAAAGAATGCTGCAAAACCCTGGCGCGTGACAAGACGGGCAGTACGACTTCAATGAAGAATCATCTCGAGAAGAAGCATTGTGTCCGTGATGTCAACGGACCGAATCAATCCAACATCCTAGCATCTTTCAAGAAGGTTAGAACCGGTCATGTGGTAAGTTTTTTTCTCTTGACTTCTCACACCAACATAATCGATCGATTACTTACTTCTGTCTACAATTTGACAGAATAAGTTAAATGTCACCAACCTCAAGACCTTTCTATGTTACTTCATAGCCGATTGCGATTTACCGTTTTCGATTGTCGATAAGCCATCTTTTCGGGACCTATTGTTACTTTGCCAACCTCACGTCGATGGCATGATCGTCAAGCGACACGCGATCGCCAACCATATGCGTAAGGTTTATTTTCACTACGAGGAATACATCAAGAAGCTGTATTTTGCCCCTTCCAACTTCATTGCGATCACTCAAGATGGCTGGACCTCTCCGAACAACGTCTCTTACATGGCTCTGACTGGTCACTTCATCAATAAGAATTGGGAACTTATGGATGTTGCCCTTGGTATGGCAGAGATTAAAGGTGAGTTTCTTATATTGACTCCTCCAAACATATCATCTTGACTTAACTGATACAATGATTACTGATACAATTTTTAATATTCAGGTGCACATGACGCCCAGAACTTCGCTAGCCTCATCATCACCTATTTAAACAAGTACGATCTAACCAAGAAGTTGAATGCGATGACCGCGGACAATATCGGTACAAACTCTGCGATCGGTCGAGTCATCGGACAGTCGGATGGCATCAACTTCGATCACACAACTCAAGTTCACGGTTGTGTTGCTCATGTGATCAATCTCGCTGCAAAAGAAGGCCTCAAGGTGTTTGGGGAAGTACTGGATGATGACGATGAAGAGACCGAACAAATATCGAACATACATCACCTAATCGATCCTCCGGATGTGACTCAAGTTAACCTCAAGACGATCTACAACCGCTGCCATGGTCTCGTAGCCTGTACCCAAGCAAGCCCTCAACGAGCTCAAGCTTTTGCGAACATTATCACGATGCAACGTAATCTCGAAAACATCACTTCCAACAACGCTTCGACCAATTCCAACCTTACGACCGATCAAGCTGCTGAAAGAGCGAGACAAGCCCGACTTCAAGCCGAGGATGAGGCTGTGGGATACATGATCGAAGATCCTACAGTAGACCACGTTCAGCCTCCTCAAAAAGCACCCGAGGGCACTGCGACTAAGCTCATTGTCGATGTGCCCACAAGGTGGAATTCGTCCTTTCTCATGTTCCGGCGACTACTCCTTCTACAAGATGCATGCGATGAATTCTGCAAGGGTCGAGACTTCCAAAAGTTTGCTCTGACCAAGCTTGAATGGAAGTATGTCAAGCAGATGTGCGACTTCTTGGAACCTCTCAGCGAAGCAACCGAAATTCTTTGCAAATCCAAGTTCCCAACCTTTCATCAAGTTGTGCCAATCTATATGGTAGTCTTACAAAAACTGAAATCTGTACGTATCATTCTAAACACTAACATTCCTGATAGCTAATTTGTTTCAATGGTTCTATGTATAGACTGTCCAACAATACGATCACAATCAACTAGGCCCTGCTTCCCACAAAATGATTGATAAACTTGAAACTTATTTCAAGAAGGTGCTTTCCAAGCCTGCACCAATCTGTGCCACCATCCTTGATCCGCGTCACAAGTTATATTACTTTCAAGTAAGTATTTTTTTCAGAATCACTCTCCTCTATATTTTTACTGATCAATGTTTGTGATCACAAACAGGAACAAGCTATGGCCTTCTCCGAGTACAACCTCTACTTATCAGACATTAGGCTGATATTTGAAGAAGAGGCAAGAAAGTACGAAACCGATGAACCGATTATCATATCAGAAACCCCCCAAAAAAAGACCCCGGCCACGGCGACTTCCGCGTATTTTGAAGAAGCGATTTTTGGCGCGAGAGACATTCCACAGTCACATTCGATTGCCAATGAGATTACGCAATACCTTGGTGATAAGCCAGAACCCCGCGACAGGAACGTGTTCAAATTTTGGAAACAGCGAGTTAACATCTACCCTGGGTTATCTAACATGGCAATGGCTATTCTGGCAATTCCAGCAACTAGCTGTCCGTCAGAGAGCCAATTTAAAAAAACCAAAAGAATTCTGACTCCTCAGCGTAATAGCCTCTCATGTCTCCATGTTGAGACTCTTTTATGTGTGAAGGATTGGCACCGGTTGTTTGGGCCTTTAAAAATGACTACTATTACTGATATTGATGATGAAGATGATTAGTCTTCTCATCACTTCTCTTGTTTTTTTTTCTTGTTTTCTTATCTATATTCCCTTTATATACACGGTAATGGTATCTATATTACTTTTATATACACGGTAATACATGCTTGCAAGTATGTCCAAAAACCGCCGGATATCCGGCGGACATTGACTTTCCTGACCCCCATGTTCGACTACCAAACCGGCGGGAGTAACCGGCGCCGGATACTCCAAAAGGCCGGTTACTAAAACCGGACTCGACGGATGCTCCAACGGGTACTCGTCGGAGCTCCGTGGCCGGGGCTCAGCTTGAGAACATAGATTGCAATCTCTCGAACAAGCGTCATCTGAGGATCAGGTCATAGGGCCGGCAGGACTGGTAGCCAAAGAAAGATTGACGTATGATTGCAAAGTACGCGAATCTATCTGAAGTCGTGAGATATTTGACTCATATCAACTCCCTCCTATGGTGAAATGTTTGTGACGAGCCTCAATGTACAGCCAATCCAGAAAAGCTTAACCAATCTTGCCCGCAAAACTTGAGCAAATCGGCGGGGAATTCATGGCAAGCTTTTCCGATTTTGCTGTACCCAAGACTCAAGAGATGTGATAGAAATTCGGCCCGAGAAGCACATACCTTCCTCGTCTAAATTTCGGACCCACTACAACATTTTTTGGTAAACGCGATACGCTATGCTCTACTGTTCACTTTCATTTGTGGAAAATCCAAGGTTTCTTTTTCGGGCTCATTAGAGCGCATCAGGGATTTGTATGGGTTCCTCTCTGCCTTCAGATTGAATGCAAGCTCTGGCAACCAACCAAGTCGGGCTGGAGAGGAAGCAATGTATCAAGGTGCATAAAGATGTCAAGCACTACAGGCTACTCAGTTAGCCAGATAGACAAGTGGATGTGCCTCTACAATTTAAAGCAATCGAGCCTGGCACTGAACCGGACACTTTTTATTGAGCACAAGTGGCATGTAAAGGGTTGACACATCAGCAGCGGAGAGGCAGTTGGATTTGAGGCATAGAAAGATTGTCAGTAAACACGTTTGATTGAATGCGACAGACCAGGCCCAAGAATGCCTTGGGAGCTACCCTTAACCTCAGAGCATTACATGGTACTTCCAAATGCATGGGCTACCCGCTGATAGCTTTTGGCATATAGAAACTTCGTTATTACGACATCATTGAAAAAGAATACAGCATCGATCCCTTTAATCAATATCCGCAGAACATAGCTTATCGATTATGGCCTGAAGGGAGTAGTGGCCAGGCGGTGGAAGGAGTAAACCTGATTGAGTAGGTAACTCGATCCAAATTGCGGGATGGCAGTGCTTAAAGGTTAAGTTTTGTTCGGCGCCAGTGACGACGTTTGGCGTTGTAAGTGACTGAAGATTTGAGATGAGGGTGAGGGGTGAGTTAGACAAGAATTAGATCAAGTTCATAATCTAATCCGAATTCAAGGCTCCAGGAGCCAGGCATGTGGGTAGTGGGTGCAACATACTCTTAGAGTCACTCTTCAATCGAAACCACTGGGGAATGGGTCTGCAAGGTTAGGGAAGGAGATCAGCTAGAAATTCAAATTGATAAAAAGCCATTCGAATTCAACTGACCGATTTTGAAGCTGAGCCTTGGCAAGTGCGCGCTTGGTTCGAAAAGTTTTGTTGGACGACTATCATCAAAATCGAAGCAGTCGTCAATCAGACGCTGAGCGCTTAATTCAAGCCGTTCCGTCACATTGAATGGGGTCGTGAGCTCACCATCCTGTTGTCTTGATGAGTCGGAGATAGTTTCTGGGTGAGGATAGCCAAAAGGGGACTCGGTTATGTCGCCAGGCAGGTTGCTGGATAGAGCACGGGACCACCACCGGTACCGCTACCCACTCGACTCTCATCAAATCAGGGTTAGGTTTACTTTACTTCCAGGTCGAGCCTCGCCAACGTGCAGCGTATGGGGGCCTGCCGGGGCGTGCTCCCCGCACCCACAATTACCAAAAATATTTGCGTATTACAATAGTCTCGACTCTCAGTTCCTCACCACCTTTGCTGTGTCCGTGGCGAATAGCAGAATGAGGCTCAAAGTCGCCAGATGATTTGACAACATTTGAATCTCCCGACGTTTTCCTAAGCTCAAATAAGCCCCGCAACAAACGCGCTCGTCAAGGGGCTTTGACTTTATCCTGCAGTCTCTTGCAAGATGTCATGCCGGCCAATATACACATTTGATGAGGTTGGGTCACCAGGGACTTGAGTAAGCAGCCAATCGTTCATTTTTTCAAGCCATTTCCAGAACTTGTTGCATCACTTTGCTCGAGTAACTGAGGTTGACTGACCATGTGTAACATGATGTGCGCGCAGATTGGCAGACGTCTTCGCCCAAGTTTGATCAGATGCCCAATTTGGGTCGTTGATAGTCACTCAGCCTGTGATGAGGCACGGACATGCATATACTGCTTATATTAAATGCTCACTCTTCCAGGTCTTCCCTATCTCAGCAGAGGCAAGAATAGAGTGATGTCATATTTTAAGAACATGTCACCAACATTCAAGATAATATTTTTTGACATTCTTTTAAAATGTGGAAGCCCAAGTAGTCAGCCTACTCCCTAGTTCAAAGAACTATTTATTGAAAAGGTGTTCAAGACAGCAAAAGACTGGGAAGCTTACAGTCCCATCAAGGTCCAGATTGATCCCACTGGGCAAGCCAGTAATACACCATTCCCATATGATCCTCTTGAATGTCAAGTGAACCACCTTGAAGTCCCAATCATCATTTATGTAACACACTGAGACCCCAAGAAATGTGTAACAACGTCCCTTGGTTGTCCAACCATCATGTATCAAGCAAAAATGGCTTGAGTTGTTCTTGAGGGTTGCAATCACCTTCTCCTGGAGAGATCAAGCAAGACTTTTTGCCAAATTTGACATCCAAGTCAGGTATTGAAGTATTGTTTATGGGTTGGCCCACAAAAACGCTGCACTGAGTTTGTCATTGTTGATTTGGGTCCAAGGTAAGGCATGGAGAAGTATCCACATGACCATGATTTTGTTGAGGGTTTCAACCGTAAATTTAACAAATGAAGAAAGTGTTGACTGGGTTGAACTTCATTTGGGCTTGTTATCCTCTAGCAAGGTTGGTGGACAGATGACTTCATTTTGGATTGCTACATATCTCTTTGGGGAGGATTTACGGTTTGTTTAACCATCTTGATGGGGTTGCAAGCTGTAGTGGTTGGAGTCTCCATTCTTGTATTCTGCACAACACCACTTGCACGTCTACCATAGAACTTGTTGCTCCATTTCAATCATATCACCAGTGTCCTGTTGAACGGAAAACAAAAGCAAAGTCAATAGTGGCCTTTTCAGTGGGTAGCATTCATGATGAACATACCAGGTCTTTTTATTGTATTTCTTCATTGCTTAGGGCTAGGGTTTCTTAACCATCTTCATCAATCTCATATGTTTCTCAATCAAATTCATTCATATGTTTTTCAATCAAATTTGTTCATACATTTTTTGAATTCATTCATCATCTCTTATGTTTTTCAAATTTGTATTTGATTCTAACATTCTTCCAATTCTTTCATATGATCTACTTACAACCAGTTTACAATCACTTTCATCTTTTGATACATTTCCTTCAAGTTCATCAAATGATAAATCTGCCTCATTTTGTGTCTCACAGAGAGATGTGAATCCCCTAAACTAACAGATTTCATCATATTTAAAGAGGGCCATAGTCAGGTTAGCTATGTGTATGAGTGTAGTTGTTTGCTCCAGAACTGCTCCAAGGGTCTACAAAGGTCATCACACACAGTAAGTGGCGTCAGGAAGCCAGGGGGAGTTCAATGCTGTACAGGCTTGTATGACCAATCTCTGTGCAGTGTACCTGCAATTCCCATTGCCAACTGTTCCCAGTCTCCTCCAATCCTCAAGTACTCTGGCCTTCAGGGGGAACAAGAGATGCCACTGATTAGGAGATTGAACAAGATCAAGAACAAAAGATGAGATGACAAGATGAATTATTAATTGGAGGCAAGAGAGGGATGGATCACAAAAACGGGTTGGCTCCTTTCTCAAAAAAAAGATGGTTTCATAACAATCTGCATGAAAAGCATAAGCAAGGAGAATTAAATCTAATTTAACTATCATCTGGAACTATAACACACTAAGCTGGTAAGCACTATAGAGCAGGGATTTGATTGGGGTGTTGCTTTCAGCACTTGACTCCTGCTGAACGCCAAAACCAATCACAATATATTTCATTTTGTTGCAATTGCGGTTGAACTGAAATCCCTTTTCTGACTGGCCTGTTTTGTTGTGAAATCACTGCAACTAAATTGCACTGATTTCAGGCCCTCTAAATCACAACAAGCCAAAGTGCAACCAAAAAATCATTTTAGTGTGACTTGGATGTTGTTATGGTAGGTCTGTATATCATATTTTCTTGCTTCTATTTTATTTTTCAAACCTTCCAGGTCCAAGATGCAACAAGGATTTCATCTGGATTAACATTTCTCAGTCTTCAGCATTCTCAATGGGGTATCTTGAGTCAAGGAAACTCTATCATAAACCCAATTAAATTCTGACTCTCTCTTTCCTAAATTTTTGTATTCACAGATTGATTCATTGAACCAAACTCAATCCTTTATGATTTCTTGTGCTGAAGTATACTTATGTTTTTGTTCATAATCCATTCCCAAAATATCTTTTATCACTCATATTGACAAAAGCAGAATTTTTACATCAATTCTTTCATTTCATCACTGAATCCTTTTATTCATTTCTTCAATTCGATTGGAAATTAGTCATCTATCACTCTGGTATGGTTGTGCAATATTTTGTTGTTCTTGTTCCAAATATTCTTAGTTCAGAATTTAAAGCCAAATTTCTGAATTCATGCCTTTCTAAACTGTGTTACAATTTAGATTGGTTGTGAGAAATTCATTTTTAGGGCATTCTTGCTTGATTGAATGTTACCATCATCCAAGGGATTGGTACCTCATAAGAGCCTGCCAACCCGCTGGACCCGGGGGGGACCCCACAGGATTCTTCAATTACCCAGGTTCCAGGTCTTACCCCCACCTGATGTGTTGATTCCACCTTCTTGTGAAAAGTGAAAATTACTCAAACAACATTGAAAAACAACTTAAGACCCATGTGATCTATAATTTTACTATTCATCAAACCCCATAGCTCTGCTAGGATACAAATGCCAAAAAAAAAGTCCAACAGTCATACTGGCTGTGTCCATTGTGCAGAATCATCCAAAGTGAAAATCATTGCAAGATCTGTCATACTTTACATTGCCTTTATCTCCATGAATCCTTGTAAGTTTTTTTTGTATCTCTGAGATAGAAAACAATCATGTTGATCCCAGTAAAAGAAAGGAACTCTTGTGAAACTTCACTTGAAGATACCAATTAAGTGGTTATCTGCTCACAAAAGGAATCAGCTTTTGGCTGTTTCAATTAATTTCAAACAATGATAAGCTATAGATCTTTAAAATGTTTAGTAACCTTTTCTGAATGTCAGATCAGAATCATAGTCTATTACTTGATCACAGTTTGTTGCAGTCAGTGATATATCACAAATTTGAATCAAAATCAAGCTCGATGTTTATTGAAACAACGTGAGAATTTCATATTTGTGCATATTTGTATCTTGTTCTCTTGCTCAGAACCTATATCTTCTACAGAACTGACTACCAATTCAAGCTTATAAATTTGGCACAACTCAATAACCAAATTGGAAAGCATAAAATTGAACAAGCATGGAATAAGTCAAGTGGCTCATAAAGTGAGTTTGACAAGATTACAAGGGTCAAGATTCAGGTCTAAGAGCAACAATGGACCAGCAGCGCTGCGAATGCCTGTAGCGCTACTGGAACACAGCAGTTCTAGCTGCGTTGCACTGGACCGTCAACGCAGTGTCAAAAAGTTGCGCTGCAGGGCAGGGAGGATAAGAGATCTCAAACTGATACGAGCAACCATGGTAGGGGTTTACAAAATTGTGATAAAGTCACATTTTGCCTTTGTATTTATCTCTCCCTTTACCACCGAATGAAAAACAGAGAAAACAATTTGATCTCACCTAATCTGAGCACTCTGAACTTGACCATCTGATTAACATCTTATACAAACTAAAATTGGTAAAAAAATATTATTCCTAAATGAAAACAAACATAAATCATCCTTGGAAAGGGTATGAAGACTAAGATAAACTTTTTAAAAGTTCACTTGTCCTAAAATCCCACATTCCGGGTATCAATGGAGGTCGAGTTGAACAAAGCTCATCGGTAATCATCGTCTCTACTGTTACCAATGGAAGCTTACAAGTCCTTTTCTTTTCTTCCTCTTCATACACCACACCTTTCATCCCAGTTTCACTCTCTGCTAGTCTTTCTTCATCCATCTCATTGAATTCAGATTCACGTTTACGCTTCTTTCTATCAAGATTAAGATCTGGTTGATCATCTGATTTTTCTACCAAAGCCCTTGTTGACTGCATATCTCGACGTAGATGAGGAAGCCCGGTATGTACATCTAATAAGCCCATCACAGGTTGTTTTGGCTTCAGCTCTCGTACTCTGACAGTCGTCGTCCACCATTGGTTTTTAGGCTTCTTCATTTGCGCCTTGGTCATTCTTTTGTGCGGTGATCGAGCACGAGCGCGGTTATGACCTCCGAATGCAGGTGAATGAGCCCGGCTAGAGTTAGGACCATTCGAAGCTCCCAAAAGAATATTGTGCCTTTCTGAATTTAAGTCAACTGTTCTAGATGCATTCTCCAACCCAAAGACGGTAATGATCGAATCAGGTGGAAGAGCATTAGTGATGCGGGATAACGGAGGTGCTTTATCAGAAGGAGGAGGTAATGGTGTTGAAGCCTCTCCTTCACTTTTCTCTTCTTCTTCTTCATCTGTCTTTCCATCCGATTCTTCACCAGACTCCAAAATACGACCCTCTGTATTCAGTCGCATATCTACTTCCACATCACACCACTCCATATCTTCAGGATCATGTTCTACTCCTGCTCCGGGTGTCAATTTCGAATCAAGTTCGCGTGAGCCCAGCGTTGGAAATGGCCTTAATCTTTCGTTGCGAAGAGTTCTGAGGTGTCGGTTCATTTCAGATATAGCTCGGCAATATTGTAACATCCAATTCTTAGAGGTCAAGTTAGGTGCTGGACGTCGTTTCCTATCCTTAGGGTCCGTGATCACAAATCCAAATGGAGGTCGACCATCACCACCAAAGTTAGACTTTACTAAACTTCCTCCCGCACCAGCGCTGGTTGGGTTAGGGTTATTGAGAGCAAGTCGAAAGGCGCTCTGAGATGCTTTGAGTTTAAGTGGTTCTTGAGGTACTGGTGGAATCGCGTTGGAGGTGGATGTTGTCTCTTGACCTGGGGCGTCGGTGGTAGCGGCAGCTGATCGATCTTGTGGCTCAAGTCCATCCGCAATGGCTGGTTCCCCTACCATAGCACCACTAGCCAAAGCCGCGTCTTCATAATAGTCATCCACCACAAGTTTTCCATCTGTATCAGAATCGTCGGATTGGTTGAAATCGAGTATATGGTCAATGTCTAGGAACAATTAGCAATATTTGAAAGAAACGGAACAAAGGCCGACCTCTCAGGAATCTGGCACCCATCACTTTGAATGCATTTCGAGCTGAGCACATAGTAACTGCGCGTGATTTTAGATTACCAGACAAGAAGCCAGCCGCAATGAGCGCATCTTTTTCATCCTGCGTACATCTAATCTTTCCCAAAGTATCCAATATCCAAATACCAGTTAGCGTACGACTTTAAAATGTATATCATAGTAGACTGTGACTGACGGGAGTTTTTGGATCAAAGGGTTACGCCTAAAAAAGTAAAGAGAATCCCTATAGCCTGCAGCTCGAGCGGCATCAATCGAAAGGACAAAGTGTTTGTTTGGATTCGATCTGGCCTTGGAAGTGAAAGTGGGGATTTTGTATTGTCGGTCTGATCAAGGCAAGATGTAAATGAGAACACAAGGTTTGTGAGCAATCATGAGTTGAAGTATTCGAAACACGTAGCATACGAATGAAAAACATTAGCTGACCTCCCAGTAAAACTCCTTCTGGGGTAACTTTGAGATCACCTTTAGGGTCATCAGGAAGAGTTAACTCGTCGTCTTCGACTAGATAAGTAACTCCTTTGTAAGTTTTGGTTTCACACCATCTTGCATTAGGATCGGATGCTACTGTCTGGGGATCAGTCGCAGTTTGAACGTAAAGTTCACCCGTCGGTGTAGATGTGATAAGTCTTCGAACAGTTTCTATCCTTGCATCGACTTTAATTTTTCGAAATGGTATAGTAGATGAATGAGATCCAGAAGCTTTAACAGGTTTTCCAACAGAAGTCTTGGTAGCTTTAAGTAATCTGGCTTCTTTAGCTTTTTGAAACGCTCTCGATTCTTGTTGTTTTCTTTGTATCCTTTCTATTCTTTCTCTTTCTCTTTTAGCTGCTCTTTCGGCTTTGTCTCTTTCTTTTTCCTCTTTCTTTCTTTGTCTTTCGATTTGTCTTGCAATCTTTTCTTGTTCTTTTCTTTGACGTGATGTGAGAGGTTTGATAGTTGGAAGGGTGGTGGATTGATTTGTCTGCATTGCTTCTTCTTCTTGTTGTTCATCACCATCCTCCTCCTCTTCATCCTCCTCTTCATCTTCCTCTTCATCCTCCTCTTCATCATCTTCATCATCTTCTTCCTCCTCTACATCATCCTCTTGGCCTTCTTCACCTAAATCGTTTTCCTGTCCTTCATCTCCAGCCTCTTCGTCATTTTCCCCATCCTCTTCCTGACTTCCTTGATCTTCGCTCCCTTCTTCTACATCTTCTTCATATCCTATGCCTTCTTCTCCTTCTCCTTCTTCAGATTCGTATTCGCCAGTGACTCTCGTGGTACCACCTACTTCCTCACCATCGTCTTCAGTTGATTGAGCGCTACCACGAAGTGTTGCTCCTCGCGAGGAATGTCTCGGGGGCATCTTGAGTCGATTTATCAAGAGACTATTGAGATATGCTTCAAGATATCTGTTGATAATGAGAGTCTAGTGATCAGAACGCGTGAAGAATGTCAAGCGTCGAGTTGTGGGGTGTTGTTGTTGTTGTATGCGCTCTGTGCACTGGTTACCGAGGGGAAAGTTTAAGCAGACATCTTCATATACACATAAACTGATTCGGGTAATGCTTATACCGAGTGTAAGACACCTGTGACATGTACTTGAAAGGTCTGATGGTTGAATTCGACTGACTCCGTTTTGAGCCGTTGAGCTGAGCCAGAATCAGACTTTGAACTTTGAACCATTAAGAAAGAATTCATCAAACAAAAGAACTTATTCGTCACTTTCCAAGATGGCATCAAACTCGATTTGTCGTACCCTTCGAAACACTCGAGGCTATGCTACTGCAGCTTCCAAATCGGTTTTGGTGAGCTATCCCGATCCCTGATCGTCGATCTTGGTTTGGGTTTGATACCCATTCCTTATCTTGATTCGTCTAACACTACAGAAGATAGATCCTAAGTGACCTTGATATCTGATTGATTTTTAATTGACTTGATGAATCACGTTTATAGCCACCGGTTCAACTTCAAGGACTCTCAGGAAAGTACGCATCGGCCCTTTACACCGCAACCGCAAAGAAAGATGTGAAGCTTTTAAGCACAGTTGAAAAAGATGTCACATCAGTTCAGAAAATCCTCACTGGTGCAGGTGGTAAGGTTTTTTTCTCACATGTATAAACTGGATTTCACCGATGTCCTAATCTTGACATGATCTCTTGACTCAGGCGCTTCGATCAAGGAGTTCCTTCAAAATCCTACCCTTCAATCTGCAGAGCGAAAGAAAGGTATCTCGAATATGCTGAGTAAACTCCCTAGCGCACCAAATGAAATGACACAAAACCTTTTGAGTGTCTTGGCTGAAAACGGTCGTTTATACGAAACTGAAAAAGTGTGGTAATACTCTCCTGTTCTATGGCACTCGACCAAATTGATTGATGGTCGTCTTATGTGTTCATCGTAGGTTATCGAGGACTTTCTCACCCTCATGAGTGCTCATCGTGGGGAGATTACTATCACCATTACCTCTGCTCAACCTCTTGATTCGGCTCTTCAAAGTCGACTTGAGTCTAGCCTCAAGAAGAGTACAACCGCTCAGGTGAGCAAGACCTTGTCTGAGAATTATCTTGATTCTCAACTCTGATTGATTTGATGGATAGGGCAAGACAGTAAAGATCAAGAACAACGTGAATGCTAGTGTGATGGGTGGTTTAGTCGTTGACTTTGGAGATAAGACTATTGATATGAGTGTCTCTAGCCGGGTTAACAAATTGAATGGCTTGCTCTCTGTACGTTCCCAGGATGTGTCTTTCTCTTCTCGTGATCTGACCATTTGTTTCAATCTGTTTGGCTTTGACATATGCTAGGAGTCCGTTTGAGCAACAAATCATGAATCTTAGCTGGTTTGGTGACAGTGCTGTTTAGCATGAAAATTTTCTTTTTGTCAATTGATCAAATCATATAGCGTTGACGTTCTGAGCTAGGGAACCATGTAGCAACCGATACCTACAAACCTAACACAGATAATCGAATGAAGTGCTCTGTGATGGAGTCAATGCGATCCAGTGAAATTTGCTTGCAATTTTCATACAATTCACGCTCACCATGTTTATGAATCTGCTCTCGTGTTAGGCAGACCTGAGTAACTTGATCAAGACTTGAACCCAGAAAAATGCCAGACTTATCTTACGTGAGAGATTTTTCAACATGACACAATTGACACTGAATATGGAGCCACATAAGAGTGTTGCCTGTTCAGTTCTATGATCTAACTTCCCAGAGACTGTCTCTTTTGACTTATCTCTCTTGATCAGGTCTTGATCAGGTCTTGTTTCATGATTTTGCCAGCATCCACCATGGTTTAGTATACTGAGTGGAGTCTTCACCATGAGGGCTTTGACAGGTTGAAAACTACTTCATGTTGGTCAGGTTGAAATGTGTCCTCCGACACAGGTATGCCGTCGTCTCAGGAGTCAACACCAGTGCTTATTGACCCTGACTCCAAAACAACTTTTGCCAGAGCCCCCCTCATCAACTACATCATACAATCATAGCTCTGCTACCATAGAAGTCATTTTGTGGCAAAGTAGATGCTATTGTATTATCAAGTCTTGAAAGTATAATCTTGTGCCAAAAAATGTACAATCACAATGAATAATTCAAGTTTACCAATCAGTTTTGTACCAGATTTGACTTCAAAAGTAGCTAATTTAGAGTTTCTCCTTCACCATGTTTCACACAACCTCATCGATTGATGATAGAATATCAAAAAGCACAGGGGTCCAGGAGAGAGGTTAGTGCACCATTCCGTCTTCAGAAAAGTGAAATTCGATCAAAGAGGACACTTGAGTGTCACTGGCATGTGACTACTGTGACAGTTGAGTGTGAATTTGACTGAAGAAGTTTGAATTTTGAGATTTGGCCAAGAAAATGTCTGAGCTCAACCATCACCAGTTTATCAAACTCAGCAATGAAGATGAAGTACAAACCCCATCAAATCAAATCACACCAGAAGATTTAGTAGATCGATTTCGTCGTCAAGGTTTATTAGATACCTTACGTCGAAATCTAATTAAAGAATTTCAAAGTTCAGAATTAAAATTGAATTTTGAAAAGAAATTAGAAGACATCGTTTTAGATAAATTAGCTTATGATACTAGAAGACAGAAAAACGATCATGTGAGTAGATTAGGTAATAACTCAAGAAGGACTTCTCAGGATTTTAAAATCGGACTTAGTGTGACTAAGGAAAGACATGAGGATGTATTACAAGAAATCGAAAGGTATATCAATCAATGCTCTTTAATCTTATATCTTGTCAGAAATTTCCTCATCAATAATCGAGGTACTGATACTCTTGAATATATATAAAAACAGACATTCCTTATACGATCGAACCATGTCCGATATGGAATCTCGCTTTGTTGATCGGGAGACCATCAAATACAAACTTTATGATGTACTAGACGAATTCAGACCTCCTACAAAACGAAGAAAAGTCTCTCAAACTCAAGAAGAAAATGTTCAGACGGATACCCACTCACAAGTTCTAAAGGAATCCCTCACTTCTATTTCAAATTCTCAACCAGCAGATAACTCAAACGCGCATGCGGCTTTGCAGGAGGATCAACTCGGTGTGGATCAGTCAAGTGATTTAGATGGAATACCACTTAACAGTAATACTCTGATAGAAGCTGACGAAGCGAGAGGTTCGACCGCTCAAGATACAGACCATGATGCACCTGACTGTACATCAGAGAAGTTGGCAGGCCTAGGATCCACTCGACCTTTGCTTTCTTCTGTGCCACCAATTACAAACTCCAATGGTGACGATGTAGATCCTGTCAGTAGTAATAACAGCGCTATATGTGCTCCGAGACCCGGATCCGTACGACAAGCGCTAGAATTTCTGATGGCTTCTGCACGTCGTGAATCTATGGATCAATCTGATCAAGCTTCCGCTTCGACCAATTTGGATGGTGCTCCTTTACCTTCATCAAACCTTACCGATAGTCCAGCGGAAGTGCATTTATCAGAAAGCTCTGCGGCCTTGAATCGGAATATTCCAGCTATCTCATCATCCTTAGCCCTGGAAAAACCAGCTCCTTCTCAGACATCTGGTGCTCTAACGACCAAGTCATCCAACGTTTCCCAACATGACCAACAGGATGGAAATGGTGCTGTTGATTTTGGTGATGATCTATGCGCAGCCTCACAGAAACGAAAATTGGCAGCAGAAGCAAGTTCAACGCGTAACAAATTGACCATCAACTTATCCAAGTCATCCTCAAACCTCACACCTGTCGTACCTAAACCCTTGGGCTCAGATCCACTAGCTAACGGAAACTCAGTAGATAGTGCAGTCACCGAATTCTTGCGATCTCTTGGACCCCCGCCTGATCAAGAAGGTGAAGAAGCTGCAGACGAAGAGAAAGCTTTATCCGTTGTATCATCGGATATCGATGGTGCTTCCCTTTCGAGTGATCTATCCGCTTCAAATAGCCCTGAAGATGAAGCAAATTCTCCATGTAATCGAACTTCTGAATGATGTGAAGTAAGCTGCAGACGAAGAGAAAGCTTTATCCGTTGTATCATCGGATATCGATGGTGCTTCCCTTTCGAGTGATCTATCCGCTTCAAATAGCCCTGAAGATGAAGCAAATTCTCCATGTAATCGAACTTCTGAATGATGTGAAGTAAGATGAGCTTAGTGTGATAAGTGTGCCAACTGAAATCCGTCATCTTTGAAGATGAACTCAGATATGTTAAATTGTGCTCAACTGAAATCCAATTTAATTTTTTTGAGATCAAGTTCAGCTTGAATCGATAGAAGAAATGAGCACTCGTTCTAAGCACGATCAACAAAGTTAAGTGAGAAGACCAAACTGAATTATTGATTAAATTTACTTTTCAATCAGTTTACAACTGTCAGCACTTCCCATCAATTTTTAAACCCCTCAAGAATCAAACTTATTGTTTTGATATCAAAAAAAATAACACTGACCCAGACTTGTAATCATGATGAAAAATGTCTAAGGATTTTGACCTCCAGCAAGTACTGATTCTGAAAGTCGCATTGAGATTGTTGAAGGACAAGTTATAAAACTCTAGTGCTTTTGCTTTCAAAGGAAAGGTTATACAACTTTCTAGTACTGGTCTGCAGTCCATGAATTAACTTTGGGAATGTGTGTAATCTTTAACGAAATGATGTTACAGAAAGCTCTTGACTGAAAAAGATAAAAACATTTCATAGAAACGGAAAGATAATTGAGAAAAGAACATCAGGACCAATTCATATCCCAAGCACCGCCATACAACATACCCTTGGATACAAAGGTCTAAAAATATCTTACACATCTCCAAAGCCAGTCTAAGACACATGAATAGGATGATAAAATCAGTTTATGTTCAAGACACGAAAGAAATGATCAAATGAGAGATTGTTGAAACTGTCAAAGAGGAAGATCATAAAAAGACTTCTTTAGTATAAAACTTAAAACCCATACATCACCTTGATCCAACTCCTCACAGCTACACTCATCATCCAGTCAGCTTCAAGTTATTTATCATATCTTAAAGGAGAAAATAACCTTTGAAAAAGTTCAATACATAGTCAAAGTTAAACAACATATTCTTAAATCGATTGCCTTTAAAAACAAAAATCCTAAAATATGTCATATAAAAATGAAAAAAAAACAAAAACAAATAAGAGACAAAACTAAGATCTAATCTTATATAAAAATACACCCCAAACCAAAAAAAAGAAATCCATCAATAAATCACTCAACAAGATCAAATGAAAGATTCTTTGAAAAAAGATGATCAACAAGAACAAAATTCAATTCCAAATATCTGAAAATGCATCTTTTCCATTATTGTGACTATTTGGTTTAGTGGCAGTAGAAAAATTACCAAATCCATCATTTTTATTCAACTGATTATTACTTGACCAAGGATCTGAAAGATTATCAAATAATTGATTATTATGATGATGATGATTGTTAGAAGATGAATTAGTTTGATTTAATGTAGAATGAGTCTAAAAGATTATCAAACAAAAAAATTGATGATGATTATCCAAATCTCAATGTAAGACCTCAAACCCGTTTTAAAGAATTCAAAAGAAACTTACTTGTTGATTCATCATATTCAACCCATTTGATGAATTGATTTGATGAGTGGATTGTCCAGTTTGAGACCAAGGTTGAGAAAGACCAGTAGTAAGAGCCATATTACCAAACTGATGATTCAAACCATTCAAATCACCAAAAGCGGAAGATGATTGTGAAGTTTGTTGAAGATTAGGAGTAGGAGTCTTAGTAGCGAATAATGAAAGAATATCATTTTTGACATCTTTTCTTGCAGCCGGAGCTGTAGCTGTTGCAGCGGCTGATGAAGCATTGGGTGAGAAATCTAAATCGAACAAGCCACCTCCATCATTAGGATTAGTTGAAGGAATCTCAGTAGGCGCCTTAGTGCTCATTAAGGGATTGATCGTCTTTGAGGTAGGTTTGGGAACACCTGAGTTGGAAGATGGAGGTGCGTCTAACAAATTGATGGTAGTCGTCGTAGGAGGTACAGCAGTTCCTTTACCTAACGTTGCAGATGGTCGACGAGGCGCTTCTGATGTGGTTGGAACGGTGGGTGAGACAGTTACCTATATGAGTCCATTAATTCATACAATGTAAGTATAGAGTTAAACTTGTTTAGAATGGGGAACTTAGGATCAAAAAAAAGTTACCTCATCATTTTCGGTATCTAAACTTTCAGGTTCCGGCATCGGACCTGACATTACCCAACGTTTACTTTCATATTTACTTCTAATAAAACTTTCAATTTTACTAAAGAAGAAGATTAAGATTCGAAACCGAATAAAGATAAAGGAAAAATAGAAGGAAAAGAAGGAAAAGAAAAGAATTAATAAGGAAGAAGCAAAGGTTAAGAATCATTAAGAAAGGAAAGTACTGAACTGATCAGGTGGCATATGACCAGATCTAAGATGAGCTTCCCAATAAGCATTAGCTCTTCTATTACCCCATCTTTGAACATTTGAAACTTGTTCTGGTGTCCAAGTATCTAAATCGATAGATTTAACTATTCATCAAAACAAAGAAAACCCATGAAAACGATTTTAAGAAAATTAATCAATTCTCTTCTTATGGAAGTCAATCACCCAAATCAAAGATCAAGAATTTGACTTACTTCTAGTGATATGAACACCCATACTTCGATGTATACCACTACATCTGATACACATAAAACAACCTAAGTTGGTAGAAGCCCATCTAGGATCTGTAAGAAAAAAATGAAAAAAAAACAAAATCATGAAAATAACTTCAGATGAATTTGATTCAATCTTTTAATTTGTAATATGTTTAAGAAGTTGATGATTTGAATCAAAACTTTACCATTTCTTTTACAATCTGCACATGTTTTATTTTCAGGTAATCTTAACATTGCTTTTAAAGTTTCTGCATGACGAGCATTTAAAGCTTTGTTATCTCTTGCACTTCTGGTTGCCATGATTCGAATGAAGTTTTATTGAAGGTTGATGAGTTTGAATGAAGAATGAAGGAAATCCGATGTAAGTTAGTTCCGATGATGATGAATTCGATGAGTTGATGATGTTCCGATTGAATGGTGTGTGTTATGGGTTTAGACTCACTTCACAGGATATGCGTTTAAACAGGTTTTTATACAATACACCACTCAAGACTCTCATCGATCACCTTCAAACCAATCTGACCAATTCAATTTATCAAACCAATCACAAAACTCAAGGAAATCATCACCACTTGAAAATCAAAAAAAGATCAAATGTCTTCTTGGTTAGGATTTCAACCAACAATCGAAACAGAGATTAGATTAGAAGGAGAAGATGATCGAAAATCAGTAGAAGTCAAAGTAGATAAAGAAAGAAAAGAAAGGTGTCCAGTTTATTTAGATGGTGAAGGTGTGCTGGGTCAAGTAAGTTGATTCATGTTTCTCATTTTAAATCTTAGCTTTTGTCAAAGGGAGTAGAAGAGCCAGCAAGAGATATCTTAGAATGGGAGTTATCAAGATTCAAAAAGAATTTGTCTTTTGACTTTGCTTTCTTTTTTCCCCAATAGGTTGTTATTAGAGTACGTGATGGTAAAGGGATTAAACATGACGGGATTAAGATTGAATTTGTTGGATCGATAGGTAAGTCATCATCAAGAAAAATATATCCCTACCTCTCAAAAAAAAGCATGAAAAAAAACCCACATCATGAGGTAGTCACTCAAAGGAGTTCCTTTATCTAACTTCAGTTTGAAACCTATCGATTGAAATAAAAAAAACTATTCTTATTAGAATTATTTTATGATAGAGGAAATCATTTCGAATTTCATACATTATCACATGAATTAGCTTCACCAGGTGAATTAAAATCAATTCAAGCTTATGATTTTGAATTTAAGAATGTAGAAAAACAATATGAATCTTATCAAGGAATCAATGTCAAACTAAGGTAAAACTCTTTGAAGAACACTTTAAAATGATGGAAGAACGGTTGAGTTGAATTTAATTTCTGAATTGTCTGTCTTGGTTTTGCTTTTCAGATATTTCATCAGAGTCACTGTTTCTAGAAGGATGGCAGATGTGGTTAAAGAGCGTGATTTATGGGTACATTCATACAGAATGCCCCCAGAAAGTAATAATTCGATCAAGATGGAAGTAGGAATTGAAGATTGTTTACATATCGAATTCGAATATAATAAATCTCGGTAAGTCATCAAACATTGTACAATCGCTTGATTTGCCAATGAGGTAACCCTACTGAAAGTTCAACTTGGTGTTATCATAGTTATCATCTTAAAGACGTTATTGTTGGTAAAATTTATTTCCTTTTGGTACGTATCAAGATTAAACATATGGAACTATCCATCATTCGACGTGAAACAACAGGAGCAGGTAAGTCTTTCTTTTTCCTCATCATCAAAAAAAGTCAATCATCAAGAAAGAGAAAAGCTCAAATGAGTTTGTTTGGTTAGCTCCAAATCAATATAATGAATCCGAAACGATTACGAAATTTGAGATTATGGATGGAGCACCAGTTAGAGGAGAAACGATACCGATTCGATTATTTTTAGGTGGATTTGATTTAACTCCGACTTTTAGAGATGTAAATAAAAAGTTTAGTACTCGATATTATCTTAATTTGGTTTTGATTGATGAAGAGAATAGAAGATATTTTAAACAACAAGAGATTACGGTGTTTAGATTACCTGAGAATTAATTTAAAATCTCTTCTTAATCCTTCTTCACTTTTTTTTCCTGATCTATTTCTTCTTCTTTTTTTGAATGTATTCATTTTTTTTCTTTTATTTCTCAATCATTCAATTCCTTTTATCAAACCTTTGAAGAAAAGAAAATGATCATTGTGTGTTTTTTTCTCTTGCTACGATTTATATTTTATCAATGTAGGACATCATACTGATTTTGATTTTGAAGAAAAGACAGATTGTAAAAAAAAACTTGAACTGCTAAATCAAATGAACAAACCAAATCGTCTGATGGATGATTCCTGAAAAAGAATTAAACAAGTTAAAGTTTTCATAGCTAACAAAACTCTACACTTGATCCACTTTGATCTTCATCATTTTCTCTGTGTCCAATTTCTTTGAAGCTGTTACATCTTAACAATTCTTTTAGTAAATCAGTCACAAGAAATGAACAAATTGTCAATCTTCCTAATTCATCATAGAAATATACAAGCAAGAATTTACACTTAGATTCATCACATAGATCTTTTTTCATCAAGTCATGTACATATATTCGTCATTTGTAAATCAGTCTCTCTGGGCCTCTACAAGACGTGTGTGAGATTGGTGAAATTCAGTGAGCTCATTTAGCATTTTTCTGGTCATCATAAACTAGAATAGGGCTCAAAATACTTCAAGAAGTGAATGTCAGATCTGCAATTTGACAGCTGGTCATTTCATCACCCTGAAATCTATGTAAACATCAAATCAAGTATTTTCTTCAAGAGAAGCCATTACAAGATCATTGATCAAAGATTCTGGACTACACTTCAGTTTGCTTAATTGATCATCTGTTTCATTTTGAGTTGATCAAAGAAGATGAATTCTGTTAGATTTGAGACAAGGAAGAGTGATGTAAAACAAAGCTGAACATGATTTCAATCTCTGTAAAGTTACAAAGAGCCTATGAGAAGAACAACGGGACATAAAATCCCAACACAGAGGTTGGCAGTAACATTTCTCCAGTTTAGTGGGGCTTCTTAGAGATACAGTTGATCTCAGGAAGCTTGGAAACTTGGGCCAGCACAAGTCAAGAACATCTTCAGACCATGTTTTCATCAAGAAGACTTTTTCAAGTTTAGGAAATCTTAGGAATCAGCAAATTTGCCTGAAATGTATCCTAAGCTTTGTGATGCCAACTGTATGAAGACTCACTCCAAGAGTTCCATTTGATAAATTTTGGGGTCAATTTATGTGGTTTACCATTGGAGCTTGATGATCCAAAGTTGGGATTGATAAGATATGCCCTCAAAACTTACCACCCATGGTGTAGTTTACAATGAGCACACCATGTATAGAAACCAAGAATGTTCTCTTGAAGCTACACCCAAAAACTGTAGATAAAGCGTGAACCAACTGGTCAATCTCCGATGGGTTTTCTACCAATCGCCTACCTCAAGAAACTGTTCAACTCATGGTAAATTGATTCAAGGGTCAAGTCCTCTCTCATGCTATCAAGTCTGTTACAAGTATCGAAGTCACATGAATAATCAAAACAACATGTGAAGTTACACTTGACTAAGATATCAATTGTGTTTGATCAATTTGTTCACTTTCCTACAATCTGCTTCTGATCAACCCAAATTTTACAATTCTCTCATTTATCCATTCCCCTTAGCTGAGCCTTAAGTACAGGGGGTTATATGTCTGTTGTTAAAGTATGAGTACACTTGAATGGTCAGAGTTTTACAGGAAAAGAACAGCTTATGCAACTCCTTTCATATCTTGGTTGAGTGGCTTACTAGATGGTGTTTCAGAAAGGTAAAAATGGTCTAGGTGGTGATAGCTTTGACAATATTTATGGTGTGTTGATAGAAAGATTTCCTGACAAGAGTAACTTTGCTAAGCTAGTGTGACTACATAGCCCACTTCTTCAGAAAATAAAGTCACACAGTCAAGCTACTGCACAAGTGAAAGTAGTGACTAGGAATCCCATGCTTAAGACTTTATGACCTTTCCTCTGAATACTTTTGAGCCCATTTCCTATACTCTAACCTTGCATATGTAAA
The DNA here is from genome assembly GCA_022264835.1 of Melampsora americana. Classification (NCBI taxonomy): domain Eukaryota; kingdom Fungi; phylum Basidiomycota; class Pucciniomycetes; order Pucciniales; family Melampsoraceae; genus Melampsora; species Melampsora americana. Next base: position 571,658 of record JAIFHY010000023.1, on the reverse strand, counting down.
TTCAACCGTTGTATCATAGTTCAGTTCAGTTCTGGGTGTTGATTTCGAACCTCAACAGTACACCAAGCTTGATTTTAGAATGTCCAACAAGAAAACACAAGTAAAATCATTTTGTAAGATACTTGGCTTGTTATCGGAATATAGCTGAACAAAGTTTAATCTCTTCATCAGTTGTGCAAATTGTTCAAAGCAAAAAAAGGTAAGGAATTTGACCCCCCAAAAAAGATACTAAAATGTATTTTAATTTATTCATCTTGAAAAAGAAATTTCAATTGAATTCAGTTGAATGATTTTGACTTTTGATCTCATTCTTCCAAAGAATGAAAATTTCATTTTTTTTGAAAAAAAGCGTATTGAAGAAGAAAATGAAGACAGGTTTGGTTTTATATTAATTTATTTCATCCATCTACCAAAGTAAGCTTCAAAGACACTCCTAAAAAATGAAAGTAAAAAACACAATCAGTTTAAAAGAAAATTAAATTTACTTTTTTATACGGTTTTGAAGAAATAAAAACTTCTTACAAAATTGTCCATTTTCGATTTTCTGCTTCTTGGAAAACTAAAGATCTAGGTCCATAAAACACCTAAGATAAAGAAAATCAAAAATCAAAAATCAAAACCAGAAAGCTAAAGTGTTTTGCTGAAAAAATTGAAGTATAAAGATAGAGATGATGACTTACCTGATCATCAACTTCATCTTGATGTCTAGGTAAACAATGCATAAATTTCCAATTCGTTTTAGCATTACCCATCTTACATAATTCCTCGGTGATTTGATATCCTTCAAAATCCTTTAATCTACGTTTCATCTCATCTTCTTGTCCCATTGAAATCCTAAAAGAAACCAAAACAACATCACCTTTGATAATTCATTCTGTTTTCTCTTGAGAGAAATTTGACACGATTCTTGCCAATGAAGACACATACACTTACCATGTATCTGTTACAATCACATCAGCATCTTTGATGGCTTCAATCGGATCGTGAAAATGAAGTAATTTCCCCCCTCTATGAACTTCCGAATCTTCAACCAAACCAAGTTTCATCCTTTCCAGTACTGTAGGCTCTAATTCATAACCTCTAGGAGTAGCAATATTCAAATTGATCCCTAATCTAGGATAACTAACAATCATATCATTCAATACATTATTCGAATCTCCAATCCATGCGATATTTAATCCATTCAATGAAGCTAGGTTCCTTGAATGTGGAAAGAAGGTTTCCAGTAGGGTTACTAAGCTTGCTAAGATTTGAGTTGGGTGATACAGTGATGATAATGCATTGATAACAGGTACAGCGGAATTTTCAGCTAATAACTGAAAGAATTTTTTTTTAGTTTTTTCGAAAAAAAAACATACTTCAATCTTAGGAAATCGCTTTTTTTCTTTTCTAGGAATCTTGATCACTTACTTCTATTTCAGAATGATCTCCAACTCTAGCCATAATCCCATCAATCATACTAGAAACCACTTTAGCTGTATCAAATAAACTTTCATTCACACCTAATTGAATTTCATTGGGTCCTAAAAATAATGCATGACCACCTAATAAGTTAATTGAACTTTCACTTGCGATTCGAGTTCTAGTAGATCGTTTACTAAACATTAATCCAATTGTTTTATTTTTTAATAATTTATGTTTGATCGCTTTAATCTCATTTGAATCAGAATTTTTATCTAAGTTTGATAAATCATTAGAATGTGAAATTGAATGATCTTTTATAAATTTTTTCGCATTGATGGCGTATGAAACTAGTGATTGGATTTCATTGATAGATAAATCTGCAAGTGTTAATAAATGTGGTGGTTTTAAAATCTTTTTCTCATCTTGATTTTCAATTTGATTATATAAATTTAAATTTGAATGAAAACTTCTTCTGAGTGAAGGTAATTTCTGAAGTTTGTTTGGATTGAGCTGAAGTTTGACTTGATTGAATATAACCGAATTCAATGTCTTCATCTTCTTGGATCTCTTTCTATCAATTCTTCTTTCTTGGGTTAGATTGTTTGGATTTTTAAATTTTTTCAATTTCTTAAATTTTTCAATCTGTATTCGAACATCAAACAAGAACAACTTCAAACCCCGATATAAAGCTTTTATGCTTGCCTGTTTCCTCAGTGATTTTGCCCTGTTTCAAAGAATGGGAATTTTCCGTAGGAGGCACGTCGCAGGAGGATGTTGTCCACGCACACGAGAAATGTATTTACATACGTGCCTTAAAAATTAATCCAGTTGGACTTATCAGTCCAACTATAGATATATGACGCATTGTCACCATTATCTAGCATGGCAGATAGGCAATGGATACAGTAGAGAACCAGGCTAGACCCAGACCTGGTTAGAAACCATCCTTATAGAGTGAGGATGGAGGGATTAATTTATAAGAGAGCGGATGAAGGAAGTGAACTAACCCCTCATCCGCCATCCACTTTCATAATCTTGATACCAAATTGATCCGAGATTATTTATTAGATAAAATCAGATTACATTAGTTAATTAATTTCTTTAAGACTTATTAATTCTCTCGAACAAGGACTCTTTGAGCTTGTTCCTAATCTTTATCTATAAGTAACTCGATAATCTTTTTAAAAAAACCTCCCACCCACCCATACGAGTTTGAAGGAAAGTGCATTCCAGACTGAGGGTTGAGGTGTATTAAATCCTCAACCTTAGTACATCATACGTGTTCTTAGAACCCCTTGTTGTTCCATATTTGTCTTGATGTGAGTCTTTGCATCAAGACATCTTATTCGAGAAATGTCTCCTATTTCTCATCATGCTTTATAGATAATTATTGGGGAAAACAATCCCCCATTCTTTATCACTTGTGGAACAACTTTCTAACGGCAAGTCTATTTCTCACTTACGAGCCCAGACTTGCCTAGGGGTTTTCTAGTAAAACCCGGACGCTGGTAATCCTGGGCTTCTTGTCGGGATTACCTAGACCCGTTAGTACAACACTCACCGAGGGGTTTCCCCTACTACCAGGTCGAACGCGTACACGTAACTGATATATTACCAAGATAGTAAGTGGATATGCCACGCCTTGATCCTCACAACTGTCAAGACTCAAATCTCATTTCATCTCAGCATATACAGCTATTCTCGAAATTAATGTCATGTTCGATAAAATTTTTTTCCCCCCCAATACAGGCTTGCCGCGCAGCGCAGCAAGCCTGTAATCATCACTATCCGGCGATATAGTCCGGTTTATGGACCGGGTTTGTGTGGGTCCGATCACCGATCGGAACCCTCAAACGAGGTCTGTATTTGGTTCCCCAATCTCACCACCGTCTCACCTCAACTTCCACTGACTCAACTTCAACTCATCCATCTCGACTCAACCACGATTCACGTAGCTTAGCCGATATTTGATTTCACGCACTTGTCGCCAACAAAGGTTCCATCCAACTCGAACTCCGGCAAGTTAATAATGAACCACAAGTGGGCCGATTGCAAAGTTCACATAAAACGATGCCATCCTCCAGGTCAAGAAACCCCAGAACGCTCCTCCAGACGGATTTCAAAAGTACAACCTCACTTCAGTATAATCACTTGCAGTATGGTGAACAGAAAAACTTCACAAGTGCCCTTGTAAGTTTGATTTTATCTTGTTTCAATCAATCCTTCTCATTTCATCATAGGCTGATGTTCAATCTTTTTTTTTTCTGTAATCCAAGCAGGACGGCCTCTGAAAGTCGGATCGATGTCATGAGCTGTGTGATTGAAACTGGCAGCTATAAACAAGCGCTGATGGGGGAAAGAGCCACGTGAGTACCCCCCATCTTTGGTTTTGTATCAACTCAAAAGGATTAATCCCTGTGCTTTTCTTTTGTGTAGGTTTGGTACTCAACCTTGTACCCCATCTTTTGGCTTGACATCAACCGTGGCTCCCAGGGTCAGTCAAGGGATGACTAAGCCCCCTCTCACATCCCCGTTTGAGGCACGTCCGAGACCACCTTCCACGTTCTTGACCCCTTTGATGTCGGATTTGGGGTTCGGAATCCGTCCGGGCACGGCCTCCACTGGCTCCAGTTCAGCGGCCACTGCGGTCACTTCGAAAAATCCCCACATCAATCCTTTGATCTTCGATTCTCCCGAACTTTTTCAAAACACGTCTTTAGGTTCGCCGTCAACAGTTTCCACTAGCCCGACAAAATACCCTAGCCCGTCCAAGAAGAGGCCTGCAAAGGCCATTGAATTGGACTCGGATAGCGATCTGGATATGGATGAACAACAGGCAGAAGTAACCTTACCAGATGATGGTAAGCCCCCAAACAAATTTCTTAGTCATGATTGAGTTATGAGTTGTGATCTGACTATTCGCTTATGTTTTTATGTAATCTGACTAATTGGAACTGCCGGTGAACCAGCTGAATCAAACCGTGGCCAGACCGAAACTCACTCGAACGCACGTGAATTTCAGGTCAGCTTCAATTACTGGCAGCTTCAAGTCCCGCCTGCGGAAGCCCCCAATGCTAAGAAACAAAAGAAGACTCCCGGAGGCGATCAACGTAGCAAGCTGAAGCCCACTGTACCGAAATACAAAAACTATCATCCAAAGGTACCCATCAATTTGATGATCAAAAATCCAGGTAGTATTTCTTTTCCAATGTTTCAAACAAAGGTTTTCCAGACTTGCGACCAAAAGCTTCCATGGGTCTCCAAATCACTTAGTACAGCATGGGCTTCCAAGGCGGTCGATATTCAGGGGTTCATCAACAGCTCGCGGAAACATAAGGCCAAGAAGATGCTTATCAACGATGTCGAATCTTTGCGGGAATTTATGGCCGCCACTCAACTCGTTCCACCGTCCACCCCGATGGGATTCAAGGTTCACCACGAGAATCCGAAGGTAACTGCGAACGTGTCACGCTTTATGCAAGCTTTGGTCCATGGTCGTGGTGCTCGTGGTAACAACCCGCCCTCCAAAGACACCAAAGGTGATCCTCGGTCTGAAGACTCGGTGGGAGTAAGTCACGTATCATTGTAACTCCTAATGATACCATTTTACTGACATTCTAATTCCTCAGTCTGATATCTTAAGTCCTGGCAAACGTAAACTTAGGATACTGATGGGTCGATTCTCCAAGGACTTTAAGAGAGGCAAAAATGTCACCTCCATTGTCAATCCTCAAGATCCATCGCTCTGTATGCTGCTCAACACTGCCCGCATTCGCACGTGGGCCAACGATTGGGTAAGTGGATTTGTTCAAGTGTGAATCTGACCTTTGTTTGTACTGACCACCATCTCCCGCTTTCCCTCATAGGCCGATGAGGTACCCGGTGTTGATGAAGTGAATCCCCCAACTAAACGACCCGGTTTTGCCTGGATTCCTGTGGCCAACGACAAGAAGGAAAAGAACTGCCTTCTCGGTTTGGGGGCAGCAAATACCCCAGACATCCCCTCCAATACTGTATCGGCCACTCAGGGAACGGTAGTTACCCATAATTATTATGGTCAACTATTTCCCCCGCCTGGTTTGGCAGTTGCTCCAGCTCCGCACGCACCCCAGTACTCACAAATCCCCCCTTTCGCTTTGCCTGGTATCCCAAGTCTTCCATTGGTTCCTTCACAGAGTATCCTTCCCCCTGCCAACCCCAACCAAACTCCAATACCACCAGCTGGAGACACCAAACCTATGCGATTATCACCCCCACCAATCATGCCTTTGTTTGAAGATTATCTGATTTTTGCGGGTATCAAGCCCGATATGACCAAGACGCGCGAAATCCTGGCTGAACAGGGAATTGACTCATTTGGTAGGTTGTTAGACCGCAAGACGTATAATATGGAAAGCTTTCGCAGTATGGGCATTCCCTTCGCTCACGCCAATGATCTTACAAAGGCCATTCCAATGTTTAACAAACACCTCAAGTCTTTGGGATCTCAACCCACAAGTTCCCTATCTTAATCAACGTATATTCCTACCAACTTCATCCTCGATACACGGTTTTGATCAATTGTCATGTATTGTGAAAGTTTGACCTTTTGTACTTATTCACTGATTCATACACACCAAATTAAACTTTACAAAGTACGGAATGACATGTCATGTCATTTTGTCAACATTACAAATGAGCAATCAGAGAGTGAGAGTGAGAGTGGTCTTGTGAGAGTGGTCTTGTTTTGTGGACTGCCAGAACTTTTGTTGAGAAGTCATAAATAGGACCAGGGGTCTTGGTGCCTTTTCATTCTTGTGTTTAATGATTGACCCACAAAATGTGATTCTTGGCTGAATCATAAATCACCAGTCATTCTTGTGATTTCTGGTTAACCCCAAAAAGATTGATCATGGCTGAAACAGAAATCACCAGTCATTCTTGTGATTTCTAAATAACCCAGAAAAGGATCTTCTGGGCTTAATCATATATCACAAGTCTGATTTCTGGCCTCACCCACACCAAAAAAATGATAATGGCTGAATCAGAAGTTGTGATTTCTGGTTAACCCAACACAGTTTGTTCTTGGCTTATACAAGTCATATTTGGCCTTACCAAACCCAAAAATTGTTTTCTTGCCTTATTCACAAGAACTCCCAAGAGATCTTTGGCCTTACCCATAAAACAATCCCCACTTTTTAGTGAGTAAGGCACAATTGAAAAACTTGGGCATACCCAATGCTCATTGAAGAAGGTCAAAACAACACATTCATTCTTGCAAAACAACTCAATCATTCTTGAAAAAATTACAAAGAGGAAAGTAACCGCGCATCATATAATTTGTATTGAACTATTTGAAATGAGACAACTATAAAATGGGATGATTATAACATCTTGAATAGAAACTATTCAAAAGCAACTTACATCCAATATCCACAGACTGCATACAACTTATGCATGAGTGCACCGGAAAAGATATCCCATGCTGCATCCATGATGCAGTTGACCTTCTCATCAGGAGCTGAATGTATGAGCGCTTGAGATCTTTGGAAATAAGATTTGAGAACACTGAAGGCCTTCTCAATCGGGTTGAGATCAGGCGAGTAAGGGGGGAGGTACAAAATACGTATACCTCTTGCGGCCGCAAGTTCCTCAATTTGACCGCCGTGGTGAATACGCGCGTTGTCCATGACCAGGACAGAATTCGCTTGAGGATACGGATTCATAACCGGAAACTAGGAGAGGGATAATGTCAATAACGAATACTGTTGTCAGAAAGGGAAATTCAATTCCTTACCAAGCGATGTTTGAGGAATCCCTCAAAATCGTGTCAAAGATAGCTCCCTTCTTGAAAGTCGAGCGCCAAAACTCCTCCTTGAAATATAGCCGGGAGGAGGGAGGAACGTTTCCCACCTCGACTCCAAGGTATTCGGCTTGTGCGCTTGCCTTGTCTGGCCCGGCCATACTGCCGTCCAAGATACCGTTCCTGGAGAGAACATTCGTCTGGAGGTTCGTCAGCGCCTCATCTAAGCTATGGATTATGAAATTGAGATAAAATATAAGAAACAAAAGTGAAACAAAGGGAAACTTACCAAGGAAAACAAGCATATTGGGAGTCAAACCTCCAACTGCATGTAAAAATCAAGCCCGTTTGGTGGGACTCTGATTGGGGTGAATCGTGCGGGCCTTTTTGAGCGTGAGGTGCAGTCGATCCTTGAGATTGCTTGCCACCGTTGATAAAGCAACCCACATGCCAGTCCGACGATAAATGGCGTAGCAATACTCATCTAAGTATAGCGCTGGATTACCTTCTAATAGTTCCAACATAAAGTCGCGGTCTTCATCGGTCAAGACAGTGTTCCTTCTGAGACGCTTGTAATCGGCAACGTGGCAAATGACCAAATGTGTTCGACGATATAAAGCAAGCCAGCAAGAAATTGTACGAGCGCTGACAGGCGACTTCAATATTCGGCGGACTTGTTCGATCGTCTTGCCTTTGCGCAGGTACTGAACAGCGAGAACCTTGAGTCCGGCGTCATATTTGCCTGGGCGTTGTCGCATGTCTAGAAGTTGAGTAGAACAAAAATTAGGGGTCAGTCAAGTGATTTCATAACATTGAGAGGGGGGATAAGACAAAACCTACTGGGGAACGTTTATCCAAACGTGAATGATCCAGAAGTTCGATGTCCCGATGGGCGGTGGGGTTTGATTTGATCTGATGGGCGGTGGGGTTGGTTTTGATTTGATGGGTGGTGGGGTTGGTTTTGAATTCCACGTGGATCGGAGGGAAGGATATGAGGCCCGAGGGGATCTCGGGTTTGACCCAATCCACCGTCTGTACGGGCTTGCTGCGCTGCGCGGCAAGCCTGTATTGGGGGGGAAAAAAAATTTATCGAACATGACATTAATTTCGAGAATAGCTGTACATATCATCTTGTGAAAATGAACCAAAGTGCATGTTTGAGGACATCTACCATGGTTCAATTCCACTTTGTGTAGATATCAAGTGGATCAACATATAATCATGTTGGAATTATGCCCAAAAACGAGTCGGTCTCAAACACTAAGCGTACAGTCATTCATTTTCAGAAGATAGTAAGTTCCAGATATGTTACAAGACTTTAAATAAACAAATGGGACATGGAAATGAAGCAATGGGAATTGAAATTTTAAAAATATACTGATTAGCAAACTAGTAGGTCATTGAATCTTGAATTAGGTATATGTCACACAGGGAGCTCCCTGAACTTTCATCTGATACGGCTTCTTTTTCGAGTGGGGGTGACGATGGAAAATATGATAGCTAAAAATTAAAAAGAAACATGCTCCACAAATAGCGTATCGCAATTTCAACAAATAGATAGACATCCAGTTCCATTTTTGAATAATTAATCTTGATTCATTCAAAATCCAAAAAGTCCTTGATCTGCAAACGTATATGGACTAAAACTAGCTTGTGGACCCGGTATTTCCGGTAAGGGGATTTGAGATTCTAACACATGAAGCTGCCGTTGATGTCTACGATTCGTAAGCAAGAGGAACAAATCAGTCCGACTTGAAATATCCATACAAAAGGATTGGTATATCACAAACCTTCTCAAGTTGGATAAATTCGAAAACGATCGTCCGCAAACATTGCAAAAGTTGGCTACACGTAAGAAGGAGATTGATGAGTTTCTTGGCAGAGAGTGGGCGCAGAATAGGAAAAGATTTGATCTGATGCGACTGATGAGACTCACATCTTTCGCCAGTATGAACGCTACTATGTAATAACAATGCACTCGGCCGATTGAAGTCTTTACCACAAATATGACATCTAAGGAGAATTTGCTTGAGTTTCATATATAATCATCAAATGGATTTGAGATACTCACATATGCGTCCGTTTTCTCTTGGGTTTATCTGTTTTACTCTTCGGTAAGTCAGAGCTCGAAGACGCAGAAGACCGTGAGTGCTTAAGGCTTTGTCTTTGACCGGACTCGTCCTTGCTTAATCTTTGATCAGAGTATGGCGCAAATGAAACAGGTCCATGACCTCTCGCAACGGAATAAGCTGAGTGATCCACCGTGTGACGTTTCTGAATGGGGATGTCTGAAAAAAGATGTGGAGCGCTAGGAATAGAAATGCAAGATATTATTCCAGACATCGACGTAGATGAGTCCTTGGGCCGCGTTGGAACAGAGCTGGCCAATAGTTCAGGTGTGGTGTCAGATATGCCCTCGTGCCCAGAGGCAAACAAAGGCCTATCATGTAGGTGTATTTCCGGGTGTGCATTTGCAAAAGTTGGCAGCGGAGCAGCCTTGTGTAAAGACCTTGGCGAAAATGATTCTGGAGGGATGTCATGAGCGTTTGCAAATAAGTTAGAGTAAGGTTTCTGAGAGCTCCAGGGCTGGCTGGGCGCAATGCCTTCAAACGCGCCACGGCTAGATGGCGTTGGTCGACGCGAACAGCTTAGATCCGGAAGCGATCCGGTCTCAAAACGAAGCTCCTCATGCGGCGCGAAAGTCGAAGGCATTGAATTGGAGCCGCAGTTTTTTAATGAAGCATGTTGATTCATCTGATATGATTCTGGATGGCCTAGCCATCTCCCTGCAATCGGCTTCGGTACCTCATTTCCGGAAGAGTCAGAATACGATAAAGTATCTGTCCAGTTCAACACAGAAGGACGTGCATTGGAATGGCAGACGGGCGCGTATAGTACCGGTCGCTGATCTTCATGTCTTGCGGGCGTTGGTAATAGATCACGTTCATTGTGAAAGCTTCGGAGATTGACGTTAGCATCAGAGTTCATGAGCATTTCGACGTGATTAGTTAGGCCCAGTATTGAATAGGCCATCGGATCGTTGACACCAGTGTAATCAGTTGGAGGGCTGCGTTCGCGAGCCAATGGTGATTGAAATGGGACCCGCCCAGAAGAATTTTTCAAATTAAGTGGAAATTTATCCCCCGTTCGATCGCTAAAGTCAAGAGGGAAAACGAGGCGACTACTGGGTTCAGTTTCGATTTGGTGAAGTAGGTCACCATGCTGATACGTCCCGTTGAACTCAAGGCGCGGGAGGCTTGATGTAGTTTCCTGTCAAAGGAAGTAAGTCCAACTTGTCACAATTCAAGGACGAAGGTCTGAAATAAATGCTTACGTGATCCATCATGTCTCCTTGCTTGCAAGCCCAGAGAGAATTCGTGTTGTTGGTACGAGGCCGAGATACGTGTTGATAATTGCCTTGGTCGGCGTGTAACATTTCACCCGTCACATATACACCACAATTTGGTTGACCGGAGTTATTCAGCATGTTGGCTTAAGTGCCAAATTAGCGCGTCTGTGACGAATAGAAATTTGCGACGAAAAATTGAAGTAGTAGTACTGGAGTATAAAAAGCTAGCTTCTTATGAACACTATGTGGAATCACAAAAAGGTAAAACCCAGGAGAACCGCAAAAGGAAGTGGAAGTTGCCTTCTCGGACTATCGAGGAGATACGCAGGAAGCAGAACGTTCCTTTGGGGGAATATTTGACATAACATCGGTGCGATAAATAATCATATCTTAAATTAGCTCTGGGCAGAGCGCATACACAGAACTCACAACGAAAAAGGATTGAAGCCGATAGTTGTTGGATTGTCTCAGAGTCCGTTGAATGGACAAGAGATGAGGGTAGAAAAATTGCACAAGTCTCCCCTAAACCAGTTGAGCGAGAAGAATGATGATGCTGATTGGAGCTTGCCTGATCAGTCGACAGATTGTAAAGAGCAATGTGTTCACGAAGATCGATGCAATCACGGTATCGAAGGAAGATGATTGGTAGATCTGTTCGTTGATTATAAATCGAGAAGTCAGACGGAGTTCTGGAAAGATTTGACTCAAAATTCTACGAAGATTTTGATGCTCAAAGAGAAGGATAATCTTTGACGAATCTTGAGTAATTGGACGCCTGAGCTTGACTTCAGTGAGCGTATTTGTGAAGAGGTATTTTGATCTGAAGAATTCAAGGCAACAACAAATGAGAAGAATGATTTGAAGGAAGACTCTTGTTGAAGGCAGTGAAGTGATTGCTTATTAAAAAGAGGTCAGCATCTATCTAGATTGAGCTCAATCAATCAAGAAAGAAACTTGATTGGGTGTAGGATGAGTACTCATGACGACTAATTTTAAATTTTTGCCAAAGCTTATAAACTTGAATGTAAGCCCAATTCGTTGCTTGAAGGACACGATCCATGACAAAAGAATCTCAATGTTAATCAAATTAACATTCGATTTAGGAAAAGGTACACAGTTAATGTGGGATTATCTTAACAAGTCCTATTAAATTGTTTGGTCTCAAGTTCAACCGCTGCCAAAAGTATTATTCGCATCGTTTTTCAAATTCACAAAAAACAACTTGAGGTCATGGTAGTGGTAGGAGGGTACATATCAGGTCTGTGAAAGGAAGATAAAATGACTATATATGTATAGTATATGACCCGTCGAAGCCTTCTAGAATCGATGAAGATATAGCACAAGAAAAGTTTGATTGAGGTACAAATTAAGATTGATTCGATGATAAGAAGCAGTCGGGTCGCACAGGAATCGAATGGACAGTGGACACTTTGAAGGAATTGGGTTCTTGGTGATAAATTCGATAAACATCAATCAGGACGAATATTGGGTCATGCGGTCTAAAGTGACCTGAGCCACGTCGGGCGCGCTGTGCGTCCACCCGACCTTTGAATCAAAGACACGCGTTCAGGCGCTTCGGCCGCATGATTGAAGTTTGAACCCAATGAACCTGTTTGAAGGCAACCACTTTGGTTTTCCTTATTGAGTACATCTCGTTGGCAGTTGTCTCTGATACTCCCAATATGAGTTTTCTTTTAATCATCAAACAAGCTCAACATCTCCCGAAAAAGATTTGCAAAAGGCCAGAAAATTCAAAGAGAAAACAGATTTTTCTTGTGTCTCTTCTAGTCAGGAACACCACACTTATGTACGTACGCGCATCATGGTAATTACACGCAACTTGCGATGAGCTACGAGAGAGCTTCATGGCAATCCATGAAACCATAGCTTGCGAAGCGATGTGTAATTGACCCGACGAGGCCAAGCCGCAAATTCAAGGACCGAGCTGGCCCGAGACTAAACTAATTCAGAATTTCAAATTCCCTCCAATTTTGATCACATTTCCACAGATGGGATCTTAAAAATCAAAATAACATCAAAACCCTTTCAAGTCGTTCTTGAGCTCATTGCACGGCTCCTTTCTTGCTGTTTCTTTTCGATTTGACCTTCATTTGTTCTTCCAGTGAATTTTTCTCGTCTTAGATGCATATTTGACATCCAGCATTTTAACTTTTAAACACGCGAGACCGCGTCCATTGATTGTGATCAACTCAAGAATTTAACCCACCGCAAGTCCGCATATACAAACGCATGGCCATGCAACATTAGTTTTCAATAAATTGATCTTAAATATCTTGTCTGGCTTCAGCTGGCCTCAGTCCTTTTTATCCTACTTACATACATATCACCACCATGGGTTGGTCTATGCCCCCAACTGGTCTTGCTTCGCTGACTCACTATGATCTACCTCTCAATTATCTGGCCTCGTGCGTTATTGTTTCTTCCTTCATTTCGAGCTCACTACATCCTTTGAAGTGCTCTTTTGACTCGTTGGAAATCGGTGCTACTATGCTTGATTTCCAACTGGTCGAACAAAACGGTTCGAAAGACTTACGGCCATCTTACTCAGTTGCTGATACTTGTTCTGCTTTCTCATGACTTGAAACGTCTGTCTGGATTTGGTTCATCTCTTCAGCTGCGGGTGCTCCACAGTCGCTACGAATTATCCTACCGCGGCAATCAGTTCATTGGCGTACAGTGACAAATCAGCATACACACTGGGAGCCGGGCCAGGTTGCGGCCGATGTTTCAAGATCACCCTCATTTCGGCATGTCAAGCTTCACCACCCTTTGTGCTTGCCGACAGGCCGGACAAACCTATCCCCTCCGTAGTGGTAAAGATTGTAGATAAATGTCCTTCCCCAATGTATTGTGCAGCCACTGAATCCAAGAAGAACAGCGTCAGTTTCACTCACTTTTCATATCTCATGGATGTTTCCTACGGCCTTCATCTTCTAATCAGGTGCCAAATGTGTTCATAATCTCCAATAACAATTCAACAGCTGGGTTACACGATTCACTTTGATTTAGCACTTCCTTCGCCGGCTCTCAATTTGTCATTTTTCCCATCCGACGCAGCGCTATATGGTTACGAGGACTTTGGTGTCTGTGAGTCGACTTTGAGGGTTCGAGCAGCTAAACCATGCACGCATAGCAATCGTTGAGTCCACGTACCCCACCTAATCAATCTAAACATTTGAACTCCAGGGAACGTGAAATATGAATCAATTTCCTGCGAACACTGGGCAGGATGGAAGAATGAATCAGCGCTCGGAACCGATCCGAACTATCCAGCATCTGACTCTTTATGTTGTCCTCATAATCCTGCATTTGTGAGTGTGACTAGTAGTACTGAAACTCTCTCTCGAACCTATACATATGGTCATCTGAAGCTACATAACTAATCTCGTCATGATTCCTAACTATGAACCAGACCAGTGAGATGTGTCCAATCGCGCCAACTTCAAAACCTGCAAAAGAAAGTGCACCCAAATCGGGGGCCATTACCCTGAGGCTATCTCATTTTCTATTATCGAGCTTTCTGATTCTTCATCCTTTACTTCTTTTTCTATTTACGTGAATCTCACACGCTCTTTTTCTCTTTGAATCTCTGCTAACCTTTTACTACACTCTTGAGAGTGACCCCCAAGATAATTCAGGGTATTTTTCAACAAATTCAACCATTTATCTATTCATCTACTCCTCTTCTGAATGTTGTCTTAATTTCTTATCATGGCACAAGCTCTTGCACTTCTGACAACACTACTTGATCGATAAGTTCTTTGTTAATTTATTATACATTTTACCAAATCAAATTGTTGAACATATGGGTACTGCACCAATCTTTACTGTATTTCATAGAATTCAAACAACTGTCCACAGTGTGAATTGTATGTGAGATGAGGAAGATGAAATGTACATGTATTCCAATGATCATAATCACAATCTCTCCATCACATACAGATATCAATACTGTGTATGCCTTGCTGATGATCATCTCTCAGTGACAATAAATGCATTGTAGGCCGAGGCATCACTTTCTGCTTACACTGCAAACATGATGTATTACTCCATAGTGAAAAATGATTAAAGCTAGGATTTGAAATGGTGTGCTTCATTGTGGTCCAAAAAATCTGAAAAAATCAGGTAAGGCAAATTGTACTATTTTCTTTGTGTTGGGAAATTTTGGCTGGCCTAAAAAAACCAGGCACTCAGTTTGGTGATAATCAAGGTCTTCCTGGAATGCCAGATCAAAATGCAGAACTTGTCCACTTAATTTAGCCTCCAATAGTGACAAGAAAAATCCGAGAAAAATGTGACAAGTGAAGGACAATACCCCCTTTGTTAAACATTTTTTTCTGGATTTTTCTGGATCAGCATGTGAGCCATCACATGTGTGTTGTGAAAACTAATTACAAGCTGCTGACATATTTACAACACTCTCAAACCACCTGGAATTTTTTTGCTGTTAGACAAAGGTTGTGGCATTATATAAATATATCTTTGAAACAATCCAGCAAGATTTTAGGCAGTTGTGATTGAAATTGAAATTGCAATTTATTTTGCAAGCAGAGAAGAACATTTGGTGTTTAACCTTGCATGTATCCAAGACAAAGGCGCAAATAAATTTGAACAAAAATCACCACATATCATAAAGGGCATCTTTGATTTAATCTGATCTTTCCAGATTTTTTTGAACTTTGGTGAGATTTTTTGAAAACCAGAGCTTCAAAAATTGCTTGCTTAGTTGATTCTGAGTAAAGTGCTTTAAGCAACCTCAAAAAAACATTCAAGGACAAAGAGAAATGTATACGTAGCTACACATGTCTTTGCCGTATATAAGAAATATCTGGACGATTTCTAGTGAATCTAGATATAATATACGTGGGAATCAATCTAATAAAACTGGTGGCGGAATCAGCAAAAAACGACAAATATCTTTTGAGAAGTATACACATGCTTTTGAAAGAGGCTTTGATAAAGGTCATAAACAAATTCTCAGGGATCGATTGTTCGGTCTAAATGCAAAGGGAGAAGATAGCATCACGCCAAGCCATTTGTTCTTTTTGCTCGGAGGCTGTTGATAGCCTTCAAGGTTTTCGCCCCATCATATCGAATGTGCATGGTAGGTATAGAAGCCGAAGTACCCGTGATCAAAATCTTCTCCATCATACCCTGAACACCTGGTGCGCGTTGGACCTTGTTAAGAGAGAAAACTTGATTGATGATGACTGGTAGAATGATTTCAAACATAGGGAGGCAGTAGCCCTCGGCTGTAGCGCGACGAGTTGAG
The DNA here is from genome assembly GCA_022264835.1 of Melampsora americana. NCBI lineage: Eukaryota > Fungi > Basidiomycota > Pucciniomycetes > Pucciniales > Melampsoraceae > Melampsora > Melampsora americana. Next base: position 555,830 of record JAIFHY010000023.1, on the reverse strand, counting down.
AAAGAAAGCGGAATCTTTGGAGTCAGCCCGGCATCAACACCCATTGAGAGAGCGAGCTTACCATCCAACAATCGTAAGTAGTCCGAAGTGTTTCGGTCAAGTCGAAATTCGCGGTCGATGACGCCGATCGGACGCTGAGACAATTTTGTGTCAATAATTCATTGTATGTACATACAACAAAATCAGGCCATGCTTACAGGATGAGCCCTGTGTTCAAGTTTCATGCCGAACGATATTGCACGCAGGTAAGGATTCCAGTGGGCCAGCCGCACGCCTTCTAACCCATGCTTTAGATGAGATTCATGTATGTTTGATCGGTCAAAGCGAGGGTTGTAGACCAGGTCTTGCAAAGTTTGACGAAGTTTAGGCATCTCATCTGCTTTGGTCGTTGTGGCGGGCATCAGATAGTCTAACGCATGTGCTGTACCGTTGACAATGGTATAGGCCAAGGTAGAGACGGCTCGTAAGCAATCAGCTGTGAGTTCGTCAGTGGAAAGTGGAATCCTTTGAGCTTCATTTTCTACTCTCAGGGTGTCATAGAAAATCTTGGTGTCAGGAGAAGTATGCTTGATATCCGGCCTTTGGCCTGATATGGTCTTGATGGAATCTTCGAGGACATCTAGGGCACCTATGGTGATCTTAGACACCCCTCTTCTGATTAAATTCCCAATTGACTAAATGAATAACCGCAAGATCAGAGGTACTTCACGCTGAGGAGATCCCAAGTTTTATTCTTACATTAGGAGGCGAAGATGCCTCAATATGTTGTTTAATTTGCCACGCGAAACCGGAAGCGGCCACACGAGCAGAAGCTCTTGATTTGAAGGAAATTCGTTCATGTGCGTTGAGATAACAATAGCTGAAAGAGAGAATTGTCACATTAGACTCGTCAATTTGTCCGAGTCGCTTTATAGAACACTTACATGTCGCTTAATGCGCAGAGGAGAAGCTGCTGTGAGTGAATCCCAGTTTCCACAAGTCCGAAGATGTTAGAAAGCCTGGGTGATAGATCCATGCTTTTCAGTGTCAAATATCACATTCGGTTTTTCGGTTGAACGTTGCAGCTCACCATCCACAAATCAATGGGTTTGTTACATCCCGCGTGATATCAACTGTCTCATCGGTAGATACTGGGCTTCGTCTCGCCGAACATTGTTGGATTCGACTTTGAATGAACAGCTTGTAGTGTTCAGGGTTTTGTTTGGACATCACCATTTCAAATGCGTGATAAACTACCTTGATATTTGAATTCATTTTTGGCTGCAGTGTCCAAAGCATGATCAGACAAGGCTACTTTAAAAGACGCCCCAACTGAGAAAACCAACCAATCCGAAAAGCAAGCCCATCCTTTCTATTTCGACTTTAGGAGTGTCTGGAACATGCCAAACAGGTCAGAATTCTGACAAAAATTCCCATAAGAAGTCAGCATACCAGAAATCTCATAAACGATTGTTTTTCCACCTGATTGCATATGTTTGTAACCAAGTGACAAATGTGGAGTGGGAGTGGGTTGAAGCGAATATTGCAAGGCTTTTTGAGGACCTATTTTCTCCAAGATTGAGTAGGAGCTTTGGGGAGTTTTGAAAGGAACTATATGGGGAAATCACATTATTAGTAAATCAAAAGGCAGTCTCAGGAGTTAGTTATGGATCTACATAGTAGGGCAACGTCATTGAATACATATTGATCTGGCCTGGGATTGAACGAATCGAATCAGTTGAGACTAAAGTACAGGTACTACAGAAGAGACTTACAAGTTGTTGCGGATCAATTTTTGCAACATTCCACCGTAAGCCCCTTCTTGAACGTCCGGTTGACAGTCACGCAGGCCCCAATCAGTCATGGTGTCTGCAGTTGCGGAATCCTGAGGGATGTTCCTTGTCAGTGAATTTGATGGCATAGAACTGTTTAGAGCTTCGCAGAGAGACGCTTCGAGATACTCACGGTATAGAACCGGTCTCCTCGAACGAGGGAAACTTTGGATGTTGGAGAGAGATCAGTCAGTGATAGATACTCTTTGATAATTTCAGAGATTGAGAAATTGGCTAACCTGCGTCACTCAAGATAGCTCGGCTGTTCGTGTAATTTGGACACAAGCCTGCTCCCAATCTCGGCTTTTTAGCTTCCTCACCATGCAAACCGACATGTAAGGGAATGTTGGCAGGATGGCCGACGAGATCCTGCATGGCAGAAGCCTGGTGAAGTGAATAATAAAGTCAGATCGACAGGGCTACTGTGTGACTTGAGGAAATGGAGCTCACCACAGAAGGATCCGAGTTCCATTCTTCAAAAGTTTCAAATTCCTTCAAACCTAGAAAAGCTCTGAATTCGTTCAGGGTACAGGTTTTCCAAACATCTCTGTTGATCGGAGACCCAGAACGAATAGTAGTAAGAGTGATGATGAGACTATGGCAAACGATCATGTCTTGAATTTTACAAAACTTAACGAACCTAGAAGTTCGCATTCCTTGACATTCAATCCATCTCATTGCTGCAGGTATATGACGTGCTCCAAAAGTCCCAGCAACTTCGTACGTCGAATCTTTCAAAATCTTTGCGAGGTCCTCATCACGAAATTCCCCGGTCTCTGAGTCCCTTTCGTAGACTCCTGCAGACGTCAGCTCTGGTTGACCGTTTCTAGGCACGTTGACTTCGTATTTGGACAACTGCAAAATTACAAGATTGACAAGCACAGTCAGCGAATTTCTGAAGACTCAGAGACGATAGGGGCATAATCAAAGCAGTAAACTCGCCTTCCAGTATCTAGGTTCTACCCCTTCTCCGGCGTTGAGCTCCTTCCTTAACAAGGCGGCTGATTTTTGAATCGTTTCATGATTCACATCCTCCCATTCTGCAACGGGTCAAAATCAATCATAATCGACTTGTGAAAAATGGAAGATGTGATCCTACTTTTACTGGGAAGAGCCCGTTCAAGCATATTCTCGATCCATTTCTAAAGAAAATTCATCTCAGTTAGTAGCTGTATAGACATAAGTGACTATGAACAAGCTCACACTTTGGCTCCAGGACATTGGAGCGTGCCAGCGGTCTGGCATGGCAGTCGAGAATTCAAATGAATGACTGCTAGATGGAGCCAAATGATTGTGAAACAAGAATAGGAAAAGCTTACATAGAGAATTGAATTCGACTGTGACTGAGTTTCCAGTAGCTTTAGGGGTACTTCCAAGAATACTTTTGATCGGAGGTCTAGGGTCAAGCGCCCAGTCACTGTCGGCTTGTGTGGTGTTCAAAATAGCCTGACGATTGGGAAGAAATCAATTCGTCAGGAACTTACAGCAATAGATTTTTCTCCGGTTGCTCGAGAGAAATGGCAAGAGAAGAGTCTATGAGTTTGATTGATCAACTTACGCTCAAATAATCATGAAGAATCGTCTCTACATAATAACCACAGTTGATCAATCTGGCGGTACCAAAGATCTCATCGTCCTGTTGCTGCAATTTTTCGGGACTGAGTTTCTCCAGATCGGCTGTCCAAGTTCCACGTTCATTTATCTCTAGAAGCCTTTTAGCAACTCGATTGTCTGATGGATTGAAGGCAGATATCCTTCAGTGAAAGGCTTTCGAAAGTCGTGGAACAGACTCATAGATTCTTACTTACGATTTCTGGAGAAGATCACAAGAAGGGCACAAGATGCTGGAGGCATTATAAGTAATCGACTGGATGCAAAAGTATCATTGTACAACAAGCCGCGGCCGAGGTGCTCTTTGTTACGGATCTTGTCTTGCTCTTCTTTTCCGACTCCGTACAATGGATCGAGAGAAAGATAAGATGATGTTAAATTTTGCCATTGGTTTTGACTCGAGGATCCGTTCGCGCTGTCGCTGGATTGAACCGAATTGGTGTCGGATCCTGGACCTCTGACTTCTGGTCCATTGTTAGTCCAGACTAGACATGAAGGAATTGCGAGATCAGTTGCGCAACAATCATGATATCAAACCACTCGGGATACAACGGAGAAGTCTCACATATATCATGGATAATGATGTTGGCAAAGGCAAATAGGAGACTTGAGATTCCAGCAGGATGAGGAACAAAGCCTTCGAAACCCTCGGGGCGACGCAGGATAGAATCAAACATCTCCTCTGGCTCGGCTATGTAAGGTGCTCGAGGGTGAAGCGCTTTGACAGATCTAGAATAGGGTTGATTAGCAGCGCCAAGAAATGGGGAACCAATGATATTGTTGTTCCGACCATCGGGCGTTCTAAAGCGATGTTTAGGATTGAGATCAACAGTTGAAGGATGCGAGAGATCCTTTATGCGAAAAACCCAGTGAAGTCATCAACCTTCTGACCGTGCGCAGATAATATATACTATAGAAAGACTTGAAAGGACTGACATTCCAGAGTATATCTATGAATTGACCTTGGACGTCATTCACGATCTTGTTAGGTGCAGATTGGCTTTTTCTACCAGACGTTGCTAACCAACCCACAACATCTTCAAGTTGCATCTTTCTGTCATCTAGAGGTTTTCCTATACTAGACAAAAGGTTTCTTAGCATAGAAATATTTTCTGGAATTCTACCAGATAAAAGTTGTTGGGTGGCGAGGAACACGAGCGAAGTTGGAGTTTTGCTGTCAGTGAGCGTCACTTCATCTTCATTGTTGAGACCACTGTTTGAGCTACCTCTGGAGAAGAGGTAGTGTGAAACGGAACCAATGGTCTAAAACATACGAGATATCAAAAGGCGAGCACACATCAACATGGAGGCATATGAAAAGAACTCACTTCTTGGAATTGAGAGGCTTTGCGCCACAGAGGCGAAGCACTCAACGTTGGCAAGTCTTTCGCTTGGCCAACAAGTAACAGATGAGTGTACCCTGCACTTTGCAGAAGGGCTTCCCCTGGTTTAGGTTCGGCAGCATAACGGCTAAGGGTAGGCGTAGACATTGAGAAAACTGGAAAACCAAACATCACATCAGTCCTAAGTATATGCTTGATGAGTGCTAAGAGAGTAACAAACTTGAACAGAAATGTGTAGCTCAGAAGATAATGTTAAGGTAGCTAATGGAATTCGAATGAGAAAGGATGAAAGGTATTGATATTTTGGAATGGAGGCAAGTGTTCAGATGGTCAAAGTGAAGAGCAGCTTGGCTTCAATCAGTCTAGCATTTGAAGTGGAATATATATACGATAAACAGTCAACTGGTAGGGTGCATATACGTTTAGGTACAGATCAGCTTACCAGTCACAGCCGATAAATTCCAACTGTGATATCTCATATGAACGTCTTCATATATTTAGAATCTGTGCTTCTAAGCCAATGAATCCAAAATCGAAATACGCTCTAATATTGAAATATATTCAAATTGGCAAATCGAACACTGACCAAGATTTTGCTGTGCAGTGCCAGCGCATCGCAACTCACAGCATCACAGCAGAACTCTCGCATCTTACATAGATTGGCTTACAATGCAGAGTCTCGAACGAATTGAACATCTTCCCAGCGACTGAAAGATAAGAAAGAAGTTGGCACTCATCCCGTGATCAACACGTCTGCAAGCAGACGGTCACGGGGAATGTGTTAACCGTCTTGAACTTGATCCGTCGGTCCAGTTTATACGCCGCGTCCGTGTACAGTCATTCTGATAGCTTGACGAGGATTTCACGCCAAATCACTAGGATGGATTATTTACCCTTCTGGAATCAACTGTATCTACCGAACCATTGAACGATCGGCTAAACTTCGCCCAGAGATCGAAGCAGGATCTTTGAGTCTTGGCGTCATTCCAAATCCCATGGGGTCCTTTGTGTTGAAAGACTTAAAGATAAGGTCATTTGGGCCGAAGAGGTGAAGTCTGAGAGTCGGATAATGTACAACTGCTAGCGTACTCACAGTGCTACTCAAGGCTTTTTCTACAATGTAGGTTTCCATATCATGATTAATCCAAGTAAAGGGGATTTACATATGTTTCTATGAGAATGGCAAGGGGAAAAGGTTGAAGATTACGTTAGGGTCACTCCAACCCGTGCTCCGGCTGATCAGACAAACCCTCAGACAGAAAAATGATTGGTCAATTTTGTTCCTCCACTCCTTGATCTTGTGCTTCACTGAGGGAGTACTCTTCATGCATCAGGCATTTCTTCTGATAGAAGTCATCTGACACTGCCAGCAAGTCTATCTTTGAAGTTCACAATTTACTGAATTTCCTTTTTACCAACTTTGAGTATTCTTTTGTTGATCACTTTATCTTATTAGGGGGTTTCAAGTTGTAACAATTTCTACACAATTTTTGAAAATCCGGACAAGTTGTCCGTGAAAAAAATTCTTTGTAAAACCAACGTATTTTTAATTCGGGACACCTAAAAAGGTGTCCCGATTCAAAAATTTCACGCATCTCCTACAACAACAGGCAACTGGTTGTAGCGTAAAGATGCGTAAAAAAAGGCAACTTGAAACCCCCTATTGTACCTGCGCCTCTGGGATACCATATTTGTCAGGAGGCCTCTTAGGGGATCTGTTAAAACCCTGATTGGTTTCTTAAAAGATGGAAATACTATGTTTTCCAAATTAATTGCCATCTTCATAACACCATTCTTGCTACATTGTGTCAACTGATTGAAGTATCAGGAGGTGCCCATACACCAGACGTGGTTTCCCGGATTCCGGTATCACAATCTTATCGGATACTCGTCTTACAAGATTTCAGTGACAAATTTCTGGGCCATGCGAGTTATCTCAATTGGTCTTTGTTGATATCACATCTGGAAGGAGAATTCCGTCACTTGAGCCGGAGTGTGCATCGAGTTACTCAGAACTTCACTGCGGATGCGTACGCACTCCGTGACTCTGAGTACAGCCGTTGTAAGATCTATCAGCAAATTTTGAGGTCGTTGTGTCGTCGCCAGATTTAATGTGAAGGTCAAAAACTCGAAAAATCTCTTTTGAGATTGATAACTCTACTGTCCATCGGTCCATTCTAGTGCAAAAAGAATAGAGTTCAGTCTGAGAGTGAAATATTTCAAGTTTTTGACTTCATAAGTTAAATCTGGCAACACAAAATTTTTCAAAAATCTGCCAGTAGATATTACAATGGCTGTAACACATGCCGCACTCCGGCTCAAGTGACAGAATTCTCCCCCCAGTGAGTTTGTCTTCTGGTTGGTGGTGTCAACGTCCCTCTTTGAATATCTAAAAAATGTCAAAAGGTTCTTAGGTGCGCTCTTAAATGAAACCACAATCAAGTTGAAATTCAGATCAAAACTCATATCACGACGAGCGGCGCGTCAAGCTGACCCTACGGAGGTTTTCACAAACACGGTCCTATGATGTCAGCGTGTCCTGACATTGTCAGCATTGGCTGTTTGCGTGTTACAGCGGTCACACCCAAGAATCAGGCCAAATAGTTGTGATAGTTGTGATAGCAAGCACACAGATGGGTGAGGAAGTTGTTACAGGGGCTCCTAGGCAGTTTTCTGAGTCAAATTTCTGAAGGATGAGGAGTTTAGCTCAAACTGAAAGCTTAAACCTGATCAAGGTTTGCGGATGAAATATATGACTGAGCACTTGCTGGGGCTAGGAACCAGAAAGACAGATCAAACTGGACACTCAAAGAAATCTAGTCTCGAAAGTGATCTATTGTGTACTTCTCATATGCCAACTTGTCTGAATTGGGATTTGAATACAACAAAGAAAATATGTATATTTACGTCAAACAACGTGTTGGTCACTTGTTTTGGTAGTGTGGAGGATTTGATCCAAAGGATATGGAAGGTTCGATGTAAAGATGCAAAGGATTATTCTCCCCGATTTACAGATTAGATAACCATGTAGCTAGCTGGATTTGATGCAAACCGTGGTTTAGAGAAACACAAGGATTACTTCAAGGCATCCCGGTTTTTTTTGATAGACTAACAAAACGCAGGCTCCAATGTAAGATGTTGATTTTGCAATGAGCCAAATTTTCAAGGTATGCCGAGGCTTAATAGAGCAGACGTGAACAGTGAGTAATAAACAGGCTAGAAAGTGGTTGTCCCAGCACAAACTGACAGGACATTGCAAGGGAAAAGCGCACCGAGTGCAAGGGTCCTCAGGGAGAACTGCTGGACAAAAGTTAAATCTATTACTCATGATGATACATACAAACGTTTCGGATCATGGGCATCTCAAGCACAAATGAGTCGTGATATACATGGTCTAAGAAAAACAAGTCAGATGGACCTCTATGTAGTAAGGGCTTCTAATCTCTTTGCACAAAATTGAAACTAGGATGTATGTGTGATGAACAATTCTCAACGTGTCTTGGGGGTAGCTGAGGGGCTGGCTTGTGCCGCGGCTGGTGAACGCGCATGCAATTGTCGACGAGTCTTGGGCGTGGCTGATGCTGAGGGGCTTGACTTAGCTGGGGACGGTGAGCAAGCACCCAATTTGCGACGCGTCTTGGGGGTGGCTGAGGGGCTGGCTTGTGCCGGGGCTGGTGAACGCGCATGCAATTCTCGACGAGTCTTGGGTGTGGCGGAGGCTGAGGGGCTTGATTTGGCTGGAGACGGGGAGCGAGCATTCAATTCACGACGGGTCTTAGGTGTTGCTGAAGTGCTGGGTTGGGCGGGAGCCGGTGCTCTGGGCATCAAGTCGCCACTGCTTTTAAAAAGTACTTGATTGTCAGTATAACATAACGCCAAGATGAAAAAAGTAATAGCACTAACCTTCTTGCTGTTAGACTTGAATCTGCTTGAGAAGCATAAAGAATGGTCATTAACACAAATGCGGTAGAAATGAAACACATTTTTGGATGTGATGGGGTATGAAGAAGAGTAAAGTAAGTGAGGTTGATGATTAAAGTATTAACTTGAAAGGGTAATGTAGATAGAGTAGAGGAACTGATATAAGTATATAAGGGAACTAGTGAAATTGAACAATGTGAAAGATGAGATAATCGATGATACTACCAGAGTATCTTGAGTTGGGATGATGGGAGTGAAAGGTAATGTGTAAGGAAAGAGCTACTTCATAGAAGGTTCTAGTCAAGGGTATTGGCCAGAGTATCAAGGCTCAGTGCGCCTTTCGCGGTTTATCTGCAATGCATCAACTGGTCTGGTTCTTTGCACCCTCCCTGAAGTAATTCAATATTAGCTGTGTGCCTTGTTGCTAACATGATGAAGGCAAAAATCCGGTCGATATCATGTGGATTGGGACGACTGCTGCCTAGTAACAAGGCTTGATTTGATGGACCAAGGCGGTCACAAAATCTAATTGTTGTAAGCTGATGTTGAGCTGTCATAAACACCTAGTAGCTTTCAATTCTGTTTTTTAGTTTGGAATACGTTACTAGATTTCCAGACTGAGTTACAAGACACTTTTGATGAGTTGTTTCATGAGAAGTCAGATTGTTGAGATGCAAATAGCCTAAGAAGTTCCTTGGTTTGGTGTGTGTTGCTTTCATTGTACAAATTTAGTCAAAGAGCAAAAGCCAAAAAGAAGGTGACCATAAAGAAATCAAACACATGTGGTTTCAGTTTTGATTCCCAATGATCACTGATGAATTTTTGTTATCCAATCTTTCACTCTGAAATAGAAATACTAGATTCCAATCGGAATGATGTGTGAGACAAATCATCATTGGAAAGAGAAAATGATGAGAGTCTTAGGTATTGTCCAAGAGTGATGTCCAACAGAGCTCAAAGGTTGAATTGAGTTTGGCTTCAGCAATGATGTTGGTACAGATTTACATACAACTAAATTTTGCTGATGTTGTTTTTGGGCAATCTGATTCTCCAGTTCTTGTCAACTTATATTCAGATCATCAACAGACAAATGTGGATTGGGGATTGATTGAAGGGCCAGTGGTGTTGTTGCATGTGACAGTTGTGGAGGGTTGTGGTGAGTTGAAAGACAAAACGGCTGTACATCTTGAGGGGATCCAGCAAACGTATTGTGAACGTATGACAAACAAAATTTGTGATTGAAGAAAGTTGCGGACCCAGTCTCCGCAACTTGCTTCCATTGGGTTTTGAACCCATTAATTCCCACGGTGTTAGTTGTGCTGTAGAAAGATTTATTTGCAAGTCCTGACCAAGGGACAACTTAGGACATAGTTCCATGATTAAGCTCCCAACAAGTGAGGTATAAACAGGACCCTGGAATGCGCCTGCAGAGGTTTGTCACGTAGCCCTATTTTTTGTTTTCGGGCTCTACACTACACATCACTGACTCTCCCACGGTCCCAGGCACCTCAAAAGATGCGCATGGAGAAGGGCTATCAGAAGGGCTTGGTCTGAGCTCTGTAGCTTAGCTCACTTTGGCGTAAAATGCAAAGGCGCAAAAATTTTTTGGGCCTCCGAGGCCTGATTCCGACCTTCAGTTTTTGGCCTATTTTTGAGCTTTACAACTGGATATCTTGGGCAGTATTGGTGCTATAGGTCTAAAAGTTGGTGCATTCGAATGCCCTGCTTCTTGGGCATCGTTTGAGCTCCTGTAGCAATTGCGAAAGGTGAGTTTGGTATCCCAAAACCTCGTTACAAAAAGGTCGGAATTTATGATACAAACCTCTGCAGGCACATTCCAGGGTCCTGTATAAACCCGTAAGTCAAAACAGAGTTTTGACAGGGGAGTCTGAAATCCCAGGGAAAAGAATTACAGACTTTCCGCACCTCACTAAATTGTCAAAACTCTAATCAAACTCTCAATCCATTAAGAGCATCCACAGTCGTTTTGGTAAACGACCTTGGTACGGTAAATTTTACCGTACCAAGCCCAAAATTCCCCAATCGTGTCAAAAACTACATTTGGTACTTACCGATTTGGTAAAAAATTGGTAGAATTCGGTAAAGGTCCAGTAAATTTACTGGACCTATACCAAAACATTACCAAATCGGTAAAGCCATCTGTAGACCAATTTTTGACGTATTTCAATTTCCCACTTCACCTTCACCTTCACCTCAACTCTCATCTCACTACTTTTCACACTCAATTCAAACCCATCCAACCTTACTTTCACTCTTCCAAACAGTCAACACCATCTTCAAACAATCAAATTAAAAACCAAATTGAAAACTTCACATTCAACTTCAAAGTGTACCTCAACCAATGCTTAGCTTTGAAGAAAGAAATTTGTAGGGTTCAGGATGATGAGCAATAAGAATTGTACTTAAATTATTGTAAAATCATGAAATCAAAAAACAGATTAAACTAAACTTTACAAATCAAACAAAGGAAATCAAACAAACAGACCCATTCACAACATTTCCACTCATATGAGTCAGTACAGATGGGATATACAGATGACATGATTGGGGCAAACTCCGTTTTCTGTACAGTACGTACTGTACAGAAAGCATTTTACTGAAACGAGTGTGGATTTCCTCATTTTGGTATGTACTTTTACCGTACTGCACCAGTACGTACCGTACCGTTACAGTAAATTTACTGTAACGGCTGTGGATGCTCTAATCGAGCATCTCCAACGGGGGCCTGCAAACATAACATTTTGGACACACATGGAAGCTGTATGTTACGTTTGCAGGCCGGGGGCACAAAAAGACCCTCTACTGTGGTCTGAAAACATAACAGCTCACCATGTGTGTGAGCTTCATTCTCCAGAAAAACCAATTTCACATGTTTGGTCCTTCAAGTATGAAGGACCAATTGTAAACTTGCAGCACATTTTATTAGACATGTATTGATCAGGTTTTTGGCATGGGTGAGTGTATCCATATCATATCATATCTATCTTTACTCCTTTGCTCTATTTTGTTCTTTCTTTTCATAATTGGTTGCTTGATTTGGAATGGTTATGGCATAACAGGCATGGGCAGGAACTCAAACACCCATGCCTCATGTGTGCGTTGGAGGAACTGGAATCTGCAAATCAAATACAGCTGTCTTTACGTTTCCAGTACCCCTCTTTAGGCTCTGTGTTTGGTTTAAAGATACAGGACTGTTGAAGATGCTCTTAAGGGTGAAAATAAAGATTTTCAAAAGACTGTTGAATAGAGAAGGACCTTTTCATAATTCAAAGAAGTTTCATTACAGATTAATGGTATCATTCACAACAGAGGTAAAAGCGACTCAGGACAAGCTAAAAGCAGTGGGAATAATGGTAAATAAAAAGAATTTAGAGAAAGGTACAAGTGATACACAAGGTGAAAAGATGGAAAAAAAAACAAGGATCCGGTTGAGAAATAGAGGAGAAGAGAAAAAAGGAGAAGAAAAAGTAGAAGATGGAAATCAGATGAACAAAGAAACAGCTGAAGGTAATAATCAGGTGAAAGGTAAAGAGCAAGAGGAAGAAGAGAGAGACAATGTACAGGAGAGACAAGAAGGGGAAGGAGAAGGGGAGGTCAAGGAGGAGAAAGGAAGTGAGAACACAACACGTAAGTCACAATACATCCGTAAATCTGGTTTGCTGAGGGGACATAGTAGTGGTTCAGTTTTGTTTTATGTCACCAAAGAGAGTGTGAAGAGGGGAAGTCCCAGGAGAGGAGCAAGAAAGAGGAGGATGTACAGAGAGGGCTACCTGAGTCAGTCAGGACCAGAGTACAGAGGAGATGGGGGAGATGCAACCACACAGTGTGTGTGTTTAGCAGACACTGTGTGGAAAGGGGCAAAGTCCAACCAGTGAATAAAGGAATCAAAGAATAGAGAGAAGAGAAGAGAGATAGCTGACAATGGAGATGTTTGCTCAGCAATGCCACACCTTGAGAAAGGTGGTGGAATTGCATTAAGTTTGCCTTTGATACGCAGCAGTATGGGCTGGCTAGAGATATCTTGAAGGGTTTCAACTTAATGTATGGGGAAAGAGACTCTGAAGAACAAATGAGCAATCACATAAGACACAAACTGTTCAACCCCTATGTATTCAATCTTGTGCAAGTACTAAATAATGTCACAAAGTTATTCAACCTGATAGAGGTGCCACCAGGCCAGCATAAGCATATATGGATGCAATTTGTACAGCCTGACCAAAAGGAAATTCAGTGGGCTGAAATAGTAGACAGTTGTCTTGCATACTTTTGAAATTGAGAGGTTGAGGGTCAGGGAAAGATGTGGGATCAGTACTGCTAGTGAGAGCAATAGTTGAATTGACCACTTCAGGACAAAGGTTCAATTATCAATACATCTCAATAATTGAGGATGGGATTAGATAGGTTATAAGACATCAATGGAGATGTCGCTTTGTCACTTATTCTTAAGACCTTCCAGCTGGTGCCAAACCCAACATTACTTCAACATACAAACACTGGTATTTGGTGACCTGCAAAAATCTAGGCCAAGCACACTTGGTCCTTATTAACCATACTCAAAGTCATTCTTATGAAAGCTTTTCAAACTAACCAAAAATTTACAAGATGGCAACAACCCAGTTTTTTTTTCAAATACAGCAATTTGAACAACTTTTTGACTTGAATCAATTTAGTTGAATTTCAAAACAAAAACCCAGCTCTATTTTAAAGAATTGACTTTCTGCTGTGTTGTCAATTGTGTTTTTTTTGACAACAAAAAATGAAATCATAAGAAAGACAAGTCTCATCAACACTGAGACAGCTACACTACATGTACTAACTTAACACAAGTTCCAAATCTTGCAGGGTGCTTTTGACCTTGCAAGCTTGGTGCCCTGGAGAGGGACTTGCAACTTATCAGCTACTCTTAGTGAGCAAGCAAGGGCCCAAAAATTATAATTTGTCATACTTGTGCTTTGTTATCAAAGCGGGTTCAGGAACCCTTTTCATTTAGGAAAATATCTGTAGGATTTCAGTTAGATTTATAATTCTGTTTACAACATCTCTTTAATTTGTCTAGTAGCTTGTATTTATAATCTTTAGTGTGCCTTATTTACCTTGGTTATTTCCTTATATAGTTCTCTTTGTACTTCTGTTTCAGCTTTTTCCTTTATCAAAATTATCATTCTCATACTTTCTTTATTAAAGAAAATAATTGAAGTTTTCAAGATTGAAATTAAAATGTGATGGGGATCCTTGTATCTAAAAGACACAAGTCTGGTCTTGAACGTATAAACCCGTTCTGGTTTGCTCTGCAAAGTGAAAGTGATTTCTAATAAGGAAAGTATGAGAATAATAATTCCGATAAAGGAAAAAGCTGAAACAGAAGTACGAAGAGAACTATATAAAGAAATAACCAAGGTAAATAAGGCACACTAAAGATTATAAATAAAAGCTACTAGACAAATTAAAGAGATGTTGTAAACAGAATTATAAATCTAACTGAAATCCTACAGATATTTTCCTAAATGAAAAGGGTTCCTGAACCTGCTTTGATAACAAAGCACAAGTATGACAAATTATAATCCACCATATATATATATATATATAAAATTTCTTAAACCATGAACCACCTTACTTTTTGAATGAAGTTCATTGAGCAATTCTCAGTCCTCTTGCAAGCAAAATAGGAGAACTCATGTCAAAATTTCACTTCAAAAATAAAGTCATTGCCTGCAACCAAATTTCAAATTTAAATTCTTCTCAGATCTCTTGAGAAAGCTACAAATGAGATGTAGGAAATCTGACTAGATAGATTGGAAGGGCATGGTTAAAAGAAGATCCGGTTGAAAAAGGCACAGGGGTTGATTGAGACACCAAGTGGAAGGTTTTGAGGTTTGAAAAAACCTCCCAGCCAAACTCAAATTTTGAACCCACTGCTGGCTGACCAAAACCAGTGCAGAAGTTGTAAGTCCCAGTACAGACACTCAAGCTTGCAAGGAAAAAGTGTCTGACTGTGGGACTTAATTAAGTCAGCTACACATAGCTGATAGTGTAGGGTAGTGTAGCTAAAGAAAAGCCTACTATGCTAGAGCTAGCCAGGCTCATGTAAGAATGTCTAAGAGTCTTGAAGTAGGGGATTCTGATAGCATGCGCTAAAGCGCTTATAAGCAACCACTCGAACAACAAATATAAAGATAAGGATCTGACCTGAATGAAGGTTCAGATTAATGATGATTAGTTATAAGTTATTGCTGGTTGATAACTGATCTTCAGTAATAGAGATTTCTCTTTCCAAAGATATAATTTATATTCACCTGATAGCATGCGCTAAAGCGCTTATAAGCAACAACTCGAACAACAAATATAAAGATAAGGATCTGACCTAAAACAGTAATGATCTAATTAGGATTAATGTAAATATGAAGTGATAAAAGAGAAACAAAATGATACCTGAATGAAGGTTCAGATTAATGATGATTAGTTATAAGTTATCGCTGGTTGATAACTGATCTTCAGTAATAGAGATCTATTTAATTGAGAAAACAACAAATGAAAAATTAAGTGAATAACAAACAACATAAATATATCATTATATTGATAAGGCTGAGTAAATATGAAATTGTACTTACTTCTCTTCCCAAAGATGGGGAAAGAGAAGTAAGTCGAATTGAATGATGATCTCTATAAGTATTCTGATTTAAACATGACGTCACAATTACTCTTTCATATAGGTGACATCATACTGGTTAATCCTCAAATCCTCTTTCATAAATTTATTCCTGATTCGAATGTAACATTTCTTATTTACGTCGATTGCACATTTCAACACCCCGCCTCAATCGACAGAATTAAAATATCCTTATCCATCAATTTTCTTCATACCAATCCTACTTCTAAATTCATTGAACGGACCAGGATGAAGAGGCTTGGTTAATAAATCAGCCAGCATATCCTCAGATGCACAATACTCCATTTTTATAATACCATCTCTAATCTTCTCCCTTAACCAGTGATGATGTATCTCAATAGCCTTTGTCCTTCCATGCATTACAGCGTTCTCCAAAATATCAATTGCACTAAGACTATCACAGTCCAAGTAGTACGGAGTAGCTTGCGGGCTTCCAATTGATTTTAGTAATAAAGCTAACCATATCATCTCATCACCAGCTTCATTTGCTGCTCAATACTCTGCCTCAGTCGACGATTTAGCCACTGTCTGTTGTAGTCTACTACGCCAACTTATCACACTTCCACATAAGAGAAAAATGTAACTGGTTGTCGAGCGTCTTGTACTTTTATCTCCAGCCCAGTCTGAATCAGAGAAGTGTAAAGGTAGAGCGAACCCATTGTTACTAGAAACTGCCATAGAAGGCGTTCCTTTGTAATGTAAACAATAAGTCAAAGTTCCATTAAGATATTTTAGCACATGTTTGAAAGCTTCCCAATGCCTTAATGACGGATTGTCCAAGTGTTGTGATAAGCATCCTATGGCATAAGTTATGTCTGGCCTCGTACATTGAGATAAGTACATCAAACTCCCTACCCCACTTCTATAAGGGAGATTTAAAAGACTGAATGAGCGTGCTTCATCCACAGTCAATTTAGTAAGCTTAGTACCACCAGGAAATGGGGTTGAAGCCGGTTTGCTGTCTATCATCCCAAAACGCTCTAATAATGATCTCGCCATGGCCTCTTGACCAATAACATAATGGTTGGGACAAGCTCGTAGCAATTGAATCCCCACAACACACGTTGATATACCAAGGTCTTCCATTGGCCAGAATCCACCAATTTCCTTCTTGAAGGCTATGATATTCGTACCAGTAATTGCTAAATCATCAACGTGCAAATAAAATAGACAGACGTCCTCTGGCCTGCATCTGATATAGATGCATTCATCAGCCGCCGATTGAGTAAAACCAGCCTTAAGGCATTTCAATTTGAAATTGTCGTTCCACTCTCTGGCGGATTGTTTTAAGCCATAAAGAGCTTGAAGGACTTCACATACCAAGTCCTCACCTTCAACTTCATAACCTTCCGGATGTTCCATAAAGATTTGGTGTTTCAGCCTACTATTAAGAAACGCGGCTATTGCATCCATAGAATGAATTTCTAAACCGTGATAGCTAGCGAATGCAACAACACAACGGAAAGACACAGGTTTACCAGTAGGGGCAAAAGTGTCGTCATAGTCGACACCATAGGTTTGAGTGTACCCCTTTGCGACTATCCGAGCTTTATGCTTATTGATGGATCCGTCAGGGTTCAACTTAACCTTGAAGTGCCACTTGCTGCCAACGACCGGTCTGTTGCATGGTCTTGGTACCAACCTCCAGACGTTTCTGTCATGCATGTTCTTCATCTCCTTATTGCATGCTTTCTTCCACTCATCTTTATTAGGGCTGTTCATAGCGGATTTAAAACTATGTGGCTCTTGAACCAATCTGACAGTAGAGCCAACGGCAAAAGCATAAGGAAACATATCATGCAAGTCGGTAAACGCACCATCGTCGTCCCAATAAGCAAAACTTGCGGATGGATTGTATCGTTTGGTTGGTCTCCTTTCTCTCTCAGAACGTCGTAAGTTAGTTATGGAGCCTACATTTGAGTCGTTGTTGGCATCATTATCGACAAGCAAGTTTTCTTCTTGATTAGTGACAGATCGATCAGTAGATGAGTTCATCTCCTGGTGCATTCCTTCACCACCAGGGAATTGGACGTCGTCATCCTGTCCCTCATCAGAAGGTTCAAGGATGGAAGGATCCGATGATTCTTGACCAGCATTGTCATTTGAGTCCTGACCAGCATAGTCATTGAATGATAACTCAGCTATATTAATGTTCTGCAGTTTTCGGAAAGGAAAAATTGTATCCCTGAAAACAACATCATGAGAAATGACGATGGACTTGGTGTCGAGTATGAAAACTTCGTAGTTCAAGTTATGCTCCATGTGACCTAATAGAATTGCCTGTCGCGAGACCTGATGAAACTTCCCACCTCTAATGGCTTTTCTGATGAGAACATAGCAAAGGCAGCCAATTGGTCAAATATGAGCAATGTTAGGTCAACGACCATTCCAGACCTCAAAAGGAGTCTTGCCTGTTGGTAAAGAGGAGGTGATAGTCCTGTTCTTCAAGTACACTGCAGCTTTAATTGCGTACAGCCAGAACTTGACTGGTAAATTAGCCTCAATGATCATGGCTCTAGCGGGTTCAGTGATCGTTCTATTTGACCTCTCTGCTACTCCATTCTCCTCAGGAGTGTAAGTCGCTGTAGTCCTCAAGTAGATGCCAACGTCTTTACAATAGGGCACCATTGTGTCATTGATAAACTCGTATCCATTGTCTAGAGTGATTGCTTTAACTTTAGTATTGCATTGCCTCTCAACTAAAGTAATGTATTGTTTGAATTTATTGAACACAACTTCAGCCGATTTGGAATTGATACCAACAACGTGACGATATCAAGAATGATCATCGGTGAACAACATGAAATACATACTGCCACATACAGCTGTTGTTCGAATGATACCACTGAGATCAAGATGAATGTTTTCTAATAAATGTAAACTGCGAACATGAGGATGATTATGAGGGATCCGATGTCCTTTAGCAAGGTCACAAGAATCACATGATAGACAATCTGGAAAGATAGAAGCATCCACATCCAATCCTTCCACACTACCCTTCAATACCATAGACTTCAGATATCGGATGTTTGGATGACCTAAACGACGATGGAGGTCAAGGACAATCTCGTTAGTGGTCGAAGTAATGGTGTTCGCTTCAGCGTGTTGACAAGCGGTTGGAATTGGCCTCACATAAGATCTCAATAATTTGACATTTTCATTCAATATCCCTTCAAAAGCCCGATGACCATCCTTCTCAATAATGAATAAGCCACTTTCTTTCTTGATTACAAAATCATTTCTAAGTAGGATAGTGCCACCAATAAGACTAAGCTTAAGATCAGGAATATATAGACAGTTATCAAGTTTGAATAAGTGTCCATCAGTGCCTTTGAACCAAACGTCACCACAACCGTGAATGGTGAGGGTGGCTTTACCTCCCGCCATATCCAATGATTTGTTTCAATCTTTCACGTCAACGTAGTTGATGAAAATGTTCTTTTCTTTAAACATATGATGGGTTGCCGCGGTGTCAATAAGAACTTCGATAGCATCAGATGTGTCTTTCAACAATAACTTAGCTAATGAATCAAATGATATATGACTAGCGGAGGCATTAAGCAAATTAAAGGCATCTTCAAGCTGTTCAATAGTAGGCTCGCCCTGGAATACGGTTGCCGAGGCAGACGAATTACCCAAGTTCTTGGGTGGTTCACCGTTCCATTGTCCTAACTTCACGCGCTGCTCAATCCATTCACGCTGCAGATGCTCATTTCCAGGCTTTTTGAAGCATTTATCGGGCTTGTGATTAAGTCCGGTACATTTCATTTTTGTAAATTTGCTTTTGAATTTGTTACGTAAAGATGAGTTTGAAGCGTAGCTGGCCTCAGCAGCATGATGAACAAGAGTAGTATGTTTGGAGTTAGTGTGACTTTTAGTTAACATGGAGACGGCATCCAAGCGTTTCTTAAGTTCAGAAACGACTTCGTCATATTCCTTGACACCTGAAATGGCTATTTCCTTAGCATCTTGGAAGTAGTTGTTATTAAGAGAAATCAAGAGCTTTCTTCCTAGGTCTTCATCGGACATTTTCCCACCAGCGGTTTTGTATTTAGTGACGGCGTCTTGAAAGTTCTGGATGTGGGTTAAAAGAGGAGTATTGGGACTTTGAACGATGAGATTAAGGGACCTTTCCAGTAGCAATCAAAGTTCTTCGGATCTACTGGAGTGATGACTGGTGATTGCCTTCCATAGCTTGGAAGGGAGGTTCTGAGTGTCAGGACCATCATCTTTATATTCCGTAATCTTAGGTTCAAATCTGGACCTGTTCATGTCGTCCATGTTGTTCAAGATCCAATTCGTGATGCAAGCACGGCTTACATCATCGCTAAATTGACTATTCTCCAGTTTGATTTCATCGGAGCTCAAGTATTCGGACAAGAATAAGGACTTTAATCCGGTTCGAATGAATGAAGCCCAAAGCGTATAATTGTCGTCAGTCAATATTTTTGTGCATCTGGCTAATGATTGACTTAGAATTATAGATTGTTGTGGAAGACTCATTTCATTTGAGATGGAAGGGTTCGACATATTGAAATTAGGTTGTGATGATGGGTTGAATAAAAGTGATAGGTCTAGATTAGGAGATGTAGGTGACGGAGGTCTAAGTGAATCTGCGATATATAAAATTGTACGATCTCCTTCTCCTTCGGAACTAGTAGATAATGGAGCAGGGCTTGTCGATTGTGTGAAAAATTGGTCAGGGTTGGAAGTTGTTGATTGATCGAGGGGTGGTTGATCTGGATCAAGACTCATTCGTTTACTGGATCGAAGAAATGTCTCTTGCTACCATAAGAATGTCTAAGAGTCTTGAAGTAGGGGATTCTGATAGCATGCGCTAAAGCGCTTATAAGCAACCACTCAAACAACAAATATAAAGATAAGGATCTGACCTGAATGAAGGTTCAGATTAATGATGATTAGTTATAAGTTATCGCTGGTTGATAACTGATCTTCAGTAATAGAGATTTCTCTTCCCAAAGATATAATTTATATTCACCTGATAGCATGCGCTAAAGCGCTTATAAGCAACCACTCGAACAACAAATATAAAGATAAGGATCTGACCTAAAACAGTAATGATCTAATTAGGATTAATGTAAATATGAAATGATAAAAGAGAAACAAAATGATACCTGAATGAAGGTTCAGATTAATGATGATTAGTTATAAGTTATCGCTGGTTGATAACTGATCTTCAGTAATAGAGATCTATTTAATTGAGAAAACAACAAATGAAAAATTAAGTGAATAACAAACAACATAAATATATCATTATATTGATAAGGCTGAGTAAATATGAAATTGTACTTACTTCTCTTCCCAAAGATGGGGAAAGAGAAGTAAGTCGAATTGAATGATGATCTCTATAAGTATTCTGATTTAAACATGACATCACAATTATTCTTTCATATAGGTGACATCATACTGGTTAATCCTCAAATCCTCTTTCATAAATTTATTCCTGATTCAAATGTAACATTTCTTATTTACGTCGATTGCACATTTCAACATCATGTCCCAGCTACGTCACTCAGTGTCCTAAGAAATATCTTGCTACAGAGACTTTTACCCTGTAGCATACCTCAGAAGTGCAAAAAACCAGCTACAGTAGCACATAGCATAGCATAGCTGGGTACAGTATTCTGCCCCCCGAGGAAATTCCCTGATAGCAAATACAGCTACTCTATGCACTACATGACTACTAATGTGGAGTAGTGTAGCTGTCTCTGTGTTGGTATAATGACAAACCAGCAAAAGTGATTTTTTCTACATACTTCCTCTGGTTTCCAACAAATGATGTTCCAACACCTTCTGACTGAATAAAACATGATCAAAGGCCTGGATGAGTGTGATGGTGGATTCTATCCTGTGGCCAATGGAAGGCATGATGATGAGTGATACCAGAAATTGTGTTAAGACTGAAGTTGATGGAAAAAGTGTGTTCAGGTGTCTCAGAGATATATACTTTTGGGTAAAAACATAAAAAAATGTCCTCACCATTTTTCCATTTCTTTATATAGCTTCTGTACATATGTAAACATACATACTTACTTTGCATACCATTATTATTGATAGGAAGCTTTTGAAATCTTTCAATCCAAAAACAATCTGATCAAACAAGATCAAACCTTAAAATCTCATTGTAAAAATCAAACCCCACAAATGAAGAGAAGGAAAAAAAACCAATCTCAATCCACTCAGATCATGATCATGTACACAGCATGAATGACTCCCATTAAACTTTAATATTGCAAGCTGGCAAAAAGAAAATAAAAAAAATCCCAGTTGATTGAAAAGATAAAAATAAAAATAAGAAAGAATTAAGACCCCAGATTACACAAGAGAGAGAGAGGTAGAGAGAGAGAGAGAGACAAAAAGAAATTAACAAATCAGACCTTAGATTTATATATTAACAGAAAAAGATAACACATTGAAAAGAAAACAACAGATATTGAAGAATGAGAAAGAAAACTATAGATAGCAAGAATTGGGGAAAGAAAAAGATGAAGAAAGAGATCCAAAAGAAGATTGGCTAATTTTTTTTTCTAGTTTGAAAACCTTGGAGGAGAAATAACAATAAAATAGTTTAGACAAAAGGAAACAGAAAATATAAGTGGAAAAAAAGAATCAGATCCTATAAAATTAAAATCTGGGGGAGGAAAGATGAAGATTGAAGACAAAAGGTACAATCATGCATCCGCGGTGTGTGTGATTAAAATGGAATGGTAGATTAGAATTGAGTTAGGTGTTAAGTCTTATTCCAATTTAACAAATTATATGAAGATAGTTTACTTTTCGCGTGATGGTTGATTTCCATTCTTTTCAGAGGTCTAAAGTAAAATTGCTGTCATGCCGGTTATATTTAAATTTATATATATATTAAACGAAGATGCAAAATCATTATTCAACTCAATAAGAACCGAAGAGCAAAGTTTCAGACTTGTAAATCAATTCGTCAAACTCATTCATCCTCAGAAAAGCTCAATGGCCATGAAACTGTCAACCTGGGTACGATTAACTCAGAAGCCGTGTTCAGATTAGGGTCGATACCAGCTAGTAAATCATTGGCTTCCTCTTCAGCTAGTTTTTCTTTCCATTCGTGTTCTTCTTCTAGACTTTGTTCATATTCAGCTAGAGCCCGGATCGCATAAGGATGTTTTGAGATGTTGTAAGGTACATCAGCTTGAGGTTTAGTAGTAAAAGATCTGGCTGGAGCGGCAGGTGTCATTTCGTTATCTTTGAGGAGGTTCAAAGCGACCGGTGGCAATAAGGATACCCGCTTTGAAAATCGACTAGAAACACGCGGACCTGGGGTTGAAGAATTTGGGGCAGTAGGGTTATCGGAAAGTGGCTTAAGAGGTGATACCTGCAAGCTAGTAGGGTCAATTGTTTGTGGGATTTCTGACGGAGTAGGAGTAGTAAGGGGTGTGTCGAAGGAATCTGAACGTGGCATTTCAGCCCCTAACTCAAACTCAAACTTGAAGAACGTTGGGCTATCAGGCGACTGTGTTGAACGTTGACTGCTATCGGACTTCCTTGGTGTCTTCATCGCATCATCAGCATTAGCTGGAGGCGGAGTGGACGGGGGGCTCTTGGATTCTTCTGTACGCCCGGAAGGCTGTTCGGGTATGAGATCAAGTTCGGAGCGGCCGGCTGGTATGGAGACACTTGAACCTGCTTCATGCCGAGCTCTGCCCTTTGAGGCGCCGCCCAGTTTCTTGACTACTTTGAGCCAAGATGCCACTTTGGCAACCGATGGTTTTTCGGTGGATGTTGTGGCGGACGGGTCAGGAGAATGATCGTTGACGGTTTCAGCGCAAACCTCTTCAGGCGGCAACTCATTGATGGCCCATGGCTGATCTGTGACACCTCGGGTTGAGCATATCGTCGATCCTACGATGAAAAGATCAGATCGAGTAATTTTACGAGAGAAGGAAGTGACAAGAAAACTTACGTTTACGAAGATAGTCATCCCCCTTGTTTCGCAGAATTTCAGGTTCAGGTGACAGGTCGTCGTGGCGTTTACGGATGGCATCCAGACGATTATTGAAGGTCAGGATGATGTTGATAGCCTCGCGTGATTTGGTTTGGGGGCCTGAATGGTCGAGAACTCCGAGACGTGATAACCTCCAGACCAACAGTCGCATGTAATAACCACGCACTCCAGAATTCCAATGCAGAAATAGGTGTTGGAAAATCGAAGGCTGCAGAAGTAAGTCAAGACAAAGAGCATCGCATGTACTAGGATCGATTGTCAAGCTATAAGAGATACATTGGTCACACACGTCAGTCATTGGAACAGAATGGAAGATAGACTACAACGGGCTTACGCTTCAAATTGAGAATATATGAATGCTATCGTTCTCATCACACAAACAGTGTTATCAGCAGTGGTCAGAATCCGTCGGACCACATCCAAAATAAAAGACACATCAAACAATCGAAGCGACGACTGGGCAAGCTTAGGTGTAGGTGGATTATCGGCTGGGGTGGCGATAGGTGCGGTATAGAGGACGGTATAAAAAAGTCCATCGAAGAAGTCGAGAAGAAGAAACACACTTCTCGTGTCCCACATGCTTGTGCGTTTGGTGATAGCACGGATCCAGACATTCAGAAGACCTCCGAAAAAGTTGCGCCGACGGGAAAATTCAGAAGTCAGATCAGTTTCAGCGTTCGCTGCTGGTGAACCACCAACGATATCCAAAGCGGTTGAGATCAATCGACGATGCGCCAGTTCCAAGACTTTGGGCTTGGCACCCATCGCTAGGTTTGCAGATTCGCCGGCATTGAAGCTGTTGGTATTTGGGCCGAGTGTGGTGACTGATCTCAAGCTTCTATGGACCAGAGAGTCGCATTTATCGAGGAAAGAGGCAGCTATGAACAAAAACCCGGGCATCGAGACTAGTGAAAGCGAATCGATGATGGTATCATTGGGTTGGGGACGAAGATAAGTGGCTAGTTGGCGATGATAGGCTCGATAGAACGCAAAAGGGAGATCAGAATCGGATGCCGTCCAACGGATCAACCTACATGACCCATGATACTCGTAAGTTGCTGATGAAGTCAATTTATGTTCATCTTTGACAACTGACCAGTTTCCGCTCATTTCCACCTGAAATGCGCCTTCTTGGATCAACACATTATCACTTTCGGTGCTTGCGTTGGAGAATACACGACAATAACTAGCAAGATCAGTGAAACATAACTCGCGAAGATAGGATGGAAAAGGTTGAAGGTTAGGTCTCTCGGAAGTCACACTGTAATCGTACGGTTGAGATGATAAGTAAAAAGTATACATGAGTAGGATGCAGACGAGAAATTCGTACCTTCTTCTTGATTGTTGCATTTCATCAAGTATCCTTCTCATGGACATACGCTTGACGGGAGGTAAGGCTCTGAGCAGTTTGCGCGCAACGCCTTCAATGCGAAAGAAAGCCATTGCGAGCATCCGACCAGCAAAAACTAACGTATTGGCATATACAGCTGATGTAAGGACAGTGAAAGGTTAGCAACGCACACCTAAGGAGAAGAGATTTATTTACAGACAAGTTACACTAACCCTTATCATTAAGTTTGTCAACAGCGAAGCTGAGAACAGACACCAAGACTTGACGATACTGTGTGACCGCAGCAGGATTCGAATTGATGATATAGCTTGCAAGAAAATGGCTAAACCGACAGCAAAGGAACCATGAACGTAGGCTGTCAGTATTCTCTCTCTTTTCTAGAAAAGGATGGATTACCTTTCCAGGATGCCGGCAACACCATCGAGACAAGCTCCGCGTGAGGCCGGCTGAGGCTCGCGTAGTTCTGCAAAGATAAGATCGAGCCTGATACACCAAATAGAGTCAAACGAGACTGAGTGGTGGGTGATAGGTGAATCGAAAGTTGTGAAAAAACTTACCAGCCAAACAGGATTTTATGATGAGTGGTCATTATCTTTTGATTGACATAGACAGACCCAGTGTGGCTTTCTTCCGCTTTGAGGAATGGCAATAGTGTACCAGTTAAGAAGTTGGTAAGATCAACTCGAGACCCGCTGACAGTGACAGGTTGACCACGAGATGCCTGGAAACTGTGACCGATGAGCAGATACGATCATATATCAGTAAGATCCTGAATAATATTCTAACCGTCTGATGGACGCTCAAATTAAACACATAGATGAGAAAGGATCGTACCAGGTTAGCACGGAATCTAGATTAGCCCATTCCTTCGTCGACTGGCCATCGATAATCCTAGCAGAATCAACCTCTTTGGAAGGGATTTGTGGGGCTGGTTGGACCTCAATTGATCGCTCAATCTCCGCACTTGGCCCTTGGTGATGATCATTCGATTGAGGAGGAGCGTGGGAGCCATGATCTGAGCTAGCTAGCTTGTGATTCAAGCCTGAGGATGAATTGCATATTTGATTTTGTTCACTATCGCTCGAGCCGGAAGAACCACTTCTGGCATGGTTAATATCCACGCTAGCACCAGGCAATTGGGCTTCAACCGGTGGTAAGGACTCCGAGGGTGATAACACTGTATTTGGAGACATGAATGGCTCCGAAGGACGATTCTCCGGCAATCTTGATATATCATTATGGGATGAAAGGTCAAGAGGAGTGATCAGAGACGTATTATTCGGTCGAGTAGTAAAGGCCTAAATTACGAAGCATGATATCAGACCGTCAGCGTTGGTCTGATGTTAATAACATACACGTTTGTGGGATCAGAGTAGATGAGAGAAAATAAGTACCGATAGTTCATCCATGCTTTTTCGCCCACTTGTCAATTTAGATCTGAGCATGTCAAATGATCGCTTGGCCCTTAGAGTGGGCCGGGTGGCTGGTTTTTCAGGCAAGGTAGGGGTTTGATTATCAGCATTATCAGCTACAATGGGTTGAGGATCAGTGTGTGTTCGAGACTTCGTAAACGGTCGGAGCAATAAGTCGGTACTTTTTCGAGCGATGGTGGGACGCTGAGTTGAATGGTCGACCGAAGATCCATTGGAGTTGATAGCATTGGAAGCGCTGTTTGGCTTGGCTTTATCCTTAGATCCGAAGCTCTCCAAAATATTTGACAAACTGCCTTTCTTTTTCAACGTCTTGATCTCTATTGTCGGTACATGAGCCCGATTTTGATTAGAATCAAGAGTTGTGGGTGCAGGAAATGATTGGGGTTTGACATTGTGAGTATGAGCATTTGAACCGGTGACGCGTGAAATCAATCGAGCCATACGACTATTACCAGAGTTCTTAGATGATGTTCGCGAGTTGATGGTGTTGAAGGATACCATGGAAGAGACTGGACTGGGGCTGATGAACCCATTCTTGTCAGGTTGATCCCTTGTCTGGCCGGCTACGGATGCTAGATCGGAAGGTGAAAGGGTATGTTTGACATCATCCCGATAGCCAATCTTATTAGTTTGAGGAAGCTTGAGTTTGCTCATGCCTCGCTTCAGCACACCCGAAGCTGCGTTTCCAATACATCCAGGAGCAACATCATATGAAGTACCATTCATACGAGAAGGTGCTGACCTTTGAAGATATGGACTAGTTTTAATTTCAGAGCGAGAGGGCTGCCTTGAGTGACTATCACAGCTACTGCTCTCAACGATACTCTGCACATCATCGTAATTTACAATGTCATCTTCATCGTCATGATCAGATAGGCTTGTTGGAAAATAGGGATCATGGTCTTCAGAGGCTTCGCTGGTATAGATCATCGTATCAGATCTTTCATGATGTGGCTTGGTGTCCAGTTTGAGATCATATTCATCGAAGCCATCATCCCTCAAGCTTGCGGAAGTAAGTTTCGCAGAGCCAAGGGAGGGACCGGTGCCCGAGATATCCAAATCAAGTAGCAGGGGTGTGGAAAGGTTGGAGGATTGTGTCTTGATTGAGTTAATGTCTATGGTATGCTGGGGCGTCGGAAAAACATGATCCGGTCGATGAGCGTGGGAATCTGGAGGAGAAAGATGTAATGAGGTCTTGATCGAGTTTTCTTCATCAGTTTTGATAAGATCCGCAAAGCTCTTGAGCGTGTCACGCTTCGAGGACTCAAATTCTCTCGGCGAGTTGGAGTGACCCTGTGAGTTGGAAGTAGAGTCTGCGATTGTAGAAGGATGCAGCGATGACTCAGGAGTGGGTTTTCCAAGGAAGTCCGTTAGATTTGTGCTAGGAAGCATTGTATCAAAGTCAAAATCAAGCAAGGATTTCGCATCACTTTGATCGAGTGAGAGTTGAAGGATGGGGATTGAAGGAGGTTCGAGTGGTTTGGAACTGGATAAATCCTTGAAGGGCAAATGCGACTTTGGATGAGTATCGGATGGTGTTGATTGATCTTCAGCGCTCTGGTGCGAAGCCAAAGTTGACGAAAGCACTGATGAATGTTCGCCGATCGATTGTTCGTCTCTCAGTCTCTCCGGATCACGATCGGAAGACGTTTGTATATCTTTACCAAAATTTGAAGTTGCACCAGAAGAAGGAAGGTGACCACCTTCTTCTGCCGTGGTAAGGTTAGTACCAGAGGTAGGAGCGGAAGCAACCGTTGGTTGAGAAGAGCCTGAAGCACTTGATTCGAAGGAATTAGACGATCGTGAGAGTTGAAGTTGTGAACCTGATGAGCTAAGGAAGCTATGACGAGAGTTCATAGAGACTGGCACCATCGGAGCTCTAGCTCGACCGGAAGTGGCAGGTAGAGAGCCTATGGGTTGATGAATTGAAACTCTTTGTTTGACTCCAGCACGAGTTGGAAAGAGAAGAACTTGACTTGTAGAAGGCTTAAGCATGGGGACTGATACGTTGGTTGATGACGTGTTCGTATGTTGATCGTGATCGTGTAGAGAGGAGACAAAAGAGGCAGGAGAACTGGGACGAGATGAGAATGAGATCGACATGTCTGAGTTTGGCCAAAGACCTCGTGAGGATGGATGTTGTGATTTGAGGTGGGAGAGTGAGTTTAGATTGGGATTTGACGAGGTAGGCGTGAGATTGGAGGTAGCTGACGGGACAGACTGAAGATCAGAGTGAAAGAAGAATGAAGGTCAGCTGATGAGCCAGAGGCAAAAGAAAGAAGTCAAAGAGGACTCACATTGAGTCTTAAATCTAGTGAAGGTCGAAGGTTGCGTGGATCATGATTGTAAGTTGAATTTGATTGAAAGAGAAGATGTTGATGAGAGGGTAAGAGTGATGAAGATGAAGAGGGTGAAGGTGTAGATGAAGAAGATGAGATGAAAGTTGAATTCATGTTGATGGTAGATGGATGGTCAGGATGATGATGATGAACTTGATTGAGTTTTTGAAATGAAGATGAAGAATCGAAGATTGATGAAGTTGAGATTGATCGATGATTTAAGTTCTGATTAGTTTGTGATGTGGATTGGAATCTAGATGAGATTGGAGTTTGATCCATGGTGAAGGGTTGAATTGATAATAATAAGAATCGATTCGAATCTCAATGACCAAAACAATTAAATCACTTTCAATCGACTTCGTATTTCACTAGATCTAAATGGTCTTCAGGTTTCGATTCAGGAATTGATGTAGTTGGTTCTTCTTCTAATCTCATTTGAAGTCTTTACTCACTCATCACTGCACAAAACTGCACACCGTTCACTATTGAAGCTAGTCAGTAAGTAAGTAGCTAATCCTTAATTGTTGTTGTTCTATCTAGATTTGGTCGATGATGAAGGAAAGTTAAGATCAGTTCAGGTTGAAATTCAAAGTTAAGGTTAAGCACTTAACTTTGTTTAGTCTTTAATTTAAACAACGATTTATTGATTAAGTCTAAGTCGAATTGTATTAACTTATGCTGTTGCTTATGTACATAATCTTAAGCTCTACTTAAATTATCATCTAAATTCAACACTACCCTTTAATCGAATCTCACTCTTCAAACTCACTTCACATTCACTTCACTGCTGCACTTGGTTCTTTAGCACAATAGCAAACCGGGTTAGTGTTAAACCATCTCTTCTTTATCTTCACTCAATCTCAGACACTAAAATCGTCTCAAACGATCAATAAGTCAATACATAATACAACAATCCAAACAGGAATGAAGACATAGCTATCTATGTATACTTAAGACTATGTAACTCAGGAAATCACTGATGAACTCAGGAAACGACAGATCTCGGAAACGAAGGGTTGAATCGCCCGAAGATTTCCAGGAATGAGAACTAGGACAGACCGAATGAAATAAGATGGATGGGAATAAGAATGAGAATGAGAAACTAGAATGTGAATTACAAGATACTGACTGTCGGGACATGAAGGCTTCTCCGAAAAACATGATTTAGGACACGGCAGAAAAGGGTAAAAACCCAGTTTTTTCCAAATACAGCTGTATTTTTTCAAAATCGACTCGATCGATTCGAGTTAAAAACCGTTCAAATTGCTGTATGAGAAGGACACTCCGAGGTGGAAAAAAGTTGGAATCTACAGTCAACTCTCACATTACCCATATCCAAAACTTCAGACCCAGAAGTATGGGTGTTCTCTGAGTATGGAATATCAGAATCACTTCCAAAACATATACTCTTAGTTTATCAGAGAGCCCAGAAGCAAATGGTTAATCTTATGGTTTTTTTAAATACAAAATCAAGTATAGTGAATTCTTGGGACATCAGGTAGAGAAATCTCTGTCAGTCATCTTAATATCTTCATCACATCTTGTTGTGATAGATAACCTAGGATGATTTTGAAATGCTCTCAAACGGTTTACAAGATAATCAGGCCTCCAAAAAAAGTGTATCTTCTGAGTGAAAGATGAGGGTGAAGTTTGATATACACAGTTTATTTGTCTACATACAATGTTTTCTCACAGTCCAGGTATATTTGTAACCAAACAGTTGCCCAAAAGTATGGGTTTTGAACTCAGATTTTTGAAAAACATCTATGGGTTATGTGATTTCAGAAAGGTATGGGTTATCTACCCCATTTTGGCTTGCATAAACTTTTTGAGGCCAAAAGCCCATGGGTTACTACAGAGGAGTATGGGCTTTGGCAAAGATGGTTTATAGGAGAGCTGACTGTACTTTGAATTTGAATACTGCTTTAGATGTGAAACTTCAATTGACTCAGTCTCAATCACAGTTGGAAATTCAGACTCAGAAATCAAAAGTTGACACTTGTCTCATGTGCTCTCTTTGCATAAAACCAGAGGACTGAATATGCACCACTATTCATCCCTCTACTTTTCATTACTAGTTTGACATAAAAGAAAATCAAGAATCTCTATTGAAGGCTTAATTCAAATATCAGACATGTACAAGATTGTTCTGATATTACTATGTCTTATCAGACCTTTTCAATACTTAGGTATGGAATTACCTGAAGACATGAGTTTAGAATTATCCTTGAAAACCACTCCTCAAATTGAGAACACACAAAAACAATCCTTCAAAGATTCAAATGGGTATGATGAAGTTCACTGCATGGGAAAGGTAGGGAACCCACCAAGAGGATTCCAAAAGTATGAAACTTTGAAAATGTCTAACAAAAAACTCAAAATCAATCATTCACAATATAAGACCAACAAATCCAGTTATGATCAGGATTTGAATGATGAAAGACAGTCAACTTTACACCATCCTTTGGATCTTGAGCATGAAAGACATCATCAAAAGGGGGGGTTGATGAAGAACCTTAACTTTCAATCAGCATCTGGACAGGAAGAGAATAACAGGGGCTCAAGTCTAGGTAAGAGAAAAGCTTTGGATGAAAATTTCATGCCAAGAAATGCTCTTAAATTACCAGCTACAGACTTGAATACAGCACTTGATCTCAATATACATAGTAAAGACAGAATTGATATTGGGCAACCAATTCCTCAAATACCTGAATCAATGAGAACCCCCAAGTGGCTCTTTGGAGTAGATCTGAACCTTGTAGCAAAGGAAGATGAGTTGGGAATCAGAAACAACAAAGTAGCAGAAGGGTCTCTGATGAACAAGGATAAACAAACACAAACACAAGACCACCTTTCCACTAGTGAAATATCTCATGAAGAGGGGAAAACAGTCTCTGAAAGCTCAAAAGTCCATGAAACACAGAGTTTTCCACAATCAGTAGATGATATATTTACACCACAATCAACTAGAATAATGAATGATGGGAAAGTAAATATTGGTATTGATATGCAGAAAGTCAAAGAATATAGACCTATTGCTATTTATTCATCAGCCGCTATCTATCTCACTCATGACCTTGTCAAACTCATTCAAGGAAGATATGAACAGGGACCAAACCCTGAGAGAACATTAAAAGAGTCAGGAAAGAGATTATGGACATTTGATTTACTTTTACCTCATGTATATTTCATATTGACTCAAAATCCTACTTTTGCCATGTGGGAAAAGATCAAGAGAATCACTGGATATGTCTGCAGAAGCTATCATCTATGGTATACAGAAACCAATGCACAACTTGATCCTGAACATCTTATCAGTTTTCTTTGGTGGCAAACAGATGTGATATACCAAATTTGTAAAAACCCATCAATCTCCAAATTGATTGAAGATTGGGGACATCAATCAATGCAGAACCATTATTTCAAGAGGATGCCACCACTTTTGAGAATGCTTCAATTGGTTTATGACCCATTTATAGATGATAGAGATTTTTTTAAATTTAAACAAACAAGTTGCTTTCTTAGATCTTATCTCTCCATCACCTGGAAATCAGATTTTGATAGAGGATATCCAGATGGAAGATGGGTATCAGATACTCATGAGTCTTACTGGATGATCTGGAGGAGAAAGTCACAAGAGATAAAGGAAATTGGAAAAACACTGACTTGGCCCTCAAGTTTTGAAAAGACATTAAGCAAGAATAAATGTGTTCTACTCGCAAATGAAGATATAGACAAGGGTATCCAGAATGAAACAAACATAGAAATCAGAGAATTTTTGATGAAATGGAAATCAGAGTTTAAATCAATGCTATTAACCGGAAGATCTATGAATAATTATAAAAATGTTTCCATGTTTAATTCAAGTCCATATCAAGGATGTTTTGACAGTTTCCTTTCATTATCTTCACAAAGAATAAAATCCAATTCTAGATCATCCTCTCTATCTGAATATAATGTGAATGTATTTGGTAAGATACTTGAAGGAAATTTAGGATCATGAAATTTCAAAATGACCATTGAAGAGTTCTCAAAGGAATATCAAGGTGTATGTAAAATAAAAGTATGAAGATATCAATCCAGAGTTATTAGATAAAAACTGAGTTGTATCTTCAATTCAAGAAGCTAGAAATCACACTCTTAAAGAAGCATAAGCCCCCTTTGATCAATTATCCACCAATTTACTCTTCACAACTGCATATATGAACACTTGAAAACTTTGCCTTGATAATGTTTGGTTTGTTTTAAGGATTCCAGTATTCACACCCATCCCCTTGACTTTTGTACCCTTGATTTGTTTTTCAAAATTGGATTCTTTGAATTAAGATTCTATTATCTTATGCCTCTTTATTATATTTTTTTTCAAAAAAAACGGTTGTGCTATTTGATTTGGCTAGAGACACAATTTTTGAAGTGTCAAAAATGATGAAAGTTTTTTTTTCATGGTGTAAGACATCAAAGACCCATCACAAATGTCTCATCTCAGGATGAGATCCAACCCCCAAATGCTGGGAATTGGCTGCCCGGCCGCTAGCCTTTTCCTCAAAAGTCAAAATGGGGACCAAGCTTGGCATTCCCGGCAACATATTCCCCCAGCCTGAACACCACCCTGATCTGCCAGGGTGTACCACAGGGATCCCCAATTTGGTGGGTCTTGGGGCTCATCCTGAGTTCCATCAGCACTTTTACATGTAATACTTCAGATACCTCTAGATTTCATATGAATACAATTTAGATAGAAAAAGTATATACATACTTATGTACAAACAGTCAAGGCAATCCATACCGTTCTAGAGATAATTCAAAATGACATGCATTAACACAATTTCTTGATTGATCACATGTAATCACTAATTACACCATGTGGGATTGAGTCAAATTAGGATTTTGAGCATCTGATCAATGTTACTTTAGAATGACCCTCATTGCAATGGTTGCTGACAAAGCTCAGCTGAGGGTTCTGCCACCCCCTGGCTCATAACACTAATGTTAGCAGATTTCTGCTAACACTAATGCATTGGTTCAGCGTGCATAAAATCACGCCCACTGATCCAATTGGTTGACTGCTAAGCCACTAATAGTGGTTTAGCGGGTCTATTTTGCACCCAAAACAGGGTTTTTTCAGTACCTAAGCTCCAGGAGTAGGTTAGTGCAGAGCTGCTAAAGGGAAAATTGAAATCCAATTAGCTTAGCTGATGAGTGCTAAGAATTTAGTGCTGGCTTAGTGAGAAAAAATT
This sequence comes from Melampsora americana, assembly GCA_022264835.1. Taxonomy (NCBI): domain Eukaryota; kingdom Fungi; phylum Basidiomycota; class Pucciniomycetes; order Pucciniales; family Melampsoraceae; genus Melampsora; species Melampsora americana. The sequence goes on along the minus strand of JAIFHY010000023.1, from coordinate 522,097 downwards.
GCTAAGCTAATGCACCAGTAAGAACTAACTTGGCTTAGCCATGCCACTTTTACTCATTCTATTTCAATCTTACACTTTCCTGATTCTTCTTCAACTCAGTACAAGTGACTATGTATAAAATATGGGTGTGATCATTACAGTTTGTCATTCAACACTTCTCATCAAGGGTTGATTCTTGGTCTTGGAAGACCATGACACTCATCCTTCCCGTAGATATATCATGATTTAGCTCAAAGAAAGAATCCTGTTGCAATGAAATGGTGTTCATACCTTTCCTGCCTGTAACTGTGAGAATCAGATATGTGGATACACTGTGGTATAGATTGATAAAAAGTGTATTACATTTCTATGCTAAAATCCTGCTTACTTGCATTTAAAGGGATTATTCCCAGTACAACTCAAATGTGCCTCTATATATACCAATCAACTTCAGTGGCCAGCACTTTTACCAAGGCTAAGATATTTGAAAGTAAGAGCCACAGCTAAAGATATCATATTTGGTGCATATTTTGATATGTGGATTTGAACATCAACTTTATTGAGTGCCTTCATCTAGCTCTGACTTGGCATTTTGATCACATTAGACAGGACTATGGAGGGTGTGCAAACCAAGGATATCTCATGGGGATCAAAGCTGATCCGCTCAAACCTTTGAATTCAATGCTCATCCAGTCTCCTAACAATCTTCAAAATCTTGCTTTCTTTTCATAAAGGTTCTGGACAAAAGATTAGAACAAAGATTGAGGTAAAGCATCTTGTAATCCCAGTGAAGAGTCTAGTTTGGTAACCATTGATTATACTCCCACATTGATGCAGAAATTGTAAAGATGTATTACCCAAAAAAGTCTACATCTGTTTTCAACATCTATCCTGCACCTCCAATCTACAAGATAACATAATAAATCAATCACATCCTGCAGATAGTACTATTTGTGAATGGCTGTATTAAATAGATAAGTACATGAACACGTTGCTTTTGTATAACAATTCCATTTGAATAAAAACGATCTAAAACTCCATAATGCTTTGTACAGATCACATCGAATCTCAAATCAACCTGAGAAATTCTAAAACCTCAACTTTCCTCTAAGTTGAGATCGGAATACAATACTGGTCACACACTTGCAACATAAAGGAAAAGATAAACTATGAAGCTACGAATCCAAGACTGATCGCTTGAGCAGACGGTCAAATCGATCGCCAAGAGCAAACTGAGAAATATCACCATGGTTCTAGAGAGGGCCGAAATGCGTGGGAAAGACGGCCATTGTGTTCCACCAGACGGATTGCTTGGCCACAAGTTTAGGAAAACGCCCCAGAAAATTCATTGTGCCACATACTAAAGGATGGCTCACCCGGAAGCATATTCATCGGTGAAAAGTCAAAGGCTGCATTGGTGATTTGTGAAGGATCAAAGGTGTGACCAGGTGGAGTGTCTGACTTCTCCACCAAGCCCAATAATGCCAAGAGACGCTGTGTAGCCTTCGCTGAGGTTTCAGCCATGTAGGTACTGATTGCAAACCGGGACGTGTATGTTAGTGACTAACACGGTGAATGAGAAGTAGGAGATCAAATTGTCACCTTGGAGCCAGCTCATTCAAGATATCGAGCGCGATGTTGATATCACGGCGGCGTAGTTCTGCTTCAGCTTCGCTGATAGTGTGTCTTTCTTTACGAATGGAGCAAATCAATACAATTGCAGCTGATGCGACACGTATAGGTGCCCAAATGAAGGCGTGTCGCAGTAGGTTAGGTTGGCGCAGTTTTTGAGTCAAGTGGATAACAGAGCTTGCAGCAGATACACATATTGACATAGATGATTCTTCATCGGTCGAAGAGTCAAACAGAACACGATGAACAATGTGACGATGGTGGTGGTATTGACTGTGAGAGGGAACAAATTAGATTCCATGGTGCGGTGGTTAAACAAACAACAGGAGATTTGAACCAACGTCAATACCGTGACCGATGCCAACAGATAATCGGGAGCGACATGTGTTTGACGCAAATTATTGGGTAGATTCGAATACCATAGATTGAGGCCAGCGTCGATTTTCTTCACCAGAGGCTTCATTGTGTTCAGAAGGTTACTATCTTCGGCCTTGTCACGTCTGGCATGAAAGGCGTTCAACAGGGGGAGAACAGAAGCTTTGCCTGCACTCCCTGTAGCCAACGCCAAGTAGCTTCGGTTTAGATCTATGGCTGCCTGGGGGGACAGTGGTCCCCCTTCGCCGTAAGAAGTAAATGTTCCAAACGCGTCGTCCATGTCGGGATCAATTGGAGCTGAAAGACACCGATCGATATCAGTTATAGTGTATCAGGACTGACGTGATGTTCGGAATTACCAAGATCATAGTCTTCCTCTTGCATATAAGCAGTTCTTCCAAGGATCGAACTGAGCGTGTTGTCAAGTTGATTGAGGTAAAAAAAGGCTTTGCGACGCAGATGATCTCGTAGCTTATCGGTTTTCCATATGTGACTGTGTTCACGATGGGCTCCAACTTCCTAAGGAGTGTGGAGTAGATGATGAAGCAGGTATCAGCGAGTGACGAAAATTTTCCAGGTCACGTCATCTCACCTGCGCCCTTTGTAATCCAATTCCAGCGATGGACCAGGTCGACATAGGACTAACAGTACCAAGCGAATACAAACAGAGCAAGACATATGCCTGAAGATCAAAAAGAGTAGCGGGCGTGGCTATCGGTCTATAAAGGTAAGAAACCGCCGAATAGCAATAACGCAATCCAACTACTTGTGGACTAGGATGCTGACTACCGTCTATGTCAAGACGAACCCTAGGATCATCGGAAAAACGACTGGCCAGAGCAAATACAAATAGACACAAGGACCTAAAAGATGTCTCGGTTTGAGCTAGACCGGATGCGTGGAGTTGAAGAAAAGTGGGTGGGTGCAGAAGCGGATTTTGTAGATGGACGTGAGTAAAGTAAAGCGAAAGCAGGTGGTGCTCCAAGTCTGGTTCAGGATAAAACCGCTGAGTGGCAAAAATGCGCTGTTGATATTGATTACGAATGATCTTATCTACTGGCGACAGTTCACCAGACGGGGTGTTTGTCATGGGCACGTGAGCCCCAGCTTGAGTAGCGGCACAATCGGGGAGGCTGAAGACTCCATTGGTTCCAACATAGTGAGCAGACTCGAAAGTAATCCCAACGAATCTTCCATTGGATGGGTTTTTATCGACTTGTGACCAGTGAGCAGATGACCAGATTGGAGTCACGGGAGGATCAGCTTTGTCGTTGGTGGAGTCGGACAGTTGTTGATGAAGTGAGGAAGCTTGAACATCTGACGAAACATTTGCTTGATCACCACTGCTTGAACTGATAGAGGAAGTATTCAATTGAGGGAGAGTGTCGAGTTTGTCTACGTTTGGTAAGTTATTGAGGTCTAAGGACGGAGCCACTGCATGTATCAGCCGCTCGAGAGAACGAATGCGAGCCTGGAGGTGTTCAACGTCCCTGTATACACAACGGATAAAATGTGGTTAAGTGGATTTAGGCGGCTAACGGATCGGCACAATGTGAAGCTGACTTTTGAGTTGGAGGGCGCTCTTTCAGACTACCAGGGTTAGCAAAGGTACAAGGTACACCCGAAGCAGCGCAAGCAGCACACCGACCATCCTGCAGATAGAGTTGAGTCCAATCAATATTCAATCGACATTGGATAAGACTATAGAAATGAAAGAATTCACTTCGAACACGCATTTTATCTTACTACTACGACAGCGATCACAACTTCTTGGTATACCTGATCGATTGGATTGATAGGTAATCAGATAATGAATATAAATCGAGAACATGATAAATGATCCACAATATCTTACGATAGCGTCGTCTTTTGGATTCTTGAGGTGTAGGTGCTTGCAGATGATGAGGGGCGGATCGAGAGGAAGGGCTTATGTTGTGGCCATCAAAAGATGATCTTGATGGGTGAACTGAAGAAGGAGAGGTAGTGTTGGGTGAGTTTGAAGACATTTGTTGATTGAAGATTGTAGTTGAGTTGACAGATACGGAAGAATTGAAGTCAGCTGATGGGTTTGTAGTCATTCTCTTGGAGTGAATGCGGAGTACTAGAAACGGGTACAGTTGAAAAATAAAAACTTTAAAAACTTCATGGTTCGAAACTTGAGCATCATCAAAACTCCATGACAAAATTATCAAAACTTGGGTGTCAAAATTTGACCGAAATCGGTTTGTAAGTACAATGCAACCAAAGAGACCAAAGTCAACAAATTTACATAAAACTTCCTACAACAGTTGCCCACAGTCGCCCAGATGTCCGGCTCAGCCCGAGACGTGGGACTTCATGCGAAGAAGAATTTCTTCAATGGTCAAGTTTGACGCCAAGACTTGATCTTGTGCACAGTTCAGCCTCTGGGCTGCTCAGAACCCTCGGGACTTTGGTGAACCTTGTGGACTTCAGCTGGACGGCGCCACCTTCCGTCCCGTGCTCGTCGTACTACATATGTACTCTCCTTGACTCGTCAACTTCTTCAAATGCCGATGTTGAGAGCATCCCCAATGCACAGCCGGAAACGTAAGGTTTACCTACGGTTTCTGACAGAAACGTAAAAACAAATTTACACCAGGGGGTAAATCGAACAAAGTCGGAACCAAAACCGAGATCTTTCAGAAACGTCTCAAATTGCATTCAGCCTGAGACGTTTCTGAAAGGATTCCACGAAGCCGGTACACGAGAGCGTTCTCGTGAACGAAGCTATCACGTTACAAGGAACCGGAGTAGACTCATCTCACCGACCATCGTGGAATCCTGCTGTGGGACGTTTCCGGAGCGTTTCGACATGAAGGGCTAATGGCATAAAAAGAAGCCCACCCAGGCTCGAACCCGTGTTCAGCGCAGCAAAGGAGTGGCAGACTCATAGCACTGGCACACCACTGCACCATAGAGAACACACCATCGACTGGGTATCTACACTCATTGTTCAGACGCTCCTACACAGCATGTCTCAAAGATACTCAGATGAGGTTTTTTCTGATGATGCCTCAAAGATCCATTGGCCAAGTCGAAATGGGGAGATCAGTAGCACTAGAGTTGGCTAAACCCTTTCACCTACATCAGCACTATAAGATTCACCATCATGGGGTAGTTGTAAAGCAGATTTAGCGAACGATCTCGCTCAATCTTTCTCGAGTCGAATGTAATCTTCTTATCTTCTTTACCTGAGGTGGAATTTTGGACAACACAGATTGCAATTGGTTTTGGTGACCGATTGCCATTGGTGTTGGTAAATCACCAATGCAACCTGGTGTCAGTAATGGAAATACTCCCGTTTCTGACGTCGGGAACGTTGCTGAAACGGGGGTGAAAGGGATCCCGGAATGGACACCCTTTCACCTGACCAAACACGTTTCTGCGTTGTTTCTGGTCACCGAATCGCTGGAATCGCTCCTGGAACCACCGAGGGCCGAGGACGTTTACCCCCTGGTGTACGTTTCAAGAATTTTTTGAAAATCAACCTCCTGCGCAAGCGCAGAGTCGCACCCATGGCCATCTGGGCAACTTCGTTTTTCTCCCCAGCTGGAATAAGAGCATTCCCTACGCGCGCGGTCCTCTAAACCAAATACAGAGCCCAAAAAAAGACGCTGCAAACTCACTGACAGCTGTATTTCATATGCAGCATGCGATTCATCCAACGCGCACACCTGGCAAAGGTGTTTGAGCTCCTACCCATGCCGGAGATGTCAGATACACACTCAATCAAAGTAAATAGCCTCACCATTGTTTCCTTGAGAGCATCTCCATATTGTAAGTAAAAGAAGATAAAAGAACGCATGAGTATAACAAAGTCTGAATTCCACATTGATGATGTGGAATCTCAGTCCGAATGATCTTGGTTTTATCAACTGCGTCAAGTGATGTCTGTGTCGCAGTTGTGTCACCAGTCATGTGACTATAATACCCCCCCACGACAAGACACTGACATCCATATAGAATGATAGAAAAATATAACAAAAATTTCGAAAAATATAAAGAGAAAACAAGTATAGTTTTTTGATTTTTATTTATTTTATATATGAAATAGATTTCAAATTGTATGAAAAAATTGATAAGAAATTGAAAAAAAACTGAGAAAAAAACTGAAAGAAAAAAAATTGAATCAAAAAAATTGAAAATGAAATAGATTGAAAGGTTTATTAAAAACATGTGCGAGATGATTTATTATTTAAGAGCATCACCACCGCTAATTGTAAAAATTGACCTGTTCGGGCCACTGTACAATGACCAATTGCCAGGTGGTCAAAACTTTAGGAAGTTTCCCATTGAATTTTAAAAATTCGAGAAAACCGGTTGCTTGCAAATTGTTAAAAATTGAATAGATAAATTGCCCAATATGGAGGGGCATGTGATCTCAATATGTCATAGATACACTTCACCACAAGGATTGACTGTCTTTTTGCGGGATACTTGGGTTTTAGTCGCCTGGTCTTGAGCGACCATATTTAGTCGTTGTGGAACTTATAGCACCACAAGGGCTATACAGTGCTTGAAGGGGTATAATCTGTAAATATTTAATCTACAGAAGATGCCTGAGACTGCCCCTTCTGAGAATCTTCAACAACCTGAGCTTTGTTGTTAAAGTCTCCTGATAACAGAGAAATATATATCCTAAGCAACAATTACGCAACACTGCTATAGTGTTATTCCAAATTAAAGCAACACTGCCATAGTGTTATTCCAGAATTTAAGCAACACTGCTATAGTGTTATTCCAATATAAAGCAACACTGTTATAGTGTTATTCCAGGAAGCTTGTAGCTTATAAGACCTAAAATAAATTCTCTTATTTAATTAAAATAAGGGCAGTTTAAGTGAACTAAGACTGTATAGTAGATTTATAATGATAAAAATGACTACACTATATCATAGCTGAGAGAAAAGAAATATAAGTGTGGGACAAAGTGAAGGCCTTTATATACATGTATTTCAAAAAAATAAAATTAAATCAAAAACCTTTTCAACAACTCTTCTTTTCACACTTATTACTCATCTCAATCCTTCCAACTCCCAACAAATCCCACCTGATTGGCTTATTTAATGTTGATCATATTGATTACACATATACAACCTTAATTACTAGTGGATTTCAACTTGTAATGATCTTCATGCTGTGTTGTTGCTGTGTACTTGTGATCTAATTATATGTAATGATGATTAATGCTGTGGACTGCTGGTTGTAATGATGTCCATTCATCTTCTCCTTCACTTTCACATTCTCTTCTTGTTTCATTTGCTGTGTGAATCAGTGATACATAGCGCAAATCATTGTAAATCATTGCTTTTTGCTGTGTTTTATGTAATTCCAACCTGCAAATCCCATTTGTTGACTATGTAATGTATGATTTATTATTTAAGATGATGTGTAATGATAGTTTTATGTGTAAGTGTCTATGTATTATGCTCATATTATGTTATAACCTATAATTCCTAGCTGTTTACCACTTTTAATGTAATAGTTCTAGCTGTTGACCACTTTTAATGTCATAATCATAGCTGTTTACCACTTTTGATGTAATAGTTCTAGCTGTTGACCACTTTTAATGTCATAATAATAGCTGTTTACCACTTGTAATGTCATAATCATAGCTGTTTACCACTTTTAATGTAATGATCCTAGCTGTTGACCACTTTTCACCCTTTCTGGTTTTTTGATTTAGCCTTTAACAACTCAACAACCTTTTCTTTTTATCTTATCTTCATCATTCTCTCTTTCTTCTTTTCTTCAATCCTTTCCATCCTCTTTCTCATCTTTTCTTTCATCTCATCTAATCCTTCATCATTCAATCCTTCATCATGAATCCTGATTTTCAAATTCATCTAAAAAGTTTTAATTTTTTAATTATTTTTTTTATACTAAATTCTTCATATGTATTTATTAATTTTTTCTTCTTCTTCATTTTGAATTTAATTCTTCTCTTAATGAAAATGATTGTTGTTTTGAAGTTTTACTTAAATTTAACATAATAATTTGAAAAGATTTTTCTTGATATCTTGAATCTTGAAATAGATTCTAATAATAAATGAGTTCTAATATTAAATAAGTTATTCTTAGAATGATTTATAATAATAAATGAGTCTTATAAGAGTACTATTTTTTTAAATGAGTTTTGAGAATTTGACTTGAGTCAATTTTGAGAGTGATAATTTTAAAAAATATAATAATAAGAAATTTAAATTTTTCTTGATTGATCCACATAAATAACTCACCACATCGTCCAACTATAAATTATAGTTGCTGTGTCAGTCATACAGCCCGTTTACAAGACCCAGTGCCTCAAGATTTTTCCCATGCCGTTTGTAAATGCGCTGTGTTTAGTGATTTACAAGACGCGGTGGTGATGCTCTAACCAAGGCTTTCTTTGTTTTGTTGTTGTTTGATACGTAAGTTATTTATGCCATGATTATGTAATGTCGGTCCCAGTGGTTTTGTTAGGATATCAGCCCTTTGAGATTTTGTGTCTATCCAATGTAAGAAAACTCTTCCTTTATAGATTTGTTCATTTATATAATAGAATTCCCTGTCAGTATGTCAAGTGCAATTGTTGGATGAATTGTCACTAGCTACATGTATTGCCGAAGTATTCTCGCAATGCATGTTGACGACATTGCCCTCTCCAGTTATATCTTCGATGAGGTTCCTTAACCATATGGCATCACGGCACGAGGTTCCCATGGCCATGTATTCCGCATGACATGTCAACAATGCGACACATGTCTGGCGCTTTGATGTCCACAAAATCAGACAGTTGAGGAAACAAGTTATATATCCATGAGTTGATCTTGCTGCTTCGCCTCCCCAATTAGCATCAACATATGTATGGAGCGGAGTTTTTACTTGAGATTTTATCAATCTGATCATTAATTCTCAAATTCCAGACGTGTTGAGATATTGTATGAGGTGTTCCACTAAATTCCAATGCTGACGTCGAGGATCAGATGAGAATCTTGCGAGATAGTTGACCGTGTAAGTTATGTCTGGACGTGTGGTGACAGATAGGGAATTTAGACTTCTGATAGCCAAGAGGTATTTTTTGCAATTTAATTTTTCTTTGTCATCTGATGGTGAGGTCGGCAAGTTTTGACAGTTCATTGGGGTTTTTGCAGACCTTTCATCAGTTAGAAATGATTTGATAATTTTCTTTGTTAAACCTGGTTGAGATAAGGTAAAACTCCCATCCTCTTGACGTGATATGTTTACACCAACTATTTGATCTAAATGCTTTTCCCATTTGATCAATAATTTCTTTTTAACCGCTTCATGTATTTCTTCTAATAATTCTTCAGAACTTGCGGTCACTCCTACATCATCACTATGTAGCCAAATTATACATGTATCCCCATTTTGTCGATATATATATAATGATTGATCATATTGACTACTTTTGAATCCTAGAGATGTTAAAATGCTATCAATGTGCTTCCACCAATGTCTTGCGCCTTGCTTTGTTCCATATAATGCTTTGATTGCTTCTAATACTTGATTTTTCTTTTTTGCTTTGCACATGTACACCGTTGGAATTGAGAAATAAACCAGTGAGTCTATGTTGCTATGAAGGTAAGCTGATGATATATTGAATGAGTGAGTTGGCCAAGTCTTCAATGCTGCTATTGTTAACATAATTCTCAAACCTGCAAAAGTTGCTGTTGGAGCAAAAGTCTCATTGTAATCAATTCCCACTTGCTTTTTAAAACTTTTGCCACTAATCTTTCTTTAAATTTAATTGGATTCCCATCCTCATCTATTTATACGCAAACACCCACTTTAAATCAATTGGGTCTAGCCCTTCAGGTTTCTCCACTACTGTCCATACTTTCATCTTATTCATCATCTCCATTTCATTGTCACATGCTTCTCTCCAGTTTCTTGATTCATCAGATCTTAATGCTTCAGCGTATGATTTTGGCGGTTTTAAAATTTTTAAAAAATCATCACCACTGAGCGTGTGGCTTGCTGCTGTGTCTTGTTTGTCCAGTCTGATTTCCTCAGTAAAGTTGCCTAATTTTAATGCGTTTATAATGTGTTCTATACTCCCTTTCTTTTGTTCATTTGAGTTTAATATATTATTTAGTGATTTTGATGATGTAATATTTTTTTCTGATATTTTGATTGATTCTTTTATATGCTGTTTGTAAGGAAATTTGGCTATTACCAAGGGAAATACAGTTTTTGAATTTTTGTCATAAAACAACCACCCTTTTCCTCCCTCTATATATCCTATCATAACACACTTTCTCGCTCTATTCTCTCATTTTCCTGCTGCCCTCTGACCCTCATGAATATGTACAAAAGCCATACTTCCAAATGACCTCATAATATCAAGTTGCGGTTTTCTTTTGTGAAATCTTTCATATGGTGTTTTGTCTTTAGTTATTGAGTTTGGCAATCTGTTGTGAATATATGCTGCCATTAGGTAGGCAAAGTTCCAAAATTTTTGAGGAAGTTTACTCAAAGCAAGGAGAGTCCTAGTCATTTCTCCCAAAGTTCTGTTGAGTCTTTCTGTGGTGCCGTTTTGTTCCGGTTCATATGGGTTGGAATATTTGTGTTTGATACCGTTTTCTTTTAACCACTTATCCAGATTTGTTCCTACATATTCACCTCCCCTATCAGATCTTATTGCTCTTATTTTTAAATTTGTCTCACACTCCCATCTTTTTATCGTATTCACTAGACGTTGGGAAACCTCGGATTTATGTTTTATGATACATACTTCTGAGTATGTCAATGCTAAATCACAAAACGTCACCATCAGCTGTTCACCAGTGAAACATGGTGTAAACGGCCCAGCAACATCAGCGACAAGCACTTCCATCACTATTGGTCCACGATTTGTGCTAGTCAAACTTCTTTGACACGTACTTTTACAAGTAAGGCAATCCTCACATGTTACTGGGCAATGCTCAAGGTCTGGTAGACCGTATTGCTCATGATCTTTGAATAACTTCTGAATTCTTTTCATTGAGACATGCCCCAGGCGTTCATGCCACATTTTAGATGATTGATATGATGATTTTATTGCACAGTAGTGAGGAGAGAAAGTAGGAGAATGACAAAAATTTGGACATTTTTTTCTTGTTTGGATAAACCATCTACAATGTTTATGAATGGTGTATATAATTTTTGTGTTTTTTAACTTTATCTGATAGTTATTATCCTTCATGGATAATTTCGCGCCGCTTGAAAGTAATGCTCCTGGTGAATTGATTTTTGTCGTTGCTTTTGGGCAGTAGTACACATCTTTGATTATTGCATTTTCTCCATCCTCCGTGGTTATCTCAATGTCACCTTTCCCTACTATTACAGCATTCAAGTCATTAGTTGCTGTTTTAATGGGGATAGGGTGAGGAAGTTTTTGATAATTTTTTAAGGACAACAAGTTGTTGCTTACAGCGTCAGTCGCTCCCCTGTCAAAAAGGTATTCAGTTGGTATTTCACTACCACTGCCTTGGGTTCCAAATCCTTCTGATGCCCAGTCCAAGTTCATTATGGTGGGTTGTTGTTTGGATGGTGATGAAATCATTTCATCCGAGATTTTGGCTGAGTTTATACGTGGTGCGTTTTTCATTTGATTGGATTGATTAGGTAATCGGTACTGATTGGGATATAGTACGTTTAAGCTGTACCACTTCCTGTTGCTAACTCTTCTCCAATCAACGTAATGAGCGCCCATCCTGTCTCCATTCCCATCATAGGATTCACATCCCCCCGTTAGATATCCGTGACCAAACGCTCCGCAGAAAAAACACTGTGGTAGACCCGCTTTGACACCACCAAGTGCAGTAGTAGGTATTTCAAGCATGTTTGTTTTGCTGTTATCCCTAGCAGAGGCGTCTTTGCTCCACGCGGGTGGACCTCTCCTCCACCTCATTGGATCAATTTTTGGTGTTTGTCTTTGTGAGTTAAATCTCTGATATGATAAATGATTTTGAGATTGAAATGAACGATGGGACAATTGTTGAATATCAGATGTGAATTGGCGAGACCTTGTGTTCACTGCCATCATATCAAATTGTGCGTTCAAAGTATTGATATTAATCATTTTGGATGCCGTCCTGTCACGGGCCAGGTGGATTTGAATTTCTGACTTGATGTCTTTGAGATTGTAAGTTGGGTTTTTCTTGTTATATTTATTGTCTAATTCTTTATTAATTGATTTCTTCATTTCTGGTGCCATTAAAATTTGGTAAAATAGGCCCTTCAATGACATTGAGTTCACACAAAATCCCATTGATTCTACCTCTGCAATGATTGCATCAACTTTTGACATATGATTTATCATTTCATTTCCAGATCCATCTAATCTTAAGTTCATCAGACGGGAAAACAACGCAAACTGAGCTGTACGTCCACCTTTTTTGAAGTGATTTTGCATTGCTTCCATTGCTTCATAGGCGGAAACAGCATCATCAGTAATATTCTTTAATGTTGTATGAATTGTGTTGTTTATGACACTCATTGCAATGCCATCACGTTTGCAATCTATGTAAAATTCAATGGCTAAGTTATTGTCCCAGTAGTTATTGATTCCTAGAAAAGCTTTGATTGCTCTAGCAGTTTCCTTCTTCCATTTGACAAAGTTGGACCCATTTGTTGTTAAGGGTTTGAATCTCATTTCATCACCCAGAATGTCCTTAGCTTCACTAATGTCTTGGGTGGTAATTGAGCGTATTTCTGTTGGCTTTGATGTTTTGGACATTTTGGGTTTAATAATCAATGAGGGCAAGTCTTTGTCTAATAATGGCGTTAAGTATGGAGTAGAAAAATATTTTGGTCTTTTGTTGAATCGTACTTTTGTATTTGTAATTTTTTTCTCTGATATCGTTCGTATTCTCTTAACCGTTTGTTTGTTAACGGTATTAAGCAATAATTCTTTTGAGTTACGTATAGTTAGGCGTGAGAAAATAGATGTTGAATTGGATATAGGTGAATCAGGTAAAGGTGGTATGTTATACGGATCAGGAGTATTAGGAGTCTAACGTTTAGATGTATCAATTGGATGTGGGGTAGTGGGTAGTTGTGAGAAGGTTTCAGAAGAATATAGTATTGGCGAGTTAGGTAGTGGTGGTAGGGTGGATAGATCAGAAACAAGGTTTTTGTGTGATGGCATTGAGGGAAGTATTAAGTTAAAATTTTGAAATATAAACTTTGACAAGTTTTGTAACTCCGGTAATATTTCCTTTTTTTGTTCTCCTGTACGTCTTCTTTGTTTAGGTGGTGATTGCAAATTTGTTGAGTAGTCACGTTTCCTGGTTTTCATTCAGGTATGTCAAAATCTAAACGTTAAAGAGCGCAGGCTCATAACCTATTGTAAGTAAAAGAAGATAAAAGAACGTATGAGTATGACAAAGTCTGAATTCCACATTGATGATGTGGAATCTCAGTTTAAATGATCTTGGTTTTATCAACTGCGTCACGTGATGTCTGTGTCGCAGTCGTGTCACCAGTCATGTGACTATAATACTCCAATGCAACTGAATCCGGATCCAAAATACAGCTCATAATTTACCTTGGCCAAATAAATACACAAGCTGTATTTCGGATTTGGCAACATCGCCATGCAGCGCGCGCTTGTGTAAGGGTGGAAGTATTACATTACAAGTTAGGGGTTAGACTGGTATGGGTTTATACAGGTTGTTCAGATAGATAGCTTTGGGTTCTTCCCCCCTTCCAGGTTCTCTTTCTTCTTCGTGGTTTCTTCTATTTTATCTCTTTCTATTGCTTCTGTACGCTTCGCTGGTTTCTGATACTTCAAGTGCTGGACTAGATAATTGATATACGAGGGGTTTTAGATAAAAACCCAGCTCCTCTGAGAGCTTGCGCCAAGACAGATTAATCAGTGAAGGTGGAGATTACACTCCACCTTACACTTTTTTTATCTCCCCTTATTCGATTTCCTACGATCTATTTTCCGACAATCAATTTTTTTTTTGTCCCGTCTTTGCTGCACTCGATCGACTTCACCGTCATCGTTTTAAGTTCAATTCAAAACTGTCCCCGCTTGTTGTGGCTTGCGCCATCCATTGAAAAATCCAGTCTCTCAGATTCAATAGTACAGAGTCTTCCAGCAATTGATGTCGATACCGCCTCGACATACCAGAAACCACCCAACTTCCAATTTACTGCACCTGTCTGACCCTGACCGCTTGCTTCGCGCTCCACGTTCTCGTACTCCAATCACCTTAGTTGAACCGGAGTCAATATTCGCACGCAATCCGAACTCTTTTATACACCCACCTGATCAACCTAGTATACGGGTTTTACGGCCGTCGCCGTCCGTCTGGTCTCCTATTGCTCGTCAACTAGATTCGCCTTTTGAAACATCTAGCTCCTTGTCCTCCGTGGATCTTGATACTGTCTCCCTCGCTTCACCTGTTTGCCCTCACGCTGTACTTCCTTGTCCTCCTCGACGTAGTTTACCTGGTTCTTTCGACCCAGACAATACCTTTGGATCGTCTGATACTACCTTGCCTGTGATGGATGGGCCTGCCGAGCACCATTTATTGGACATGAACAGTTCTCCAGGCCCAGATCAAGTAACCAATGAGTCGGTTTCCCTGACGCAGTTCCAAGCAGAAACGGCTGCGATGCGGTCAGAAATGAATGAGTTGCGCAATCTGGTGAGACAACTGCTCATCGCGCAACAACCATCAGGTTCAGGCGATGGTTCGCAACCTACGGTTGTGCCCAATAAAGCCGCGGGTCCGCCTCCGATTGCGCCGTCTCCCCGAAGTCAGGACGACACGGCACATCACATGCCGTTCACCTCAACGCCAATGAATTGTAACCCATTTCGAATGCCGACCGTTACTTCATCGACTCGGGCGGCTTCGAATGTTGCGGACGTCGCGGCTGCACCCGTGGCAGTCAGTGCCATTGATCCGGTACGATTTAGAGTGACGGATTTCCCTGAGTACAAGGGGAAGTATGGCGACATTTCAGCGTATAGGATATGGCGTCATAAAGTCAAACGTCTGTTTTTAGTGAAAGGGATTCATTCAGACACTGACCGTTTCAGTATTCTTCCTCTCCTTCTTGGGTGTGATCCTGCGGCTTTGTGGTGTCGACGCGCCGGGGATTTTATTGGTCACTCATGGAATTCAGCTATGAAGGAATTAGAAACAGTTATACTGCCTGTTGATTGGTTAGATAAGATTAAACAACAGCTTCGTGACCTTAGTATGAAACCAGGTGAGAGTATGGGGGCATTTTGTGCAAGAGCTAGGGTGCTGCAGGAGGCTGCGGGGGCGGAAGAGTGTTCGGAGGAAAGTCTTGCTTGGGCTGTGGCGGGAGGTTCGACGTCACTATTTTGGGCTATTCAGCAACATGATCAGCTAATCAAGACCAGCATCAATCCAATATCGCGTCAATTCTCATTTGCGATTTTTGAACAGCGGGCTTGTGCATCTTGGGAGTTTGCTTTGGAAATCGAGGCTAAGACTCGTGGTAACTCGAAGCCGCAATCACAGCCTGTACCCCAAGTCAGCCAATCAAATCAATATTCGGCTCAACGCTACTCCGCTACGACACGTGCTCCACTGACAACTGAGGAGAAGACGGCCCGGAATGCTCGCTTTGTGGCTTATATGAGGTCAGTGGGTTTGTGCCCACGCTGTAAAACTTCTTGTACGAATTGGCAAGGTAATTGCACGGCCCCAGCGAATATGAATTATGTTGAAGTACCACCGGATTTTCCCCATCAACCTCCTTATCCTGGGCCGAAGACGACCAACAATAGCACTCGGGCAGGACCGACCGGATCCAAACCTGGTCCTCGACGAGTGGAGGTTGCTGCGGTGGCTGAAGAGACTGAGGTGGACGTCGCTGCGGTCGGTCAATTTCCGGATTTGAGGTGAGAGGATCTTGCTGCGTATGAGAAGTTGCTAGAGAGGTTGCAGGGGTCCCCAGATGATGATTTGGTAGATGCGGCAGAGTGCGTACCATCACCTTTGGCCAACACCCCTCATGCCTTGCCGATTTTGCTATCCACACCATTGATTTTTAATGTGATAATCAATGGTTTTCCTATGCATGCGTTGGCCGACACTGGTGCAGGTACGAACTTGATGTCGGAGAAGGCAGCAAATAAACTGAGGACAGTTCGACGACCATTACCTAAACCGGTGACAGTGCGTCCCGCTATCGCGTCCGAACCATCTCCTTTTATATTGAAGGAGTTTACCTTTGCTAATGTGAAATCCTCACACCCCACTTTTACTTTTGGGGCAACACCTTTTAAACTTGCTCCGCTAGGTGGTGCGTACGATGTGATATTGGGTACGCCATTTTTGGCAAAGCATCACTTGGATGTCTCGGTGGGGGCGCGATTGTTAAGACATACTAGGAACGGTTATGAGTTTAGAGCAGTTGAGGAAGAGGTGGAGAATGAGAAGAGTGTTGAGCAGCGTAAGGAGGCCTTGTTGGCAACGGTTTTTGAAAATTTGTCTAAGGTTGAAGAGGCTCATGAGATGTCAATGCGTGAAATGAAAATTCTAAAAGAATTTGAAGATTTATTCCCGGAGGATTTACCGGATGTCTTGGATAGTGAACGTGCTGAGGATGAGGAAGCAGAGTTTTTTCCCTCAAAGATCCAGAATGAGTCTTCAGTGACTTGTCATGCAATAGAATTGACCGATCCAAATGTGGTTATCAACGAGCGTCAGTATGGTTACCCGCGGAAGCATCTAGATGCATGGGGTGAACTGATCAAACAGCACGTACGTGCAGGGAGATTGAGACGGTCAACGAGTCAATATGCCTCTCCCTCGATGATTATACCAAAAAAGGACCCAGAGGCCTTACCACATCTCATTTGTGATTATCGCAAGTTGAACAAATATACTGTTAAAGATCGGGGTCCATTACCTGTGGTAGATGAGGCGGTGCGGATTGTGGCACAGGGGAAGGTTTTTTCATCATTAGATCAGATTAATGCCTTCTTTCAGACAAGGATGCGTGAAAGTGATATTCCTTTGACAGCTATCAAGACTCCTTGGGGCCTCTATGAATGGGTAGTCATGCCTATGGGGCTTACCAATGCGCCTGCCACTCAACAGCGGAGGTGTGAGGAAGCTCTAGGGGACTTGGTCAATAAGATTTGTGTTGTATACATCGACGACATTGTTGTATTTTCTGGGACTGTTGAGGAACATGAGAAGCATTTATGGATGGTACTTGAAAGATTACGTGCGGCAAATTTGTATTGTGGCATCAAGAAGACTCAATTGTTTTGATGTCGCATTAAATTCTTAGGACATGTGATTGGTGCAGACGGAATTCGGCCTGATGATGAGAAAGTAGCTAAAGTGACTGGCTGGAAGACGCCAAAGTCCCCCAAGCAGGTGAAGGAGTTTTTAGGGACTGTACAGTGGATGAAGAAGTTTGTTGATGGGTTAGAAAAATATGCAGGACAACTAACACCACTGACAAGTAGCAAGAGGGTGGACTCCTTCAAATGGTCTGAGAAAGAGGAGGAGGCTTTTCAAAATATCAAACGTATGATTACAACATTACCAGTGCTACGCAATATTGATTACGAAACAGACGAACCAGTGTGGCTTTTCACCGACGCTAGTGGCCATGGATTAGGTGCTGCTTTATTTCAAGGCGCAGACTGGGAGACTGCAAGTCCCGTTGCATATGATGGCCGACAGATGACTTCGGCCGAGCGCAACTATCCTGTGCATGAACAAGAATTGCTTGCGGTCGTTAGTGCTTTAAATAAATGGCGGTTGTTACTTTTAGGTCTCAAGATTCACGTAATGACGGATCATCATTCATTGACACACTTATTGTCTCAACGTAATCTTAGTCGTCGGCAAGCGCGGTGGTTAGAGGTTTTGTCACAATTCGATTTAAATTTCACCTACCTACAGGGAGCAGACAATTCAGTTGCTGATGCTCTTTCTAGAGTCGAATCTGCTGCGATTTCGTTGTCAGTAGCAGGGTTGGATGAGGAGTTGGTAAAGGCCATCAAGAAAGGTTATGGAGTGGATCCTTTTTGTGTGAAGTTGGCTAAAGTGTTACCATTGCATGAGAATTGTAGGTGGAGGGATGAGCTTATGTATATGGATGATAGGTTGGTGATACCGGAGGTTGACTCACTTAGGCGAACATTGATCAATTCAGCGCATGAGTCGGTGGGTCATTTGGGGGTTTTGAAGACAGTGGCTCGGTTGAGAGAGGAGATGTACTGGCCGGGTATGAGCAACGATGTGGAGCGGTTTGTTTCAGGTTGTGATGGCTGTCAGCGGTACAAAGCCCGGACAACTAGAACGATGGGTCGTCTTCAAAGGTCTGATTTGCCTCGCCGCCCCATGAGCAGTATTGCTTTGGACTTTGTAGGACCTTTTCCTAAGGTGTCTGGATATGACATGATTCTTTCTTGTACCTGTCGTTTAACAGGCTTTGTTCGGCTCATTCCAGCTAACCAACATGACACTGCGGACCGGACAGCTCGAAGGCTCTATAACAGCTGGCTGAGTATCTTTGGAGCTCCGGATGAGATGGTTGGAGACCGTGACAAGACCTGGCAGTCGAGGTTTTGGCGACAACTACATGAATTGATGGGCATCAAGATCAATCTGACAACGGCTTATCATCCACAAGCCGACAGTCGCGCAGAACGCACAAACAAGACTCTTGGACAACTTTTACGATTTTCGACTCAAAAGAAGCAGGGCAAATGGCTAGAAGCATTGCCGTCAATCGAATACGCAATCAATTCGGCAGTCAATGTTGCGTCAGGGGTCTCACCAATGAGATTCGTCCTGGGCATTCAGCCGCGGCTATTCCCAACGTTGACGGATGAGGCGCGGATGGGTACGGATGTGGAGGCATGGCTTGAAGCTAGACGTAGTGAGTGGGCTTCTTATCGTGATAAATTATGGGCATCAAGGGTAGAGCAGGCATTACAATACAACAAGAGACGCGGTGGAGAGTTAGGTGCAAACGTGGGTGATTTGGTCTTAGTAGATAGTTCAAATCGGGCACAGGTAGTAGGTGGGAAGGTGGCGAAGTTGAGAGCAAGATATGACGGTCCTTATGAGGTGACAAAAGTTTTGAACGATGGTTGGGATTTTGAGGTGAAGTTAGCTGAAGGCGATTCGACTCACAATGTTTTTCACGCCTCAAAGCTCAAGCTATACCGGGTGGAAGACAAAGATGAGGGTCAAGAGTGAGTTTGGCGAGGGGTTACCGTGTGCAAGTAAGTCCCCTCCTTTACGTATGCACCAACCGTGGGGTTTTCTACCTCCTTGTTTCAATCAAGCAATACCTTGGCCACGCCCGTGAGCACCTCATCTTTCGTGTGTCTCTTGCAGGCTGTGGACGGTCGTCAATTCTACGATTACGGATACCTGGTTCAGTGTTGGAGTAGTTGTGGTTTCTTTTCTGTTTTTTTCTGTCTCTGTTTCCTTTTTTTTTCTTTTTTTTCTTTTCCTTTTTGTTATGCTTTTAATCAGAGTTCATTGCTGTTCTTGGAAGTTGATGTAGGGTTAAGACGGAGTGTTCTACGGGAGGATTTGTTGGTTTTTAGGTCGGGGGGGTGTAAGGGTGGAAGTATTACATTACAAGTTAGGGGTTAGACTGGTATGGGTTTATACAGGTTGTTCAGATAGATAGCTTTGGGTTCTTCCCCCCTTCCAGGTTCTCTTTCTTCTTCGTGGTTTCTTCTATTTTATCTCTTTCTATTGCTTCTGTACGCTTCGCTGGTTTCTGATACTTCAAGTGCTGGACTAGGTATGATTGGTGGTTTCTTCTATTTTATCTCTTTCTATTGCTTCTGTATGCTTCACTGGTTTCTGATACTTCAAGTGCTGGACTAGATAATTGATATACGAGGGGTTTTAGATAAAAACCCAGCTCCTCTGAGAGCTTGCGCCAAGACAGATTAATCAGTGAAGGTGGAGATTACACTCCACCTTACAGCTTGAGCACAAACCCAAATCCTTGATTTGGGTGTCATTGGAGGTTGAGCTCATGTCACTTCACACCAAAATGAAACAAATGTGAGTATTTACCTACCTACCAGGTCAATCGCACACTTTCCGTGGAGATAAGTGAGCTGAAATGATCACATTCCAGTGATAATATTCATACTCATGGATAGACAGGCAAGCCCTGTGGATCCATGATCAAACATCCATCTACATATTTGCGCGCAGCCAGAAATCATCCCTCATTCCTTTGTCCATATACTGCCCTCCCTCCTGACATTGCACTTTACATTTTTGTCCATATACTGTACTTTATAATCTTCCATATCTGCACTCACGCTTTCTACCTCCGCAATAATATATATACTTCAAAGCTTTGCCATTGCCTCCTCCCAATTAGTAGAATTCATTGCCCAATACCAGATTTGTGCTTCCCTTTGACCTCAAACTACGTTGTCTTTGACAACTTTTCATTCCGATATAGCAACTTTACTTATTATGATGGAAGAGGGACTGTCACCAGGTCCAGTAGGATCTTTGCCTGGCCGTTCACCCAACCTCCGCCAAAATCCCCATCTGGGCCATGCACGACTGATGGACGACTATTTCGGACCAACACCAGTATATGGGGAAGGCCTGTTTTGCTGCCAATTCTGAATGAGCCGCGACATGTTTGTCCGTATTGTGGATGCGCTTGGCAAAAACGATGTGTACTTCATGCAAAGCAGTGATGTTGTTGGTGAGTCCTATATCCTTCTATGCGTGGTTTAGTTCATTTTACTGATAACAACCTTCACTTTCTCTTAGGACGTGTTGGAATCTCTTCATACCAGAAATGCACTGGCGCTATACGCCAGCTTGCGTACGGAACTGCCGCAGATGAGCAAGACAAATATGTGCGCCTTGGGGAATCCACTGCTCTTGAATGCCTTGTTTGCTTCTGCAGTGGCGTTGTCAAAGTTTTTGGTCCTCAATATCAACCAAAGCCAAACACAGCAGATGTTGCTTGAATCACCTCCACCAACTCTGAGCGTGGCGTTCCAGGCATGCTTAGATCCTTTGACTGCATGCATTGGGAGTGGAAGAACTTCCCCAAAGCTCTGCAAGATCACTACTCCGGTCGTGCACGTACACCAACCCTTATACTCAAGGCCATTGCCACTCAAGACTTGTGGATCCGACACTCTTTTTTTGGATTACCTGGTTCTTTAAACGACATCAATGTATTAGAGCGGTCCAATCTTTTCAACGAGTTGTCATTAGGAGTCGCACCAGCGGTCACCTTCAAAATCAATGGCAATGAGCATCACACTGGGTATTATCTTGCGGATGGAATCTATCCTAAATGGTCCACCTTGATTCAATCTTACAGCGCTCCATCCACACAAAATTGAAGGCAAGTCTCACTACGCTATGATTGGGTATGTGTATGTGAAGCTGATGAATTTCTTGGATACTTTCTGATCAGTGGTTTGCAAAGCTTCAAGAGGCCACTCAGAAAGCTGTGGAACAAGCCTTTGGAGTTTTGCAGGCTCGATTTCACCTACTGACTGGTGCTTGCCGCATGTGGCAACCCTCCTCTCTTACCCTCATCATGAACACATGCATCATATTGCATAACATGGTGATTGAGTCCCAAGGCCGAGAAGCAGACGACTTGCTTGCCAATGCTGAAATAATGCCACCGCCTGGCTTCCATCGCCCGCCTGGAATAACTGGTCAGTTCCTTGGTAGGCGACAAGCGTATTCAGCTGAAGAGGCCCACTATGCGCTCCGTAATGACCTGATAGAACACTTGTGGAACAAACGTGCGGAAATGGAAGATCCTGAGGAGTATGATGCTGCTGAGAATGATGATGAGGATGATGCTTAGGTTCTCCATCCACTTCCCTCCCCCTCTGTTTTTTTTCTTGGAATTTTTGGTTTAACTTTAAAGTCTTGCTCTTTTGACTTTGATAGCTCACTCCTTATTCCTCCTTTTTTCTTTTCTTTCTCACTCGTGATTTTGATGTACTCGCACCTTATATTCTTGTAGGTTAGTCATAGTTCCAATTGTCGTTATCTATTCCCCTTATGTGCAATATCAATGGCCATTGAATATATACATACAAATGAGTGACAATGAGCGAATACGAAATGCCATTGACTATATACAAATCAGCATAACTACAAAGGTCAATTGACCGTAACACAAGTGGCCACCTGGTTGTCTATCCATTGCCACTTGACATCCTCTGCCCAATCACTAATGAACAGCCGAGCAAGCCCGTGTTTGCGCAAGAAATGTGCAGCTTGAGCCCTGTCAAGTTTATTCTGAAGGTACGGTCCTTGATAGTTTGCGACCTGAACAAGACCCTCTCGCAACGTGCGGAAACTCTCTCGACACTGGTTTTGAATGGACTTGATGATTGCCCGCTTGGCCCTGGCTATTTCGCCTTGTCAATTGTATCCGGCTAGGCAAGCACAATTCCAGGCTACACCTGGGCTAATTTGTTCCCTTCCAGAATACTCAGATGAGCTTTGGACCAAAGCTGGTGTGTCTATGCAGATAACGAAGAGTACGCAGGCTCATCGACTGTTGACGATTGAAATCTTTGCAGATCCAGCACTCTGGACGGTAGGAGATCATTGTTAGTCAGCTGCCCGTTCGGAATATCATCTCAATATGATGGGCGTACCTTGCTCATGAGGACACGCTGTACCGACCTCCCATAGCGCAACATTGTCACATTGTGATTGAGGAGCAGACATGATCGCACTTTTAGTTAGAGTGTATGTTGTTGTATTTTATTTCAAGCTAATTATGTGTTAAGTAATTAAAGAGAAAGAAAAAGATTTGAAATGTGAGATAGATGGGGTGGAGATGCAGTGGAGGCAATTGATGAAGGCACTGAGGTATGTTTATAAACCGCTTTTGCGCAGCGAGGGGATGCATCATTGACTTCCTCAGGCAACGGTTGTCGGTTTTTGATTGCAGCATCAACACCAAAATGCTGCGATCCGGCGCACAGAACTCAAGTGCATGAAAGTTTGCAATGGAGCAGCAGTTTGGCTAAAATCAAATAGTATTTCATGAATGAGCATTGAGAAATGTAAATATGATCACTTAAAAAAATAATTATGGACAGAGAAAACAGGAGGAGGACAAAGCGTAGAAAAATGGAAAGAAAAAGATGGCAAAAAAGAAAAAGGTGGCAAAAGGGAAAATCTAGATCTACTAGAAGGACAAGCGAGAAGTTAAAAATGGGAAGTTAAGGATGGCAAAAGGGAAAACCTAAACTAGATGTCTTCAGATTCTTGGAGGCGTCAAGCTATGATATGACTTTGCCTTGCCTCTATCTTGGCACGGGCAGTTTCATCCAGGTCACTCGTTTTGGTAGACAGGATAGTAAATTCAAGCATCTCCTTCAACATCGATTGGGCGTCTTGGCCTTGCTTGGCTACGTCAAGGGTGGCGGTGGCAACAGCTTTTGAGTTCTCCAAGTTCTGCAGCATGAACTCTTCAGCTAAGCCAGACCGGCCTCGTTTGGCCCTCTTGGACCCAGTCGGACGATCCATTTTGGGTAAGCTATCAACATTGGAGCCAACATCGATGTCTGTTTGGTAGGCGTCGGAATTTTGAGCTTTATGTTGAGATGCGCCACAGTGCTCAAGGAAGAAAGGATTTTCTTGCCACTTGGGAGTGTGTTTCACAATGTTGTAGCTAGATATTTCTTTAAATGCTTGGCCACAATCTGACTGATAAAGCGCCAGAGCATCAGTAATGTGATCTTCTCCCAATTTGCCGGATTCTTGAATGTTCTTTATCATTTGGACGCAACCAGCAAATCGGGACATGCACTGATTCAGAGTACCCCACCGCGCCATTAGGGACTTGAGGGTTTGGTTATTTGTATGGCCCACGTTTGCGTTGAAATGGGTCATGATCTTGGTCCAAATTTGAGTGGCGGCCTGATCATTGCCGGTGATGGGACACTGGGAAACGTGCAGCCAAGATACACACAGTTCGTTCAGTGACGCTTCAGGAAAGTTGGCACCTTGGCGGCCAGACCCAGCGGGCATTTGAATGCTGGATGTTGCCACCTGCAATTGTTTGGGTTTGACCGTGGAGGTTTGGGTGGGCGACGGACTATGAGGCATTGTCAAAGTTGGCGGGTAGACTCCACTGGGCTGAGGAGAGGTAAAGACGGGCAAGGCAGGCAAGGTCAGCCAGGGACAGAATTTTTCAGATGCCAAAGGAGGCCTCTTGAGGTTGTTGTGGCCGCTAGCACAATGATTGTTGCTGTATTGGGAATGAGCGCGTGAGGAGTCCTCACGGTTGTGGAGAAAGCGGTCATTGGAGTGTCCACCCAAAGGATCCTCTTGAACGTTGTGGTGATTAATTTATAGGCGTGATTAGGAAAAAAATTAAAACTTTTTTTTAGTGCTTTAAAAATTTATTTAAAAGTTTCTTTATATCAATATTAATAAATCAATATAATATTATCTTTAAATTCACCGTGGTCAAGTGGTAAACAAGCTTAATAATTCTAATTTTAATTTACATAATACTTTACAAATCAAGAAAGAAGAAAATTTAAAAAATTCAATTGATTACTAAAATGAGGATTTTATAAAGAGGATCTTAAGGATAAATTAAAGTTGATCATAAGAAGAAAGAACAGAAGAGTTGAATCAATTAAAGAAGAATGATTAAAGAGAAATGACGTCAAAAGTGGTAAAATGGTTGAAATTTAGGTTTTTCAGAGTTAATAAAAATATTTATAAAAGATGTGATGACGTGAATGGATTCTTTAGATGATTTTAGGTAGGGTTTGATAAGAGCAAAAGGTGGCTTACTTCAGAGAGAAGTGGTGAAAATCAGGGAAAGAGGATGAGAATGGAGGATTTCAAACATTTTGAACGCGGCTTTAAATTCAAAACCGTCCGGCTTGGCCAAAATGTGAGTTTTTCATTAGTAATACAAATCAAATCTTTACCGAATTGGCCGAAAAATGGCTCAATTGACGCAGAATCTAAAGATCTATAAAACATTTTGAACGCGGCTTTAAATTCAAAACCGTCCGGCTTGGCCAAAATGTGAGTTTTTCATTAGTAATACAAATCAAATCTTTACCGAATTGGCCGAAAAATGGCTCAATTGACGCAGAATCTAAAGATCTATAATGTACAAGCCTCACTTTAACTATATCAAGATGCATAAAAAACTTTTATAAGAAGAAACTATTGAAAATATGAAATTCAAGAATGCAAATCAGTGCATATGTAATAATGGTAAACTGGCTGTATCATGGGTTTTGGCTTCTGTATTCATATGTAATATGGGTTTTCAACGTGTAATAACTTACAAAATAAGGTTTTCTCATTATTGACAACTCAATAACTTCATCATTACTCATCAGAAAGTGAGATTGTGGCGTATGGTCTTGGATGGTAAAGAGAGCTCTATTCATTGCACTTTAGTAATCAAAAATTGAACAAGATTTAAAGAAGTTACTAATTTTAAAAATCAGTTATGGCTTATTTAGAATCAAAAGAAGATCAAATTAATAATCATGAAGGCTTAATATAAATAATTATGATGTAATGAAGATGAAAGATTACAAGATTGATCATAAGAAGAGGCTATGACGTGGTTAGAGGTATATTGAAGTGGTAAAGAAGAGGTAATGAGGCTGTTTACTGTGTATTTCTTTTGAGGAAAAGGTTATATATAGCTGTGGTTTGATTGTAAAGAGTTTTTCTTTCTTTTTTTCCTTATCTTCTACGTGGCTATTATTTTGTTTATCATTAGAAACTTCTTTTAGTAGTATCAGATCACTTAAATACGCCCTTTATCAAAGTTATGAAGAGAAATTTACTTTAAAGAATTGTATTGTAAAGCTAAAAGCTTCATTGGGAATAATACTAATAAAGTATTGAGTATAATAAATCAATCAAGGCGCTTTTTCTCTTATAATTAACAATAATATTTTTTTTGTTTACTTATCAGTATTCCATCAATAAGAATTTATTGATTGGTCTTAGAAGAGCAGTCTTAGACACCTTCTACTATCTTTACTAGTAGATTATCCTCTTCACGTGTTGTATAACCCTTCTTGGGTTATAAATACTACAACGTCTGGATACAACAAGGGCTGCAATTGAAGGGGTTGGTTGGTGCTCAAGACTAGATGGCGTGGACTTGAGGAGTAATAGTGGAACGCAGGGCTGACATTAACATTAAGGTGTTCCCCTGATGTAGATACAAAGCTAGTTAGGGATGAGGTAGGAAAGCAAGCAAAGTCAGAAGAACCATACTGACTTTTACCATACGGTGGACAATCATTGATGTCCAAGTTAGCCATAGAGCTGGTTTGGCAAGAGAAAGGACGTTGAACCTTTGATGTTGGAAGCTTTGCACAGTGCATGTTGGAGAGGCAATAAACGGGTGGAATAGAAAAAAGGTAGCAATATAAGACAACTGAAGATTAAGAACTGGGTGCTACAACAACCAGAAGCAGCTCTACACATCAGAGAGAGCCCGCACATATATGTGTAAAATGAGTGCATGACACACCCGGCAATCTAGGTGGGCATACATGCCTTGTATCATCATTGATTGAGCTTGAGCTCCAATTTACCATTTTGAGCGCAATTTACTCAGTGATCATTGATCAAGGCTTGATCTGGGTCGAGCGTACCTTGAAGATGAGAACCCAGAGGTTCTTGATCATGCAATCAAAATGACCGAGAATGTGAACGCCCAAAGCGTCACAATTGGGCTAATTTTGGCAATGTTTGTCAGAATGGACCTTGGGATACTGGTATTCAGCGGCTTCAAACGAGTCACTAAATTTGAGGATTCGACCATGGGAGTGTGTCAAATCTGGACTTCCAAGGTCGCACTCATGCCCGCCGGTGGGAGAATTCTGGCGCGTTGGAGGGTCGTATTCTGAATAAATCAAATACAGCTTACGTTTGTGACATAAACGTAAGCTTTAGTCATTCGGATTCAGTCGCGTTGGAGATGCTCCAAGTGTTTAGAAAATGCCCACTGTCAGACTGACACCCCAGGTCAGCACGCTGGTAGCCGCGCATATCAAACATCTCCTGACGTTGTGGAAATCAAAACCTAGGTGGTGGTATTCTCTTTCTCTAACAACTATCATAATTCATTTTATATATAAACCCAAGGCAAAGACGCAATCACATATTTGATACAAGCGCACAATCAGAATCAAATCATTTTATATTTTATATTCAATAAGCTCAAAGCCATAAATCAATAACTATCTCAAATCATACTCAAGTAAAGCAGCAAAACATTATTCAAATAAATTAAATTATCAGTATTATTTATTCCTTTACAATTCATTAGAACACTACAATATCCGTACAAATCAATACCATACATATATAATCAACAACGGAAATGTGATACATACAGTTAGAATCAGAATAGTCAAAATAAATAGATCAATTAATAAATAACACATCAAATAATCATGAAAGATAACATATTGAAAAGTGATTAATAGTTTTGGGGGTAAACAAAAAGAATAGAAAGAAAAAATAAGGGAGAGACATTCCTAGAATGAGGCTCAGATGCGAAAATGATGGAGGTTGAAAGCTTAGATAAAGAAAATACGAATAATATAGTCAAAGTTGATCATCATCATATCAGTTTATTCCAATTGAAGAGACAAGGAAAGAATACAAATATTACATACCTAAATTAAAAGCTAAGATTGAAATGATCAAGTGATTAGACAGTTAATTTAATGAAGATTGAAATGAAATATTTAGATTGAGATGATTTAGAATGAATACCAGGGCAAAATGTGAAATTACAGATGATGATTGATGATTGATTGAAGCCAAAGATATCAAGAAATTTATTGTAGAGATCTCAAATCAAGACTTAATTGATTCAATTGATCTAAGGAGAGATACTGGGACAGGAAAGTGGAGGAAACAAACTTACATACATAAACCTACATACATGAGATACAAATAGATCCATCAATTCAAAAGCACCAAACAAATCTAAAATAAACAACAAGAAAGCCAAGAAAAGAAAGGAAGGAGTTAGCACATATGTAAAACAATAGAGAAAACAGAGAAAACCATGCATACCTGAATTAATGATCAAACTCAAAATTAAGATCAAGGAAGACAAAAGCAAACCAAGAAAGCCAAGATGGGAGTGTGGAGAAGAGTTAATTTATGGCGTCAGGTGACTCGGAAAAGAACAATAGAAGAGGTAGAAAGATCTTCCGCATGAAGAGGGTCAACAATCAAATTTTAGGATTGAAAGAGTGTTCAACATCAATTTAAAAAGGGGTGGGATCAAAATTGACATTGATATATGGCTTGGACCAAAGAGATAGTGCGAGAAAAGAACAGAGATCACCTACATATATTCAAAAAAAAACCAAACAAAAACCACAGAAGAAGCGGAGAATGGTGCCAAGTGCAATCAGAGTTGTTTGTTGTGGAAAAAGGGTGGTTGTGGCAAAATTTCACAAGATGGGCAGTGATAGGGTGGATTGTAGGAGATAAAAGGACAGGTCTTGAGGGAGTTTTCTTCTTTCCTCCATCATTGGATCTTTTTCTATCCTTTCATCCATACTTCAAATTGTGGAGATCGTGTTTGTTATTCAAAAGTGGCCGCGTTTTTTCTCTTATTATTTGTCTTTGAGTGTTGAGGTGTTCAAGTGTTAGTGCCTGGGTTTGTTGTATCAAGTGTTTTTTTGACTCAATCATTGTTATTGTTATTGCGTCAAGGTGCGAATTCATTATTATCAAGTGTGATTTGCAGACTGTTGCTGTTTTCTTTGGTTTACTGAGCTCAATTGTCAAGACTTAAGCTTGTTAGAATTGTCTCACTCTATTTCTGAACTTCATACTCAAGGTTGAGGGCAGCTCAAAAGCGCTCAGGTTTCATTCACGTCCTTGGTGGTGATTCATCCCCTCTCCGGCTCAGCCTACGCTCCACAGCGTAGGAGTTCTACAACGTGCTGGTGTGTTTGTGTGTCTGTCCATGGTGATCTGAGTGGTGTGAAATGATAGGTTGAAAAATGAAAAGATGGACTACAGGAAGGAAGGACGGACAAGATTGTAAAGATTGAAAAGATCGTAATGAGTAAAGATAACTGTAGGTAGGACGGACAACGGACAGAGCAGAACTTTTGTACAAAAGAGCAACAGCAACAAGGCCAGCTTCACGGAGTGGATAGAACTTATATAAGATCTGGAGAATGCCTGCTCTTCTGTCTTCTGCCACAAGGCCGGGAGTGGGTTCTAGTGCGCCTATGATCACAAACGGACTAAATTGCACTTGAATCATACTCATAAATTGCACAAAGATACCAAATTGCACCTCTTTGTGCAACTTGGGTACAATCAAGCAATGGCTAATTGTCTGTCAGTGATGATAGATGCATTTGGTGATAAAGTCACCACATTTGCCAGTAATGTGTCCACTACACGTCCGATACTGTTTGCTCCAAAGATTTGGTTGGTCCTGTGAATATGCCGCACTGACCGTGCGAAACAGGTTTTGCTAGATTTTGGGGCTCACACGCGTGGTGAGCTGTCACCAATGCAGACCGCGCAGGATGGCTGTTTTCTGACTGTGGAATGCAAATGTAAAATACACCTTACGTATGCGTCCACCAAGTTACGTTTGCAGGTCTGCGTCGCAGATGCTCTAAGTAAGTGTTGTCCTAATTGTTGCTAGCTGGGCCATAAGACCATCACCACCAGTTTGGGACCTGAATGTGTCATACAGCCTAGTATTACTGATATTTCACACATTTTATTTGACATTCAGGTTACAAGCCCTGCACCGGTCACTCTGGAACGCATGACTGCAATCATACCTCTGCCAAAGGCCTGAAATTTATTCTCCATATCATTGTTCTGTGTGATAAAGCAGATGTGATTGTCAATTTATTCTCTGTCTCATTGTTCTGTGTGATAAAGCAGATGTGATTGTCAATGATGAGCTTTGTAACACCACAGTCACTTCCAAGTGCTCTCTTGACAGGAATATTTCGGGCAAAATTGAGCACAAATTGGTCCAAAATATGTGAGAAGGATGTCATAACAGTGTTTCAGGTGTCCCCAGAGAACTTCAGGGAGCACGCCAAGAGACCTGGAACACTTCTCAAATAACATCTCACAAGTGGACTATGGTGGGACTTGCAATTGCTGGTGGATCACTATTTCTGAATCAGGGTTTGGACACCCAGTTATCAGCAAATCCCCATTTTTTGCTGAAACGTGTGAAGATCAAGGTTGACTGTTGAAAGTGCAGAAGCCGCTTGAGAATGTATGGACGCTCCAACTTGGTATTGATCCAAGAGTTCAACTAGGAGGTTATCTTTCATTGTATAAGTTTCAAAGGGTGTGTTTTTAAAAAAATGAATTGATGATAAGCAGTAGCTGTACTCAAATTCAAAAGGTAGATTCTGACTTGTTCTAAACCTAGAATCTTAAAAATAAAAATGGTGAAAAAATATTATGACACCCAAAATTTTGTGGCTTCAAGGACTCTGGGCCTAATTTTCTCATTGGCATCATCATACCGCACATTTCATCATACCGCGCATTGGTCTCCAGAAATAAGTCTTTGCAGAACTTGTTCAAGCTTCAAATCAGGTCTAAACTGGCATATTTTTCACCTCCCAACCTCAATTGTATGCCACCTTATATGCTTACCTTCACCTTGAGATAATGAACATCACCTTGCCCATAACTTAGGATGAAACTAAGAGAAGTTTGAATTGACTTGACTTGCTGAATTGATTCAAATTGATTTGACTTGACTAACTGAATGGAGTCAAATCAGTGCCAATCAATCAGAATCATTGAGTCAAATCAATTGGATGAATCAATCAGAATTGATTCAGTGAGTCGAGTCAAATCAATTCACCCAATTGATTTGACTCAATGAATTGGTTCCAATTGTCAGAGATTAATCAATTAATTTGGAACTTGTCTCATAATTGTAGTGATCATTTTAAATCATTCAATCTGGATTGGTAGATTTACTTAAACATTGGATTATTCATTAGAGACGCACAAGAGGAAAAAAAGGATGAATAAGTTAAAGTTGAATACGTCCTTAGAAGTAGGCATCCGTGGCGCAGCTGGCACAGGAGGCCAAAAAATCCCACTTTTCCCCCTCTGTGCTTAGTCCACACAAACCTAAGTATGTAGGTTTTTGGAAAAGTCAGAATCTACCTTTTTACTGTGAGTACCATAAGTATGCACAGAGACAAAGTTGACAATGAAAGTTTTAAACAGGGAAGTTCAATTGAAAGAGAGAAGGATGCAGATACAAAGGTTTAACCATCATGGTTTCCTTGTATGCCAGCATCACCCATCACACAATTGACTGACGGGATCAACAGGATTATCATTCCCACGGCCATACACAATTCATTACATCAGTACAGTGGGTAAAGTTAAGAAAGTGGAAGAAGTCTACCTGTAAAAGGCTTTGGGTCCATGATGTTTGAGGGTTTTTTTGAGGAACAATCTCTTCTTGGCACTTAATTTTCATTGTTCTTGACCATCCTGGGTCCCTGGGAACACTGAAATTTGAGATCCCTGGGGGTGGTAAGTTGGAGCATCCAACCCCCAGTGAGAGACTGGGTGAGACATCAGTATGGAGCAATGAGTGGCATGGCAAGACATTGTCTGGCGTCCTTTGGTAGCTTTTTGCTTCTGTACATACAGTGCTGTATAAAGGGCAATGGAAGAGATGTTAGTCACTCTCAGAGTCTTGAATCAATTCTCTGTCCCTTTTGTTTGTGGACAATTGATTACGGGCAAATCATATCATTATATGAGGTTGGAAGATTACAATTGGTTTTTATGTTAATATCTGATAACAATATGTGAGCTTTCAGAAAACTGGATTGGCAATAAGAGCATAAGATTGAATTACCATCAGGCCAATAGCGAGATGGAGCCTAAATCCCCAAAATACTCCCAGCAATTCCTTTGTTCAACATCTTCAAACAATTTCCATCATTGTTTTTGAGTGATAAAAGACCTGTGCCTGATTCTTCTGCTTCTTGATTTGATAATCTTGGCTGATTTGGTTCTCTTTTCAATTGTGAGATTGGTGGTAGGTTGAACTGTCTTTTGATGATGGAATAAAGAAAGTGACCAATAATGAGACTTGGGTTATAATCAAGAATCCTTTTCAGCTTGCTTTGAGAGGGTTGAAGTCAGGGTGTGATTGGCAGCTGGGTAGAGTTGGGAGACGAGTGAGCAAGTACTTTGTCACAACAAATATGATAAAAACAAGTTCTGTATGTGGTTGATGAGGGTGGCACTGAGAAAAGAATGGGAGGCGCTTCATAATGCTGTATTCTAAATAGAGACAAATAGCCGTACTACACTTTTTGAGAGTGTCGTCCTGGGTGTCTCATTTTGTGTCTCATTATCACTGGAGGTTGGATCCTTGACTGTTCCCCCTGGGGCCAAACTTGAGCTTCAGGAGCAATTTAGGCATCATCCTAAGTCCCTAGCTGACCTTATGTACTCAGCTACCCACCTAATTCATTGCTAGGAAGTGCTAGGTCCAAAAATCTGATGCCAGTTTTTTTTTGAAAATATATTTTTCAACATGTCCTCCACATATTGAGATCAAGCTCAATGAGCACATTTCAGCTGTCTAAGTGTCACGGGCCAACATTCAAATTTAGTTGTGCATCATTTGGCCAACAAGTGAAATTTGCTTTTGCAGGCGGGGTTGTTACATATTCTTGGCTTTACCCACTGCACAAGCTGCAATGTTCTATGGCTATGGCCACTGCAGTACATGTGCCTGACAAGCTCAACTAGCCTATGATATCCACAGAAATATGTGATTCTTCACATGAATACTGTGAAGGCCTATGGCTATGGCCGGTGCAGGTCTTTATTGCTTGGAATTTTCTGCAGAGCCAATCAATCATCATCAATGAAACATCAAATACTCATGATGCTACAAATTTGTCAAGCTTGGACATAGGTGAAACTGAAAATATGCTATCCAGCTCACGCGGTGCTGCAATGGCTGGCTGAAACCAAAATACAGTGTCAAAGTGTGCCCAGTTTCCAGATCCAACCACATTGGGGATGCTCTGAGCAGACAAAAAAGTTGATCTCAGTGCAATTGGGCCCCCGGATAGCTCCTATAGAGTATACCAACAAAAAAACCCCAAAATTTCAGTCATTCATACATGAAATTGAGGGTCTGGGGGCCAAGAATACCTTTTTTGTAGGCAACATTTTTTTTAAAAAAATTACAAATTCTGAATAAAATTCCTCACAAGTCCCTAACATTCAAAACCACCATTTTTGCACGTTTCATGACAAATAAAAAATGAAAAAAAAATGAAAAAAGCAAGATTTTTGAGACACAAAAACAGATCTATCTACAGTAAATCTACTTGTTTTTCTTATTTTTTTCTGCCTCTTTGCTGCCGTCAACTCTGCCTCTACATCAGCAATGTAGGCAGCTATATCCATCGAATCCAGCATTGGTCTAATAGGTGGAGGGATGAACAGTGATCCACTTTCACCCTTGACATGCCTCAGAGTTGCTCCTGGTGTTTTGGGGAACAGGTAATGTACATTAGAGCACTCAGGTAATGAAAAGGTGAGCCTTTGCGGTGTTCCTGGATGATATGACTCCATCAAGTTCTGGTTGGTCTGGTAGAGATAAATCTTGAGGCCTAAGTAAGAGACCTTGTCATGACTGGCTGCGGTGATCTGCCACTCATGGTGTCCATTTTTTTATTCATAGATCTCTAGTATCTTTCCAATGTACAAAGTCTTAGATTGATAAGTCAAAAGATCAGTAAAATGATGTGTGTAGTACAAAGCAGAACACACAACTTACATGATTTTCCATCTAGACAACAAATTTAGCAGGCTCAAGAGGATTTGTTGGCAATATTGAACCATTGTTGAAAAGATTGTAAGTGGTTATTGTGATATCAGAAGTAGTATTGATCATAAGCCGATGCATCTTGAAAGGTACATGAATATTCCATTGGTGAAGATGTGCAACAGCTTTCTCAAGACCCTCTGCATTTTTAACTATTAATGCTACAGTCTTACTACACTTGCTTGGATTTAGTTTTTGCCGCTTACCACCAACTTTGGCGGCAAGATTGTTAAGGATGGGTGGATGCTGTTTCTTTCTCTTGTTATATTTCTTCCTTCCAGCCTGACTATTGTGTTTGTGTTGCATTTCTCCAAGGACAGCATGATTGAGTCAGTCATGATTGCTATTGACCAAGGAGATTGAGGCTTTTTTTCCAAGGTCCAATTCATATTCAGAAGTGTTTGAATCTGTATTACAAAAAAAGGTGTGATACATTACCAAATGTAACCAGTGATTTAAGAGAGAACAAGCTTACCCTGAGTGTTTTGTGTATGACTTATTGCTATCTGAGCATCCAAAATATAATCAGCCTCAATTTGTTCATCATCAAGATTGATTTCCTCAAGGGCACCGTCTACTTTGTGCCTTTTTGCAACAAAAGCAGCGGCTTCTTGTACTGCAGTATTGAGTTCCAGTTGTGCAAGTTGGTGAAGCAGGGCTATCAAGATTGGGAGCAGCAATCTCAAAAGAATTCACAAATTCACTTGTATTACAATGTTGAGTACAAGGCTGAGCTTCCAAGTTGGCTTCTTGCGTTCCTGCAAAACGGATAAGCAAATTTGCCTGATTTTTGGCAATGGTGAGCAGGTTCTTTGTTTCTTCATCATTTGGAAAAGTTGAAAGAATTTGATTCAAAGTCTTGAAATCAATGTTCGAATCATCCAAGCTACATTGATATTCTGTTGAGAAAGAAAACAATATGTGAAACGATCTACTTTAAATTGGGTAACGAGAAACTCACCACAATGAATGTGTTTGGATTTTGGCATTGCAAAATTACTTGTCACAATATTCTTGATGATTGTGAAGATCTTTGGCATCATCTGCCTCGCATCCAATACTGTAAAGCTCTCCATGATAACCCGCATCCATCCAAAGATGTGTTCACAAGCCTTGGTCCCATGTTTCCAGGGCATAAATGGGTGTTGAGCGTAGTAGATTCAGTGCAAGATTATCAACATGAGAAGCAAGAATGCAAGATGCTTCAACGTCTTGAAAGACTGATGAGAGATTCCATTGCATTTGTAATACATTAGGCCCGGAGAGTCTCTCTCTCATTCATGCAGATATTGTTCCCACCCCTCAATAAAGAAGTAGCAAGTAAATGCTGACAAGATCTGTTTGCCATGGGTCACGGTTCATTCAACCATGTGTTGCAGGCCTCACCAATGATGAATGGATAGATAGCAAGACCGGTACAGCCTTCCAGATCAAGAGCCATGGCAAAGGTGTTGTTGTTGGAAGTACGGTGAGCACGCCCATCATCCTGTTTGTCCGTGTTGAAAGCATCTTTTTGATATAGGGGTGAATGATTGCCTTGCACTATCTGTGCAATATGGCTAAGACTTGGATAAACACAGCCCATGCTGAGAAGGCAAGCACCTGAGAGGATCTGATTTGCTCCAACCTTTTGAGCATGATTTGGGTCCTGAACAGCAATAAGGGGCTTTTCTTTGGGTCCAAAGAGAGAAATCTTGAAATGTACGTCACCTTCATCAAAATCAACATCTAGATATTTGCTTGCTAAGCTAACCGTATTTGCCTGAGCAGATACTTTGGTGGCTGCTCCATTGGAAGCAATGAACAATATCAACATGCCACATTCATTTGCAATACCCAAGGACAAAGAATGAAGATCTGCTACTTCTTCACCGCTTTCAGAGCCCTTGCTTGGGAGTATTGCCACCACATAAGCTGGGAATCCAGGTAGAGGAACTTGAGTAGTGTATGCTCAAATCTAGGTAATTAACCATGTCAGCTTTCAGTGACCAAGGTAATAGGATTCAAAACAATACAGACCTTTGATGATAGCTTTGGTTTGGAGATTAAATCAGTACAGTTCTTAGTGAGATCCCCTCTTGATGTAAACTCAATATCACCCTCATAACTACAAACTATACAATTGTTATGGACACGGAGACTCTGTGTGCACTTTGTTTTGTCCAAACCAACTGCAAGAGGTCTGTCATAGCCCAGTACTTGTATTGCTTCAAGGATACATGTAAAGTTCTCTTTACAAATCCCACCAAGAAGTTGCATTCCTGTGACTTTTCTAATATGCCATTGACTATGTAAGCTTTTCCCAGCAAAGTTTTCAATAACAAATGAGGCCGACTTTGGGCTCATGGCAGTAAGTGACATTACAAATTATCAAAATAAGTTTGAAATGGCATTCCACTTGTTCCTTTTCCAGCCTGAGTATGCTCAGTATGGATTGCCACAGATTTAGTTATTCCCTTGAATACTTGATCACATTCAAACATACCACCTGCTCCTTTAGCCTCAAAAACATTAAACAATTCCTTATCCCCCATCTTTGAAGCCTTCTCCAGGCTTGTTTCAGCAAGATCAAGTTGTGGACATTCTTGTCCGGCTGCATGGTAAAGATTGTCTTTTTCCAAGTTGTCTCAAATGTACTTGCAAGTTTCAGGAGGTGCATAAGCCTCATTAAGAGCATGTTGAAGACTTGAATCATGTTTAACTAAAAGACATTCTGAGCAGACAGGTTGATGTCCATGTTGCTTGTGTATTACTTGATGACATTTTGTTGAAAAGACAGACTTTACTGCCATGTCTCTGTTGATCCTCCAGGTCGCATGTGCATGTTGTTCCCGATTCAACTGAGCTTTCTGTTCTTTATTTGAATCTGCTTCACTGTTGCATTTGAATGAGTGCTTTACCAACAAGTCTTGTCAAGGTCCCCTGTGAAAAATTGAAGATGATCCAATGATACAATCTAAGATGGTGTACTTTGCTTGTGCACAAGGCCAAGTGGTATCATCCAGACCACGGCACGGTGTTTGCCATGCTGCCTGTTTTGCAGGACGCTCTGGATCCGTGATCCCTGGTAGACAGATTGAGATTGAG
The DNA here is from genome assembly GCA_022264835.1 of Melampsora americana. NCBI lineage: Eukaryota > Fungi > Basidiomycota > Pucciniomycetes > Pucciniales > Melampsoraceae > Melampsora > Melampsora americana. The sequence goes on along the minus strand of JAIFHY010000023.1, from coordinate 485,107 downwards.
ATAACAGGGGTAGGGAGTGAGTGATTTTCTGCCATGTTTTGGTGCATTGTTAAGAAAAAGAAGAGAAAATGTCTCTGCAATCACAAAATCTACAACCCCTTACTGCGTCTGCTAGGCAAGATGGGGCTTTATACTATATATTCTAGCAGGTTTTGCAATTTGGAGTCAACACAAATCTATATAAATTTGAAATAATTTCTGACAGGTTGGTATGCTGAGCAATTCACGATCAAAGCTAGCCCAGGAAATGTCAAATCCATTCCTACGACGTTGCTATGATCCGTTGGCAATGTGGCCAAAACATATCTTTTTGGTGGCTTACATGACGGAAATTTAAACCAAAAAAATTCCTTCTTGGTGGGTCCCTTTCATAGGAACTATCCAGGGGCCTGCACAATCATTGAAATGGAATCTTTTCACTCAAAACTTGATTTTGCAAGATTTCAAGACCACTTTCAGACCAGTTGCTTTTGATGCATGTCTACGGAATGCAAGATGGGTAAAAGTGACTACTTCAAATTTTGAACATCAAAATTTCAGAATCCATGGGTGCAAAACCAAAAAAACCTGACAAAACTGTGATTAAACTCCAATACTGAACTTAAACCACCTGTATTTGGCCAAAAACATATGTATTTGCCACTTTTGCCACATTTTGCAACCACAAATCAAAATTGCACTGATTCCTTGTCACTTTGACACAAAAAATACCATTGAATTTCAAAAAAAAGAAGTTTTGCAAACACAAATCACAAAAACAACAACTCAAAACCTCAACCAATCCACTAAACATTATTTGTAGATACCACCAGTCAACCATCAAACACAGCACTTATTTTCTTCCTTAACTGTGACATCTCTCATTCTGTATTACAAACATTGCTCATCAGCCCACCTTGTGAACCATGGTACCTTGGACTCACACAAAGGAAAACAGGTATCGTATCCTTGGAGCGGCTCTGTGTCCAAGCGGCAGATGCATTCATGATGTCTCATATACCTCTGAGCCCATCCACACACCAAACACAACTACACACACATCATTCAACACAACCACTCACACATGTGTCAATATGTGACACAACAGGTTCACACACACTACACAGCTTTCAACACAACTATTTACACACACAGTACACATATGTGTGTCAGATTCTAGCCTGTGTGCTTCATGTGTGACACGTACATTGTGTGTAGTCTCATCCATGTAAACCTAACCAAACATCAACCATCTGGCCTTGCCACTTGTCACACAGGCAACCGCACAATCAAACACATCACCCACACAATCAAACACCTCACTCATCACACAACCAACCACACAATCAAACACCACACCCACACAATTGAACACATCACCCACCTCACAACAACACAATCAAACACTACAATCAAACACTGACACTCACCACCCCAACACTTTGATTGTGTTGAATCTACCTTAGTAAGTCCAATCAAACTTCAAGCCACCTTTCAATTGATTATACTCACACTTTCCATATCTATTTTATCAATTAAACACATCATCTCCTTCTTCTCTCACATTCCCTCATACATGATTGATCTGATTCATCAAACAATTTTATCAAACAACTAACCAATCAGTATTCTCGGCCCTCACTCATTCTCACACCCTCTCACTCCTCATTCTCACATATCACACAATCCATATACCACTCGTTCTCACAATCACTCACTACTACCTCATCATGACTCCAATTCCTTGACCGGACGCTGCCACTGGATACTATGGAATACGTATAGCGTCATACCAACATCAAAACATGACATGGATTTTACATGTAAATTTTCCATGTCATGTTTAGTCTAAATTCACTTCTGAGCCAAAAACCATCCAACATGACTCATACCGACATGCATTGACATGGATTTTTGACTCTCAAAAACCATGTCGTAACATGAGTCATGGTGGACGGTCAGAACACCATCAAGTGTCATACCAACAAAAAAAATGACACCATACTGCTTCTAATACCTTTGCTCGACCTTGCCCCATTCACCACTGATATCCAATACATAGGTTTTTATACAGGCCTTTGTCCTTATATCCACTTTTTGTGTGCATACATACATGAGATTGTATCATTTGACTATGATCACATTTTGTGCCAGACAAAACAACATAATCCATCTGTCATCATAGTTCATATTACCACAACCCCTTTGTGAACATATTCCTTCTCCTTGAAGATGTTGAGTGTCTGCAAAAAATGTCACATCAACTTAGTTGAACAACAATACACACAATACAAAATGTGTGAAGGCTGCCTCAAGAAGCTTAGTGATGATGTACCACCTGCCACTCCCAACACCAATCATCTTGCAAGTGCTTCTGGAAATTATGCATTCAATAATCACATATCAGTAGTAGACAAGACGAAGGATTCACAGACACTTCAAATTAACCGTTTTGCTGCAGCAAAATCACAGGAACGTCAAGGCCTCTCACGATTGAAGCAATCAGCTCCATCTGTGTCTTCCAATTCAAATCAACCAAGCACTTCAGCCACTGAACCATCATACAATTTCACTGCTAAGTTGGCAATGTATTGCTATGGTTGTATCAGTTGAACATTCTTTCCTCGCCTTGCAGCAAACATCAAAGTTTCAATCACAGGAGACAAAACCAATCACTTTGTTTGGCTCAAAGCTTGCGGTGAAGTCTTGGAACAGTTCTCTAATGAATTACAAGAAATAAGGAACAACATTCCAACATATCCACTCCTCTTCCGATCTGATTACTTCTCTCTCACATCAACTACTCATCCTCCTGTTAAGATGACAACTGACACAATCAAACAACATCTCAGCAACACACGTAATGGAGTTGAGCTTAACTTTGAGGGTGATAGATATGACAAAGATTATCCTTTGACCAAAGAAAAAGCCAAAAAGGTGAAAGTACCCAGAAAACGACAACACAAACCTTCTTCTTCTGAAGAAGAACCCAACATTGTTCCCAGCTCAGAGTGTCATGTAAAGAATCGGGTGAAGAAACCTAAAAAGAGCGCACCAGCGTCTTGTAAGATCTCAGATGATTCTAGCTTGGAAACTCTTGAACTACCAAGTGACATCCTTCCAGTAAAAAACCAGCACAAGAATAAACAATGTGTCTCAACTTTATGTTGAAATCAAGATTCTGAGGACAATCTCATGCCACCGTCATCTTTCTTGCCTTCAAGCAGCAAATTAAGTACATTCACATTGAATAATGGTTGAATGCACCTCTTACCAAAGGAACATACCTATCTTACAAACCAACTACAACCACAAAACAAAAATCTCCGCTCAGAAAGGTTTCAACCTGCTTCTTACAGTCAATAACAATATAATCACATCAATGAAAGAGGAATCAAGCAGTGAGAGTTTGCAGTTTTATATCTTTCCCTGGAATGTAGGGTGAGTCAAATTGACAATGCAAAGATTTGAGATTTGAAATTTCAGAATCTGCGGGTGGAAAACTGAAAAAACCTGACAAAACTTAGGATTAAACTCAAATACTGGACTTAAACCACCTGTATTTGGGCAAAAACATATGTATTTGCCACTTTTGCCACATTTTTCAACCACAAGTCAAAGTTGCACTGGTTCCTTGTCACTTTGACACAAATAATACCATCAAATTTCAAAAAAACAAGTTATCACAAAAACAACAACTCAAAAACTCAACCAATCCACAAAACATTATTTGTAAATACCACAAGTTAACCATAGAACACATTACTCATTTTCTTCCTCAACTCTGACATCTCTCATTTTGTATTACAAACACTGCTCATCAGCCTTTCCTCACAGCAAATCACTCAATACCCATTTTCTCACTGCACTCTACTCAGAACTACGGACACCCAACAACCAAGGTGTGCAATATGTTCCTCCAGTCTTCAAAAAGGCAACCACAACATCTGTCAAACCTGTCTTGAAGCAGCTCTTGAGGCCATAAAAAGCCAAAGACCTACCGCTCCTCAATCTCATTCAACAACACCTACTCCCTGGCCTCCTGCCCCAAGATAGCTGCTGCTAGAGCTGCTTCCCAATTGGTTGCTTGCAAATCAGTCTTGACTGGCAGTCATGTTCATAAGCTACATCAGAACAAGTCTGACAGGCACCTTTTTTTGTGCTCAAGCCAGTGGTAATTGCATGTATGCAGACCCAGCATCCCCAGAACCCGCTGTGGAAATCAAAACATATTTACCTTTCATATTTTACATATTGACTTTCAAAGCTCAAAGTTATATTTCATTTAAGACCATCTTTAAACTCACATTTGGTTTCTATATTTAATTTTCAAGCTCATTTTTAATATCATAATCAATCAAAAAAAAAGAAAGAACAACCGTAAACAAAATAGAAGAAATGACAACAATTAATCAATACTAATTTGGAGTACAACCATAGTAAAAATCAAGCAAGTCATTTCAGTTAGTATGAGAGGAACTGGAAAGGAAAAGATACACAAAAATCATAATTGAAAGATCTATCAAAAGGAACTAGAAATCAAATCTAAAAAAAAAGAGAAGAAAAATCAATTAGAATGAGAGAAAGTGCCAAGAAGTTATTAAAATTGAATTATTCAAACAAGTCCATTACATCAAATCAACTAGCTAGATCATTAGAAGAACAATGATGCATTCGATTAGGAGTTAAATTGAATTAGTAAATGAATTGGAATTGACAAATCAAATTACAAATATATCAAATCAAATTACATATCAAATGAAAGGAATCAAATTATCAAATTAAATAGAGATATCAAATGGAATCAATTGAAAGTGCAAAATCGAAATGGGAGAACTCAAATAAAACAGAAAAGAAAGTGAGAAAGTGTCATGAGAAAGGAATTTACATACAACTCCTGATATGTCTCAGGGGTCAAGAGAGAGGAAAGTTGGGTGTGAAAGCGTCAATCTTATGTAAATTGGGCAGATAGGAGTCTTGTTTGACTAGATGATATGAAAGTGCAAATAGGGAGATGAAGGGTATAAAAGGAAGGGGTTTTTGGGGGGTTTTTATTTTCTCTTTTAAATTTTCTTTTTCTTTTTTTATCAAGGGATCCACTGATCATCTGTGTGTGTGTGTTTGTGTGTCGAGTGTTTTTTTTTGTGTTAATTGGTGTGTGCGTCTATTATTTAAAGAGTATTAAAAGAGTGATTTTAAAGCGTAATACCCTTATAGAGGGTGGAAAGAGTTATATTTCGTCTAAAGTTGAATTTAGAGTTTTTTTTGTGTACAAGTCCTGTCTGTGGAAGTTATAGTTATATTTAACAGTGTATTGTGTCTAGTAGAAGTTCAACTAAATTCTATCCTTCATCAACCTCCTCTTTAAAGCTCTCATTTTTTTCTATCTCTTCAAAATCATTTGTTCGGACAAGATTCTTAGAAGATTGGACTGCGGAACTTTATCAACTAGCTGTATAGTCTTGTTTTATTATTTCTATAACCCTTGCCTAGTCACATTAGTGTCTAGGGACCATTGGTGACCACTCGAAACAGTCTTTAGACTTGTCAGAGGTTTTTCGGACCAGGTTCGGTACTGATTATATCAGTGGAAAGAGTTGAATAAGATTATTACAGGTGTTGGTAGTGTGTAGCAGGAAAATTTTGTCTAGAATTGTACCCCGCTGCTTCTGAACTTAGAGATTCTTACAGGTTGAGGGCAGCTTAACTGCACCTGTTGTACTTCCGTTCTCTCTGGTTGTACTTCGTCCCCTCTCTGGCTCAGCCTACGCTACACTGCGTAGGAGTTCTACACTGCTCCATTTTCAGTACCTTCAGGCTGAGCATGCTCAGTTGGATGGATGGTTTAGTACAATAATAAGCATCACACTCACAGCCTAGTTTGCGGAATTGTCAATGTCAACTGGAATCTCCAATCAATTTGAGTACCTGCTAAGAAAGCAAATCAACAATTATATTGATGATAACTCTTTTGCAATATTTGATATGATTGTTGTGATGTAATAAGGCAATTTTGATTGAATCCGATTCATCCTCTGTGGTTTTGAACCACTTGTCTTGTGGACCTGAATCCAAATCCCTTCATCTTGCCTTGCCTTTCCTCTTCAGGCAAAGCCACAACGGCATGATTGTCAGGACATTGTCCGTGACAATCTGAATGCAAATGCATTGTCCAAATAGCTCTACGAAAGTCCTGCCAGAGCTGGATGGATTTGGGATCAATACTAGATGGATCCTAGAGAGTCCAAGTCTCAGGTGCCAGTACATGAATATAGTAAGTAGAGCTCAATCACCTCATTATTGAATCTAGCAACACATATCAATTTGTTTGCTGCCAGATTCACCCAAACAACTGCCCCGTTGGTTACTGTCCTGAAAATACGCTTACCAAATGCAGGTACTCAGAACACAACAAAATCCTCTGGTAACCCAAACCTTACCTGGATACCACCATCAATTCTCTTATTTATCAGCTCCCTTGTTTGACTTCTCACAGCTTCACATTCAGCATCATGCAACTCATTTTTTTCTCTTCTTTATACTTGGAAGATCTGCCCTTCTGATACTGGGCTCTCTTGACAGCATGTTTCCCCTTCCTTGCTTCAGATTTACATTTTGCCATCTGTTTGACAAATATGACATCAGTGTTGTGTCATGTCACTTACCCAAAATTAAATTGAGGATCTCACCCTGCACAACCCAAAGCTGACAGTGACATAAATCAGTCAGTTTGGGTTGAATACTTGAGGATAATGACCTGAATAGAAAGAGGGTGAAAGGGGAGTTGACAAGACTTGACAATGTGTCGATCAAGAGGCTAGACTGGTAATTGGGGGTACCCTCAGTCACTTATTCCAACCCTTAACATCAAACATCCTCCAGTCACTGGCAGCTTCCCTTACAACCTCTCACTATGGGTTCACTATCTTCTGGAGTAGAGGCACTGAGGAATGGATGAAAAAAACCTACCTGTAATAAATGTTTGAGCAGACGAAAATGAATGGAACTTGGGAATAGGTTTGACAGATTTGCTGCATGATGAGCGAAGAACTTATAGAAATCCAAACATGTTCAACTTGTGGTTCAACATAATAGGTTTGCACATGGAACCACCCCGTGTGCGACTTGTGGTTTTCAAATGACAGGTGGGTACAGGTAGGCTCAGCTTAGTAGGAGGTTGCGTTTCTCATGGGCCTACATGTTCAGCACAGATCACACACTCTTCAGAAAAATTTACAAAAAAAGATATCTTGAAAAAAATTCATCTATTGCTGCTCGGCACTAGATCAATGAACTTGTGTATTTGCAAGTTTGTGCAATTTTATACAGAGTGGAGTGGATGAAACTTTTAAATTGTGTAAAAGTGTGATCAGGGGTAGGAACATGTCTTCATTCAGGTCACCATGATATTCAAAATCATCCACATAAACTGACACATGTAATATGTCACTTGACTTATACATGTGAAAGTTCTCTCCTACAGCCCATTGAATTAGTCACTGTTCGACTGAATTGTAGGGCAGGGTACCTCACCAAAACTGCAACCGCTATGCACCACACAGGTTTTGGGCCTGTTTTAGGTGCGGAGCGGAGGGCTCCACTATAACTTGCTGTGCTCCAAATCACACATTTTTGTTGTTTTCTCCCCTGGATGTGTGCAGTGTAGCACCACTATACAGTGCACAATGCTATATAGTGGCGCACATTGTTAGAAAAGACTTGAAAAGTCCTAAAAAAACTTAATTTAAGCCACCCGGGCTCCGGTGTGGAAAGCAATTCCAACTATAGCCTCTTATGTTGCATTTTTAGCTTTCTACTTGCAGATCACAACTCCATATGTCTTCATCACACTCAAACAAATCAAACTCACATCTTAGATTTTTAAAGTACTCTCCAGAAGTCTGTGCAGGGTCTCTCTTCTCAAACTTGACTTATACATATTTTCATTTCTTAGGATCAAATTACCAATTGATACATGAACTATATATACCTTAGATCAAAAGGAAAAGAACATATTGAATGCTCACATGCAAAATCAGATCAAACTCATACAGAAAAATGAACAGATAGTCAAAGAACAATATTAAAGAAATTGGAGAAACTTGTTTAATTAGAAATTGAAGAACACATACCTAGATCGAAGGTCAAAATCAAAGTTGGCAAAGGAATAGCTGGTTCAATTTTGGGGCACAAGTTGAAATAGAGGAGTGAATTGATGTCAGCAGAAATCAAGATCAAGAAAAAGTAAAATAACTTACTAAAAGAATGAAAATAAACTGTCAAAATCGAAATTAAGAGATTGAGGTCGATAGATGATGTGAACTCAATGGATCAAAGTCAAGATTGATATTAGACTGGGGGTGATTGGAGCTGGGAAAGGATGTGATAGAGCTATTAAACTAAAGCTACATCAAGAACAAAAGAAGATTCAATAAATCAAATGAAGAGATCAACAAAAAGAAACAATCAAAATGGAACTATATAGATAGAGAATGAATGGAAGGAGGCAGTGTTGACATTAGTAAAGATGAAAATAAATTAAAGAAAAGACTGATCAATTGATTGGTCTAAACTAAAAATACATAGAAAAACAAACAAACAAAAAAATAAAATAAAAATAAAAAATGATGAAATTTAGACGGATCAATTAATTGATCCATCGATCCAATTAAAGAAGGACTAAAAGATGATAATAATAAATTAAATAAATAAAGAATGAATTGAACAAAAAGGATCAAAGGATCAGTTAGATCCAATGATCAGTAAAGGATCAGATGGAAAGGAGAGGGAAGAGAAGGAAAGATTGGACTTACATGTGAAAGGAAAGAGGATCAAATCATCTTGAGGCTGGCTTAATGAGAAGAAGAAGAAAAAAAATATATATATAGAAAAGGAGGGGGAACTTGTCATTTCTTTTGTGTCTGTGTCTATCTTGTGTTCTGTGCGTGTGTTGTTTCTTGTGTTTTTGTGTGTTCTTGTGTCCTGTGTGTAGTGTCCAGTGTGTCTTTGTGCTCAGCAAGTTTTTTCTAGAGTTACAGTTTTTTTTATAACAGTCTTATTATTTTTTTTCTAAGCTTTTTTCGAGTCTATTAAAAGTTTTATACCCTTATAAGGGTAATTTTTTTATTTTTTTAAAAATTTAGAAGTTGTGAAATTTGTGTCTGTGAAAGTTGTGATTGTGAAAGGGCTGCAGAGTGTTTTCAGCATTTCTTCTCTAAATTGAGACTTTTTTGAGTAGTTGTTTCCTTTATATAAAGTTAGGATTGTAGAAGTTCAACTAGCGTCTATTGCTCCTGTCCCTCAATTTTTTTGCTATCTTTTTTTATCTTTACTCTATTGTCTCAAAAATTCTCAGTTTTGGTCATTTCAAAAGACGTTTTGGACTGTCTTACATAATTAATTCTTGTGTAGTGTTGGCTTAAACTTTCTTTAACCCTAGTTTAGACATTGTTTTAAGTGTTTAAAGGACTTAGTGACCACTCAAACAGTCAGAAGACTTGTTTTGAGCTGTTTTGGACCAAGTTTGGTACTGATTTTATCAGTACAAAGTGGAAGGCAACATTGTTACAGGTGATTGGTTGTGTGTAGCAGGAGAATTTGTTTTAGAATTGTACTACTTGGCTCTGAACTTAGAGATTTCAAAAAGGTTGAGGGCAGCGTAACTGCATTTGTTGTACTTCCTTCTTCTTTGGTTGTACTTCATCCCCTCTCCGGCTCAGCCTACGCTACACTGCGTGGGAGTTCTACACCGGTTCTGAGAGGAGCAAAATGCTACGCTCAAGAATTTTCTACCCTTGGAGCACGGTGCGCAGGCTCGACTCTGGGTAGCAGAGGTTTGAGCGGATGCCAAAACCGCTCCCCTCACGCTCTTTTGAGCGGAGCAGTTGCGGTGTTGACCTCACTTCCTAGGTGCTCTTCCGTTCAAGTTTGACCGCTTTATATCTGATTCAGTACGGACATAAAGTGGTCAACCTGAAAAGGAAGACCACCTAGGAAGTTAGGTATCCCTTATACAGGCCAAAACCTTGAGAGAAGGACCACCTAAGGTCCTAGGAGGTCTTTTTATTAAGGTTTACCTCATTATGACCCAGACTTGTTGTCCTGGGTGGTCAACCTTGATAGGAAGACCTCCTAGGACCTTAGGTCTCCTATGTACGGTCAATCACTCACTGATTGACAGCGGTGAGCTCCTAGGAGTTCAAGTAGCTGCCTAGACTCCTAGGCGACCTATCTACAGTCAATCAGTCACTGATTCACTGTGGTGAGTTCCTAATGAAGATGCTTGATGACGGAGATAAAGACAATCTTGAGAATAATATCTGTGAAGATATAGGGTCAAAGAATGTTGCTGTTTGCGCTTCAGTGGTGCTAGGGATGGTATTCAGATTGGGAGATTTAGTAACACTACAAGAAACGTAATGTTTTCCAGGCGGTAAAGAAAAGTATTGACATAGAAAAATCCTGAGACACACAGGAGAGAGCAAAAAATCCAAAAAAATATGTGCCAGATTTGTAGATGTTGGATCTCCATGATGAGTATTTTTTTGTATTTTAGACATAGATATTGTTCAATGTACTAACAATAAATGTGAGGAATCATCCAATAACAACTTGTAACAATACCTGAAATTTGGCCCAAGATCTTGGAGACAGGATTTTGCAATCTAAAAACAGCCATAACTTTTGCAATTCTGCTTCAAATCCATCGATTGTTAGCTCATTCAAAAGCTGGACCTCACTTCTCTAAACTTCATTAAGGCAGTTTGGTGTCATCTTGCCATGCAAATATGCTATATTTCTTGTAAGGGTTTCCCATAGATGGCTATGTAGAATCTCACACAGACTAGCTATGTATGTGATGTGCTATATGGAATTGTACAGGGGAGGTTCAGCTTTCCAATGAGCTCAAAATCGAGTGGTTTGCGTGAGAACCGCAAAAGTTGTGGCTATTTTTAGATTGCAAAATCCTGTCTCCAAGATCTTGGGCCAAATTTCAGGTGTTGTTACAGGTTGTTATTTGGTGATTTTTCACCTTTATTGTTAGTACATTGGACAATACTTCTGTGTAAAATACAAAGAAATATGCATCATGGAGCTCCAAAATCCAGGAATCAGATGCATATTTTTTTGGATTTTTTGCTCTCTTCTGGGTGTCTCAGGATTTTTCTATGTGAATAATTTTCTTTACCGCCCGGTAAACATTACATTTCTGGTAGTGTAAAGCTTTTATATGGCCTGACAGATCAGTGAGTATTAATCTTTTTATGCAAAGATTATGACACTCTTCTTTATGACTCAAATATTTTTATTTATATTTGAATTGTAGTAAATGTTCAAAGTTCTTGGCCTTGGGTGGCAAGGAAAGCAAAATGGGAGATACAGCAGCAGTTCAAAGATTGAAGATAATGGAGGAAGATAAAGAGAAATTGGAGAATGGTCTGTCATCATCATTTGTGAATGGAAAGCTGCAAAGCAAAGAAGATATGATGGAACAGGTAAAAATGTTTGAATAACTGATAAGGAACAATATGAACTTGAGACAAAATGCAGCAGATGAAGATGAAGACAAAGTGGAGGAATGATTCTGTGTCCAATAGGAGCGCAATGATCAAAGATGAGGTTTCTCAATTGCTCTGAAAGCAATTCATCTCTTCTCTTATAACTAATTTTTGCATGTAGAGTCTCAACTGTTGTTGTTTGTATTGTTAAATCTGTATATTATTACAATATAAAGGTATGCTTATGTATATCATTTTGTCTACAGACAAGTTTATTCTTCAACATCAGGCATGGATAGAGTTGAGGAAATTTGTAGCAAGCTCCATGGAAGCTGAGAAATATGAGATCCTCAATAACAACCCTCAACAGATTTTGATATTGCTCCAATTCAAAAATGATAAGTAACTCAAAATCAAAGATTCCTATGTGGTTTGGATTTTGAGTCTAGTCATTTGTTCAAAGACTGTTCCTTTACACCTCTTGCTCAACCATTTTTGTACCAACACTGTAAAGCACAGTCCTCATTTGGAAAACCACATGCAGGTCAATGCAGGACTGGCTCATTTTCAAAAACTTCAATGTTGAACTTACTACATAGACTAGAGTCTGTATGGATAATTATAGCAAAAGACCCAACATCAAATCTCAGCTTATGTGGAAAGCTTAAATCACTTTGATTGCCCTTTCTGCAAGAAAAGTCAAATGTGTTGATCAATTTTGCAAAACTTCCTTCTCATATAGTTCAAAATTTGGAATAAAGTTTAATGATAAATTTAGGTTAAAAAGCTTTGGAAACACATTTCAATTGACTGCGCTTCAAAATCATTTGAATCCTACTAGACTTCCTGAAGGTTTTCCTTGCTTTTTTTGATAATGTGTACAGCCCTATAAGTATTCATTTTTGATTGCTCAAGTCTTGACCAATTAACAAAATCATATCTACCTTAAATTCTTAAAACAGCATATTCTTTCAATATCTCCTTTTAAAATACCTCTGTTTATAAATGAAGATGTGAACAAAGTTACAATTCATATCTGATGTTAGGTAAAGGTCTTCATTTGAGCAATTTGAATTGATCATTCCATTTGAACTGATTTCTTGTGAAAAATCATCCGGATGGTTTGTAATTTGGTCATTTTGAATGATTGTCATTGATCATAAAGTTGTAGGTTCTCCTTTAGATCTTCCACAAAATGTCAAAACAACTATTTGGATTTAAAGTCAAGAATGTTAGTTGGTAATGCACTTTTTCAACAAGTCATGAATGGAGTCTACTTTTCACCTGAACTGGAAGGATTGGAAGAGAGTTAGTAGCTTTTTGATTGATTTAATTTGAGTATTCTTGATCTTTAGAAACATCTTCAGTCACTGATTGACCGTGGCAAGCTCCTAGGAGTCTAGGTAGCTGCCTAGAATCCTAGGTAGCCTATCTACGGTCCATATGGTGAGGCAATGTGAGGAAACAAACGTGAAAATTGGAACAGTTACATCATCAAGTACAAAGCTTGGTGGGTAGCTCTAGGAAACAACCAAATATGGGGAGTAGACTACAACAAAACATTTGCATCTGTCATACAGTCAGATGCTATGAACATGCTATTGTCACTATTGGCCATCGCAACCACCTAACAGCCTAGGTGGTCTTCCTCTTAAGGTTGACCACCTAGGCAGCCTATCTAAGGTCAATCAGTGAGTGATTGACCATAGAAAGGTACCAGGAGTGGGCGGTCAGGTAGGATGCTTTTGATATGGCAGGTGTTAGGGTACAAGTGGTGAGACAGTGAGAGTGTGTGGATGTTTTCAGCCTTGTGATAGGTTTAGGTTTTGGCGGTTGAGTTGGAAGTATTTGTCTTTACACCACAGGGGGACCCTGGGTGGTCCTGGGTTGGCCAGGTCAAGACCTGGCCTCAGATCCGTTTGGACGCGGCCCTGCATAAGCCTAAGAAACGATTTGCCCTGGCCTTTGCAGGCGGTCGATTCCAGGGCTTGTGAGCTGCCTAAAGGCCTCCTCGAGATTGCCCCACCCTTCCTGTACCAAATTGTTGAATAAGCAGAGGCACGTTCAAAGAGAGGATAACAAGATGAGAGTGTTTGAGATCCTTTAGGAGGCTATCAAAGCCAACCCTTTCCTTGCTTGCTAAACGGACTGGACTTGTCTCTCGCCAAATAAACCGTGATAGATATACAAGAAATCTTAATATACCAAACAAAAAAGCAAAGATGATCCTGATTCCCTTTTCCCTTGATCCTTTTAATTCCCACGATTGTTTTGTGTGGACCATCATTTGTTTTAACATCTGTTTGATTTTTGAGTCATTGGAATTGTGGCTACAGCCCCATTAGCCTTGGCAAAGTCACAATTGTCTTTGCACCTTCACCTCCAACTGCTTCATTTGACAAACTGCTCACTTCCAAGTGGATTCATTGCTCGCACAAAGTCCTCACTTCATGTGGCCCCATATTCAAAGTTTTGACGCCACAGATGGCATCAAATAACCATTGTAAGTACGCCACGTGTTATCATTTTTCAAGATTTTGACCTTGCGATGGGCTATCTGCAGAATTTGAGTTGCTCTCAACAGACCACTCAAATCCCAGTTGGAGATGTCTACTATGTGGAAGGAAGCCAATGGCCAATTACTCCCACCACGCAACCTCGGCAAAGCACCTTGAAGAGGTAGCTTGCTTTGAAGCTCACGCCGCCGCCGCAGAGCAGATGTTACTCAGTCTTGATGAGCCCTCCCCGCCGCCGTCACCTGAACCACCAGATGTTCACATCCACATACCAGAAGAAGAATCTGAATCCAAACGATCTGACACCCCGCCAAGGCCTCTCTTGCCTTTCACCTCCATTCAGGCTGTGGAACTTGTTGCGGCCATGTACAAGGAGAACAATTTGGAGATCTCTGACCTTGAAATAGACTTCCACAAGCTTGCCAAAGCCATTCAAGCCATGGAGCATGAGGGCCAAGACAAAGATGATGTGACAGATGAGGCTGCTCTTGAGGCGGACTTATGGTCTTTGGTTCCTCAAGACTTCAACGACTGGTATCTTTTCAAGAAGAAGGAAGTAAGCCCATAATCACACCAGTTCCCACATTCTGCTCAGGTGTTTGCTGACTGTGTTTAACCCTTTCTCCCCCTTAACCAAGCATGTGGTGACCTTGCTGATCATAGGTTCCACTCATAGCATCCTTTCTCAATCTCAATATCGTTGCATCAGGGCCATTTTGCAAATATGCAATGTGCGTCTTCCAGAATCCGGGGGGCATTACAAGAGCTCAGTAAGCGATTGAAGGAAATCTTTGTGTTGGTGGTCTTTGAAAGAAACAGTCCGGCAGGGGCAAAACTAATCCAACTGGAACTTTGTCACCCTGTCAAATTTGTGTTGGATTCGTGGAGTCACGCGCTGAGTGTCAGCCCTGAGTACTAACCAGCAGTACCAATGGGCAACATATAATAATACATAAGCATAAAAACAACAATCACAACTCATGGCTCAGTTTCAAGAGTCAATTACATATGATTTTGTATATGTAACATGTGCAAAACTTACATAAAAGATTGTGTACATACACAACTTTTATGTGAACCAAAACTACATATATTTCACAGCCGTACCAAGCTCATAACAAATGAAATGTATGTTTAAACAGTTAATAACAATATAACTGTGATAACCTAACCACACAACCACAGATTGTGCGCACTTCTAGTGTAAAGATTCTCAAGGTTTGGAGTATATAAACCCTGAGAATCCACTCCTCCTGATCACATCATCACATTATTATTCAACAACTTTTACAAATAAATCCTATCAGCTTCTTTATAACTTTCAACTTTGTGTCTTGTTGAGTGTTGTGTGTTTACATCCAACCTTGTTTCTGCCTGATTAGACACCATAATCAGTGAAATTAGTAATATCCATCAGGTGGAATTACTTGAAAGGAAGTGATCCTTGAGTAAGGCTTATATCAGATTTGGGATTAATCTGATATACAAAACTCTAAACCTGCGGGGAACCTCTCTCAGTCAGAGTATAAAGTTCCCAGTGTCAAGACAGACTTTACCACTACCCTTATTTATCATTCTGTGTCAGAAGTGAATCAATTTGGGACTGAGAACTGTGCATCAGTTGCTCTCATCTTTACTTATTGTAATAGACCATAATTAACCCAAAATCCCTGGGCGAAATCCTTTGTTCAAAGGTCATCTAACTGGAGTCTTTACTTGTGTAATTCAAGTAAAGCTCTTTCTCCCAAGTCTCATTCCATTTGTACTTGTGGATAGCAATCCCTATAAGTTTAGTAGAAGTCTTACCAACTTCCACCACCTTTTTTATTGACGCTGCTAGCCAGACAGAAGCTAGTAGGCTCACACCCTTGGTACCTTTTGATCCAACTGTGAACAAGCTGCGCAATGTCATGCACCATCCTGGGCATCAAAGTCATTTTTCAAATCCCTAAATGGACATGTCTTTGGTTCTAATTTTGTTGTTACATATGATGAGTTTGCTAACAAGGTGCATGTAGATAACAATCATTCTGGCTATACCTTTGGATTATTTAGTCAGATTCATCAAGATACTGGTCAACTTTATCAACGTGGAAGAAACTCAAAGCATGGCTATACTAAAGGAGCTTGATTTTTATTTCCTGACCACAATTTTGATATTGACTTTGATGTATGTGATGGATTTGTTGAAATGGTTTGGGCATCAAACATCAATCACTATAGTACTCACTCAAAGACTTTTACCCATGATCATCAATGTATTAAACCGGAGGATGTGACTATAACACAATTTGGATTGTCTTGTCAAATTTCAAAAAGTATAGCTCAATGTCTTAACCAGATTAGTAACATGCAAGGCAACAGGAGTGATGCAGAGTGGGAAATTTATTGAGAAACACCAATTGAGAATCATGCACAAGAGTTGATATGTAAATTTGATATGATAAAAAGGGAGAAGGAGAAGGATGAGATGGAAGCATTCAAAGCATAATTGGAATCCTTGTAATTTCACTTGATTCATATTGTTTTCTATTTTTTGAAAAACTTTGTCTCCTTTTATCACATTATGAATTGGTATTTGTTTCTTTCATATACTTCACAGTATAATTGTCGTTGAGATGCATATAAACCATGAGTTTTCAAAAAAGTGTATGAAATATCTATGGTACACTTCCAAAATAGTTCAAATCTTGTCCTTCCAAAGGAGTTCCATGCCAGTTGTGATCTGACAAAGCATTACGCGTAAAATGAAATGCAGCGCATATCTTAGAGTACTTAAGGTTTCCATGTGAGAGATTCAGGGTGCGCATGATGTTATTTGCAACCAATGAAAACCAATCAGGTGTGTAAGTAAACAAACTATGTATGTCAGGATTATCTTCTAATATTTGCCTATCAATGTCTTCAGTGGGGACAGGAATCAAACCATCATGTCCATCAAACAACTCTACAGGGGTTTTGTAGCAAAAGTCATCACTGTGACCACGGGGAAGGGAGGAGTGGGGATCCATTCTGTGCTTGCTGTGGTTGTAGCGCTAAGAGAATAGATCCATCTGCTTCTGAACAAACAGAATCCATAAATAAAGGAACAAAAGCCTTAAAAACAAGTAAAAGTCAGTCTTTGACCTAGAAATAATAGGAGTATCACTTACTATCCAAGTTGAATGTCAGGGTAAAAAAGACCTGCTTCAAGTGATACAAAAAGTCTTTGAACAACACCACGGTCATGTCTTTGCATGCGCTGACTCCAAAAGCACTCTATCTTCTGGTTTTGAAATGATTTTGTAAACTTGTGTCTTTTCAATGCTTGGTCCTCAGGAATTCCACTGTGAATACAAACAAAGGCAGAAAAAAAAGCAGAGTGACTGGCTGCCATGTTTCCAGTCTCAGTCCCTTGATCAGTATAAAGATACTGTGGTGCACCACTATACTTCTTAACACATTGGAGATAGTAAATATCAATATGACAGGGGCCACTATTGGTGACATGTACAAAGAGACCCAGGATTGGTGTCAGCCCTGAGTACTAACCAGTAGTACCAATGGGCGACGTATAATAATACATAAGCATAAAAACAATAATTACAACTCATGGCTCAGTCTCAAGAGTCAAGTACATATGATTTAGCATATGTAACATGTGCAAAACTTACATAAAAGAGTGTGTACGTACAGAACTTTTATGTGAACCAATGCTACATATATTTCACAGCCGTAACAAGGTTGTAACAAATGAAATGTATGTTCAAACAGTTTATAACAATATAACTGTAATAACCTAACCACGCAACCACAGATTGTGCGCACTTCTAGTGTAAAGATTCTCAAGGTTTGGAGTATATAAACCCTGAGAATCCACTCCTCCTGATCACATCATCACATTATTATTCAACAACTTTTACAAATAAATCCTATCAGCTTCTTTATAACTTTCAACTTTGTGTCTTGTTGAGTGTTGTGTGTTTACATCCAACCTTGTTTCTGCCTGATTAGACACCATAATCAGTGAAATTAGTAATATCCATCAGGTGGAATTACTGGAAAGGAAGTAGTCCTTGAGTAAGGCTTACATCAGATTTGGGATTAATCTGATATAAGAAACTCTAAACCTGCGGGGAACCTCTATCAGTCAGAGTGTAAAGTTCCCAGTGTTAAGACAGACATTAACACTACCCTCATTGATCATTCTGTGTCAGAAGTGAATCAATTTGGGACTGAGAACTGTGCATCAGTTGCTCCAATCTTTAATTATTGTAATAGACAATAATTAACCCAAAATCCCTGGGCGAAATCCTTTGTTCAAAGGTCATCTAACTGGAGTCTTTACTTGTGTAATTCAAGTAAAGCTCTTTCGCCCAAATCTCATTCCAATTGTAATAGTGGATAGCAATCCCTACAAGTATAGTAGAAGTCTTACCAACTTCTACTACCTTTTTTATTGACTCTACTAGCCAAACAGCAGCTAGTAGGCTCACATTTGGGGGCCTCATCTGGGTTTTTAGAACCTGAAGTTATTTTTTTTGAGCTTGTAAAAGCCTATATTCTTATTATAAGAATTCAAAAGTATTAAAAAATATTTTTTTTATCTCAGTTGATTTTTTTTATCAACCTCTAAAAGTGAAAAACTGAGAAAGCTCAGCATTTTCACTTTTAGGATAATAGCTTGGAGGAAAGAGAAAATTCTTTCCCCCCCCCAATTTTCGCATTTTTTTTATTATTTTTTTTATTTTTTTGTGAGGCAGGATCAATAGTTGACCCACCTACAAATTAATTCAATATAATTCATTGTTGAATTATATAAATTGAATCAATACAACATTGTGTATAAGCCAAACACGTGGCTTATACAATCCCAATACAATCATAATTGTATTTCAATTATAATAATTAATTTTAATTATAAGACTTTTAAATTTCAAATTTTAAAAAACTGGATACCACCACCGGGTGATACCACTAATCAAAAAATTAAACCAGCGGAGTCAGGTAAAGAATACCTTTATAAGCAAAAAATTATTTTATTACAAATTGATTTTTTTTATATCTTTTAATCATTTTAGTAAAAAGAATTTCACTTGATAAAACTTCTTTCAGATTATCAAATAATCTCACTTGATTCAGATTCCAAGTGAGTTGATTTGATTCTTTTCAATAAATCAATCAATCTTCCTTTAAAAAGAAGATATTAACATTTTTTTTACTTTTTGAATCAAAGGAATCAACCAATTGTTTTAGAAACACATTGATTGAAATTATTTAGGAAAGGAATCAATCTTAGATCAATTGTCCTTATTCAAGTAAGTTGATCTAAACAAAAGAAAATTGATCTTTTAGTAAAGATACTAACAGTGTCCTTTTTGTTTTTTTTCACTCGATTGAGCATTTTCAGATTGAAGCGATCAAAAATTTTTTGTTTTAAAAATAATAGTATTCAAAAAGTTATAATTATTTAACTTTTTGATTCAATAACACTTATTCAAACTCAATCTCCTTTTTATATCACCAATTTGGATCTGATCATCTTTAAAAGAAGTTGAGTTGAGAATTGAAATAGATTCTTTTTATCTTGTTAGAAAAGATACTTATTTGTTTTCTATTACAAACTTCGGATCAAATCAAACAAACGATCATTTTTAGTAACGGATCGATTGTTTTTAGTAACGGATCGATTGTTTTTAGTAACCAAATCAATAGATTTCTTATTGAAATCAAAGTTTTTTTTAAAATAAAGATAATCTATTGATCGTTTTTGGAACGAAGCAATCGATTTTTAAAAGAAATAACAATAAACAAAATAGATACAAAAAATCAAAAATCAATCTGTTCTTAGTAAAAGATTGATCGAAGCTTTCAAAATTCACTTTCATTCAGTTTACATTACTTACTCAGATAAAGTAAGTGTAAATCAAATAAAAGAATTGGTTTTCTTTTCCAAATCAAAACAATTGATTGATTGATTTTTAGGAACAATCGATCATTTTTTTTTTCAAAACAAAACAATATTTTTTTTTTAAAAAAAAAAAGCAATTTAAAGAGATCAAATCAAAATTTGGCCTCGATTGTCTTTCATTTTGTTTTGTCTTCATCGGAGGAACATATAGATCAAATTCTTCAGGAATTGACAAAAAATTTTTTTGATCTCAAAAACAATCAATTGGTCATTTTTAGTGACGTATCAATAAATTTTTTGAAATTCATCTTTACTACGTTGACTTACTCCAATAATTGTAAGTGTGAAACAAATAAAAATTTATCAAACTATCCTACTAAATAGGATATCAATAAACTGATAATCAATATAAAAAATTTTTTTCAAAAAGGAAGGAAACAGATAAAATAAAAAAAGTAAAAGCGATTAGTTAGTTTTTTTTTTCTCTGCTTTATAAAAAAGTCAGAAATATCAAAGAAGTAAGATATTTTTTATTGTTTTTTCAAATTACCAAAATAGAAATCTACACAATAATTCTACAAGTAAGTAAAATTGTAGAAGATTATCATTATAATAAATTCAAAATTAGAAATAAAAAATCAGATACTGATATTGATTTTTTTTTCTGAAATTCCATTTCGTATTTTTTTGTTTTTTCATTTCACCTCTATCATACGGTTAGTAGTGAATCTAGATAACTTTCACAATAACCTACCAACGTTGAACCAAGACAAGCGAGAATTTTCAATCACTACTGAGTTCAAACTAGCGAGTAGTTCTCAACCCAGCACCCCATCTCACCAAACCGAATCTTCAGAAGGGACACCCACCGCTCAGCGTTTTCAGACAGCTGATCCGTTTGAAGGACTCAATAGTCCCACTCAGAGCGATTTTGATTTTATCCTAGACAAAACTCCGATCAAAAAAGTGATTGAGAAGGTATCAAATTCAAACAAATTTACATTTACTACAGAACGATTTAATCGTAAGTAGATTTGAAATATCTCTACAATTCTAAAATTTTTTTTATTTTGAATTTTTTTCATCAACATCTTGAATAAGATGGCTGACTATAACCCACCTCCTCATCCTCGTAGCCGAGCACAACCGGACAGATATGGCAACCTCCAACCGACCAGCACCAGCAGGTCAGGGAGCGATGGAAGGTCTAAGGCCAGCTCCAGAGCAGGATCGACAACCAGCACAACCAACCAAGGGCCAGGTGAACCTCGAAGTAAGCTTCCTATCACTACTCAAAGACCAAAAAGCAGTAGTACTGACCTTCTTTCTAATATAGAACATGGCCGAGTACAATCTCCTATGGCAGGAACTCCGGACCAGCTACCTCAAATGGGAACGAGCTCGCAGCATGGTAAGCAACGAAGCGAAGAGCAAAATGTTGCTCAAGGCCTCAGTGGTAGCAGGCAGAAGAGCATGGACGGATCTGATGGAAGATCATTCAGTGGAAGAGGAGATGTTGGTAAAGGAGGTGAGGGCGTGGTTGGTCAATGGGACCAGCAGTTGGAATCCTCACAACCTTTCGATCAAGAACTTCGGGCTGAGAGCAGACGAACCGGTAGCTCAGCAGAAACCGACGGGCACTCACCAATCGACATCAAATCCGAACTCACGCCGCGGGCGTTCCCCTCATTTCCACAATCACAACCGAGCGACCTCCAGCAGCCAGGATTTCCAGGCATTCTACCGGGCTCAAGTGGAAGCGGGCAGAGGTTTAGTTCCTTCGAACCCTCCTTCGCATCGGGGTCGTTCTTCTCAAAACTCCAGAGGACGAAGAGGTCGGGGGAAACGGATTTAGCTTTGTTGAGTACTCAGGAAAGAGTAATCCTGCGTAAGTTTTCAGAAATTACTCAAAATGAATTCATAATACCTATGATGACAGAAGTTATTAACTATCTGGGTCATTTTGAAAATCAGATCCATGGTACTAAAGAATTCAATAAATCGCTTGAAGGATTTCTTAATGGTTTCAATAGTAACTTGGAAATTATAGATAATAATATTAAAGATTTTAATTCAGACTCAATATCAAAATTTTTAGAAGTTTTAAAAAAAGAAGTTCATATAATTGAAGTTATAAATGCTCAATATAAAGAATTACATAAAATTATCAGAGAAAATCATCGAGATATCTCTAGATTAGAAAAAAAAGTTGTTTCATTTTTCGATTTATTTCCTTCAGAATCTCTCAATAAATTTTTAGAAAAAAATTCTTCTTCTATACTGTCTTTACATGATTTAAATGAAAATTTGTTGAATTTTAAAAATTCTTTGAATCAATTCTGTGAGAATCTTGAGAGTGAGAAACCAAATGTTGTACAGCATGATCTAGTTCTAACTACAATGTTGGAAAATCTTCATGAGAAATTGTACAACAAACTTGAGAATAAGTTCCAGCAAGATTCTACTCAGCCTCGTGATGAATTTAGCAAATTCATTCATGATCAAGCACGTGCAGCGGAAAATGAGAAGATTCAGAGAAGAAATTTTGAAGATTTCTTCTATAAAAGTTTAAATGATATTAAGGAAAATCAATCTAACCTTGAAAATTCTACTAACAGAAAATTAGATAGAATTGAGCAAATGTTGTTGAAGTTCACAGACAACAATCCGCAGAGCGTAGAACAGGTGCGGGAACACGTAAGAGAGCCGTTACAAAGTACCTTTTATCCCACAAACAAAGTTGGCTCAATGGTGAGAAACTTTGAAGACATTAGTCGTACTCCGATGCAAGGAAGTTCAACTCAAAATGTCCGTAGTGTCCCTCCGCACCTTGAGAGACATGAAAGTGAGACCAGGTTTCGACCCAAAACCAGTCCAAATGTGAGGCATAATCCATTTCTTCAGAACTTGGGTCACAGCACTGTGCTACAACCAGATAATTCAATGGCTGAATTAGAAGCAACCACAGAATTGTTGCGCCAAGCATCAATCAAAAAAGAACTCATAAAGGAATATCCAAATGTAAAGGATTGGCCTACCTTTAGCGGTGAAGGAGAATACAACCACCGCGAGTTCATTGATTGGGTTGATGCGGTACCAGTACGCTTACAAATGCCTGATATTTTGATTACATCAAAATTATCAATTGTGTTTACAGGCGTAGCCCGGCAATGGGTCATGGATGTCATGAAGGAAGATGGTGGTCATGATAAAACTTGGGAAGAATGGAAAGAAGCCATTCAGACCAGGTTTGGAAACGCTCAATGGAAATCTTTGATGGAAAGATTGTTCATGAGAGATAAATTCAGACCAGATATCCATTCGGATTGTGTCAAATGGGCTTCAAGACAGCAACAGAGGTTCAGATCATTTAGACCAAATGCAACCTCATCTGAAGTTGTTGAGAAAGTACTCTGGCAACTACCCAGCACAATCAGAATCCCTGTCCAAAATAGAATTGGTCCAAATAGTAACTGGACAGATTTCATTTTAGCCTTTGAAGATATTGCTAAAAGTTTAATGCCTCTTAAAAGACCACAGCCGTACAAATCAAACTTTCAGTCTAAGACTTACGAAAAAGACCAACAAGTCAGTAGTACAAAAGCTCAACCTTCTACTACAGACAGAAAAGGTAGTAAGTCTTGCAATAACTGCGGTAGCACAGATCCTAAACACGTTTGGAGAACGTGTAAGGGAAAAGGCAAAGCTATTAACGTAGTTGAAGCAGATGATGAGGGACAATACGGTGATGAAGAAATAGGTACTACAATGGAATTTGTAGAATACCAGGATAGTGCTGGCGAGACAGAGTCTCAGCACTCAGAGGACCTGAATATAGGAGCAATCGAAAGCACTTTTGATGGTGAAGTTGACATATCACAAGTCCAAGCTGAAGCAGAGATGCCACTTATTACACCTTTTGAGGGAAGTAATAAACAAATCTCAGACGCAAAATTAATCAGGTGCAAACCCGCTTCAGGAAAAGCGCACACTATAGGTTTTCACAGCTTGACTAGAGTCATTGTAAATGGTCACGATGCGGAATTACTACTTGATAGTGGAGCATCCTGCTCTGTGGTGGGGAACCGCTATTTAGAGAACTTTGTTCCAGACTGGAAATTGAAGTTAATGCCTTGCAATGATAATATGAAATTTTCTGGTTGCAGCGGAAGTTTGTTTCCGCTTGGCATCATCAAACTTGATGTTTTGTTTCCTAATCAACAAGGAGGAATCCGCATAGAAGCTGAATTTGTAGTTATGTAGAATTCACATACAAAGTATTTCATTTTAGGAGATGAACACTTATCTATGAACGGAATTGACATTTTTCATAGCAAAGATAAATTCTTTACTTTTGGTAATGATGTTAAGAAGAAAAAGTTTGGGTTACCACTCCAAAGACCAATACTTTCAGGTCTACAAGTCAAGAAAGAAATAGTGAATAAACTTGACAGCTCTCAACCTGAAGTAGAGAAGATCTCTTGTAAGAAAAATGAAGACTTGATGCCTAGAATCAATGAGGCAAAATTTGGTCCTAAGCTTACCAAAGAAGAAAAAGATAGATTCGTTGATCTTGTTATTAAATACAAAGATCAATTTGGTTTGGGAGCAAAAGAATTAGGTACAATTGAAAAGCATCAAGTGAGCATCAAACTTGCAATTGAAAAGCCTTATCCTCCAATATTGAGGAAAGCTGCTTACCCTGCTAGTCCAAGAAACCGGGTAGAAATTGAAAAACACATTGATGAACTTCTTAGACTAGGCGTAATACGAAAAGTAGGAAGTTCTGAAGAGGTCGATATAACAACACCAATTATCATTGCCTGGCATAACGGCAAGTCACAATTGTGTGGAGATTTTCGAGCTCTCAATACATACACTGAACCTGATAGATATCCATTACCCAGGACAGAACATGTGTTGATTAATCTTGGAAAGGCAAAGTTCATCACACTGATGGATGTGTTGAAAGGATTCCACCAAAACATTGTGGAACTTGCCAGCAGGAGATACCTCAGAATAATCTGTCATATGGGAATATATGAATTTGTTAGGATGCCATTTGGAATCAAGAACGCACCTGCATTCTTTCAAAGAATGATGGATATTGAGTTTAGCAAAGAACTACGAGAACAATGGCTGAAAATTTTCATTGATGACATAATAATTTTTCATGATGATTTTGAAGAACATGTCAAAGCAATAGAAATTGTATTAAACAAAGTCAAAAATATGGGAATGACAATATCATTGAAGAAGTCACATTTTGGATTTGACGAAGTGAGAGCTTTGGGACATTTAGTATCTGGGTTATGGATTGCAATTGATCAAAACAAAACTGCAGCAGTCCTACAGAAACCTCCACCCAAAAATCTCAGCGAAATTCAAAGTTTTCTTGGATTTTCTAGTTACTATAGAAACTTTCTTGAAGACTACGGTAAAATTGCAAACTGCCTTTATAAATTGACCTCTAATGGAGTCTCTTTTGAAATGACAAAACAAAGGCTAGAAGCGTGGCAGAAAATTAGGAAAATGATCACAGAAGCACCAGTCCTACTGCAACCAGACTTCACCAAACCTTTCAAATTGTACGTAGATGCTTCATTTGAAGGATTAGGTGCTGCATTACATCAAGTCCAAATAATAGATGGAAAATCTCGAGAAGGACCAATAGTATTCATATCACGACAATTAAAAGATAGTGAAACTAGGTACGGTTCACCACAGCTAGAAGCTTTAGCACTAGTATGGGCCCTGGAGAAACTCCACTATTATCTTGATGGGGCATATTTCGAAGTGATTACAGACTGTACTGGAGTGAGATCTCTCATGAACATCAAAACGCCCAACAGACATATGTTGAGATGGATGTTAGCAATACAAGAGTACAGACCATATATGACCATCACTCACAGACCAGGAAAAATGCATAATAATGCAGATGGTCTGAGTAGAATGGCACTGCCAAATGACAGCAGTAACCCAGCATGGGATCCTGAAGATTCAGAAATAGACATTCCAGTAATGGGTATTAGTCTTGCTGAATTGAGTGATGAATTCTTTGAGGAAATTGAAGAAAGTTACAAGTCAGATCCAAATACATTGAAACTTGCAACTCTACTCTCCAAGGATAAAGCAAATTTGAGTCTTGCAACTACTTTAGAATCCCCATGGAAAGAGTTTTACGCTGAAGGGAAATTCTCACTACAATCAGGTTTGTTATACTTTTGAGAAAAGCATACATCAGTTGTAGTTTTGGTCTCAAAAGTTCATAAAGAACAAATACTGAATGTATGTCATGATGAGTTCCTCTCCGGTCATTTATCTGCCGACAGAACCCTTGAAAGAATCCATACCACGGCGTGGTGGATAAGATGGAAATTAGATGCTGAAGAATACGTAGCTAGCTGTGATAGATGTCAAAAAGCAAACAAAGCTACAGGTAAGAGATATGGACTTCTTCAACAGATTGAAGCACCAACTTACCCATGGCAGATCATCAATATGGACTTTGTTACGGGGTTACCACCTGCAGGTACTGAAAATTATAATGCTTGTCTTGTAGTAGTAGACAGATTCTCCAGGCGGACTAGATTCTTACCATGCCACAAAGAATCCTCAGCAATGGATATTGCTTTACTCTTTTGGGAAAGGCTGATCTCTGACGTAGGACTTCCAAGAGTGATTATCAGTGATAGAGACCCTAAATTCACATCAGAATTTTGGAAGAGTCTTTTCAAAATCATGGGTACTAAATTAGCTTTTTCTACTGCTTATCATCCTCAAACAGATGGACTTGCAGAAAGGAATATAGCAACATTTGAAGACTTAGTACGTAGGTACTGTGCTTTTGGTCTGGAATTCAAAGACAAAGATGGTTATACTCATGATTGGGTGAGTCTATTACCTGCATTGGAAATAGCTTACAATACTAGTATTCACAGTACTACAAAGAAGTCACCTTTTGAGATAGAAAGAGGGTATTGTCCCCAATTACCAAAAGATAAGTTTAAAAGCAGAGACGTAGAAATCCATCCTACATCTTTGTCATTTGCTTCTATGATCAGCAAAGCAAGAGAATTTGCAGCAAATTGTATTCGAGAATCAGAAGAGTACAACAAAGAAAGGTGGGATAAGACTCATAGAGAACCAACCTTCAAAGTGGGCGACCAAGTCTTGTTGTCAACAACAAATTTTAACAACATCCAAGGGCCTAGAAAACTACGAGATCCTTTTGTCGGACCTTTTGTTATCTCTAAGCTAGTAGGACCAAATGCAGTGGAACTTATACTGACAGGCGAACTAGAAAAGAAACACCCTGTTTTTCCTGTATCACTCATAAAAAAGTATAAGTCTCCAGAGGAGAATAAATTTCATCAGAAAGAAAGAATAGTTGTACCAACTTTTACACTGGATGCAGAAAAGAAGTTTCTCAAAGTCCTGAAAGAAAAGAGAGTAAAAGACAAAAACAACAAAGATCTGACGTTGTATCTAGTGAGATATAAAAATCAAGGAGCTGATTCAGATGAATGGTTACCAGCAGATAAAGTTCCCAACTCTAAGGTAACCCTTCGAGCATATAGAGCATCAAAAAGAGATCATAACCTTTAAAAAGATGTATGACCTCTTCTGGTGGTGGGGGATGTCAGCCCTGAGTACTAACCAGTAGTACCAATGGGCAACGTATAATAATACATAAGCATAAAAACAATAATTACAACTCATGGCTCAGTCTCAAGAGTCAAGTACATATGATTTAGCATATGTAACATGTGCAAAACTTACATAAAAGAGTGTGTACGTACACAACTTTTATGTGAACCAATGCTACATATATTTCACAGCCGTAACAAGGTCGTAACAAATGAAATGTATGTTCAAACAGTTTATAACAATATAACTGTAATAACCTAACCACGCAACCACAGATTGTGCGCACTTCTAGTGTAAAGATTCTCAAGGTTTGGAGTATATAAACCCTGAGAATCCACTCCTCCTGATCACATCATCACATTATTATTCAACAACTTTTACAAATAAATCCTATCAGCTTCTTTATAACTTTCAACTTTGTGTCTTGTTGAGTGTTGTGTGTTTACATCCAACCTTGTTTCTGCCTGATTAGACACCATAATCAGTGAAATTAGTAATATCCATCAGGTGGAATTACTGGAAAGGAAGTAGTCCTTGAGTAAGGCTTACATCAGATTTGGGATTAATCTGATATAAGAAACTCTAAACCTGCGGGGAACCTCCATCAGTCAGAGTGTAAAGTTCCCAGTGTTAAGACAGACATTCACACTACCCTCATTGATCATTCTGTGTCAGAAGTGAATCAATTTGGGACTGAGAACTGTGCATCAGTTGCTCCAATCTTTAATTATTGTAATAGACAATAATTAACCCAAAATCCCTGGGCGAAATCCTTTGTTCAAAGGTCATCTAACTGGAGTCTTTACTTGTGTAATTCAAGTAAAGCTCTTTCGCCCAAATCTCATTCCAATTGTAATAGTGGATAGCAATCCCTACAAGTATAGTAGAAGTCTTACCAACTTCTACTACCTTTTTTATTGACTCTACTAGCCAAACAGCAGCTAGTAGGCTCACAATTGGGCAAGACCAAGCATCAATGAAGCCATATATCCTAATGCCCCACTTCTGGAGCTTGTCATGACCGTCTACTGACCATATATGATTAGGACCTCAACACTTAAAAGCATGGTGAGCTAGCACTCTTCTTTGTCGATGTAATGCTCCTTCTGGATCAATTTGTTTCAACATCTCTGCAAGACGGTCTCTGTTTTTGTAAAAAGGTAAGTGTGCATCTTTTTAGATATATCACACTTTGAAGAACAGACCTATGGATATGGACATTGTGTTCCTTGAGTAAAATGTTTTTGATGGAACAAATACCAGCTTCTTCTCCATTTTCTGACTGGGTTTCAGTAATAAGATCACCAATCTCTCATTCTGTGTACTTTCCTCTGTGGATATCATCAACCTCACGTGTTAGGTTCATTTCTTTGCAATAACGACCTAAGGTTGATTGGCTGATTATAATATTGTTCTTGTTCTTCAGGCATATGAGTATTTCTTTGATTGATTTGCCTTCATGGAAGTATTTGCTGATGAGATTGCATGTTTTGAGCTGTGAATTGCGTAGGGGAGGCTCAGTGTTGTTGTGATTCAAAGGTTTACAATGTCAATTGATTGTTCTTTCAGTCAGTGTTATTCCTTCTTTCACAAGGCTATTTTGTAGCTCTTGTATGGTCAGTCCATTGTTGAAACCATTCTCCAGTACGGTGTTGATAATAGCTTTGTTGTTTTTTTTGGAATTTTTGTGGATGAGCAAGATGAAGGAAGAAGAATGTAGATTGACTATGGATTAAAGAGGTCTTGACCGTAGAGCTGGAAGGGTGTTTAATGTGGTATTTGGTAATTGAGTCAATTGAGTGTTTGGTTTGGTACTTTTTTTGAACTCTTGATTGCAAAAAATTACACATGGAGTCATGTGGTGTTGTGATGACATTTCCCGGATGGTATGATGTACGGGATGACTCACGTTACAACATGGTTTTTGGGAATAAAAAATCCATGTTGATGTATGTCGGTATGAGTCATGTCAGATGGTTTTTGGCTCAGAAGTGAATTTCAACTAAACATGACATGGAAAATTTATGTGTAAAATGAATGTCATGTTTTAAAGTTGGTATGACACTACATATTTCATAGGATACCCAACCTGAACCTACGCACTGCTCTATATTCAGGAACATGCCAACAACCATGGCTATTGTGCAACTATCAAAGACTCTAGGACCAAATGGGTTCATTGGAAGTGCTATCTTGGACGGACCCAACACAAGGATCCCAACCTGAACACAATTTCTAAAAAATTCCATTTCTTGTCACTTCTAAACAACATTCTTCCAACGGAACTTGGTAATTTACAATGCAACATGGTACTCAACCACGGCACTGATTTCAATGTCCCTAAACATGATCTCAGTATTTTACGTAAAACAATTAAGAAAGAAGATGGAGAAGAGCTTCAAGAGGTAGAAGAAACGAAATGCAAACTACAGAACAACCTCACACCTCAGATCCCTTCATTCACACCTCATTCGCAACCTCGTATTACTCAGACGCCCCTTTCTTCTCATATTACCTCACTTGTTACCCTTCAATATCAATCGTTACACAACAAATGCAAGCTCTCCCAATAGAATCTCAGTCGTTCTTATTAAGTCAATTCCTTCCTGAATTTCAACTTGCTGCTGGACTTGCAGGCACCACTTCTACGCAGCATCCTCCTGGTGATCCTAAACCTTCACCTCCAAATCTTTTGGATACAAAAGCACACATCTCAACCAGTTCAGAAGTTATGAATAAACTCACCTTGAAAGACCAAGCAAATCAAAGCATAGTAGTCAGTCTCTTAATCCAGTCTATCCCTTATCTATTGACTCAGCTGACCCAATCTTTTTTTAGAACACCAGCAAGAATCAAGAAACCAAGCCTCCAAATCCTGTGACTCAATCAGGACGGAGGATGAAGTCCTCAGTGACAATACCACTGATGATGATGACAAAGAACTTATTGTTGATCATCACACAAAAGTGGCTGACAAGGTGAGGTGTTTTTCATTGCAATGATAAGCTTCAAACTGACCGATGAGCTTTATCATATCAAATCATCCACAGACTTGCTGTACGTTGAAGAGGACCCAAAGTCAACTTCCACTTCAAGAAATCCTCCTTCACTCTGTTTTCCAGACAGCTCTCCACATGAATGTCTACCTCCCAGTCCCATTACCACAAGGGCTCAAACCAATTTGCTCAAGGCTACACAAAGATCTAATAGAGGTATTCAAAATAAAGAAAATGTAAGAGAACAAACCAGACCTCCATGACTATTATGAACTAACTCTCTCTGTGTGCTTTAGAATCAACCAAAGCTTAAGAAACCTTGCACACAAGCCAGCACCAAAGAAGTTGGTTTTCACTCTTCTAATTTGTCACGTGTGTTAACTAATGGAAACATCAGCGTCCTTTGCCACCTGAGGCCACCAAGAAACCAAGATCAAAAACATACCACTCCAAAACCAAAAGGCCAAACTCAAAGGTATCCCAAGCTCAAAAGGTGATGGAATGCATAAAAAAATGTCCAAGGAAAACCAGGCAATAGTCAAAGTAGGTGCCCTGCTTGCTTCATTTCTTAGTTTATGAAGAGATACAATGTATACATATAATTTTACTGATTTGATATTCAAATTTGACTTGCAGCGCTGACATTGGGTCAAGACTCTCCCTGTAATATTGTTCCCTTTCATCAAAACTTCCGTTAACCCACCAGCCAGAGGTCTCTATAGCGTTGGAGCAAATGCGGCACAACTTAGTTGAAGTGTTAATGAGGCACCAATTGTGAGGCATGAAGTGCTTGAAGAAGTCCAAAAACAGCTTCCTTGGTATACAAAACACCTTGCAACGTTGGGATCTCAGCAGTTTGACATAGCAAAGATGCTCTCAATTCTGCAAAACCCCAACTTAGTAGTAGGGCACAAGTTTTACTTCCCAATTCCTGGAGGCTGCTGTATTATTGCAAATTGCTACAAATGACCAGTAATGTCTTACTCCAATATCCCCAATACTCTGCAGCTACATTACCGTTTTTTACTTCACCAGGAAAGGAAAAAGACGCTGAATGTATCATTCTGGGAATGATAGAAAGCTGTCACTGGATATCCGACCTGAGCTTCTGATCCCTGATATAGAATCAGAGTGGTTCACATTCCAGGACACCATTGCTATTGGATGAGAGGAAAGGTTTTTAGGTAACATCAGAGTCTACAATGAGTGGCGCAAAAGTGAGAAAAAGAAGTTTGATTGGTCCAAATCCTGTCAAATTGATCTTGGATCGGGCTCTTCTGACTTGTCTGAGTCTGAAGATTGAGTCATTGATTTTTTTTCTTCTATTGATTTTTATCCTATTTTCATTTTCTATTGGGACCATTGGGATACCTATCATTGTCCTTCCTTGTTTTTCTTTGGTTCACCTTTCAAATAAAACTTTGTCCTCTTGAATGTGGTATTTACTTGATTCAATATTATTAATTTTTCAATGTTCAAATTGTTGGACTCTTGTCCCTCTTACTTTGAATGGTGTTAAAGATTATGTATATGGAGATGTATATCTACAAGATTTTGCTAGTGAATCAATCACCAGGAACCCTATAAAGGTTGTGGCACAGCATACACGGCTGGTGTGTCACACCTGCAAAAGTTGTGACACGGTGTGGAAAAAAGAACCTAGGTGGTGGTGTTCCCTTTCTCTTAAAACCATCATAATTCATTTTATATATAAACCCAAGGCAAAGACACAATCACATATTCAATACAAGCGCATGATCAGAAGCAAATCATTTTACATTGTTTATTCAATAAGGTGAAAGCCATACATCAATAATTATCTCAAATTATACTTGAGTAAAATAGCAAAAATGATTCAAATAAATCAAATTATCAGTATTATCTATTCCTTTACAATTAATTAGTACACTACATACCACAATATTTGTACAAATCAATACCATACATATATAATCAACAATGGAAATGTGATACATACAGTTAGAATAAATCAGAAGAGTCAAAAGAAATAAATAAGTAAAACATCAAACAATCATGGAAGACAACATATGGAGAAGTGATTACTAGTTATTTGGGTGAAAAAAAGAATAGAAAGAAAAAAATAAGAGCCCGTTCACTTAAGCGCTTTTCTGTGAAAAATCGCTTTCTTGAATGTCAAGAAATCGCTTTCAGTGAAAAGCGTTTGATTTCTTATTTACAAACATTTTAAATTTCAAAAAATGCTTATAAAAAGCAATTTTTTGGGACATTCCAAGAATTCGCTATTAGCGCATTTTTTCCGATAGAAATCACATTTCTGTGATTTCTTCCCTTTTGTCTTTGCACAATTTTCGACAAGTCCCCGTCTACCGTACGGAACCTCAATCTACAGTACAAAACGGTAACCTCGTCCTCACCTTCCCTTCTCTTCACTCACCTTCCCTTCTCTTCCCTCGTCTTCAATCATCTTCACTCTTCTTCAATCACTCAACTCAACGGCTCAAGTATGCCAGAATCAGATGTCAGCAGTAACAAAGTCGAAGTAGTCTGACCAAAATCAAAGTCAAAATCCAAAGTCGAATCGAAGTCAAAATCAAAAGAGAATTCAAAAGTTAAATCAAAAGTCAAATCCAAACATGAAGATGAAATAAAACATGAAGAACCAACCAGGAAGAGTGAAGAATGGGAAGATGCTCATACCTTGTATCTTATGGATGAGATCAAGCACCAAATGGACATTGGAAAGGGCAACGACGGTGGCCTCAAGTGCAATGGATGGAAGGTTGTCTTAGATAACTATAATGCCAAGTTCAAAGTCCAAGCAGGTTTGACCCGATTAAAGAATCACTTTCAAAAGGTCAGTTTTCATTATCATCTTTTCATTATCATCATCGTTTTGCTTTCAGTACAACCAAAAAAAACTTACTCAATGTTCTATTCACAGTGCAAGACCACGTTGAAGGCTTTTGATAAGATAATCGACTCATCTGGTGCCCCTGGAACAAATACGATGACCGGCGAAGTTGAGGCTGACAAGGAGTGGTGGGATCGTTGGATTGCGGTAAGATCCTCATTAATCTTCATTCATATACTCTATTTCAAAACTCACATGTTTAGATGTATTTATTACCACTTGAATCATTTGATTATAGAGTGGCAATCCCAATGCAAAACCGATTCAAAAAAACGGGTTTCCAGTTTATCAAGCGGTATCAAATGTTATGCCCGAGAAGCGCTTACAAGCCCATGGTAACGAGGGTTTTGGAACTCAGACCAAAAAGAAGAAACAAGCCTCGCCGAGTGGATCAGAGAAGGAAAATGAAGGTATGTGTTATTTCATCTGTGCATACTCGATTACAAAGCCAACTTAACTTCTCACACTCTCAATGATTAGCTTCAAGTGAGGGTGGATCTCACAAGTCCGAATCTGATGGATCTCACCAGTCCAACTCTGACAAGGACTCCAGTATTGAGGAAATCGTGATCAGGACAGCATCTTCTTCACAGAAAACTCCTGTACGTCTCAAACTTCATCTCTCTATCCAATATTTCATTTCATTCTATCCTAATCAACTCGTCCGATCAACTCATTCGATCAATCAATCATTTTGTTTCATTTGAACTCATTGTATCCTAATCAACGATCAACTCATTTGATCAATCAATCATTTTAATTCATTCAATCAACTCATTTGATCGATCATTTCAATTCATCAATTCAATTCATCATCTCAATTCGATTCATCATCTCAATTCGATTCATTCAATCAATTCGATTCATTCAATCAATTCAATCATTTCAATCCATTCGATCATTTCAATCCATTCAATTCATCAATTCAATCGATCATCTCAATTCATCATTTCAATTCGATCGATCATCTCAATTCATCCTCTCATCTCATTTCATTCATTCATCTCATTTCATTCATTCATCTCAATTCATCCTCTCATCTCATTTCATTCATTCATCTCAATTCATCAATTCATCTCAATTCATCAATTCATTTCAATTCATCAATTCATTTCAATTCATCAATTCAATTCAATTCATTCATTCATCTCAATTCATTCGATTATCAACACACAGAAGGAACGTGAACTCAACACTGACAGTGATGATGACAAGACACCAGCAAGACAATTCCTACGCAATAAGAGGAGTCCTGTCCCATCAGGATCGACTGCTACTTTGAAACGATCACGAGTAACAGGACCGAAGCTAGTGGCAGAATCAATCAATTCTGCTGTTGATCGAGTAGCAGGGGTAGAAGAGCAACATGACAGTGATAAGGTCACAATTGCAAAGATCAAATTGGAGCAACATCCAATGCAAAAAGAAGCTATGAGTATCTTCAATAAAGAATGTGGTAAAGAATTGAAACCACAGCATATCATTAAAATAGCTAATGAATTGAAAAAGGATGACACTCCTTCCTTTTTCTATCATATGGATAAAAGATATAGGTGGGATTGGTTGAAGAGTGAAGCTGGCATCTTACAAGAGTATCAGGAGGTAAATGATTAAGTATGTATATTTCATTTCTTTCATTTTCTACCATATTTCCTTTGTTTCATTTTCTATCTACCTGATTTGTATCTCAGACTCAACTTGAACAAAGAATAAAATATGTATATTACAAAATAAAATATGTATATTACAAAATATAATATGTATATTACAATGATTAAACATTTTTATCTTACTTTTAATGAAAATACAATATATTACAACGATTAAAAAAATTATCTTACCTTTAATATAATTACAATTTTGCTTTGACAAATAAACTTTTCAGACATGCCTACAAGCCACAGGTGCATGAGTATAATCCTAGAACATCCTTTCCGCCAGCTGATCCCTTTGTTCAGTTGCTTGAGTACGTGCAGCGGTATTGGGCTCAACCCAGTCAGGGTTTAAATTATCACCATCCAATCTTGTTTCCAATCGTTCCTTCAGCATATACTCCTCATAAAACTCATCTTTGCCAGACTCAATTCGGATGATGTTTTGTAGTACACAACATGCCAATACAATCATGATTTGTATGTTGTATGGGTATGAAGGCATTTGAGCTAATATAGGAAACCTCATTTTCAACACGCCAAAAATCCGTTCGATTACAATTCTGAGAGATGAATGACAATGGTTATAAAGTTCCTTTGCCGTTTGTGTTGTTAGACCTGAATGTCGCCACTCCTTGCGATGGTATTGCACTGATCGATAAGGCGCAAGGAAGCCTGGTACATTGGCGTATCCAGCATCGGCAAGATAGAAACGGTCTACATGGGATTCAATACAAAAGAAATCAGATATTGATACAAAAAAAACTTGAGGGAGAAAGACTTTGACTTACCCTCAGGTACTTCAAATCTACCTTCCTCAAGAGCTCGACGAAGGACACGTGCATCCGCTTGTGATCCTTCCAAGCCAGCGTAAACAAAGGTAAATAGCATATTGAAGGAGCAGCCTGCAAGGACGTTTTGAGAGAGATCTCCCTTTCAATTTTGATGAGCTGGCTGACGGTCAGGAGGAACAATACAAGGGATGTGGGTGCCATCTATAGCGCCCACACACTTCTCGAAATAAGGGTAAAATCGTGGGTTGTTTTGTATTTCTTTTGGACACGGTTCTTGTCCAGTAGGTTGTACAATGTAGACGGATTCGAGGGAAGCAATAGCTTTGCAGACCCTGTTGAAGTATTTGCTGATTGTATGTCCAGAACGTTGGAAGCGTTCACCAGCAACTCTATTTGAACCAGAATTCCCAATGATATAAAGGAATATCATGACCTGCTCCTCAGCCGTGACGCTGCGCTTGCGATGGATGACGAGCTTGCCTTCAAGGGCTTTCATCAAGCCCTTGAAAGCAAGCTTGTCCATACGACAGAGCTCTCAAGATCGAACATCGCTACCGTTCAAGATTTCTTGAGTGTATTGATTGCCGCGGAGTTTGGAAGTTCTACATGGGATTTTGGCCCTTGAGGCCGTTATCGAACTGAGGTAGTCCTCATCAGCTTCGATGATGAGCTTAAGGAGTTTGATTGGTCTTTGAGAGGATGAGGATGATGAGGATGACATGATGAAAATGGGAATTTGGGATTTCGAACGGTCAACAAGCTGGAAACTGTTTGAAATCGTTCTTATGTCTCATCAAAGCAAACGCTTTACCGTTTCTCGTTTCTCTCGTTTCTCTCTTTTTTCACAAAATGCGAATTTCAACGCTTTTCAAGGAAAAAGACTTTTCTACATGTAGAAAAGTCCTATTCCTGAATGCGAATTCACGAATTCATTGTTAAGTAAACGGGGTCTAAGGGAGACAGATTCCCAGAATGAGGCTCAGATGCAAAAATGATGGAGGTTGAAAGCTTAGATAATAAATACAAGTAATGTAGTCAAAGTTAATTATCATCATATCAGTTTATTTCAATTGAAGAGACAATGTGGTGGTGATTCATCCCCTCTTTAGCTCAGCCTACGCCACACAGTGTAGGAGTTCTACAACGGCGTGCACAACCGGCGTGTCACACAATCAAAAGCTGTGGCACAGCGTGCACAACTGGTGTGTCACACCTGTAAAAGTTGTGGCACGGCATGCACAACTGCTGTGTCACACCTGTAAAGCTTGTGAAACTGCAGTTGTAACACAGTGGTTTGTGTCAATTGCAGCACAGTCTTTATACATATGGAGACTCATTTTTTTAGTGGCAAGAACAGAAACAAACATGTGACACAACTCTCACAGTTGTGACACGCCATGCATAGACCTTGTGTGCGCTGTGTCACAACTTTCAAAGTTGTGACCCAGCTGTTGTGCATGGTGTGTCACACCTTTGAGCCCTGTAACACGCCTGGCCTGTCCCTGCATATTTGCTGGCAAGAGCTGTGACAACAATTGAAGCTAAATTTTTGTCACAGCTCTCCAAGCTGGGTCTTCACAGGTGTGACATACCTTGCACGTGACACACCTACACACCTTTTGTGGCACACCGTTTTGCACAGTGTGTCACTCATACATGCTGACACAAACCCCACCGCAATCACATGGTTAATTCAATTTTTAATCATTTTAAACAAATTGGTTCAAAAACTTGAATCCAGTCATTTGGAACATTTGAATTAAATTTGATAATTCATTCAATCAAAGGGATTCCATTTTATGTATTGCATTCAATTAATTCATCTGAAACATCTAATTGAATTGATTTGTTTCAATGATTTGATTTGTGAATTTATTCAATTCAATACATCCAAGTGAATCATTGAATCAAATCAATACATACAATTGAATCCAATTGAATGTATGGAAACATCAAATGGAGTCAATACTAATTTTCTTTTCAAATCTCAACTTGCTATACATAAGCAACTTGCTCCTGACTCTTATTTACCACCGGACCCTTTCATCTCACCCTTTGTCTAAGTGGACAATCTTTCAAATCAATCCCAGAAAAAAGGATTGATTGTCATCTTAGTTGTGGTTGCTTGATCAGAGTGTTGTTGGCCTCCGGCTACAATCCATCTGGTCATACAGCTTGCTAATTTGAATCGTCCCACATCAAAATTGACTGTATTGTTTGCCTTACTTCATATTTCATACATCACCATGTCATGTCAAAAAAGAAGGCAACAAGCCAAAAAGAATGGATTCAAGAAGAAAAACTTCAAATCAAAACATCACCATCCGCTATCAAGTGGCGAAGCCAAAGATGGAAAGCTCATCACAGCCTAGGCCAATTATATCCTCAAAGGCATACCCAACAAACTGAAATCAAAGCTAGACTGGAGTTGAGACCTTGGATAAAACTCCCATCATGATCAATTCTGGAACAGTTGCTGTGATCAACGCAGCTGATCTTTCACTCATTTTGGTGGTTTGCTGCACTAATTTCAAAGTCCTCACACCCTCAGTTCGTGCTGCATTTGATGAAGCAATATCGACAACCTACAAGACCACATGTGCTTATTGGAAGTGTTTAACTAATAGAGCAACTAAGAGACTTCAGGAGGCGGGTTTTTTGGGAGGTTGGATCAGATGTGCGGGATGGAGAGGAGGAACCAACCTTGACCTTTCAGCTGGTCAGTCAATTTTGCTTCCATATCTACTTCAATACAGTTTCCTGATGTTTATCACATTAGCACCTTATTCTCTCAATGATTTTACTTCTTCAAAGGTGGACCGTATTGATGATGACTGACAAAGAATGGCTGAATTCCACAACATTTGTGATTTCTTGGCTGAACGCTTTGCTTCATTAGCTTTTTACATCTCCATATCAAACCTTCAGCTTGGTTTTGATGCCAATGTACCCGGTTTTGACAATCTAGAGTGGCAAGATACCGCAAAC
This sequence comes from Melampsora americana, assembly GCA_022264835.1. Taxonomy (NCBI): domain Eukaryota; kingdom Fungi; phylum Basidiomycota; class Pucciniomycetes; order Pucciniales; family Melampsoraceae; genus Melampsora; species Melampsora americana. Next base: position 446,248 of record JAIFHY010000023.1, on the reverse strand, counting down.
GGGCAGGTCTTTGCTTCAAATATGGCTGTTACTGCTGATGGGTTTTTCAATGATCCACATGAAGATGGTGATCACACTTGGTATGCATATTGAATCCACTGCTTGATTGATTGTCAGACTGGTATACCTCATTAGGTGGAAGGATCACCTAGAAAAGGATCCATTTGTGGAGCTATGTTTATCCTAAAGGAGTTTGATGTGGTGGTGGACCTGGATCCTTTGGATGATATATATGAAGCTGAATGGGATACTAAGGTGAGTGTTAAGTGTATGATGAATCAAACCATGGTCCCTAAATTGATTCTTGCACCAGGTTGAACATCACACATCACAATCAATCACATACAATGAATACGGTGAAGAAATACACCCTCAAAAGTGCTGCATTACCCGCTATGGCTCCTCTTGTCAGATTTCACAGACACTAGTTGACTGTAGTTCACTACTTGAAAAAGATAGAGATACAGAAGGCATGTCTTCAAGTGAGTGGGAGGCATTACATAGATCATGTGTGCAGAATTATGGACAGGAAACTGCCTTCAAAGAAGTACATGCAGTGGCTATTGAGGGCATACGTAAAGAGAAGGCTAAGTTGAAAAGGGAGACTCAGTTAATGGCACTTTTTAAAGCTCCCCAAAAAATTCTTAGTCCTACTTGAAATTAGATTTTTGGTCTTTATAATAATGTAATTGACTTGGAATGGATTTCATTCTGATTATGCCTTGAAAAATTTCATTAGATGTACATTATTAGTGACAATTGTGTAAGAAGTGTGACAAAACACTTCTTGGTGTGAGACACATTCACCTAATGTGTCACACATGCGTTTGTGAGTGACACACAAGTGTGATCATGTGCGGCACTACACTGTAAGAGACTGTTAGTCAAGGAGACTTGCCTGCTTCTGTATCCATAAATTATACCTATGCAATTCAAGGAGGGTTTTACCAATGATCTGAGGGAAGACAAATGTATCAGTGATTGTATGTAGGTTTTTACAACATGTGATAATTTAAATCAATGTTTCAAGGGGATCTCATAGTGCCCACAAGTCCACCTTACACACCTACATAGTTGATGGAACCTTGAAATGTAAGTGAACTCCTGGCCCCCAAGGCCTTATGATCAACCACTTTTATATCCAACTGTGGACGGGTGTGGCAAATCGGCCAGTAGTTGTTTGTCATCTGGTAAACTGGTTCACAGATACATGATTGTAATTGAAACGTGATTCCAGAAGGTTATTTACACACAACGTTTTTGTATGTAACTTCTGGTGAATCTGATTGTGCCATTGGTTTCAGTGACCTTTATTCCCCACTAGACAACACTACAACCATGTCTATTAGCTGTGTGGAAGACAGGCAGGTTTAAACCTTCTGGAGTCTCGTATCAGTCTTCCAGTGTGCCAAATGACAAACAACCACCTAACTGTCTTCCACATGACTACTAGACATGGTTGTAGGGTTTTCTAGGGGTGAATCAAGGTCACTAAATGTGATGCCACAATCACAATCATCAAAAAGTGACATACAAAAAAGGTATATGTAAATAACATTCTAAAATCGAGTATTAGCAATGCAATCACCTGTCCACACAACTACAAATTTTTACATGACTACAAATCACAGATCAGTCATCCAGTGTCCCAAATGACAAACAATATGCTTAGCAAGCCTTTTTCCCAGACATTTGGCTGCAACATCCAAGTCAGTCAACTTGAATTAACTTTGGCCAAGATTCTTTGAATTTTGTGGACTGGTGCAGTGCCCATCATCAGTGCAGAGTTTTTAGTCTTTGACAAATCACACATTGGTATGTAATTTCCATTTTAACTTCATGAAAAACTTGCATGAGGTTTTCTTAGGGGGGTAAAGCTATGGGAGAAGGGATATTGTGTGGATGTGACGGATGGGCCAGATGATGACATATGTCACAGTCTTTCCAGTATCCCTGTATGTATGTGTTTGCTCAACATCTATGACTTAAAAGCCCCCCTGTATTTTGGCCCAATGGTTTGTGTGTATTGTATTTAAAAACACATGTTAAATTAGAAGTACATACTTCCCCCACAACCAACTTGTTTCTTGAAAATCTCAATCATACTCAACTCCCAAATCTTCCCATCTGCAAGGTTACAAACAAACAAATCCCTGCATCTTCCAAACCTAAAACCCAATGGCTACCAACAAGAAGAAAATGAGGAAAAATCCAAAACAAAACCTCAATTGCCAACCTACCAGGTGCCTGGAATGGAGGTGTTGTAGTTTTGCACAAGCGGAAGCTAGATCAGGCGCGCTCACTGAAGCCCTTGCTGGAGATGCACACGCACCAACAGTTCTGGAGATGCCATCATCACCAGGATCAACTTTGCCAGGGCCGGACTTCAAGATGAAGGACATCATCCAGATTTGAATGCATATTTACCCTACACCAATGTTGGATTCAACAAGAGAAGGCGGCAAAAGAAGAGGAGCAATGGAAGTTGAAACATGATTCAATGTTCCCAGTTTTTCCCAGCTGCAAGTTTAAGACCAAGTATTGGGCTGATCCAACCCTTGCACTCAAAGATTGGAAGCCCTCATGCAATTTCCGTCTGATATTCAAAATGAGTTTTGGTTTGTATTCTTATGTGTTTAAAGCTTGTACAAGGTTGTGTGTCTCATAAACACCACATGTGGACTAACACACTGTGTGACACAATGGTGTGAGCTTGTGTCACACAAGCTTTTTGTGTGTCACATTTAGGCCACATGTGGTGTTTGTGTGACACACAACCTTGTACAAGCTGTGAACACATATCTCAATATAGCTCATGATTGAACTATATTGATTATATTGATCACATTATAAACCCATTCCAGGTAGATCTCAAGTTGAAATCAATTTCTATGCTTGCTCACCAAATGATCAAGTACTCTTGCTACAAGCGGGCTACATTGAAGACCACCTCAAACACCTCAAGCTGCAATATCTATCAGGCTTTTCCAAACATACAATATCCTTTGGAAGTATTGCACACAAAGATATAAACCATTCAATGAGGTATTGAATGGAATACTCAACCCCACATTTCCGCTTTTAGTAGATGAAGAACACAAACAAGTAAGCCATTTGCACACATTCTTCAGATAAGCTCATTGTGTTATATTTATGCATGTGCTTAGGTTACACACTGGAACAGGCAAATCTCACAGGCAGTGGATGCCTATAGAGCCATGCTGACCATGGAAGAAAATGCCAAAGTGATTGCCTTGCAGCTGTCAGTGCTTGCAGAAATGGCATGCACATGCCCTGCTTGCTTTGGTCCTGGAGTTTCAAAATTACCAAATGGAGAGCCCAAAGTGGTGGTATGTATGGATTGAAATCTTCAACAGCGGTGACATTTAGCAGCCAGTGTCAAGCATACCCTTCCTACTTATACTAGCTTGTTCATACCACCAGAAAAGGTAGAATCTATGCGCCAGAAAATCAAGGCAACTGATACTGCCACTGCCCTAAAAGCAGCTGCAGAGATGGTGGTGAGTTCCTTGTAACCTATAAAGATAATTTTACATTTTGAAAACAACCTCTGTGCAATATGTAGGATCCTTGTACACAAGCACATACTGCAGCCAATGATGTAAGAGGAAAAAAGGACTGGAAGGGAATGACAAGACAGGAATTGCAGGGATGGGATGCCTTCATGATCAAATATCATGGTTTATCAACATTGTACAAAATGGAGAGAAGTAAGTGTCTTTATTCTAATCCATCATTAATGGCTTCAACCACTAGAATATAGATACAAGAGCCATGTATCCTCATACACTTATGGAATGGATATTAGAGGCCACAGCATATCCACATCAGGACGCCAATGGTAAGGATGGCCAGAAGGTAGCCATTTTGTTTGACATTGTATGTAACATCCGGAAATTGACAGGGTATGTTGTGTCTCATTGGACATCAGCATTTGAATATTTGAACTGATGAATTATTTGAGCGGATAGCAGAACCTTTTTGCAGTAGAGCGTGCAAAACAACACTTAATGTTTGCAACTAGTTTGTTTCATTCTTATCTTCATGAATGCTTATGCCAACTGGGATATAATCCCTGCCTGAATGAACTTTGGGGCCTTTCAGATGGGGAAGGTACTAAGATACTCTACTAAACAGCACCGGCCCACAGCCCTTCATGTCCTCTGTCTGTACCTCAATGAAAAAGGACAAGCAGAGACAGCTATTTCATCATGAATTAAATTATAAAGCATTCACTTGAATTGTACTGATTTGAACTCTGAGTCACAAAACAAATACCTTGACTTGATAGGAATCAGAAGGAGCTAGGGGAGGTGGGATTTCAACTGACAACCATTCAACAAAGGTGTGGATGGGATTTAAAATATTTTAGTTTTCAGTGGGACAGGAAAAAGCGGGTACAGCTTGGCGCCATAAGCAAAAAGTGTCAGGCCTTTTTGGAAGATCTTGGCAAGCTTCTTGAACTTGAGGAAAGGCTGGTGGAAGCACAGAGAGTTGGGATCTTGCCCCTTGTGGTTGATCACTATATGACTGACACCTTTGGTTTCAGAGCTGAACTCAAAGCCTTGCAGGGTAAGAAATCAAAAGCTTCACAAAGCAAGAAGAAGAAAAACCAAATACTGGCAATTCCAAGTACATTGGTACTTCTAGAGGATTCTATATGCTGCGTTACGAAACAGCTTGCCTTGCCAGAATTTTGTCCAGTGACAAAACCTGTAGGTGAGTTAGTTTTCAGATAGATAATGTATTCCATATGTTACTTATCACATGTGCACCTTATCCGGAACTCTAGATATCAGGGCACAAGCACTGGTTAAGCTTGTCATAGCCAAGACCAAGCTGTATGATGCAAAAGTGGGGGTAATAGAGCATTGTAGGGTCAAGTGAAATACAAGGGAAGTGTATGTGACGGAGGCTTGTCTGACTTATCATGAATAAATGGGAAAACAAAGTGGGATGTCATACAAGGAAAGGCAGACTGAAGGTTGTGCGTTGGCATGATTCAAAAAGAGAGAAGGCGCCAGAAGCAGATTGGTATTCAGCAAACATTATAATCACAACTGTAGGTTCCCTTCAGAATGATACAGCAGCAAGTTTTACATATACAACAAAGTGGTACTGGGTAGTAATTGACAAGGCACAGGTAGCTCATCTTTCTGGTAGTTGTCAGTCAAAATGGTGACACAAGATCTGGGTCCAATATTTGTCACAGTACCATTCAAAATGAAACTTTCTCCCATCAGTGTGTCACTGCTTTCACAAGCTGTCAAACAATTATGTCTGACTGGAACACCACTCCACAACAAACTCAGTGTTCTGAAGTCCCTACATGTTGCCCCCTTCCGCAAGGATTTGGTTTGGGATACTCATATCTCACTTCCAGTGCAGCGGGGAGATCTAGCTCCTGTTTCTCAAATTTTGAAATATACGATGCTCAGGTGGACAAAAGACAGTCACACATTTGATTTACCAGCAATTGATCATACTAAAATTGTTTAGATATGCAGCAAAGTCCTAAAGAAGTTTATCGAGCTCACTATCAAAAGTTTCTACAAGATCTTGGATTCAAAAGAAGAAAAAAAATCAAAGGAGGCAAATATTTCAAACAGTCAACAAATCTCCAAATGGCCTGCAACCACCCTTGTTTGTATTGAACAGTTCACAAGGATGTTCCAGCCAAACCCCAATCAATCAATGAAATGGAGCAAAAACTTGGCATCAAAATTCCTGATGACTGGGTACACCACTGCAAGGTGGGGGATGCAGTCACGACTGACTGGCAACTTAGCAACAAGCTTGGCTCTTTGGTTTACCAGCTTTTGAAAAAAGAAAAGGTGGTGGTAAAAGTGTAATATACATCCATTGGAAGTCCTTCATGGAGTGGGAAGTGCAATCTATCTCTGTTTCCTTGGCCAAAATAGATTGGTGCACTGGCTGACTTCACCTACCCACAAGATAATTGTTGCATTTGAGATCTCTGATATCAGGTGCTGTCAGATTCATGGGGACATGTGTACCTCTGCAAGAACTTGCCAAATCAAGACCTTCACCAACAATCCAGACTTTGATGCTTTTGTAGTTTCAATAGAAGCAGGTGGTGTTGGATTGAATATGACTGATGCTGATGAGGTTTATCTGATGGTGAGATGTCTCTTGACTTGCTTTTTGGCCCAAGCTGACTTAGTCGGGTGGTTTTTTGAATTCATGATGCCCACTGGAATCCTTGAGTAGTGCACCAGGCAATAGACCACCTGCACCGGATTGGGCAAACCAAGCCAGTCAGAACATACCATGTGGTCACTGGACAGTCAATTGAACAACATCTTTACAATGTGAGGGGGTTAATGATGTGAAAATGTATCTAAGATCTTTATACTACCCAGGTCCAGAAAAGAAAGGCTCAACTGGCTAGACAATTGATTACTTCAACAGTCCCTTTGGACCAATTGGAGGAGGCTTCAGCGCTCAGAGTAAAGGATTTGCCAAGAGATCATGTAGGAGATTACGGTGATCCCAACATTTGTTACAAGATGTGATTCAATAACTGATTTTTTTGTTGTCTCAACTGTTTTCTCTGTGCTTGAAACACAATCTATAAAACTGCTTGTTAGCTGTTGGTTTTCTCTCATAAATATACATACATGTTGCTCCTGTTGTCAATGGTCTTTTGTTGAGCTCATGATGAGTAGAGTATTTCTGTCTTCTCTCAAATACATGTAGGAATGCTAGCCATATGATTGAAGAAGTGTCATCCTAAGACCAAAGAAGAGAACGACAAAAGGGAAGAAAAACATAACAATTTGTTCAGATACCATTATGAGAATCTGCTACAGCTGGAGCCACAGGAGCATCCGTCCAATCAGGATCTCTCAATCTATCCAGCACAATCTGCAGCATATGCCAGACATTGGAAGTAGTCAAGTCATTGTAATCAAAACCTAAATCTGACATGACACCATCAACTACAGGCAAAAACCACTCAGGTGTCTTAGTCCACAATGTGTTTTGGTAAGGATGATCCTCTTCAATGATTTTATCGACTTTACTCTCAGGCACTTTGATCATCAAAACAGTACCGTCAAACTTCTCATATGGTTTGTGAAAATAGTCAGCACTACATCCACTTGGCAACCTAGATTGTTTGTCTTTGCACTTTGGAAAATTTTTGGTGAACTCTGCATAGGTGTCAAGAGCTTTTTGAATTGTGGCAAGGTAGAGTTGCAGAAATAACAGCCTTTTAAAACAGGTGAGGCACCGCATGATGGTATGGACAGAGACCAACATGCAGAGCTGATAATGTTCAATACCTTTCAAGCGGATCATCTGGACCATAAGGCTATTTGCAATCCGGTGTGGAAAGCAATTCATATGAAAACAATTCAAATGAACTTCAAAAGCTTTATTTCATTCAGATCATCTTCAGACTCATAGTCTATTCTCACATTCTATTTCTTAGAGATCATTCTCTGATTATCTTCTTTGGTGCATTCTTTTATACAGCAGTCAAGAGAAATTATTTTATTTCATCTCATTTTTGATGAGTCAATTCATTTATTCAATTCAAGATAAGATAATCAAGTTGAATCAAAATTACATCAAAAATATACATCAAAGTGTTAATCAATCTCATCTACTTTTAAACCACAAAGAAACAAAGTGAAAAAACAAGCAACATCATAATGAAGGCCTAAAATTGAAAATGTAAACCAGAAACAACTTTAGTTAGTATGAGAAGAATGAACTAGAAAGCAAGAACAAGAAACAGAGCGTACTCACAATGAACTACAATGATATAAATTAAATTGAGATAAGAAAACTAATTAAAAGAGATTCTCAATTGATCGAGACATTCTTAAAAGGTCCCAAGCAAATCACCTAGATCAATCCAATTAAACACTTTAGTTAGTATCATGTAACAGAAAGAATTAGAAAAAGAAGAAGAGGAAGAGAAAAATTACCTGAGAAGGGAAAAATTGAAATTAAAAACAAACAACAAAATAGATTATTAAAAGAATGAAAATAAAAAATAAAAGTAAAAATATAATCAAAATAAATCAAAATATGATAATAACCAAATAAGAATGGAAGCAAAGGATCAGATCCAATTGAAGGATCAATAAAGGGATTGGAAAGTGAAGAAAACAAGCAATAGAAGCAAAAAGAATGGAACACGACTGTTAGAAAACAAAGAAGACTGGATCTGATTGATGGCATGATTAGAATAGACTTGAAGGGAAGAAGAAGAAAAATATATATATAAAAGGAGGGTGTTGGGTGATGATGAAGGGGGAGGGGGATCTTTATCTCTTATTGAAGTGTTCTGTGTAGTTCTGTGTGTCTGTGCTCGGTGGTTGGTTTTTAAGTGTTATTGTTTTGATAGTCTTATCAAGTGTTTATTAAAGTGGTGTACCCCTTATAAGGGTAAAAGTGTTTATTTCAAATTTGGAAGTTTGTGTGAAACTTGTGTGTGTGAAAGGTGCTTGTGATTGGGCTACGGTGCCTTTTTCTGTGCTCACTTCTTCAATATTGAGAATTTCAAGTGGTTTTTTTGTCATCAAGACTGGAAGATCAAAGTTTTAAAGTTTTGAAAGAGGCTGTAGAAGGTCAACTAGCTTCTATTCCCTCTATCTTTCATTTTACTTGATTATCTTTTTCTTATTACTACATTGGAAATTCTCAGTTTTTGGATATTCAGAAAGACAGTTTGAGCAATATACATATTCAATTCTTGTGTAGTTTTGTGTTAAAATTTCTTTGGCCCTAGCTTAAGCATTATTTTTAGTGTTTAAGGACTTTGGTGACCACCTGACCTGTTGAAAGACTTGTTTGAGCTGTTTTGGAACAAGTTTGGTACTGATTTCATCAGTAGAAAGTGGAACAAAACATTATTACTGGTGATTGGTTGTGTGGAGCAGGGGAATTTGTTTTAGAATTGTACTCCTTAGCTCTGAACTTGAAGATTTCTAAAGGTCAAGGGCAGCGTGACTGCATTTGTTGTACTTCCTCCCTCTTTGATTGTACTTTGTCCCCTCTCCGGATCAGCCTACGCTACACTGCGTAGGAGTTCCACACCGGTGATGAATATATTTCTGCTAATTGCCTGTAAAAGAACCAGTCATTTTCTCTCAAAAGATTCTATCTTTGTGTTGTGAGCGGAGGGAACATATTGGTGGTACATGAAGCCAGGTGGTCAGGTTACGTAGGTTTCACCAAGATACATTCAATGACCATCAAGATCAATGGTCTCAGTTCCTCAATTGGTAGTGAGCTTCTTGGGCAATATCTTATAACAAGTCCAAGATACCACAAGTCCACATGTCAAGGGTCACCGTTAGTGACATGAGCATAAAGACCCATGACCTTTGGGGACCAGCAGTACAGATACCAATGCCATATGGCATCAGTTTTTTGTGACCGTCACAAGTCCAAACATGGTTAGCTCCACCAGCGTAATACTGTTGTCCCTTAAGCTTATGGGCAGCTCTCCTTGCCTAGGTTGTGAGAGCTGGGGCTTTGCTTCCAAAACAGAATATAAATGAAATAATGAAAAAATAATGAGAAAGCATAAAATTAAAATAAATATCAAAATAAATATTAGAAATGAACTTATAAATGACAAGATTTCCTTTTTATTAAAGTTGTAAATGTTAATTTTGTTTCTAATACTTTTAATTGATAGTTTTTTTTATTAAATAAGATGAAAAAATGAAGGTAAAAAAATAAGTATGTATAAAATAAAAAAGGAAAGATAAAAAAATAGTAGGAATGTGTAGAATTGTAGAGAGTTAGATGGTTTTGTTTACCAAACTAGTTTTTGAATTTTGAATTTCTTTCTAGCTGAGTTTCAAACTGGTTTCTCAGATGGTTTTCCACACCATTCAATACTTATCCAAATTCAAATGCCTTTGACACTGCCCTCGCCCCTCTTTGAAGAATTCAATCACAGATTTGTTCCAGCTCTAAGAAATCAGTTAAAATGGCCTTGACTTCCATTTGACAAACATCAATCTCCTCCACCTAGAATTCATTTGAAACCATCACTTCAACCAATCTTCAATCTCAACAAATGAAACTTCATCTTTCCCAATGACATTCCAAGATTGTGATCAACCATATCTTAATGAATACTTCAATTGCAATGACACAGCTCATGAAAATGATCAATTTGTCTACTCACAAGCAACACAAGAACACCCTCCAACCCAAATCAACAGCAATGATCAAGTCTGGATACCGACCCCATGCAAAGCTACACCACAGGATTGATTCATTGTGAGTCCTTTGGTGAATTTTTTTGAATGGGAGGTCCACCGTATCCACTTGGTATCAGCTAATTTGGGGACTCACCACAGTTGTTGATGCGGTGAAGTCCATGTAGGTGACCCATGGGTTTCACATAGTCAACTCATGGATGTTCGCCATGATTGGTTCATGTCTGTTCACCATAAGTACTTCGTGATGAAACACCGTAATCACCCATGTGAAACGATCATGATTGAGTCATGATGATCACTTGGCAATTGTTCATATGAATTCACCCTAAGTGATTCACAAGATCCCTTCATGGATTCCCCAGGTAAATTGAGCATTCTTCATGGATAGGTACTCGTGGATACCCATTGGTGATGATCCATGGTGGCTTTTCATAAAAAAGTCTCAGAAATGCAATGTAATTTTTAGGGCGGTTCAAAGGTAATTTAACAATGATTCCTCAAACCAGATTTCCAAAGATTTGATAAGCTGTCATTTGCACATTTCCCATGATGTGGATAATACAGAACTCTTTTGACTAATTAAGATTGCAATACATGATTGATTCATAGCATACAAAATAATTGTTGAAGAGCAGAAGATGTACTAGTTTAAATGTAAAAGTCTTGCAAAAATCCTAAATATCATATTTACATTTGATTTTGTGATATGTGCGTCATTTATTCATTGAGGATTTGGATTACTTCGGCATGGATTGGAGGGGCAATGGTCACATCATTGGGATAGTCGGCATACTTTGTTTCTTCACTGAAGAGGATTGCATCACGACGGAGTAATACTTAAAAAAACTGAGAGTCATATGGGAATCAATATGCTGAGGATTTAGAATTGAGAAAGATTGAGGGTGCTTATGTATTTGACATTCTTTTGGCATTTATTCTCATCTCTGATGTCCTTCAAGATGCAATCAATGTGGAACCATTGCAACTGCCTTGCTGGGTGTGAAAGTTTGTACAAGTTTGAAGTTTGCATTTGCTGGAAATATGGTATCAAAGAGTTGGTTTCTATTCTTGTATCTAGGGATAATTGACAAAACCAAATTACTTACAAGCAATATAATTCAAATCTTTACTTCAGGTTTGAGAACCTTCCCAATCTCTAGTTCAGTCGAAGCTTTGGATGTCTCAGCACGGTAGTTATGTACCTGATTCAAAAACAGAGTCAGGGTGATTAAAAGCATCAATAAATAAAAAACAAAGTACTTGAGGTGTATTGTGTTGATCTCCAGAACTGTAATTGTGGGTGCAATATTCCACTGTGGTGACACACCAGTCATGAGCTAAAAACAGAAAAAAAGAAAGAGATATTTAGTAGCAATTTGATTTGCTTGAAGGGAAAAGATGATCTTATTGACTTCACATACCTTGATTTGTAGTTCAGCCTTTGCATTGTTCATTGAATTCTTTTGCATGTGTGCCTTCACAATGGAGGTAACACCTGAGCCACTTGAAGTCCCAAATCCTTCTGGGAAGTAGGAACATATACAAGAGTCACTTTGTGCCATGATTTCCTCCTACAAAGCTAACAATCATGATCAGAATTACATTGATCAAGAGATTGAGAAACGATAAGAATAGATCTTCACCCAGATAAATTGGTTAAAAGATTCTTCAATGGGATCTGAGTTGACTGAATCACTGTATGAGCTGATCTTTTGACTGAGAAGGGTCTTTCAAGTGATCACATTGAGCCAATCCTATAACAAAAAGCATTAAGTAAAGATATATCACAAAATAAATGGCTACCCACCACATATGTAGTGGCTGGCTCCCATGACAACTTGTGTCGTTTATTTACAATTGATTCATCCAAGTTTGACAATCAAGCCTGGATAGATTGGGGTATGGATGTTGAAAGACAAACAAAATTTTCATACTGTGTCTCTGGAGTTGATTTCTAAAGAAATGTAACAAGGAGTCAAACAATGAATGAGAGATGATAATCCCATAGCAAGAACGTAAAGGAAAGTTTTACACTGATAGTTCTTGATGCCATGTTACAATACTCTTCAGTCATCCCTAAAAGATCAGCGGTTTCATTATATGTAGATGAAGTTGAAAGGTCCACAAAGTGCAGATGCATCAAAGGGACCAGCCTGAGCAAAAGAATTGGGATCCATACCACTGTCACTGGAATTGGCCATTTGATTTGATAATTGAAAGGAGAAGATGGTGAGGCTTTTGACTGTCAAAGTGATGGATGGTGAAGAGGTGAGATGATTGTAAATTGAAGTCTTTCTACCCACTTGTGAGATTCAAATTTGTAAGGTGGGTGTGACATGTGTGATCATGTTTCACAAAGAATCTTGTGAATTAAATCCCTTTGTATGTGCATGAATCATTTCTCAATTATTAAACCTCTTGTAGATCTTATCAGTTTTTACAAATCAAATATGTAGAACTCCTTGAGAAAAATAAGTGTGAAAAGATGTCTACTTTTAGACAATTGATCTGTGAAGTTTTCAAAACACAAGTAAATAAAGTTGAACGCATCAATTGCTTAAGAATAGACTTCTTTTGGGTTTTTTTCATCAACCTTTTGAAGCCTGATGATTAAAATGAAATAAAGAAATCACATGTTGCTTTGCTTTGATTTGCTCTGCTTTGAAACAGAACAAGGATCAAAAGTATGAATTACACTGAATTAAAGATAAAGAAAGACCCCCAAAACAATTTGTATGACAACGTATTTTTTAAAAACCCAATCAGTTTAATCAAGTCAAGAGAAAGAAGCAAAGGAGACACTAACAAGATGATGATTATGATGATCATGAAGAATGTTTTTTAAGGATAGATTCACAAATAGAAGCAGTGTGAGAATGAACAAAAGAATGCCCAAGTTTAGAAGACTCTTTGGGACCAAGTTGATTGATTTGATAACCTTCTTCTTGCAATTCACTCATAGGAACACTAAAGCCTAGAAGCGATCAAAATTGATTGCAAAAGGGTTTCTTCATACCCAGGTTTGTATAACCAATTCAACCATTGATAGAATGTAGTTTTTTCATCAATTGATGGGTTTTTCAATTTAGGATTCCTCAAACCAAAGCCAAATGGAGTTTGACATGGCAAAGTAAGATGTAATAATTGATTCTTCATATTTCATTTGTTTTAATCTTGATACTGAGTTGAAATGTGAAAATCTTAAAAGATTGTTACAATGAGAGATAAATGAGTGAGAGTGAGATAATGTACATGAGCATGAGCAAACAACAGGTAGACATAAGAAATATTTTGCTCTTGCATGTTTGAGAGCAGCAGCAGCCGTAGCTTATTTAGGGTCCCTCAGTTGTTCTGTTTCTTCCACCAATGGATCATTGAACTGATGACCAAGTGTTTTCAAAGTGTTGGAAGTCTTGCTCCAAGATGCCGGTTTACAATGATGATTGAGATTTTGCTCTGGTTGACAATTATGCCCTATAACACCCCCAAGTTCATGGCAGGAGGCTAGAAGAAGACAATTATGTGCTAGCATCATCCAATTGATGGATGAATCAAGTTCTTTCAAGTCATTTCTGAGAAGAAGAACAGGTCAATCAGTAAGTTCAAATTCCAACACATGCCTCATGGACAAATTCAAAGCATTTGAGCTACAGAAGTTCTTTTTGTAGAGTGCAGTGAAAGACTCACAGATGGTGTCCAAATCAATTATGAGCTCATTTGTGACAAAGTAATCTTCTCACCATTGCATAAGACCTATGACCGTCCAATTGATTGGTGAGAAGTTGAAGTTTGATGGATTGTCCGCTGTTTTTATTGACACCTAAGACTGTAAGATGAGTGATAGGATGTAATTCAGCCAGATGAAGAACAGTGAATTTATGCTCAATCATCACTTTCTTCACTGAAGGATCTAATGTGAGTCTTTGAAGTAATGCTCAACGTTCAGTTTTGAATTCTGAATTAGGTAGGATTTCAATTTGATGTGTTCAAATTCACTTACGGATCACTGCTTTGCATCCTAATAATTCAAAAATTCTTACTGCAAAGATGACATCTAGAAGTGGATAATTTCTATTGGTGAAAGAGAATTGGATTTGAAAATCATTGACATTTCTTGTTTTTTGTAATTCTTGATTGTAAAATCAGATCACACTTACTTGTAACAATGTAATTTGAATAAACCAATGGAAGAAAGAAAAAATATACCACGTTAGCTAAGACTAAAGAAACAAACTTCAATCAAAGTGAAAATGAATGAAGGAAAGCATGATAGATGATTGATTGAGATAGAATTGAAAGACTTTAAAGTGGAACTTGACGCCAGTTTGAACTGGGACTTTGACTTAGAGAAGGGAATGTGAGTTCAATCATGCAAACCAGAGCGGGAATGAATTGAGTCTCCTCTTCAATTTCTCTTCAGGTTTGTGCCAAGACCAATTGCCTTGAGTTGAATAACAAAAAGTTGACATGGTGTGGCCAATGGAGAGAAAGAGAGAGGTAAACTGTTGAATAGTACAGCTGTAAAGATAAAACAGGATAGAATGGAAGCAATCAAAGTGATCTGTTTGGTCTGATCAGTTTCTATGTATGAGCTTCTTTGGTTTGAAACCAAGTTGAAGTCCAAACCCTTGAGATATTTCAGGATTGACTGATTGTCACATCTGTTTCAAGACCCTTTTGATCCAGTGGAAGTTTCACTGAATTTTTCTTGCATCCACCACCTTGGTTCCAACTTTTTGTCCCACATTTTCTATTGCTTGCACTCAATATTTCAATTTGTTTTTCCTTCAGATTAGACACATTGCCACTTGATTTCAACCTTTATCATGGTTTCTCTTTTTTCAATCATCACATCAACTTTCCAATCATCATCTCAACCACCTTCAATACTGGCTTTACATTCAATATTTGAATTTCTTTTTCCCTCCAAATTGTAGACTCATTGCTACTTGATTTCAACCTGTCTCATTGTTTCCTTTCGTTCAATCATCAAACATCATGAGATTAACTATTGTTTGGCTACTTATAAAGCATTCTAGGCTTCTTTTTTTCCTCATCCCTTTTTTCAACCTGTGTCACTTGCAAAACTTCCTGCTTCAAACCTTGAGCTCATCTTGACGCATAACCCTGGAACTAGAGGTTGAGCAGGTGTCACAGAGTTAAGCGAATGGATGAAGTGATTGAGAAACATCAATACAAGTCTGCTAGTACCATTTGTTCTTGCAAAAATTGCACCAAACAAAAGGACCTTGAGCGCAAGAATTGCCCGCACCCAACAACCGACGTGCTAAGATTGCTGAACTTACCAAGCGCTATGGACTGCCACCCAAAACAAAAATTTTGTTCTTCAAGGAAGGCAAACAAAAATAACCCTATTGAATTCACTTTGGGACTGTTGTCTGTCTTGATGCCCATACTTCTCAATTATTAGCAGTTGTACAATTTGTTGAGCCAACTCATGAAAATGTGGCTTTGTTTGATAAATACAATCATGCAACTCCAACTGTCTATAAACATGCTAGAGCAAGGGGACTTGTCAAGATGAATGGTGCTGCAAACAAAGTCCAAGCTATTTCACAAAAGTATGAAAAGACCTATGCTGCTGAATTCAGACCTGCATTTGATTCGGTTGTAAGAGCAGGTTAGTTTCTCCATCAATCCTAAATTCTTTTGACAGAATATTGAATCCAATTTTTTACTCTTCCAGCTGTGTACTTCATCAAGGCATCCACCAGTGCTAAGCTCTGTAAAATGCAAGAAGATATCTTCCTGCCATTGAAGATTTCTTTGCAGAACACGCCGCTGGTCGTTCAAGTTACGCCTTCAAATCCAATGCTGAAATTGCTGCATGGACGGGGGCTCCTTCCTGGGCTGGGCAATCATTCTAAGTCTCACCTAACGCACAAGTCTTTGCTTCCAACATTGCAGTCACCTTTGATGAGTTTGTCAATACGCCTCATATTGACAATGATATCACTCAGTATGCTTTTGGTTTCTTCACTTGTATCAATTGTGAATCAGGAAAACTCTACTCACTAAAACGTCAAGATTATCAAGGCGATGGCATTGGTGGGAGCTTTCATCTGGACAACTACAACATTGAGATTGATTATGATGCATGTGATGGTGTGGTTGAAGCAATATGGGCCAGCCACATCAATCACCACACTTCTGCAGCAGAGACCTACAACGCCAAAGGTGTAAGAGTTGTCCTTCAAGAGGAAACATCACCCAATTTGGATGTGCTTGCCAGATCAATGAATGCTTGGTGGAAAGAATTAGTCAAGTGAAAGACTTACGTGGTGACATGGATGATGAGGAATGGGCTAAGTTTTGTGGAACTGTATTGACTGGCTATCCAGAGGAGGCATGTAAGAAAATGACCAGATTGGCTGAGAAACATGGCATTGATGACCTTAGTTTGGTGTTTTCTTAACAATTTTTTTTGTCCAGCACTGCTTGTTTTCCTATTTTTGGTTAAATCTCTTCATTGAAATACAATTTTACACGTAAGTTGTAGAAAACAAAATACCCCAAGCCTCTAGTCTATCTTCATTGTCCTGAGCTTTGGCTTCCTTTTTTCCAGACTTATCTTCCTTGTTTCTAAGCTTTGCCTTCTCCTTTTCCTTTTCTTGATTGGCATTTTTTTCTTTGTTAACAACCCATTCATTCATACATGATTCAAGCAAAATATCCCACCCTTTGGGGGTAAGATCAAAACTTGGAATGTTTGCAGCACAAAGGTGAATATCTAATGAGTATAAGGAAGCCAAGTTCACAATGTAGGAGGTGTTCTCAGTATGTTGAATCTGTTCAGTGAGCTTGAAGGTCAGCCGTCATCCAACTGTCTTCTGTTTTGTGAGTTCAACTTGGCATCCATGATTGTGACAGTTATGCTGAACATGTATTGGACACTCATTGGCCTGAAGGCAACATCAATCAATGTGAATATGTATGGTTTTTAAGAGAAAGAACATCCTTTCAATTTTATCCAAAAAATTTTCCAGCTTTTACAAATCTCCTGCATCATATAGAATTGATGGATTTTGGGAACACTTTGCCACAATGTCAGCTCAACCACACAATCATCACCTGCTCCAGATGAGCTCCAAATTGATTCAATGACGCCAATAGACATCAGATCCTCTTTTTCTTTTGCCAACATCTTTTTTTGATGCGAGATAGATGTAGAAATATCAGCTAAAAAAACATAATCAATGAAGTACCATAAAAATGTAATTAAATTATTTACCCAAACAAATGGACCATGCTTCAAATTTTGACTATTTGGCATCCTCACATTGATAACCTGCTTCCAAACAGCTCTGGAGTTGAGCTGCACTGGATGTTCTGGGACATAAAAGAGCCCAATACCATCAGTCAAGGAATTGGGATTGACATTCACACATTGAACATAAGAAAACATACACTTGATGTCATAGTGATCTTCTTTGGGGACTGGAAGTTTCAAAGCCATAGTCTGCCGTAAAGTAGAGTTACTTTTAAATAATTCAATTACTCCTGATCCTGCACAAGCATTACAGCGTTGATCTCCATCATAAAATATTCCACCTGATAAGAGGGTACAAATTGAACAGTATGTAGTAAATGTTATTGCAATGTCATATCCCGGGCTTTGCCGATTAGTGTGAATTGACCATCCATGGAGTACTCCATTGTATTGTTCAAACTTCTTGGTTGCAAACAAGCAGGCTGAACCAAAGCGCTGCATTGAGTTGGTGAGATGGATCAGCATATGGAACTTTGGCTTATTCACCCATTGTGCATTATCTTGAAGTGTATCGTGGAGAAATTGGTTGATCAATATACAGGTCTGGTCCAAGTGAGCCTTTTCATCAATGCAACTGTTTTGGAATATGTAAGCTGAGAGATGACAGAGAGAAATCCACATCTTTCTTCTTTGTGGAGTGAGACAAGGAAAACATACAAAAGAGCTGCTTGTAAGGCTGTCTAAAAACCAGAACCTGAAAGACTACCAACATACTTGACCATTTGAGTTGCTTGAATAGCTGGAACATTCAATCCATCAATATCAAAGGAAGCCCATCTTCCTTTCATTTCTGAGAGAAGACCAGCTGGAGTTTTTACTACGGCATCTTTTGTCATATACAGTTGAATTCAAAAAGGTTCAAATTGAGAGCTTCTAAAAATTGAGAGGTGGACCGTGCGCCACCTGTGAAAGGTGTCAAACTTACCTGCCAGATTGACTAATACACTGTATCCAATAACTTGTTTCACCTCCGGCCTCTGATTCCTTGGTGGGGTAGTGGTCAGATGGTGTGACAGCTGGTGTGATGTGGCTGGCACTCTCGTGTTCGACTCGTGCTACATGTTTGTTTGCCACTTTTTTTTGGTCTACTGATAGAGCGGCCACAAACATATGCAAACAACAACGATAGCCAAACCTGTTCTTTGTTTTATTTCATGATGACCAACAAATTGAAAAAGAAAAAACTTGAAAAGGGCCCACAACCAAGTGCGCCACATAACTTTGGGAGACTAGGAGTGTATGCTAATTACGATAGCATTCTTGTATGCATATCTAACACCTTTCACAGGTGGCGCATGGTCCAACTCTTGATTTTTAAAAATTCTCGCTTTCAACCTTTTTGAATTCAACTGTACTTTACTATCCCCAACAGTACAACATCAAGTATCTCCACTGGCTTATCCTTGTGACCATTGAATCTTGGAAGAAACATGATCAAGAACTATTTATCAAAAGACAAGATGACCTGACATACCTTTGAGCCGTAGTAAAGGATTGTACAAGCGCTGACAAGGTTCTTCATTCTGCTTCACCCACTGATCTTTTGCTTCTTCCATTTTACCACTAGCTCAAAGTTCATGGAGTGAATTGAGAAATACTTGAGTGACCTTATCCCACACTGCATTTTCTTTTGCTAGGTCCTCAATCTTTTTCTTTTGTCCATGTGTTTCAGCCATTGACCACATTTGTTTTGTGATACCAATCGTTGTTGACCATTGATGATTTGAAGATTCTGTGAGATCAAAGATACATATGGTCAGTTTTGACTCTCATGTCTAGATAAAAACCAATGAAAGGAACCATCTAGACAAACAAAGACTCCATTGATTGCACTCAATCCCACAAAATTTGAATTATACTTCTTTGAAAGTTTTGCCTCTAGTGTTGACAACACACCAAGAGTACACATTTGACATGGATAAAGTGCTATTAAAGGGTTCATTGTATTTGTGATCTTGGCATGCATGGGTCAGTCACCAAGGTAGCACATTACAACAACATTACATGGACCATTTTATCAATTGACTGATCATAGGTTGAGAATTTAGTCTCACCAAGTTGACCTTTTGAACACATACCAAGATTCAAAGAAGTAAAGATTGGATCAGTCCAGGATTGCTTGATTGATGAAAATGAAATAAAGCTTACTTGAGTTGATCCACAACCTGCTAACCCAGCTCAATTACAGCGGCTAATCTTGTGGTAGCTTGAAAATATATATTATATTTCTGGTTTGTCAACCTCGGTGGAAGACCAGACCGCGTGAAGTAGGAAGAGTCATGTTTATTCCACTTTTTGATTGATTGCCTGCAGTATCATTCAAGTAGAGTGTAATTGGAACATGTCTAATAATTCATCCATTGGCCTTCATCCGCCAAGGAATAGGGAGTGGAATCTCATTCCAAAATAGGTGATCTTTCTCTGTTCAAATAAAAAAACCTCATCAACAATAATGTAGAGTCTCAAACAT
Organism: Melampsora americana; assembly: GCA_022264835.1. Lineage (NCBI taxonomy): Eukaryota > Fungi > Basidiomycota > Pucciniomycetes > Pucciniales > Melampsoraceae > Melampsora > Melampsora americana. The sequence goes on along the minus strand of JAIFHY010000023.1, from coordinate 426,252 downwards.
TTATTGAGCTTACAATATATACTTCCTGCAACAAATTTCTTTCAGCATACACGCCTATCTTTAGTCACAAGATTAGTATATTCAACTCTGAACTCATTTATATCAATGTCCTCCAGATGTTCAGAGTCAAAATTTGGTTCCTCAAGTTGATGGGTTTTGTTCTGATTCTGAGCTACAGTATGAAACCTTATGCACTTTGCAAACATATCCTGAACCCAAAGATCTCTTGAGAATCCCTCATGCCACTTTCTGGACTGTGAAAATCTGTTGATGACAGTTCCAGGCTTGTATTCAGGGATGAATTGCAAATGAGGATAGAATTTGGGATTGGCAAATTCCTGTAAACAGAGAACAAGAGAAAACGTTAGTACAATCGAATCTAGACCTTGATGGATCAATAAGAATCAATTTCCTGTGACACAGTCTCTTGGATAGAGAGACCAAAACATGGATTTCCCAGAGCAGAGGTATTTTCAACCACATCGATTTTTAAGCGATTCCTTAGTCCTTCACGGACGCCTCGTAAAACACTCCATGCAGGTAGCTCAACAGAAGCAACTACCACGATTGCTCGCAAGACGTCATACTGTAAGCAAGATAGTAAATTACTCATCAATCCCAACAACATCAATGCCAGAAGGTGCTGAAGTTCAGGTCCCAAAGATATTTAATCAGGCTTCAGGAGTGTGTTTCAACTAGATATCATGAGATATTACATACCTCTGTCTTTTTGAAAGGGTACCACTCTGCTTTCTCATTTTCAGCCAGAAATTTGCCTTCTTTGATCATTTGTAGCTTGTCCTCATTTTCTGGTTCAAGTGGCTCCAAATTCTCTGCCTCACCCTGATCCATCTCTTTCAATTGCCAAATTCCTTTTTCTAGAAGATCCTCAATATCTACTTTGGTTGGACCAGCGCCTTGATCCACCCAATCAAAATTCTTCAGAGCAAAATAATCACAATACTGCTTGACCAAGGCTTGGGAGGGACAACTTCTGATTTTGTGTCTGAATGAGAAGTAACGTTGGAATGATCTCAGCCATATAATTCATTGTAACATACAAATTCTGGCTCATCATTGTCCATTGTTTGTACACCAAGCATATTGTCTTCTTCTCCGGTCACATCAGCTGTGGAATTTGATTGTTGACCCATTCTTCTTTATTAAGCAAGAATCAGCTCAATATTGTCTTTGTGAGCTGCTGATCTTTGATGCCTGTCATAAGTCTTCATTGTTTGACCATACCTACAAGCAGTACACCAATAGATAGGACCCTCAGGAACTAAAGTAATTACTTCAAACTCTGAAAAACCGTCAAGTATGGGTTTCCAATAGTAGCTCAAATGTCCTACAGTCCTATTTGCCGGGAGTTGGTGACTTACATTTGTTGTGAATTGTTCCAACTCCCGTCTCTACAGGGCTCGTTTTTGATCAAATTACTCCTTGATAGGCAGGCCAAGAACACAAAGATGAAGTCAAAAGAAAATTTGTCAAATGTGGAAAAAGTGACTTTGTTAAGCTTAACAACTTGTCACTCAAACCCTTTGAGAATATAACCATTCAACTAAATTGTTGATCATCTCACACTTGGAATAGTAATTATCACCTATCATAGAGCTTGACAGGTTTTTGAGATGGAGCTTTGATGCTTTGTACACTCATACAAAACTTCATCAAGTTCCATGGTGCGAGTGACTTCATTGCACTTTGCAAAGTTTACACTCATATTGAAAATTGGTTTTTCCATGGTCGAACCGCAAAATCCCCATTGTGAGTATTGAAGTTATTATTGCAAAACTTTGGGTTCTCAAACTTCGTTGGGAACCTGGCTGGTTCATGGCTAAAACTCAGCTTGGACCCACAAAAACTAGAGTCAATTACGAGTTGTTCTTCTGAGTGGGTGTAATGATGTCTTTACCAAGATTTCACATGCTATTGTTATGAAATCTCCTTAGATATCATGCTGAGCGGATCTTGCTATCTTCACGAGTTTTGACCCAACAATTAATCCTTGGCTTCTCCAGATCCCAACCACACCCACTCTCCCCTCAGAATTGATCCTGTGGTGTAAAGCGCATGGGCAACACTACAAGCCCTAACTCAACACATACCCTAAAAAGCTCTCATGCACGGTCTTGAGCGTGTACAGCCTATCTTCAAGTTTTACGGTCGGCTTGGTCAGTTAAAATTATAAGTATAATTTCAAGTTTTGAAAACCATCTCTAGAGGTGGTTCACCACTTTGCGACCTGTTCCTCAGTCTTAAAATTTTTACAGCTTTTGACTCAGAAAGTGGCCCAACATGACCGTTTTTCAAACAGTGGCCCTGAAAATCAAAGGCCATTAAACTTTGTTTTACAGCGTTTGTCACTCTGCAAACACAAATTTTACGTTTGCCAAGTTGCGGCAAGCTGTTTGTGAAATCTGTCTTGTACTGCCCTATTGGAAGAGAGAAGAACCGTAAAGTCTGCAGATATATTGATGAGGAGGACTTGATGATCAAGATGGATCATCAAACTACAATATTCCTTTCAAGACAACATTGTATAATTCAAAAAAAAGGGTTCAATGATGAAGATCTTTATCCAAAGTCTTGGTATTACATTGTACTTCTTGTCCAAAAGTTGCCACAGGCAGACAAGCCTTTTATGAGTAGAGTGTCATCAAACTAAATCACCACCACCTCAACTTTACTTTAAACTTGACATATAATGAAGGCTGATGTTGATTTCCCTTATGAACTTGTGTTAGAGGACTTAGCTTACAAAATGAATGCTCAGGGGTACTGGGGTGGCAATCACCACTGGTGGAAAGTAGTTTGTGATTGTAAGGGTTTCAAGGCAGTTTGGATTCATAATGATGCACACAATGCAGGCACGGCTCAAATGTTTGATCTATAATTGCAATCTAACAGAGGCACATCTGAACAAACATTGTGGGTGATTTATACCAAAGATTCCAATTTGTAAAAAGAAAAATACATCAAGGAAAATCCTTTGAAGTTGAAGGACCAGAGTGTCTTGCTTCCCCAACTTAATGCATTCCCAGCATCTCAACATCCATCCCAAGCTGCACTATCACAAGAGCAGTGTGAAGGGAATCATCAAAGTTCCAAAATCCAAGATCAGCACACAGAGTTTGAACGAGGGGTCCAGTAACAAAACCAATCTCCTGACTCAGTCAGAGCTTTCAGATCTATTCAGCAACAACACCAATCCATTGAATCCACCTGAGGTTGTACATCAAGAGTATTCCCCTCATGTTCAAGATCAAAAAGATCAAGTCAGTGAATAAAATACAAGTACCTGACCCAACTGTAGCTCCAGCTGAATCTACAAGAGTGAAAGAAAATGACAACACTGTGGTCCTAGTGGAAGAGATCAAAGCAAAACCATCAATCATTTGGGGTCATCCAAAGCAAAATAGGACTTAGTTTGTAAATACAAGTCAACAATTTGTATTGATTGGAGCAAAAACATCTTGCTTGGGGAAGCAAAGATGCACTGTCTGTCTTAAAAGCCTTTTCTGAGATTTCACACTTTTGTCTCAGGAGGAATATGAAGCGTAAAATGAAACTTCTTGAGCGTAGATTCAAGTTTTAGTGATGTTTTTCTCATGTGACACCGCGCTTTTTACGCACTACACTGAGCGTAAAACAAGAGTAAAGTTTGTCATTTGGGGATGTGAAATGGAACTTCATGTCCTGTCTGTTAGGCTGTCAAATCTGCGCTCAATTGAACTAGCATTAAATTTCAGATTGTGAGTATACAATTGAATTTGACACCATACAAGCTTTCAAAAAATTGTGTAGCGTAAAATGTGGGCTGTAAAATTCCAGCGACCCATTTTCAACAACATTTGCAACTTCAGGCGCAGAAAACAGTTGATACTGGAAACAATGTGGGCTGTTTTGGACCATGATATGTTAGTAGTGCACTCCAGCTTATCCTCCTGTTTCTCATCAAGGTTCAAGTCTTGTTCTTGGTGCTCATCCCTTCCTTGTTGCACCACAGTATAGTACCATGCCGCAATGTCATCAAGTCAAGTCTAATGAGTTCTGGTGGCCATCTTTTCAAATGGTGTGGCAAGGAGTGCTTCCGTCATGCGGGATTTGGGATTTTGTATATGTCCAAGCTTGGTATTGCCCTAGAAATGATGGGCTTTGAAATTTAGCTGTGGCAAAGAATTCTTGGGGTGACAGTCATAATGATTGAATGTGGTTTGCAATATTGACCTGCAATAAATCCAAAATCAAAGTTGTTCAAGGTCAAGTGTAAATGAAAATTACTCACAAACAAGAAGATTCAATCCTGCTATGAGGTGAGACTTGAGCACATCACTAGCTTGAGGTTTCTTGGTTGTGGTAGGTTTAGTTTTGAGATCAGACTGTGCAATGTGTCAAACATTATGTTTGAGTGGTTTCCACGTGCTGTCAGTCAAGGCAGCTCAGTCAATGGATGCTGAGGGTTGGATCCCCCATTGGCTCTTCTCATTGCAAGTGGGAGGGTCCAAGACACAGCCATGAGGGTGTAGTGTACTCTGTACCAAATACGTATTGTCTGGAGCTGCGTGAGATACAATGTTGGGTGTATCATTTGTGAGGGTATATAATGAATGGATAATGGTACACTTTACCTCATACTCAATATGTTTTATCTCTTTAATGCCTTTTTCTATCTAGCTGTTGGTAGGTGGGGGCCACATTTGGCTTGGCCAAGGTCCTTTGCAACCATGTTCATATGCACTAATTTTTTGAATATTGGAAGGTAAATCTCCTGTGCTTCCAAATTCAAGGACGCAATCCCATGTTCAGTTGGTGGCTGTGCCCATTCAAAAGCTAGATCATAGCCAGGGAAGAACATTTGCTTTTCAAAAATCTCTTTTTCATTGGGTTCAAGAAGGCTCCATGTATTGCCTAAATGCTGACTACATTCTTTGGATCCCTCCTGGGTGATCCTAGGTGGAACTGTTTCGGGGGAAAGTGAGATGGTGAGAATTGGATCAAGGTTGGCCGTTGACGGCATATAACTGACTGGTGGTAATACTTGAGAAAGTTTTGATAAGATGAGCATTTTGTTTTTATGCTGACTTCATGCCTGTGGGATGAAAGTCAAGAATGAGAAGTTTGATGAGAGGGGACATGTTGTTCAAGGAGCGACTTGAAGGAACTCACTGATATCTTTTTCACTGAAGTGTGCAACCAATGCGAGTAGATTCTTGACCGTTTGGTACATGAACCACAAGTTTTTCAATCCCTTTTGAGCTTCCCGTGAATGTGATTACAAGTCATGCGGCCAGGAGCTGTGAGGAGGTTGGTGATTGTGGTAATTTCTATGGTTCAAGCAGCCACTCAAACAGAATATCATCAGAAGTGAGCCAAATTCATCACATCACAGCTGATTCCACAATAGAAGATCTGATTGTACCTTCAACACATCTTGAGAGATTGAAGATGAGTTAGTAAGGAGTCATGTCTAACTAGTGTCTTCTTAGTGCTACCTACCCGGCATATCTTCAATCAATGAGGTTAAGGATAAACTGGATGTGGATTTTGACCTGAAACAACGCCTGAAGCCTGTTTGAGCTTTAAACAACTCAATATTCAATGAGCCCCAGTGATTAAATATGCTCTAACCAAGAAAGCTGACATTAGCCTTGCTTTTCAGGATCTGATCATTTGTTTGTTCACAGTGGGTAATCCCTTGATCATATATTGATTGAACATGATTGCAATGAAGCTTCACTTTGCTACTGAACTTCCATCTAGTCACAACAAGGAGCTCTTATTGGACCACAATGAAAGTGAGGTCCACAATAGTAGTGACCACCTAGGAGAACAAATGTTGTTGTTGATTCCACCAGGTGTGTTCTCCTTGAGATACCAATGATTGGTCAGGCAGCACTGTGCAAGAAAAATTGCAGATTAGGACCAGGCATTCCCAGAAGAAGCCCCAGCATAAAATAAGTTCAGCTTTAGCTCAATTCATTGAGCTATCATGGTATTTCTATGCATTCATTGTTTGAAACCAGCCATGTAAAGTCATGGAGTAGATATGAAACGGTTTGTGTATGCATTATCTTGATATTAGTGGGTTTTAGAGAAGAAACATAATTAGGAGGTCCATGGGTACACTGTTTGGCTATGGTGCTCCCTAGTGGTTTCCTGGTTTTGGAATGACAATATGCTTTGTATGAAAAGAGATGAAGTAAGAAGATTTGAACCTCATATATTCAATCCAATGTTGTTTTGAATGAGTGAAAAAGAATTTTATCCTGCTTCCTTTGTGTGAGAACTAGCAATTCAAATTTTGGTACAATCATGTCAGCAGAGCTCAAACATATTGCAGCATACAGCAAGGCAGCTTGTGTACAGTACTTGGTACATTGTTTTAACATTTCATTCTTTTCCTCATTGTAATTTACACTAATCCTGATCACACTGGAAAGCTATTATCTCTTTCCATGGTGACAAATGATAACCCTTTCTAGTTGGGCAAATTTGGATGATGTAAAAAAATCAAGCATCCTGGTTGGTGCTCTTCAAGGTTTTCATGGTATACCACAAGGGATACAGGACCTGCTCACTTGATTTGGCCTTCAAAATTGAAAAGAAATATCCAAAAATGAAATGGCCAGTGAACAAGAATATCCCGTTGTTGGAAATTTGTTTGGTATTTGTCTGGCTCAGTATGTTGGTCATTGCATGTGTGTACTCAAAACAATAAGGGGGCTCAAGTCAAAGTATTTGCAACCTTTTCTTAAGAAATCAGGGAAAGTTTTTTATGGTACCATGCTGTAAAAACTTTTCCCAATTCGTAAAAAAGGACTGTGAAAATTTCTTTTGGATCTCCTTCTGAGCAGTAAATTGACGCGAATTTGTGTCAAAAAAAATTTGGGAGGTTGTATAACTTTTCCCAATTGCATAAAATTTTGTGTAAATTTCATGAAATTGGGAAAAGTTTTTTACGGTAAAAGTAGTAAAAAACTTTGACTTGAGCCCCCCTAATGTAAACTACTGACATATGTACAAGGCTCAAAAACCACCCCAAAAAGATTTCCAGCACCCCAAAGGATGTAACACTACCTGAAGAAGTTTTGGAGACCTGTTTTGAAGACCTGATGCATTCCTGACCAATGTACATCTGCTACTTACATGTCAAACAAAGAAGAACAATTCATGTTATATTTTCTATCTATCCAAGTCCATGGCATCAAGAAATGTGACAAGATCACCGCATCACAAAAATTCTTTCCTGATTTTTTGGGTTTTTTGATCTCCTTTCAGCTACCATGAGTTAGAAAGGGGGTCAGACATTCCTTGACACGATGATGCTGAGTAAAGTGCTTCACCCAATCCCTAAAATAAAGTTCAAGCATAAAGCACATTGTATTTATCCCCAGGCCCATTGGGTCAATCCTGAGCCCCCCATCCTAGAACATATTTTTGTCAATCATTTTGGCCACAAACACAATAATTGTTTATCAAGGCAAAATGCGTTATTTTTCCTGTGTCACTTGAATGTCCCCCTCTACCATTTTTGTTAGATCAACATTTCTGTCTGAAAAAAATACTATGATCTGAAGGCTTCCAAATTTTGACATTATGCAATTCCTAGTCTCCTCTATGGTAAAAAGATAACTGTCCAAGTAGCGTTGCATACCAGGAGTACTCCAACCCAAAACATTGTGTCAGTCAAGCAAAATGAAGGAAAACAGAAGGCAGAAGAACAAAAAAAGAATTCATTACTTGTCTGCTTCAATTCATATTTGAATTTAATTTGGTTTTTCAACATAGTCTCACACCAAGTTTATCTGTCTATCCTTACATTGTTTGTTGATGATCATTTCCATGCTGCTTCAAATACACATGTAGGCTCAAATAAAGCATCTACATTTCATGAATTCATGTAGACACTTTATTTGAACGTATTTCAAGTTATGGGAACAATAACTGAGGATAGAGACAGATCAATGGGTTGTGAGACTATTTTGAGAAAACAAATTAAATTCAAATATGAAATGAAGCAGACAAGTAATGAATTTGTTTTGTTCTTCTGCCTCCTGTTTCCCTTCGTTTTGGGTGACTGACACACAAGGTTTTGGTTTGAGTACTCCTGGTATGCAACGCTACTTGGACAGTTGTCTTTTCACCAGAGATTAGACTAGGAATTGCATAATGTCAAAATTTGGAAGCCCTCAGATCATAGTATTTTTTTCAGACAGAAATGTTGATCTAACAAAAATAGTATAGGGAATACCCCAGGTTTGGAAACAGAGGCTTTGCAGTCCGGTCCACTCCTTTCGAGGGTGTGTAATAGCAAAGGAATATGATGAATTAATGCATCATGATCCGCTGATGGGTTTCAATCCCATCACCGGATAATTAGAACAAGGTCGGACTTGTGCTATTTTCTCACTGTGTGCGCGCGTAGACTAAGAATCCTGGGTACAAAAAGGACCCTCCTCTTGAATCAATTGTAACCACGCACGCAAACTACAAAATGATGAAAGTGATCTACATGGAGGTGGTGTGGGGGTAGCCCCTTGGGAGATCAGCAAAGGTAAAGACAAGGACTGGACCTAATTGCCAACTTCCTAGGGGCGAGAACAAAGAGACAAAGAGGATGGGCTTCTCTCCCCGGGAAGGAGGGTGGGTGTTTTTAAGAGAGAAGTAGATTAGTTGATAGAGATCAACTAAGAGAAAGAGAAACTGGTACAGTGAAAGAATCTAAAGTTGCAAGGGCAGATAGAGAGAAATGTGCAGGGGAAAGGAGATCAGTCAGAGAGTTAATCCGTGAACTCCTGGGCTGATGTCTATATAGTAATCCTGCAATGTGTGTCAGGCTGGTTGGACCCTTAGTGGTTTCCGACCAGCCTAGATATTTCTCATAGGCCCTGGCAACTGTCACACCCTCTGGGAATGGACTGATGGATACCGCCGCAAGCTTAGGGTATCCTCTCAATCCACTCCTTTCGAGGGTGTGTAATAGCAAAGGAATATGATGAATTAATGCATCATGATCCGCTGATGGGTTTCAATCCCATCACCGGATAATTAGAACAAGGTCGGACTTGTGCTATTTTCTCACTGTGTGCGCGCGTAGACTAAGAATCCTGGGTACAAAAAGGACCCCCCTCTTGAATCAATTGTAACCACGCACGCAAACTACAAAATGATGAAAGTGATCTACATGGAGGTGGTGTGGGGGTAGCCCCTTGGGAGATCAGCAAAGGTAAAGACAAGGACTGGACCTAATTGCCAACTTCCTAGGGGCGAGAACAAAGAGACAAAGAGGATGGGCTTCTCTCCCCATGACTCGCGGGGAGGAAGAGCCGTGAGCCTCGAGAAGCCGCATCCCTCGACTCCTAGCGAGTAATATCCCCTGCCGTTCAAACAAGAAGGTGAGCGTAAAGCTCGTCAAGCCGTTGGATCGCGCCCGGATGGTTTTACTTTCAACGATCGCAGTAACTTCTTAGTTTTCGAAAGCTCCTTTGGGGAGTACTTTCTGAGGTAAAGCCTATACGCGTCGGATGCCCATCTACCGTTGGCCATGATATCCTCTCGGCTTGCCCCCATGTTCCACCTGAGAGACGCTCCTCCAATGCAAAATGAGTGGCCGTGAAGGAGCTGGCGACTTTTGGAGCGTTTCCTATTCCAGATATCTCTCATCTTCGAAATCGAATCCTGCTTCCCCACTCGTTTTCTCTTCCCACCTATGTTAACGCTGAAGACTTCGTCGGTTGGCTTCCGGTGGCAGTAGTCATAAAGCTTTTGGAGAGCTTTCACCGGATCCAATCTAGAGTGTTGACGGACGAGTTCGATGAATTGCACTTCGCCTGGACTGGCTGTTTTGGCGTCATGGATAGCGATTCTTACCAGCGAACCGTCATCCGCCCAGGTCAGGTCCTGCCATCTAGGTACCTTCTTCCTGGGGTTGTCGGTCAGGAGTTCGCCTATCCTCGCCATGCCCCAGAAGGCTGCCAGAGCTGCTGCGATCAAAACTAGCCCCTCTTCGCCCTTGTCCTCCAGTTCATCTAGCAAAATCACCAAGTCGGATACCAGAACGGGGGGCCGCTTTTTGTCTAAGTCGCTAATCAAGGCTTCTCCCTTCTTGGTGGCTTTGAGCAACGCTTTCACCGCGGCGTCAGCAGAAGAGGGGTAATCCCTGTCGTGGAACAAATGCCAAGCCTTGATACCCGCAATGTATGATTTCAAGGTCGCTGACTTCACTGACTCGTCATTCTTGGCCTCATTCTCTTCTTTAGCGGAGCACCACACAACAAACTCCTTAAGGATACAAGGAGAGATTGGGAGTAAATGAAGCCTATCTATATTATGGGTGGACGCAAATTTATGTAATTTTACAATGCCAGAGTTATAGCTTTTCAACGTCCCGTCCCCCCATGAACCCCTAAGGTAGTGCTTCTGTACTTCATCTTCCCCAGTCGTATCTATCCCAAAGGTGTCTTGTCGAAAAGCCCTGAACAGGGTAACTGAGTCCTGGATATCACGTTTCGACTTGGGAGGGCGTACTCGAGGAGCCAGTATCTGATTACCTCCTTCGGAGGTTTCCTTCTTCATCGATAGTATAGTTTACTGAGTCCACTTGATGTAGTAGATGTCTGAGATCTGCCGGCACGTCAATCAGGACCTCGTGGCTCCAGAGTAGACTACCCAAATTTCCTCTAGAAAGGGCGTCGGCGGTATTGTCTTTGGAAGTCACCCGTCTTGCGGTGATGTCGCAGGAAAGGGCCGTGAGGAGTTTCTGGATGGCTTTCCACTCGGTGTTGACCCAACCGTCTCTTGATTTGCGTTTTTTTGCGGCCGCCTGGCTTGTCGTGTTATCAGTTAAAACAATAAATCTCTTCCCCGAAACACGTCTCAGCTTACTAAGGACCAAAAGGCCCAAACGGATCGTGACCGTCTCAGCCCAAGCGATGGTCCTTTTGCCATCAGTAGTGCCTATATGTTGCCAGTCATCAGCGAACTTGAAACAAGACCAATGTTGACCAACGAGGACTCCTATACCAAAGGAGGAAGAGGCGTCTCCTATCCAAGATGCATCTGTAGGAGGCAAGAAAGGTACCAAAGGTCGAACATCGAAGGATTGGAGGCATATCAGCCATTCTGAGAGATCTTCTCGGACATCTTCCGGCAGGTGTCTGGAAGCGTGTAGATTCATCCAGGACTTTAACCATTTATATAGAGACCTCATATATGCGTTCATGTGAGGGACTATTAAGACTGTGTGAGCTAGCCTGCCGACGAAAGACTCAACTTCACCTCTCCTCCACTGGGAGTCATTTACCAAGAACTTCTGCAATTGACAGATCCTCTCCTCGAGCTTTTCCTCTGGAAGCCGCACAGTGTGATTTCGTCCATTCCAAATGAAGCCAAGGTAACGTTGTTCTTCTCCAAATTCTCGGTTCTTTGTAGGGCTTGTTTCTACTCCCAGAAGCTTGCTCAGATTAGTGACATCGTCCAAGGTCACCTTATCACAAGGTCTCTTGAGCAGCAGATTATCGTCTACCCACCGGAAGACCTTACTAATCTGCAAATTCTTCTCTACCATAGTCCTCCACACGTCTGCTGGTGCGCCAAAGACCCCACAGCTAGCCACACCGCCGAAACCAACGGCCAAGTCAATCCAAATTTTCCCATAGAAGTCCAGGATACATAGGAATTTCCGCTGGCTCGGGTGTACTGGCAGCTGTCTATAAGCCTTCTGCCAGTCTACCAAGGCGAGACACCACTCCCCCGGATTATCTTGAAGGAAGGAGGAAACTCTTTTAAAATCGTCCCATCGAGTGTCGTAATTGTGTTTGTCGACGTAAGAGTTGACGGATGGTATCAAGGGGTCGTTCTTCGGGAAGGAGAGGTCGTTTATCAATCGAAAGGATCCATCTGAGTTTTCCACACTGCCCATAGGATTAGTTCTGAAGAACCCAAACTGTTGATAAACCGGTTCGTGGGAAAAGGGGCCAACCATACGGCCAGCCCTAGCCTCCTTCAAAATGGTACTTTCTATCTTCTCCCTTGCCGCCACAGCTGACTGGTGGTTATCGGGAGTGTACCACTTCATCGAGCCCACAGAATGCTGGGGTATTCCTAAACAGAAGCCCCGTAAAAGACCATTGATGATATAAGGGATCTCCCTCGACAAACCGGACAAGACCATATGTCTTTCCCACTGGTCAATGTTCATGTTGCATCGTACCTTGGCTGGCCATTGGTTATGCGCCTCCAGGGTGAAAGTTTTCTGCTCCCAAAGCGGCAGAGGTTCCACCTCCAAGCTCTCTGAAGTAACAGACTCAACATCTGAATCTTCCTCAACATCTTGAACAACTATACCAGGGGATACCTTTGGCTCGGCTAGGGAAGTCGCAGAGCTGGGAAGTAGGACTCTTGCACTATCAACAGAGATCTAGAGTGTGGAAAAACCGTCATATGCATTATCAATCATCAATACAAGCACAAGTAGATCTTCACACAGGACTATAGACAGTGAGCGTACCAAACCAAAGTTTTGAACAAGAGAGAAAAAAGGCGTAAGGAAGGAAAAAACCCGGCAGAAAAAGGTAACAAAGGCAGAGCACATGGGCGGGTATTCCAATAGGGCGGAAAAACAAGGTGAAGAAGTGGACAAACGACGTCAAGGTCAGACGTAAAGTTCCCGCATGGAAAACCCTCAATACAAGGGCTCCTCACCTATTACCGCCGGCCAACCCTTCTTTTTGAACCTCAGATACCGCTTTCCAAGGTTTCTTATTCTTGTAAATATTGCTCGCGAAGCTGCCATTAGAGCCTTCATTCTGAGAGTTAGCCTGGGTGTTCGTGGACTGAGTGTTAAGGCTGTCAGACTGGGAAGGGTGTGGGAAAGAGTTCACGTTCTGCAGGTGAGCTTGTGAAGGATGGCCAAAACCCCCTTGTTGCGTTAGGGGGTGTGTTTGATTGAAAGCTGACGGGTGATCAACCGGGCCAAAATTAAAATTCCTGAAATTCGGCCTCCTGCCTCTACCACCTCTCCTGCCACGAAAACCGCTGAACTGCGGAGGCTGAGAGGAAGAAACGCCAAAGGCCGGAGGCAGTGGTCCTTGCTTGCTGGCTAAGACTGTAGTCGGGGCTAACACCATGGGGCGGCCAGTGAAGAAGTTGTAGTTGGCTTTTGGGTGACCAGGTGCATATGGGTTGTCCTCAAACCTGAGATCTCCCGCAACTTCCGCTTCCCATCTAGCGGAGTCCTCGACGCCTTCCTGAAGGCCTTCTGGCAACACCACCAAATCTTTCTTCCTACCTTTCCCTTTCCTTTTCTTGCCCACTTGTCGTCTCCTAAATATCACTGTCCTAATAAGTAGGTGATATCTCAGACCAACCATCCAACACTTGTATTTTTTCTTCAAATCGGTTACAATAATCTTGTGTGTGTCGATGTAATCTGCATAGTCTTTCAGATTATAAATCTCCCTAGCATATCTCGCTTCTAGATCGCACATTTCCAGGAAATCCCCATAGGAAAGCTGCCTTTCTAGCGCCACTTCAGCCGCGATAGTGGAATCCCCAGTAGTGACTAGGAGCTGGGTTGGAGCTGACGTGTGGTGATGGTCTATGTAGGATCGTCTGAATACCGTGAGGGGGACATAGGAACTGAGTTTCCGGAAACCGTCCTCCCACCTCACAGGTAGGTCCAAGAGGTCGTAAGCCTTGAGCTTTCTCTTTTCAAAGTTGAGCTCTAAACCACTGTCCGAGGATGAGTCCTCAGAATCGCTGTCTTTCCCCCTGCCAGCTCTAGAAGAAATTGATGCGGAGGAGGAACTCGACGAGGAGCTAGAACTAGAATCGTCAGGTGGAGTAGGTTGTCGGACCTTCCGCTTCTTCTTGCCTTTCGTTGGCTTCTCTTTCTTCTCGACGGGAGAGTCTTTCTCCGAGGAGGAAGGGATGCTAGCAGTTCTCGCCCTCGGCTTTCGCTTAACAGCCTCCGTCGCAGTCATGGTGCCAGCACCAGTGCTCATCGACGGGACAGAAGAGGATCCCACCGGAGCCGTGGCTAGTGGGTGTTGGTTTGCCTGGTCAGGTATCACCCCAGCGCTGTTGGAGGGGCCGACCGAAGGATCTCGTAACCCGTAACGAGCATAGAACTCGTTGGCGATCCTTGTCACGTCTGAGCTATTACCGACCTCAACTGCTCTGACGAGCGCGTCGGCCAAAGCCTGTCAATCGGTCAGAGGTTTACCGGTCAACAATGCAGCTGGAGCTGAAAACCCAAATCAAACAACAACATAAGTGTCCTGCAACTATGGATTGTGCATTGAAAAGGCGCTAGAGCAGCCAAACGACTTCCGGTTTCATCCTAACGAAACCGGAGCCTATCACAAGCAAAAAGGCGCCTTCAGCAGCCATGACTTGTCAAGCAATGGAACCTCAAAGGATGAGGGGTGGGAATTTAAACGGCGCACTAGGCTGCCAACGTCCACCTACCGGCGCGAGCGCAGCCGTGGTAAAAGAAAAAAGATTTCCAAGCTAACCTTTCCCCTTATTGATGAGATCTTCTGAGCTAGTATCTGAACCCGCCCCGTCTTGACCGTCCGAGCTCGGAGAAGACACGTCTTCTCTCTCCCTAGGGGGGAGACCCCTCATGGTCAACTTGAGACGTCTCCCTGCGGCTACATTTGCGTAAGAAGCCTTTCTTGCTGCGTGCTTAGATTTATCTCTACGGGATCCTCCGACCTCAGTTGAGGGGCGAATATCTACCTCCGGAGGCTTGTTCTGCACCGGTGGATCTCCTGAACGGTCGACTTGGCTGGGGTCTATAACCGTCTTCACCACATCCGTCGAGACCATGTCTTGTACAGCTGGTGGCTTTGAGAGTCCTCTTGAAACCGCTCTTTTCGCTCTATCTAACGCCTGTTGATCCTTCTTAGCCAATTGTTCTTCTCGTTCAAGAAACTGTTGGCGGGTAAGTTGTGTCTGTATTGAATTAGACTGTTCTTTCCCAGTTTCTATTCCCTGCTGATCGTGTTCGTGCGTGAGCATAAAGGTAAGTGGCAACTACTTCAATTGCTATATTGAAAAACCACAGAATAAAGGGTAGAGAAAATTTGATTGTGGTTATAGGATTTGTTTTTAAGAGAGAAGTAGATTAGTTGATAGAGATCAACTAAGAGAAAGAGAAACTGGTACAGTGAAAGAATCTAAAGTTGCAAGGGCAGATAGAGAGAAATGTGCAGGGGAAAGGAGATCAGTCAGAGAGTTAATCCGTGAACTCCTGGGCTGATGTCTATATAGTAATCCTGCAATGTGTGTCAGGCTGGTTGGACCCTTAGTGGTTTCCGACCAGCCTAGATATTTCTCATAGGCCCTGGCAACTGTCACACCCTCTGGGAATGGACTGATGGATACCGCCGCAAGCTTAGGGTATCCTCTCAATTTGCAAAGTTATTGGTGATGTGCTAGAAAGAGAGAAATTGGTTATGTATTTACATCCAGATAAGGAGATACTTCTCACAAAACTATTTGATTTTATTTTCTCATCCTTGTCATGCACTGAAAGATTGGCATAACATTCTAGGTATCATCTCATGGGCTTGCAATTTAATGCTGCAGGAAAATTTGCTGTACAAAGTTTATATAAACAGCAGTGAAATGATTGGCCAATGCTCACTGCCCTAATAAAATTGAGGGGCCTCTTCCTTGGCAGTGCATTGTGCACTTGGTTGATGTTGATGCTGTTGCTGACCTCAGAGTCATGCACATATCAAAAACATTTGATACATCAGTGTCGTTTTCTTTTCATGTTCTCCTCTCATATTGTCTTGAACCATACCCCACAGGTGACACAAAAACAAGCCACAGTGATCACATTGACCAATATCATGTATTTCCCATTGTCCTGTTCACACAAAAAAAGTTATTCTCATACCTGAGAACAGTTCAAAGCTTTGTTTATCCATTGATGCAGTTTAGATTATATACCTGAAGTTTAATTGTGTCCTTGTGCCGGGAGGACAAGAATCAAACATCAAGAATTTCATCAAAAAAAATAAATCATGGGAAAATTCAGAAAGAAGAAAGTTCTTCCAAACATTGCTTCAGAAGAACTTGCAGTTTTGTCTAACAAATATTGTTGTTCTATTTACCATTTCTATCATGAAATGTAAACCCGCTATTCATGTTTGAAGAACTCTCCTTAGATGGCAATGTAGGACCTCTTAAAGTGTAGGAAGGAAGCAGGGCTTTCCAATAAGCCAAGAATTGAGAGCCATGCATCAACACTGCAAAAGTTACTTATTTTGGTGGATTTGCAATTGCTGTCTTCAAAATCAGGAGCCAAATTTGATGTTAATATTGTTACAGGGAATTCTTCAATGATTCTCAACCTTTATTGTTAGATTGCCCAATGCCTACATATAGATTCCAAAAAATACTCATAATGTAGCACCCACATCTTGGAACAAGATGCATATCTTTTCAAATTTTTCACACTTTTCCTGATGTCTCAGGATTTTTCCACATCAATAATTTTCTTTTTCACCCAGAAAAAATTATGTTTTTTTGTAGTGATTTGACTTTCTGAGCCTGTTCTCATTGTGATCCACATGCCAGTGGAGCATAGAACATGGGCAAAGAGAAACGTAAGAAAAATTACTGGTTTCCAAGAATGATACATATTTTTCTGGTGTGAACCATAGACATTCTTTGGAGCGCTGATCATTCAATCAATCAACTGAAAAAAATCATAACTTTTTCTGCAATGGTAGCATAGGGCTCTATCTTATTGATGAAGTGCTATAGAGGTTGATAAGCTTTGTTAGGGAAATCATGATTTTTGAGAAGAGTAGATTGATTTTGTGAGTCAGTAGTTCTTGACAACTTGAATTTCAAGCTTGCTTACCATCTCAAAGATCAAGAGTCAACTTAACAACAATAAAGATCTAAAAAGCAAAGATCTTACCAAGATTATTGTGACCTCCTGTTCAGCATACATCCCATCAGACATTCAGATAGGAAAGCCCAAACCGGACCAAATATATCAAGACAATCACTCAAGTGGATATTAGAGTGATGAGTTGGTGTAAGCGCCTCTTGTGCTGAAAGCAAATGATGGACATGTGTAGATATTCTTGAATATGATGTTGATAACCAAAAGTTGAATGCCACATCATTCCATGCTTGTGTACCAAGTTGACTAGAGAGATACTAGTCGGCTGAAACTTTGGAAGTGCAGGTTTGATAAACTCTGCTCCGGACCATATTTAGATCAAGATGAGTGGCATCTCCCTTCACCTTATCTGAGGTTATCAAAGGAAAATGTATCAAGGTTTGGAGCTTCTTGCTTGATCTATGAAGGGACGCAGATTCTGGGAAGTGTTGCATTTATTTTCTCTATCCTCTTAGGATGGTTCATCAATTGGGGAAGCTACCCAATTTCCATCACAACCATCATTTTGCAATGGATTGAAATCTTTGTCTCTTGAGCCAGTATCCTCACCGTATATACATTCAGGATACCATGGCCATCCTCTTGATCTTCTGGATCTCCATTGGTAGTTCCAATTTCAGGCTGAGATCTTGGGTGCTTGGAGATTGATTCTCAAAATTCCTTGGTATAAATTGGATCAAGTGCTCTTCTTTGTTGTTGATCTACTTCATAGCCCAAAATCATCAAAGCAGGAAGACCAAGTAGTAAATTGTGCATTGAGTTCAATACATTGTATTTGGCAACTTGCTCAACAAGAATGGAGTAGTCCACTCCATGGGTCTTGAAAATCTCTGCCCATGCCTTGACAGTTTTTGAATTACGAGCAAAATCTACATTGAGTTTATTGATATCATATTTATTGAAAAGGCATGACGAGCAGACATCAGTCACAGTCGCACTTGAAACCCCTTGAGAGCAATGTGTAGCAGGAATATCTGCTATTGATGAAGGAAGACATCCTTGATTATACAACCATCCTGGCAACAATGGGTTCTCAATAGTAGCAAGCATGAACTTCATGGGCTTTGAAGCTGTGTGACTACTGGTTGTAAAATTCAATGCATTTGCTCATGTGAAGGCCCCCCCCGGACCAGGTCCAATATTAATAATGGAGATATTTTCTGGATGAAATCCAACAGGAAGTGGCAAAGTAAGACACACAAATACCACAAAAGTGATGGATGCATGTTGTCCACTTTTCCTATCACAAAATATGTAACTCAGGATCTGTATTCCAGCCTGCAAAGGTGAGAGGGGCGGAATGACCTTTCTAGGATATGGGTTTGTAAAAAAAGCTTGTAGGTTTAATGTTCTCAGTGAAGCCTTGGACTGCTCTGGAAAGAGTCTTTAAATTGTTTTGAGCCACTCTGGAAGAGAGGATTACACTTAGGGTATGAAACTATCTCAACATATGACTCAATTGGTTTCTAGAACTACAAGCCCATTTACTTTCCAATTCATTCTTTATTCTCCCAGAGTATGAGTGTTTGCTGTCTAAATAGCTGTACCCACCAATATTCTTCTGTTTTCTAGGAACCCATCAAGAAGAAGATGGAATCTTGATTTTTCTTTCACAAATTGAGAATCCATAAGATTTCCCATGATCCAAGCATCCTCAATCTCAGCTGGCTTAAAGGTATGTACCTCTCCTTACTGTAAATATGTCCCACCATGATTGCTACCATCTTCATGAAGTAATGATGATATTGTTCAAGTATGTTGGATTACATGAAGGGTGGAAAGACATGATTGTTCTCTGATGCCACAGGCCCAGTTGGTAACAGCCAATCATTTGTATTGATGGAATGATCAGCTTGGTTCCAATTGACCACTTTGGAAACAAATGTGGATCAGTGTCAGTACCAGTTGGGAGTGTTGTAAGGAACAATCTTGGAAAATGGCATCCAAGCCTAGATCATTGTTTTTGGGTTGGACCCAAATGCTGTTTCATATTCAGTGGCAAGGGCATCTGATTTCTTGTAAATAACTTTTGAAGCTTTGAGGTCAAAATGAAAGTCTTCACAAAAAACTTGTACATCATTCTCCCTTGGGCTGTTTTTTTCTCATACAGTTGCCTCTGCAAAAAGCAATAGCCAATTATTTGGACCCAAATCTATTGGTTTTGACCAAGTATCTCTTTTGTCAAAACTCTGTCAAAAAGAAGTATCTTTATAGTGAGCGGTTACAAAGGAGCTTTGGAAATAAAATTTGTGAGGGTTTGCTGCTTGGCGGCTTTGACACAGACTACACGGCAATGTCTCACAGATGCCCTAATCGCCCTTTCATACTCTCTTGCTACATCACTATGATCATAGGCCAAATATCCAATCATGATCTCAGGAGCTTTGAGAAATGCTTCATGAGTTGGTTGAGGTGAAGGTGGTGCGTTTTTAATTAAAGCCTTCTCCTTTGTCATTTCATGAATGCTTTCAACAATCTGTTTCAGAGTCCATTCTTCTAATCCACTCGAGTGTTCACCAATTGGATTAAGGAGATTTGAGATTGACATGCAATTTGACAAATGGCCAATCTTCAAGCTTTAAAGACTGTCCAAGTCAGAGATCAAAGTTTCTCTAGCTTTGTCTTCAATGATTGGGTCAAATTCAAGTCTTCAGAAGGTGGATTATCATTGGTATTGACTGATCCATCTATATTTTGATCTGACAGAATTCCAGACTTTTCCAACAATTTGCAATTGTTGTATTTGAGACCCTATACCAGGCCTTAGACGCAAGTTTCATAGCATCCAATTGATGGATTTTGTAAATCTTGCCAATTGGGGTGTTGAGCTCGTAATGATCGAGTGGGTAATTGATGAATTCAGAACAATAATACCACTTGAAGTTGCCAATGATTCCCACATCAAGTGGTTGGACGTGAGATGTGAGATTTGGGGCAGAGAAGTCACATGTTTGTTAAAGGTTTGTCTGGGTTGACCGAATGACCAGCAAACTTGTCGACAAGGAGTAGAATATTGCGGCCCTCCAGTTTAAGCTCTTGGTCCCAAGCTTCAATCCATTCTACAAAAATTCCGGTCTGCATCCAAGCTTTTGTATTGTTCTGGTAATAAAATCCAAGCTGTTTGCCTGTCTTTCCATGAAAGCAGACAGGCTTGTTGGCTTTTCCTATGATAAGAGGTTGGCGTTTGTCGGATCCATCAGCATTTGTGGTGAAGGCGTATGTTAGACAACACTTATCTGACTTTATCCCAGACTATGCATTGAATGCTAAGTCCTTATCCGGAGGCATTCTACAAAAGTTCAATTACATAAATAATTTGTAAAAAAAAGGAACAATCGTATTGCAGACTTACCCATAAAAAATCCAGTCTCATCCATGTTATAGATGTTGGCCAGATCATTCCACCTCTACAAGCTCTCCTTTTACAGAGAGGGTGTGCATGAAGTGAGAGCAACTCACTTCATGCACTGTTACTAGAACACGCTAGGTGTTTGATGCCTATGCGCAAGACTTGCCTTTGGTTTCAAAGGTGAGGCTCGCTTGGCTGTGGGTGTACAGATACGCCTAGCGTGAATTGGTACGCATCCAAAGTCTTTGGCAAGACTTTGGAATAATCTCTAGAGGACTGTTGCTTGCATACGGGGTTGGGACCTTTTGTACCCAATTCAGGGAACAAAGGGTCAAAGAGCTGAGACCCTGCTAAAGGGTCTCAACCCCAACCTCGCAAGGCAGAGTTCCCTCATAGGAATGCTTGAGACAAACACAACACACCCACAAGTGATCAAATTGGAAAGCAAGGCCGAGTAGTACAAGAAATCAGAGGAGAGGACTATCAGATATGTAATCTGGCTGCTAATAAGTCTGTAGCCTGGGCCGTTGCTTTAGTGTACCTCCTGATGTAATGCTTATAGCACGATGAGTTCCAACGGCCTGCGCGCTTGAGGGATTTGGTGGAGTTGCCAAGATGGGCCCACAGAGAGCCTCCTCCTATATGGAGGCTGTGACCTGACCAATTCCCACCTTTCAAAGCTTGAAGCACCGTAAAAACTCAACGCCCGGTTTTTCAAAAGGGCCTGAGTCATTTTAATTT
Organism: Melampsora americana; assembly: GCA_022264835.1. NCBI lineage: Eukaryota > Fungi > Basidiomycota > Pucciniomycetes > Pucciniales > Melampsoraceae > Melampsora > Melampsora americana. The sequence continues at coordinate 405,226 of JAIFHY010000023.1, read as the reverse complement.
GGAAAAAGAGGATCAGAAGGTCTGCCAGGCACATTCTTGAGAATGTTGATTAAGGCTGTTAGAGGATCTAGGCAATTTGGCTGCTTAGACAGCCTTAGGTACTGGATCTCTCCCAGCACGGCAGTTTTTGCAAGCCTGAGTCAAATGAAGGCTTGTGTCCTCTCAGCATTCCATATAACGTCTTCCCGTTGCACGTAAACATTTGGGTGATCTTTATGAAGCGTAAGTTCTCCTAGCCTAGCTAGCCCCCAGAAACCGGTCAACACTATCCTTTGCATGACCAAACCCGCCATTGTGTCTGTACTCAGTTTGGAAATCAACAGGTGGACGTCCATCAAAGTGAGGCCAACACGTTCCTTCCTTTACAACTGTTCAGTCTTCTGCAAGGCCTTCAGCAGCAGTCAAACCCTATCAACGTCCACGTCAGGAAAGACGGCGCCGTGCAAGGAGTAACACATATGGAGGCCCGTCAAGTACCTCTTAGTTGTGTTGCTCAATACCACAGTGTTGCCTTTGTTTTGAGCACACCATATGATAAGACTATGAATGGAAGTGGGTGATGCTGGGAGGCTTGGAGTCAGATTGTGGGAACAGAATTTAAAGAATTTGTTGACAGCTGCAGCGTAATGTCTAATGGTTGAAGCAGCCCATCCGTGTAGTAAGATGAATTCGGCTGCAGTATCTAGTTTTGCTATTTTGCCGGCTGATCTCTGGCGTAAAACATCAGAAGAAATCATGTTCTAAGAAGGGGTGATTTCTATTTCGGTGAAGGGAGGACTTGTTCCAGTGAGGAGGACAAGTTGGGCGGGATATGGACAATTATCATGTTCTGCTACCTTTTTGAAGAATCTAGGCCCCTTGAGAGGGCGTCGGCGTTGTTGTCTTTTGATATGACCCGGACTAGGTTGATGTCGCAGTCATTCTCAATTACTAGATCCTGTATGTGTTTCCACTCTTTGTTTACCCAATAGTCCCTTGAATTTCTATTCCTCACTGCGCCTTCTGTTGTTGTTGTATTATCTGTCAGGCACGATAAACAATGACCTGCCAAGCTCATCTTCTCTTTCCAAATGAGTATTCCAAGTCTTACAGCAACAGTTTCAGCCGAGGCAATTGTTTGTCTTTGTTAGTCTGCAGGGTTTTCCCAGCCTGGAAGCCACTTGAATTGGGCCCAATCCTTTCCAATCAAAAAACGTATTCCATAGCTTGAGGAAGCGTTGCCTACCCATCCAACATTCTTGACTGTGTGATCAGGGACTAACCTAGTTGGTCGTAAATTGCTCAGGCACTTCTTCCAATAAATTAAATCTTTGAGAACTTCTGGTGGCATCTTGCGTAAGCCTGGTGACTTCCAGGTAGCTACCCATTTGATATTTCCTACAAGGTACGATTTCAGTTGCGGTGGAATCAGGGTTAGGTGACCTAGCTTTCCATTAAAGTTTTCCACCTCTCCTCTCTTAAAGACTTTCTTGTGGAGGAACTCATCCAGTTCTATTTGTCTTTTCTGCAGTTTACCTGCTGGCAACATGACCGTTTTGTTTTCTGCATTCCATAAGCATCCTCTGAACTTTTGTTCTAAGGTGAATTCAAAGTACTTAGTGGCATTTGGATTAACTCCCAATTGCTCACTTGCATGTACAATGTCTAGCATTGAAACCTTGTCTGTATCTAGTTTAACCATTAAATTGTGGTCTACCCAACGGAATGCTTCTAATAGGTTGAATTTCTTTTTCATTAGAGTTTTGCATCCATCAGCTGGACCTCCAAAGGCCCCGCAGCCAGCTACACCACCAAAAGCTATCCTTACGTCAATGTAAATCAACCCGTGATATCTCAAATTGCTAGAAAGGGCCATTGGGAAGGATGTGTTGGGATATGCCTGTACGCTCCTTCCCAGTTAAATATTCCTAGTTTCACTGGTTTATCTAGTAATCTAAAAATTTTTGCTACCACCTTGAAATTGTCTTTGTTCACAAGTTAGTTAACTGATTTTATCTCTTTATCATATCTAGGAAAGGACATGTCATTTATTGGTCTAAAGGATCCATCTCCATTTTCAACTGCTCCCAAAGGACTTGTACAAAAGAATTCCACGTTTTCAAAAACTTCTCTTTCTGTAAAGGGTACAAACATTTGTCCCGCTGATACGTCTTTCCTAATGTTCTCTTCAATTTTTAGTCTGGCATCCATCACTGATCTGTGGTTGGGAGGTGAGAACCATTTTAAATTACCTATTACGTGCTTTGGGATACCTTGATGGAAACCTTTGACAAACCCCTTTAAAAGGTGAAAGTATTCTGTCAACAATCCATAATTCTATAGCTCTTGTTCCCAAATCTTTACATTTGTCTTGCAACAAACTGGTGACGGTCAGTTCTTTGACTTGTCAAAAATTTTATCTTCTTCCTTCATTATTCTTTTCATTGGTACCACTCTGATTCTAATTTGACGTACAATCATGGATTACAAAAATCAAATTTTATTTACAGAAGGAGATATAACATGAATTAAAGGGCTCTTTAATATACAATGATATAAAATAAAAATTACTACAACACTCACATATTCTCCTTGGATGTGGATTGTGTTTGGTCAGCTACATTATTCTTGTTCTTCTGATAATTCTCATCGTAATGACGGCCTTGATAATTTGAATGGCTTGCCTTTCCCCTTATCTTCTTTGTTGTATGGTGAAGGTGACCTCTTTAAGTTTTTGCCTTGGTCATTTCTTCTATTCTTTCCAGTGTAAGTCTTCCCTTGACTACTACCAAAATTTGGTACTTTCAAATTGTCCTCATCACCACTATTGTCTAAGTCTACTGAGTTATGATTATTTCCTTGCGGATATCTATTTCCGGTTATTGGACTAAACTTTTCTTTGATGCGACCTTTTGCGTAAGGGTTATCATAGTTCATTCTTCATCCATCTCCTAATAGGTTGGTCCTTGCCAAAGCATCTTCTAAGAATTCTTCTCTTCTAACTGACAGATCTCCTGGTGCATCATTTATTCTATTGCACATAACATCTGTTCTTGTTGCTATATTGTATCAAAAGGCCGTCACCCAGCCATGGCAAACACTTAGTTTCTGTACGTATTTGAAATGTTCTTCTTGTTACAATTCTGTCAGAGCAGGGAAAGACACAGTTCAGAAACTGAACCTATGAACTTGTCTAATCCCACGATCAGAGTTTAACTCACCTGTCAGAGCAGGGAAAGACACAGTTCAGAAACTGAACCTATGAACTTGTCTAATCCCACGATCAGAGTTTAACTCACCTATCACCCAAGAATGTTAGAGAATATCTTGGATCAGCTTTTTATTCCTTCACAACTAAATAAAAAATGAAATGTACAAGATTATGAATTGATAATAAGATTGAACTACATACCTGTCAGAGCAGGGAAAGACACAGTTCAGAAACTGAACCTATGAACTTGTCTAATCCCACGATCAGAGTTTAACTCACCTATCACCCAAGAATGTTAGAGAATATCTTGGATGAAGGAGAGAGATTCTGATCGCTGCTCTTCGAGGATTATCAGTATTATTCTGAGCGGTACATAGGTTAATAGTGATGATAAAGAAACACAGTAATCGCACAAGACAATTAGGCTACATATGCAATGTTAATTATAAATGAGAAATGAAATATACATATAGTTTGAGTGTCAACTATGTGAAATCTAAGTAATGAAATAGACTGATACTAAAACTTCAACACTTCTAGACTGCGATCCACCAAGTAGGAAGTGTGAGTTCTTGGTCTCTCAATTTCTCTCATGTTAGACTTACTCTTTAGCAAAATCTTTATGCATATATTGATCCCTGATGTATTTTACCATCAATTGTCTTGCCTGAGTCCATTGAGCAAATGATAAATACAATTTGCTTTTTGGTATTTGGCCTGTTATCTTGTCCTTTTTTGTTGAGGTATTACTCGATGCTACCATGATATCAAGTTTAATCCATTCCTCGTTGAATATGGTAAGCGGCAAGTGGTAATCTAATATCTTTAAATCATTATCCCAGAACTCTGTAAAGGCCCTTAACCCTGATTTTGACGTTACACCTTTCTTATAATTTTTTGAAGGATTGTCTTCTTCTGAATCTTTCTTAGTGATCTCAAGGGCCAAGCTTGAATTGTTGTTCATAGAGTTTAAGATGATTCCTAACAGCTTATCATCTCTCTTTTCTAAGGCCAATTTTGCTTTAATTAGTGTTGAACAATTAATCTGTGTTTTATGGTAACATCTCTTTACTTTTCATTTGTGGAATATATCACACTGATTCTCGTGTTTGGAAGCGCTTGAGAAAGTCTTGCGTTTTTGTGACGCTTGGGAGAGATGCGGAATAAATCATGCTACTCTATGCGGAATACATCACGCTACTCTATGCAGAATACATCATGCTCTTGCCTGCCTCTTTGCTCATATTCAAGCATTGCTAGGATCAGAAGATATTTCAGAGTGGTTGGAAAGGGAATTATGATCCTTACATGACTTTTTATCCCCTATCTCTGTTTTGTCTTTTGTTATATCAGATGATGAGTTGTCGTCCAGAAAGTTGCCAAATGTGATGTTGTGTCTGGTTTGTATACATTTCATCCAAATGTGTGGCTGAGAATGACACAAAGGGGCCAAGGTCATTGAAGGAGTGCCAAATTGGCATAATCACTCGCAACCCCCAACCAAAATTTAATTTAAAGGCCAGTCTATTATGACACTTTCTTCAATTTTCAAAACCTAATGGCAGTTTTTTCTCATTGAAACAATCTCAGAAAGCAGATTTTTCTCTCATTAGCTACAAAGAATGGCTATATGTCATTGAAGGAGTGGGAAAATGGGCTCATTATGAAACACAAGGGTAAAAGCCAATTTCAAGGCCAGTTTATTAAGGTGGATTTTCTCTTGCCCCTGGTCTTCAATACTAGAATCCATGTTTCTCATTGGATCTTATTTTATTTTTGTCTCGAATTCACTCAAAATACCACTAAACAACACTGAAAAGACTAATGTCCCGCGTTGGAGTATGCAAAATTCAATTTCATGGCCAGCTTGTTAGTGCCAAGAATAGATATCTCCCCATCTTCACCACTGAAAATCTTTTTCAAGTTTTTTGTACCTTCCTTGCACCTCAAAGCTGTGTATGCGTCATAATGTATGCGTCATAAATACTCAATAGATACATATGTATGTAGATTTGTATGTACATTTGTACTACAGTTTCATTTATACATTCAAGAGGTCACATAGTACAGTCGGATTTCTCACACTGCATTTTATTTTTAATTCATGTGTCCAGACCCTTCAGAGCTTGCTGACATCCGACGGGTAATATCTTGTTTCCATGAAAACATTTCCAACCTTACTATTGATCTGATTCCAACTTGTCATCATCTTCTATTTCATCCGTCTATAGCTGTACACCCTTCCTTTTCATATCTAATCCCAACGTTCCTCATGGCTCCTCGCACTCGCAAGAAAGGACCTTTAGCAAATGCCAAATTACAAAAACAACCTACTCAATCGACTCAATCGACTCAACCGACTCAACCGACTCAACCGACTCAACCTACTCAACGTAGTGACAGAGATCAACCTGAAGATTCAACAAGAACCCACCGTCCACCTCCTTTGACTCGTGCTACCAAGCGAGCTCCTCTACACCGCACTATTCCAGCTAAACGACCTCAGCAAGCCCCTACCAACACGGTCAGCCAAACTAATGACACTTCAGAACTGACTCAACCGACTCAACCTAGTGACAGAGATCATCCCGAAGAGTCATCCAAAGATTCATCAAGTACCCACCGTCCAAATCCTTTGACTCGTGCTACCAAGCAAGCTCCTCTACGCCGCGCAATTCCAGCTCATTAAACTCATCAAGCTCCTACCAGCACCAACCAAACTAATGACACCTCAACCAATAATGCAGCAATTAACTCCAAAGACCTAGTGGGACAGGATCTTGCTAGTAGTCTGGATGATACTTGCGCGGCATCACTGGAAATCACACCAACACTTGACAATTACAGGAGCTTGATGAAATTTTGGCCTCCTGGTTGTATTCGCAAACACCTTCGAACCCACAAAAAGTCCACTCGTAACCGTCCGTCAACCAAAATCTCAGATTGTGTCAAATTGGTCTACAAACAGTTCCAGCAAGAACTCCTGATGCTTGCTATGATAGGTGAGGTGAGCGAAACCACCATCAAGTCCTGCATGTAAGTAATTGATCATTTGACATCACTTCGTTCCTACATAAGTTTCACTCACTCTCTCTTTTGTTCCATCATATCAGACCTGAATTAACGTTGACAAGAGCAACAAGTCGATATACGCTGTTCCTTGAGTACTGTGTAGATTGCTTAACTCAACCAAGTTAGTAGTTTTTTTTAATGTCCATTATAAATTGTGTTCAATTAACTCACTTGAATCTGTCATTATGGTGTAGTGCCCAAGAAAGGACACAAAGAAAGTGAACTTATTCTGGGTGATTGCAACAAGAAGACTGGCAAAATATGGCAAAAGCTTTTGCCAGACGAGCGGGATATGTTCAACCCCACAATCTTCTACGTGTTGGCTGGTGTACCTAACCCTCTCGAATTGGAAACGGAAGAAGGCAAAGTTGATATTGATCAGGATGAGCACGAGCATAGTGGAGACTTGTTTGTTCCTATTCCCCAGGTTTGCAAGCTGACGGTTGAAGAAGGTGGGCTTTACCGGCCTATATATGAACGTCTCGTTGATTTGAAGAAGGTAGAAAACCAATTGGGCAACCCTTCGGCTGGTCCTTCAAAAGCTCAGCTTCAGCGCAAATCAAAGACTGGTATTGAGAGAATAGCACACCGGTGAGTTATGTTTCTTTTTTTACATATCCTTTTCGTGACAAGGCCAATACTAAACACTACAAGAAACGTAATGTTTTCCAGGCGGTAAAGAAAAGTATTGACATAGAAAAATCCTGAGACACACAGGAGAGAGCAAAAAATCCAAAAAAATATGTGCCTGATTTGTAGATGTTGGATCTCCATGATGAGTATTTTTTTGTATTTTAGACATAGATATTGTTCAATGTACTAACAATAAATGTGAGGAATCATCCAATAACAACTTGTAACAATACCTGAAATTTGGCCCAAGATCTTGGAGACAGGATTTTGCAATCTAAAAACAGCCATAACTTTTGCAATTCTGCTTAAAATCCATTGATTGTTAGCTCATTCAAAAGCTGGACCTCACTTCTCTAAACTTCATTAAGGCAGTTTGGTGTCATCTTGCCATTCAAATATGCTATATTTCTTGTAAGGGTTTCCCATAGATGGCTATGTAGAATCTCACACAGACTAGCTATGTATGTGATGTTCTATATGGAATTGTACAGGGGAGGTTCAGCTTTCCAATGAGCTCAAAATCGAGTCATTTGCGTGAGAACCGCAAAGGTTACGGCTATTTTTAGATTGCAAAATCCTGTCTCCAAGATCTTGGGCCAAATTTCAGGTGTTGTTACAGGTTGTTATTTGGTGATTTTTCACCTTTATTGTTAGTACATTGGACAATACTTCTGTGTAAAATACAAAGAAATATGCATCATGGAGCTCCAATATCCAGGAATCAGATGCATATTTTTTTGGATTTTTTGCTCTCTTCTGGGTGTCTCAGGATTTTTCTATGTGAATAATTTTCTTTACCGCCCGGTAAACATTACATTTCTGGTAGTGAAAATTGCTTGCATAACTTAGCTTTCATGCGAAGCTCATCGACTAGACTTTGCCTACTATCTAGTGGCAACAAGCACAATTACCCCAAACAAGTTGGCCGAACTGGGATGGCTCAAGGAATACACAACACACCCGCAAGTAGCAACTTGGGCCAACAAAACATGTTGTCTTGCAACAGTTTTTGCTACTTACTCTCAAGGAGAATCAATGGCAAAGGCAATCGCCTTGGCTACGGCTAACCGCAAAGCAAAACGACAAAGGTCTGATAAACAACAGCCCAGTGATACAATCAAGGTAGATTTAGGACGTCTCTTGGCTGCTTTGACACGCAAGTTTGATTCAAATATTATTGTATTTATCTTGAGTCATTCAATTTTGATGCTTCCATATTTTACTTTTGTCTCTTTCCTTACCAGACAAAACCTTGGGATACTTGCCCACTCAATCTTTTCCGCAGACTGCTGACCCTGTGGCCGAGTTGAAGAAAAGGTCCTTACCAATCTCAATCATTCTTACAGAAGGATCAAGACTTACTGACAAAAAGCAGAAACTCGGCTTCAAGAAGATGCAATCAGTGACACGACTTGAATGGCTCAATGATATCTCAGACGGCCATTTCTGCTTAATCAAATTGAAGGTTGGGTCTGATGAGACTTTTGGAGATGTGGTAGGTTTAGACTGTAAAGATATTGAGGCAGCCTTGACAACTGTGCCTCACAAGATAGGCAAGATGGTGGAGGACAATGATGACAATTCTGTTGATGCAAGTCAAGCAGCAAGGAAGGGACAGAGTCAAAATGGTGGAAATGAATGTGAAAGTGAGAACAGTGAGGGTAGTGATGACAATGTTTAACAAAATCCGTAGTCTGAATTAATTGTTGTTTAAGTAAAAATTTGCTCATGAAATCAAACAGTTATCTATTTTTTTCTCAAAAAACTTATTTTTCCTCTTGTTGTTGAGTGAGGTGTAACATGAGATAAGATGAGAATTGAGATATGCCACATTTCCTTTTGTTCAACTATCATTGTGAGCGGTACACAGACTAGGTACCAGATGAGTTTGCCTTCACTTGGAAATGGTTGACCAGATGAGGTGTCAGATGAGTTTGCCCCTGGGTGTATGTGAGTGTAATATATAGTTGACCAGATTAGGTACCAGATGAGTTTTCCCCCTGGTTCACTTGGAGGTGATTGACCAGATGAGGGGTCAGATTAGTTTGCCCCCCGGTGTATGTGAGTGTAATATATAGTTGACCAGATGAGGGGATTTTGAGTAGATGAGGTCAGATGCAGGATTGTACTTTCTGTCAGATGAAGACAGATTATGTTGACCAGATGAGGCCGGATGTGTATTATTCTAGGCAGATGAGGCCAAATAGGTTTCCCCTTTCAAGTGCAATCATCATACATTTGGACAGATGAGGCCAGATGTGTTTCACCTCCCATACTCACCACTTACACAGTACAAACTGACATTGGAGGCCACATCCACCATGAATCACCTCTCCTGTTCTTGGTATCATAGTAGTACCTGAACTCACCACCGTCTTTTGTACTGAATTTATTCAACTATACATAACACTCACAACGGCTGGATTGTAACTGGTCACATCTAGGCAACTTTTGAGACATGATTTCTTTCAATTGGCACGAACTTGCTTGATCTTGCATTTGACATACAGCTCGTATAGTGAGGTTAGTGAGGTGTACTGTTCAACCTTTTTTTCTCAACCTCTGTGTGTTCATCTGTTGGTTGAACTTGAGCTTTGGATATAAGGGTACCTCATTGGGTTGATGCATGATTGGCTCACTAAATGAGAAATGATTGCGAAAAAAGGTTTTCTGAAAATCACATTGGTCACCTGAACCACCTTGCATCAGTATCCGACCTTCTCCAATTAGCAAGAAATTAAAGCTGATGAAATTTTGATCATCTTATCGTATTGTAGTACATTAGTTGTTCTTTTTGAGAGTAGTAGGTTTGGGGTTTTAAATGTTATATCATCATGTACAACTCATTCAGGTTCTGAGTTGTCTTGGCTGAATTGATGATATGTCTTGTCTGAGTTGATGGTATGATGTAGTGTAGATGATTCTACTCGCTTGTTGCCATATTCATCTGCTGTGGTCGCACCTATGTTGATAGGCAGGACGATAGCAGATGAATCTGATTGTAAGATATAATTCAGTGAGTGGTCAGATTTGGTCAGACTTGGTCAGATGAGTCTGCCTTCGGCCAATTTGAGTGTTTTACACAGCTATCAGCATCTCAAGTTGTTGGGAGTTATGATAGGACCTGAAAACTTTTTTTTGGTGTTCAGGACATGTCCCATGCCTCATGAAATGGTAAGCAAATAAGTTGGACTTGGCAAAAGTTCAATGACTTATTTTCAAAAAAATTGCTCAGGTGACTCTGACAAATCTGACCTCATCTGCAGGGTGGTTTTTGGGTACAAGCCCATGATAATGTACTGCGTTATCTTCGGGTTGGTATCAAACGTTTTGTGTGCCACAGGTGACAATGAAGCACACCATTTCAATTCCTAGTCTCAATGATTTTCAACTATGGAGTAATACAGTATGTTTGCAGTGTAAGGGCAATTCACTTAATACCTAACAATTTAGCCACTTTATTGTTAGGACTTGCTGTCAGGTAGATCTTAATACAGAAACTACATGTATATGGATGATAGAGATATTAAAAGTAAATATGAATGGAAATACATATTTTATAAAATATGTATCTTATATATTCAAGATACCTCCATTAAATATATATAGCACATCCCATCCAATCAACCAACAATTGGATGGGATTGGTGGCTGAGACCCCCAAGAAGCTAGGGGGTCTGTTCATGGCCATAACCTTCGCCACCTAGTAGACTATGAACTTACATTCCATGAACAGACTCCCTAGCCTCTTAGGGGGTCTCATGTACCAATTTTGTCTGATGAATCACCAATGGAATGGAATTGGTGCAGCTGGTCCCAGGGCTTCCAGCCTGGGACCGGCCAGATACACATTCCATCCAATTGACCATCAATTGGATGGGATTGGTGGCTAAGAACCCCTAGCAATTGAAGGGGACCTTTGCAACATGTCTTGTCCAATTGGATATCAGATATATATGTATGATATAATAATCACGGTACTCAAAGTAACTATGTATGCGTACATATGTACACATACATAGTTTTTTGAAAACTTGTTTTGGCAGGGAAAAAAAACTATGTTTGGGTCCAAAACTATGTAGCTTTGAGGACCCTAAACATACTTTTCCCAATATTGGCATCTCACTTGACATACCTACTCTGCTTCAACATCATGCCTGGTGCTGGTCTAAGGCAGGAGGTGACACTTGAGCATGCCAAAGCCTCCGGTCTTGTCTTACGTCTCCTCCATTCCACAGCTCAACCCCCTTCTTATGCCAGCCTATACACCTACCTTCACTTTGAACTGAATCAAACTACTGCTTTGATCTTGATGGACGACTCTGAAGAAACCTTGGTTGGCTCTTTGCTCTCTCTCCTTCAAGCATTCATTGAATTCCTCAAAGTCAGCTGCGTCCTAGAAGCTTCCATCAAGTCTTAGCAAGCAATCCATCAACATGTTTACATGATGGCTATGGCTATTGGTGAAGCTGTTGATATCCTTGCTCACCTCAGTTATGTTGAAGCAAGAACCCACATCCGGCTTGCACTTGTTAAACAACTAAAATTTGGAGGCGTTTTCAATGGAAACGATCAAATTTTTCTCCATCATGTACATACCTTTTGTTCCTTTTTTCGTGATCATATTGTGATGTTGGTGTTTCAACTTTGCCCATGCAACTCTACCAGGCTCGGATGTCAAAAGAAAACTTTTTTCGTTTGGCCGATCTCATCCGTGAAGATATAGTGTTTCAAAATAATTCCATTGTTCCTCAATCCCCAGTTGAATGGCAGTTTCTAGTCACTTTATGCAGGCTGGGTCTTAGCGGAAACAATGGCAGCGCGTATATGGTAGGGCAGCTGTCTGGATTTAGTGGTAGGTACCTATACCTCATTTTCCCATTTTCAAGTCTTTGATCTGATACTGACCCTTGGTGTCCTTAAAAGGTTCCGTTCACAATTTTGTGCATTGGTGCTTTGAGGCAATTTTAAAATTAGGAAATGATCATGTTTACTGGCCAAATCAAGAAGAAAGAAATCAGATCAAGAGACATTTTGGGAGCAGGTCTTTTTTTAAGACTGTGTAGGTTGTATAGATGGGACTCTAATCCCTCTTTCTTATGCACCGGGCAAGAATCCTGAGGATTTCTGGACTCGGAAACATATTTATGCACTCAACTCATTGTTGGTTAGTGATCACCAAGGTTGAATCATTTACACTAAGCATGGGTGGTCTGGTAGCGCACATGATCAACGGGTGTAATTCAACTCATGTAAGTGAATTTGTTTGTTCAGACTGATAATAAGAATTGATACTTTTTCCGTACCCAGCTTTCCAAAAATTTAACTCAATATTTTGGCAAAGACAAATATCTTTCAGCCAAATCTGGTTGTACATATTCCAAAACCATCATTGCTACTTTCAAAAGCCCTCAATTATCAAGTTTAGGTTTGTTGAAAAAGGATTTCAATTGGGCTCTCAGTGAGCATAGCAACAGCCAGCTCAAGCTCTGATTTCAATTGTTACAAGACCTGCAAATCCTCATCAACAACATCCTGTTGGCAACACGTGCAACCCACTGGATTCAGGTGTGCTGTATCTTGCACAACTTTACTATCAAGTTCAAAGATTACTGGATCTCCAATAATCCACCCTCTCCAGAAGAAGAAATTGGTTTGGTTGAAGACAAACCTTTCCCTCCTGAAGTAAAAGTTGGTTTGCTCAGACATAACAGTCTCCTGCAAGAATTCTGGGTTTATCAACACAACCAATGTTGACTTCATTGTGGTTTATTATATTTTGATTTCTCTTATCTAAAATGTATGATCTTGAGATTTTTTTGTTTCTTCTCTTTCAACAGTCTGATCAAACATGCGTATGTTACAATTTTTGGAAATCAAATGTGTGTTCTGAAGAAATGAATACACAAACACTCTTCTTTTTTTCCAAACTTAAATCATCTCCAAATTGTGGGACACTTTAATTGTTTGACAAACAAATTGATTTTTTTCCACATTGATCGAGATGTGAACATCGATTTTGCATTTTGCCACATGAATCTTCAGCTAAACAAGAGAAAGTAAATTACACAACAATTTTCTCAAAAGAAAACTGTAATACCTAATTTTCCTCACAATTTCTTTCAAAAGACATTTTCAATTTGAGAGACAACACTCAAACACTAAAATTTAATTTTGGTGAAAAAAAGTTTTAAAAGACATAAGACAATTTTTTCAACAGACAACACTTGTATTTAAATATGTTAAAAGACAAAACCAATTTTTTTGTGAATTGATAATATCAAGGCAAATTTGTACTGCATAGTGTTAGATAATTTGACAAACTCATGACCAAAAGAAGGAAAGTTAAAAGGAGGGGGACCAAAATAAAAAAAAGGGATTGGCCCAAAATGATTCAAGGGCATCATGCATCTTTTTGCAAACTTTCAATCACAGCGTCAGCCATCTGTTTTACCTCTGCATAGGGAATGTTGACAGCGGCGAGTTTGGTAATTACATCAATTCTCTCTCAAGCTAATTCCAACTTAGACATTCCCAACACTCGACTGTGTACCTCCAAAGCTTTACGCTCCTGAGCCAATTCCCGTTCTAGTTTCATGAGCTCAAGGTCATCTTGCTTGGCCTCCTTGGCCTTCCTTCTGGCAATGGCCTCGGGGGTTAGATTGTCCTCCTCCAAGGTGTGTTTATTGTTTGCTTTAGTCTGAATCGTGTGCCTAAGAGATTGAACATCCCCTCTGAGGCACCGGCAATTTTTTCAATCATAAGGCCTTGGGGTTCATTAGATTGTTTGTTGTTATTGTTCATTTCTTTGATATCTGAATGACTAGGTAACAATGTTTGTATCAACTTGGGAAATGAAGATGACCTTGAAGTTCTTCTTGAGATGTTATTTGTGGATTGGTAGCTAGATTGACTTGCAGGGGGGTCAGTGATTGGGTTAGTATGTAATTGAGATCTACAATCAGGTTGATGAGATTGAGTTTGAGCTTGAATGAGGTGACCGCTGGAAGTCCTAGGTCGGTCTTCAGGCTTGGGCAAGGTGTTGTCTAAGGTGTCTGGTAAAGCATCTTTGTCATGATTGATTGATTGGGTTGGATCCCACCCAGTGTATTGAGTTGCCAGCATTTCTTTGGCAGGAGACAAATGGGAGGAACTTGAGTTGTTTTTGGTTGATGACCAGGTTATTATACCGGCTTCCGCTGCATACAATGGTTTGTTGCTGGGACAATCACCCATGACCGGAAGGAGGATATTGGAATAGGGGCATTCGCTATGCAGAATATCTGGGTGACATAGCAGTGCAGTCAGTTATAATTTTAAACCAAAAAATTTGAATATGAAGACAATCAACTTACCTTTGGTTGTCTTTGCAGTCAAAGTCCACTGGCTATTGGCATGTAACGCCTCAATTTCCTGTTCAGCATTTGAATTCATGACCACCCCACCTCCAGTATTGTCACACCATGCTTTGGCCCCGCGGAATTTGCTTTCTAAATTGTCAATCTGTAGTCACAGCCAAAGGACTGTCAATAACCAAAGGATGAGAGACCAAATGCAAAAAAAAACCTACCTGCTGTTTGACACCAGCCCAGGTGAAGCCAGCGAAACCGTTTGCGCTGAGGTACTTGCCACATCTCTTGGCACATTCTTTCTTTTTGGGGATACCCATACAATATCTGGTGAAGTTTGTCAATTCCGTATCGTGGCTCTCCATACACATCCAAATGACATCACTTTGCAACTCTTGATTGCCCCACGTGAAACCTAACCCTTCCACTATCAAGTCAAGCATTGTCTTTCCATCAGGGTTTGTGTCTTTGTTCCACAAGAGCTGTTTACAAAGGATATTGAGTTGTCTTGATCATTAGAGGGTTGATCGTTGATTATTGAACTCAAAGCTAATGTCTTGGGATTTCTTTTGCTATTTTTTGAGGTTTGAGAGCCACAAGGTTTTCTAGCCTTGCTTTTTGGTTGAGCCATCGTAGCGGGAGTCAATGACAGTATTGGTAAAGCTCGCCAGGTGCAGACTGAAGAGGCTGAGATTCGGGATATGTAAATAGTAAAGGAGAAGGGGATGAAATGAAGGAATGGGGTTGTGCAGGATACATTGATATAAGCTGAGGTTGTGGGACAGGAGTTGTGATGGACTGCAAAAGACCCCAAACCACGTCCTTTGTGGGAACAGGGGTTGCTGGGTGGTTTTGCAAGCTATTTGGAGGGTCTGTTGAGTCAATTGGGAAGTTGGATGAGTTGTTTGGGGGGTTTGCTGGGGGAGGTTGATCAGACATGGTGGATGTGTAGGTTGGGTGGTTATAAGGCTGGGAATCTTGATTGGCCATGGGTTATAATGTTGGGAAACTAGATGCAGTTGATGGTTTTGCTGATGCCGATGTATACTTTTCCCGGTTGTGCATAGTTTTCCAAAAGTGCAAACAAACTATGTATGCGGACATATGTATTACTTTGAGTACTGTATAGATATAATAAATGTCAATAAATATATAATTGATATATATAATATGATAACAGTAAGAGGGGGTACTGTTGGAAGGGCTGATTTCTTGCCTGCTACTGGTTGTAAAAAGAATCTCCTAGATGCCTAGGGGGGAGCTTACCCCAATCCAGTGCAAATCCCTGACATGTGTGCTTGCAAATCCAGGATTTTCAAGGATCAAATTGAATGCGGTTTTCTGTTAGAAACAGTGCAGATTAGATAAACAGGGGTTTGAGGTATATATACAACTGATATGGGTCTTTCTTGCAAAATTATTTTGAGACTTTCTTTTACATTTTTTACACATCCTACTTCATCAACATCCCCTTATCTCTTTTTCAAAGACCTGTCTTTTTCATTGTATCAAAATGATGCTAACACCTTTTCGAAGTCACCTCCAGTGTACAGGATCCATCACCTTCAATGCTTGCTGGCTTACTTCCACAGCAGTGAACTTGAAGCATCCATTTGAATCACCACTGCACATGTATGTGTTCAATCAGGAATCCAAATATTCTCAGATTCAATTGGTGCTTACAGATTGCTGGTCCATAGGGTATGTCCACGAAGAACTCCGCTCCTGCTTCCTGAAAATCCTAGGTCCAGAGGAAAAAACATACAGGACACACCCAGCAGATGGATGGAAGCCATCAGATTCAAGACATAATTCAAAAAGGTCTGCTATCAGTTGCTACCTGAAAACTATCCGCTCAGACCTAATCACTGAATAGTCATATGCTCAAATACACAAGCTGTGAGCCTACTAGCTTCTGTCTGGCTAGTAGAGTCAATAAAAAGGTGGTAGAAGTTGGTAAGACTTCTACTAGGCTTGTAGGGATTGCTATCCACAAGTACAAATGGTATGGGACTTGGGCAAAAGAGCTTTACTTGAATTACACAAGTAAAGACTCCAGTTAGATGACCTTTGAACAAAGGATTTTGCCCAGGGATTTTGGGTTAATTATTGTCTATTACAATAATTAAAGATTGGAGCAACTGATACACAGTTCTCAGTCCCAAATTGATTCACTTCTGACACAGAATGATCAATAAGGGTAGTGTTAATGTCTGTCTTAACACTGGGAACTTTATACTCTGACTGATAGAGGTTCCCCGTAGGTTTAGAGTTTCTTATATCAGATCAATCCCAAATCTGATGTAAGCCTTACTCAAGGACTACTTCCTTTCAAGTAATTCCACCTGATGGATATTACTGATTTCTCTGATTATGGTGTCTAATCAGGCAGAGAACAAGGTTGGATGTAAACACACAACACTCAACAAGACACAAAGTTGAAAGTTATAAAGAAGCTGATAGGATTTATTTGTAGAAGTTGTTGAATAATAATGTGATGATGTGATCAGGAGGAGTGGATTCTCAGGGTTTATATACTCCAAACCTTGAGAATCTTTACACTAGAAGTGCGCACAATCTGTGGTTGCGTGGTTAGGTTATTACAGTTATATTGTTATAAACTGTTTGAACATACATTTCATTTGTTACAACCTTGTTACGGCTGTGAAATATATGTAGCATTGGTTCACATAAAAGTTGTGTACGTACACACTCTTTTATGTACGTTTTGCACATGTTACATATGCTAAATCATATGTACTTGACTTTTGAGACTGAGCCATGAGTTGTAATTATTGTTTTTATGCTTATGTATTATTATACGTCGCCCATTGGTACTACTGGTTAGTACTCAGGGCTGACACAAGCTTTCTAAAGAGTATGCAACTGAGCTCCAATTAGTACCTAGTGGAACAGACCTATATTCAGTTGAAGCTTCCAACATTGTAACTGCTCAGCTTCTACCACATCAAAAGCAGGGTATACTATTCCTTTTAGACAGAAACAATCCCCATACTACCACATATCACGCCCTTTGGTCCGCAATTGTTGGAGATTTCAAGATCTGTTCACACTGTTGGAATTCATTGCAACCCCAGACCATCCAGCACCTTTCACCCTGCAAGCTTCTATCCTGGCAGACAACATGGGCCTACAAAAAAGTTCACAGACCAATGCATTGATTGCTACAGCTCTGCAAGCATCAAAGAATTGTGAAGCACATTACACTACTTCTGATTTTGAAACTACACCTCCTGGATTACATGCCACCCTATTAATCTGCCTGTGCAGCCTGATGGACACCTTGAAAGGAAAAACCATCAAGCACACAAGGAGTGGGAGCCTGAAAGTCATGTCCTGGTATGGATCCACCAGGACTTTTGTTTCTGTGAAATCATGGAAATCAGCAGATATCATCATTACAACACCCTCAACACTTTTACGTGACCTGTGTATTCCAGGTAAACCATGCCTGCCATTGCGCACTAGGTGGTACAGGGTAGTGGTTGATAAAGCTCAGTATGTTTCACTACCCTGATATCCAAGTTTCCAAAGGCTGACCACCATCTGCTTGCAGCATTATTTAAGATGAAACTTGTTCACATCAGTTTGTGACTTCACTGAAAGCAGTCAATTGGCTTTGTCTCACTGGAACCCCACTCCATGATTCGATAGGTGATCTTGATATGCTATTCAAGTTTATGCACTGCACGCCTTTCAATCAGGACTCAACATGGTACCAAAATATTGTACAATTCATGCTTAGTTGCAACAAAAAAGCCACTTAACAGACCTACCTCCAATCTACCACAAGACTGTCGGACTTCCAATGGAACCAGCAGCTCACAAAATATACCTGCAGTATTATTGTTGCTTTTTACAACATTTGAGGGTTGAATCCAATGTTACATCTGACTCAGGTGAATACTTCAAGCAGCTGAGAAATATCAGAATCTTATATGTTCATAAGGTACATGAAGCGTCAAGCATAAACAATATGGACGGGGATCTTGGCATTATGATGCCAGACAAAAGGGACCTTCAGGCAAATTCAAGATTTGAGTATTCAGAGGACATGATTTTGAGTATCAAATTGCAGTTCTTGGTCACAAACCTTTTAGCTAGGCTGGGTGATAGGAAGAAATGCAAGAAGAGTGTGATCTAATCCCAGTGGAGGTGTGTAATCAAGTGGCAAGTTCATTTTTATAATTTTCTTTTCACCTAACAGAGCTGAGTTGCATTATTATCACTACAAAAAGGGTAATTTCCCCTTGAGAAAAGAGAAAGCAGTTTGAGTGACAAAGGGTTGAAAATGCATTAAATCTGCATTTTAGGCCCTTCATTGCTCTAAATTTGATTTATTTTCTCATGGGGAAATTACCTATTGCTGGTAGTGATATGTAGGATCACTATTTATTTTGAGCTTGAAGGCATCAAATTCTGTTATCTACATGATGGTATGACAAACCAAGAAAGGACTGCACAACTAAAGGTGTTTTCCAAGTCTGATGATATTGAAGCATTTGTGGTATCTATAAAAGCTGGTGGAGTTGGCTTAAACCTGATGTGTGCTGATGAAGTCTATTTGACAGTAAGAAATCTGGATATATCAATCTTGAAACCCAAGTTGATGTTGTTATCATGCCACTCTGGGATGCACGTTGAAATCCACAAATTTTCCAACAGGCCATTGACCACCTCCACTGATTGGGTTAAAGAAATTTTGTCAATGTTTATCATGTGGTGGCTGACAATCCAATAAATGTAAGCCACCTGTAGTAATTTCAGTTCACATCTTCACTGAACTGGTGGTGAATACTCCAGCTGCAGAAGGAAAATTCATCTTTGGCTAGACAGCTAATCACTTTAATCCCTTAGAGCTTCCTTTGGACCAACTCAAAGATTGCAGCAACCAGGGGGGCACAATGGAAGGGTCAGTGATAGATGTTGAAGATATTAATGAGTGCTACAGTAAGGGAATATGATTGACTAAATCATTGGAATTGTGATTTATTGTATCATGAAATGGTGTTTCACATCAGTCACAATGTATATATATTTTGCAGGAGGTTCATGTCTTTGAAATTTTTCCTCTTTTGTAAGTGGCTCAAAATGTTGTGGACAACATAAAAAAGTTAATGAATTGGTGCAAAAAGGATGCAAGATAGATTCAAACAAAGCGGTGCAGAAAACAATCAATAATCAATCACCATGGAATCATCATCTCTCACATGAGCAAAGGGAGTATTAGCTCATGACAATTCCTTCATTCTGGCCAATACAATATCATGATACTTCTAAAAAATTGACTGTGGTCAAGTTGTTGTGCTGGAATCCAAGCTCTTCCACATCTTGATCAACAACCAGTGAGAACCAATCTGGGGTAGTACTCCACAAAGGTTCTTGATCTGGGTATTTGTCTTTAATGATGATGTCTACCTCTGCAGCTACCTGGATAAGGCGGTCAACCCTGCCAAACTTGTCATAGAGGGCAAGTAGCAATAGTTTCAGTAAGTAATTGGATACACTTATCAGACCATTGGCAAACACTATTGTAAAATTCTGCCCATTTGTCCAGAGCTTTCTGAAAGCTGCAAGGAACAAAGAGATTGAGAAACAAGGTCCTACAAACACACAGCTCATCAGCTGAATGTGAATGCCATGTTCCAGGAGAAATAACTTGACCTTGAAAGGGGATCATCAAGGTCATACAGTCCTTGATCAATCCACTCTTGAATAGTAGCCTTGATGCATCCAGTAAGTCCACAGACAACTTGTCCCAGAGATATTCAAATTTCTGGTTGCGGGTAGATTTAACTTATCAATGATAAGCCAAGTCAGGGACTTCAGAACTATACGTTTGTCCAAGATAAATGAGATAACCAGCCAGATCTACAGTCTCAGTGCTTCAATCAGTCATGAGCTTTCTCGGAATACCACTGCGTTTCTTGGCTAGTCCAAGGTACCAAAGGTCAACATGTTGGGGTTTGCTGTTAGTAACATGAGCATGAAGGGCCAAGATCTTCCAAGACTAGCAATCAATAAATTCATATATTGCAATTTCAAATGGCAATAACTTGTCATGCCCATTGGAAACCCAAACCTCATTTGGATCACTTGCAAAATATTGTTGTCTAACAAGTTTACAAGCCACTCTCATCACAACAAAATTTGGCCCATTACTTTCAGAATAGCTGCAATCACATCACTGCATAAATAGAAGATAGTGTAAGTGGCACTACTAGCAAAAGGTAATTTCCCTGTGAGAAACAAAATTGCATTTAGCGCAACAGAGGGCCTAAAATGCAGATTTAATGAAGATTTAATGCAATTCTCAATCCTTTGTCACTCAAAATGCAATCTCTTTTCTGACAGGGAAATCACCTTTTTCTGGTAGTGTAGGAGACCAAAATGAAGAAATATCAACTTCAAATAAATACTTGCTGGTGGATGTGAAGCTGGTGTTCAAGAGCAAGCTTTGCCTTCGCACTCTTGATGCCAAGCGCATCTTGAAACCCATGCTGGAGCTCTCAAATCTTCCCACACAGATCAGCATGAGTAAGTGATCCCAAGTCAAGATTTTCCTTTTGATGGTGAAGATTGAGTTCCTTCTTGTATCGAGCTAGGGTGGAACAATGGATGATCATATTGTTTTCAATTTGGGGAAAAGGGAACTTGCTTTTGGTCCAGAGATTGTTTGTACTTGTCCAACACTGCATCCTGCACAAACTCCACATCATACTTTCCCTGTTACTTCAAATTCAACCCTTGTATTTGTCTCTTCACAGTTCTTACACCAACTCAAATGTTGTGCCTCCGCCACACAGGGTCTCAAACAGTTTGTGCTGACCATTGGTTGGCCACAGCTTCTTCAACCAGGGGTTGGAGATTTTGGCGGGCATTTCGAACAGTTGGCTTTGGCAGTTGGCTGTCAAAGCAAAAGTTGAAAGAAAGAAACTACCCAAACCAAGATGAGATAGAAAGAATTGAAAAACAAGTTTTTTGTAAAGTGATTTTGAAGATAAGACCAGAGGCAACACACAGTAATCAGATTTTGAAAAATGTTCTTCAAGTAGGGTTTTTGAATAAGAAATTGACCAATTCAAGACACAGTAAGCGGAATCTAAGACAAATGGGGTCTTTGAGGGCTTGAGGGCTTTGGAAGTTATAAGGAAGGAACCAAATCATAACAAAGCAAGGTGAATTTGAGGATAATGATATTTTGGAGTACTGAAGGCCTGTGGAAATATCAAAAAAGGGAAATTTGAAGCTTTCAGGAACTTCAAAAGGAGGAACCAACAAGTCAAGGGGCAAGCAAAAAAATTGAAAGAGTAGAACAGAGGTGAGATAAAATGAAAGTTTGTTTGTTTGTTTAAGATGCTTCAAAATATGTATAACTCAGTAGTTTGGGGTCTGTGTAGGTATCAGAATAGTATTCAGCAGGTAAATTTGGTACCATGATTGCAAGGGATAAATTCAACAGGTGTGACTGATGGGGGGCAAGGCTAGTACAATGAGACAGTGAGACTTTTTAGGGTCACAGAAGTGAAGACGGTAGACAAAGGCCTGTCAGGTGAAAGCTCTAGTGAGAGTTTTACTGGAGAAAAGGTGAGAATCTTGGGTTGACACAGGCCAAGTTGTGGTTTTGCTGTTGTAGAATTGAAAATGTTTGTTTATACTATGAACAATTCACTTCTGTATTCTTCACCTTTGATTTTTTGTATTTGGGTCATGATTTAATGCTGGTACTTCTTGTCAAAAGGTGAGAATGCATTGGAAGTGTTGACAACTTCTGAAAATCTATGAAATACAGGGTTTTAGTGATTTTTGCCCTGTATTTGGTTTTTTTTTCTTTCAATCTTTGAATTTCACACCCGAGGTTTGTGTTTTTGGATTTTGGATTTATATTTTTGATTTTAAGTTTCTTCACCTTGTCACTTTCGAAACCCTTGCATTCCATAAACAACCTGAAAGAATTAGTCAATCAATCACAAGTCAAATCTTGAGAGTAAGCTTGATGACTGACTAAACCATTTGAGATATGGCTCACAAAGCAGACAAATGATGATTTTGGAAGAAGGAGGTGGCTTACTCAGGGCTGATAATATCCCAGAACCACATCAAAATGGATGAAACAAAAGTGAAGGTTGTATGAGATTGGCCAACACACTTCCAACAAATTTTGGTCACATATTGGCATGTGCGCTCACAGAGCATCTAGAGATACAATGCAATATTGCATAGATGCCCAGCAATGAGATGTCGGGGGGATTTCATGTTGCTTGGGTTTCACATGATTCAAATGATTGAATGACATAGATTAATCCAACCTGAACCCAAGGCAACCCAAAATTGCATCAACTCAGCACAACTTGATCCTCAAGCAAAAAACAGATTTGGCAGCTGTATTGACATCTCTGTAATTTGAACAGATGGGAAGGTTGAGAGATTCCATGATATTTGTGATGCTTGAGCTTGGAAGTGTTGCTTGGTAAGATTGAAGTTTTGGAGGTCTCAAAAATGTGCTGAAGGAGGAGAATTAAAACCCATGGGATGAGACAAAAGTAAAAATCTAGATATTGAAGGGATCTATAATTATATTCAATGAGGGAGCTCAAGGGGCCTCAAGGGAAACCACCTAATACATTACAAATCTGGATGGAGTCTCAGACACTATGAAGGGTTGAGTGGTTTGTCCAAGTTGGTCTTCCTTCATGTCACAGAGTCTGAATATTTTTGAAGTATGTGCTGTATTTGCAACAAGTGCTGTTCCCAATCAAAGTGCCCCTCTGATCTAAACTTTCAAGGGGGTGATATGTACAAGCTGTTACTTCACTGTATGTGACTGACATCTATCCTTGTTGTGGGTGTGTACAGGGCTGCTGAACAATGACTCAGAGCCAAGACATGATAATCCCTAATCAGATGATCATTAGTTTGGCATGCTTATTCAAATGCTACCAAGGAAAAGTGGTAGCACAGGTGCGGCAATCCCTCTTCTTGGGATATAAAGTCTTGATATCCTTGATTAGTCCAGCCTACCAATACTACAGAATGTGACATGTGACAAAGTGACAAATCAAATTTCAAAAAAATCAAAATTTCAGAATCCACGTGTCAGAAAGTGGCAAAACCAGATTGGACACTAGATTCAACTCAAAGACTGGTCTGAAACCTCCTGTATTCCACAGGTTCTGCCACTTTTTTCAGGTTTCCAAACCACAACTTTGATTCTAACTGCTTGGTTGGCACAAACAATACATGAAAAATTCAAAAAATCATATTCCAGACATTACAAGCTTCACAAAATGAAAACCACAAAACCTGTTCCTTCCATACCACAAGTCAGCCAAACAAAATGAACAAACATCAAAGAAATATACCCCAACACCCAACATGCAAACCTAATATGGTACAAGACTATCTTTCAATCACCACATTGTGAACACACAGCACTCTCAATGTACCCTATGTCCATTGACTCTACAGGTTGGAGAACACAAGATGTGTAAACACTTCCTAGATGCCACCGTAGAGCACAATAATTCAAAACCAGCCAGCTCACAATCTCAGTCAACAACACCAACTCCCTGCCCTCCTGCTCCTGAGATTGCAGCTGCTGGAGCGGCAGCCCAATTGGCCCTTGGGAAGTCAGTATCAAACGGCACTCATGTCCACTGACTGCGTCAAAATAAGACTGACCAGGGCCCTTTCCAAGCTCAAGTCAGTAGCAAACGGATGTATTCACACTCAGAAGCCCCAGCACTAGCACCTTTTTTACACCTGCTGGCTGTTCATGCTCAGTCAGATGGATAGCTCAGTACAATTACAAGCATCAAGCTTGGTCTATGGAATAGTCAATGTCAACAATAATCTTCAATCTATCACCCCTGATCCCAGATCACAGGACCACAGGCTCACATTTCACACGTGTAGTGTTTCAATATCATGTAAATCCATAAACTTCATCTCACGGCTCAGTGTCAAGAGCCAAATGAACATATGTACATAATGTATTGAATACATAACATACCTGACTCACTTATTGAGCCGCCATTCACAAGTTGACATCTGACCCACAAGTATATAAACCCCTCCTCCTACTTTGACCAATTCCCCGTCTTTTACTACCATCATAACACAGAACCACATTTTACTTGACTGCTACTGAGAGGATCTTTGAGTAGGGTGTTATTTGTGTAGTTTGTTGAAGACCATTTTTGAGCATTACCAGTTCTATAGCACCCAGGGCACTCATTTCTATGCACCCAGGGGATTCATTTTCACTAGAAATAAACCTCAAAGTAGCAAAGCTTCCTCCTTTACAGAGTCTAAAGTAGCCTTCAGGTTCTTTGGTTTACCAGAGTGTAAAGCCTGCCCCTTGCAGTCTCACAAGGTTTGAGCGCATTAACTCCTCTCAGCCCTTACCCTTTCTCCATCTTTCATCAAATCCTCTTTTTGAAGGTCAACTAGCTGTAGGTTTCTTTTGGGTGTACCACGTGAAGACTACACTTTCTCATTTCATACCCTACTATTAGTGAAGAGTCCACCTACCAGACACATGCTCCTCACACAATATATCTTAGCCCTGGCAAAGAAAGCAATTTTTGACCTTGGGGATTGCTCACCTGTATCTGAGAACAAATATCCTTAATCAACTCCAGAATACAGTCCTCAATGGTTCTCTCCAGCTAAGCCTGGCAAAGGTGAAATTCCCCCTTGTGTTTTACACAACAATGAATCATCTTGACACCCCAAAAGGAAAACCTGCTCTTGAACACATCTTTCTTGCTGAAAAATACTACGCTGCCCATCCTGATCTCCAGAGACCTCTTAAATCTGTAACTGCTACCACACAAAGACCAAACAAGGGAAAAGAAAAGCTTCCAAACAATTTACTCTTTCATATCAGGAGCTGGATGATAACTTTAGCACTAGTGACAATTTTTGTAGCACTGTCCAATACTCACAGATGTGCAAAACCACTCAAACAAAATCAAAGTCAACCCCTTCCACTTCTACAAGACGCACCTCACCTCCATTGACCGGCAACAGGAGAGCTGCAACATCTAAATCAGACTGTTTGGTTTGGCCTTTCAAGAGTCATACAGTTATTACACTGCAAACATCAAACAACTTCCCTTTAATTGAGAATGGCAAATGATTGGCAGTATAATTGTTCATCAAGGATTGATCAATGCACGCTGGAGCCATGGCACCCACACTACATATGTGCACCAGGATGGGCAAGCCAGGAGCTATCATGTACATACAGAGCTGCTCAGCTAACGGCTCATCTGAATGAGTAAATCGTATGCAATACCACCTGGAATGTTTGGCAGTATTTACAAATCATTCAAAAAACTGACTACATACACTGACATGTAATTTTGGTGTAATTCCATCAACTAAACTCCATGTAGCACTTTTTTTGTTACTGTTGGATTGCTTCTAGAGTATTGCCTCAGGAGCTTTGGAGTTATATGTAGTCAATTTTTGGGAGGATGTTGTAAAACTGGAAAAAGTTACACAATGTATCACATGTGATTCACTCATTCCAATGAGCAGGGGGCTGAGCAGACCTGTATGTACATGATAGCTATCAAATTACTCAGTTTGTTGCATATATGTAACAATGGTCTTATGGCTCAGGTGTACATTCACTTTCAATCATTGTCCCCTGCTCAATTCAAGGAAAGTTGTTTAATGTTTGTAGTGATAATACCTTAAGCTCTCTTCTACCACCTATCACCCTGCCACCCAGCATTAGGCCCTTATCTCCTGACTTGAGTGCTGAAAGAGCACAGATTGCAGAGGTTCTCCCCCAAACCACACCCATCAGTCAAAGATCACTGCTCTGCATAACTAACTGAAGGCTGACATTCCAATGCATTTGATAGTTTTTGCTTTTGATTTGAGTACAACAATGGACATGTCTGCCTTTGGGCAAAGCTGTTTGATGGCTACACCACCTCTGTCTACTCACCCCCCTTGAAGACCTTTCCATCCTCAACCACAACTCAGCCCCTCTCTTGTTACCTCCTTCATTTCCCTTCCTTTCCAATTGGTCTTTCAGTTTGATACAGATTTGTGGTGATTTGTGTTATGCTTTCAATTTGTCTCTTTGTGAGGACCCCTTTTGTGTACTTCTTATCAATCACTTTCTTTGTTTCCTAACTTTACTTCTATCCATTTGTTTCTTTTCTTGCTTTTGGTCTTGGCCTGCAAGTTCAAAAGCCTTTATTTCTCCCTTCTTTCCCCTCATATTTCATACTGACACATTTTCTCCATTCTTGTTCTTTCTACTGTTTTGTTTTATGTTATCCACCCAATTGTTCAGCTTTTATTGGTTGATCCCACAATCATCTGTTGTTTCCTGTGTCTTTCACCTTCTATTTGCTTCAATGTCATTGTCTTGCCATCAATCATGATCTGTTTGAAGGTACAACGTAGAACTCCTATGCTGTGTAGCCTAGGCTGAGGCAGAGAGGGGATGAATCACCACCAACAATGTGAATGAAATCTGAGTGCTTTTGAGGTTCCCTCAGCCTTGAACATGAAGTTCAAAAAATAAAACTAGAGCAATTCTTACAATCTTAAGTCTTGACAACTGAGCTCAGTAACACAAAGAAAACAACAATGCAGCAATTTGAAGATCACACTTGATAATGAAGAGATAGCACCTTGACACAATAACAAGAGCAATGGTTAGTTCAAAACACTTGATAAGGCAAACTCAGACACTAACACTTGAACACTTTGATAAGATAAGAACACACTTCAATACTCAATAAAAGAATAGAAAAATGCAGACACTTTTAAATAAGAAACACAATCTCAACAAATCAAATATAGATAAAAGCATAGAAAAAACCAATGAAGGAGGAAAAGAATAAAAACTCCCTCAAGACCTGTCCTTTTATCCCCTACAATCCACCCTATGACTCCTCATCCCATGCACTTTGGCCACAACCACCCTTGTCCCACACCAAACAACTTTTATTGCGCTTGGCATCATTCTTTGCTTCTGCTGTGGTTTTTTTAATATATTTAGGTGATTTCTATTCTTTTCTCTCACGATCTCTTTGGTCCAAGCAATTTCTCAATGTCAATTTTGATCCCACTCCTTCTGAAATTAATATTGAACACTCTTTCAATCTTCAAATTTCATTTTTGACCCTCTTTATGTGTAAGATCCTTCTACCTCTTCCGTTGTTCCTTTTGAGTCAACTGCCACCATAAATTCACTTTTCTCTGCACTCCAATCTTGGCCTTCTTGGTTATCTCTTGTCTTCCTTGACTTTCATTTTGAGTTTGATCATCAATTTAGGTATGTATTGTTGTCTCTGTCTACTTTATTGTCCTACATATGGTCTAACTCCTTCCTTCCTTCTCTCTACTTTGTTGATTATATTTGACTTCTCCACTTTCTTGTTGTTTATTTTAGATTTGTATGGTGCTTTTGAGTTGATTGATCTATTTGTATCTTATGTATGTAATTTTATGAATGTAATTTTGTGTATGTAAGTTTGTCTTCTCCACTTTCCCCTCCTCAGTATGTCACCCTGGATCAATCAAACTAATTCAGCCTTGATTTCAGCTTTCTACCATAAGTTTCTTGATATTGTTGGCTTCAATAAATCATCAATAATCTTCTATAATTTTGCATTTTGGCCTAGTATTCATTTTGAATCATCCCAATCTACATTTTGCATTTCAATCTTCATTGAATCAACTGTCTAACTACTTGATCATGTCAATGTTAGCCTTTAATTTAGTTATGTAATTGTTGTATTGTTTCTTTGTCTCTTCAATTGAAAATAAACTGATATGATCATAATTAACTTTGATTACACTATTTTTATTATTTTAATCTAAGCTTTCAACCTCCATCATTTTTGAATCTGACCCTCATTCTAGCAATGTCTCTCCCTTATTTTTTTTCTTTCTATTCTTTTTGTTTACCTAAATAACTAGTAATCACTTCTCAACATGTTATCTTCCATGATTATTTCATGTTTTCTTTACTCTTCCAATTGATTCTAACTGTATGTATCACATTTTGTTTGTTGATTATATATGTAATGTATTGATTTGTACAAATATTTCTGTATGTAGTGGACTAACAAATTGTAAAGGACTGCATAATACTGACAATTCAATTTATATGAATCATTTTTGCTGTGTTACTTTAGTCTAGTTTGGGAGAATTATTGATTTATGGCTTTCAGCTTATTGAATATAAGATATAAAATGATTCAATTCTGATTATGAGCTATATGCATCTGTGTCTTTGCCTTGGGTCTGTATATAAAAATAAAATATAATAGAGTTTCAAGAGAATGAGACCACTGCGACCTTGGTTTTGATTTCCACAATGTTGTCTGCTTCTTTGACTCCTGTTCTTGATCTTAATTGATACCTGTCTTGATTCATACCCACTCTCTCATCTTATTCTTCAAATATTTTTCTAGTAAGTTCTTTCATATTTTCCTGCCTTTCTTTTCATCAAACTGGCTGAAATCTAATTATAAATGTTTTTGTTTGTTTGCATACATTGTTCTCCATCATGCTCTCCAACTCATTCAATCTATTTTTGATTTTTATTTGTTAGGTAACACTTTGAGCAATGTAGTGACAGGTTTGGGTTTGCAACAGTTTGACACTACACATGAAGCGCAACATTGAAAATTTAGCAAGCAACTATTCTGCGTGTACAGCAACAGAGAGTGTATTTGGTGATAGCACTGCAACACTTTATCACCCTTTGAACAACCTCAACCCCTACAATTAACTCATCCTGACAATTGGTCATCACTCATCCACACCTATTGAACATCCCTTCTGGAATATTCATTTGGAAAATTGCCTACTCTAAGCTGAAATTGAATAGAAAAGGCATTCCATCCAGCTAAAATCTCAATCTACCAGGGTGCAGTCTAGTCCAGTACAGGTCCAGAAGATAAAAGGGATCCACTAGACACAAATGTTGAAGTTTCAGGTTTCATTCATTATCATTTCATATTTCACATAATTGACACTTCACTTTAAGTTTATTTCATTTCCCGTTTGCTTATTATTACATGTGTAGCTTTGATTATGTTGTTGTTTATCATGTTTCTTTATCATCATTGTTAACCTATGTACCAGTACAAACATTACTGATAAACCTCAAAGAGCAGCAATCACAGGTCTCCCTTCTTCATCCAAGAAATTCTATTGTCTTCTTGGGTGAAAGGTGAGTTAACTCTGATTGCGGGAATTTGATTAGTTCAAGGCTCTGGTCTGAACTCAATCTTTCCCTGCTCTGACAGAATTTATCAACAAAAAAGGAGTTTATGGGTTTGACTCATCAACATCCTCATCAAGAATAGGTTTGGAACTTGTAGTAAAATTGAGTGTTCTTTGCTTCTCCAAAATCATACCTAGAGACCTATAAAAAGACTAATTTTTTGTTGACTATTCCTGCTTTCCATTCCCATTGTTGAATCACTTTCTCCCTCATCCTTGCTCCACTTTTCTTAGCTTCATCATCTTACCCGCAAAACCTACTCTTTACCGTATGCTCTGCACCAAGATGCAATCTGTGAGCCCTGAGTACTAAACCATAGTACCAATGGGTGACATAGACTAATAAAAATATCAATGATAATAATTACAGCTCAAGAATCAGTCTCAAGAGTCAAGTTACTTATGAAGTTTCATATGTAACAAGTGCATAGATTATATGAACAAGTGTATATGCACACAACTTTCATATAACCAAAAACTACTGATATTTCACAGATGTAATGCATACATAACAACTGAAATATACTTATAAAGCAGTAGTCACAGTAATGCTGTGATGAACCTAACCTTGAATAGCACAATCTGAACACACCTGTAGTGTGAAGGAATTCCAAGGTTCAGACTATAAAAACCATGAAGATCCAATCATTTGTAAAGATTATCACATTATTATACAACAACTTTACAAATAGCTTTATTCATTTTCTTAGAACCTTAAAACTTTGCCTATCACAAATACAAGCTTTAAAGGCCTGATTCTAAGACTTTTAGAACTCCTGATTTGTCTCTTCTTGCCCATATTGTGTGGGCAAACTCATCTCAGTTCCTGATTACACTCCATAATCAGCAGAACTTGTAATATCCATTTGTGGAATTACATGTCAGGAAGTCGTCCTTTAGTATTGCTGATATCAGACAAGGGATCATTCTGATACAAGAAACGCCAGATCTATGGGAAACCTCTATTAGTCAGAGTGTAAAGCTCCCAGTTTTAAGATGGACTTTAACATTGCCTTCATTGATCATTCTTTGTACAAGAAGTGATTCAATTTAGGATTGAGGACTGTGTATCAGTTTGCTCTCAATAACTTATTGTTAACAGAACAATAATGCCTTTTAATCCCAGGGCTAAAACCTTTGTTCAAAGGTCAACTAACTGAAGTCTTTGCTTGTTTATTCCAAGCAAAGCTTCAGAGCCCACCTTCATATTTGCTCAGGATTGTAGACTGTGATATCTACAAGTTGAATAGCAGTTACTTAAAGTTCTATATCCTTTTTTCAGTGGCACTACTAGCCTAACAGAAGCTAGTAGGCTCACATGGAGTCTGGTCAAAGCCACTCAGGCATTTTGTCTTGTTTCTAGCTTCTGAATTATGTATTGAGCTGATCTCAAAGTCCAAAGCAATCAATGCAGACATAAATCCTGAATTTTATTGCATCTCAAGTGTGGAGTGGAACAAGTTGTGGTTTTTGTCTTGATATCTCATTTGGAAGCTTGAGAGACCAAGAAAGATGTGAAAGCCCTGGAATATCCAATTTTGTCTAGGCAAGATGAGAAGCAATAGGTGAAGTATCAGAAGTATTGGTATTCATATTCCAATACTATACTGTACTCTGATGTATACAGTACTGGCTCTGACAGTACTGTACTAGTATCAGCCAATACTACTCTAGTATAGTACAATGGCACCATTGATGATGATGACAACATGAATTACACAAGTGCAAATATCAACCTTAAAATTGTAAATATAGATGATGGTGATTTGGATTTATGTGATGAAGGAGAAGATAGTGACTTGTATGATGATGACAATCTA
Source organism: Melampsora americana (assembly GCA_022264835.1). Lineage (NCBI taxonomy): Eukaryota > Fungi > Basidiomycota > Pucciniomycetes > Pucciniales > Melampsoraceae > Melampsora > Melampsora americana. The sequence goes on along the minus strand of JAIFHY010000023.1, from coordinate 373,871 downwards.
GAAATGATTGGGGAGGACAAGGGAGTTGGGCTAAGTAAAATAGGAGGAATTGAAGTTGGAAACAACATGGAATCTCAGGAGTAACATACTTTTTTTTTCTTCACTTGATTTTGTAGTTTGCCCTCTGAATGTTCTCTTTTTGATTCTAGTCTGTTGTGTTTCATTTTCCAAAAAGAATCCTTTAAACCTGTCAAAAAATTCCTTTGTTTACATCCATCTCAAAAAATACTGTAAATAAAAAAATGTTCCTCATTTCATTTTTACCCATTTTGATTTTGTAGCCACTGACTGAAAAAATTCAAATTGAAATTGTTTTTCTTGATGATGATAAACTCACCAATAAAACCAAGAGCAAACCAAGATTCAATCAAGCTTGCTCATTTTGATATATGAGGTTATATTGACAAAACAAACACTTCAAAGTGTTTGTTTTGCCAATATAAATTGGTTTGAATTCAAACCAATATATATCATCAAAAATAGATCTGATCCATTTAGATGATTTTTCAAAGAGCACAAATTATGTCATTGCAAATGTAATCTTTTTACACAATCTTAATGCACAAAAGGATAGGAAACCAGATCAGAAAGAGAAGGAGAAAGGAAAAAGTCAAAAAAATCCAATTGTAATTTATAGTCATTTGGCCGGAGAAGGATTACACTGCTTGATAATCAAAAGGTTTTGTTTGGGAGCAATCAATAAGAAGTAACACAAGTGACTGCTTGAGGGGGGACATTGATAAACAGTGGTTCAATCCTGCCTAACACACACTTAGGTAGGAAGAGAATGTATCTAAAATGCCAAAAGGGACATTCCAAGTCTTTGGGAAACCGGCTACAGATTGGATTTACCAAGATTATGGTTTGCCATTGCTGTTGGGGATTGCAGAATTTGTATATCTGTCTGACCAGAACATATTGTGACTTGTCTTCTTAGGCATACTTGATACAGTTGTTAGGCTTGAAGGCTGAAACCAAAATTTTTGACATGATCTTCCATCTAGCCCTTGAGATAGCAAAGGGCTGTAATATTGCTGACATGCGGGGATGAGGCATGTGATGATAATTTCATATGCGCATATCTGCAATTTGCAGATAGGCTAGCAAGACTTTGTACTCTGCCATATGTAATTTGATCTGCATGTGACTGAGAGAGGGATCTTTTTGTTGGTTTGATTCGGCAGGATTTAGAACTACTTTGATGACTGTTCCATGATCAGTCAGTATCCTTTACCACTGGCTGAACCATGTCATCATTGTAGCATCCATGTGAGCTAAGACACAAATACAAAAAATTTAGTTGGATTGTGAAACTTTGGTTTAATACAATGAACAAGGTGAGTGAATCACCTATCAATGTTTCTGTTGGTATCTTCTGCAACACACCAACCAACTGTTTTCCAGAAACCTCTGCCCCCACGTTCAGAGGCCCCCAGCACCTGATTGAATCTGGTGAGTGCAGTGCGTAGTGATGATTTGGCTTTATTGAAAGGTTTTTGAATATTTCTTTTGAGGTTTGGTAGCAATCTTGTAGAAAGGTTCAAAGTGTTTTTCATCCTCCGCTGATACCTTTTTAGCGCACACAATGTTTGTCCACTGGCACAAGGCACCGATGTTGAGTAATATCTTGTCTCTATTTGAGGTTTTCTTTACATGCTCCACATTCTTTGCATACATTTCAGGAACAATCAGAGGTATGAAATGGGAGAGCAATGAGTGCCACTGCGGTGCCTTCAAACTCCCTGTGTTTGCCTCACCAACATTTGAGGGGAGCTGAGTCATACCCATTGGTAACAGCACATCACACAAGTGTTTCAAGAAAAATCAATCTTCCTTTGAAATGAGAGCGTCATCCTATCCAGCGGCCATTTCAATATCAATTTGTTCCATCATATCCTTGTCTTCATTGAATGTGTTTCCACCTCCCTCTTCATAAATCACACATTTGGGTTCACGCGGACCCCAATTTGATGCCCCTTGATCCTTTTGTTGTTTTTGATTAATCTTTTGCTTCTAATCCTTTGAAAACAATACAACCCCCCTTTGGTAGCAGAAAATTGGTTGAAGTATACCTTTGAACCAAATATGCACCATTCTAACAGGCAGATGCTTGCCAGGATCACAATATGCCAATTGAGCCACTTTGGACCATCACACACCTGTTTTTTTAAATAAGATTTCATCCTTACTCAGTGTGACAGTAGCCTTTGATTTGTATTGCACAGCCACAAGTTTTCCCTTTGTTCAAAGCTTATCAATCAACTCATCCACAGAATTGTCAGATTTTGCCCAGCACCATGAGCAGTAGAGAGACACCAAATGTAATACAAATCCTGCATCCTTACACATGCCGGCTGTGTCACCCAAGAGTGACAGTAACTTGATCCAGACCAGACGGTGTTCATGGGCTTGATGATTTTTGATGTAAATACCATTTTTCAGCAAAAGTTGGTCCTCTACCAGTCCTTCAATTACATGACAAATGATTGTCAGACCTAGAGAGTTGGGGCCTGGTGTGAGACCTGCTACACATGTGGTGTGAATCACATTTTTTACATTTGGAGGAAGATTCAGGCAATTAAACACCAATACACCCATTTACTGCTGAGCTCTGCATTGGGTATTGCCACAGGGGTTGAACCAGTCCACAAATAAGGAGAATACAAGGTTCAAGGGCTCAGGCCCTGTCAAAGGCGGGCTGGGCCAGATCATGTCCTTCCATGCTGTTGACTGCTGAATGTCAATTTTTTTTCTTTGGCCGAGGAAGCAACTTCATCAGACCACTTTGATATGTTGGCCTCAGTAGATGACTTGGATGGAAACCAATGGAACCACAAGGATAATTCTTGGGTAACATAGACATTGCGAGCATGACCAACTTCTGATGGTGGAAGGTCCTCCAAGATTCCTGGATATTGTTGACTTTTCCCCTGGTTGTGGATGCCTTGCTAAGCAGTCTGCAGTTCAAAAAACTATTTGTCACATATTCAAGCCATGGAAGACCTTTTGTAGTTTCATCACCAAGGTGTGTCTGAGAGATCATACAGGGTGAAGCATTGTGCCCAGCAAACCTTCTTTTCCAATTCTGTATTAATGTCCAGGTTTTTGAGAGTAGTGTGGATGTCCTTGGGAACCGTTTGAGTTTCAGTATTGTCCATAATTGGGTGATGCCAGGCCATTCCTAGAATTTCAAGAATGAAAGCCCTAGCCATCCTGCACTTTGTACAACTAACTTTGCAGAGCAAGTGTAGCCATCCAAGAAACATGGCAACAAGTGTGATGACTAATAATCAGGAGCAGTGAATTCATCAGTCAGAATGACAAGATGTGATGATTATACCATATGACCAATGAGATTGAGATTACTCACCTGTTAAAAATGTTCTTGTACATCTAGCTGTGAGCCTTCAAGAGCTGAATTGAACACCACTTAGTGCAAAGCATGATCATTGTCCAATAGTTGCGGTTCCAGAAAGTCCTCACAACTTGGGGCATGTACTGGGTATACTTTTAGGTTGGCAAGATGATGTTACAGTTGAACTTGACAAGTGACAAACTGGCCATGCTTCCTGTTTCTATTCTTATTCATTGATACAGCTTGAGCAAGTACACACAATTATTGTTGTCAATTATGAAGATGAGAAGTTGAAAAAATTATGGGAGCTACTATCTGACAAAGATGAATTAGTGTTGAGCATTGAGTTGGTTGGTTAGAATTCTTGTTGTATTCAATTTCAGCTGAGCGTAGGCAATGTTCCAGATGAATATTCCAGAAGGAATGTATGACAGGTGTGGATACGTGATGATGGAACAATGGGATGAGTTGATTGTAGGGGTTGAGGCTGTTTAAAGGGTAATCAAGTGTTGCAACACTATCACCAAATCCGGCTCTCTGTTGCTGTACACACAGAAGAGTTGCTCACCAAATTTTAAATGTTGCACTTCATGTGTACCGTCAAACTGTCCAAAACCCAAATTGTCACTACATTGCGCACGGTGTAAGCTTTTCTTTCTGCTCTTCTTGATCCATTTAAATTGTTCTTTGTTATTGTTTTTTATTTGTTTATTCATTAAGTTCTGATGGTTGTGAGGTTGAATCCCGTAGCTCCAATTGACTCTGTCTCCTTTCCACCTCAACTTGCTTCAACTTTAAGACCTCCATATTGTCACTTCCATCTTCCAATCCAACCTTTACACCTTGGTCAACCTCCTTCCATTCTCACCATCAACTCAAATTTGATATCATTCTTGTGTCAACTACACATCTATCAACCTCATCTGATTTCAAATCTTAACCTCTACCACAATTTTTGAGTAAGTTGTTTGGACTCTTCTTTCCTTTTGTCCTTCATTAACTAATTGTATCTCATTGTTAGCATCTGGTTTTCTTTTATTTATTGTGTAGATTTATCATCTTCATCACTCACAATCCAATTTTGATCTCAAGCTATGATCTTTATCTAATTTTTACTTCCGACCTCAGGATCAAACTTCCCATTCTCTCATTAGTTTTGATTCAAATCTTTATTTAGGTATGTACTTCTTGTTTCTTTCTAATTGTGTAGAGATTGATCATCTTGATCATACAAGAATGGTTGTTTGCTGACTTGGCCACTATCTCAGCTTTTCCTGAGTTAATTTTTTGGGTCCTTGTGTTGTAGTAAGTTCTTTTATATATTCTTATAAATCCTTCTGCTTTCTCCTGTTTAATTTCATTCCTCACTAACTTTCTTTTCTACTTTTAACTTCTCTTATTTGTTTAATCTAGGCTTCCTCCCTCTAATTGTTTCAACTTTCATTCTAATTGGTTGCTACTACACATCCTCACTTCATTCTTTCTGATTGATTTCACCTGCCTTCATCTCTTAGCCATTTTTCTTATCTCCTTGATTTCAAACTGAAAGTTCTTTGGTTCTTGATTTCAAGGATGTTTTAGATAGAATCTAAAAGAATAAGCTCTAAGAAATGAAATAAAACTTGATATCAAATTTTAAAATTAGTTTTCTTAAAAACTTTGTCTTGAGTAGAGGTTGAGAGTCCTCCAGCAAAATAAAGTGGTACTTTGTGTACTCATAAAGATGAGATGAGGTGTGTTTTGATCCCCAAGACATGTGGAATTGTGATGTCCTCCTGATGATCATTAAGAATATTGAGCTTGAAAAGAAAGGACACTTTGATTGGAGGGACTTTCACCATGTGAGATGCCAGTGTGTCTTGTGGTCAATTCTCTGGCAAGCTTTTGTTTGTAGGAAACTTCTTGCCTCCTTCCTCTGTGTAAATAGCTGTGGTCATTCCTTGTCTCTTGGTACCTAATTTCATATATATACAAAACTTAGATATGTATTTGATCCAACGCTGGGACCTCAGTGCAATGACTATGGTCAGTGGTACAGTCATTTACGGTCCGCGCTGTACTGCAATACATTGCTCAGGAATCCAATTATAGTCCTGACAAAAATCACAGGTTGATGATGTTGTGGTGACGGTGACGCAACCCATAGTCACTATGGTTGACTACGGCCATTTACCCTTTCACCGCAGACATCACTAACACCACCCCTCAATTTTCCCTCATGTCTTAATTACACCTCAATTTGCTCAACACAGGGTCTTCCAATGTTTTCTATTTCATCGTTTTTCTTCTAGCACTCTTCAATATTTTTACTAATCTATCTAATTTCTTTCTTTTTGCTGACTCATAGAATTTGAATCTCATCTTAGGCCGTGAAGCTCTAGTTTACTTGCTGCAAACTCTCCCTGTTGTTCTGGTTGTGCCAGTCCACACCAAAAAGATGCAAGGTTTGTATCAACATCTGGAGAATCTTGGACAACTTTAAGTCAGCCGTAAAATTTGATCAACATCAAATCACATGCCAATGATGATTACAATGCCAACACCAAAGACCAAGAAAACCTCAACATAGATTGATACACATCTTCTTCCCCAGCACCCACACCCACACCAACTCATTCAAATACTTATCAAAAAAAGAAAGCTACTACACCAAAAAGAAAGAAGAGAAACTCAGCTCCAACTCATAAAAAGAAGTCCAAAGCACCTGTGGTTGAATTAAGTACTACTTTACTTAATTATGTATTATCTAGTTACACCTTTATCCCTGTATTGTATCCAGTGTCAAATTTTTTCATCCGAAAGATATTGACATTGATCAGGTCACCAATGATGAAGAAAACCCAACTGGCTTTAGAAAAACAACAATCAATGAGGCAAAAGCCCTCTTGTTGTCCTTCAAGGATCCAGACTATGTTCCAGGTGACAAGTTATGTTACCTTGGCGTTTGTATTTTTTTCACTATTTCTTATGTTTACTATCTTCTGTCAGTTTTATGATTGTGTCTGACTTTTATTCTCATACCTCAATTTTTAACTTATTGATCTAGGCTACTGGAATCAAACAAAGGTATAAATGTAAGTGGTGTCCTGGTCTGTTTACCAGAGGTGACAACAGCAATAATTGTAAGTGGTGTCCTGGTCTACTTACCAGAGGTGACAACAGCAATAATTGTAAGTGGTGTCCTGGTCTACTTACCAGAGGTGACAACAGCAATTCCAATTTGTATGGTCATTGCAATGCATACAAGGAGCACAAGCCTTTCCCGGGACAAGGCAAAGAAATCCAAGCCAAAGTCAACCTTTCTCCAACCTGGAAGGAAGTCAACAAGCCTATTGAAGTTTAAACCAATCCCAGTGATACAATCAAATCATTTTTCTCTGGTTTGACATTCATTGTTGAGTTGCTGGACGTTGTATTAGTAATTTGGATACTTCAACATGCTTTACCATTGATTTTTTTTCAGGACCCAACCTTGCAAGCAGCCTTCCATCTGGTCAATTGTTCTGCTCAGCTTCTGTCTCCAAAATGGGCAGCAAAAACTGCCAAGGACTTATTCTATTGTTTGTATGATGTGGTGATCAGTCAAATTCAGGTGAGTTTCAGTGTCATGTTTTATAATTTTTTTCTCAGCTTACATTTTCCACGTGATTTCTGTGTATAACAACTCCAGAATGTTTGTCTTAGCTCACAATGCATGGACAACCAAGGGTAACTGGATGGCTTTCATTGATGTCATGGTTAATAAAGGAAGTCAGTGACAACTACAAAAAAGTCTTCACTGGAACACCCAAGTGAAGACTTCACTTAGTTGACCTCTGAGGAGAGAATTTATTGCCAGTGGGATGGCTGAGTAATCCCCTAAGACTCTTCCTGTGAGCTCTGGTTGATATCACAACTCTGGAGCCTGCAGGACATAGACTGAGGATTCAGATGTGCCACGAGGTACTTTAGACTCTTTTATAGAGGAACCCTTTGTGAATTCCAACCTTGTTATGTTAGCTATTGAGTCCATCAGCTCAGAATGCTACTTGAGGCTTTACAAGATCCTGGGTAATAAAGAATTATGATAATCAAAATACAACTATATCACTTTTCTCCATAATCTTTGTGGAGAATCAAGTAACTTGTGATGTGGTGTTGTGGAATGATATGACTTTGGTTCCTCTTCCAAGTTGGGAAGACAAATGGGTTATAGATTCTAAGACCGAGGTGTTGACTTGTGGTTGATGCTTAGGCTTGATTTGCTTTGGGTTGAGGTTCAGCTTTACTATTTAAGTTATAGTTGAGACTTATTGATCAATTGACTCTTGATACTGAGCCATGAGGTGTAATCATCATGGTTCTAGACAAGTTCTGTACACCCACTTTGGCAAAAAAAGTTGCATTAATTTGTTAATGCAACTTTTACATATCAGTGAGAAATTTTCTCACCAAGATGTATATGTAAAAGTGAAATGGTGGAAACCGTTTGGTAATCAAACAAAGAGAGATTTGATGATAGATAACAACAGATCATTGCGATCTGTTGTCATTTGGTAAACAAGATAAATGAGGTAAATGAGGTCATTGGGATCAATGACCTTGTGTACCACTTGTTTCTTGATGAAAGACTTAGATCCAATGAAAATAGGTTGCCATGCTATCCATACCTATAAAATCTACTTTCCAATTTTAGCGCAGCTCAGGTCTTATTATCTACAAACAGGTCTTTCTGCTGTCTCATCTCTGGATTCCAAGTATCTCTATGTATTTCTCTTGTAAATGACTCCTTTGTCATTTCCTTTGTACCAAATTCTTTATGAGAATAATTTGATCAAGAATTGAATTGTTGTTCAAATGAAATTGAGAATTGATTGAATCAATAGAAAAGTTGAGCATTAAATCGAATTGATAGAAAAATTGAGGATTGAGAAAAAACTTGAATTGAGAAGAAATTGGAGGTGGTGAAATGAGGCTGTAAAAAAATTGAAAAAAAATGAAGTTGAAGAAAATGAAAAGACATACGCATTCTCAAATAGATTTGACCTTCTCGTCGTTTTCAAGAATGCACACAATTCTTACACATATGTATAAAAATATGTATAACTATTTTGTTGCATTCTGATTTACCAAATGACAATTTTGGGTTGCATACGCAACCAAAATTCAAAATCTTTTTTTGGTGGTGTGCAGTTGGTTGCACATGACACACACTCGTTGCCAAAGTGGGTGGTATATATGTATCACATATAGCATTTTGCTAAACACCATTCAAAATCCAAACTTTGAGGCACTTCTAAAAATAGGGCACACACGCATAGGCAATTTTATTCAGTGCCTATATGTGTATTTTGAACTGTAGGCACTAAAAAAGGGCCTAGCTGTATTTTCCAGGCTGTATGACGTGGGAAAATGATTGTAGGCACCTTTTTCAGCACCTACATCTTGAAAATTCATGTAGGCGCTTTCTTTGAGAGTATCTTGAGTTGCAGGAACAATAGTGGAGGGTAGAACATGTATCTCATGTAGGAATCTCATTATTGGAGGGCAGGAATCACAACACCATGAACAATACAAATTGGCGGAATGTGAAGCATATCTCGCCAACTTGTGCATACCTACCATATCACCCAACAGAGGGAGAAGCTTCACACATACTAACTAACCTTGAGGATAAGGAGAGGTTTTCACCCTGATTCCCTGTTCAAGAAGCAGTCAGTTGTCGATGTGCTCTTTGAAGACATGATTGATTGTTGTCACATCTGGCATGTTTGGTCCCAAGATGATTCCGGCAACACAAGTGCTCTGAAGTAGGTCTGAAGTAGGTTTTCCAGAGCAAGTGGAAGGTTGATACAATTGAAAGCTCAGACTCCCAGTGAGTGTTGTGCACTTCATTTCTTATGATCACAACAATTGAACCAGTTGAGGAACAGAGAAAAAACAAGATTCAGCCGTTTTGGTTTGGTCAAAGGATCTTCTGGCCAGGTGATGTCATTCCGAGCTTCAGACTTTTGTAGGTTGTAAATCTTAAGACCCTCTGTGCTGTTGTTCTCCTCAGCCCATTTGATTGTTTTGTCATCAGGAAATGGCTTGAGCAGAAATCTGTTAACCATGATGATAATTTTTGAGTGACATATATGTTGCAGAGATGACCAATTTTGAGCAACGGAAGGTTGAGGAACAGCAAAGGGTCTTTTTGATCTTTTCCTCTGTCACACAAACTGTGGTACATTGTCCTCAGCTTTACATGATTTCTTGAATGTACAGGTCTATGGTGCATCCAACGGTTTGTAAATACTGAAACACGTGGGGCAGCAAATGTCCTTCTCTAGATCAGGACTGATTGATAACATCTTGATAGTTGTACAAGTATTGTCAGCCCTGAGTACTAACCAGTAGTACCAATGGGCAACGTATAATAATACATAAGCATAAAAACAACAATTACAACTCATGGCTCAGTTTCAAGAGTCAATTACATATGATTTTGTATATGTAACATGTGCAAAACCTACATAAAAGAGTGTGTACATACACAACTTTTATGTGAAACAAAACTACATATATTTCACAGCTGTAACAAGGTCATAACAAATGAAATGTATGTTTAAACAGTTAATAACAATATAACTGTGATAACCTAACCACGCAACCACAGATTGTGCGCACTTCTTGTGTAAAGATTCTCAAGGTTTGGAGTATATAAACCCTGAGAATCCACTCCTCCTGATCACATCATTGCATTATTATTCAACAACTTTTACAAATAAATCCTATCAGCTTTTTTAGAACTTTCAACTTTGTGTCTTGTTGAGTGTTGTGTGTTTACATCCAACCTTGTTTCTGCCTGATTAGACACCATGATCAGTGAAATTAGTAATATCCATCAGGTGGAATTACTTGAAAGGAAGTAGTCCTTGAGTAAGGCTGATATCAGATTTGGGATTAATCTGATATAAGAAACTCTAAACCTGCAGGGAACCTCTATGAGTCAGAGTATAAAGTTCCCAGTCTTAAGACAAACTTTATGACTACCCTTATTGATCATTCTGTGTCAGAAGTAAATCAATTTGGGACTGAGAACTGTGCATCAGTTGCTCTCATCTTTAATTATTGTAATAGACAATAATTAACCCAAAATCCCTGGGCAAAATCCTTTGTTCAAAGGTCATCTAACTGGAGTCTTTACTTGTGTAATTCAAGTAAAGCTCTTTTGCCCAAGTCTCATTCCATTTGTCCTTGTAGATAGCAATCCCTAAAAGCTTAGTAGAAGTCTTACCAGCTTCCACCACCTTTTTTATTGACTCTACTAGCCAGACAGAAGCTAGTAGGCTCACAAGTATCCTTTGAAATTTGGTGTTTGTCCGTATCTTCTAACAGTGGATGATTTTGAGCCAACTCTAGAATTCAAAGAAAAAAGACCTTGGCCATTTGGCATTTTGTGCCACTGTGGCCACAGAATAAATGTAACCAATCAATGAATATACCCAGAAAAGTGGTCACTGGTGATCAAGGTGAACAAAACTTCAGCTCTCATACACTTTAATTCATTCATTTGCCCCATCCATGCTCAGATGTCAAGTATGAGTTGCAGCTGTCAGTCTGCAGTGCCTCATAATCTACGTCTTCCTGATGCTTTTGATATTCTTCAATGTTGCTGAATTCTAGTTCTGTAGATGGTTCACGGGATGGTTCATGGCTGCTTGAGGTTAACAACTGGTCTGACAACTTTTGAATATTGGTGAGATGATGCTTGAGCTGAGTTGCTTGAGAGACATATTGGCTGGAGTGCTGGATTCCTTGTTGGTTGGTACATGTCTTCCTCACACAGGTTGAGCAGCTACAGATGATCATTGTGATATCAAATAGGAGGATTTGGATTGTTGTGTTGATATGTAGGCAGATAAGAAGTTGTTGAATGGGATTGAAGTGGCGCAATCCAAGGATACAATGTGGCAGGCCAGTGTTGAGTTGTTGCAGTGTGGTGTGGGTATGTTGCATTTGACTGATGAATGGCAGGAGTTGTTGTATGGGACCAGGCGTGTATTGGCCAAATTTTGCCCTGTTGCACAACAGTGCTATGTAGTCCCTGGGGCAGCAGCACCATGTTGCAGCACAGAAAATTACAGTACATTGCACACAGTTTAGGTTACCATTACATTACTCGCTCTCTTTTTCTCTACAAATTGTATAAGTTTCCTGTTGAAGATAACAGAGAAATCTAAAACATGAAAACAAACACAAAACAAAATGAGAATATTGGGAAAGTGTAAAAACAAAAAAACTGTCTTGAAGATAAAAAAAAAGTCTGGAGTTACAAACAGAAGGAAATGAGATAAGATTAGAGTGTGGCTGCACTAGGTTGAAAATCCAATGGGAACAATACCTTTTGAAGAACATCTTGATACCAGAAAGAGAAACTTGAGAAAAGTTGAAAAAAAGAAAATGAATCAGAAACATAGCATTCATTCAATGCTTGAGATGGAGATAATCATCAAAAATTCTGACATTATCCATAAGCTTACTGATTATACCAAAATTGAAAGAAGGATCCAGATGCTCAAGGTGTTCATACTTCATTGTTCCTGAACTGAATTGATGATAATCAGTGATATCAGAGCTAGTGAGGGATTGCAATATTCTACTTTTATCAATCTTCAAGAAAGCAACATCTCCATTAATTTCAGCCGTAGGACAACTGAAGCCTCATAATTTGAGCCACTTTGATTTCCGTAATCATATACTGGTGGAGTGTCCACATAGCCATGGCGCTGTCTAGGAGGTGCTCTAGCACAAGCTTCAGGTCTGATTGTGCCTATCAACTTGGTTAGGGGGCTTGTAAGGCTTACCCCATGAATTCTTTTGTTGTGCTGTAAAAAGAAACAATACCCAGCTTTGTCCTCAATCAAAGAAGAACAAAAATTTATTTTGCTTACAATTGCCTTTGCCCACCTGTTTATATCACTGTTAGTGAGCAAGACATACTTGTTCTCTGGAAGACAAAAGACAGGGATCATATGATCAATTCTGGTGTTGGGTTTACCCAAAGCAGTGATGTTGCCAATAGTAATGTCTTCATTGGTAGCATCTTCATCATCTCCAAGTGCTGGTTCTGGCGCTTACCCATCAGCATCTGGTATTCTCTGGAGAGCTTGGTCCATAGTATTGATCTTATCAAATCAATAACAGATGTCAGCTAATATTCAAAATGAGATGAAACAATTAAAACTCGCTGCTTTAATTTGGGCAGCCTTGCTAATTGGTCTATCTATTTTCTATTCCCGCTTTTTTCCCCAGGGGAATGAGGAGCTTTCTACACCCACTCATCAAACTCATCTTTGGAGTTGAGAGATACAGTATTGCTGATCAAATTGAGCAACACGACTTCATTCCAAGGGGATGGCTAGGAGAATTTCTGTCACCTAAGATCATTGCTCTAATGTTTGCACAATCAAAGTCACAAGCATCGGCTGTGTTCAAAATTAGACCGGTTGAGTTTTTGGCTGTGAACTTTCAAAAACTGTCAACTTGATACACAAAGCTACTGCCAAAAAGGCAACTGGGTGTACCAGCTTTTTGTTGACAACCGGGTTAGGTTTGAACACGGTTATTGATAACACTTGATATCAAAAATTTCAATGTTGTTTCACTGGGGATGACTGGGGTTGGTCAGATATTTGAAAAGAGCTTCCAGGAAGGCTTCTTGGCAGTGCCTTCATCACACCACACATGATAATCAATCAGACACTCAAAAGGAACAAATTTTGTCACACCACCCTAAAATTCAGATGTGATCAGCTGAAAATCAAATCACTAGAATGAGTTGTAAGTGAGATTACTCCCCATGACTTGAGACATCTTGATGAAGGTGGTGGTGAAGGTGGTGGTGAAGGTGGTGGTGATGATGCTGGTTGGGAGATTGGTGGACTGTGACAAAGGTGGTTGTTCTAGAACAATCAGTGGTGCTTTTGATTGCACTTGATCACCACAGTGGTGAGCACCCCAGCCCTAAGCCCCCTGCCTGTGTGACTTGATCATGGATATCACTTGGGACAAACGTCAAACTCTCTCAGTACCCTTAATGAATGGGCATATCTGCCACCCAAGACAGTCAACATGGCTGATCCTTCAGGCTCATCAAGAGTTTGGTACAAGTGTTGTTAAAACAAGTGTAGGTAAATTTGCCTCAGTTGGTGGGACTTCATAGGCTGTCAACTGTTACCTGTAGGTGATTAAGTATATGGCCCCCATCAATGCCATGAAACTTGGTCTCCCAGGCACCCAGTTGGGGAGAGCTGATGTGCAAACAAGCGGGGAGGTAGGATGCACTCAAAAAATGTTTTTGCCCTCTGATATTCTTCTTGCAATTGCAATTGTATTTCCCATCCTCAATATTGTTTTGGCAACTGATAATCTGCTCAAAAAAAGTGCTTACATGTATTTTGGAAATTTAGGCGCTATTTCAAGCGCCTACATCTCCTCAAAGTAGCTATGTATGTGTTGTTATGTAGCAAAACATAGATAGAGCACAGGTCCAAAATGTCATTACATGTGTCCAAAACTTTGATTTCCAACCCAAAATGTCATTTTCTAATTAAAAATGTCATGTTTTGGCGGGCAAAATGTCATTTTAAGTCTATGTTTGATCTGTGTATGTGTGCATATGTACATGTACATACTTACTTTGAGTACCGCTAATGTAGACACTTTTCCAAGTGCCTACATCAGAGTTTTACAATCTCAGCACTTTTTTGAGCGCCTGTATGTCAAAATACAGATGTAGGCTCTGTTTACAACAAAAAGTTGCCTGAAACCCAGATATAGGTGCTTTTTGTGGGAAAACACATGTAGGTGATCTTTTGCTGGGCGCCCAAAAGTTTATATTTTGGGCAACGTTTAGCAAAATCCTCAAATTACAGAGGATGCATTATGAGTCTTTGCAACACTACATGTAACCTCCCAAAAATGAAATATGTATAAAAACCATCACATTACATGGTCTGATGCCTTAGGTTAACATGCTAGAATGTCAAATTCATGACATTTGCAGCAGGTCCATTTCTCTCAATATCATATTATCCACAGAGTGTGTGGGAAAGGAAGAGGATTGGACTCTTCCTTCCTAAGGTTAAATTCTTTGAAATACACTAGGTGTTGATGAAGATACATAATACTTCCTCCCGTGTTAGGGGGCTTACTCAACTGTGGGTGTCTTGGGCTGGCAAGTCATCCCAGCATGTGTAAGTTACTCAATAAATGAGATTGTGGTATTGAGATGCCCTTGAACCATAGGGTGGGAGGGGTTCTTAAAACATGACAGCTCAAACATATGATAATAGTAATAATCTACTATTAATCTTTCAGAATAGGAATAGATAAAAGATCAGAGTGAGAAAACAAGAGGGTTCAAAAGACAGACTATGACTGTTTAGAGTGATAATATTGGAATCTTTACAATCCAAACAACAAGCTATATCAGTCAGAGTCTATTATGGATGATTTAATCCAGAGAGAGATGAGAGATGATATAGTGAAGTTGTGAGAAGAAGCTTTCAATAGTTGAATAAGAAAGAAAGCTTTTCACCGAACAGATGGATTGATAAACTAATGAAGCGATACATCTTGTGGTTAGGTTTGAAACGTACAAAAGTTGTGAGTAAAAGACATAAACAAAATACATATGAAATTATGAATAAAACATAAAGCATTATATTATGGTAGTTTGTTCTAACAGATAAGAGCTCAGAAATTCTGTCTTCAGCCAGCCCTACCTTCAGGGGGCTGTTGGCTCTTGGATAAGTCAAGATCTGACTCTCTCAACAGATCTGTGGTCTAGTGATCTCAAAGATCATCTCATCATATATTTAAGACATGGACATGAGTTATTCATTGTGCCAGCGTCACAGCTCTTCAATCTCTGACATGGCCCTGCTCCTGGTGGAGATGCTGTAAGGAGCTGGAATAAATAGTAGAATGTCATGAAGTAATAGATTAAACATGAAACTGACCATCTCTTTCTTACGCTGTGTCTCTTTCTGCATCTCTTATTCTGAAGATTGGTTACCTTGTTGGATCTCTTTGGCTTGTCCTTGCATCCAGTGAAGGAGTATGCCAATACATATATTCTCAGTTTTTTTGGTGGTATACACTGATATCTTGGTGAAAGCACCTGGTGTTATGGCATATTGCTGATGTTTGAGAATAAAGATTGCCATGGTGTGACTCCAAGGGTCTCTATCTGGTGAGTTCCAATCACAGGTGTGCTTTTCCAAGTCAGAAATGCGTGGGGCTCTGAATTCATAAGACTTTGACTTGATTATTCCAATGTTGGTAGAGGTTTGGTGAGACACAAAAACCAGCTGATCAGACATAATTTTATCTTGAAGAAAGGGCAAAGCCAACCATGTTTGTCAGGAGTAGGCTCAATGCCTTAGTCAATTGTATCCAAGCCATTCTCTTGTGAATCTGGCAATTGATTGGCAGACTGATTCACCTGACTTTGTATGTAAGTCATGAAGCAAAGCATTTAACGCTTTGAGTGACTTTACAGAAGTGCCTTTCTTGCAGTGATGGGAGGCTTCAGTTGCAACAAGTGGAAACTTGTCAAGACTGGAACCTACTTGGAGTTGGAGTCAGATTAGGAGAGCTGATGAACAAACATGTTGATGAAGGCTGGATGTATCAGACAGAATCACTTTCAAGTGCACAGATCCTTGAGCTTCTGTGTCCAAGTTTCTTCATGCAAACAATATATGTACAGTTGGTGACAAAAAGTTCATGTACCTTGACTACATATGTATTAGTGCAGCCCAGTCCATGGGTACTTTTCTTCTTGCGTACCTTCTTCATATCTCATCCAGAATGTCTCTGAAAATTATAACTTGCACCCTGTCTTTCATTTGGAAGAAATACATTATTTATATGCACCAAGGTTGGATTCCTGGCATTCAAATTGCCAAGAAACTTGACCATCCCAAGTTGACTGTCTGCGCAGTGATCTACAGTGATGGCAAAGGCTACAAATCAACAATCTGAAAACTCTCCAACAACCAAAAAAGTTCCCAGAAGGGATCAGCCTTCAAGCAGGTGATCCAACAAAACCAATGTGCTTCAGCTTCCTGTATTGCTACCAAGCCACCCATAAAAGCCAGTATTTCAAGAGTCCAACTTGGCTTTCACTCTTGATTTGAAATAGCCATGCCTTATCTCAAGAGCAATCACAGTACAAAGTGTCTTGAGTTTGCTAGAAAACACAAGCATTGGACTTACAATGATTGGAAGAAAGTCATTTGGACCAATGAATCCTCATTTGAAATAGGAACGCCAAAGAAAGGTTGGGTGTTGCAAAACCTAAGTGAAAAATATGACCAAGAATGTTTGGCCCCAAGTTTCAAGGCAAGAAGGACTTCAGTAATGATCTAGGCGGCCTGTAAGCCTAAGTCTTTGCGGGGTTAATGACTAAGCTGAATTATACTCACAAAATGTGAAATTGGAAGTACTTTTGGTACTAATAATCCTACTTTTTGATTTCTCGTGATATTCTTCTAAAGTGGATATGTGTTAAGTAAACTTGCTTTAGGTGTGCTTTGGCAGTAAGTTGATATAAATTTTTAGGCTATATCAAGATTTGAGTAAATAAGAAGACTTCACTCAATTAACTCTTGTTAAATGATCTTTAAAGTTCTTTGTAGATAGATGAAAGAAGAAAGAGGAAAAAACTATAAGTATTCTTGTGGAGTGAGCAAGTAATTTAAAGGATTTTGAGAAGAGTTTGAGAGTAAGAGATCTAATAGAAATACAAAAGATTTTGTGCTGGAATCTAAAGGATATGTATCTAGTTTTTTTGTTGTGTGTAAATCTAGCTTTCTCTTCTTTTGAAGAGATAGTTTGTTTAAAAAATAATTTTGGTATAAGATTGCTGGTAATAGTTTTCTAATTGTTATCAGGGTTCTTTTCATTCTTCTTGTTAGTCCTAGACTGGTTTCAGTCATTTCCCTGTCTTTCTTCGGGGAATAGTTATTTTTTTCTTGTCTTGTCTGGTCAGGGTTTGGTAGTTCCTGGCCAGTCTTTTAACAATGAGTTTTCCTCAACTTGATATGTATTATGTAGTATATTTTCTTGGTAACAATATAATTTAATTCAATTACACTCTTGAAACTTGAGTGATAGATTTGTAGTAATTTGTATTCAATCATTATAAGAAAGAAGGAAAGGATCTTGTCAATACATTAGAGGGCAAACCATATTACGGTTGACACGGCCTTTACAGCCAAACTTTGCTTGCCAATGATGGTAATGATGACAGAATATCAAGCTGGAGTCACCTTTGTTTATTTGGTCTATCACTGGATCATTGGACATCTCATCACCTCACCTAAATGTCCACCAAACCTCATGTTGATGGGGGATGTGTTGGGATAGTTGTGTATGGTTTCAAGGCCTGTGCTATATACAGTCCTGTTTGACTTTCCAATGACCTCGTCAAGCGCTGCGTGACTATCCCATTTCATCCTTTATTTCACATCTCATTTCATCTTTATTTGTCATTTCGTATTTTGTTTCATATTGTGTGCTTAGCAATGTGTCCGTCATGTGATATCTAGCTTTGTTCTTTCACTATATAAGCCAACTAGAACAGCTCAGAGAAGGTGCCCTTTTCCTCACCTTTCCTTGTTCTTTTCTCTTGCCGTTCCAGGTAGTCATTAGCTCTTTTTCTCTAGTTATCATCATACATGTTCAATAACAATTACCTCACCTTTCCTTGTTCTTTTCTCTTGCTGTTCCAGCATAATCAAAAGCTAAGAGGATGGAGCCCTAATCCACACAAGCAAAGTGGCAAAGCAATCAATATTTGATCAAAAAGTTAGATTGGCCTGCAAATAGTCCAGACCTTGACCCCAGTGAGAAAATTTGGAATATCATGAAAACAGATGTCTCTGATAGGCACCAGGTCCACTTTTGTAATCACTCAGATTCTTCACTAAAAATTATAGGCAGGAGTTGAGGTCTATTGGGAACTTTTGGTAACAACATCTGTTATGAATTGTCTGTGTGTGATAAAATGGTTGTGTTTATCTGAAAACCTCTAACTTGGTTATAGGAGTATTGAATTAGATTTGGGACTACCAGCTAGGAAATCTGGGATGCTTACAATGGGAAGGCTATCAAGGGATTTGTAAATTTGTTGACACATTATTCTAATGAGGGACGTCAAGGAAACAATAGATGGTATAGAAGTAACAAGAATGATATATCAATGCTTCTTTGAGTATCAGTATACATGTTGATTGAAAGTTAAGCAGGACACCACCCAAATATATATTTGTATCCTATCACAATCATAGTGCAACAAGAGTGAAAGGGCAGGTACTTGGTTTCATTCCAGGGGGGGAGGGAGCCTTCAAAGAGTCCTCCATCTCCTACCAAGCACAAATAAGGTAATGCTTGTGGTACAACAGGGAACACCAGGGATTGCTGTATTACCACTGTGAGGAAGTGGAGGTAGCCAAATTTGATACTTCTGGATTTGCCTTACAAAGTTATTCTATATGGGGATCAGGACAGATCTTGGAAAAGCTTCTTTTATGAGAACACAGTACATGTAAAATGTAAAAGTATAGAGAAAATCTATCCAAATGCAGGCAGCTGAAGACAAAGGGATGAAAAAATTAGGGATTACCAGAGTGAAGAACCAAAACTAAAATACAAAAGTGCAAGAACAGAAAGCATTGAGGAGCAAGAACAATCCACTGCATATTCAAAACATGGCAAGGATTTGGGCCTGTTTGTAGAAAAATGGAAATCATGTGAGCCTGACTTAAAATTCTGTTTGTAAGATGTGTGGTAGAGGCACATACACAAAACGCAAACTATTAAGGGCCCGTTTGGCTGATTTAGCCAAAAGTAGTTACAAAAAAACACCTTTTGATTACCAAACAGTCAACCAAAAAGGTCAACAAAAGATCAAAATGATTGTCGTTGACCATCTGAACAGCGGTTGACTGTTTGGTAACAATGATTCAAAAAATCTTTTGAATCAAGAATTGAAATGAAATTCATTCAATATTGATTTGATCATATCGAACCCATACTCTTTGTTTTTGTTTGTTCAATGATATATCCTCTCAACTCATATTCAACTCATTAGAACGTCTCAATTCATCATAAAAATTGCACTGTTTGACATTTCAAACACCAACTGATACTAATTAATCTGACATTCACTGCTAAATTTGTATCAACTTGTATATACACAAATGTAGTTGATAATATTTTATATGAAGATTTAATATTTTTTAGTTGAGAACAAAAGGCACTATATTTTTATTTAAAGGTTTGAAGGGCATGTGAAGGATCAAATGGGGTGGGTGGAGAGATGTGGAGAGTGATGAAGTTGTGAGGGATTGATTGAAAACGGATGGGGCAAAAGCGGCTTTCAACTTCAAAAACAGCCTTGAGGCTGTTTTTGAAATTCAGACAACTTTTGATCAAAAGTAGTTTTTGATTTTGATCAAACGAAGTTTACCAAACGCTGTTGATTTTGACCAAAATCAAAAACTACTTTTGGTCAACAGTGTTTTTGGGCTTTGGTGTAGCTTTTGACCAAAAGCTACTTTTGGGTTCCAGCCAAACAGGCCCTAATAATGTGAGACCTTTGAAATTCAAATTGTTCTCTTTCTGAGCACAATGACAATGTTCATTGCACCTCCAAAAATAAAATTGAAGTAGATTGAAAGGTGTGTAAGATGCTGAATCAAAACATAATCAAGGAACAGGAAAATTTGTAGTTTGGTGCAGAAAAATCACTAGACACATAAGACTTTGCTGCCAAAAGGTGATTGTGCTTGTCACTACAGAACTCATCATTAGATGTAAGTCCAAACTTAACTAAGTCCCTTGTGAGCTGTACTGGCCAGCTCAAACAAGCAACTTACACCTAATGTTGAAAAAATGGCATGAGATCTGTTGGGGCTTTGTTCAACAAAGTGCTGTCCTTATAATTTTTTCTTTACCACTGTAGCTCACCTTGAGATATAAAACTGACATGTCTTGATCTTCACTACAATGTCTCACTCTTGGTTTCCCAATATCTTGACTGGGTTCTGAAGATATACAGAAAAGCTGCTGTATCAATCTGACACCAAAGCTCAAATTTTATACAAAGGATGTTTTCATTTATCTACAGGAACACTTAAGATATGAAGATATCAAGAGTTGGTGATTGTAGAGGGGATCAAGATGTTTTATCATTGATGGCAATGTAATTTCAGATTGTAAAAAAAGTTTGTAAGCTCAAGTACAGCTCACAAGTGACTTAGTTGAGGTTGATTTAAACTCCTCTGCCCACTAAGGCTTGTTCAAGAAGCAGATGGGACTGAGTTGACTTAGGTCAACCCCTAACACATTGGCTAGCATTAAATAGGCTAAGATCAGGAGCCAGGTTTCTCCATATCTGCAGGGATTGTGAAAGCTCAAAGCTGATGAACTCTCCAGTTTGAATATGACAAAGGTTTATGAATCAAAAAAATTGCTCACATTACATGCATACCACTTCAGTTTGTATCAACAATGAGGCAAAAAAAACTAATTAGAGAATGAACGAAATAGCCAGGACCAAGTACAGTCAGGCTTTTACACAAAGATTGAGAACAAGTCACATCTTATTTAAACATTACATAGGAATCCCGCTTCCAAAAGGTGCAAAATAGCTGAATGCAGATAAAATCAGGAAACGTAGTTCTCACACCATTTTCTCGAACACCTTCATCGGTGTCAGTTACTCATGGTGTCCAAATCTTGACGGATTGGTCAACGCTTCCTGTAGCCATAACTGTGACAAGCCGCTGGTTTACAGCTTCGCCAGATTTCGATTGGGAGATATCTTCATTGGTGGTAGGCGGGCCACCACCAGCTGGAGCTCGGCCCCAAGCCATACATGTGACAAAATGGTCGTGGGCCTCCAGGACTTTGACGCAACGACCGGTCCTCAAGTCCCAGATTCTGATCGTTTTGTCATCGGACGCTGAAAGAAGATGCTTTCCGTTGGGGTGAAAGACTATTGCTCTGATCCAGTTATCGTGTCCGATCTGTGTCAATCCGGTCGGTTCAACCGCCATGAGTCCGATGATTGGCCGCAAAAACATATTTCTGAATCAATCAGAATCATACACACCAAAACTTTGAGACATTGACCACTAGTCGCATCCCAAATGCGAATAGTTTTGTCTCGAGAGCCAGTTGCTACAAATATCGGGCTGTTTGACTTGGTTTTTGTATCTGTGGCGGTAGGAAGCTATGGGTGATCGATGATCATTCATAAATATGTATCGCGAGGAGCTAAACCTGCGGTTTTGTTTGACTATCACGCACTGGAATCCCCGCTAGTTCTCGGATGGCGGCATTTGCCTGATCTGGCGCAAAAACTGCGACCTCGACAACATGTTCATGTCCACGTAACTCGAGCTTGGTTTCGCCTGTGGAAACTTCCCATATACGGGAAGTCTTAAAAAAGGTATCAGACATGACCAGAACTGATGCGTAATGTGGGAGCTCACTTGATCGTTGGATGCGCTGACTAACCATCGGCCGCTGGGGCAGGGCCAGACACCCCGTACCCACTCTGAATGCCCCCTCAATGTCTTGACACAAAAGCTGAATAGGGAAATGATATTCTGATCAATGACTGGAGGTGATTCAGACGCCCATGCGGATATTCCACAAAAATGAACAGACTGACGAAGTTGCAACTTCCCATAGCTTGATTGTCTGATCCCGACTGGCGCTTACAATATGCGTATCTCCAGGCATGAACCGACAGCTGGAAACCGAGTGATCGTGATCATAGAGAGTTTTGATACATCGATAGTTGTTAGAACAATCCCATAGTTTCAAGGTCAAATCTGAGGAACATGAGACTGAGGTACGAAGACGGGTCAACTCAAGATACGCTGATCTCTGTGATGGAGCGTGTAAACTCACCTAGGAAAGTTCCCTTAGTGTCATAATCCACGTCACATACGACTTTGGTGTGTCCTTTGAGCGTAACTTCAAAGTCTCCCGTCTCGTAATCCCACACTTTGATAGTACTGTCTTCACTGGCAGACACGACATTTGAAAACCGAGGATGAAATGTGACTGCAGTAATTGGAGCGCGGTGGCCAGTCTGGACGTATCATCGCAAACAAACAACCGCATCAAAACGCAAGTTTGTTCACAGCAAACTGGGTGATCTCACCAGAGTATGTTTCGGTCCACCACCACGCCCCGGGATCCAATCGTCATCTTGACCCCGGCGCGAGGCCGTAGTCGAGCCTGAAGAAGCAAGCTCTTCCTTCAAGAGGGTGTTTTCGCGTTCTAGGTCCATTATCTAGCGGGGAGCAAATCGAGATGCGATGGGGTGTTCATTGAGGGAAAATCTTTCCAATCATCTCCAGCAGTTCGCCATAGCTGTTTCATGATCTGCTATACATTTTGCGTTTGCTCACCTTCTTTTGTAGTCGAATGACACTGGTCCATTTCTTCTCCAGCAATCCGGCCCATTTGGCCTTGGGATCGGGTTGAAAATCAAGTTGACTAGGAAGTTCTGATTTCAACGCTTCGAAAGCCAGGTGGAATCCGGAAGAAAATAAAAAATCAAGGACCGCTTTATGACTACGGCACAAGTGAACGCCATCAGTCTTCAAGCGTGAAAACATCGATAGGAAATTCGTTATGAGCGTACAATTCTTCCTTCTGACGTTCTGACAAGACTGATGATAAGGGTGCCATGAAGTTGCTATCGGGGTGTCCAGTGATGGGAATCAGATTAAGTGAAGCTGCTGTTGAATGGTTAATGTTGCAATTGGGTATGATCAGTATCCTTGTGATTAGACTTTAAGTATCCGAGGTTCAAGGAGCCAACGATCATCAGGTCATCAGCCCCGAGAGACGTACGATCCTCGGGGTGCTTGGATTTAAATCAAGCTCCGATTTCTGAAAAGAAGTGCATGAGTCTGACCCTTCTCAACAGTCCATTCTCACCATCATCCGCGCAAACTTCGTGATCTGAGCTCTTCCCATTCCGACTCGTGTTAGAATCAAACCACTTCGTTCATCTGTCAGTTGATGTCTACAGCCACTTCTGCTAAGCCTAGTCTCGCCGGAGTCCGGAACAAACAACGGTTGGCTTTCCCTACAGGACTTCCTGCAATGTCACATTCCATACTGATTCTGTTCCGTGAATGCTTTGCTTCTCACCTTATCGGGTCGTCTCCCTTGAAATAGAAAAGGTGTGGCCAAAGCCGCTGCCAAATTTGAACCAGAAGGTGAGATCCGAACCAATCCACACCTTGCCCATTCACTCCGTTCCCGCTAAGCTAGTTCTGACACCGATTCACCCCCTTCAGAATTTCGCGATCAGATTCTCAAGCATTTATCAACTTTACCTGCGAATGACTTTGATGCTGTCGCCGCAAAGCTTGATTCACTTGGAAATCAATTAGACTATCGTAAATATGAAGGACCGCTCTTCGAGATCTTGCTCGTGGGTGGCATCTTAGCACCCGGAGGGAGCTACGTCGATGATGGAGCGGAAAAAAGTCCCTTCAGCATAATCACTAGCACTAAGTATCCCATCGATCAAGCGGACATGAAAAAACATGTGGACGTTTTTAACAAACTGATCAGGCGGTAAGACAACTCAACGGCTTGACTAATGAGTCCTTTTGATAAAGCAGGAGAGGACATGCTGACTTCCTTTTTTGAATCACAGGTACAAATACTTGCAAAAGCTGTTTGAGGAAAACGCCCTTACTGGGTTGTTACAATACATCAATAAGTTTCAAGGACCTGATATGGAGAGGCTTGCGTATGCATTGGCTCTCTTCATGTCCACTGGGCTGGCAAGCTCAAACGTCCTACTCACCCTTCAAAAGGAACATCTGGTAAAGGATGGTAAGCTCCGATTCATAGACTCTCATTTTCATCTTATCAAAGCCAATTGAAACTTGGAGTACCATCTGCCTTTTTAGGAATCTCTTTAAATTTCGTCACCAAGGTATTCAGAGCATACCTCCAAGTGGAAAATTCAGATCATTTATCTGGGTCCCTTCGACGTGGTGGTGTCACGGATATATATGGATTTTTTCCACCTCATGCACGCGAACGTACCGATCTAGAAGCACACTTCAAAACCGAAAAATTGGATGCTATCATCACCTTCGCCCAAAAGCAAAAGAGTGGCCAGATTCGGGATGAGACTTTAGCGCACCTGAAAGAGATGGTGGCATCCGAAGAGCCGCGTGCCGAGGTGAATTACATTTGACTATGTCTACTTTGCTGGTCTTGGCTCTACTAAACGCTATTTACTCTTTCTTCAGATCATCGCATTTCTCCGAGAGCAAGCTCTCACCGGCGTTATTCCTGACGTCGAATTCATTGCTTTAGTATGGGCTGGGTTAATGCATAGTCTTGACATGGGTAGTCGTCCCGACCAAATTGTAGACATGGTGGTCAAAGCAGTGACTGTGAGCGAGAAACTATATCTTATATCTCTTGAACGTCTAACTAAAGTACCTATCCCACTAGGCTGTCGCCCCTGTGTTAGCTTGCTTTTGTGAAAATGGGCGGACGCAAATCTCTCTAATTAACACCATTCAAGTCTGGGCATACGAGTGCGTACTTTACTCTGTTATACCAATTGACATCTATTGATAGAACCTTGGTTTGTTTTGGGGTGACAGGAACACGAAGGTGATGGGAGCATTTGCTCGCATTTTGAAGGAGTTATATGCCCACGATGTTGTAAGTGACCAAGCCGTGTTATATTGGCATAGCAAAGGTAGCAAACCTCAGGCCAGACAACATTTTCTTAAATCAAGCGAACCATTGGTCAAATTTTTACAAGAACAAGATGATGACGAGGAAGATGATTGAAATGGCCATCTCTTGCTTTATTTGCATAGTGCTTTGATATGTCTTGATATGTTTTCTTATATGGTGGTGTGCAATCAATATTGTCAATTGGAGAAATCAAAACAGGGCTGTTCAAACTACAGTCGACTCTGTTAAAACCGATACCCAAAAATTTGGGTCAAAAACTATTGGTTTTTGCCGAGTATCGGTTTTGTCAGGGGGAATCTCACTGCAAATAAGAAAAATCTTTGGCCAAAATTTATCGGTTTTCAAAGATTATCGCTTTTGACGGCTATCGGTTTTAGCAGAGGCGACTGTATTGCTTTTCTCTTCAATCATTATGCAGTAATTGATGAGCGAAATTCGACTGAAGGTTCAACCTCTGACTCGCTCCATGTCGCACCCAACTGCTCTTAGGAGATAACAATTGGACGAGTGAACCTTCCATCAGGCTATTATAGGACACTTTTTTTGAAAGCCCACAGATACTCAGCGTCCAGAGTCCATCTCTTGCTCTACACATCTGACACGTTCCTGTCTCTGTTCATTGAGCTATTCCCTCAACCCACATCCTACTTCATTTGGAAAGTGTAACATACAGTGCCTCCATCACTCCAACTCCTATGAATGTATCAGTTTACGGTTGTACCTGCCCATGTCCGGATGCTTGCCAATTATGCATCTGGTTCTGCAAAATCATATCCGATGGGATTTGCCGAGTGGTAACTTCTATATGTACTCTGACATCAACAAAGTTTGCCAGGTGTCTCAAAATTTGTTAATTTTATGGATACGAAACATGTGGATTCCATCGAAGGGCTCTTGTGATTCAAAAAAGGTGACGTCACCAGACTATGGGCTGCTCATCATCCAAAATCTTGAATTCATTCATGCTAAATCGTCATCATCATAGTAAAAGGGCGCCAAAGTGGCCGCGTGAGAAGTTAACTTAACCATCAAAGAGAGAACCACTCTCAAGTCATACGTTCCGTACCCTATGTACGTGATGAAAACGTTGGTGTCTCAAGGTTCGTTGCTCAACTTCCTCCTCATCGCATCCAACCACGTCTGATCTTTATCTGATAAGAATTCAAGTCACATCCAAGACATATATTCCTCTGCCATTTCACTGAACACTTCATCAATGGCATGGTGTGCAATTAATCTTTTTCATTTGATGAATGACTTTATGTTTTGTATACTTGAGTTTCCAAGATACGATAGCGCTTTCTATGTATCGAATTTTCTTCGAAGGGAGAACCCAAGAAGCTTTCAAATCCGTTTAAGTTTGTTTCCTCTTCCTATCCGAAAGGAAAACTTTTCAAAGGTATCACGTTGGGCCAGTAAATCGAGAGCATCAAATTCAACCACGCTGTCGTCACCATCAAACAGCGAATTGAATAGTGCCCTATCACAATTTCATTCCGTATGTTCAGTGTCCGTCGTCATTAGAGCATGAGGTTGCTCCTTAATTGCATTCTACATAGAAAGCCAATATTTTACAGAATGCATATTAACTGATCAGGAGACTATGGAGGAGCGGTAATCTATTTTGATCCGCTTTAAACAGTAGGGAGTACGCCAAGGTTGCTGATAGATTCCATAAGTTTATGGATGAATGATGGACATGCAGGTGGGTACTCCATGTGGTAAACAGCAAGACATTTATGAAGACTATCAAAAGGGAGATTGGACAATTAGCTCTTTTCACAGCCTCTCATTCACGTGTACTAAGTCATTTCTTCATTGCTGATGATGGTCCGAGTCAGACAACAAAGTATAAAGACAACCGGAGTCTGTAGTTCCGCTCACCGCTTGATTAAAGGGACCATCTTCATCTGGGGCAACTCAATTATCGTAATTGATAGCCCATCGAAAGACACACCGAGGTCATTGTCCCTTTCACAATTTCATCCTCAGCGGTTCTTGGGGTGACTATCGAGAAAATCAAGTCATGACCACCTGACGGTGCTTGACTGTCAGTGTCAACGGATCAGTGGCCCCTATTCAATTATTCCTCAAGACTGTGTAAAGAAGTGGCTGATGAGCACATCAACGTGTTTTGCGCTAGCAAGCTACAAAACCGCTATCGTCCGGTCGCAAATGAGACCCACCTTGTATGTACATTTGCAGATCGAACATGAAATATGCTGGAGTGACTTCCCTTTCTCAAGCTGATATCAAATCCTCCTGCAATTCATCCTCTCATTGTGGCTCTCAAAACTTTGAGCGGGATTGAAATATCATCAGCTAAGGGTAGTCCAACGCGTAGCGCGCCGTCAGATATGTGAGAATTTTCCTTCGCAAGTTAGCACAATTCAGGTTAAGACTACATCCCGTCATGATGGTTGAATTACTAACTTGGTGAAGAGGCCTATACTGTTCTCTGTAAATTAAAATCTTGGAGGCTAGCCTAATCATAACCTTCTTGGCTCCATGACTTACAAAGATAAAGGATGCGTGATATTATCAGGTCGGATGGTAAATGGAAGGTAAATTATTGTTTTCTCATAACATCGCGCACTCACAACTTCTAACTTGCCTTTTGCGAAGGCAGGAACAATTAGCTGGCGACTTAGTAGCTAGCCATCTATGAATTACTCAAAAACAAGGGCATTTCTTTGGTTTCTTATTGTACTTACTTGGAGATAAAGAGACCCTTGAAGGCAAAATGACATTGAGATACTTTAGAATAAGGAGGCATTCAGAGGGTAAGTAGTAGTGGGAGTTAAAATGTTGCGGGCATGCCCGCAGGTTCTCTAGTATCTATAAAAGCAGAAAGAAAAATGATCGATTTCGTATCCTATGGTGAAGGAATTTGTTGATAGTATTGATAGAGAATCAAAAAGTACTTACTCGGAGTCCAGATGTCATAAAACTCGTTCTGAAATGATCTTTGACCTGGTTGAAGATTAGTCCAAAATTATATTATCGCTCGAAACATTCTTAACATGAATAGCGAGAAAAGTAGATGTCATTACTACTTTCCCTTTTTCTGTCACAATAAAATCTTCATGCGGCTCTTTGTCTAATACGGCTACTGTGGCTTCCACTCATTTAGCCGGGCAGAGGTACAAGTCATAATGGTCGATTTCTGATAACTAGACACCCTGAAGGTTTTTTTAGATACAACCAACGATGACCCGAAAGAACTATCTGTTTACAAGCAGAGCTCTTTCTATCTTATTTTCTTTCTCTTGCGTTGTTTGATTGTGTCGGTGTTCTTCGGGATGTCCCCGTTTAAGGCTTTTTGATGACTCTTGCTTTATTTGGTTTGTCAAACCCGTTGGTGACCCTCTTTTAGGACTTTTCTTATGACTTGTGGGTCCGAAAATTTGCTATACCAAAAGGTGGCTCAGCGTCCATCTCCTTGTCTAAAACGCCCTTTAGGAAAATGCTATAATCTCATCCTGTTCCAATTCGCAGTCTAGCTACAAGTAGGCGTCGGGCACAACACAACCAAGCATAAGTATGGATCCCCACAATTTGCTAGAAGCCCTTTGCGACGGAGCAAACTACCGCAATCAATCAACGTATGTAGCCATCAGCATCGGATTTCAGCTTTACTTTGAAAATCTGTTATTTAATTTATGAGCCATTTCTTTGATAAGGCGTTGTGGATGAGGTTATCGTTTCAGATCAACTTTTAGATCTGGCTTGAAGGATCTATTTCTTTTACATTTTCCGCCATTTTGATGGAGGCTTTTAGTTCGTGTACACTATATCCCTTCTTTATAACGGGATCTAACTACACATAATTCATACATAATTCTAGATGATGATGAATGGAATTGAATTTGACAATCTCAATTCTTGGTATCTGTACACTCTGATAAATTGTACATCGTATATACATGTGTGTGTACAAAGATAAGTATGTGTAGTATGTACATGATGTGACCCTTGAACCTGAATTGCTGTTTACCATCTGAGTTGAGTTATAACTGACTTTACATATTATTTTCACGCACATCTTTCAACCACGCACTTTTCCATTAACCCTCTCGCCCGTCTTCTCATATATATCATTCTCACTTGGAACCTCCTCTCAACTGCCGATGGAGTTTTCTTCTCCTTCCAACTCTGATCGAACAGCCGCTCAACCTGAGAATCTATCCCCGACTAGTCAAGATGATGAATCATCTGTACGTGCTTTGTTCACTGTTTCTTCATTTGATGCCTTTCTTAACATAGATATGAATGCTACCCTCTTGCTTTAGTTTTTT
Source organism: Melampsora americana (assembly GCA_022264835.1). Taxonomy (NCBI): domain Eukaryota; kingdom Fungi; phylum Basidiomycota; class Pucciniomycetes; order Pucciniales; family Melampsoraceae; genus Melampsora; species Melampsora americana. Next base: position 344,420 of record JAIFHY010000023.1, on the reverse strand, counting down.
GTTGAAGCATTATACGCTTTCAATGGTAGCGACACTGCATCCCTCTCATTCCAAAAGGGTGATATCATAGAAGTCTTAACACAGCTGAGCTCTGGTGAGCAGCTCTTCCTCCTTCAAGCACTTCGATCTTAAACATAGCCTTGATGAGCCTAAATATCTTTCTTCGGATACATTCAAATTTGCCTCTCTAGGATGGTGGGATGGTGTTGTTTGGCGGCAAAGAGAACGCGGCTGGTTCCCGAGTAATTACGTCCGGCGCATAAGTGATAAAGAAGCAGAAACAGCTAGGGCGCAGCTTGACACTGCTCTCAATCAGATCAAACCCGAAGATGACTTATCCAGCAACACCTTCAGCCGAAATCCTTCAATATCACATTCGTCTCGATTGAGTGTCGCCAGTAGTATTTGGGATGGTCATGGTCAGATAAATGAGACCCAACCCAATCAAGGCACCTCAAACTCACAGAATGTCATCGATCACACTAAGAGTGAATCGCTCGACAAAATGAGTCACAGCTTAGAATCTCTACCTCAATCACAGCAGCAGCAACAGATGACTACCTGGGTTGATTGGCTTCCAAGAGTTACAAACGATGGTCAGATACACTATTACAATTCACTCACAGGAGAAATGGCTTCGGAAATGCCGTCAGCGGATGACGATCCTGATTATGATGACTCGCGTCCGTCATCAACACACATGGGTTCTATCGGCCGTTCTCAATTCCTTCGTCGCGATTCACTCGCCTTTCTCGAAGACCACGGCTTTGGACTTGAACAACTTTCACGCCATGGCTTATTACCATCCATCGCCGAGAAATTCCCTCTTCAATCTACCGATATGAGGGACCGCGCTCGCTCCGTCGGTCATCCCAATGCCAGTATCAGCAGTAAAAACCGCCTGAGCACCTCAACCCTCACTGATGGCAACTCCCTTTCGACCAATCGAATCACAAACAACGTGGCCTCAGGCTCTCTGAGTCACCAAAACTCCTATGAGAGTTCCAATTCGCATCGTCCTACATCACTCCCCCGATCTGTACACGAAGATCAAACTGATTCGATCTCTGATCGCTCTCATAAACTTGACCCAACAAATGAAAGAGCTCGAACCCACTCTGCTAAGCATTCGGCTGGGCGCTCGGTCGATCTATCAATGTCTTTTTCCTCATCGGACTTAGATCGCTCGGCGTCCGATGTATTTTCAATCTCTGATCAGATCAAATCCAAACTTCGATCATCCTTGGCTCTTCCTTCAACACCACGTCTCAAACACCTCAGAGCGGAAGTCCAATCGGCTATTGATACTATCGCTGATATCACCGCTCCTTATCCTAATGAGTACCTTGCAAAACTTATGGCTTCCGACTCGAATCAGTACCCTTTGTCGGAGCTTGGAACTATCGCGCTTCGAGATCGTCTTTCGGCTGGATCATTGAACCTTGGGTCTAAGGTTCGCGCAATGCTACAAGCCAGCTCTCAATTAGACACTGCAGTCTTTTCTGCTTCGCGCAATTCATTCCCCTCCATCGGCCACACAGTCTTGCCTAGTCCGGTGGCTCCGTCTATTGCACCTTCAACGTCATCTTACCTCAGCCAGCTAGACTCCAACTCATCTATCGTACCCCCTTCACCCTCCACTTCTATCTCTTCTACGCTTCATCAGACAATCTACCCAGAGCTGAAGCCACTAACTCGTAAAATAGCTTCTACTCTATCCAAGCTTACACTATCCACCCGTGCCCTCTGGGGACTGCTATCTACACCTCCAAGCGCGCCGTCAGCTTCTGAAGACTCTGATCAGCTTACAAGTCAATTCACCAGCCCAGGTGAAATTACGCAAGCTCAAACCAATCAAAACTTCACATTACAAATGCGATTCAGTTTGGAACAGAAGTTGAGGTCCGAATGCAAGATGGGCATAACTGATATATCTGCCAATGTCGATTTGTTTTTCAATCACTTGGAATTGCTTCTGGCAGAAAGCAAGAATAGTGATTCTACGCAGTCCGTCAGGACTTCTTCGCCTTCCTATCACTCTCCTCGCCATGCTTCAGGACATATGAGCATGCCCCTCGATTCTGTCTTCCTGCCTGGTGGCACCAAAGGTGGTAATTGGAAAGCATCGGGCTTTGACACATCGAATAGTTTCATGACACAATCTTCCTCGCAATCGTCGTTACCATCACCCTCTGACAGAATATCCGGATCCTCTAACACATTTACAAGCCCGCCCAATATACGCTTGACTTCAGATTGGTTCACCCAACAGATCGCCCCATTGATACTCGAAGCCACTGATATGTCCAATGCAATCATTGATCTTGGATCGCGTGAAAGTGAACCAGACGCAAACCAAGGATCAGCTTTAACTACGCTGCTCACTACGAAGGCCGCATCTCATGGCTCCCAGGATTGGTTAGACACCTTCCTTTCGCATGTCTCAGAGTTGATGGACTCGACTGGAGCTTTGATGGCAAAGGTCGAGATGATCAATGTGGCATCCAGCCTGAATGTAGATTTGGATCAATTTTTATGGCTCGATTCGCAGCGTGCGTCGATGAATCATGCGCCTCCCGGTGTCCCGCCAGTCGAATATACGACAGAGACTCTGAAACGCTTGCACTCAAGTCGACATCTGGTTGACGAATTCCAAAAAGCTAAGCAGGGTCTCTATGACTTGGTCGCTGAGCTTGCCCAAGCTTCTCATGCCCTTGTCACCTCTTCGGATAGCTGTGGATATGTACCTGCGAGGTCTCATGCTCAACCGCCTTCCGCTTCACCACTCTTTGCAATTTACACACCACTCCCCAATGAACTTCCTATGCCATCTCTTTCCACGGTATTAGGTCGCCTGGTTATTGGGCTTGAAACTTTGAGTACAGCTTCTCAATCACTTGCTGCAGAAGCCGATGCGCAATCGAAGCTCACTTCAGACTTTGGACATAATCAAGCTGTCAGACAATTCCTCACCACCCGCGCTATTCCTAAACGTATAAATCTCCAACACAGCTCTGTGAGCAAAGTTGGACTCATTGAGAGTCAGAAGGGACCTCGACGTCGTAATAGTTTGTATGGCGTGGGTCTCGCTAACAGTAACACATCCTGCCCCTCTTCGCCCAAAATACAACGACTATCAAGAGGTATTGACGAAGAGCAAGCCGAAGACGAAACTTCATTTGATTATTCAACGCAAGATACTTCAACCGAGCTTACATCGAGTGCCTCCGGACAAAAGTTACATCCTTCAAGCTTTACATCTGCAGGAAGTGTGGAAACTGCGGACAGGGTATCTATAGAGAGTTCGAAGAGAACATCTTTAGCAGCGGCGTCGGTTTGGTCCCGTCGGACTTCTTCTTCAGCGAAATCTGAGAAAAGTCTAGATTATCTCGTGAATTTCAAAGGTCAACCTCTCGATCTTCCTTCACTCTCGAATGATGGTGATCGTCCAACATCAGGTTTGTGATATTGGATCTCAGAAGTTTAGTGACACTGATCATGTATCTTTTATTTTCTTTAGGCTCATCTCGATCCCCCACAAGGTCGAGGAAACTGGCCAAGTTTTTTGGAGAAGACGCTGCTTCACAAATCATCGGAGCGCAACCACCATCTGTTAAGCCAGCATTCTTGATGCCAGACTATGGCGTGGAGGATATCTCCTTTAACGTTGATAATCAAGTTCGCGGTGGTACCCTGAGGGGTCTCGTTATCAAGCTCACATCTCATGAAGGACGTAAGCTGGTACACCTTCAATTCTTGATAACTGTTGAATGCTAAAAAGTGATGAGTATGTATTTGTAGCCGATGTGCCCTTTTTGCGAGTCTTTCTCATGACCTATCGCACATTCACCACCTCGCATGATTTCCTTGATTTGTTGTTTGAGCGTTATCATCAACAACCACCGCCAGACCTCACAACCGATGAATTGAAGATGTGGTCTGATCAAAAACAGAAGGTGATCAAAATTCGGTAAGTATCACTTCTCCACTTGTTGTCAAGCCACAGGCTGACTGGTTTTCATCAGTGTGGTCAATGTGATGAGAACTTGGATAGAATCACATCTGTCCGACGAGGATGCCGAGGGCATATTGCAAAGGATCACCGAGTTTGCCGCTCGAGATATGGGTGACTCGAGCTTGTCTAAGCAGATCACTCTAACATGCGAAAGACGAGTGAGTTATGTTTCAGTACTTTACAATACCAGAATACTTCTTCATCCTGAATTACCGCTTGTGCCCAAATCTTCAGCAATCGCGGGGACCCTCATCCAAACTATTGCCAGTCCCATCGGGAAATCCACCACCCACAATCGTTCCCCGAAATACACGCAAAATCAAATTTCTCGACATTGACCCTCTCGAGTTAGCCAGACAGTTATCTCTTGTAGAATCTAAATTGTTCTGTCAAATTCAAGTAAACGAGTGTCTTGGTAAAGCATGGCCTAAGGAGTTTGCCAAGGAGGGAACACCCCATATCACAGCCATGATTGACATGAGTAATGCGGTGAGTGTTTCTAAATTTTTACATCGCTCTGATTGCCCTACACTCAAATAACACCAGCTGATATATGGCGACATAATGCATAGCTTACTCGTTGGGTTGCAGAGACGATTCTTAGCCAGCCAGAGCAGAAGAAGCGTGCAAACACTATCAAACATTTCATCCTAATAGCTGAAGTAAGACCTCATTCTATCATGTGTATTTGTATGCCTGCTCACCCGATTGTCGTTGTCTCTTCCGTGATTCACTTCTTTCGATAGCGTTGTCGCAACCTCAACAACTTCTCAACTTTGATGCAGATCATTGCTGGGTTGAATTCGACTCCGATCTACCGATTACGTAGAACATGGGAGACGATTCCACACAAGATCTTGACTCTCTTTGGTCAGCTTGGAGCTGTTATGAGCCCAACGAAGAACTATGCTACCTATCGGGACACAATTAGGAACATGGCACCACCCTGTGTCCCCTTTGTGGGTAAGTGAATTTGACTAAAGTCCCAGCTCCAAACCCAGCTAACAGGACCGCTTTTCTACAATAAGGCGTCTATCTCACCGATTGGACTTTCATTGGAGATGGAAATCCGGACAATCTTCGAGAAAAGCCGCATCAGATCAATTTTAACAAACGTCAAAAAGCAGCTGAATTGATCGTTCAAATTCAATCTTATCAATCTATGCCTTATCAATTAACACCTGTACCTGTTATTGTTAAGTTTCTTGAAGAAAGTCTTGATAATCCACTTGATGAGAAAGAGTTGTATGACATGAGTTTAGATATCGAACCTCGAGAACGAGATGATGAAAAAATTGCTCGGCTATTAGCAGAGGTGGGCTTTGATTCTCAAATTCCAAATGACTAGGAACCTGACCTCGCTGATCATTTTCTCTCTTTGTTAGTCTGGCTTCCTTTGATTTATAAGGACCAAGCCAAGCTCCATTTCCGACTCCTTTTTATAAAACAATACCCATTGTGACATCCAGAATTCTCCTTCGTCAATCTCTTCGTTATATGTTTGATGACCATCTCTTTGATGAGATGGCTTATTCTTTCTTCCTACATATGAATTGTAAAATATGATACATAGTGATTTCTTTTTTTGGCTTTTTTGTACTTGGTTTGATCTTAGTGATTTATCAAAAAAGGTGTCTACAAAAAGATTCTACCAACCAAACCTTATAGTCTCTTTTGAACTTTTTTTGCATCTCTTGTCTTCGGATCATCTTTCTATGTCTTTGTACTGATTAGTAGTAGTTCATAGAATTTTTATACATGGGCTCTTCCAGTCCATGTGTGATGTTGTGATTTTTTGTTGCGTGTGATTTTATTGAACTTATTCTTGTTCTTAATAGCTGGTCACCCAATTTTTTTGCTTTGTTTGTTTTTGTGATAATGTTTGTGTGAAAATCGGTTGTTATAGTTTTTGGAATGAATTTACATCTCTCGTATATATTTATGATTTGATTGATCAACGCAAGGATTCAAGCACAGGAGGAATCATTCAATCAATCAATCAAAACCTTCTTGAGATTCATCAGCTCTTGTTAAGATGAGTTTATTCCAGTTTCCACCTCACTGGGTTCTTTTTCTTTGAAGATAACAAACATTCATCTCATCTAAGAGTTCTTGACTTCCAAAACCTTGAAATTCCATCTACTACATAACCCGATGTATTCAATTTAGATTCAATATATCAGTTTTGTGTCATGTCAAAAAAACTCAGCTGGCATTTCAGCTGGCATTTGTTCTAAAGCCTTCAAATCTCAAATCAAACAAAAATGATGTGGGGTTTCAAAGTGAAAGTAATAAATCTGTGGACATTGTCATTATTTAAATTTTTGAAGCTTGAGGTAACAAATTAAATGTCCATCTAGTCAATGGGAACAAACATCTTTAATGTATTCTCTAGCGCTCCAGGAGATAATTCTGAACATATATTACAAGGAGTAGCCTATTCTGGCTTTACGTCTATTGCTAAAATTCCTTCATGACGTTCAGTTGATGACGTTCAGTTGATTATAATCAGAACTTCAAGGAGCTCGTGAAGACCCTGAGCATGTGATAGCCCAGATTTTGGCTTGTGCGGAGGAAATTATGTCCCACGAGTTTCTAAATTTCGAAATATTTCATTCCAAGCTGACTTTAGTAGTTCAATACAACCTATAAAGTAGAAAAGTAAATTATACATCATCTGCAAGCAAAACTCTTTAACAATCCAAGTCATTTAATGAAATCTTTTCAGACATAACTATAAACTGTTTGTTATTGAAAGAAATTTTTCAACTTGTGAGTTTTCTTCTGCTGGGATAAACAATAGCCTTCGAGAAATTCTAATTTTACATCGGATCAAATGGGGAATAATTCCAGACAAACAAACCAGGGGGGAAAGGGTTTAGCTAAACAACAATCACGTAGATGCCCTCATATGAATTACACAATCAGTCATGGAATAAAGCATGGCTGAAGTGCAATATGGAGAAAAGATAATTCGGGGGAATATAGATTAGATTTGAAAGATGACTGATATAATCGTAAGGCATAAGAGATTTGTGAGAATAGGGAAACATTTTGTGTGAGAAAGAAAAAAGCTCAGGAAGATCACAATCCAGTAAGAAGCTATCCAGTGAGAAGCCAAGGCTTCGCAGATATATAGACAATATGTTCACACAGCATTCCCTCAAGTTATGACAACAGAATACATACGAATTGTAATTATTTACTGATTATATTTGATTTGACCGAATTGGGCATATTGTCGATGTAAAGAGATAGCCTATTGAATGAACACAAAAAGGTATGTTAGAAGGTCCCTAGCTTTAATCCAATTCAGCCGGTATCACTGACCTTGGTCATTGCTGCAAGCTGTATGGAAAGACATTTCAAACATCACAGCAAGTCAGTAACATAGCTCAATGAAATCACAACCCGATGAAAATGCCTAATCACTAACCAGTTCAGGAGCTAATAACGGCTTTGTACACACCCCTGACATCTGATGATAGAATGTGATTCGGCGATTAGTTTGATAGGATGCCGTAATATTGGGATGTAGAAGTCTCACCCCCGCTTTCATGCATTTTTCTCTATCACCGACCAAAGCATGGGCCGTCACGCCGATGATAGGAACCGGTGAAACAGAATGAGTCTGCTCCCATTTCCGGATATCTTGTGTGGCTTCTCGACCGTCTTTAACTGGCATCGAACTGGAAGTATACATATGAGCAACTGAGTGACCTATTTTGACGAGACATTGGACTTACACGTCCATCAAGACAATATCGAACTGGGTTGATTTCACGGCATCGCAGGCCTCTTGACCGTTTTCCACAACAACTAGACAATTTAAGCCGGAACTCGCCAAAATCCTTCGTGCGACTATCTGATTGATTTTATCTGTAAGGGATTGACATTGAGCATTCATATAATAAAGTCAACTGGCTGGCAAGAGTCACAAGAATCCAGACATACTATCTTCTGCCAATAAGATCTTCCAGTCCGCTTTCGCATCTTGATTCCCAACTCTTCGCATACTTTTCTTTAGTGCAATATTGAGCGCATTGCAAAGCTCTGCCTCGCCCTTGTCATTCTCAACAACACTAGCGAGAGAGAGGTCTAAAGCTCGACGCATGTCCAACTTGGGCAAGGTGGGAGCTCTTAGAACAAGAGGCAGAAATCGACTCGATCGCAAGCGATCCGCTTCTTCAATGCTGGAAATGATGGCGCAATCAAATAGATCGCCGGACGGCACTTCGTCGATTGATGGTACGCGATGGACCGACAAACCGAATTTGAGACATGAACTTTCCACCGATTCAGGATGCTGGCCGTCGATCAACAACACGCACTGATCGGTATCAATCTTCTCGATTTGCTTTCGTAACTCGACTTCGTCGTCAGTCGAGCCAAGAAGCACGTCGAAGACAAAGTCAGAGCCTTTGTCCACCTCTGACTCGACGTTCAGCTGGCCTCCCATCATTTGCACCAAGTTGCGAGAGATTGTGAGCCCCTGTTACCAACGCCCGATGTCAGTCATCGAACTACGCCAGATAACACGTCAAACGGTGACTTACTAGACCGGTGCCACCGTACTTGCTGCAGATTCGTAAAGGATTCAATACGTTGCTTCATGTCCAAGAGTTAAATATCGACTCACCGCGTAACAGATCCATCGGCTTGCATGAAAGAATCAAAGATCCGCTGTAGCTTGTCTTTCTCGATGCCAATGCCTGAGAGAGCAGCAGCGGAAAAGGTTAGGTAAGTACAACAAGATCAGAACAGCTCAACTTACCAGTATCTATCACATGAAATTGGACGCGAGATCGGCCTTCTTCATCGTGTTTGATAAGATCCGCAGTCAATGTTATTGATCCCGATTTCGTGAATTTTTGGCTATTCCCGACCTGAAGAAAAAACCAAAACCTCCACTTAGAACTCATCCTTCAACAGACGACGCGACACCAGGAGATACTCACCAAGTTTTTGATCACCTGTCCTAGTCGAGAGCCGTCTCCGAGTACAAGATCAGGTACCGCAGGGTGAATCTCAAAAAAGACATCGATGTTCTTGGCAGCAGCGCCAAAAGCCAAGCTGGTCAACGCTTCAAAAATCACTTCACGGAGCGAAAATGGGCATCTTTCCAGAGCCATTCGCCCACTGACATGACGACACATGTATCAGCACATGGATATTGAGGGATGGGTTCGAGGTACAATGACTCACGCCTCGATTTTAGTAATGTCTAATATATCATTGATGATACGTAGAAGAGCATCAGCCTGACCGCGGACCAAATTCAAATTTTCTCGTTGCTCTCTTGTCAGGTTACTGCCGAGGGTGTCGAAAGTCAATCCGATTATTGCATTCAAAGGGGTTCGAATCTCATGAGAAGTGCTGCAACGGACCCAATGAGTGATTTCGTGTAGATTGATAAGATGGGGAAAGAATACTAATAAAGGCTATGCATACTTTGCTAAGAATTGACTCTTGGCCAGTGAATGAGCTTCGGCAGCCTCCTTTGCTTTGACGTTACTTTCAAAAGCAGTGCGCAGTTTCGTCACCATGGTATTGATGTTACTCTGAAGAGCGCGGATGTCGCCTTTGACTGCAATATTTGCCATCTTACTAAAATCACCTGCGGCAGCAGCATCCGTCTGTAACCGAATAGAAAGGTGATCGAGTCTTTGAGGACTAGGCCTTCCGTCCTCACAGATGAATGGAAGAATACATACAATTGCTTGAAAAGTTCCCACTTGGGAACTGAGGGTTCCAGACATCCTATTCACCTCGGTGATGATGTGCAAAAACACGCCTAGATCCAAGAGTAATTGCATCATAAGTTCACAGGTCTTTAAAAAGCAATAATAATGAAACATACCTTCGACTGCTTCAACCTCAGCCCTGACATTCAAGTTGCCATCTGCGATTTCTCTGGCGATTCGTACCACCTCCGTGCTAAACATGTTGAGCTAGAAATGCAGACATGGTTACAACGATTGATTTGCGAGTGGATCACGCTGAACAGATTGGGAACGCAAATACAAACTGGAGCTTACTCTTTCTAACATTGCATTGATGGTTTGCGCCCTGGAAGCACGATCATATCAATCATCAAGAGATGTTTCAAGCGGCCCATGCAATCATCATATTCAAATTCTTACAATTGTAATATTTCACCTTCGGCATCGATCTCAACTCGCTGGCTTAGATCCCCTTTGGCTACGGCAGTCTATTGGATACAAGTTTTAACCAAAGATAATCGATCAGATGGAACTCGTGCGCAAAGAGAGTGGGGGACAAAAGTAAGAAAAAAGGAGCTTACGGTCGACGCGCTGATGGCCCGGACCTAAAGCCGACAAAACTTGAGTCAGATCAATAAATTTGGTTGAAGTATTCGTTAGTAAGGCCTCACTTGTCCAGTGACCCGATCGACCATACGATTGAGCCCAGTGACCAAGTTGTGCCATTCACCCCGGGCGTTCTCCACCTTGGCTGAGCCACCGAGCTTCCCAGCTGTTCCTACCTATCGGCCGATCAGAGTAGTGATGCATTGGTCAGAGCCCACTCACGTATGGTAAACACTTCTTAGCAATAACTTACTTCTAAAGCTACTCTGGTTACTTCCGAGTTGAAGTCCTGTAGAAAGCGCACCATGGCATTGACGGTATCTCGTAGCTGTCCAACCTCTCCTCTGGCGTCTACCGTCACATAACTGGACAGTAACAAGGTGTGAGATTCCAATACTTTTCAAGTGAGTTATCTCAAAGTCGACGTACCTGGTCAAATCTCCGTCGGCCACAGCAGTGGTTACACGAGCGATCTCACGAACTTGGTCAGTCAAGTTCCTGAGAATGTCAATTGCAGTCAGTCGCGGAAGGCATCAAGGATTGTGATGGTATATGTCTCACTTCGCCATCGTGTTCACCCGGTCCACCAAAGTCTGAAACAAAGCCTCGCAGTGTAAGATCTTCGGCGATTGAAGATAATCATCGACGAGAGATACACACCTTCCATTCACCCGAAACGTTGGCCACTTCGGCCTTACCTCCTAGTACACCTTCCGTACCAGTGAGTAACGCAACCCGAGTGACCTTAGGAGCATAGCGATGTCAGAAAGATTGTCACATGTCAGGCAATTCGAAGAACGCATACCTCTGCGGCAAATACGCGCAAAAATGCGACCTAGATATTTAATCACATCAGAACATATCACAGAATAAGTATGACACTTGTGAGGTCTAGAGTTGGGATTGGTGGTTCACCATTCCGTTGACTGTGCTGGCCAACGCAGCGACTTCTCCGCGTGCCTGGACAGTGACCTCCCTGATGAAAATATTAGGTAAGCCAAGGACAGATGGTTATGACATTGAAGGATACATACTGTGACAGGTCGCCTTCCGCAACAGCTCTTGTGACTGACGCTATCTGACGAACCTATGAAGGATTAACAGATTGAAACCCCACTGCGTAAGTGGGAGTCCAAATGACGACTCTTCATCTTGATGACATGCATACCCTGATACAGGGATAGAACAATAGACAGGAGTTAGCCAGAAATCGCATTATCGAATTGAGAAAGGTAGTACGGACTGTGAAGTAAGATTGTTCGCCATTTCTACGGTAAAGCGGTTGAACTTGGTTAGTTTACGGCCAAGCACAGTATCGCGTACGGATCATGACTCACGATTGACACTATGTGAAAGGTCGTACCAAGCCCCTGGAAGCGAAGCAACGGTGATGAGCAAGGGAGAACAGAGTGCCGGGTAGAATGTCGTGAAAGCTTACCTTCGACATTAGGAATGTTGGCTTGGCCACCAAGGACACCTATTGAACATGTGTAAGAAATTTGCGAGGAATAGTGATATAGCCATCTTATTGCTGACCTTCGACTCCGACTTCACGAGCAACACGGCCGACTTGCTCTAGGATGACTTTCAGCGTATCAACCATTGAGTTAACCTGGATACATAACAATTAGCTTGCTTGCATCTGGCATAGTTGGACACATGAGGATGCCGAAGAAACTTGCAGTCTTTTTAAGATCAGCCTTGATGACGCAAATGTGCAATGTCAGTATTTGGACCGAATCATATAACATATATGTTGATTCATACCATCTCCCCTTTGGCCTCAACTTCTATCTGTTGACTCAGATCTCCGCGAGCGATAGCCGACGTGACCGCGGAAATCTACATGACATACAAACGATACACTTTCATTCGAACTTCAGGTAGAAGAGATTAGAGGGCTATGTATGCTTACACTTCGAACTTGCAGGGTTAGGTTGCTATCAAAAAAGTAGATCAGTCAAAACAAGTCATGAGTCATGAAAATTTCAAGCACAAGTGTCGCACCTAGCCATTGAGTTGACGCTGTCAGTTAAATCCTGAGGTTATGTCAAATGTTGCCGGGATTATAAATTAGTGGTCCCTCAATATCAAACACTGCGAGACTCACTTTCCAAACACCCTCTACACCATCTACTGTGATTTGTTGATCGAGGATACCATCTGTGCCTACCTGATGACATCAAATACAATGTCAATAGCGTTGTGGAAGAGTTAATGTAATGATTACACATACCATTTGAGCAATTCGGGCGACTTCGGTCGCAAAGGAATTGAGTTGATCCACCATTCTGTGTGCGGGCGAATTTCAATCAACGCTGGCACATTCGAGTCAGTCTCAAGCCTAGTAAACTGCTCACTTATTCACCGTTTCCTGGATGCAAATAACATTAGCCTACGTATGGTGAGGAATCAGAACAGAAGCTTTGTTATAAGACAAACCTTGGCCAACAGAATTTCGCCTTCGGCTTTCACTTCAATCTTTCTGGAGAAGTCCCCTTTCGCGACGGCCTAGGACAAAGGTTTGATTAATTTCATCTTGGGAAGATTGAATGGAAGAAAGTAAACCTACAGTAGTGACCTCGGAGATATCCCGGACCTGCGCACTCAAATTGCTAGCAAGGCTGAAAATTTGTATAGATCAGTCTCAAGTCCTGACTATCAAGATTAACGGTCTCAGGAGCACACCTGTTGACATCTACAAGCATTTTTCTCCATATACCCGCTGATTCTTCTAAGTCGGCTTGTTTGCCCAACAGACCCTTTTGTCCTACGTCACTGCACACCATAAAAACTTGAGTGGTGAATCGGCGAAGTCGTCGCACCAAACTGTTGACATCAGTTTTCAAGTTTTCTAAGTCTGGTGTAGCGACGTCTTCGGTTATCATTTGATTTAGATCGCCATTCCTCAATGCCTAAGATGTGCACGATGTTAGATAAGAGATTTGAAGTCGCATGACTGATCAATACGTACTCTGCAAACTTTTGCAATTGCCTTGATTGAAGCCTTTAAACGTCGGATTTGTTCGCTTTCATCTGCGGTAGTAGCTAAAGAAGCTGATCGAGACATGGGATAACCATCTGAGCTTTCGCCGTTGTCAGAAAGGGAACTCTGTCTTGATAGACAGCTATCTGTATTGCCAAGTGAATTACCCTTGATATGTGTGTAACCAGCGTCAGATTGATAAGTACTATATGACTGAGATGACATTCGAGAAAAGCTGGGCCGTTCGTTCGCCGGTGTGGAAACATCTGACGAACTAGGATCGCCAAAAGCAGAGAGGATTAAACCACAGGCACTACATCGGTGATTAAGTGTAGGTGAATCCTGAGCTGGTGATGTGATGGGCGATATCGCCTCGGGCTTGTCCACGTGTCGTGCAAGTAATTTGTGTTTTACTAATACACCTGATGGAATGGGTGTCCGTACGGAGTCGTTCTCAGCTTTCGCGAGACGCTCAGCCAATTTGAGCAAGAGTCTCAAGCCCATAGTCGTCTCGTCAGCCTCTTCATCTTCATACTCATCTATGTCGTAATCATCCAGTTCATCAAAATGATCTAGATCTCTAGTGATCACCACTTCCTGTTCTTCAGTTGCGGAAATGTTTTCAGAATGACAGACGGGATCGAAATCTGGGTGCGGGTCTTCGGTAGCAACTATGCTATTGTTATTCGTCTGATAACCGTTGAGAGTGTCAGTACTGGCTGATATGGTGAGAGACTTGGTCTGAGCCGAGTCGTCCGACGAGGTTGAATGTCGTTGTTGATTTCGTCGGCGATGAGCTAGCTCTCTCCTCAACGAGGCTGCGGCGCCACCCGGATCGCAAGAAACAGCATAGAGCTGCGAGATAAGCACGCTGGTGAACATGACGATTCCAAGTTATGACGGTTCGTCTTCGAAGATTGCAGGTTCGAGAAAAAGGGCACTGGTGATTAGCGTTAAGATTATGAGGCCAAAAAGGCGAATTCTGAACATTGTAAGGTAAAGGGTCGAAAATGAAGGAGGATGAACCTACCAAAGATCACAACACCGCGGCTTAGCTGAGGGAAGTGTAAGGATGATGATGGTATCTTGATTGAATTGATAGAGTGAATATATATGTACGTTGTGGAAGTGAAGCGGTAGGGAGGATGAAGGGAAAGCAGTTGATTAGGTGAGCGGAAGTTGTATAAATATAAAACAAATGAACCCAGGGATAGAGAGATGGACCGGCAAAAAGGTACCGGACATCGAATTTGACAGCTACAAAAGGCAAGCTGTTTGAAATCACTTCCACAGTTTCTGTACAAATCTCATCAACTTATCACATTTCCTCACGAGTTACGTCATTTGATATTGCAAATACTTACTTATGTACAAGAACTCGAACCTCAAACCTGAATTCTTGATTTCGAATTACATACATCCCTTCATCACAAAGACTTTAGACAGTTCTAAGAAATGACAAAAAATCAAAGAAAAATCGACATCAGCCCCTGACTGACCCTAACTACAACAGGAGCGCTAAGTCCAGAAAGCTTGCCACGACATACCTGAAGGATCGGGCATTGAAAGATAGGCCAAATGTCTGTGGTGCGAACAAAAGTTAGCTTGGATTCCCTGATGATGATGCAATTCCCTACTTTTCGTAAGTTTCGGAGTCGCACTTCTTGACAAGCTTCCTCCAAGGCACCAGGATATTCCTAGCATGCTGACGGTGAAGTTTTATCATGGATATACTGCTCCTTATAGGAACCTAGTGTAATAAAACTTCTGAGTGGGATCAAAGATGGACGGAGGGTGTATCTGATCAATCACACTCAATACAATATTTTTTCCTTCAAATTCCTTCAAAATTTTCTATCAACTGACCCGACAGCTACGTGATCAATATATCAGTTCAAGAGCTAGAAAAGTGAAGTTTTTATTTCAAGAGCCAAGACTTGACCAAGGGTGAGCATATCAATAGGACAAAATTCTTGCAACATTTCAAAGGGGCAATGGGGGCTTGAGGCTTTTTAAGTCACAATTTTGTCAATCCTAACATACATGTATCATGAACTGATCACATTGGTGTGCCAGATGGTCTTCCTTTTTCCTTGTTGAAGTTGGAACATCTTTCCAGTATGTTCCAGCACAAGGCAGCTTAAATGCTGATGTCTTGTAAAAGTCGGTGAGAAAAAGTCTACGTACCTCGACTACAGTATTGTGTAGCAGGTACGTAAACCTTTTGCCACCAACTACATATTTGATTTTGTAAAAGTCACTCGAAATTAACAGGTGGAGTCTGACTTCTTTTGAATCCGGAATCTTGGTTTTTTTGGCGGGGAAACAACATCCAAGAGGTTGCCCGAAACTTTGTGGCTTTGAGGACCACCACCCACTTTTACCCTCAGCATCCCTTACTCATGCATCGTGTTGGTGTCCAATAACCTCTTTCTGTGAAGCTTTTTCAACCCTGTGGAAAGGTCTCATCAGTCATTGCTTTTGCTCCATAGCCTGAGAATATATTCATCAAGGTGAAATTAGGTGATTGGCAGCAGGCACCTGAAAATATAACTTTTTCTGGTTGTGGTCAAGTATTCAAAAACACAAAAATTAGGGCCTGTTTGGGTGGAGCCCAAGAACACCTTTTGGTCAAAAGCTCCACCAACGCCAAAAACTGTTTTTGGGTCAAAACAGACTTGGGTTTTGATCAAGATCACAAGCGTTTGGTAAGTTTGTTTGATCAAAATCAAAAACTGTTTCATGTTGAAAAACAGCCTCAAAGCTGTTTTTCAGGTCAAAAGCCACTTTTGCCCCTCATTACAATCTGTCATTGACCTTTTTGGTAGGCCATTTGGTAACAAAAAAGAATTTTTGTGTAACACTTTTTGGCTTTTCCAGCCAAGTGGGCCTTTAGGTTTTCCAAAAGGTAGATTCTGCCTTTTGAATTTGTGGTGAACTAGGGATTACTGGTGCCAAGCCACCATGATGCTGTCACATTGGATTAAGCTGCATGTGTCTAAACAGGTCTGGACTACCTATGCCATGATATCAATATATCACCCCCCTCTTGCAATATTTGAGCTGTGCTTTGATTCAAGTCAAGGAGGTGTGACAGCTGCCCAAGGGTCATAGAGTCTGGCGTAAAGCTTTTTGTAGGGCCTGCCGGCTGACTATGGCATGTTGTTCTATCCTGCTGCATTTTCTTGTAATATTATTACACAGGATTTACTCCAGTTTACAACAGAATTGCTCACAGGGGCTTTGTAGCCAGCTCTTGCAATCATGTTCAGGAGGATTTTGAGTGGGTGACTGTCTTCTGATCAGGTCATTCTATTCCCACCATGCAACCAGTCCCTTCTTACTACCACCCTGGGAGAAATTCTAGAACCCAACTCAATCTCAATGTTCTGTCACCTATATAACACTGACACCATATTCACCTTAAATTTTCCAATCCCAGGTGTTTTTGGATGTCAAACCTGGGACAGATTTTTCAAGGTTTTGATCCTCCTCCAGATGAAAACCTGCCACCTACCTTGATGTTTTGGAGGAGTCAATCCAACATTTTCTCACTTTCTACAGAGCTCATAATTTACTTCCCATACAGCTGCATAGGTACCCTGAATTGACGCTTCAAAAACAGTATTCAGAGGTGTGAGGCATGTCAGCTGTTGAGGACAAAAATTGGATGAGATTGGGCCTTTATACTGATATGCATACTCAACTGAGTAAGATTCAATGTATGAGTGCAACCAAGCCAAAAAAGCTCATATACACCTCAATGAGTCATCATGCATCCATACTCCATGTAATTTATCTTTGTACTAGTAAAACCTATTATGACCTTATACTTCAACACTGGAACTTCAACATAACCTACAAAACTCTCCCAAGGAATCTGATCATCACAAGTATTATTTTTGAACATCAACAAAAGACCTACCTGTTCATTTGTCAAGACCCCTTTTTAGTTTAAACTTCAAAGTCACAATATCTGACAACTTTCAGTTTGAATATAATCAAATTTGAATTGTGTTTGTTTTGTTAAATACAAGCATTCTAAAAATTTCAGAATGCTTATAAAAAGCAATTTCTTGGGACATCCCTAGAATTTGCTATTATCACATTCTGAGAGCAATTGGAGATTCATGGAATCCGCGAGGCCCACGCCCGTTGTGAGCGGTGAGCTTTCACAGCAGCTGACGCAGCTGTCACGCAGCGACAGCTGTATCCATACAGTGCCACATGTAGAAGGGAGTCGGACCTTTGTGTAATACAAGACCGTGTTTGGTCAAAAGTGTCCCACACACAATTGTCATCCAATCATGATCTATACGGGTCTCATTCCATCTAACGCACAACCTGAACATGCTTTGCTCAAGTAAGGCAAGCACTTGCCTTAATGAACGTAGAATGCACAATAACAGAAGACTGATACGGCAGCCGGGCAACGAGATTCCCAAGGATTCATATTCTGCCATATATGCGGTTGTTGAATGAAGTTGAAGCTGAAGGCCTCATCTCATCCAACCAAGCATTTTCACTTAGCATTGATTGCACCTTTCAGTTTTCTCAACTTCCTTCCAATGCCAATCAGCATCACCGTACCTAACTATAACCTCAAACCCATTAACCCGTTTCGACGTGTACCTTACCCGCCAGCCTCAGCAGGAACTGAAACAGGCTTAGTGTGTAAATCTAAGTTTTGTCGCACCAGACCCACCCATTCAACTGTTTACCAAACATCATCACACAAACATCTAACTGGGGTGAAGGTGATTATCAATTATCTATATGATGATTGCTGTTCAAAGACTTACTGGAATGAATGCATATGGATCCTGGTAGTGCCCTATTGACGGACAATTCTATCGAACATATAATTCTAAGCATTTTTACGATCAACTACGTGCTATCAATAGTTGAGTCAATAGCTCTTGCGAAGATATGGATCTTGCTTGCCTGCTGTCTCAGCCAAATGCACCTCCCACGCCGCCTGCCACTCAGCAGCCCATCGGCGGCAACACACAACCGTCCGCTACAAATTCCAGGCATGGTGCTGCATTCAATGAATGCATTGGCGTTCATGGCCACACTGCACCCGGCCACAATCCGCGAAACAATGCCAAATGCGACGCACAGGCTTGCAAGGCCGTGAGTTTTCAATTTAACTCATGAAATGTACTTCTCACTTACAAGATTCCATTCAATACTCGCCAGTGTTGTCTCAAGTTCTACAAAGGCGATACACCATGCCGTAAGCATACATCTATGGCCAAACGTAAAGAGAAAGAGATACGAGACAACGGAAGAATTTCGGTCATTCCTTCCAGAACAAATGATAATGTGATCGACCTGATATCTTCATCTGCGGGCGACAGTGACAATCCAATTGCACCTCGAAACACTCAAGGCGGTTGTGCAATGGGAGTACGACAATATAAAGGACGTATGCAAACGGATTTCCTGGACGAATTCCGAGTATTGACTCTACAGAGAGAAGCGGCAGAAAGGAAAAGGAATGTCACTGTTGAGAATGCAAGCAAGACTATAGCGTTGGTTGTATGGCATGGATCAAATGTGAGATAAAATCTGGTAGCATCACGAGTTGGATGACTGCTGACCTCACATCATCTCTTAGCACAATCATACCGGCCATTGGGGTGGCATGGTTCACGCTGGCAGCTGGCCACAATTCGCGCTTGGTGAATCAGTGGACATTAGGGCTTTAGTATCTCAAGAGCTTGGGGATAGCTGGAGTGGTAATCTTCAGGTTTGGAATGAAGACAATCAACTATGGGTAGGTACCTGTTTTAATTCTTTAAAGTTATCCGCCAATCATGCGCTGAATGGAAATATATTTGAAGCTGCACACCTCTCTGGATATATTAGTAACATACCCAGAGAAGGTGCGCAAAATCTTAGTAGTTTTTCCTGGTCTCGACCCGTATGCATGCCATGAAGTCAAGCGCCACTTGGCGTCAGTCTCCACAGGCGGTCGGCAGGAAAGCATGAACATGACTGCTTTCATCCAGCGCAACACTCCAGATACGCCAAAGAAAGATCTCAAAGGCAAAAGCAAGACTATTTACTTGCAATCACCTTCACCGCCCGTCGGTAGCCAGTCTCCCATTGAGATTCAAACAACGTCGGACACTCTTGACAACACCACAAATAATTCAACTGAATTTAACACAGACGTGATGGATGATGGAGGTCACCGTGAAGCGGGATTACCACAACCTAATCCAAAGAAACGTCAAAGGTCTATGACCATTGAGACCTCCGACATTGAAATAGTTCAACTGAATATTCCTAATGCAGGCGGCCAATGGTCTCAAACAGCAACAATTCGACAATTGAAAGAGGTGTATGAATTGTCGCGTGATGGACCTAACAAGATAAATCAACAAGCGGCTTTCAAGAAAGTTTTCTCCAATCAATTTCGTTTCATCCCATCCACCATATCCCACTATTGCAGATGGTGCGATTTGATTCGTCCAGATAGACTGGACCCGTTTGTAGCTCAACATGGGGACATGACCGTAGCTTATGTACGCAAACGACATTTTAAATCGGAGTGGCAAGCTTCGGACCTCACACGCTTTGAACAACACCAGCCACCCAAACGGGTAAAGCTTTAGTCCAATGTCTCTTCATTATATTTTTTTGTTGTACATTTTTTGCTTACTAAATGCCTGGAGCATTAGCGGCTATATTTCCTTCTTGATATTAGTTATGCGTGTGCGACTCCTATCATGTTTCACATGATATTGTATGTTTATAGATTGGATTTTTTCTTATTTATGTTTATAGCTCATATGGCCATTACACTATAATGCTTGATTTAAGAGATAATAAGACATTTGCAATTGTATTCTCATCAAGATTGTATTGCGTACAATCCTTGCTTATTACTTAGTGCAAAAGCATGTACGCTCTTTGTCTAAGTACGACAAGCAGAAGTGACCTCTACATCTCACATTGTATCAATCAAAATGAGTTGGATTACAATATGAGAGTCGCACAAATTGAAGAGAGAACAAGAGTGAAATGACAAATAAACAAACAATGTTATAAAATGAGTACAAAACCTAAAAACAAAAGCTAAAAACAAAACCTAAAACGGTGTTGTTCGATACATCACATTACCCACAAACTTTATATGCTTCCTCTGCTTGATTTGCTCACATAGACGGACATTATGAAGTCTTATCATCTCGTCCAAAAAGAAATTGTAACGCACAGGGTGCATGTTACGGCATATGGAATCAAACCTGCCAAAGCAGGCATTGACAATTTCCGCCGCGGATGCGTTGAACTTCCATGTGCCATCAGGTTTCTTCAATTCTGGAAAAATGTGTGGGTCGTTGTTTTCTCGACAGGTGGTGTGGCTTTCTTTATGTGATTTGATGTGGAACGTGTCGACTGGAAGAAGCGTATGGCGGAATTTCTCAGCATCTTGAGGATTGTTACGGATGTGTGCGTATAGCCCGCATGCATTGTCATAGAAGATGACTTGAGGCATCTCCTCCGGAAATACCTCTTCTATGAACTCCTGTATTGGAAATCAATGGAATTAATTGTGATATTGAAACTCATGTGGAGGAGTAATGATGAGAGTTGCTTGCCTTAACCTTAGGTATGGATTCCGACTTGAAGAAGGTCTTCCTTGCAACCACAATGCCACAGCAGCAAACCATGAACTGTTTGTTATGAGATCGCATCCGTGACAGCAAGACCTTCTTATTTTGCGCACTCTCCCCACCGTCACGCGCGGCCTCGTGCTCTCGCTCTTCAACCTCGGCGTACATCAGCACCTCATCAGTTGGTTGTATCTCACCTGTTTCTGCTGAAAGCATATCAGTAGGGTCTATTTGAATACGAGTGTTAGGACGGTTGAATTTTCGAGGCCAGCCAAATAGGGATGAATTGCGATCTTTGAAGTTTTTGTATGCCATTTCGTGCTCTGGATTTGTGCAGGTTTTTGAACCAGGCGCGACACGTTTGACGCAAGGTTGAGCTTGGCAACACTGTTTGAGGATATCGTGGTGGCGAGGACAATATCGATGGGTGACCTTGTCAAGGGGTATGTTGCAATAGTTCATTGTCCACTCTGGATCCAAGGCCTTCAGCTGAGTTTCGGATGCGCTACATGCCCAGTGGCCTATGGTTATTCCATTGGTGACTAATGCGTGCATGACTTTCAGGCAATGACATATTAGATTAAATATATAATTACAAAAAATATAAAAAACTTACTGGTTCCCTCTTTGTGATTGACCTCCGTACAATCGGAGCATACATGAGACAGGAACTCGCTTCCTTCATGTTTGAGCCAAGCACTTTGGTTTTCCATTGCGCCAAAAAAACAATGTTCGTCATCTCCTCCAGCGTCGCCTCGCAAACGAAGTTGCCGCTTGTTGTAGCTCAGCATGAGCCGGTGAATGTCCAGCGCAAGGGAGCACACACGCTGGCTGATTGGTCGAGTGTATTGATCATTCTGAAAATCATTGGGGTGGGTGGACTCAAAAGGCGAGTGCGTCTGGTTGTAAGAGCTGACCAGATTATACACAGATAACCTGTTGATAATAAATATAATTGTCAGCGAAGTTTCTTTGTGATGACATTCAAGGAATACTTACTTTCCAAGCATCTGAAGATGGTTGAAGTAGTCTGCAAGTTTGTGCGTCATGAAGTAATGTTGGGTTACCTGGAAGTAAGCTTGAGGCTGTCCCTCTTCCTGAGTGTAATACTCTCTATAATCCTCATGGCGAAGATAACATGGTGTGTAGGTTGTGTTACAATCTGAAAAGAAGCAACTTTTAGGCAATTTATTCATAGATAATCAATAACGTGACATAATGACTTACGGCGACAATATCCGGAGAAATATTGAAGGGTTTTGACACCGTTGATGTTGTATAAGTATCCATAGATCTGGCGCCGCATCTCAAGTGGTTGGGGCTCGTTGACATCATCAATGTTATTGCAGGTGAAGCAGACATCAGTTGGTGGGCTAAAAGTATTTTGCGGAATTGTGATTGCGTTGGGTGCTTGGTTAGATGGAATACCATGCTTTGCTATAAGATCAGGTTGCGGAAGGCATGACAGAAGATCGTGGTGTGTCAAACTCCATATCTGAGCCCACGTATTGGGGGGCTGAGCTCTGTCAAGGCAATGAGCAAGGAACTCAAGAGGGCCGTGATTTGTTGAGGTCCCGTAGGCTTGGTCCGTCTGCTTCAAGAAGGACACCGAAAGAGTTGCGAAGTTGCAAAGTTGGCCCAGTGTCAGACTTTCGTGAATTGTTGGTGTTAAGGTGGATAGTTGGTCCATAAGATCTTTCACAAGGACTGCCATTGATGAAAAAAGAATTAGGGATCAATGTAAACAAAAAAATGACTATGTTGTGAGTTACTATGCAGTAAAAATGAGATAAGTATAGAAATGGTAAAGTTGACAGCGGGTAAAATGTTAGATGGGGAAAGAGGATTGTGCGGAATGGGCTTTTGAGGTAGCAGTTAGAGGAAATGTAAGAGGTGAACGGTTGGTTTTTTCATTTCCCTCACTGCCGCGGCTTAGCAGTTGCTTTGGGAGGGCTATTGTGCCGTTCGAGGTAATATTTCTCGGCATCTTCTATTAATCTTCTATTATTTCATTGTTGTAATTAAACGATAAATAATTTGCACGCTTCATGGATGAAGCGTGTTCAATGTAGCCAGTATGCCTGGCATCGAAGCAAAGCCATGTTTTTAGCCGTTCTTCTATTATTTCATTGTTGTAATTAAAAGATAAATAATTTGCACGCTTCATGGATGAAGCGTGTTCAGTGTAGCCAGTATGCCTAAGCCATGTTTTTGGCCGTTTAGTGAGGTCAAAATGCAACACTTTGGACATTGATGCATTTCGGCGATGAGACAGTCATAGCTGCATCAGTACTATGTGGCTGCATCAGGACTATATGGCGCAGGTGTTCTCTCAAAGTGTCACACAGATCCGGCCACTGCGGTGCTGTGCACTACTCACGACCCACGCAAGGGTGAGGCTCACGGATTCCATGAAGCCTGTGATTCTCTGCACATTCTTCTCCCAAGAAGTCACATTATTGATTTCTCAACAGTCATGTAACACCGCTCTGTAACACCTTGTTCTTGATTTTGACAAGGTACCTTCCACCATACAGAAGCCCTCCAATCTGTGACAAGTCACCAATTACTGTGCAGGATCCCAAAGCCCTCTTCCACACACACCCATCCTCGATTTCAGTTCAACACAACTCATCTTCCAACATCTTCCACCACCAATCTTAAACTTGACCATAAAGTTTCTCGACGAAGAAAGGTTTCTCGAGATTCCTAAGAATCTAAAGTTGACTAATCCGCAATGAAAACGTATAGTATGAATTGGATACCTGGGGGGACAGGCTCCGCGTTAGACTATAGCTTGAATGCTAGTCAACGACGAGAAAGGACAACTAACCTGGGGGCTCAGGCTCCGCGTTAGACTATAGCTTGAATGCTAGTCAACAACAAGAAAGGACAACTAACCTGCGAGCTCGAAGCAAAGTGTGAAGAGCACGCGTAAGATTTAAAAGAACAGATTAAATATGAAATTGATTCTTTTCGACACGAACCTGGGGGCTCAGGCTCCGCGTTAGACTATAGCTTGAATGCTAGTCAACGACGAGAAAGGACAACTAACCTAACAGTCACAACAAAACACACAAAAGAAAGAGAATAAAAATTATCAGACAAAGAGAGAGTAAAACTTGATAGAGGAAATTAGAAAATCATTTCTACCTGCGAGCTCGAAGCAAAGTGTGAAGAGCACGCGTAAGATTTAAAAGAACAGATTAAATATGAAATCTAAGATGTGAGTGATGGTAAAAGTAAGTATAACATGAGCTTGATGAATCAGGAGAATGAAACTGAAGGAAAACTTACTGATTCTTTTCGACACGAAAAGAATCAGAAAAACAGAGGGAGAAAGACAGGTGAATATAAGGAGAACAGGTAACCCAAATAATCCTCCACTAACCCCTTTGCTCAATTTCTCTAAATGTTCTACACTAACACATCTTGCATCACATCAGATCTACCAGTCCAACATTCCTACTTCCATTACATCCATACATTTACCAAATATGGATAATGATCTTTGACTACATAACCAGATACTATCATAACAGACCAATCCCACTACTCATCCTCCAACATCTTCCATCAATCCAGCATGCCTTGTTCTGGTTCTGAGGATATTGATAATGACAATGTGGATCCTCAGCCACCAAACTCAAAATTGAAATTAAAATTGTCATCAAAAAACAAACCCAAATCAAAGACAAAATCAGACAAGCCAATTGAAATCAAAGATAAGAAGGAGAGTGAAGAAAAAGTGCCAGTTGGTGGCACATAAATTCTCAAAAATACCTTCTATCTCATTGATGAAATCAAACATCAATTGGGTCTTGGTAAAGGTAATAATGGTGGCCTCAAGACCAATGTGTGGAAAAAGGTGGTAGAGAACTACAACAGCAAATTCAAATCAAATGAACCTTTGTCACGATTAAAGAATCAGGTCCAAAAGGTTATACACATTTCTTTCTTTTCTTATCTCTTTCCTTTCTTTTCTGTCCCAGCTGACTCTCTTCATGTTTTGGTTTTATTTTATTCTGTTTTCTTTGTAGTTAAAGACTACCTTCAAGACCTTTGATAAAATCAAGGAGCTATCTGGTGCGCCTGGAACCAATGATGTCATGGGTGAAGTTCACGCAGACAAGGAATGGTGGGACCATTGGATTAAGGTGGTAAGCAAAAACAACTTTTGATTCTCTTTCTCATATATTCATATTTACTTATATGTTTCTTTTATCTGCTTGATAGGCTGGAAACATTGAGGTCATACCAATTTGACACAACAGTTTTCCAACCTATCAAGCAGTGGCAACAATCATGCCAGAGAAGCACCTTTGGGCCAATGGTAAAGACGGCTATGGATAGCAGAGCAAGAAGAAGGTAGCCCCACAAATAGCCAACAATTCAGATGAGGAAAAAACAAGGTAAGTTCAATTGTCTCATTTCAATCTTTGGCTACAGTTATCACAATTGACACATTTACCTTTTGTGTCTGAATTAGGCACTCAATCTGATAACAATTCAAACAAAGATCACACTTGTTCTTGATCTGTTTCTCACATCTCTGACTCACATAAAGAAAGTGATTCTGACTTGGTGGATATTCATTCACAAAAGAAGAATACTTAAGCTGTAAGATTCTTATTTCCTTCTTCTTGTTCAATTATGTTTCTTTCTTCTGATCAATCAATCCAACCTTGTTCATCAATCAAGTTCGCTAGCAAACCAGCTAAGAGATTTCCAAGGCATCTAGCAGCTCTCACAGCATCCAAGCGTGCACTAGAAGATGACAACAATGATGACCAAGACAAGAGTTCAGAGCAACAGTTTTTACAAAGCAAAGGAATCCCAGTTGGAGTGTCCACTTTGATAGATGAAAGATCACAAACCACCGGGCTGAAGCTGGTTGCTGAATCAATTAGCAAGGCCGTTGATCAAGTAACCAGTATGGAAGAGAAGAACAATAGTGATAAAGGGACTATTGCTAGAATCAAATCCAACCAGCACCCAATGTGACAAGAAGAAATGGCTATCTTCAATAAGGAATGTGCAAAGCAATTGAAATGTGATCACAACATCATAGTAGCTAATGAATTAAAAAAGGATGATACAGCATCATTTTTCTATCATATGCATTCAGCTTATAGGTTGGACTGATTGAAGAGTGAAGCTGGTATATTAGAAGAGTATCAACAGGTTAATCAATAGGTTGATGTAAAGAATGAACAATCTTCAATTCAAAATTGATCAACCACTTCTCATTTGAACAACTCTCTACTGAACAATCTTCAATTCTTAATTGATCAATCTACAACACTCCTCCTACGTCAATCACTTCTGATTTATCATTACCTTCAATTTACCTTTTTATTTCATCTACTTTGCTTTTATAGAATGAAAAAAACAATCTACTTTGTTTTTACAGAATGAATGATGTCAACAGTTTTGTCTGACTTTTTTTCTTTTTATTTTATCTACTTTGCTTCTTCTTTTCCCCATTCATCTTACTATCTTATGTTATTTCTTTTCATCCTTTGTATTTTACATAATAGAATTATATAAAATACAAAGTAATGCCAATTCAAGCTGCTTACACTTTTTCTAACAGAACAATTCCATTGATTTACAATTAAGTATTTAAAAAAACATATAGCAACATTCAAAAGATAATATACAGAACACCCAAAGAAACATCAAGGGTGAAAATCTTCATATACAACAATCACAAACAAATTGACAAATCCAACAAACAAATCATTTATTGAAACAAGTACTAATGAGTTTCCAGTGAATCAAGCTTGCCTATGCGCCACTGGTGAATTAACAAAATCACAAAACATCCACTTGGCAAGTTTGTCTCTTTGCTCAGATGCTTGAGTGTGTTGATGTGGGTTAGGCTCTACCCATTCCGGTTTGCCGTTATCATTGGCTATTTGTTTTTCCATATGCTCCTTCAGCATGTATTCCGCGTAAAAACCATCTTTGCCCAATTCAATCCGGATGATGTTGTGCAGGACACAGCAAGCTACAACTATCATGACTTGTATCTTGTATGGATAAGACAGAATCATAGCAATGATTGGAAATTTCATCTTTTAAACACCAAAAATGTGTTCAATTACTATTTGAAGTACCAAGTGTCTATGATTGTAAAGCTCTGTTGCATTTTGCGGTGTCAAGTTGGGATGGTGATATTCACCTTTCTCACTGCCCTTCATTTCCATCAACTGACTCATTTTTGCTCATTATTTTGCCTTTTTTGAGAGCCCATCATGGTGGTCAGTGCTCCAAAGAGGGTCCAACAAAAGGAACCAGAGCAGGAGGTCAACATCCAACATCAACAATCTCAACTCATTGAAATATCACACTTTGAAGTGTCTTTCAAATTGATAAGTTCTTGTCTAATTTTAGAATCCAGAATGTTATTTCTAACCCAAAAATCACAACTCTCCTGTATCACATTGCCAACAATGCAATATGCTCAGCACAAAGCTCAGCCTTAAAGCACTTGAGTATCAACCCGCAGTGCTTGGCTACCCCCTTCCATAGGCCTAATTAGCTAACTAAGTACCTAGCAAAGTATTTGGTTAGGTACTAAGCTGGGTATCTAATGCCTAGGTCTAAAAATCTGGAACCTTGAGAAAATAAAATCATATTTCTCATCACCAGTATCATATTCCTAGATTCATCTAAATATCACCTTTTCACTGGTCTGGGTGGCATTGCCCAACATTCAAATTGAGTGCCCTGTCTTTGACCCAAAAGGTGAGATTTTGAGTATGCAGGACGGGTTGGAACAAGTACTTAGGTTCACCCACTGTACATGCTACCCAAATATATTTTCAAGTAAGTTGTACAGCTGTGCTGTACAACTCCCTGGGTTCCCTGATGGGTATTGATACTCTGCCACAGGGACAAAACTAGGCAGAAGTGAATATGAGTTGGGTACACTCATACTCACACCTGTATTGCTTGCCCTAAGTGAATTTGCCCTAATATTTACCAATTCTTACTTAATTCAAAGCATACAATCTTTAAGTTTTACTTAATTTATTTATTTATTTTCTTATATTTGAAGATCTAGTTCATAAATTCTTCTTTCATCAAATTTTACATCATCATACCAAATCCTCACTAAAGTAACATTCTTGATAAGAAAACGTTTGAAAAAAATCTTTGAGTCAAAGATCTTTGGACACTTACCCTGATTTGGTCTTTTTGATCAAACCCCCACTGTGAATGCTTCATACTCAACAATTGGAGATTAAAGTACATCTTGAACTAAAATGTAAGGAAAATGATTCTATCTTTATTTTAAAGCTTTCACTCTATGACCCTAAGATCAGGACTCAGGGTCGATGGTTCCTGCCAAGGCTGCCACTATACTATACTAGTATAGTGTATTATAGGTATAGTATAGTTCAACTATCCTATACTGACATTTATACCAGTATAGTTGGACCTATACTTTACCAAAAAATATACCCAAAATAGTTGGGTTTACCAAATATACCTGGAAGATGCCTACACAACTTTTCAATAATTTTTCTTGACTATACTGCAGTATAGTTCAACTGTACTGAATATATTTCCACTATACTATACTATATTTGGAATTATACTATACCAAGTAGAGTTCAGATCTAGTATAGTATAGTGGCACCCTTCTTTGTGCTCATGACATGAATATCATCTTGCTCCAGAAATGGTAAAAGTTCTTTGTGATGTGAATCCTCAATTCATGATCATTCTTTATATAATTATATGTTGATATTTTTATTTGGGCATCAGGATCACTCAAATCCTGCACCAACACATTTCTGATGACTAAAGCCTCAAAAAGCAAAAATTGAAAACCAATAAGGATTAATAATTTGTAGAACACCAAACAATAAATATTAAATAAAACTCTAAAGTTCAAAAAGTGATAAGACCATATCAATGAATTTGTGAAAACTCAAAGTAATCAGTTTGAGTAAGGTTTGAGTTGATGATAAAAGACAAAGAACGAAAGAAAAAAGAGATTCGTAAGATCTGATTATTAACAAAAAGAAAACAACACAACATGAACAAGCACACGTTGATCAACCCAAGATGTACACTAACAAAAGGAGGCATTCAACCCACACAGGTGATCAACCATTTTGAAAAATGCAATTTGGTGATTAATAAGTGTGTGATGAGAATATTAATTATAGAATCAGTCAGGAAGAAAACATCACATAGTATATTGAAAAACAAGTTGAGAAAAGTGATTAACAAATAAGATAAATTCATAACCAAAAAAAAAACCCAGAGGCCACTCCCCTCATCCAGTACTCTAGCTCAAGTGCTGAGCACTTGACACACACATATATAGAGGATAGCCCAATGTTCCTCATCAACAGACAACGTAAACTCTCACATATCACAAGTTTTGAGGTGAGATCCACACATGCGGTTGGAGAATTTGATTGATCTGATGGGAAAAGAAAGAGTTGAACTCATTTACTTGAGAACTCACCGCGAGACAAAACGAAGTAGGAAGAAAATAAGTCAAGGAACTTGTAAGGGAAAAATGTGATGATCGAAAAGCTTTTGCTCGGCGAATCCATCAAAACAAAGAAAACAAAGTAACCTATGATGTAGTAGCTGTTCCAGGCTTCTTGACATTCTGACTCAGCCATGATAGTCCTGTAAATCAATCGATCGGCAAGAAAATGTCAAAAGATATGATGATTGAGTTTATCAGGTGAGGTACACCAAGGATTGATTTTCACGAGTCACACACCTTCAAAAAGACCGTCACCAGCGAGCGCGTTACTAGGATGACAGTACCACGACCGATCTTTCATTCGATGGAGACCTAAACGTTCAGTGACTTCTGTTGGTGACATGGCTAAAGAATAGGATGTGATATTCAAACAAAAGTTAAATTGGTTGATTCATGGCCTGTTCCAAGATGCGGTCACCGCATACCTCCTGGTAAGTCCTGTTTGTTGGCAAAGACAAGTAATAGACAGTCTTTCATTTCACGATCACTGAGAATCCTATGCAGCTCTTGGCGTGCCTCTTCTATACGTTCCCGATCCTATAAATGAATCCGAAATGATCAAAACGCGTCACAAGATAGAATATAGTTAGTACTATGAGTCGATCAAGTCAAAAGCACAAGCCAGACACATTCGCCTGAACGATCAAGAGAAGCCGCCTTACCTGAGAGTCAACGACAAAGACCAGTCCTTGAGTACCAGTATAATAATGCCGCCAAAGTGGACGAATCTTATCTTGACCTCCTACATCCCAGACGTTAAACTTTACGTTCTTGTACGTAACTGTTTCCACATTAAAACCGACAGTAGGAATTGTAGTGACACTTTGATTGAGTTTGAGTTTGTAAAGGATCGTTGTTTTCCCAGCTGCATCTAAACCGAGCATGAGAATTCTCTGAAATGATCATAGACCGAAGACAAGAGAATTAACACCATAAGATCGAAAGCTTGTAAAGGAGTCCTGGAAGATGTAGACAAACCATCTCTTTGTTTCCGAACAACTTGGCTATTGAAAGATCGATAAAGGTAAAGAGGTCAACAGATCATAGAAAGAGTGATGAGGATGATAACTAACCGAGCGCCTTGGAGAGACCAGCACCCATGTTGGATAGGTAGTGAATCAGATGTAAAGGAGTTTGATGAGGCTGAGATGAAGACTTGAAGTGGATGGATGAATGCGATGAATTGAGAATTGAATAAAGTAAGTGAGTTGAGATTTGAATTTAATTTTCTATCAAGACTGGAGGATCAAAGTTGATATATACTTATCTGTAGTAAGTACTATCCAAATCCAAAGCTTTAAATTAAATTGATTTTCTTTCTAATTTGGTACTTTTCTTTCTTTTTATAATTCATTCAATTTCTTTTAATTCTCTTCCATTCTCTCTTAAACCTTTTTCCTACCCCGAAGTCATTCATAAATGCATTCAATCTCCATACCCGGCCGGTCACCTCTTGACGTCAAGCCTCTCATGTCCAAAGGTCCTCCCACGATGCGTCCTGGGCAGATCGCGAACTGCTTGGTAACAAACATTGACGCTTGCTTCTGGACTATATTTAAACCTGCTAGGTTTGAGCAGCTCAGTTGAACATCTGTTCTTGCATCACGGGGTATCTTCTCTACACCTGATGAGTATCCTATAAACTTATCTTGCTTATCTGAACTTACATCATAGAGGGTAAGTAGATCCCAAGACTACCATTTGCTGGAACCACGAATCTGAAGAAAATGCAGCCTACATATGTTTTAACTTACTCACACCCGCAAGCAGAGTTGAACTTAGTTAATTTAAGCCTATGTTTAGATTCAGGAACTCCTCCCCGTTCAATAGATTCTTCCGTTCACCATTGACAGTATGTAAAGAAAATGGAGCTTGATGCCCCGCGATACGACCTTCCAGCTTAAGTGATCCACTTGAGACACTACAATACGACGCCTCCACATAGGCAATGTCAATGCAGCTTCAAGAAACCAAAAGCCTGCATATCACCAATCACTACACAGGAGGTCATCTTTTCTCGGTGGAAAAGAAAACTGTTGTTGTAGAAAAATCCTGAGACACCAGGAAGAGAGCAAGAAAATTACAAAAAAAACACTGCATTATGTTCCTAGATGTTGAAGCTAAATACATGATAAGTATTTTTTTGTATTTGACATGCAAATACTGGTACATGTACTAATGATAAAGCTTAAAAATCATCAAAGAACCACCGGTAACAATCATGCTCAGACGATCTGTGGATGGTCTTGTGGATCAGTCTGATACTCAGACTGGTTTGTGTGTGACTGCTTGGTGTATGGTCTTGTGCATTATCAGTCTGGTACTCAGACTGATCTGTGTGTGAACTTGTACAGGTACAGTCTGGTTCTTGGACTGGCACTGGGGGTAAAATTAGTCACATATTGATACATGAGGAACATGTTGATCATTGTCACAGTGTGCACACGCAACCACAGTCACTGTGATTGTGTATGCAGTCTGTGACTCTGATCAATGCATGTCTCACATATTAGGGGTATTCAAAACTCGTGTTTTGGGTCCCAAAAGTGTCCCAAAATGTCATCCAGAAACTTCTGGGACATCTCCAAAAAGTTTTGGGATGTCAACACGTTTTTGGAAACTTTGTTCACACAACACACCTGTATGCCTACTCATGAGCAAGCTTTCAGAGTGTGTAGTACTTGATGTTGTGCTGAGACTTGCGGCATGTTGGTGAGGTCGGGTCTTTGGAGTTTGGAAATTGGAGCACTTTGAAGTGCTCTCAAATATTCCCAAAAGTGTCCAGAAGTGACATCCCAAAACTTTTGGGAGATGTCCCAGAAGTTTCTGGATGACATTTTGGGACACTTTTGGGACCCAAAACACGAGTTTTGAACACCCCTATTGCAATGTGACCAAATGTTCTCCCCGGTGTGGTCTGTGTATGGTCTTGTACTTTGACAGTCTGGTGCCCAGATTGACCTGTGTGTGAAATGGTACAGTTATAGTCTGGTGCCCATGATTGTGAAGACAACATTTTGAAGTCTAAAAACACCTATAAATTATGCAATTCTACTTCAAACAATTCAATTGTTAGTTCATTCAAAAGGTGAACTAGTGCTTTCCATACTTCATTAATGCAGTAAGGTGTTATCTTGACATGTACACACTCTATCCTTGTTTGAAGAGCTCTGCATAGATGGCCATGTAGAATCTTTTGTTGACCAGGACAGAGCTACATATGTGGCACAACAATAGAAATTGTAGAAGGAAAGTGTGTCTTTCCAATGAACCCAAAATTGAGAGTTATGCATGAAGACTGCACAAGTTATTGATGTTTGTAGAATTGAAATTGCTGGCTTCAAAAACATGGGCCCAATGTCATGTATTGTTACAAGTGGTTATTTGATGATTTTCAAGCTTTATTTGAGTACATTAGCAGTACTCAAAGTCAAAAGGTAGATTCTGACTTTTTTTAACCTAGATTTTTTTGGTGGAGAAAAAAAACTACAAAATTTCTAGGCTTTGAGGACCCCGTGCCTACTTATGCACTCAGCACTTCCTATAATCATGCCATGTGTCATTATCCAATTACCTCTGTCCTTGGATTTGTTTCAAGCCTCAGTTAAGGTCTCATTGGTCCTTAATTTCACCCCACAACCTTTGTCTTGCGGTGATGTATGTACAAAGGTGAAAGTAGGTGATTGGCAGTGGAAAACAGGAAATCTCATTTTTTCCAGTTGGGGCCAAGTTTTTTTTTAAAAAAAAGCTTAGGTTTTCCAAAAAGGTAGATTCTACCTTTTGACTTTGAGTACCATAATTGAACAATTTTTACATGTAAAATGCAAAAAAAGACTCATCATGTAGCTCCAACATTTAGGAATATAATGTTTTTTTTGGAATTTTTTGCTCTCTTCCTGGTCTCTCAGGATTTTTCTACATCAATAGTTTTCTCTTCCACCCACAAAAGATGACATCTTTTGTAGATATTCTGGCTTTCTGGACTCTGATAAAGTACCACAATGAATATCTCTTGATGCAGGGTTGTATCACAAGTCTTTTGGACCCCAGGAGCAAATAGCATTCAAAGAAGTTTCTTTTTCACAAGTTGACAAAGCCAGAACAAAGCCAAAATTTTCTTTTCTGGCTTTGTGGAAACCTTTGTGGAAAAGTTCCAGAGGAACTTTGTGTAGGACAAATGTTTTGTATAACTTTTCCATTCTATCAATCTGATATCTATGAATTGAAGTTTTTCTAACATTCATACCTTATCACAATACATTGATCATTCTAGAACTCACTTAACATCTTCTAAGATATGTATACAGAGATTTTAAGAAAAAAGGAACAATAATTCAAATCCAATAAAAAAACCAAGATCATATAAGATAAGATTAAACAATTAAAAACCT
Organism: Melampsora americana; assembly: GCA_022264835.1. Lineage (NCBI taxonomy): Eukaryota > Fungi > Basidiomycota > Pucciniomycetes > Pucciniales > Melampsoraceae > Melampsora > Melampsora americana. The sequence goes on along the minus strand of JAIFHY010000023.1, from coordinate 310,550 downwards.
GAGAAAAATCCAGTTGCTTTGTCAAGTGTCTTATTGAAAAATTATAATTATAGGCAATAGAAACTTCAAATATAATGAACTCTTTCAATAGAAACCCTAAGAATACAATTTCAATCTTTTTGGCCTCTAGCTTAATTCAGTTACATTTGATCTTCTCAGGCATTTGATGTGTTCTTTGCTTCTAATTTTTTCTTCTATGTAGAAGGGTATCATGCATTACTATTAATAAATCTCGGGGAATTTTAATTCTAACTAGAAGATTAACTCTAACAAACACACCAAATACCCCAGAAAATGAAGCAAACACAAAGGGAGTGGGTATTGAGTTGATTAACGGTATATACCGGATTGGGAATATGGTCTTGGGTCTGACATTATGTCATCGTATCCTCGACCATCGCCTCGTGAACGAGATGATGATCGATTTGATGTTGATGGATTGGTGCAATAAGATTCTCCAGAGCTAGACGGACTACGGAATGAGCTTGAGCTATGGCGCGATGATTCATCATTGGTAAGCAAGGTCAGTCGAAGGACTACGTATGCCAGTCTTAGACTATCTGGCTTGGCTGGGTGTGCACCAAAGCCGGCGCCAAGGTAAGATTCGAATCGGAAAGGAAGTAAAGTGCCGTCGATCGTACGAATCCGAAACGGGTGTACATGAGTAGGAGCTCCAGCTAGTGGTGTGATGAGCTCGTTATAAGGAGTTTGATGTAGTATTTGAGAAGACACTGGTACTGGTCTTGAAGCCACACCAGGATAGGCGAGTAATCTGAGGGAGAAACGCGCGTAGTCCTGCTTTTCTTCGCGGCTGATGAAAGTCGAAAGGGGTTGCTCAAGCATTGTTTGGAGATCCTAAAAAACATTGAAAATCTGACTATGAACAAAAGGTAAGATTGATGGGAAGGTTTTAAAACTCACATATCCCAAGATATGTGTAAGTCTTTCTGAGACTCGTGCACATCGAAGTGAAGTGCTCATGATGATCGTCAAGTCCTCTGAAGGGTACCTCATACGTCCTGAACGCGAGGATTCCGTTAGACTATGCACCATCGTTGTGGCCATGGTATTGGTGATCGGAGGCGCTTCAGAGGCCCTTGGTCGACCGCGTTTCCTTGGCTATTGCAATGAGGTGTGATACGGTTGAAAGAGTCTCAGCATCAGCATTTTAGAATCTCAAAATTAGTCGTCTTCTCAATCTTTGATATGAGTATCATAGATTTACTCCAATGGCGAAGCTGTCACGAAGAGTATGACAAAGGTATGGAGTGTAAACCAGCCATTTCCTCTACCTCCGCGTTACTCTCCATGGGCATAAGAATGGCTAAGAAGGACGATTTGAATTGAGACGCGACTAACCTCTACATCAATACACGTGGCTGATCGACCTGTTTGAACACAGCGCCTACAAGGTCGGGTCTCTGAGCAAGCGAGGTGTGCAGATCGACAATTGGTGCAGGCGACCGAAACGCTACAGTATCATAAAATTTAAATCCCATGGGATACCCATCGTCATAGATAGATCGCGAGCCATACATCAAGAAATGATGGAGTGACGGAACATGACAATGTGGTACAATACGAGTATTGTTGTACAATGAGTGATTATGATGAATTCCACGTGTTCAAGGTATACCACATGAATTATGTGAGAGGACAACAAGTGCATCAAGAAAGGGGCGGGTGTCAGGATTTACTACAGAAAAGAATTATATTGGAGCATAAGGACTTTACACGTACGTTGATCTTGTAGCATTCATGGGGGGCTGGGAAGCTCCGCTGGTGTATGAACCCGAACCAGACTGCATGGCAGACGATGGATGAGGTCCTGCTGAGGAAGACAAGGAGCGATCATCGGGGAGATGTGGCCTTGAGAAAGAGCTTCGCCGGCCAGGCGACATCGTTAAAGAAGTTATTGATTGTCGGCGATGAGAGTGATAGGAGTCGGGTGCGTGAGAAAGTTGATATAATTCACGCGGGTGAGGCTCGGGAAGGTATTCTCCCACCTGGGATCGGAGTGACGGCAATGTGGGCCGTGAGCCAGGTAGTGGCAGACGATCCATCAAGCAAAGAGATTGTCGAGGGTTGCACTTTTCGAGTTAAGCACTAAGCCCAACAAGGTTGAAGAACGGAAAGAATGTGCCTTGAATGCGGGTTACTACCTTTTTGAAGTGAGTTATAGTCTTGAAAATTGTGGCGGCTATCAAGTGTGACAGTTTTTTGTTCCGTATCCCATTTCGCAGGCAGGAGTAATTTCGGGCGAGCATTCCGAGACGCGTATGTGAATTTGAAAGGCCAAAAGATAGGTCGTATGGATACGTACGTGCAAGTAGAAATGGTTTGGTGAGTAAATGGAGTGGGCGACATTCGATGGAACACGAAGTGAGAAGCCCCGTCAAACACCCGGTAAGAAAGATGTATAATTTGATCCAAGGTTCAATGTCTTAGCAAGGTGAATGGTACAGGAATGAGACATCGATCAGGAGGCTAAACTCACGTTAACCCAGCGGATGATCAAGCTTGAAAAAGTGCGGAGCACGCCTGGGTGGATCACTGCCGCTTTATTGCCTCTCCCCGCACCTTCCTTCTCCTATTTCGAAAGAAATTGATCGGTTCAAAGGCCTCAAGGAAAATCTTGTGGAGACGTGGAAAAATCTGCGTACCCAAACGTCAGTACGCAATGTTCAAAGAAGCTCCGCGCTGGGACTTGTACAAGAGGTTGTAAAAGAGGGGGGCGGGAGGAACCGCAATACCGAGAACTGGGACAGGTTTTGACGATGAACTCCAATGGCGCTTACGAAAGATTGTCCGAGTGTTCGTCGCAGTATATATAACTGCGCAAACGCGAGCAGTGTTGGATAATTAGAGGCGAGATGTTTGGGGGTGATTTGGTAAGGGGAATTGACTACGGTAAGAGATATAGTAGTTAGTGGTTCAGTAGAGTAAGGTGGCTCTGAAACCAGAGGAAGACTCGGATGATGTTGGCAACCGAACGGAAGCTGAAGCCAGGTCACGACGAAAAGTGACGCACAGGGGAAGAAGTAACACTAAGAGATTCGGAAAGAAGGGAGGACTGGACTTGTATAATAAGTTCTCAATGGTCTAGTTTTTTCATCCTGTAGGGGCAAACTAGAGCAGGTGTAGTGGGTTTAATTGGGATGGAGCGATGTGGTTGAAATGGAAGCGATCTTACATACATAGACCGCGCCGCTGCGAGACAACTGAGCTGGAGGAGTTGAGGAGGATGTTGATATGTACGTCAGCTTTCTATATCTCCGGGTCGAAAAATGAGCTGAATTTAAGCTAGCCGAGCTGGCGCAGGAACTCGGTGAATTCACTTGGGATAGTAGGCCTGGGCAATCTCGTTCAGGAAGTGAGCAGAGTTGAACGACGGATCTAAGCTAATCCTATCGTGTAACGCTGAGAGTTATAAAGCGTGCCTCAAGTTATTCAAAGACTCTGAATTATGAACTCTGTGAAATAGAAAGATTCGAGTTCGAGAAATCGATAAGAGTCTAGGTATAGACTGATGGTCTTAGGAAAAAATCCTTCGAGACTGATAGATATCAATCCTCAGCACTGACTGTCATTCTCCATCTGAAAGTAGGCGTGTCTTCTGACTGATGTGCAAGCTATGCCGATATTGAACTTGTGGGTGAGGTTGAACAATCTCAAGTCACTGAAGATATCAAATCTTTAGTTCTACAATGTGAAGATTTTTGCTCATTTTTGCTCATCGAAAGAGTGGTAAGGTTTCTTGTGATCAACTTTAGGAATCTCAGCTCAGAATAGATACGGTGAGCGACTGCATGACTTTATTTGAAGGATGAACAAGATTTAAGTTCATCGTATGCATGAAGAAAATGTGAACGAGGACCAGAATGAGGAAAGAATTGAGTTCTCTACATTTTTCGGTGCACCCTGTCATAGGATCCCAAAGACCTCAGAAACATTTCACAATTTCACTTCGGCCCATCATCTCTGACTCTCGCACCTCAGTTTTTCCCTGAACTAACCGAGTCCCCCTCTCGAGGAAAACGAGCTCGTCGAAGGATATGTTTCGTATTTCTCACTCTCACCGTCTCTCGTCGGACGCTATGGAGGGATTTTCCTCGGTTCAAGTGTATGATACAATTTTTTTAGAGGTGAGGTCGCACAAGACTGATCCTTTGTATTTACGTAGCTTCAAACAAAGTATAACGAAACAGACAAGGAGGAATTGAAAGATATTTATAGTCTATAGAATTAAACAATGCGAGAAAAAGTTGAAATGTTAAAACGATATTGCGTTACGCATACAAGTGCCTGATAGCCAGTGGCTCAGGAGGCACTTTAAGCAATGCGATCAAAAACGGATGAATATGCACACCGAGGATATATTCAGATCCGGAGATTGAAGTGATATTGTTTTACAATCAAATTACCTTAAGATTAACATACAAAGTTCAACACAGCTGTGATCTGATAACCCTCGAATGTCTCATCTATATTCTCGGGATAAAATTCCGCACGGTCATCACGGAAGTTCGTTGGTAAAATCTATATCACATCATAACTTGACTTACTTGGCTTCCTTCCCTTCCTGAGCGCGTAATTTCTAAGGCGCCGTTTTCTCCGGTCATGAGCTGACGGAAGCTCCGAAAGAAAAAGGCGGTCGGGGGGCGAATTCTGACGGGTTACGAGGCCATCCATTATTGCCCGCCTCGCGAAGGCGGGCATGGGACTTCGTTAAGTTTAGCTTTTCAGCTGATCTATGACATTTTTCATCATGGCCAGGTAATTGGCGCAGGCATCATAGCCAGTGTCCATGGATGTAAATTCGATCGTTCTTCAGTCTCACCCAATCAATTCACCAGGATAGTATTAGTGCCCTGTGCGCAGGAGCCCGGAAAGCTCCCCCTGAGCCACAACCTATGTGAGCCCCGGATTTTGAGATGTTTCATACCCAAAAATCCAGAGCTCAAGGACCGGCTCTTGGAGCTTCCATACCAATTTTGTTCGTAACATTGTAGCGGCAAAACATGAGCCCTGGTATACAGGTAACAGAGCTATGTCTTGATACCATTCAGTACCAAAACTGTTGGTGTGCTGTACCAGTGCCTGCAGAAAAGATTTCAAAAATCATACCAGGAGCATCTGTAAGTTGACTTACTAACAAGCCATTTTCATACTAGTCTTGTTGGTAAAATGATCAAAACTCGACAACTCAAATGATACCAAATATGTTGAAAGGTTCAAGTGGAGCTTTCCGCGGCCTTCTGTGTGTAGAGTGTAAGTCTGGTTCAAGACATACTGCTCTGACGTTACTTGCTTGTGCTTGTGTTAATGCTTAATTCAGCACAGCTATTCTAGCAATTTGTGACATGCTGAAAAGTTTTGCTTTAGTTGATGATTCACAGAGACTTGATCTAAATATCATATGATGCAGTGTTCAATCAGAAACTTTTTGTTGAGTCTGGTGCATCTTGTAAAGGCTGAGGTGACTTGGCATCATGATAAGCTTAACTAAGCAGCTCTAGCAAGCACATTTGTTGTGCCCTCAAAGGGGGTCTTAGGGACTATACCCCACCTTTGGGGTGAGACAAGCAAGAATTTTGGCCATTTTTGCTTTGAACACCATTTTGAGGCTTCCAAAACTTGTCTAAGATCAAGCCCAACACAGGAGATCAGCTTGGGATCCTAGTACATATGCTTGTGTAATTTTCAGTACTCTCTTCCTGAAAGGTGACTCAAATGAGCTCTTGTGAATTAGGGACTTATCACAGTTCACTAAGTCAGTTGCTGTGCAAAATGAAGTCTTCATTGAAGTTTGGTGACTTAAAACTTCAAATTCCTGAAAATCCATCAAGGGTGACAGGCTCCAACCGGTACTAGAAAAAGCATAAGGCAGGAGCTTTCATGTGTTGAGAGTGATCTAGAGGAGCTTAGTTAAGCTTAGCTACATAAGGACCATGGAAAGCCCTGATGGAACTACATATTCAATGAAAAACATATCAATTGGGGGTCAAGAATTTGGCTTAGCTGAGCAAAGCCCTCTCTGCTGCAGCAGTGTCCGCGCCCTCACAGAGGTGCTCATGACTAATTGTGGATTCCTGGGACAAACACTCCAAGTATCTTTCACATTTTGGTGCGTTCCTCACAAACAAGTTTCACTTTACACCACAGGGAATGTTGTTCTGGATTATTTTCTACATGACCTCATAGACTAACATCATAGGCACTCCCAGTGATGTCACCAAAAAAAGTGGTTTAAAGCTTTTTACTACACTTGCCTGTACAATGGTAAAGATTTCCTCTAAATCATGTACAGTTTAAATACAAGTAATACATCAAATTACTGGTGGGACATGAGGGCTTGAAAACCAAGCTGAAAGAAGCACAATGAAGGAGGATTGTCCATTTGATGGACAGGGAAGAATATGTAGAAAATATCGCTGGATAATTTTCCCCTGTGGAGTCAAGTGAGTTTTGCTTGTGAGGAATGCACAAAAACATGAAAAACCACTCACTCAACCACACTTAATCCTTGGAGTTTTCATGCCAGGATTTCACAACTAGTCATAAGTTCTCCTGCAAGGGGCAGCCTTGGCAGAGAGGAATTTGGCAAGCCCACATGTTGGCTACGTTTAACCACAAGATATGTATCAATTGACCAAATTTCAGAAAAAGACATGCCAATGAAAGATACTGATAAAATAATTAATTCTGTATGAAATGGCATGTCAAGGAGGGAAAACAGCATGCCACTGATGTCATACCTACCAAATCTGCAAGTTCTTGTTCGGGGGTATGAATTTATGGATTTAAGCCAACATTGGGTCAGATGATCCCCTAGGAGATTTCTGGAGACCTGCTACATAGCCATTGTGCCTAATCTTGCTTTGTTTTTGGTTTGATCCAGTTGGAAGATTTAGATTAAGACTGGTTTCACCTGAGTATCTTTGTCAAAATGATTCTTGTAATACCACAGATGTATTGTTTCAGATACATAGTTTATGTTTCCTTTGAACTTGTGTTATTCTCTACTGTCACGATTCCTATTGTTTTCGTAGATCTTTTCACTAACACTAGCTTCACTTTATTTCTATTTTATATACAATTGTCAAAATCTTGATTGTTTCAGTAGATCTTTTCACTCACACTAGTTGATTAATGTTTCATATGTTTTGTCTCAGGCACTTAACATTCATCTATTCAAGAAATACTGAATGTTAACCATTTATGTACCTGAGATACATTTACAACCTTGAGTAATTTTTTTCAACTGGTGCACTTATGTGTGTTTGTATCATGTCAGCTCATGTATAGCTTTGAATTTCCCTATTCTTGCTCTGGGAATACAGGATAAGGTCTGTACAAACTTGCAATGTCATATCCTCCTGCTTGGGCTAACTTCAGTATCTGATTCAGCCATTAAGTTGACAACCACATCACTGTGAAAGTCTTGAGAAACAGTCTAAAGTTGAGAAAATACAAATGGGTCCAGAGTCTGATCTGAATCCAATAAAGAAAACTTGAGAAAAAAGTCTTCTTTTTTAAAGATAAGGAAAAATGAAGATTTAACTAAATATGGGAAAATACAAATGGGTCCAGAGTCTGATCTGAATCCAATAAAGAAAACTTGAGAGAAGAAAATTTTTCTTTTTGAAGATAAGGGAAAATGAAGACGTAACTAAATATGGAAAAATACAAATGTGTTCAAATTCTGATCTGAATCTAATAAAGAACACTTGAGATAGACTATAATTGAAGAAGAGAAGTTAGATAAGTTGATTGTGAAGATATAGAATGAAGTCAAAGGTATCAGTTAACTCATAGTCATTTTTTTCAAAGATGAGAAAAGAAAGAGAGAATGAGGATGTACAAATTGATATATATATATAGGTGAAATGGTTGGGGTAAATTCGCTACAAGCATCTTGATCAACAACTTGTATGTTTTTGTTGATCTTATCTCAACAAGTCTTCAATATAATTTACCCAATATTTGGTTAACTCATTTTACTGATTGATCTTCTCTTGATGTGCCTGTTTGACTACTTCAGCTTTGACAGCCAAGGCTTGTTTGTGTTTGAATTCCTCAACTCTAATGGGGAAAGTAGGAGTAGGGGTTTCAGAGGCACATGAGGCATAAGTGATACTGGCACCTGGCTCTCAGGGTGGGTTACTGGTGATGTTTCTAGAAATTGTTAGTGCTAAAGGACCATGTGAGGGACAGGGGAGAATTTACTTGGGGGGGCAACCAAAATGATCATTCAAGCTGGGAGGCATTTGAATTGAGGTTTTCTGTGAATCCGTCTGATTCTGACATAGATTTATTTTCCTGTTTCCTTCTTCTGGAACAAAATCCTTCTGAATCATCATCTGAACAAGTTTCATTTTACAATGAGAGAACTTGATACATATTGAGGAATCCACCGTCTTTTTTCTTTTCATTTGCGCCATGTTGTCAAAATCACCACCCCCAGCGAAAGGACTAGCGTTACCTCAAAGGAAATTAGGTTCAATTTTTTTTTTGATAGAGCGGTAGTTTGAGTTACCGATTCTGGATTTCACTTGTCTTCTGATTTGTGTTTGATCAGCAGGGTAACGGTTGGCGACGCGTAGACGGTTGGAAAGTGGCGATGGACGCAAGCTATCACGGTTGAAATCTTGGTCACGTGATTGGTTAGTTGATAGATGTATAAAGCCATAGTCTGCGTCTACGATCATGGCTTTGAGAATTACATACACACAATCGAGCTGATCGATCGCGTCGTTGATCAAGTGCAGTTTACCAATTTTTAAAAGACGACATCACACTCTAGTTTCATCATGTCTACCAACTCCACACCATCCAAAAGCTCCTTAACAGCACTCAAGGTGGCCGACTTAAAGGTATGCTCTTCATCATCTCCATCAATCTCACCAGAATCTACCTAATCCCAAGTGATGTCAATTTTCATTATCATAGGCCCTTTGTACCAAAGCTAGCCTGCCCATATCTGGAACAAAGGCTGACTTGATCAGTCGTCTTCTATCAGCCAATCCAAACTCTGCATCCCCAGATACCAACGTATCAGTCCCTTCCCAAGTCACTCCCTCCGCCACCGTGTCTTTATCAACCTCAGGAGGAGCTTCTACCGCCAAACCTGCCGCTTCGGTCACACCTGTCAATACTCCGCAGATATCCGAGACCTTAGAGGTCAAAAACGTTCAAGCTCCTACTACCACTTCTGACGCAACGACCAACGGCAAGGCCGATGAAAGCCATCAGCTAGCAGTAGAGGCCGAAATTGCAAAGCGTGCTCAACGTGCACAACGCTTTGGCCTTGCTGCATCTGATGATAAAGCTGGATCGGAAGAGCTCAAAAAATTAGAGAGAGCTAAGAAATTCGGATGCGAACCTACTGCAGTGAAGATCGAAGCACTAGACCGAGCCTTAGGTGAACGTGGAGATCGATCGAAACGATCCAATGGACCTAATCCTACACCAACAAAGACCAGTGAACTCACTCCGGCTGAATTAGAATGGGAAGAACGGAAAAGGAAACGAGCTGAAAAGTTTGGGATCGGATTGGAAAACTCAGTAGAGAGCAAAAAGGCAAAGGCTTAAGCCTCTATAGCTTAATCTGATCCTCTTAAATCTTGTTTTTACCGTTTGACTTTGTTTTTCTCTTTCTCCTTCAGTGAGCCTGATTTGACTGATCTTCTAGACCTAGTAGGATGCGGATGACCTCCGTTCTTTACATATATAGAAGCCTGCTTGGTGATGTGATTGGATTCAAGGGTCGAAATGTTGGAAGAAAAGTGTTGTAATATGTTGAGCTCCTAAGACCTAACTTGTTGTAGCCCTGAATGCGATAAGAGTGAGTAAGACTAAGTAAGAGTTTTGAAGTTCTGGTTTGGTCTTTCGTAAAGCCTTAAAATGGTCAACGTCACTCCGAAGAAAATATTCTGACTACTCCATAAAGGAATGGTCAGGTTTTCAAGAAGAAGAAATGCTGGGTGCTGTAAATTGATGACTTGAACAGCAAGTTTGGACATGACCAGATGATTGATCAAAGATTGTAATGAACAGATGATGACCTCAGAATTGGGAATGAGAATTCTGTAGTGTTTCCTTGGTGTTGGACATGCAAGCCCTGAGAGAGTCAGTTCGAGTGTCTAGTTGTTGGTAACTTGCTGTTCACGGTAAGTTCTTGAGATCTTGACCATTGCTGGGTAGATCAATATCATACTGAGTTATCTTTTAATTTGAAGTTAGGATGCATGTCACATTGACGTCATCCGTTGTTGACCACTTTACCTTTCTATTCTTCACTTTGTCTTCCTTTTTTTTAATTTCAATCTTATTTCATCTTCCTTTTATCTTTTGTTTTTTTTAAATTTCTTCCTTTTACCTATCTTTCATGTGGGAAAAAAATTGTATCTTCAACACCCCAGTGACTTTTCTCCTACTTCATTCTCAATTTGAATGTTGTCTTCTATGTATTTGATTTTAAATTTTTATTCATTCTGTTTTCTCTTGGTTTGGTTCTGATCGACTCTCATTTCTTTCAATTTTATTGGTTAGTCACTCCAAATTCAGTCAGTCATCATTCGTTTATAAATCATTGGAGTTACATTGAGTAAGTCAAAGGATAAAGAGTGATCAACAATCACCTTCTCCTCTGACTAACTCACCCTGAAAAGTATATCCAATGATGTAAGCGTCATAAGATTGTTTGTGACTTCATTTTGCTTGAAGATTTGCTACCCCACTTTTTCTCTGGCTGTACACTCTCAATAAATCTGACCTCATTGATGATTGTCACCCTCCTATAGGCAGTCAGTGGATCAAGGCTTTCAATGTAGTTCCTATTTACCAAACATATGATACTTCTAAACCCAGAGATTTCTTTGACATGAAGGTATTCGGATACAAGGCTTTGAACGACATTTATTTTTTCAGGTTTGCAATAACAGGATTCAGTGAACTAACCTCATCAATTATAAGAGGCTTTTAACACTTTGAAAACATCAGAGAAAGAAATAAAGATGATAAACAAAGTCTAATGATAAGATAGTTTCAACAAGAATGTACGCATACAGTTTAACCCATCAACTTATCTACAGTCATCTCTGATACCCACCAAGCCCCTACACCTACCATTAAACCTGCAGCCTTTTCAGCAGGTCCATGAAAGTATAAGCTAGTCATTAATAACATCCACCACCAAATTCCTACCAAGGTTAAGTTGGCATAGACTCCAATTCGATAGGGGTTTGGCATTGGTTTAGAAAACCATAAAAGTTGAATTGATGGGGCAAGTGTGGAAAGGATCAAGAGGATAGAGAAGGATAGTAAGAAGGCGTGCCCAGAGATATCTATTCCACCACTCCAGTATGGCCGATGAGTTGCAATGATGAACTATAGAAAGTGGATGTCAGTCCATGATTTGATTCCCTCGCCGATAATCATGACCGAGCTCAATGTTTGCTTACAGAATCTAGTCCAGGTAGGCGTTGGCCCCACCTGCGCTCACAGTAAGCGTTGGAAAGTTTGGTAGTGGCGATCTTGAGCTTATCAGGTCCCTCATTTGGATGTACCATGCTGGGAATGCACTCTGCTCCAGTAAGAACTAAGAGTCGATCGATGAGGCTACTTCCAAAGAACCACTGTGTGAGAAAAATCCAAAGAGCGGTAGCAGTACAGTAAAGTGTTATTGATCGAGCCACGTGATTAGGTTCGACTTGATTCTGTGATTTGCTTGTAGACTGTGTAGAACCGTTGATTTCTTTTTCAGATTCTTCATTTGACTTTGTATGATTTGTATGATGGGTAGCAAATAGAATCAGATGAGCCCAGACTGCCAAACTTGTCCATGCCCATCCCAATTTAACAAAAGTTTGATTGAAAAAGTTTGATTTTTTTGCAAAGTAAGGTAAAGTTGAACTAGGAACTGTAGGATGAGCGTTATGAGTTGAAAGTAGTGATGAGGTTGGGATTCGAGTGAGTTGATGGATTGGTAAATTAGGGTTATCCTTAGAGTAAATCGAATAGGAGTAACATGTTCCGATCGAAATGGTGATGAAGAGGAAGCCCGCTGCCAGTACTGGGAGAAAGGGAAGATTGAAGATTCGAAGTTGAAGCCAATGCTGAGAAAGTTCTTCAGGTTTAGTTGATTGATTTGATGAATGAGAAGAATTGAAGTCTTGACTGTTTTCTTTTGATCTAGAACGCAAAGAGGCCATTGATAAGAGTGGTTATTTTTATTTTGTAGTATGGATTGATTTGATGATGAAAAGTCAGTGGTGGTGTTGTGTTGTGTTGGACTTGTTGGTGAATGATGAGATTTGTGTGGTGGTCGGTCTGAAATTGATTGAGAATCGAGAGAATTCACAACTTACATAAACCCAACTTTCACTGGTGTGATAGGTTCGATTTGCTTAATTCAGTCATGCAAGATTAGCTTAAATTCCATTTGAAGCAATCTCCTAAACTCCTTCAACTCCTCATCGTCAATCCAAGGTGCATCACATACTACACGGTGTGGATCATGAACCCTAATCCGACACTTGTGTTGAAAGCTTTCAATGGGGCAACTGTGAGTTGTAGTCGAACAATGCCAGGGGCCTTATTGCACCTGCTCCAGGGAAGACCATATCTACACCCTTACAGAACAGATGTGGCAACTTGGGAGAGGAAAATTGAGTGGAGAAAGGTGAGTTGTGCCTTAAATTCATCCTAACCATTGCACCACACAATAAGTATCATGAGCTGACATTGATAGCTATGACCAAAATCATAACATTGATATTCCAATATGATATGCATCACAGTACAACAGCCAGAGTTAAAACTTCAGATCAAGCAAGAGATTTACCAGTGCTTTGCGGATGGTATATATAATTCTACTTTCAAGTTATGGTCTTAATCAAATTGGCTTGTAGGAGTACTCATGTTTGTACCAACTGCACATGAGTGCCAATGATTTTGGGGTGTAGATCTAATCTGTCAGAAGTCTGAAATAGACTTGTTGTTTCATTGTGTTGCTCATACTCATGCTATTGCACCTTATCAGGTCCCTGTTCGAAGACTTCAAAACATCCACAGAACTCCTCACCTGGACTTTTCAGATAATCATCTTTTGCGAAATCCTAGTCTTTTTGATTAAATTGAATATTAGATTTCAAAACGTCGATGCTTGGGCGTAGCACCAGTCTTACTCTCTTCGTATAATTTTCGATCATGACTCATCGGCCACTATTCGTCATTCCATCTACAAACCCAGATGCCCAATTCAAAAATCACGTGATTATCCCTCTTGGTAAAACACTAGTAAACATAATCTATCAATCTCTTGTCTTTGAAAACTTGCTCCAATAAAATTGCTCGTATGATTAAAAAAATCCCAAGAAATAATTGGGTCCTGTTGAAAATACCAGTCACATTACCCAGATCATTGGTCATCATCCGCAATAGTCTTGGAAACATCTTTTACACTGTGGGGTCCTTTCTTTTCCATTTCGGGTATTCTGACGATCAATCAAAGCACATGCCAAGCATGAAGGCCAATCAACGGATGCGAGACTGTGGTTTACTCTAGTACCATTATCACCATTCTGTGCTCTGGAAAGAGCTTGAGTTGCAATAGCATGTCCATTTCTGAAGAATCCTTTGATTTGTTCGTCCTGAAAATCCCGGTCACATATTAAATGAATACGAATGTCAAACTGGAATCCACATGATACTTGAGATAACTGATTTGTTAAGATGGAAGTATTCAGAAAATGAAACGCACAGTGAAGGTAATTTTGCGAGTCGTCATGTCAGTTGGTGCTACTACAAAGTAGTTAGGCAAATACACGACTATTGGTGTCTCCGGTGTAGCATCACATCCAAAAAAGGTAGGTCTTTTATTATACCCCCGTTCCGCAAATGTTCCGTTCAAAGCATTGGGAATCCTTTAGGAAATTGGTGTTCCAATATATGAGTTTGGATATGAAAACAATCGTACATAGACTTGAGACTTACTCTGGAAATCGGTATCTGTGATATTGAGGCTGTTGAGTCTTCAAGTAGGTCATGTAAAGAGAAGTACCATTTGGATCTGGATGTTCCGAGTCAGGACATTCAGCCGTTCTTGCCAGAATTTTATCATGCAACGAGTCAAGAGAAGGAAAGAAAAATGACTGACATCCTCCTTCTTCCGATAGAGGATGTGTACCCCCATCAACGCTCTATAAGAGAACCCATTACCCAATATTCAGTATAAATACCATAAGGCTTTCTCTTGCGAGAAAATACCGAACGAGAAAGATCCGCGAGTCGAAGTAACTTACAGCATCGCTAGCAAATATTACGTCTAGATTCCGATGTAATAATGGGAAGAGGGGTAACTTTTCTCCAGCAAAACCACCATCAGCTAGCATTAAAGTATTCGTATAGTGATCGGGAAAGGTATTTGGATCACCAAATCCTTGAAAGGGATTAGGTACCAATCCTTCGTAGATAGACTGAGACCCCAAGGCATGTGTGATCTTGGACCAAACCGAGTTAGAGGCGCTAGAAGCATCCCGGGTGGTGAAAATATTACTTGTTAAGCCCAACACAAACCCAATGTTGTCAAAGCCCTCTACACATTCTGGATCATCATCAGGTAATGTTGGCGGACGTGTTCCAAGATACTTCATTGGGATTGAACTATTCAGTCCTGGATGTGAAACCGAAAAGTCCTCCGGTGTAAATTCGTCTAAGACAATGATCCAGTAAGTCACATAAGATATGTCATTTGTCAAGGAATTGTACAAGAGACTAACATATTGCGCTATCTAATGTCAGAGTCTGGCCAGACCGAGATACCGCAATGAGGATCGGAAACGGGACTTCTCGGGCTTGGTAGGCCTTTGTTTCTTTGATTGAAGTGAACAAGACACTTTGGGCTTCGTTAGGAGCATCGCTGGAGGATAAGACATTTTTTAGTCGTCAGACTGCCACAGTCGTTACAGAGATGCATCTTACACTCACATTAATTTTCCAGCTACAAATCGACCCCACAGGCTAATCGTAGAATGTTTCAAAAATTCGTCTGCTTAGCAAAAATATGTGCCACAAACCTAGTTCGGTGAAGTATGGTGAGTAGAAAAGGACTCAATTGAAGGAATGACTTACTCTACAATACTAACAGGAAAACCTGCATGCTTCTTTCTTTTGATATCATTTGCTATGGCTGGATATTCTTGACCAATTTCCATCTTGACATATTTCTCATCGCCTGTTAACTTCCAGGATGAGTTTTGCATAGATTGAAAGTCTGGAAAGTCTGAGACAGCCCAAGATCCAAGCATCCAAGCTCCTCTAAACAGAAAGTGATGTAAACACACATCCCATTGATCAAGTCATAAGCAAAAAAACATTGATCAAAAATATAAGACAAACCCTGAGAGGCCAGAGATATAGTTCATTAATTGAAGTATCCCTCCTGTTCTAGAATCTCTCGCGTCACTTTCCCTTCCATCAAAAGCTGCCAATATTGATGCAGAATATAACATCGCACGATGTCCACCTCCACTTGCGGCGAATCCGATATTTGGCAAAGTTTGGCCAGCCACTGCGCTACCTTCACTTGATGTAGCTGATGATAAAAAATCAGCTACATCAAAATCCGTCAAATTTACCCTCGTGAGATATTCGACCCATCCTTGCACCGATTTTGAGGCCTTTTCTTGAACATATGACGCTTCACCATCACTTATAATTGCCTGGAAGGAAGAAATCAAAAACGATTGTCAAGTGAGATGTTGGCCCGTTTCACGAGAATTAAGGACGAGAGAAGAGAATTTGAAGAAAAAGACTGAGACTAAACAGTATGATTAAGATTCAATTTGAAGTCTGTAGGACAATCCTCCTTGATGGGGGCATAGCCGCCCGAAGGTGAATTTTCGATCGCCTTTTCTCCATTCACAAATCCTATGTAAGGTACGATAACCCCACATAGTAGAGTGTATACTTTCAATAAGTGGAAAGAAGGCATCCAGCGAGCAGAAGCTTTTCTCCTTCAATGAATTTTCTATTGATTTTCTATGAGCTCTTACCCGGGTCGGAAGACACAGCAATTACTGGGATCGGAACAAGTCTGAATGCAACAAGTGTCAAATTATAACGCGACTGACAAATTGATGACCGGTTAAAACCACAGAGAGCTGAAAACGGGCGACGAGCAAGATGATAGAGAAATTGGCAGGGTATTATGCAAATAGAATAATCATATAGAAGCGAAGAAAGTTGAGGGTTTAATTACCGCCTCCTTCGACTAGCTCTGAGATGTGTGACCCTACACGTTCAATTTACATGGACGCAATCGCAAGCTCGCAGCTCATGCCGAAGTCTATCTGCTCACTCTCACTAGAAGAGGAGATTCAGTTTCAGTATAGATATAGAAACGGTACGTGGATATGACTCGTACTAGGTAGCGTCAAGGTTTCACCGCGTGTTCATTTTGAAACATCAGGCTTTGATGATAATACGATGCTATGTTTCATCCGGGTAATGGTAATGTTTATTTGCAATTGATTTTGAAGACCAAGGAGCTGCGTAGAAAAGTGCAAGAGGTGGTCATCACTGGTCACCTCAAAACAAAAGGATCTGCTTTCGATGAGATAAAAGAATAGTAAGCAGTCGACGGAGATGCAACTTTTACACATCCAACGCAATCTATTGCAAACATTCAAGCATTTATCTTCGATGTAACTCAGAGCGACACGACCCGCCGAGTCGAATCAATGCCGTCTCTGCAGAGAAGTATAACCATTCCACAGGGCGTGGTTATGAATACAGATGGCAATTCGAAGCGAAGTACAACACGAGTGAAGCTTAAGGTTTAAAATATACATCAAGTTGAGGTGTCTTTGATGGGCAAGCTGCAAACATTCTCCGATAGCTGATTGAAGTCGTTGATAAATTCATGCTGTGAGAATGAGATGAAGTCAGTTCTTTTTGGCCCAAACTTTAGAGGAGGGACCTTTTGTAACTTAACAAAGTCCATAACTCATAATCTAGGACAATACTACCCAGGACCTTAAAGCTTAGCCTGAGTTATGCCATAAGTAAAAAGTTGTTGTTAACTTGAACATTCTTTCTATCAGTGAGAATATTTTGACGGTCAATATCTTATTTTCATCTCCACCATCATCTCGCCTCATAATCTCTATCCAAATCAGTCATGTTCTACCTCGTGACATAACGTGACTTCGACCCGTTCTCTCTTGGAAGCGTCTTTCTAGCCTAAATTAAAAGATATCACCTCGAGGCTAATCAAAAACACGAGGAACGATATACATGGACACAGTGATGCTATCAACTTGATGAGAATTACCCAGAAGATGGATGTTATCTAATCATCAAACCTGAACTCTAATCGTCTAATATTCGAAACGATCGATATCATGAGAAAAATGTTGATCACCTCACGATCTTATCGCCTGTCAAGACTTCATCTCAATCAGCCGTATCGTGGATTCTATCAATCTTTTCAAACTGCTACGACCTCAACTGCCATTGATCATCATCCTGATCAGAAACTATCTCAAAACAATCATACCAACACCTTGTCTGAACTCCAGTCGCAGCTCAAGCTTCATACTCAATCTAAAGACTTAATTGCCCTGCTGGGAACATGTCGATCAATAAAAGAACACCTTCATCAACCCTCTTCTATAACCATTCAGCAAGCCTACTACTCCCTTATTAACCTCTTAGGCCATTACGGACTCTGGACTCAAATCCATCTTCTAATCAAAGAACTCGATCAAAGACCTGACCTTCTCAATACCCTTACTGCTGATCTTCATTTTTGGTCACTTCTCTTCTCAGCCTTCATCAACTGTGGAAAAGCTCCAGACGTCCTTCTTTCGCGTTTGTCCGAAAACGGGTTCTGTGTTAATCAAATACCGCCTATTCTACTAGAAGCTCTCATACAAGCTAGTATCACTGAGAATAATTTGAGTCAATGTTTATTTTGCTTTCGTCAATACCTCCTTCGTCTTTCTGATACGATCAAGCCTAATCGATCACTTATCAGTCGACTCACTCGTTTCTTTGCTCAAAATGGTGAATTGCGTCTCGCAATTGATTTGACTAACAAATACCTCTTACCAATTGCTGCCGAAGAAAAGGAGCTGATTAATAGTCTCATCGTACTTTTGCGCGCCTCTGTCGATCGATCGGATGTAGGATTTTTCCGATCCTTTACAAAATTCTTCAGTCTGACTCTAGTTCTTGACTGACGCGCTTTTCGTCACTCCTAGCCAGATTCCACCTTGTATTGCTATCATCACCTCTCGGAAAGCCATGCTCAGGCACTCTCTCAGACCCTCGACGAAGGCTTCTCTCTCAGCCTACTTTCACTCTCTTACCGTCACATGCTGCCAGCTCTGAGTCTCAAGATTGTCAGTGAACTTGTGGGTCAAAAGATTGAACTAGGTCTACCTCATCTCCTACCGACCCTCGGTGTGCTATGCCGCACAGGTGGTGGAAGAATGAAAGATGTGATCCAGCTTCTTGGCCGAATGAGCCGCACGAAAGTTTATGACCTAGTGTCTGATGAAGATGAATGGCTTGAATACCATCTGGTCATTGGTCATCTAGGAGGATTGACCGAATATAGGAAACTGATCACCACAAATCCTTCGATTCATCAACCTCCTTCCAATCTTTCACATCCTTCATCACGCTCTCATCTCGATAACTCTTTGAGATTTGCCGAATCTCTTCTCAACTCTCCTGAATTGATTGGATCCGTAAAGTGTCCGATCATTCTCACTATCCTCATCAACAGTCTTCTCCAATCATTTGCCGAGCTAGAAGAACACGAAGAGGTGCTGAAGACCTGTGAACGATTCTTTGGTTCATCAAACACATTCATTGTTCCGAATGAGCGCACAGCAGAGATCACGGAAAAAGCACGAGAAGCCCTTCTGAATAATACAACTTGCGAGGAGGCAACGGTGCTTTGACTGATATCATCTGAAGAGTCATGGTCAAGAAGGGTGGCTACCACTAGCTTACAAGACCTTCCTACCTCAAGTCATGTGCCAATATTCTGACTTGTTTTTGAGAAACAAATCCTACCTATGTAGGTAACGTCATCAATTCATGAGGTTTGGATCATAGGAAGCTTTTCAAAAGTAAGAATTCAGGTTTGTATACTTGTGAGCTACAGGCTGGGAAGATGATTAGGTGTAACTTGATTCAAGTCAAGACAGAAGAGACCAATTTTGATGTTTGAATTTGATATTAGATAAGGTTATTTGAACACCAAGAAATGGGTCTTGGCCAGAATGGGTAGGTAGGATTATCTCATCATTGCAGAGTCTTCTGTACCATACACATTCGAGATTTCTTTGCAGTCAACCGTCAGCATTCAGTTCTGTAGATCCCTGTAGATAATTTTAGCTTTTGCAAGAAAGGGGCTGTTAGGTACTAGTGAAAGTCACTGTACATAATACAAGATCAAAAGACAAAGGGAATGTATTATTCTAGATGAGTAAGTGTTATATAACATTTGGTCAAAAATTAGAAATTCCTTTACATATACAACGCCCACAATACATGATATGATCAAGAGGAATGTGTTCTCCAACTTGATGCTAAGCTATATAGACTCATCATTGATTTGTAGATCTCTACATGGTCTTTTAGACTAGCAAAAAGGTTATCAATCATTGTAAAAGCCCTTGATGTAAGTTAACACACATTGTGGGTTCAATTAGTATATTGTCACAGGTAAGTCCAAGTGGAAGATTTGGCTGATCAGTAAAGAAAATCTACAAATCCAAAAGGGCAAAATCCTGCAGTATGCTTTGTTGGCTCAAGAGTTGTGTTATCCTTACATGTGAGACCAAACTACCAGTGTAGACTTAGTTGGCCTGGAGGTAAACATACAAGGCATCATTGGATGGCAGGCTTGATGGAGAAGGAGGGATCCATTCAAGGCAATTCTGGCCCTTGTCAATGGCTTGGGTCAGTTTCTTGGTGATTGCTTGACTTGGGGACCAAGGTTCAAGTTCCTTGTATGATGTTGCCTCCACCACAGATGTACAGTTCCTTACATTTCCTGTCACATCCTTGATATGTTCTTCATGTACAAAGGCTCACAATATGAACTGTACATGGCTTACTTGAGATCATCTGACTTAGGTGATAGGATCATCTGTATGAGTCACTTACACAAGATCCCTAAAATAACTCAACCCTGTTTAACATCTTTTTGCCACCCAAAAAAAAAGGAGTTTTGTGTTCAGACTATGTGTAAAGTTTCCAATCCGATTCCAAAGAAAAAAAATTAAATCAAAGCAATCACACATTAGCTGTTTTCATGAGTTTTACAACTTGATTCCAAAAAAGATTTCCAGTTTGAGTTTTAAAAATTCTGAATCACTCTTTTTAGAAACATATTCACAATTATGACCATTTGAGACTTCAGCCAAATTTAAATAAGTGTGTCAAAGATCACAAAAAGGTTTTTGTTATGAGTTTTGATCTGTAGGAAACAAGATCTTAGAAGATCTCATTGTAAGAAATTGGTCCTAATCAGGAGTGACTTTAAAAAAAATTGAACAATACAACCCACTCTTGGAACCCTTTTTTTTTCTCAGTCAGTGTCCCTACTTCTGTGACATCTGATATGGAGGGTTTTTCTACTCTTAGACAGCTGATTGAGCTCTTCACTCTTGTAAATATCAGGTTATATATTTCTTTTTCAATTTTATTGTTCATTCAAGTCCCACATCACTACCTATTGATGATGAACAAATGATAAATATGTTCCAAGTATCTCGGGTTAACCTGAAGAAGACTCCCTCAAAACTCGTTGTAAGATCAGCAGAAGATCTGACGGATTTCGTCCTTTCGAGCAATTGGGTAGTATGTTAGGGCGCTCTTCTCACACAGATCCGTTAGACGTCTAAGAACTTTATCTTGACACCCCAAAATATCAAAAGGATCTTGAATGTAGGTTAGATCCGGAGTGCCGGGTATGTAGTCTGCTCCAACACGACTCGACCATAACAGTGAGCAATCACAGGCTTATTCACACTTAAAAAGCTATCGTCTTCGCTAAAGTAATTTGGTCGGGTGGTGAGAAGATCACATCGAAAACTATGCTGAGCAAATCATTTGAGAACTGGTGTAGTTCACCTCCCTGGTTGAAAAAGTACATATTCATCTCATCTTCTTGAACTTCCTAAAGCTATCATTATCGTCCAGCAAAACAAAGTTGACTCTCAGAAGACTGTTTCCGGATCCCGCAATCATAATCATCATTAGACTTGAAGCCATCTCTGCCGCAGCTGACGAGCTGTAGTCTTCCTTTTTGCAGCTGCCTTTGGAAAATTTCACAGCTCTTCTAGTTCATCAACATCGTCCATTTCCATCGTGTCTGTCTCTGCTACTCTGGGATCGATGCTATTATCAGCAGGAGGCGGACATGAGGCTAAGACATTCTTAGGATCGATTGATTTTGGAAGTGTGACTTGAGGTAATTGGTTGGTAAGTGCAGTAGAGGCTGATGGGATCGTAGGGTCATTAAGAACTAAAAGGAGTGGTTTAGAAAGCGGGATCACGTCATCCAACCAGATATATTCGTCATTGGCCTGTACTGCTTTGGCTAAACGGAGTTTGATAGTCAAATGATTAGAAAACACGTCAAACTCTGAAGATTAAGAAAATAAATGATGGGTTTTTCTGATTTACCGACATCATTATATTTCACAAAAACACGTTTTTCAAGTTTGGCATTCAAAAAAGCTGAATCGGTTAATTTTCTTACAAAGAATTCCTTTTAGAATACGTTTTTTACACATTCGAAAGTGAAGAAAAGTTAGCCCGTGGTTTTTTTCTTCTTCTTTGAGATTAAACCAAAGAAGATTTCATGATTATGGGAAAAAAAGATGAAAAAAAAGTATACTAACAGTAGCAATCGAAATTAAAAAGACAGCTTCTTTACTAACAATCTTGATATCTTTATCTTGTTTTGCTGCTCTTGTCACCCGAGTAACGGGTAAGATAGTCGTTCCAACTTTTTTATCAGCTCTTGCATTCGCAATGGCAACGTGTGATCTTCTTGTCTTTTTCACTGGTGCTGGTGGAACTATAGCTTCAACTTGTGCTTGAGATTCGAATGATGGTTCAAATTGCATTGGAGGCATATTCTCATCTGATACAGTTTCAGGTTCGGCTTGATGATCTGATGGTGATGGAGCATTTGAGGTTAACCGAGAAGACGATGGTTGAGGTTCAAAGGACATCGTGATTGAAGAGATATCTGGTGAATGTGATCGTAATTGGTGATGAGTTTTTTCAGTGATTGCTTGTGACATGCATTCATTGATCACTCCTCAAGCTGATGGGTTCATCGGATCGGATCATCCAACTGGATCAATCGGGTCGAAACATCGGATCGCTTCCTGCTCAAATACATCCCAAACGGTCTCGAACGGTCCCGCTAGAAAGTGAGAGGGACCACCAATGTAATACTTTTGTTGTGCGCAGTTCCAAAGATAAGATGGTCTTGTAAACCAATTTGATACCTCTCAAGAAAAGATACAGTCTATGAATTGATGTATAACCTTCAGAAACGCCAACCCAAGTAAGTATAACCAACAAAAAAAAAGAGACACAAAACCCAACAAACGCTACAGATAATCACATATTACATTATTTCTTGTACCCAACTAAATAACCAATGCCCCAATAAAAGATGGCTTCCAGAAGCTAAATAGAGAAAAAATGCTTTCCAAAACCTTTTCTAAACATCCACAGGAACATATCCAACACCCAAGAGCTCTTCTGCCACTATACTACCTTCTTCAATTCCTTTGGCTCTCATCACAACTCCATGAGTCACTTGATCGCCTACCACACTATCCTGATGATAGTTGGGGTCTTCTTTTACCACTTTCCTTAAATAACTCGCTGTAGTCATCAATCGACCTGTATGGGTCCATCAAAGATCATCAGTTGACTCATTTTGAAGCAAAGATATCAGATTGACACATACCACTAGCTCGACCTTCGATCAAATCCAAATACTTTTTAAATCTTTCCTTCATTCCTGTTTGACTTGCAATATACTTTTCAACGACCCCCAACAGCCCTGGAAAAGTTCCTTTCCCATTCATGATCTCATTCATTGTCATTTTTTCGTACTCATCTTGTACAAATGTTGTTCCGGTATTGTTTGTGTTGGAATAAACTTCTTTACGAAAATAAAAACATTCAGTCTTACATGCATCTCGGCGCTGTGCTCGTTTCATATTTTCATCCACCTAGACAAACTCAACTTCATTAGTCAAAGAATACTTTTTCAGGAGAAATCAAATCGACTCAACTTTAGAAAGTGGAATATAGAAATTTAATCCGAACGCCAAGATTGCTCTCACAAGTAAAGTGATAAAGGTCGAATAGGCCGCATTCTCAAAATCCGTAATTTGTATTTCCATTGTTCGAAATTCGACTCTCCATCCGATCTCTGAATCCATTGAAGGTGGTGGTTTGAATCTCAGTGATTGCCAATTTGTAGATTGGATATTCTATTCTTTCGCAAAAAAACACGAGGGAAGAAGGGGATTGATCAATTTTCTGTAAACTACATTCAATCCTCTTGTCATTCAAACGTAGGTATTGTTGTGGCAAATTCTAGCCGTAAAGTCGCCCGTAATAGAAGATGTAACGTGATAGGGTGCCATGACTTGACTGCAAGACCAAAGAGAAGCACAGGTACCTCAAAATGCTCCGTTGTATCGGGCAAGACATCTTTCAACGTCTCTGAAAACACCACAAGTGGATCACGGATGAAAAGATGAGCAAAGTGCCGAGCGATGAGTCGATCGAGTCCGTTTGAAAGTAATTCAGCCTCAAATCCGGCGTCGAGCGGTGCTGGTATGTCATCATACTCTGATCGATGGATTGGATCATCGGCGATATACACACTGACGCTATCATAACGCGATTTAGGGAGCCTCTGAAGAATGTCGGATAATGTTTCAAGTTCAGCTTTTTGTTGATCATCTCGAATTTTTCAAATTTGTGGGATAGAGGACAGAAGACAAAATTCAATGAGAACGTACCCCTCGACCTTCGGCCCGCTCATCCTGATTCCGATCATCCACCGCGCCTGATATGACACTCCAGCGACAGTCAACGTCGGTGAGAAAGCCCTTGTAAATCGGGGACGCGGCTGAAAGAGCCAACATGATCGGCGCAATAGGTACAAGAGCATCGTATAGAGTACGCGCTTGAGAGACAGATTGTGCTTGAAACGTCAGTTGAAGACAGCAACAGCCCATTCCGAAACCCATTGCGTCAAGGTAGATATGATCATCCGGTATATCATCAGGAATTGAGATATCCGGACGATGTCCGTTCAGGTGAACCGTATCAGGTGACTGGATCTTTTTAGGAGTGGAAGGTATAGTTGGATCTCGAAATGGACGCGGAGTGCGTGTATCATGGTAGATTGGAAGGTAGATTGCCACTTTCGAACCACGACGCTGACGAATGTTGGCAGTCAGAGTGCTTGTATATTCATATAAATATCTTCATGTCAGTAACAATAATTTTCAAGTGGAGAAGAATAGGATAGCAGTGGATCTTGACATACGGGAATCGAACATGCTCGTTGATGATTTGATCAGGGAGAAATAAGCTCTGTGCAACTGGGCCACAGGGTGCGTGATAAGGTTCAGTGAAAGTACCAGGTGCACCAAGTGTGGGAAAAGATGTAAGGGTGATTAAATGTTGATGAGGCAAGAGGCTACTCTGAGCTAACTTGCGCCTGATCAAATTAAGCCAAAAGCAAGCATCAGGCAAAAGATTGAGATTGAGAGCAAATGACTTGTTGAAAGTACAAAGTCATGAGGAATTACCGGAACCGCATGTTGTATTCAACCTTTAGACAATCTTCAAGTGATGGGCCATAAGGTTTGCCCGGGGTGGATTCTAGCATGAACCTTCCATACTCTTGATGGAATGTTGGCAAGACCTCGATTGAGCTGTATGATCAAAGAAACAGTCAGACCATGATTTAGAAGAGATAGGTATCAAGACGAAATCTAAGTGAAAAGGAAGAGGTTAACTGACCTAGGTAACTGTAAGGGGTTGATCGAACGAAGTTGTTGAAGTACTTGAAGTTGAGATAATGATAAGTTCACGTGGTTTGATTCTTGATCACTTGAGATCAAGAAATATTCAACCTCATCACCCCAAAGTAATGGATGACCGACTTGAGAATGAGTTTGATTCCAAAGCTTGATCAGTTGTGCAATTCCCTTACGCCGAACATGATTGGCGTACTTGAGATAAAGAAAATGAAGCGCATATATGAAGGATAAAAACCAACCAATGAGCCAAGAGATGATGTCATGAGGTAAGAAGAAAGGAAATGAAGAATAATTACCAAACTACATTCCGGCCAATCGAATGGCGTACCCAGTGCTAATAAACCCATTCTCAAATCGGTTTAAAAGTGTGAAATTCAATTTGATCAAGATGATAAAAGGCACAAGTACAAAAGTGACCGAGAAGACTAGAGAAAGTTTGACGAATTCCGAATCTAAATTGAGCCTATGTATCTCGACTTCACCTTCAACGAACGATGTCAAGTTTAGGATTCAAACACTTTCAAGAAAGTGATCTATTCATCAAACTAGCGATTTGAATCAAGTTCGATTGGATGTGATAGTGTGAATGATACCAGGGATGTGGTTCAATGAGAATGTAAGATGGTCAGGGGTGATAAGGAAGTTCTCGATTAGTCATCCAACGAGAAATCAATTCATAAATGAAAGTTAAAATTGGTGGTATGTGGATGATGATGACTTGGATTGCTTCCGATGAGAATCAATGATCAAATCACTTTCATTCTCGATCAAAGGGTGTGTTGAAATGAACGGGATTAATAAGCGGATTTCAATCAATCTTCATCAAGCTACCTGACTATGGCGTCATCTGAGTCATTAAAAGCGTAGCAGACTTTCAAACTCCATCTCTTCCATTCAAATTGCCTTTCACACCATCTTATCATCAGTTTCAACTTCTCAGGAGTCAAAGGATCATCTACATACAAGTTACCCTACACACAGGTACGTAAGATGATCAAGACACACACCCACACAGGCTCGTCAGTCATCCAAGACCGTGCCTCAAGCAAAACAGAACCATCACCAATCTTCGTCATTTTAGCGGGCCACATCGGGCAAGGATCATGCAACCCGGCGTGTGCTCCTGTAATCCTCATGAAGCATCAAGGTAACAGTCATGCCGGCACTCGAGCCTATCATTGGTTATCAAACTGGTTTAAGAGCTGGAAGATTGATTCTCAAGCGAGCCAAAATTGGTTTCATTTGGTGTTCTAACCTGATCCTTGAACATCTGAGCAGCATACTACAAATCTTTGATACATCTAAAGTCCCTGTCAAACAGATTCCAAACTCCATCTGTGATGAAACTGGGAGCCAAACTCATAACCTTTATCCAAAAATTTGAAATATGTCTTGCCTCAACAACTGATTTATTATCATCCAACTTACAGCTGATATCAATCAAGGGATGGAGTGGGTTACAAAAATCAAGGATTTGGGAGATTACATCCCAATGTAGCTGAAACCACCAATCAAATACCAAATGACTTGTGAAATCTATCCTTGCTAAGTGATGATTGAAATGATACCACACTATCATGGAAATACAAACTAGACATTGGGTTTTTTCTTTCCAAGTTTCTGAACTTCTCAACTTCATTTCAAAATCTAGGAAACTGGGAATTAATTCAAGTGCCCTATTGTTTTTTTTTGAGATCCATGTTCCCAAACCTCCCTGCATCAAAGCCAAGTTGGAAAAAGAAGGGAATTTGAAAGGTTTTTTGGGAATTCAAAGTTGAGAAGAATTGAAAGTTTTCACCCAGATCCTGAGTTTCTCAAACACCACCAAAACTGAATTCATCATCAGCAAGCTGATCAACCTTGTCATCACTTTCAGAAAGTGGTGACTCATTCAAATAATTGCTGGTGTGGGGTATGTCAATGGCATCCTGCTAATGTGTCACAGGTGAAACCTTTTGGATGCAAGAATTGTCCCCAGTTTGAACAATTGGCAGTGAAG
The DNA here is from genome assembly GCA_022264835.1 of Melampsora americana. Classification (NCBI taxonomy): domain Eukaryota; kingdom Fungi; phylum Basidiomycota; class Pucciniomycetes; order Pucciniales; family Melampsoraceae; genus Melampsora; species Melampsora americana. The sequence continues at coordinate 283,430 of JAIFHY010000023.1, read as the reverse complement.
GGGAGGGATGGTTGTCAGAAGTGGAAGTGATGGTAGGCACTTGCCTGCAAGCTGAGCACAATCAAAGAGCTTTGCAAACCAATCAGCAACTATCAATAACTACCTTCCAAGTTGGTTCTTGAGACTCACCTGAGGGACCAGGTTTCACAGGCAATCTGTCATAATTGGCCAAAAGCTTGTTCAAGCACTCATCCTCACCTGATGATGAGCCAGGTCAATCAAATCAAAGTACATCAAGACTGTACCTTTGGGAAGCAGCCGCTTTGTGGTCAGGTATCTTGTCATCTTGGCACCAAGGGAGGGGATCAGATTGGTGGTCCACTCCATTCATTGACATTGCAGCTTGACAAACACTATTGAATTCAACCAGAACCTTGTTGTCTGTGATGACTCTGCTAAAACGCCAGTCTACAATTGAACCATAGTCTTCTTGAGATTTCCAGGGTGGATGAGATAAATCATGGGTGTAGGTGGCTGTTGGACTAGTGTCACAACACAAATGGCTAAAAGGAAAATGAGACAAACAAGATAAAATTATGAGATTATTGTGCATGTGTCTAGATATAATGGGTGCAAAGGCATACTTACATGCGTCTGTTGCGTCTCCACACAGCCCCTGGTGCCCTTGGTGTGCACTGACCACTTTGAACCTTGGATTGGTTATTAGGCTGACCTATCCCTGCATTGTTCACATCAACAAGCCCTCCTAGGCCAGTACAATGAGAAGCCATAGTAGGCTTTTCCAAAAAAAACCCATCAGTAGAGGCATGACCACATGCAGCCCCAACTTCTTGACCCATAACCAGTAGAAAAAAACCCACCAACTCCATTGTGTTGTAGTATTTATAACCCAACAAGGGTTATACAACACGTGAAGAGGATAATCTACTATTAAAACTAGTAGAAGCTGTCTAAGACTGCTCTTCTAAAACCAATCAATGAGAATTTTATTGATGGAGTACTGATAAGTAAACAAAAGAAATATTATTATTAATTATAAGAGAAGAGCGTCTTGATTGATTTATTTAAACTCAATACTTTATTAGTATTATTCCCAATGACTTTTGAGTCTTTACAATACAATTCTTTTAAAGTAAATTTCTCTTTATAACATTGATAAAGGGCGTATTTAAGTGATCTGATACTACTAAAATAAGTTTATAATGATAAACAAAATAATAGCCACATAGAAGATAAGGATCAGAGGAAAGAAAAACTCTTTACAATCAAACCACAGCTATATATAACCTTTTCCTCAAAAGAAATACACGGTAAACAGCCTCATAACCTCTTCTTTACCACTTCAATATACCTCTAACCACGTCATAGCCTCTTCTTATGATCAGTCTTATTATAAGTACTCATAGTAAGCCTTCATGATTATTAATTTGATCTTCTTTTGATTCTAAATAAGCCAAAATGATTTTTAAAATTACTAACTTCTTTCAATCTTGTCCAATTTTTGATTACTAAAGTGCAATGAATAAAACTCTCTTTACCAACCAAGACCATACGCCACAATCCTACTTTCTGATGAGTAATGATGAAGTTATTGAGTTGTAAATAATGAGAAAACCTTATTTTGTAAGTTATTACACGTTGAAAACCCATATTACATATGAATACAGAAGCTAAAACCCATGATACAGCCAGTTTACCATTATTACATATGCGCTGATTTTCATTCTCAAATTTCACATTTTCAATGGTTTCTTCTTATGAAAGTTTTTTATGCATCTTGATATAGTTAAAGTGAGGCTTGTATATTATAGATCTTTGGGTTCTGTGTCGATTGAGCCATTTTTTGGCCAATTTGGTTAAGATTTGATATGTATTACTAATGGAAAACTCCCGTTTTGGCCAAGTCGGACGGTTTTGAATTTAAAGCCGTGTTCAAGATGTTCGAAATTTCAAGTTCGAAGTTCAAAGTACTCTGTTCTCATTCTTATTCCTGATTTTCACCACTTCTCTCCAAGGTAAGCCACCTTTTGCTCTTATCAAACCCTACCTAAAATCATCTAAAGAATCCATTCCCGTCATCACATCCTTTATAAACACTTTTATTGATTCTAAAAAACCTAAATTTCAATCATTTTACCACTTTTGACGTCATTTCTCTTCAATCATTCCTCTTTAATTAATTCAACTCTTCTGTTCTTTCTTCTTATGATTTGATTTTATTTGTTTGATGTTGAATCATTGTTTGATCTCCTTACCATCTAAACCTAGTAATATGGAGACTATAAATGATGTAACTAAAATTCGATTTCTTGCTTTTAAAATGAAAAGAGAAACTGAAATGATGATGATTATTAATAATTTTAAAATTTTGAATTTTTTGATTGGCCATATGAATAGATTACCACAGCGTGTGGTGTGGCAGGTTACTGCATGCGCTGATGTTGGGTAGAATCATAGTTTAAGGGTTCAAGCACTGGATCCACTGTATTGTTAGAGACAAAATCAAACAAACCAGTCAATTATAATTTGTACCACTATTAAGTACTTGCACTGACCAAACAGGTAGTGGATCCATGAGGTAATGGCCTGCTTTCCCTATGGTTGCCAATCACTGTGGCCACATACAAATAAACCATTGAAGCCACAAGACTCTGTAGACATTCTGAGATCCAAATGAAATCAGATTGGCTTGTGTTCAAGCTAATTGTCACTGAACTTGAAACCAGAAAAACAAAAACAAGAAACATTCTATTTGACTTACTGGTAGAAACAAATTCCGGGTATGTTGAATGGTTCCTACTGATCTCCAATGAGCAGCTGAGATGTGAGTCACTCTGCCTTGGTCAGACATTGGAACGTCAGTCAACACTTGGTGGAATGATCTGGTTGTTAGTTATACACTTTACAGGCTTTACAGAAATCAGGATGTTGAAGTATCAAGTACAGATCAAATGATGCCATAGTGTTACATAATTATTCTCTTATTATATATATTAGATTAATGTTGAATTATTGTTTTGTTTCTCTTTCTCCATTGAAACAATTTGTTATGATTCATCCCTTTTGTTGTAGAAATAAGCATTTTTGTTTGATCATTCTAAATATATAAAAGCTTAGGAATACTTTTCATGAGTTTCCAGATTTTGATAACTTTGTAGTTATCAGAAATTCTTAAATACAAGCTTGGCCATTACACTTTAGTATTTGCCTCTGGTATCACCCGGGTTACACCAGTCTGACCAGAAGAAGTTTATGAGTGGCTAATTCAACGTCTGCAGACAAGATACATCAACATAAAATTACTCATCATGCCAGGCAAGGCCTTTGAAAATTTAAGGCCGGTTACTGGAGACCAATCAGCTTGATCAATTGGCAACGACATTTTGATCACATATACTTAAAGTTTGACTGAAGGACCAAGTCAGTTCGAGTATTACAAAGGGCTCTAAGTATCAAAATGAGAAACATACTGGAAATGTTTATTTTGGGAATGATGGATAGACAGATGATGTAGGTTGATTACAAAGAAAATTGAGCAAGGAAGGATTGTAGAAAAGATCAATGAAGCCACAATCTACAACCACACATATCCCATCAATGTAATCCAGTCCAACACCTTTCACAGATGTCATGTTGCACTCGCAAACCTCAAACCTATAGCTCTGAATGGCCTTTTCAATTGGGAAAGTCATGTAAGACGCAAAGATTTACGCTAAGAAACACTTTCCAAAGGCGAAAATACTTACTTTGACACTTTTTGGGATGAGGCCGATCTCTAGTAGTAAAGCGCGATGGAGGTCCAGAAATCCATGTTTCAAATTCTTTGTTACTGGATGAGATGGATCTCAAAAGAAGCGCAGAGGTGCATTTATCCTCATGCTCAACTCTGTGGATGAAGTCAAGCCTCACTACTATGTGAGGATTACAGCCGTTGTAAAATTTAATGGCAGTTTTGTGACAAATTGTGTTGTTGCCAAATTTTTCTTTGAAGTCAAAATCCCAAAGAAAATTCCATTTTCAGAGTGAACTTTCTTGTATCCGTTTTGGAATAGACACAAAAGTTCTACATTTTCTCTTCATTAACTCTTGGCCCTGTCCTTCACTTCCAGCTATTTGTGTTTCCAAGCATGAATAGCTGGAATTAGCCTCCCCCAACAAGTTATGGCAACAATTGCTGGTAATAGAGACCAGGCGCAGATTCCAGGCCCCCTTACTACTAACACAGCGTTAGTAGACTCGATTTTCATGAAACTTGATGTATTGATCTCAAATTTCAACAATTTTTCATTCAGAAACGTAAAATCAGCGATTAGGTTGAATTTTTGTTGAAGAGCCTCACATGGTTTCAGTGAGGCACGTCTTTTTCTACACAGCAGCTCATGCAGGTTAACGCTCCTCTTTCCTTGGGTCCAGATTTTTCTCATATGATAGTAGTTGCAATCAAAAGCTCAATTGCTCAACTTTTTCTCCCCTTGCTATTCGAGAGCTTCCCACTGTGGCGGTTTCCAAAATCTTGCCTGTATCCTGTCTGAATCGTACCTATGTTGCCCATCTTCAAATCCTGCAGCAAGATTTCACGGGCTATGGGTTTGGGCTCCACAGATCTGTGAAAGGTGTGGGCTGGATTGATGCGTAAGATATATGCTGAGGGAATTTCATGTCCTGTTGGTCATTTTTGCAATCTCGAATCATATCATTACTATCCAGAAATAACCTTGAATTTCAGGTATGTTGGAGGTGTTTATACCACCTTTCAATTGTTTGTATGTGATATAGCTGACGGATATGTGGTTTTGGTGCATCAGTTATCCTTAGTTACAAACATGTCCTTACCTAATCAACTGCCTGTTAGAATTATGTTGTGTGCTACAAACCATGTCACAACTCACTTATGACATCATTCATCTATTTCCATGTATTCTTCACATTTCACATGTTCTTTGTACTTATTAACCTGAGCAGCTGATGGATGGATTACTCCTCATCTCATCAATCCATTCATCTCAGGTACAGACCATACTTATAGATCTTGAGTCTATCTTTGGTACTGACCTTTAGCTGTTCAGGTTGGTCTGTTTCTATATTTTATTTTATCTTATTTCATTTCAACTCTATTCATAGAACTCATATTAAGTTGTACTTGGAATCTCATCTCATCAATCCATTCATCTCAGGTACAGACCATACTTATAGATCTTGAATCTATCTTTGGTACTGACCTTTAGCTGTTCAGGTACAGACCATAATTATAGATCTCGAGTCTATCTTTGGTACTGACCTTCAGCTGTTCAGTCTTGCATTACAGCAACAGGTTATGAGACCCTTTTTATCTCGAATTTGATCAACTTTGAAATCATGTCCTTGTTGGATAATCCTACTGCTTCTGCTCCACAATCTCCTTCGACTCCGGCTGATTCGAAAAGCGTTACGCTTGCTGGTTTGTCCAAATTCAACATTGCTCCGCTCAACAGCCCGGGATCCCACTTCAACTACCTGGACTGGTCGTTTGTGGCTGAAGTCAATCTTGAGGCTGCGAAACTTGATTATGTTCTCACGCCACTTGAACCTAAAAGTCAACCTGCCACTTGGGCTACAAACTTTAAACCCTTCTACTTCACCGGAACCTTCCGCACCTGTTCTCTCGCCAACTGCTGATCCTGCCTGGTCATCTTTAACTACTCCTCCTCCAATAGTTCCTGTCGATCCTCCTCCTCTTTCTCCTAAGCCTACGTCTAGAAGATCAAGTCGTGATGGTCCGACTCCGCCTTCTACAAGGAGATCTACTTGTACGCGCAAAGCTCCTGTGCAATATGGCAAATGGCCACGATCTGCTGTTCCCGACGCTGCGTTGGATGAGCCTAAAACTTGGAAACAAGTTTGAAAGTCTTCGAATCGAGATGCCTGGTTAAAGGCCGCTGATGCTGAGTTTTCTACTCTGATCGGTATGAATACTTGGAAGCTTGTCCCTCGTCCCCTTAAGCGCAAGATTATTTGCTCAAAGTGGGTGTTCAAGGCCAAACGTCGAGTTGATGGCTCGCTGCTTAAACGTAAGGCTCGGCTTGTGGCCATGGGCTTTACGCAGGTCGAAGGTATTGATTACGACAAAGTCTTCGCTCCAACTACATGTCTGGAAACTCTGCGACTGATCCTCTCTCTACTGGGTTCGCGGAATTGGAAAGGTATTCAGCTTGATATTAAATCAGCCTTTCTCAACAGTCCATTGGAAGAGCCAATTTTTATGGCTCAACCTGAGGGCTATATAGATCCCGTTCATCCCGACTGGGTCCTTGAGCTTAATAAGGCCCTTTATGGGCTTAAGCAATCGCCTCGTCTTTGGAATAGGGAGCTGCATGGAGCTCTTACTGCTCTTGGCTTGACTCAGTCTTCTCATGATCCTACTTTGTACTACAGGATGGTGAACTCTTGTCTTGTTGGTGCTGTCACCGTCCATGTCAATGACATGTGTGTGGTTGGAGACAACTCTTTTGTCTCCAAAATCACTAAATCTATCTCTGCTCGTTTTGAAGTCTCATCAAATGAAGAACTTCATCATTTTCTTTCCATCGAGATAACTCGTGACCGTATGTTGCGCAAAGTCTTTTTGTGTCAACATCATTATATTACTGATAGGGTTAAAGAGTATCTTGGGGATTCTTTTAAGAAAGTGTCTACTCCGACTTCTTCTACCTTCAAGTCTATTCATCCTAAACTCCCGACTGAGCCTTCTTCTCCAGGACCTTACGCTAGTTTAGTTGGTGCGCTGCTCTGGGTTGCTCAATGTACTCGCCCGGACATTTCTTTCGCTGTTGGCCATCTTTCTCAACATCTGCGGGATCCTTCCAAAGAGCATTGGCTGGCTGCACTTCGGGTTCTTGCTTATCTTGGCTCGACTTCTTCTCTTCGACTGTCTTTAGGCGGTAACGATTTTTCAGTTTCTGGTTTCAGTGATTTGGACTGGGCAGAGGATTGTCATGACAGACGCTCAACTACAGGTTACACTTATTTTGTAGGTTGTGGGCCAATTTCCTGGAAATCTTGGAAACAACAGACTGTGTCCTTGTCAAGTACAGAAGCTGAATATAAAGCCATGTCCGATTCATGCCGGGAGGCAACTTGGCTGCGCAATCTTTTATCAGAATTGAAATTACGTCCAGCATCCTCTATCCCTATTCATGTTGATAACGAAGGTGCTGAAGCTTTGGCAAAGAATCCCTCTCATCACTCTCGTACGAAACATATACATACTCGGTTTCACTTTGTAAGGGAATGTGTTCAAGATAAAAGCGTATCAATTAAGCATGTATCTTCCGTGGATATGCTGGCGGATCTTCTCACCAAACCTCTTGATAAAGTCTTACTCCAACGACAGCGTCAAATGTTAGGTATTAATTAATTAATTTTTTTGTCTCCTTTGTTTCCTTTTTCTGTTTCTTTTCTCTCTTCTCTACTTATTTTTCCTGCTCTATTGTTATTGATTGGTGTTGCTTAGACCTGTTGTGTCTGGTTTTTTGCAAGGGGGGGTGTTAGAATTATGTTGTGTGCTACAAACCATGTCACAACTCACTTATGACATCATTCATCTATTTCCATGTATTCTTCACATTTCACATGTTCTTCGTACTTATTAACCTGAGCAGCTGATGGATGGATTACTCCTCATCTCATCAATCCATTCATCTCAGGTACAGACCATACTTATAGATCTCGAGTCTATCTTTGGTACTGACCTTTAGCTGTTCAGGTTGGTCTGTTTCTATATTTTATTTTATCTTATTTCATTTCAACTCTATTCATAGAACTCATATTAAGTTGTACTTGGAATCTCATCTCATCAATCCATTCATCTCAGGTACAGACCATACTTATAAAAACCCCACGCAGTTGTCCATAGGGCAGTCCTTCACATCAACTAAACTCACGGCGAATTCTTCCAGTACTTTGGGGGGATATTGACGAGAATTCCATCGCAAAAGTGATCCCCATTCACGGTAGATCCAAGCTTGGACCCACCAACAGATTCGACCAATTGTTGAAAGATCCCGGCCAAAGGCTTGAGAAAGGTCAAAATATCGAGATGGCGTAGCCAAACGAGCCATATAGATGGCCAGGCCAGTAGTACCGTCCTCTGTAGCCCGATTCGATAGTACAATGGAATTGGGAAACCCCCCCCAGTGGTGAATCTGCATAATCTTGTCAGGATAGAACCTCGTGGTGAGCTTGCTGACACGAGGGTTTTTTTTTTTTTTTTTTTTTTTTTTTTTAAAAAAGTGCTTTGTTGCTTAATTGCATATAACACTAACTAAACATAAAAGGATGTAAAGGACTAGTCCACCTAGATACAAGCGGTCCTCTAGTCGGTACTAGGAGTTAGTTTTGCCTTTTAATCGTTACGCATTTGGATAGCCATCTTTTCTTTTCTTTTTTTTTTTGGGAGATATACACAGTGACAACATAGTTCGTTTACTCATCCCCAATCTAAGGTGGAAGGTAGCGAGCCTAGAGGTTGTTTGTTCTGTCAGGGATGTTTACCATTCGTGACTCATCTCTAGAGGTTTTCTACTAACGCAGTGATTTGAGCTTCAGTGACAGTCTAATACCACAGACTCATCCCCAATCTAAGGTGGAAGGAAAGGGACATTAGTACGTGTATGATCTGTCAATGATTGTTTACCAATCGCGACTTTGCTCTTATTTACATTAACAGTGACATATTGCCTAGTGGCAACACCTTTCCTTTATTTTAAAGGTGGTGACGGCTATAATGTTTGTTGAGAATCCTCTGTTTTGAATTTCCCGCCTTCCGCTATCCACTCGTCCCCCAATTTAAGGAAGGAGGCGGGGCTTCAGGCCTGTTGGGTTGCTCTGTAGTTGGTGATAAGCTATGTGAGTTATGCGGATACAGGGTCAAGGGTGCCAGGTCTCAACATTCACTCGTCGAAAGGATATGTCGGGTAGAGGATCCCCGCCTAATCGTTCCAGATAATCTAAGAGCTCGAGGATTTGACGAAGTTCTTCGTCCTCGTACAGAAACCACCACACGAGCAGAAGTGAAGAGTTGGCCAGGGCTAGAGATCGAGCAACAGGTAGGCCATTTGGTTGGAAGAGGAAGTGTTTCATGTTGTTGAGCGGAAAGGGTGGAAGGTCTTGATTTGAGGAACAAGGGATTGGTAAATTTCGGGAAGGCTTCGATCACACCTGGAACGGGTGTGGTCAGCATGGGATTAGAAAGGTAAGCAAGTGACACTCTAGAGTATGTCACTTGCCCACTACTGACCTTTCGCGCCGATCCTCGCTTATCCCAAAGTTAAAAACTACTTTGGATAGTAATGAGGTCGCAAATTGCGCCTCGTCCTTAATATGGCATATTTCCCCTTTTCTCAATAAATAAAGTCTTAATTTTTACCATAAGCATCTGATTCTTCACCTTTGGTGATCGAACTTCCCCACCAAAGGGTTTATCGAGAGAGAGGAAATGAATAGCTTACCTTTAAATCTCAAAATACAGTACAAGAAAGTTCAAACTAAACAAAGATATCTTTTCGACTGTTTGACTTCGACGTAGAATCCGGCCACAACACAAACGGATGTAACAATTTAGACTTCCCCACCAATTTGCATAAGTTTTGCGGGTAAGATTGATCAAGCTTTTCTGGATTGGCTGTAAGGAGATCTGAGAAAACTTCGTCTGGTTTCAAATGAATTGCGTTCTTCTCATTTGTAAGTACATTGTAGTATCAAAATCAAGTTGTCCCCTCACTTCATCTTCATATTTCAGATCACATATTACTCTCCTTCGTCACGTCATCTTGAATGATTGTGCATAGTTCCGACCGGAAGGTCATTCTCGCCACACGATGATAACTATAGCGCTAGCCGGAAACAAGCTGACTAATGGATAATCGTTGTCAATTGAACTGGGGTTCGTCACACATATTCATATATATATATCGTACTTTCTTGAGCTCTTGATAATCATCAAATCAATTTGTTTCCTCTTCTCTTCTCAATTAATCCAAATATCATATTTCAAAGAAACATGGTGATTGAAATTTTCAGTTTTGCTTTTAAAAGATAGACTGCTTACATCTTTTCTGTAATCTCGCCTTATCAAGCCAATCTCAAAACAAAAGATTCTTGCTGTACTCTATAGTGGAGGAGAGTATGCAAAGGGAGAACCGAAGATGTTAGGTACGATTGAACGAAAGTTGGGTCTTGAGAATTGGCTGAAAGAAAATGGACATGAGTTAGTGGTAAGTTTATTTTAATGATTTTGATTTTTGTGTTCTACGTTAACGTAGATCAAGTTTATTGACTTGGGGCATGAAAAACAATTTGCAATAATCTGATAGGTCACTGATGATAAGGATGGTCCAAATTCTGAGTTTGCAAAACATATCGTTGATGCTGATATTCTAATCACGTTAGTTCTTTGAATTCTTACTCACACTTTTCTTCGATCAACTTGCTTTATTTCATTGATTATACTTGACTTCTGACTTCACATTTCCATTCCTCGTTTGAAATATCATCCTTGAAGTACCCCCTTTCATCCGGCTTACCTAACCCGAGAGCTGATCTCAAAAGCAAAAAACTTGAAACTCTGTATCACGGCCGGAGTGGGATCCGATCATATTGACCTCAACGCTGCTAACGAACGCAAGATCACAGTAACAGAAGTTAGTGGAAGTAATGTAGTCTCGGTTGCCGAACATGTGGTGATGTATGTCCCATACTTTGATGATTGCCATTTTACGACATGATGATCATTCGTCTTGAAACACGTTCGACACTTTTCTTACAAAACGGATGACCTTCGAATACTCTTATAGGATGATCCTAACCTTGGTCAGGAATTACATGCCTGCCCACGAGCAAGTCTCTAACGGCGGCTGGAATGTAGCACAAGTGAGTGTTCAAACAGACTTGATCTCAGATATAATGACTAATTCTTGATCACTCTCTCTGTTCAAATTTCAGATTGCCTCAAATGCTTATGATCTCGAATCAAAAGTGGTCGGAACGCTTGGTGCGGGTCGAATCGGATACAGAGTCCTTCAACGACTTGCTCCCTTCGATTGCGCTGAGCTTCTCTACTATGACTACCAACCGTTAACACCTGAGCTAGAGAAAAAGGTAAACGCGCGACGTGTAACAGATCTTAAAGAGTTTCTGAGTCAGTTGGATGTTCTTACAATCAACTGTCCATTACACGAAGAAACCCGAGGGTAAGTTCCATTCAATCACAATTATGTGACCTATATGTAAACCCTATCCATCAGCTCATTGTAGCTGACACTTGAAATGGCTTCGGATGACAGAATCTTGAACAAGGAGAGCTTAAGCTGGATGAAAAAAGGTGCTTGGGTTGTCAATACGGCCAGAGGAGCTTTGGCAGTGAAAGAAGATGTTGCAGCAGCGCTTGAGTCAGGTCATATAGCTGGGTATGCAGGAGATGTATGGGAGGTACAGCCTGCTCCAGTAGACCATCCTTGGAGAAAGATGAAGAGGTTTGCAAATTCAACATCTAAATCGTGATCTCATATGGAAGGAAACGCTGATATATGGCAATTGTGGAAACCAGCCCACATGGGACCGGAAATGGGATGACAGCTCATTACTCGGGTACCACCCTCGATGCTCAAATTCGTTATGCACAAGGAACGCGCAAGATTCTTGAAGATCATTTCGAAGGGAAAGCCCAAGAACCCCAAAATGCGAGTTGACCATAGTTCTTCTCGTATATCTAATATGGTGTTGGCCTGAATATTTTGACTAACGAGCTTTTTCATATAGGTGATTGTGATAGGTGGACAATATGCAAGCAAGGCGTATGGACAACGCAACGGAATTAAACCAACTTAAAGGCTTTTTTCAATTTGTAGGACATATAGCAGTCTTGTCTTGTAGGTGACTGATGATAAAATCAGTTTCTCAATAGTTGTATTTCAAAACTCCCTTCAGACGTAGTTGTTTGACAGCTGATCGATTTGAAGCAAACCTCCACGATGATCGGCGTGAACGGTTGATATCACCCCTTTCAATTTTGAATTCTTGTTGTACTCGTTTTGCCTATCTTATCTTTGTACTTTTTGATTATGAAACAAGAGCAACAAATCAAATTAAATCAGTATTCGATTTCCTGGTTGTAGTATTGTTGAAGCCATCAAATAGTGTGGCACCAGTGACAAGCAGTGCAATTACTAGTTTCAAAAAACAGGTTTGATTCATATGGTATGGGATTGTTCGAATTGTAAACACATAAAAGGTGATTTATGTAGATACAAATAGTTATCAAATCCGATTTACGGTTTAGTAGCTTTACCAAGCAAAGTTCCTTGAGTTGCCTTCGCCACCGGAGTACCTGATTTATAAGTTTGATTATTATCATAAACACTAGTTGCAACATTCCCAATCCCTGGTACATCACCTGTTCCAAACATAATCCTTGCGCTAGATAGGGATGTAGATTTTGTTTTTGGTCAGCTTAAGTGAACTGGGGTTGATCAATTCACTTTTGAAAAACAAATTCATTAACTTACTAATTGGAAGAAACAAGTTGAACACCTGAAACAAAATCTTTACCATCAAATGCACAATGAGCTCCATTAGGCGTTGCATCTACTGTCATCCTTCTTCCTACCTCAGCAGAATTACCACCGGCCTTGAGAGCTAAATCAGCATAAGTGACCACAGCTCCAGCAATAGCTGGTTGTAAGGAAGGAAGTTCGTTTTGAGATGCTTGAAAATGGATTCGCATTGTGGTGAGTGCTTTACCGAAGTTTTGAGATGAGTTAACTTGAGGTGGTAAAGCTCCACATCCGAGTAAAGCGCCGGTGTTATAAGTCTCAGCATACACTGATGATCAACAAAAGAAGCATAGACGTTAAGAAAAAGGTTTGAGAAGTGTATGATGATGTAGAAAAGAGATTGCAAAAAGAAAGGCAAACTTGGTAAAAAGAATCCTGCTAGTAAGAGACTTCCACCACTGACACCAGTGAAATAGACCTTACTCTGATCGAACTTGAGAACTTCTGGCAAAACCTGTTGTCAGAAGGGAATGGATGATTAGACATCACTTGAATTCCAACGTCAAGGGATACTGACCTGTCTGATGAGCGTGTTAACTAAGCTAGCATGTAATGCTCCATCAGTTCTAAGATTTCCAGCTAAATGAAAAACACATTTTATACAAACGAAAACAAACTCGTCAATTTTTTTGAAGGATACAGAAAATTCTACTTATTCAATAAGTTTCCCTCACAGCCTCCACCCCAAAACCGCTTATCATTAGGTGCCATGATCACAACTCCCATCAGGCCATTTTGAAATTCTTGATTTGGAAAATCAAAAAAACTTTCACCTCCATCACCATGTAATAAAACACTAAAAAATGAAAATCCCAAAATGTTTAAATTATTTATATCTGATTTTCGAAATCAGATTTGGGAAAAAAATCAAATTAGAGATCACTTACTTTATTCCATTGACACCAGGAGTGATACCAGTAACGACATTTCTAGGTTTAACAGTTGCTCCATTTTGAGCGGTTGGTAATAATTCACTTTGTGGAGCCGAAATCTTACTATTTTCAAATGATAAAAAATGTAAAGAAAAAGTTTAGTAGTTGTTTAACTAAAACAGAGATCAAATCAAACACGATAAATTTTGAATGAGAAGTGATAAGTTAAAAAAATCAATCTCTCACAATTGTAATGCATAATTTTCAATCTCTGCAGTCATGATCACAATCACCCCACCATCAGTAGCTTGAGGTCCAACCACACCTCTTGTTCTAGCCAACTCAGCTTGAGATCTAGCTAAGGATGAACCAACTGTGATAGTAGATGAAGCACCATCTGGAAGCTTAGCACCAACATTTTGACGTCTGATGATTTGTAATTGTCCATTAAGGGTAGTAGTGAATAAAGTAATGATTAAAATGATTAGTAATGAAATTAAATTAAGTAAAACGGACATTTTCTTTTCTGAAGTGGGCTTGTGTTTTTTTTGTTTTGGGTTGTGTTTGATTAATTGAATGAAGATAAATACCATTAAAGGTTGAAAGAATTAGATTCACCTATGGGGAAAAAAAAAGAAATATTTAACCAAAGGAAGAAGGGGGAAAAGAAAAAAACCTTAGTAGGATATCAAAATCACGTAACCAGCCGTGAATTAAATATTTTGAGAAAGATAAATATTAAGGAAAAAAAGGAAAAGATTCAAAGCTTCGGAGTTTGAGAAGAAGATTTACCTTTGAAATTCTTTTGTATAGAGTCTGATTAAAAGTTAATTTTTCATCTCAGTTGAGTTTTGATTTTGATTTCTGATCTCTGATACTGATCAATCATGTTGAAGTTTGCCACGATTACCGGAATGCTTGATTTCAAAACCCTCGAGGTGGTATATATCAAGAATGTTTTGTCTAGTCCAGTTAAAGGTTAACTCAAGATAAGTAAGTTGTGATACTTGATAACTCATGACGACCATCACCATCAGATTTATACATTCAAAACTCAAAGCCCAATCTTTTTCATCCTCACAGACGCTCACTTCATGATTGATACGATGGCTCCGGTTATAAAGAGTAAAATATAATTGGAACTTGATCAAAAAAATCCACAAACGATCAGTTTGCTGCATGTGACAAACTTCAAGCCACAGAAAGTATCCAGTTTTTGATTTCCTTGAATTTTACAGCGTTGAGAGCCGAGGCCAAAGTACATTGACATCTTTCTTCACTTTAAACCCCCAAATTTAAGATGAATTTTGTACTGGTGCTTCACCCAAGTCTGATTTTCACATTTGGTCTAAACTTTTATCAAGTGATAAGATATTGTGAAAAGAATTGATAAAACGATCAAAGACCTTATTATCATCTAATCACAAAATGAACATTCTAGAATAATTAATATTTTAAACAATTAAAAGTAAGTACTACAACTGAAAAAGAAGTCTTACACATTCAATCTATTACATCCAGCTTAACACACACACCCACACACCCACAAAACCAGTCCTTCAACCAGAACACAACCAAAAATCACTCCTACTCCATAGTTCAAACCACGTTCCAATTCATAAACTTAGGTTCTTGAATCAAAAAAAATTTACTCAAATCGAAAGAAAAAAAAAGGGGATTTTCTGATAATGCATATAATCATATATATATGACATTTAAATAAGTTCTTTTTCAAATACATTCTGCGAATTAAAAGGTGATAAAAATTAAAACCAACAACAAGAACCAAACCCAACCCTTTACCTTCGTCTCTCTCTCTTCAAGCTCAAGCTCAAGTCCAATTCCAATTCCAAACCTCAACTGGTTTTTGTTTTCTTCTCTCTAGATTTCTAAACTTCTCCCCAATCCTTCTCTTTCTTCATCTTACCAAAACGTTTCTCTATCACCCCAAACATCCACTAAATCCATCAAACTTTCATCAGGTTCAGTCATCGATTTAGGAAAATATTTTAATAAGCCTTCAAATAAAGTTCTCCTGGATGATAATAATTCACTTTCTTCTTCTTCTTCTTGAAATTCTAAATCATAATGTGCTGATCTTTCATTCGTAGTTAATAAATATGAGGTACATGCTCTAAACATCTTGGCTTCTAATTCATCACAATGATTGGTGACTGCTGAGAGATCTACTTGAAGATATGTTAGAGCTGTCACTGCATCCGTTGTTAAACACATCTCGATGAACCTGAGAAGAAATTGTTGAGGTTCTTAGTCAATAGAGTTGAACCTCATATAGAATGAACAGATTTCATGCTTTATCACTCAACTGTTGTCGTCTGATCCCAAACAAGCAACGTCTCAATGCCTCATCTGGAGTAGCTTGGACTAAATTCAATCTCCAAAAATCTCCAAGTCGAATCGGTTCATTATCACTATCAGCTGGATTTCCACCAAACCTGTGAAACCGATCGCAACATCCTTTCGCATAAGCTCAAATGTAAAAGGAAGACAAACCGTTTTTGAAAGACTTACACATAATGATGATTTGTCAATTCGTCAAAGACCATCTAACTCACAGATCACCATCGGAATGAAATATCAACTTCTCTTCCGTCACTTGATTTAAAACTTGCAATGCCAAAAAAGAATCCACAAACCTGATGAGCAAACCGTGGTGGAGGAGCGTTCGTACCCTCATGATCAGCCATCATCACCACCCTAGTCCATTTCCCCTCTTCAATCCTCCACCTCCAAAACTCGCTTGACATCATCTCTCCCTTCTTTGTTCCATTTCCATTTCCACTACCACTCGTACCGTTTCGATCCCGACACAAACCACAAAACATGTGCCATTCATCTCGCTGTTCATCAAACGTGGTCCGTTGTGAAAAGCCAGGTTCAGGACCAACTTGCTCACTGATACTCCAATCTTCACTATCACCAGGATTGCCCTGATTCTGATGATTACGAGTGCTATAATCAGCCGTGATGAGTTCGGATTGCCTAGTAGGAAGATGGTATCGCCATAAGTCCGAATAATAATGTCCGTCTCGCTCTCCAGTCAAGATCCACAACGATTGCCGCTTTTTGTCGAGTACAAGAGCATGTCCCATTCGAGAGGGGATCACATTTGCTTCATTACTCTCAACTGGTGAGTTCGTGTCATCCCTACAAGCGCAAATTACAATTCAGCTCAGATCAGGAGACAGATGTAAGAGCGAGCAAAATTGGAAGTGAGAAAGCGTACATCAACTTAGTCCAGATCTTGCTATTCAGATCATATTCATATAGTCCACTGTACTGGGTCGCTGACAACGATGTCTTAGCCTGGAGAGTACTGTCCGTGTTGGAATCACCAGGAAGAGGAGGACGCCAGTTTGGTCGGATCACCTTGCCACCAAAGACGTAAATTTTGCGAGTATCAGAATCCAAGACCATCTGATGATCAAAGATCAGTTTAGGACCACCGTCACTCTGATAAGCGAAATGATTCCCGAACAAGATGACCAACGTCAGCAAAATGTGATATCCCCATTCACCCTTAGTCATCTTCAATCGTTAGACGGCCAAGATCAATGGAGAATACTTACCTCAGTATCACGAGAAATGCATTCCCATTGACCAATATGACCGTCGCCATTGACCAGGAATTGAGTCGAAGATGGTTCGGAGAAGGGAGTGAAACGAAAAAAATCATTTTGATAATGACCAGTATAGGAAACTTCGATTTCTGCATTCTTCATCACCTGATCACTCGTTCCTTCCATCACCACCTCATTGCCTTGTCCACTACTTTGATCCTGAGTACGAAGGCGTGTTGAACGGAAGGAAGATGTCCCAATTCGAGGTAGCACTGGGTCTTGAGACCACGTATCTCGATCTAAGATCATCAGCTGCTGGTCACTGTTCTGGTTGGATAATGGAGGATTATTAGCGGGGGCGGAAGAAGATGGAAAGAAGGTCGGTCGAGTTGAATCGTTTGGAGACTTGTTTGCTTTTGAGGAAATCGAAGAGTCTGTGGCAGGTTTGACCCTTAGTCGTTCGGTGTAACGGCCCAAAACATATAGATCACCAGTGAGCTCATCAAGGATCATCTTATGACAGCTTCGGCTCATAGGCCCATTTTGTTCCTCCACATCTGGTGAGATTAACTCCCAGCCCGTCTTCACTTCTTCGACATGATCCCCACGCATCTTCATTTTTTGTTTTGAAGGCAAATCAAGTTTATCTTCATCGAGTGGAGGTAAATGATATACCCACAAGTCTGCCAAGTCACCATAACCATCAAAACCACCAAAAAGCCAAATCTTTCGACGCTTGCTATCAATACACATCTGATGACCACCTCGAGGACATGGCCACCGACCGAGTGCGTGTGATGATGGATGAATTTCAAGACAAGTCAAGTTTGGGGGTTCACCACGAGCCCAATGATCGAATAAACCTCCCAAGGCGGCATTTCTAACAATCTCTTCGGCTTTCTGAAGTGATGAGGGATGATCACGAAGTTGACGATCGGCTGGAATGAGTGCATCGTGTAAGGCAGAGAGAAATGAATGTTCAAAGTAGAACACATCAGTTGTAGGAGGCGAAGATGATAATTTAGATGGTAAAGAAGATTGAAATGGTTTTTCGATTGGTGGAGCCACGAGTGTAGGTGAATGGTCGGGTAGGGCTGATGACTTTAGTAAGGCTTCAAAAGCTTCAAGATGTCCAGTTTGGCGCAAATGTTTCAAACAAAGTCGCAGAGCTGCTGAAGCTCGCCACTGTCATAAAGATAGATATACCGAAGATCAGTTCAGGTAGGATTCGAATGGGTGTACGCGCGCATATGACACGTGTGGGTGAAGAAATCTGGCGACTGTCTCTTACCTTTTCATATTGTTGAAGTGCAGGAATGATTAAGTCTTCTTCATCATGACCGCTGACTGCTACGTGCCTTGTTTTACAAGCGGAAGATTAGGGTGATGTCAATAGGGTACCGGCACGTTATTCTCCGGGTAGCGAAGCCAAATGATGAAGACTGACCATATAGAGCAATTGTAATTACTTCCAGCAGCAGACAAAGGTTCTAACTTGAGATAACGTACAGGAATGATGATACCAGTAGACTGACGATTATGCTGAGTAGGATCGATTGAGTAATAGTTGGTGTTGGTCTTATACCACGCCACTTGATTATTCCTCCATCTTAATTGAACTGTCTCCGACACTGGATCATTCTTGAGTTCACCTTGAGCCAGGAGCTCCATACGAGGACCTGATCGATGACGTTCACCTCTAACTTTGACAGTTTGAAGTTGACTACGAGAAGCACTCTGAGTCTTATTGATAGATTTGCCATTGACGCGATCTTCGAGATGACTTGTACCAAGCAGAGTATCCTTTTGTTTGGATGAAGTTCCAGATTGTGTTGATGGATGAGATCCTTGTTGAGATCCGGTACGAATGAATGAATCATGAGCTTCGGATGAGTTGGGAATAGAAGATTGAGTTTGTTGATCATCTAGAAGAGCCTTAAAGTCACCTTTCCCTTCACCTGGAGCGAGACTTCCCCATATTCTAAATAACTTGACATTACAAGGATGAGGTCTATGAAACTTTCCAAAGGTGACAGATCTAACGATACAAGGTTTTCCTAAATCGATGATGATATATTCCTTCTTCTTTGGTAATTGACCAGGATAACTAAGAGCAGATGGATCATGTATTTCAGATCCATTATCAGATGAGCTAGCTAGGTTTGTACTAGGATTATGACGGATTGAAGGATTAGGTGGACCAGAACCAGACCAACGAGAACTAGAATCTAAAGGACAATCTTCAATGATATTGAATGGGTGAAAGGTTGATGAACAAGATGAGCAAGAGTGAATGGTGTAATGAAGTGGATGTGGTTTTTCAAGTTGATGATGATTCATAGTCATTGATTCTGAGTTCTTGACTGTTTCTTTTTCTTTTCCTTGTTGATGGGTCGTGTTCTTGAGTCTTGTTGATGAGAATGATCGTCGATAAATTCAAAATTGATTGGTCAAAATTGGTTTAAACCTACACCGACACCCTACACACCCTACCCTACCAATTCACTTAAGATGTAAAATCACAACCAAGGAAACTAGATTTCATTATGTATGAGATCAACAATGAGAACTTCTCACTCTCATTTGGAATCTGTTCTGGATACTTGAATGTCTCATGAAGTGCACTGATCAAAAGTCAAGTCAACCTTACTCTAGAGCAGGTCATCCTTCATCATTCTTTCAGTGCTAAGGTATAGAACTGTACACATATCAAAACTTCAAATCACCAAGACCAAAACTCAAACTTCTTCATCCATACATGGTTTGATTACATAATCCTACACCAGAGCCTCCAAATCAGGTATCAATTTGTTGTTTCCAAGTTGAGAGTGGTTCAGCAATGAAATGTCTATGTGTAGGGGCAAGCTTGTGGTCCGAGGTTCTGCGGAGTTTTGTGTAAGTAGATTGATTTGATGGATCAGGTTTGCGGAGGCGGTGAGATTTGGATGTAAAGGATGTTCCAGTGAATGACATCATCTTGATTCTTGAAGAAGGTTTCGAGTGTGATTGAGCACTTAAAGAGATTAAACTGACTCAAACAGTCAAATATTAGAATTAGAACCTGAGTGAATGGATTATGTGATGACAGACAGTGTGAGTGAGAGTGGAAGTGAGAGTGAGAAGTGAAAGAAGGAGTTCAGTGGTTTATCACAGTCTTATCACCATCACCATCACCATCACCCCATCACCTTCAACTACTACTCACTGTGGACTGACTCACCAATTCACTCTCAAGAACTTACCACTTCATCATCAGCTTATCAACTTATCAACTTCTCATTCCCAACACACATCAAAACTTACCTTCTCAGTCTTGGCCAACTTTATAATTAATTAATAATAAATAAAATAATGTAAGTCAGCTTAAGTTTTTCTTCATCTTCACTTTATTACTCCATCCCCTAACCGTATCAGAATTGGTTCTTTTTTTTCCTTTAGAAACGACTGTTATCTTCACATCAGTCCATCAACTTGTAATAAATCTGTCAAGTCGTCCTTTCCTCATAATCATGTATTCCAATACTACCGATGGTTTACCTCCCCCTCCACCTCGTTCAACTATCAGAAATCCATATCATTCTCCTACCGATCTTACAAATCCGATCGGCATCAGTCTTGGCCACGGTCAATTCACAGCTAATCCGATGGGTTACTCTTCTTCCTCAAGTTATCCTTCTAATTCACATCATCACCTTCCGTCTCAACCCGGCATGAATCGACGTTCTACTACAGCCTCTTGGAATGACAACCACAACAATGATTACAATCCTCAATCTACCTCTACCACCACACACGGTTCATTAGGATCAAGTCAAACTGCCAACCTACCACCTCGTCTACATTTTTCAGTCCAAGTACCCGGAAATCCCTCTGGATTGAGCTCACATCAGTTTGGCGAGAATTCAGACAGTCTACCCGGCCCCGGTAGTCCTATGAGTGCTACGCCTACTTATCCATCTTTCGCTGGTAACTCATCTCATGACTCTCAATCAGCACCTCAATACTCCAATCGTTCTCCTCAGGTCTCCCCACGTGGAAACAGTCATCGCCGTCCACATCCCCAACAACTTGCCACCTCACCATATTCACCTAGCGTTGGACAGTCTGGCTACGGGGAGTCGGGGCCAGGAACTGCGGATAGCTCTTCAAGAGCTATGGCTTACAGCCCAAGTCAGTATGCGTTGCATTCCATCACCGCTCAAACACTCGGCCCCACATCTGCGACTAGTGGTGCCTCTCTTCTCCCTCAACATCACCCTACACAATCGACAATGTACTCGTCTAGCCAGCCCAGCGGAAACACTGGTTACCTTTCATCTACCAATCCTACCTCCGCCCTTCCGCCTCCACCCACAGCTTACTCCAGCGTAAATCCGAGCTCTTCCTCTTACTTTACTTCGGCTTCTTCGGGTATTCCTCCGCCACCCTCCACACATACTCTCCCCTCATCGGCACCTAACCCATTGCGCCATAGTCTCTCGCATTCGAATCAGCAATCGACTTCGCTTTCGTCGTCCAGTGAACAATATCATGCTTCACGCTCTGCTAGTGGGGCTTCAAGTCAGCGACCACGTCGAACGAGTGAAGGAGTAGGATTTCGTAGGCTTACACGAGGTGCGAGTGATCTTCGACCGGTTGTCAATCATGTTCCACCTGAGCGAAGACTGGACCCGATCAATGGCGGTTACATTTCACCACTCAAGGCGCTTACCACACATTTAGCTTCGACTTATCGACTCATCAATCCTAACTTTCGCTATGAGCTAAGTCTCAACCCACGAAGAGTACTCACCAAACCATCCAAGCCTGCAGGAAACAATGGGATGGATAATGAAGACTCGGACTACATTCTGTATGTAAATGACATCCTCGGCGGTGGTTCGGCTGGTGAATCAAATGAGGATGCTGCAGATAGTCAAGGGGGCAAAGGCACTGGTGGACACAAGTATCTGATTCTGGACGTATTAGGTCAAGGGACATTTGGTCAGGTGGTCAAGTGTCAGGATATGAAGAATCATGAAGTGGTTGCTGTAAAAGTGGTCAAGAACAAGCAAGCTTATTTCAGTCAGAGTATGATGGAGGTCACAATCCTAGAATTGGTACGCATCTGCAATCGAATACGCGCTCTGGTGGTTATAGGCCGCTATCCCATTAACCCCTTTTCTCATTTGAGTCGTTCGACTGACATATCTTGCACGAACTTTGAAACTAGCTTAACAACACATGGGATCCTGACAACAAACACCACATTCTACGTATGAAGGATACATTCATCCATCACAATCATCTATGCTTGGTCTTCGAGCTGCTCTCCTCTAATTTGTACGAACTGATCAAGCAGAATTCTTTCAGGGGCTTGAGTACGAGCTTGGTGCGAGTATTCACCAATCAGCTATTGGATGCATTAACGGTCTTGAATGAGGCCCGATTGATACATTGCGATTTGAAACCTGAAAACATTCTCCTGAACTCGTTAGTGGAATTCTTCTCCATGACACTCCATGATCGTGGTCGAAATTTGACTTTCGCTGCTCTGCACTCCCCAGACTCTCGTCTCCTGAAATCAAGGTCATTGATTTTGGGTCAGCTTGTCATGAACGACAAACCGTATATACATATATTCAATCCAGGTTTTATCGCTCTCCGGAAGTTATTCTAGGTAGATCTTGTTTACCATTTTACCCGAACAAGTACCGCTGTTCACCATCATGTAACATCATCGATCTATCTTTGTTATTCAGGATTACCCTACTCTTCCGCGATCGACATGTGGTCCTTGGGATGTATCTGCGTGGAACTATTTTTGGGATTGCCACTATTTCCTGGCACATCTGAATTTAACCAAATTACACGCATTGTTGAGATGTTAGGGTAAGTCGCTTTTTACAAATGTAGATGATTTATCTATGATCCTCAACTTCTTTTTTAGCTAATCATAGAATTGCATCTGGGAATAAACTAGCACGCCACCTACATATATGCTGGAAGTAGGGAAACAGACGTTACAATTTTTCGATGTACTCGACGATGATTTCAATGGTGGGAAAGTATATAAACTGAAAAGCTTGGAGCAGTATTCAAAAGAGCACAATGTGAATGAACAACCGAGCAAACGATATTTCCAGCAAGATAAACTAGAGGATATCATTAGTCAGTATCCTGTCATGCGCAAAGGAATGAAGTCGACTGATTTAGAAAAGGGTGAGTGTGATTGAATTTGGTTCTGTTCTATGTGATCCTATGTCCGTTTCCCTCCTCGTGAGCGAGCTATATCATACTGATCTATTTCGGTGGACATGTTATCTACTGTCAAATTTAGAAAAACACAACCGAATTGCATTTATCGATTTTGTGAAAGGATTGTTGAATCTCAATCCTCATCAGCGGTGGACACCGCAGCAGGCTAGGTTGCATCCGTTCATTCAAGGTGAACCTTTGCGAGAGCCCTATGTGCCGACCAGACCTGGATATTCAACCGGTACTTCAAGTGGCAAAAACGCTGAAACCAGCAACAAACGACAATCTTCTTCCTCGGGACACATTCCTATGGATACACAATCTGCGCATCAGCATATTAATAATACAAACTTGACCGGCAATATCGGATCAGGTCTTAATGACGCCTCAGCCAAACGTCCTTATGGTGGTCTCCCGCCTGCCCCTGCTCGGTCGGGACAGAAAGTCTACGATGCCGCTGCCTATTCTCAACTGCAGGCCCAGCAACAAGCAATCAACGCTCAAGCCGCTGCCCTTCGACAACATCAAGCGCAGGCTGCTCAGCAAAGCCAAAATCCGTATATTCTGCCACATGAGACTAATCGGGCCAGTGTTTCACAACAACCTTCCCTTCAGTCGACGGCACATCCGTCACAGCAATCTCAACAACATTCCGCGAGTACTGGTCATCATCTTCAACATCAATATTCATCCGGTCGACTCCCATTATCTACAAATACTTCCGCACCAGTACATCATCATCAGCAACACCCACAACAGACTTCGAATTCGATCTCGATGCAACCATCAAATTATTACGGCTCCCGTAGCAGCGGACCTTTGCCTTCCACATCCGGATCGCTCTCGAACACTTCCTTCCTTCCACATACTCGGATGATGTATGATCCTCATCTGGGTAGTGGAAGACAAAGGTCAGGTACTGGAGACCAAATGGATCTTGTACCGCCACAATTGCAAAAAGTTCAAGTCGATTTGGCCAATTATGCTGGTGCGCATAGTGTGACCCCTGTGCTACGAAGGGATGATCAATATCTAGCTTGGGAACAAAGACAGCAGCAACAAGCCCTTGGTGTTAGTACTGGTACTGGTGGGACTAACAACCTGAGTCGGAGACCAAGTCATCGGGGCAATTCTCAATTGGATTATCTACACGAACAGGTATGTTTCATTTGAATTTGTTTCCCTCTTGTCTTTTTTTACTTCCATCAGCTCGTATCACTTGGGCATATATATTGTTTCCTTCGCTATATTTTCTTTCATTCAAGATGCTTGCAGGCTGGGTTGCTTGTGGATGTAACGTTGTTGAGAATGTGTGCTTTTCTCACATACACACCCTTATTACACGCTCGCTTGCATTTAATTGGCGGCAACATCAATCGTCAAAAACGCGTATGAAAATTCGTCATCTAACATTGCGACCCTTGAACTGTTTGCTTTTGGCACCGCGACTTTTTTTTCTTGGGGCATGGGAGTCACACTCAGTCTTATATCTGATAGGCATGAACACACAAATTAATGCTTGATTTTATGTTGTGGTGATGGTGATCGGGTGATGATTTTTGAATTACAGAGTTCTTTTGAAAGATGATCAACCCATGATCCTTTGTCGACGTGTTATCTCTTTTGTTTTGCTCTTCATATACAGCCAATGTACACCCAAGGAATATCGTTTGTCAGACCCAAAAGGTTTTGTCTGCAGAATGATTTTGATTTGAGCGAGGCGTAAAGTGACCCTCCAAGTGTTGCATGCACTCTTTTCTTTTCGCACTGAACGTCTTATGGACAATGGGTGTCTCACCTCAGCCCTTCGAGCCTCTCATCACGCACTTCCCAAAAAAACATATTTAATTAATCCTTTCTCTTCACCGGGTTCATCTCTCCAACCGGACCGAATTCTAGGCCGAATCCAATGAATCCTCCTGGACCAATCGACATCAATACCATCCCACTTCGACATATTATACACCTAAACCTAATCCATCACCACCTGGTGCAAATAGCTTTTCAGTAGTGGTAGATGAGAAGGTCGCCTTAGATTCGTATGATCATAGGGATGGAGGACAAGCAATGGCGTATTTACCTATGGTACCTAAACCATACGGAAGGGAAAAAAGTACGAGTGGGAGTGGGCTTGGGGGGGTTGGAACAAGTACAGGAGGTGGGAAGGATCATTTGTTGTTGAGCATTGGGAATGGTGCTGGTGCTGGAGTAGGAAGAAGTTGAAAGGTTTCCCAAAAAAAAAGTGAAGAAAGGATCGAATTGAGAGGTTCTTTAAAAAGAAGAAGAAGAAAGAGAAAGAAAGAAAGGAAGAGAAGAGAGGTGGATGGATTGATGGAATCAGTTTTGAAGTGGATCTGATCTTTTATTTCTGGGTTTGTGATTTTTCTTCTTCTTTTTTTTTGGATGGACGAATGGGGTTTTTTTTGATTGAAATGAGATGTGATTTAGTGTGTGTGTGTGTGTGTGTATGATTGTGTATGATTCATTTATTGATTGATTTATTGATTGATTGTGTGCATGTGTATGCTTGGGTTTGATTAGGTGTAGATCTTGATGATTTTCTTTCTTTTTGATGATGAATGATGATGATGAATGATATTTGATGCTACAGAGATCTTCTTTAGAATAGATCATTTGACTCTAGTTACCTGAGATGATCTTTTATCATTTCATGATGTTTCTTATTCATCTCTCCTCTGGTAGAGTGACATACTCCTTTGGTCCACTAAATTGAGAATCATGGATTGAAAGCTCTACATGATGATCATCAGTTCTCATCCGGCTTGTTTGTGGATGAGCAGACTAAAGCATTTCCATGAGAGATAATTCTTACAAGTGGGTCTAGCTTAATGGTGCCAAAGTAGGGCTCTCATAATATTCTGTTTTTGAAAGATGACTAGAAATAAAGATTGGATGATATGAACCACCTATGTACAACATCTATCTCTTTCATGAAGAACAGTAGGAA
The DNA here is from genome assembly GCA_022264835.1 of Melampsora americana. Taxonomy (NCBI): domain Eukaryota; kingdom Fungi; phylum Basidiomycota; class Pucciniomycetes; order Pucciniales; family Melampsoraceae; genus Melampsora; species Melampsora americana. The sequence continues at coordinate 257,224 of JAIFHY010000023.1, read as the reverse complement.
AACTGTTAAATACCACCCTCATCAATCGGAGCCCTCTCTCTCCCTTTATCCCCAAGAATTTCTAACTTATACAGTGGGTAAAGCCAAGAATGTGTAACAACCCCACCTGAAAAATCAAATTTCACTTGTGGGTCAAATGATGCACAAATAACCTTTGATGTTGGCCCATGATACTACTTAGACAGCTGAAATGTGCTCATTGAGCTTGAACCAAAGATGTGGAGGACATTTTGAAAAATAGATTTTCAAAAAAAAAAACTTGGCATCAGATTCTTGGACCTAGCACTTCCTAGCACTTAATTAGGTGGGTAGTTGAGTAGATAAGGTCAACTAGGGACTTAGGACAATGTCTCAATTGCTCCTGAAGCTTAAGTTTTTGGCCCCAGGGATCTCAAAAATTCAGTGTTCCTAGGGACCCAGGAAGGTCAAAAAAAAAGAAAAAGAAGTGCTCTCAAAAGAGATTTTTCCTCCAAAAAACCCTCTCAGGAATTTCGGACCTAAAGCCTTTTTGCAGGCAGAGTTGTTACACATTCTTGGCTTTACTCACTGTCTTACTGTCATCCATGGGTCAAGCTGTCAACTGACAGGTATCTGGCACCTTAGGGCCATTCCAACATCCAAACCGGCCGATATTTTATTTTATCTGCACCAATTGGAGAAAATCCAATTGGTTTTTTTTTCAAAACCCTCCCATCCAAGGGATGAACCGGCTGACTATTGGTTAACCATTGAATGGGCCGTATTTACACCGGATTTCCGCATATTACCAGATGTACACCGGATGTCCGGTGTATATCCAGCGCTTTTGGCCAAAACACCCTGTGACCTTTTTTATTGTTCATTTTTTCATCTTCACTATTTGGTGACCAGTTTTTTTGACCTGACGCCCTGATTTGGGATACTTGGTATATCACCACCTGGTCTTAAGTGTTACAATGCCCAATGCCTGGTTTGAATTCAAAGTGAAATTTGAGACTCCATCTACATTGCGGCTTGGGGCTTTCAATTGACTTAACCATCAACAATCAATCATATCAACAATCAATCTCATCAAAAATCAACAATTCAATCCCTTCATTAGACCAACAAGTGTCTTCACCTCTGACTGATCAGAGCTCTTATGACCTTGGGACCTTTGAGAATTACAACCAGTTGTACCTCACTGGTATGGTTGAACTGAACAACTCATCAAAAATCAACAATTCAATCCAGGCCCTTGACTTTGGTTGCATCAATTCAATTCATTATTCTCCATGCACAACCACCATTCATTCTCTGATCAACAATACCCCATCTGATATCATACAAATAAATTTGAACAAAATTTCACAAGCCAAAACCCCAAGCAGTATTTCAGGGTCTCAAGCTGACAAATCTGATATTCAGACAGACACAACCACAACCACAACAACCCCAAGAAGCTATGGATGGAAGTAATTTAAAAAGGTACTGGGAGAAGATTTTAACCAGTGTCAATCCGTAATGATAAACGGAAAGGAATGTGGAAAGAAGTTGGCTTGTGATAAGAAGGGCAGTACAAGTTCAATGAGAAATCACCTCAAATGTCAACATCTTGTCCGTAATGGCACCAATGGTGATCAAGGAACAATCAAAGGAGATTTCAAGAACAACAAGACGGGTTATCCGGTGAGTCTTAGTCCCATTATCTCATTGTTTTAGTATAAATTATCATCATATTTCTTCCATCATTTACTTACTATGTACAGTTTTGTAGATTAAACTCAATGTCAGCAGCCTCAAGTCTGCTATCTGTTATTTCATATCCAATAACAACCTTGGGTTTCCATTGTCAAAAAAGCCTTGTTTAGAAGGCTTTTGATGCTTTGCAATCCTCAAGTTGATGGGATGATTTTCAAAAGAAATACAATTGCTACGCATATGCGCAAGTTATACTTTAATTTTGAAGATCATATCAAGAAGCAGTACTTGGAACATACTCAATCAATCACCATCACTAAAGATGCATGGACGTTGCCAAATAACAAGCCTTTCATTTTGCTCACTGCTCACTTTTTGACTGACAAGTGGGAACTGATGGACATCACCCTTGGTATTGCAGAAATCAAAGGTGAGCATGTTGTCTTCTATCATTCAATTCAAATCAACTTAACTAACAAGTGATCTTCCAGGTGCACACTCCGCTGAAAACTTTGCAGGTATCATTGTTGACTATCTAAAGAAGTTTGATATTGCCAACAGATTGGGCGCAATGACTGCCAACAAGGTCAATAGCAATGCTGCCACTGGTCAAATCCGTGCACAAAAAGACATCATTGATTTTGATCACACAAACCAGGTTCATGGGTGTGTAGCGCATGTTCTCAACCTTGCGGCAAAGAATGGAATCAAGGTATTTGGTGAGATTTTGGAATCAGACAAAGAGGATGACAACCCACATCCATCAAACCTGATGGCTCTTGACAACCTTGTGGACCCTCCCAATGTCAGTCAAGTTAGTCTCAAGACAATTTATCATTGATGCCACAACTCGTTACAACTACCAGGTCCAGCCCTCAATGTGGTCAAATTTGCGCAGACATTGTCCAGAGTCCACGTGACCGCGCTAATTGGAAGAATTGGCCTCTGCCTTCAGCTACCTCAGCAAGACGTGAAACTGCTCCATCAATCAATCCTGCTCCCAATCCTGCCAAAGTTGAGGCCATTGAATGCATTTTAGATGATCTGACTGTTGATCATCTTCAACCTCAGTCAAGAGACACCATGACTCAATTGATTGTTGAGGTTCCAACTTGTCAGAACTCTTCATATCAGATGTTCCAAAGACTTCTCCGCCTACAAAAAGCATGCAATGAGTCCTGTGAAGACAATGAATTCAAGAAATATTCACTCTCACCGCTTGAGTGGGATTATGTCAAGCAAATGTGTGAATTTTTAGGACCCCTAAGCAAAGCGGCTGAGATACTTTGCAATTCAAAGTTCCCAAAAATGAATGAAGTGGCTCCAATGTATATTGTAGTTTTACAAGGACTGAAATATGTAAGTAAGTTTGATTTATTGTTTCATATTCACATTCCAATTTGCTTATGTGAAATCAACACTATAGGTAGCTTGAAAATATGATCATAATCAACTAATCCCAACTTCAAAAAAGATGATAGCCAAGCTTGTGAATTACTTTAGGAGAGTGCTTGCCAAACCTACTCCAGTCTGTGCCACCATCCTGGATCCACACCTCAAGCTGAACTATTTTCAAGTAGGCTCATTTCATCCCTTTCTACTTTGAAGCATTAATAATGAGTGTTTGTATTCATCATTCACACAAAGGATCAAGCAACATCCTTTGCAGAATACAACCTCATCCTTGCAGACATCAGGTGCATGTTTGAAGTGGAGGGCATCAAGTATGAGATTGATGCTCCCATCCCCCCTCCAACTACAACTAAAAAAACAACTGCCACCACCTCTACTTTCCAATACTTCAACAATGAGATTTTTGCTTCCCAAGATTCTCAACTAGACCATTCAATCAGCAACAAAATTGCTTGCTACCGAGGTGACAAGGTTGAAGTTTGTGGTGCAAGGGTTTTAGAATTTTGGAAAAAAAGAGTTGACATCTATCCTGGATTGGCAAGCATGGCTATGCATCTTTTGGCAATTCCGGCGACTAGCTGTCCGTCGGAGGGGGTTTTTAATAAGACCAAACAGATACTGGGGCCTCAGGGCACTAGTCTTTCTTCTTTACACGTTGAATGTATGTTATGTGTCAAAGATTGGAACCGTGTGTTTGGTCCTTTGAAGTTACCCAGCCGTGATGGTGAGGAGAGTGATTAGTTTGTTTTTTGCTACTCTTGGTCTTGTTTTATCTAATAGTTTGTTTTTCACTACTCTTGGTTTTGTTTGATCTAGCTAATTTTGCTATCTATGTTATCTACATTTACATGAATACACAACATCCAATATATGAAAACTTTGCTGGATATCCCCGGACACCATTGCGACAACCAAACCTGCGGATTAACTGGCTACTGGACAATTTTGGAGGCCAGTTTGGCATCTGCATCCAATGGATGCTCCATTGGATGTCCAGTCAAAAACCGGTTCCAGTTGACAGCTTGCTCCATGGCAGCCCTCTGTCTCTCTCTGTCTCCCTTTATCTCCGAGAATTTCTAACTTGATACAGCTAAAGTTCAGAGTTGAACACTGTGAGCCCCACAAACCTTGTGGCAGCTTGTGGCCCTGGCCTCTGGCCCCCTGTGTCAACGGTGTTTGTCACAATCCCAGGCCGTCAAGTCTATGAATTCCTCCACCATTCTAAGTCCCTCAGTTGGCATTGGAAGTTAAATTTAAGGACTCATTTTTTTTTCTTTTGCTCAACTTGTCACTGCCTCTCCTCTTTTGCACTTCATTTAGTCTTCAGAAACTAATGTCATTTATCTTGGTGGGATAATGTATTTTCTTACTCATCATCTCACTAATCATGAAAGTTCATGAGAACAAAATCACATATACATGGATTTGATTTGATAGTAGAGCAATCACTTATCGACATTAAATATGAGTTGGATCTGAAGGAGATAATAAATTTGGCAATGAAAAAACAATGAAAGAAACATGTGAGCCAAAAAAAAATTGAGATAAGACTTTGGCCCGATGAAAGAAACACAAGCAAACAAGATATATAAAGAAGCATGGCAAGCAAGAATGATTTCAAGAATCAGGAGCAAAATATTATGCAAAGCCCAATTCAAGATTTTTTTTTGAGAAAACTCAAACTCAAACAGAACCCACACCATCATATCACATTCTCTTTGGATTGTTGTTCTGTTTCTACATCAGAACCATCAATACGGAGTCTTTTTCTAGAAGATAGCACAAGGGTTGAATGTGTGTTGCCTGATGGGTTAGCAAGTTGACACAGCTGGATCAAATCCATGTGCAAGTCCTTCAGGATCATTCGCGCCTGTGAGTTGGTGAGTGATTTACTTCCCCTTTGTCCTATTATCCATTTGATTTGTGAGCAAGCATTTGTTAGAATAGCCCCAGCTGTTGAGGGTTGATATACAATTTTTCCAAGGCCATTTGATATATTTTTGATTTGTAGCCTTGGCTGGTTCAGAAACATAAAATCTTTAAATGATGTATGTGATGTTGTTGAGCAACATGTATGAAAAGATGGACCAGTTATGATTTTTTTTCTTTTGGATTGATTTAACACTTTTAATGATACTTACCAAAAACCTCACTATATATTAGTTTGCTTGAAGTATAACGTTGGTTGAGCAGAATTAGAGAAGCTTCAGAGCCTTTGGTCATTCATTCACCATACCCAGACTTTAGTTTTTGATCGATCAAGGCCAAGCTTCGAGAGTGTGAACAGGCCAAGGTTGACCGGTAACTACATATGTTACATTCCAATATTCGTTATGTAGCATGTAAAGCCAGCAGCGAGATAGAAGTATGTATGTACAAAATGAAGGGATCTATAGTCGTTAAAGGCAGTTTCCAACTACCTTTTGGACCCGGGGCCGGCCCCGGTCCCAATTTTGGGGGTTTGAATTTCAATTTTTTTGTTTCCTCGTTGTCAAATCTTTGTAAAATCTACACAAAAATGACACTCAGTAGAGCTGCAAGAGCTCAAAGGAAGCGCCGCAAGGCTGAGAAGAATCAGAAAGCACAAAAATCATCTTCTGACGACTCAGACTTGGTAATCATTTTGATAAGAAACCTTGCCAAACCTCCTTCAACCAGCCCTGCCAACACTTCCTGGAGTCTTCTTGGAGAATTTTTCATTGTTTCATTTGTCTTTTCTTCCAATCATCGTCAATCACCACTTGATTGCTTATGTCAGGCAAGGATATTTAGGTCTTCATACCGCCCAGTCAGTCAGAAAGTATAAGTCGCATTGGCTGATCCCAAGAAACGCAGTGTTGTCCATTGATGTGCTTATAACGTAAATGTCCCAACCATCTCTTATCTTCATGAAACTTGTCCACGTAGCCAAACACTTAAGACTTTAAGTAGGGTCAATTAAGTACTTAAGCTCTTAAGGTATCCCACTATAAGCATAATACAGCCTAAGAATATGCTTAGGTCCCAAAATGTGGAAATTTTGGGCAAAAAAATTTATTCAACTTTTTACTGTCGTTCTCAAAATTCTTGTCCAATCTCCAAAAAGATATCGGCAAGCTGGTCCGTGCGCGCTGTCAAATACAGCGCGGATGGAAGCGCCAAGAACTCCCTCGACTGACAGGCAAAGATCTTGCCTGTCACTTAACGCCGCCTCGATTGGACCCTTTTCCCTGCCCCATTCCCACTTCCGTTCCCTGCCCTCTTCCCACTCGCCTTGATCCACATCGACATCATCCACATCCACATCATCCGCACCTTCAACACAATCAACATAATCCACCTATGGTCTTCAAAAAGTATTCCGAGGACCTTAAGCTTGTGGCAACGCAAATGGCGCTTGCACAACGCTCTCTGGCCGATATTAACGAAACTCTAGGTCATCGCTTTCACGAACGTTCGATCAATCGGTGGAAAACGTTATATCAAGCCACCAATCAAGTCGTCGCGGATCCTTCCGAATACAACCTCCGAGGACGTCGACACATCTTAAATGATGTTCATCTAGCATTACTGAACGATATCATCAAGCACTGCCCTGCTATTTATCTGGACGAGCTTCAAAAGAAAGTCATACGTCTAACGGGCATGCAGGTCTCAAAAGCAACTATCGCTCGCGAGTTGAAAGATCGCCTCGGTCTCTTGTTGTTGGTAACTCGTGGTGTACACAAGGATCAATCAATCGCCGATCGTGTACAATTTGTGAAGCAGGTGGCTGGCATTCCACCCGAGTACTTTGTTTTCATAGGTATGTTTTCTCTTTTTTTTCGTATATGTGTCATTAATCTCATCCCTTTTTCTATTTTTTTTTCGTATATGTGTCATCAATCTCATCCCTCCTCCAGACGAATCAGGTGTAGTAGGTCGGGATGCTATCCGCAGGCGCAGCTGGGCTCCAACCGGAACCCAAACACTTCGTCAACTTCGATACAACGAGAAGGATCATTGGACCATTCTTCCAGCGGTCTCTGAGCAGGGAATGATCGCTGGCGTGGTTCACAAAGGGCCAGTAGAAAGAATCCATATCAAGCTCTTTCTCCGGCGCAACTTGGTGAGTGCACTTCTTGACTGACTGTTTTGCTTTGATATTTGATTGACATTTTGTTTAGCTTCCGGTAATGAATCCCTACCCCGGACCCAATTCCGTTTTAGTGATGGACAACGCGAAGATACATCACGGTGGCATGATCGAACAGATGTGTCGAGACGCCGGGATCAAACTCATCTACCTTCCAGCATACTCGCCCAATATGAATCCGATCGAGAAGGCGTTCAACTGTATGAAAAAACGGTTGCAAAGGGAGGATGTTTGGAGAGATCAAGAGAACAAGGCAGAATACCTCTTGAGGCTGGCCGGTCGAGTGATGACTCGATCGTTGATGCAGCCTCTCATAGTGAGCAGTGGTTACACCACTGCTCACTATTGGGAACGATTCAACACACGTTTTGAATCGTAGTCAGCTATCATTGAGACTCAATATACTCATATTCAATATCAAATTAAGTATTTCGATCGAAAGTCATATCGGTCTCAAATTCAGCAATTCTTTCTATAGTGATGTCTTTACGGGTTTTGAAATTTGGTTTAGTCGGTTGTTTTGGGATGAAAGAAGGATTTTGGATGGGTAGAAGGCAGGGCGATGTGTGTGCTCAATACAAGATATAGTATTTTATCTTATTCTCTTTGCTTCAGTTGTTTTGAAACAGGTTGGGATTTCTTTATATTATCTTCTTCATGTTTTCGCACTCAGTTTGTTAGTTATCTCTTTTGTTTGGTCAGATGGTTAGCTTTCACGTTGTATTATGGAGTTCGATAATGTAATATGATACACGTTTGATTGCTCACTCACACTCACCCTAATGATCTTTCTGATTTCAAATCAGAAAGATTGGAGCACACTGATCCTCTTCCTGAATCAAAATCCGAAAGATCTGAGTTCTGATGAACTCAGCCTGCTAAAGTCGCGGCCTGTGATGACCAGATAAATCATTTACAGCAATTGTCCTAGAATCTAAAATTGCAAACCGGTTTAAAATTCTTTCAAACCGGTTTGTAAGTTTATATTCTACTTTTTCCTATGTTTTCTTTCAGATTGTAAAGAACAAATCACAAGTTTAAAATCGAGATACTCAGATTTGAGTATCTCGATGTGAAACTCATGCTGTTGTAGACTCCGCGTAATGGTTCTTGGAGTCAGTCACTTTCCAGATTTCTTTATCTGGAAGAGAAAAAAATTTCCTTAGAGAAAATTTTTTTTTTTTTGCCAAAGATAATGATTTGCAAATTGAAGGTTGTTCGGACAAGGACAAACTAAATCAACAATTATAACTAAGTTTGAAAGTGTAACACATATGATGTGTGAGACAATAGCTAGATGTTGATAAGGAATCAAAATAAAATTGTTTGGAAAAACAATCAAGATCTCGTTTAAAACTTTTCTTGCAAAACATCCACAACTCATTTAAAAAAATTCTAATAAGAACCATTCGATTGTACAATCGATTTTTGAACCTGTACCCATGAAAATCACATCTTCAATACTTTTATCTACTTTTCAAATATCAATAGTTCAGGTGTTTTGAGAGCGCCTCGGTTGTTTTTGTTTATGGCTGTCCAAAAAAGCCCGTTCCAAGTGTTCGCGTTCAAGAAATTGGTAATAATCTCGGGCATAGTACATCAGGTCAAAAGCAATTCCGGGATCTACGCCGTATTCCACAAGGTTCTTGAAATTGATGATTTCCGGAAACAAGAACTTGTCGAAGTTCCGAATTTTTTTCGCCTGGAGGACCTTCACAACATCTTCGACTTCTTCAGGTGGCACAGATGCGAATAGGAGATAGTTACCTAAAGTCGAACGACTCTTGAATTGTTCCAAGAGGGCTCGGTCAATCGTGCAATCGAAGTGACCTTGCAATTGAGAGTAAGGAGACGTCTTCGTACTCTCTTCGCCTTTCAATCTTTTCGATGACCTCATCGGAGTGGTGGTTTCCAGTGGACGTCGGATGTCTTCCCACTTGAATCCATCCTGATTTGGAGGATTGTGTAGAGTGACTCCAGTAGTTCCTTTGGCCTACATATAGATTACAAGGTCAGTATGGAGGTGAGATGCAACAAGGGCAAGAGAATAACGTACCAGCTCTCTTGCCCATAGATACAAATGCTTGAAAGTCAATTGCATCACCATGCAATTGTCAGTTGCATGGTGAACTCGGTAGCCTTCTTTTGTGTTGTTTGAACCCGTTCCATACTCTTTCATTAAGAGCGCGAGTTGTACGTCCGTGGGGTCTTCTGGGATCACTATTGCTAGCTCGGAATTACTAGGCTCATTGCCAGTATTTTTGATAGATTGGGCCACGAGTTTGGCCTGACATTTCGAGAGTTTCTGTTATGAGAAAAGTATGTCAGTTCAAGATTAGGCTGGATGAAAAAAAAAAGTGGAGAGGGAAAAAAGAGTACAACCTTCTCTTCTTGTAACGCTTGTTTGGAAGGGTCTTCCATGGTCACAATGATTCCGGGATCATTTTGAGGGACCAATTCTACTGCGTTGAAAAATGATTTCAACTGATCATTCGTCTTCAACATAATCGCCTTGCCCTTCGAATAGACATTATGACTAGGAATGAAAATCTGAATTGAAATTCTTCCACTGACATCAGCTCCCTCCAAAATGGAGCTAATGCCATCCGAATCCTCTTCCTCGTCGATTTCATCCGCCATTTTGAACAACTTTTTCTTGAAGACCACCATATTCGTTTCGGCCGAGTCAAAAGCCCCAGTTCCTTTCAACTCGTGTGAGAAATAGGTTGAGCGAGAGTTGCGACCCTTTGGGGCAGTGAAACCCTTCGTTGGGTTGACAGGTTTCTTGGTGCGGTAGATAAACAACAAAGAGAAATCGCGCAACTTTTTTTCTGGTTGATCTACATAGACGAAAGCGGAATAATTAGATGAATTTCACATGAAGTATTGAAAGAGTGCCTAGCTGCTTACCTGGACCTTGTGCCCGACTTGATTGGCAAATCTCATAAGGGCCGGGCAAAGAGTCATCATGCTCATTGAGCTCAACTGTACGAGTTTGAACACTCGTACCAGTACCAGTATGTTGATGACCACGGTTTACGGAGTCCACACCATCACCTACATATGATGTACATAGCAATCAGAATATAAGTCGACACATGAAAAGAGAAAAAAAATTGAAGAGCTCTCAATACAAGAAAAGAGAAAAAAAACGAGGAGCTCACCAGCATATTTCAAAGGGCTCTCTTGAGTAAAGTTGTACGTGTGGGTGTGATCATCATGACGGTTGGAGTTGCGAGGGGGATGATGAGCGTGGTTGACAGAATCATCAACCCACTCAACGTCATTTGATCTCACATGACTAAATTTGACTGTCGGAAGAGTCGGTGGTTGAAAGTTTGTGATATTGCCCAAAACACGCCGTTGATTGATTCTAGCGTTCTTGCTGTAAGTAGCCGGTCCATTAAGGGGTGAAAGTCCAAAAGGCCTATTTCCATCGACTCTGTTCAAAGAACACCGTGTAAGCAAACGAGTTGATCAAGTTGAAAGAGGTGAATGATTTGCAATTACTGACCTGGTGTATAGGTCCATAATTCGTAGGTTGCAAGGTTCAGATGATTCGAATTTGTTGATCGATTTGGCTTAAAGACGATTTGAGAATTGACTGCGACTCCTGGTTTGCGAGGCACCCAGGAGTCGCAGTGGTGAATCTAAAAGAGGGTCCAATCGAGGCTGTCCTCGACTGACAGGCAAGATCTTTGCCTGTCAGTCGAGGACTTCTTAGCGCTTCCATCCGCGCTGTATTTGACAGCGCGCACGGACCAGCTCACCTTTATCTTTTTGGAGATTGGACAAGAATTTTGAGAACGACAGTACCGGTTGAGAATTTTCGAACAAAAATTATATCTTTGGGACAAGCTCATCCAGCCTGTTAAGTTAATGTCCTCATGTGTAATGTAGTGTAACTTTGAGAGAGGGAAAGACCGGGTCAAAGTTGAAATTTCAATTTTGCGTGCGCGGGGTAGTTGGAAACTGCCTTTAGCGACTGTATCAATTTAGTAAGGCTGCGTGAGGCTTTTGAAGGAGTGGGCCGCCATTGGTAAGAGCTACTATTAAGAAAGCTTCAATACTCGATGAGATCTGTAAGCTTAACTGATCCCCTCACGATGGCGTTTCTTCAAGGGCGCGGCGAATACGCTCGTGAGGGGCTTGGTGATTTATGGATTCTGAAAAAGACGTCCATTTCAGAGACGGAACATATCATCAACTGGTTTGGCGAAAGGCGTAAAAGAATCAACCACTTTCCCTAACGAAGCCCATCGTAAAAGCCGGCCCCACAAATCTCGTAATGATGAACATGTTGAACTTCGAGTGTAAATTTCATACTCGCAGGGCCACATAGCTCAGCAAAGATTCCTGTGTGGGTTGCTGTGATGAACAGAAGATTTGATTTCCGACAATGGATATATGTACAACCTATCGATTACCTCTTCAGTTGCTGTGACTCAGATAATCCTTGGCTTTTTGATACTTTATTCAAAGATTGGGTACTAAAACTGCTCTGAGTCTTATAAAATCGAGAGTCCTGATGGCTGTGAGCACCTTAACTGCGGAATCCAATCTCATCTCCTTGAAACTTAGCTTCCGAATATACGGCTAGGTAGTGTTCATGTGGAGTTTGGCGATTATCGAGCCAAGCCGTTCACTGGACTTGCATCTGTCACACAGCAATGAAGCAGACCACTTTTGACTATGGTAAGGACTGAATATTCATCCTATAAATACTGGCAGAGGAATCGGTCAATGAGACTTTCACCCAAAGTTCTTCAAATCAGGATTCGAATTCATAGCTTCAAACCAATCAAATTTGATCTACCAACTTGTCTATTCAAAGATGTTGAAGAATATCAAATTATTTGTGCCATACCTTGCTATACTTTCTTTTTCTTACTTGGCTACTTTGACCGAGTCTAGAACTTTCACAATTCGAAATAATTGCCCATTTACGATTTGTTGAGTTGTCATTTTGTGATCTTATACATGATTCTAACCTACATCTAATTGGTTTTTTTACTCTTTTGAATTCAGGGCCAGCGTACTTCAATAACCCCGACTCACCCGGTACGTGTAGTTTGAAATAGAGTGATTGGGTCACATAGTAATTTGAATTTTATGATGAAATTTTCAGGTAGAATCAATGGAGGGGCATCGCCTGCAGGCTGGGAAGCACCAAGTGGTGACGTTCGTACCATCTCTGTACCAGATGGCTGGGCTGGAAGATTCTGGGGACGACGAAATTGTAACTTTGGAGGAGGTTCAACTCTACCTTCAACCTGCGTTGTAAGTCACTTTGATCTTATCCAGGCATGAATTTTTCAGCAGGAAATTTCAGCTCATCGATAGTTTTTTTGACTTTAGGTGGGTGGATGTAACGGCGGATTGGTTTGCGATGCTTCCACCGGTACTGGAGTTCGTGAGTTTTTCAATTTTTTGTATGAAAAAAGAAGACTTGATTTGATTGACTGAGCTGAGAACATTTTTTTCTAGCACCCGTCACGTTGGCTGAGTTCAAATTGAATGGGGATGGTAATCAAGATTTTTACGATGTGTCAAATGTCGATGGAAGTAATCTTCCAGTACGAATCACCAATACCAAAGGTTGTTCAACTCCTCAATGTGGAGTTGATCTCAACCCGAATTGTCCCGATGATCGCCTCAAAGTTCGTGACTCGAATGGCGTCACTATAGGTTGCCTTTCGGCTTGTCAAGTGAGCTTCAACTTGATCATGTTACTTGTGTTGACTTATATCAATTTTGAGTTGGATATGATTTAATATTTTCTCCCATACCAACAGGCAAACTTGGATGGGAACAGAGGCGATTCAGCCAACTGCTGCACTGGGAGTCATTCAACGGCTGCTACTTGTCCTTCCAGTGGTGTTCAATACTACAACTTCTTTAAATCGTGAGTATTCGTTCCAAGCTCACACTTGAGCCTTTACTTGTCTGACAAATTTTTTTACCAATATTGGATACATAGCAATTGTCCAGATGCGTACGCGTATGCTTATGATGTAAGTAAAACTTCATTAATCCTTTCATCGTAACTTGACAATAAGCTAAACTTTATCGTATACAGGAAAGTAGCCAGTCCGCTCTTTGGACTTGCAGCGCCAATGGAGGAGGATCTGATGTTGAGTAATTTTGGCTTATCATGTTCTTTTCCTTAAAGTCAAAAATCAATCAGATCAGAAGCTGATGACAAAACTCTTCGAAATGTTTAGTATACTGTTATTTTCTGTCCTTGAAGTTGTCAAACTCCAGATTAGTTTTTGTCTCATCTATTCCTGATTTCCTTTTGTCATCATCTCTCTTCTCAATCAAGACTTCATTGATCCTCTACCTGGATTTTGTCACAAAGGACCCTACCTCAGTAAATTTGGATCAAGTCTTTGGGATTTAGAATCCCAGGTGTTCTATCAATTTTGTACCATATTATTCTATTTGTGAAAAGTCTATGAATGATTTTTTAAATGAAATTTTATTTCAAAAGGCTTTCAAACAATCTATGCAGTTGAGAGCTATGGCGTAAATGAAACATACTGATACAAGATCAGTGTTGGATAAACGTGAGATGCAATAAAAAAGTGGATCATAGATTTTTCCACACATCAATTTGTGGACATTGATGTCTGGCAAAATGGGTGTTTGGAAAAACACATTTTCCCCCTAGCTTAACACAAGCCCCACCATCTGCAGAGACGTCCCCCAGAGCCTGGGAGCCTGCAGACCAGGGGCTTGCTTCTTGTTGGAGATTTTATTTATGATTGCCTGGGACTATCTCCATCTGGCATTGACCCCACATTGCATTCAACAAACCCCTCAAGATGCTACATTGAAAATCCTAGCCCCATCTTCTCGGCAACTTTTACCCTCTTCACATTTTTCATATTACTCATGCCTGCCTAGGAAATTTGATATCCAGTTTTCTTTGATCTTGAACTTTGACATGTGAGCTACTAGCTTCTGTTAGGCTAGTAGTACCACTGAAAAAAGATATAGAAGTTGATAAGACTTCTATTAAACTTGTAGGGATTACAATCTACAAGTTTGAGTAGGGTGGTAGTTGGGATTTGGAGTTTGACTTGAAATAAACAAGTAAAGACTCCAGTTATATGTCCTTTAAACAAAGGATTTAAAGTCAAGGGATCTTGGGTAATTGTAATTCTTTACAATAATTAAAGAATACTAACTGCCACGCAGGTCTTGTGCCTAATTTGATTCACTTCTTTGACCAAGAAAAATCAATAAAGAAGGTGTTAAAGTCTATCTTCACACCAGGAACTTTATACTCTGACTGATAGAGGTTCCCCGTAGATTCAGAGTTTCTTATATCAAATGGTTCCCATTCTGATATACACAATACTTTAAGAACTACTTTCCCAAAGTAACTCCACTATTGGAAATTACTATGATTGCTGATTATGGGGTCTAATTCAAAATTAACAAAGTTGGACAAGCACACAGTATTATCAACAAGACACAAGGTTGCAGAGTCAAGCTTAAAATTAGGCTTTCAAAGTTTGTAATTATTTGACAAAGTTTAAAAGTTCTAAAAAGATGAAATAAGTAATTTGTATAGTTGTTCAATGATGATGTGATGATCTTTACAAATGATTGGATTTTCAAGGTTTTTATAGTCTGAACCTCAGAATTCCTTCACACTACAAGTGTGTGCAGATTGTGGTTTCAAGGTTAGGTTTATCACAGCAAAACTGTTACTATTGCTTTATAAGTATATTTCAGTCGTTATGTATAAGTTACAGCTGTGAAATATATGGAGTTTTTGGTTATATTAAAGCTGTGTACAAACACACTCTTTCATATTAAGGGGTGTCAAGTTTGTGTTTTTTGATGGTTTTTACCATTGAAATTTTGTCCCGCTGTAGCATAAATTTACGTACATTTTACGCAAACAGGAGAAGTTTTATGCATCCTGTTTGCATAAAACGTAAACAGCTAAGGTTAAGATATGCAATCAGAGGCCCCACCTTGACCGGTTCACTCTTGGAACCAGGAGGGCTCAATAGCGGATGCAAGGACAACCTTGCATCCTCCTCCCGGATCTTTGGCATTCTGGGTGGATGATCAAGGCAAGAGTCTAGAAAAGCCTTGATCATGGTGAACAACTGTTTTCTATGAAAACAGATAAGTTCTCTTCAATGTCAAAACACAAAAACTTGGCTGATTCATCCTTTTTTTTTGTTGTAAAAAATAAACTTGACACCCCTTATTATCTATGCACATGTTACATATGCAAATTCATAGGCAGCTTGACTCTTAAGACTGAGCCTTGAGTTGTGATTATTGTTTTTGATGTTTTTATTAGTATACATTGCTCATCAGTACCATGGTGTATTACTCAGGGCTGACCAAAGATTTCTCAATGATCCAGCCACATGATGTGATCAATCCTATCAAAAGTTGCACCTTTTCAGTGAATCCTGAAGACATATCGTCATTTTGATGTACTTGCAATTTTGATGGCCCATGTGTACAAGATCTATTTGGAACACTTGGCCTATTCAAATTCTTGATAAAGCTCATTGCTGTATTGATAGTGTTGATTTGGATCAAAAATTTCTGGAATTCCAATTGTGAATATCTGGGGGCACCTCCCCCTGGAAAAGGAAATATAGTGGAGTAGGAATCCAAGGAAGTCTTTGTGATATCACACGTTTCTGATGTTTTTCCAGTTGTGGGTCACATACTGGAGTTTTACACGTTTTTTTGGCCCACCAGACCACAGAAATGCCCTACAGCTCTCTGCTCCAACTACCTTTGTCTGGTTTGGTGTATAGAGACCATCTGTTGTGCGGACAAGCACCTTCCATCCAAATGGGGTATATTTAAACATTCTGGGTTTAATGAGCATCCATGGCCACAAGGCAACAAGCCAGACAAGCTTGTGCTGGAATCTTTTGCTCACAAGGTTGATGAAAATCCACATATGGGACCATTGCAACATAAGGCAAGTGATGTTTCTTGCAGTATATTATCTTTTTCAATTAAATAATTGTGAACTGATTAAACACAATAAGAAATTACAATTCCAATTGAAGGTTGGGTGTGCTCCTGTTGGAAAGACTGCTATTACCACTGCCACCAACTGTTGAAGTGTTCAATCGACGTAAAGAGAAACGGAGAGAGAGAGATTGATAAGGATTTACAAGCGGATGGATTAAGCGGATGATAAAAATTGTTGTGAAAGAAAGTTGAAGACGTACAATATTAATTACCCCAACCAATAATCATTTATAGTAATAATCGAATTCTCAAACTTACTTCTCTTTTCCCCATCTTTGGGAAGAGAAGTAAGTAATATTTCATTTCTTCATTATTATAAACTATGAGTAAAAGTTGAGATTGATGTTTTAATAATTAGATTATTCTTTTCTTTTATTGAGCCAGAGATCAGTTATCAACTATTGATAACTTAATTAACCAATCAAACTAATCATTAATCTGAACCATTGTTTAGGTACAGATTATTTTATCTCTTATTCAATATCTTTTATTATCATTTCTAATTAGAGTATTGTTGTTTTTAGGTCAGAGTCATCATCTTTAAATAGCTTGTAGGACAAGGAGTTTGTTGTGCTGAAGCGCATGCTTTTAGGTGAATACAATATCATCTTTGGGAAGAGAAATTATTCTTTTCTTTTATTGAGCCAGAGATCAGTTATCAACTATTGATAACTTAATTAACCAATCAAACTAATCATTAATCTGAACCATTGTTTAGGTCAGAGTCATCATCTTTAAATAGCTTGTAGGACAAGGAGTTTGTTGTGCTGAAGCGCATGCTTTTAGGTCAGAGTCATCATCTTTAAATAGCTTGTAGGACAAGGAGTTTGTTGTGCTGAAGCGCATGCTTTTAGGTCATATCTCAAGGCTCCAAAACATTCTTATGGTAGCGAGAGACCTTTCTTCGATCCGAATAACGAATGAGTCTTGAGCCAGATCAAATCGAACAAACTATAGATCCTGAACCAGATCAATTTTTCGCTCAATCAACTAGTCCTGCACCCTTATCTCAAAGCTCTGAAGGAGAAGGAGATCGGACAATCCTAGACATCTCATCTTCACTTAGACCTCCTTCTTCATTATCTCCTAACTCAAATCCACTATTAAACAACATGTCAAATCCAATCGATAACAGTCAACAACAACAATCAATCCTTCTAAATCAAACTTTATCACGATCTGTTAAAATATTGACCGATGATAACTATATGCTTTGGGCATCGTTTATCAGAACAGGACTGAAATCTATGTTTTTATCTGAATATCTAAAATCAGATGAAATTAAAATAGAGAACAGTCACTTCGATGATGAAGTTAGTCGGGCATGTATTACCAATTGGATTTTGAATAATATGGATGATATCAACAGAGCTAGATTCGAACCAAAAATCATCATTTATAACGATGATGGTCCTGATACTCAGAACTTACCAGCTAAATTATGGAAAGCAATCACAACTCATCATTCGAGCAGATCCGAAGAACTTCGATTGCTATTGGAACGATCTCTTAATCTCATCGTCCAAAGCCCTAATACACCTCTTTTATCTCACATTCAAAACTTTCAAGAAGCTGTTACAAAATATAAGACAGCTGGAGGAAAGATGTCGGATGAAGATCTTGGAAGAAAATTATTGATATCTTTAAATAATAATTACTTTCAAGATGCGAAAGAAATAGCCATATCAGGTACTAAGGAATATGACGAAGTTGTTTCAGAATTAAAGAAACGACTTGATGCAGTATCAATGTTAACTAAAACTTCCGCTATACCAAAACAGTCACATCAGATTCATCACGCAGTGGAAGCAAGTTTTGCTTCTAATTCTCATTTTCGTAATAAATCAAAAGTCAAATGTACAAAGATGAAGTGTACGGGAATTAATCATGAACCCAGCGATTGTTTCAAGAAACCCGGCAACGAACACTTACAACGAGAATGGATTGAACAGAGAGTAAAGATGGGTCAATGGAATGGAGAAATTCCTAAACACTTGGGTAACTCATCAGCATCTGCGATCACTTTCGACCAAGAACCTACTGTTGAACAACTTGAGAAAGCATTTAACTCTCTTAATGCTTCGGCTAGCCATATTTCTGTCAAATCGTTATCTAATACATCAATGAAGGATGTGAATAATACGATAGAAGTACTTATTGATACGGCTGCAACTCATCATATGTTCAAGGAAAAGATGGTGTTTATCAATTACGAGGATATGATAGATCTGAATGACTCATTAGATATGGCCGGGGGAAAAGCTACCCTGAAGATACACGGTCGTGGTGATGTCGAATTTGTAGGACCTGATGGTCATAATTTCAAATTATTCAATTGTTTACATATTCCTGATCTTAAGCGCAGCTTGATTGGAGGTACTATCTTATTACAAGAAAACTTTCTTATTAAGAAAGAGAATGATTCTTTCATCATCACCAAAGACAACAATAGAGCATTCGAAGGATTGTTGAATGAACGTACTAGATTATTAAAATCTTATGTGAGACCGATTTTAAATGATTCAACTTCATCATGCAACATTCAAGCAAATGCCATCACAACGAATACTAATGATGCTGCACTCACTTTACATCGTCGTTTAGGTCACCCAAATATCCGATATTTGAAATCAATGGTGTTAAAAGGGAGTGTGGAAGGCTTGAATATTGACAGCTCTATTATTCCGGAGGTTTTATCATGTGATTCTTGTGATTTGGCTAAAGGACACCGCATTCCTCATAATAAACTCCATGTTCGAAGCTTAACTCTGTTAGAGAATATTCACCTTGATCTTAGTGGTATAATCAGGACGAATGCTGTTTGTGGTAGTAATTACTTCATGTTGTTTACAGATGATTATTCACGATATAGGCATGTAGTTGGATTGAGTACTAAATCAGCCGATGTTGTGTTTAATAAAATTCGACAATATATTACATTGGTTGAAAGACAATGCAATACGAAAGTTAAGACTATTACTTTAGATAATGGATATGAGTTCATCAACAATACTCTAGTGCCTTACTGTAAGGAGGTTGGAATTTATCTACGTACAACAGCAACATATAATCCGCAAGAGAATGGAGTGGCGGAGAGGTCCAACAGGACGATAACCAAGCCGGCGAGGGCGATGATGATAGAAGCTAATCTCCCTATCAAGTTCTGGCTATATGCCATCAAGGCTGCTGTTTACTTGAAGAACAGGACTATTTCAGTATCACTACCAGAAGGGAAGACCCCATTTGAACTGTGGAATAACCGTAAGCCTGATGTAACACATGTTAAACCAATTGGTTGTCTTGGCTATGTTCTGATCAGGAAAGCGATAAGAGGTGGAAAGTTTAACCAAGTATCACGACAAGCTGTTTTGTTAGGACATACTGAACATAATTTGAATTATGAAGTGTTTATAATAGATACGAATGCGATAGTCATATCTCATGATGTCATTTTTCGTGAAGGAAATTTCCCATTTAGAAAGCTGAAGACATTCAATTTCGAACAACTATCTTTTGATCAAGAAGATGATAATTTACCGGATCCTTCCGATCCTGAACAGATTAATCCAGTTCAGGACGACGACGTCCAGATCCCTGGTGGTGAAGGAATGCACCAGGATCATAATTTAGCAATCGAAAATTCTCAAGAAGATATAATTCAACCAATAGAAGAAGATGAACCCGAGCAACGGGAAGAAGAAGAGGAGACTGAAAATATACGTAGGTCTGAAAGGGAGAGAAGACCAGTGAACAGATACAATCCTTCGGCGAGCTTTGCATATTGGGACGACGAGGGCGCCTTTGTGGATTTGCATGATTCATTTCCATGTGCATTTGCGGTTGGTTCAATAGTGAGATTAGTTCAAGAACCACATAATTTTAAATCGGCGATGAAGAGTCCTGATAAGGAGAAATGGAAAGCGGCTTGTGATAAGGAAATGAAGAACATGGAGGAGAGAAAAGTATGGAGATTAGTACCGAGACCTTCTGATAAACCTGTGGTGGGAAGTAGATGGCATTTCAAAGTCAAACTGAATCCGGACGGTTCTATCAACAAGCATAAAGCAAGAATCGTAGCAAAAGGGTATACGCAGACTTATGGAGTTGATTATGTAGAAACATTCGCACCGACAGGAAAACCTGCATCATTTAGGAGTGTAGTTGCCTTTGCTAGTTATCACGGATTTTCTATTCACTCTATGGATGCAATAGCGGCGTTCCTTAATAGTAGACTAAAACATCAAATATTCATGGAGCAACCGGAGGGTTATGAAGTTGAAGGAGAAGAATTGGTTTGCGAGTTACTTCAAGCGCTTTATGGACTGAAACAATCAGCTAGAGAGTGGAATGATGAATTCAAATCAAAATGCATTAAGGCAGGTTTTATACAGTCAGTAGCAGATGAGTGCGTATATATAAGGAGGAGAAATGATGAAGTATGTTTATTTTATTTACACGTTGATGACTTAGCAATTACTGGGAACAAAATAGAAGAATTTAAGAAAGAAATAGGAAGTTTTTGGCCTATGGAGGATATGGGGATAGCGACCTGTGTTGTAGGAATTCAGATAGTTAGAGCGAGTAATAATCATTATATTATAGGTCAGGAAGCTATGGCAAGGTCGTTATTGGAGAGGTTTGGCATGAATGAAACTAAA
Source organism: Melampsora americana (assembly GCA_022264835.1). Taxonomy (NCBI): domain Eukaryota; kingdom Fungi; phylum Basidiomycota; class Pucciniomycetes; order Pucciniales; family Melampsoraceae; genus Melampsora; species Melampsora americana. Next base: position 236,353 of record JAIFHY010000023.1, on the reverse strand, counting down.
GCGGCTTCAACTCCTTTCCCTGGGGGCACCAAGTTAACCAAATCTACACCAGATGAAGCAAGATCATTTAAATTGTTGAATTTACCTTATCGAAGCGGAGTGGGAAGTCTTATGTATTTATCTCAGTGTACAAGACCAGATATAACGTATGCTGTGGGCTGTCTTTCACAACATCTCGACAATCCGGCGTTAAGACATTGGGAAGCATTTAAGCACGTTCTGAGATACTTAAAAGGGACTTTGAATTTTTGTATTCATTATAATAGGACTCCGTCTATTGATATGATCAGTAATAATGGTTATGCTTTACCAGAACATTTCGCAGATTCCGACTGGGCCGGAGATAAAAGCACACGAAGATCAACCACTGGGTATGTTTTCTTGTTATGTGGGGGTGCAATCAGCTGGAGAAGTAGATTACAGCAAACGGTGGCTAAGTCTTCGACAGAGGCAGAGTATAGAGCGGCAAATGAAGCAGGAGATGAAATGATATGGTTAGCATTGTTTTTAAAATCTATAGGTTTAAATCAAGATACTCCTTATTATTTAAATTGTGATAGCTTAAGTACTATAGACGTATCAGAGAATGCAGTTATGCATGGGAGGACGAAGGCTATAGAAATACATTATCATTGGTTGAGGGAGAAGGTTAGGGATGGAGTAATAAAATTAGGATACTGTCCATCGGAAGATATGTTAGCAGATTTATTAACCAAACCACTTCACCCAGGTCCATTTAATGAGTTTAGAACAAGGATAGGTATGAGGCAAGTTGACGAGTAGATATATTTTAATTATGTCGATTGAGGGGGGGTGTTGAAGTGTTCAATCGACGTAAAGAGAAACGGAGAGAGAGAGATTGATAAGGATTTACAAGCGGATGGATTAAGCGGATGATAAAAATTGTTGTGAAAGAAAGTTGAAGACGTACAATATTAATTACCCCAACCAATAATCATTTATAGTAATAATCGAATTCTCAAACTTACTTCTCTTTTCCCCATCTTTGGGAAGAGAAGTAAGTAATATTTCATTTCTTCATTATTATAAACTATGAGTAAAAGTTGAGATTGATGTTTTAATAATTAGATTATTCTTTTCTTTTATTGAGCCAGAGATCAGTTATCAACTATTGATAACTTAATTAACCAATCAAACTAATCATTAATCTGAACCATTGTTTAGGTACAGATTATTTTATCTCTTATTCAATATCTTTTATTATCATTTCTAATTAGAGTATTGTTGTTTTTAGGTCAGAGTCATCATCTTTAAATAGCTTGTAGGACAAGGAGTTTGTTGTGCTGAAGCGCATGCTTTTAGGTGAATACAATATCATCTTTGGGAAGAGAAATTATTCTTTTCTTTTATTGAGCCAGAGATCAGTTATCAACTATTGATAACTTAATTAACCAATCAAACTAATCATTAATCTGAACCATTGTTTAGGTCAGAGTCATCATCTTTAAATAGCTTGTAGGACAAGGAGTTTGTTGTGCTGAAGCGCATGCTTTTAGGTCAGAGTCATCATCTTTAAATAGCTTGTAGGACAAGGAGTTTGTTGTGCTGAAGCGCATGCTTTTAGGTCATATCTCAAGGCTCCAAAACATTCTTAATTGAAATTACATTTCCTAGGATACTACAGGCGTAAAATCCTAGTTCAGCACGGGATAATTCCAGAAAAGACAATACCAGGTTCTGGTGATAGCTTTGTGTTGAACATGTTTGACTGGACTGAGTATGGGTTCTTATATCAAAGAATTATGTTGATTTACTTACCAAGATTCACAATTGTCTCTGATTTTAATTGATCCAGACATAGTTTGCAGGTCATCTTGACATCACTCAGGCCGCACAACACACACATGACATTCCAAATGGATTGGATGGCCAAACAACTCTTGATCAAAGTTGCAGGCAGTGTGTACAGTGGAGGTCTATAATTCAGTGTTATATATAGGTTTTTTGCAAATGGGTATCTTCTGTCTACATCCATGTACATTGACGTAGCGCTCATCTTACACGCTTGAAGAGAAACCATGCCGTAATTGACAGAGGTCTAGAGGTAGAACCATTTCTTTGTCCATTTCAATCTATTTTGGTCACTTGCATTTATCATCAGGATTTCTTTGCTCACCTAGGTACAGGGAGGCTTTGTGGAGCTTGCTCTAAATCTTTTTGACCCAGATGTCCCTGAAGGGGATTCTTACAATGTCAATTTATGCCCATCACACTGAAATTTCCCCCAAGTCAAACACTGGATTTACTTGTGGCAAGCATCAGACATTCAGGCGATGCTATTCATATCAAGGTGTCATCAGATCAATGATGATGGACTTGATGACTACATGCCTGAAACCACCAATGCACAAGATCCAATCCATTGCGTGTACTACATGCTCTTGTAAGTTATTTCTGTTTTGTCAGGAAAGGCATAAAACCACAACAGTGGCACATCTCTTTCCTTACAAAATCCCCATTACACACACATAAACCACTTGTAATAATCAATTACATATGGAAATAATAATAACACACATATGTAATGTCAGCCCCGAGCCCTATTACTAGTACCAAAGGGCTGAAATATATGATAATGAAATAATAAAACTAATAAACAATACTTACAACTCATGGCTCAGTTTCAAGAGTCAAGTAGACTTGTAATTACATATAGTTACATATGTAACTATATATGTACATACATGTAATTTCACATTAAGACATGATAACTTGTGATATAAGCTTTCACAAATGCATATCACATGGGTAATACAAGAATTACACAGGCACGTAATTCAATCATAGATAAGATGATCAAAATGATGATTACATACTACAAATAAGTATGTAATCAAACCACAGATTGTACATGAGGGATTTTGAGGGTTTTGTGTATATAAAGAGCTCTCCCACCCGCCAGGAAAATCCATCATCATCATTACTTTTAACCAAATTATCAATACACTCATCAAATCAGATAAATAGAGTCCTTGTCCTCTTTTATTAGACATTGTATATTTCTCTGATTGATTTCAAACCATTGTTAATTGTTGAAGGTCTTTTGAAGACTTCCCCAACTTCTCCAGGAGGTGATCCTTGCAGTACTGCTCAAGTTATTAAGGGAATCCAATAACTTGAGAAACTCTAAATTCACGGGAGTTCCTCTGTGTTCAGAGTCTAAAGAACTTTAAATATCACTAGGTGATATTTCCCTTGAGTCACAAACTCTAAAGTAGAGTGTTGTGGTCTTGGGCACGAAACTAGACTGTAGTTTCTACTTTCAATCCTGCTAGAAGACTCAGGTCTTGCATTGATTCCTGGAATTGTATCCAAAAACCTTTGTTTAAAGGTCATCTAACTGAAGTCAGTACGGATTTGATCCCACTGCTTCAATACCAACCTTGTTTAGTACTTCAAACAAGATTTTCATGCTGATAATAAACCCAGTTTATTATCTCCAACCTTTCTTTTAGTGATTTACTAGCCCAACAGACGCTAGTAGCTCACAATTTGGGGGCCTCATCGTGTTTTTGAACCTTTGTTATTTTTTTTGAGTTGTTATCTCAGCATTTTTTATCTCATAAAACATAAAAAACAAAAATATATCCTTTTTATCTTATATCTACAATTTTTTTTACCTGTTTAGCTTGAAAACTGAGTGAGCTCAGCATTTTCAAAAATCAGGATAATAGCTTGGAGGAAAGAAATAAATCATTTCCCCCCTCAAATTTTCGCATTTTTTTTTATTTTTTTTAATTTTTCATTTGTTTGGATCATTAGTTGATCCACTACATTTGAACTACATACTGAAAAGTGGTGTGTTGAGGAATTAAACACCTGTAAGCCACATTCTACTGCATTAAAAGTAAAGTCAACACGTGCAAATTACAATTACATATACAGATTCAATACATAAAAAGCCCTGCGCGTGGTCCGACTGCCACCACGCAACAGTACCCAGTTCCAACTTTCGAATATCAGAATTCGAAATCTCAATAATTCTCAACCCACCAGCCATCCTCATTTCATCACCACGATCAAACACCCCAACAACCAATTGACAACTTACAGTCGTGCTGATTGGCCTTGATCGTGTTGTCGGCCTCTGAGCTACGAACCAAGCAGGTCATACGGTTTTCTGTGAGGAATCAATTGGGGCTTGTGACCAACATACAACCCACCAACTACCTCAATCAACGACCGGTCAATCACCTAGAGTTCAAACCGATCCCATACTTCTTACCCAGTTTTCTTTTTCAGGTAAGTCTTACCTCAATTTGATTTTTATTGATTAAAGTAGTTTAATTCATAAACTGACCCTTTGCTCAACTTTACTCATTGTATTTGATCTTTCATCAATTTTTTTTAGAAATCAAATATATATCTATATTTCTTCTGTGTTTGATTGGTTCAACCAACATTGATCGAGTGATTTTTTTTTAAATCAACTGATCAAAACAAGATCAATTGATCAAAGCAACTTACTTTACGACTTCAAGTAAAGAATATTCTAGTAGAATTGAATTATAAGTAAGTTTTATCTAACATAATTTCCAATTCAGATTGATCAAAACAGATTGAAAATAAACTTACCATATTGTTCTTGAATCATTCCATTTTATCACACCTTGTGTTGACTTCTGTTGAGATAGTTAGGATTTAATTTTTTTAAATCTGTAATCGATTGATCGGAAAAGAAAAAAGATCGATTAATAAAAACAAAATCGATCGGTTAAAACAAAACCAGACAATCTAAGCAATTTTTTTTACACGATCAAACGTGTTTAAAAGCGATCATTATTCAAGTAGATTTTAAATTGGATCGTTTCCAAATCGATCTAAAATCTAAAATACTTTAGGTAAATAGTACCTTTTAAAATCAAAAATCAATTTAAAGGAAATTGATTATTCACGTTAATCGATCGATAGCAACACGACCAATTGATTGAAGCAATTTTGTTTAATCAATTGATTAAAATAAAATTAATTGATTGAAGGAAGTTTTCTTCTTTCTAATCGTTCGATCGAATCATAATAGCTCAATTCAAGCACTTAGCATTTCTTTTAAAAAAAGTCAATTATTAGTAAGTTTTATCTTAATCTAATCTTTCAAATTAGATCAAGTAAAAAGTTTTAGTATTTGACTTACAATTTTTTTTCATTGGGTCGTATCTTTAATCATTTTTTTTAGTTTCTTCTACAAATAGATTGTTTTTACTATAATCGATTGATTATAACGAAATTGATCAATCAAAACAAGATCGATCGATCAAAACAAACATATTCTATATACGACCAATAGATCAACTCGGAATCAGAACCGATCGATAGTTCAAAACAACATCGTTTTAAAGAGATTATCTCTTTTTCTTCAGAGTTTTTTTTTTTAAAAAAAAAATTGATTCCATCAATCAATACAATTACCTTACCTTCCAAATTCGATTGGAGATAGTATAACAACTGTAAGTTGTTTTCTCGTTTGTTTGAACAAAGAAGTATAAATTTAAAATCAGATCAATTCTTTTCAAACTAATCTGCTATTCGTACTTTTACATATATTTTGTTTAAAAAATCTTTTTTAGAATCAAAATGGATACATTTTCTTTACTTATTCTGTCTGTAATCAATCGATAGTAACAAGATCGATCGATTAAAGTGACTTACTTCCGGATTTAATCAAGGAATACACTTGTATTCCTTTACTTCTTTCAACATTCAGAACAATCAACACTTGTTGTTTTCCAGATTCTATTTAGAAAACATAACAGATCAAAATTTAGATCGTTTTTGTTTTGAAACAATTCTTTTTACATTCACCTTAACCGATCAACTATTCTTACTTAAATTTTTTTAAGTAAGTATTATTTCAATTCCATTATAGTCAATTGAATACACTAATTAATAAACTTACTGTGTTGTTTATCTTAATTGGATTTTATACTTCATTGAAGATTTTTTTTTTCCTTCCTTTTCTTTAGGATCAGTTTTCTATTTTGATCAAACAGGATAAAAGTACACTAGATACTCTTACAACAAGAAATTGAAGAGTAAGTCTACTAATTTTCAATAAATATATATTGCCTTTTAAGTCTATCAGAAACTGACAACTACTTATACTTATTTCCAATCTTACTTCACTACATTGTGTTTTATCTCTACTTCTCCTTTTCTTCAGTGGAAGATAAAGGTATCGAGCTAGAGTTACCTGATATTGGATCGGATACCGAAGGTAACGGGAGACAATTTAAATCAGTATCTCAACGAATCGAAGATCATAGTGATACAGAATCACGAGAACCATCACCAACTCCGTACGCGGAATCAATATTCCAAGGAACCACCCCGGGCCGATCTCCAGAGCGGTTTAAGAGCTCTCGACCAGCCAACATAGCTCGTGCAACTGCCCGCACTACAACCAACACAGCAGGATTCACATTTACAACTGCTAGGTTTTCAGAAGGTCCTTGTAAGTAATACTTGCTTCTGTTTGGATTTTTTTTTTTCACATTTTATATCCTATTTTGTTAAGCGATGTCTGATAAAAGGACATCATCTGCTCGTAGTAGAACAGAACCAATCCGCTACGGCAACCTTGTCAAGGAGGGAGGACATACCAATGGCCGAAGGATCGAACCAACAGCCAGTCTTTTGCGAGAAAGGAAAGGCTCGAGCAGAAGCAGCAAGAGCTCCACAGGAGCCTCGCAAACAAGTAAGTTAAGTGCTACTCCTGAGAACCAAATACCAGGCAGCTTACCCATGCTATCTTCCACAATAGACAACGGATGAACTGGAGGCAGAGCTAGTATACAGCGACCTTTGGCAGAAGCTCAAACAAGCCTATTTGGAGTGGGAGGTAGCTCGAGCCAAGGACGACTCCGATCCAACCAAGCTGCGACTATGCAAGGAGTCAGTCTTCAGAGCCCGCAAGACCTGGAACACCTTGGTCAACAATCACAAGGCAACAGAATACTCGATTCAACACTGGCTGCAGTATCACTTCAAGAACGGCACGGCAAGTTGGAATCCGAACAATCTCTTGATTCGGGGCTTCTTCCTCCGGAGCAAGGAAGCTCAGGAGGATACCTCTCAGCCTCAAGTGACCAAGGAGGACCAACCCCGAAAGCGGGCCAAGCATTTCCACAACAACAATCGTCACCGAGCGAGTCGCGACGAGGCCAAGTCTTATGTGAGAGCTCAGGTAATGATGGGTCAAACCCTCCTACAAGAGGGGGGTTCCAACAGCTCCAATCAACGCCGAGGCAAGTACAATCCTCAAAGCAAGTAAAGACAGAAAATGTAAGTCTTTTAAATACTCAAGAAAGAGCTATTATTCATAAGTTTTCAGAACTAACTAGAAATGATTTTGCTTTGCCTATGTTAGATGACATGGCTAAAAATTTCAAACAAGTTCATAACAGATTCAATGAACTTAATAAGGTGAACAGAATCTTTGAAGAACATTTCATAACTAGTAATTCAAACATGGAACAAATTTTTAATAAAGTAGATTTAGTTTGTCAATTAAGTAGGAAGTATATTCAAAATACTTATGAAGTAGTTGATAAATTAGATCAAAAAATTTTTAGTGAGGGCTCTCCCTTTATTTCTGCTTTAGATTCCTTTAAAAAATTTTTAAATGAGAACAAGAAATTATCCATTTCTACTTCCTTTTCTAAATTGTCTCCAATGACGAGAGAAATGAAACTTTCTCATGAACTAAATACTGAAAGTGAAGAGCCAAATAGTGAGAGAGATAAAGTTTTTATGACTACTCTAAAACATATGCATGAGCAACTCATTGAATCAATCAGAGAAAATTTTAGTGAGAAATTTGAGATCTTTGAGAAAGAATTAACTACTCTAAGTAATATTCTTGAAGAAAATCAGAAAATTGCTGATGAAGAAAAAGAACAACTTGAGAATATACAAAGAGTTCAGTCCAATAATATTGACATCATTATACATAAACAATCTGAGCAAGAGAAATACTTAGATTTAAGATTTAACAAACTTGAACAAATGATTATTGACATGAACGCCAACAATCAAAAAGAAAAACATTCTATGATAGAAGAATTCCATCAACTTCGAGAGTCTGCTCGAGCAGGTCCCAAAGTTGAATCTTTAGTGAATAACTTTGAAAGACTAAGACTGTCTAACAGAATTATACAGAGAGGTAGTAGACCACCTCCACAAATGGTACCTCCACATATGCAAGACCCTATGAGAAGTGAAACTTCACACATTCAAAATAGGAGTAGAGTTCAGCATCATGAACAAAGTTTTGTAACAGAAAAACCTCAGCATAGAGAAAGTTCAATTGTTGAACTTCAAACAACTGAAGCCTTGCAAGCGGCTGCATTGAGGAAAGAAGTTCTACAAAACTTCCCCAATGTTAAAGACTGGCCAGAGTTCACCGGTGAAGGTGAGTATAACCACCAAGAATTCATTGATTGGGTGGACCAAGTAAGGACTACAATGGATCCACCAGATGTTTTAATAACATCTAAACTGTCATTAGTCTTCAAAGGAACAGCCCAACAATGGCTGTTAGATGTAATGAAAGAAGACGCCCCATATACCAAAACCTGGGGTGAGTGGAAAGAAGCCATCCAGTCCAGATTTGGAAATTCTCAATGGAAGAATAATATGGAAAGATCATTTATGGCGGATTATTTCAAACCAGAGACTACTCAAGATTGTGTCAAATGGGCAAATCGACAACAACAAAGAATCAGAGCTTTCAAGCCAGAAGCTACTAGCAGTGAAGTAGTTGACAAACTATTGTGGCGTGTTCCTGCAGCTATCAGAATTCCAGTTCGGAATAGGATTGGAGTAGATGGTAAATGGACCGATTTCATTCTTGCATTTGAAGAAATAAGCAAAGGTATTCCTCAAACCAGGAAAGCAGTGCCCTGGAAAAATACTTCCTCACGGAGTAATGATATCCCAAAACAAGTGAGCAGTACGAAGGTACAAGCTCCTACAAGTGTGAAAAAACCGGCTCGAGCCTGCAACACCTGTGGAAGCACAGATCCAAGTCATGTTTGGAAAACATGTAAAGGGAAAGGTAAAGCCATCAACAATGTTGATGCCAAAGAAGCAGATGAAGAAGAAGAAGAAGAAGACTTCACTTCCTACAAAATCGAGGAATATGAAGATAGTGATGAAGAACAACAGCTAGATTTTGACACAGCAGTTGATGCAATAGAAAGCAATTTCGAACCAGAAGTAAGCATTGCACAGTTACACTCCAAAGCAGAATTGCCTCTTATTACATCTCCAAGAGAAGGAAATGTGAGAATAAGTGATGCAAAGTTGCTGAAGTGTCGACCAGCCACAGGTAAAGCTCACACCATTGGGTACCATAGTCTGACCAGAGTAATAGTTAATGATCAAGACGCTGAAGCGCTTTTAGATAGCGGAGCATCTTGTTCCGTGGTGGGGAGTCAATATCTCACCACGTTATTACCAGACTGGAAATCAAGAATGGTTCCCTGCGAGAATAATATAAAATTTACAGGGTGCAGTGGAAGTTTGTTTCCTTTAGGCGTCATTTCTTTAAAACTTGTCTTCCCGCATCCTCAAGAATCTGTGAGAATAGATGCTGAATTTGTGGTTATGGAAAACTCACAGACCAAATATCTCATAATAGGAGATGAGTTTTTATCAATGTATGGAATAGACATTTTTCATAGCAAAGATAAATACTTTACATTTGGTAATGATGTAAAGAAAAAGAAATTTGGACTTCCAATTCAAAGACCAAAATTGACAGGACTTGTCTTAAAAAAACAAGAGGTAGTTGAAACCCCGCAAGAGGAGAAGACTCCTGCAATTGAACCAGTCAATGTAACTCCACCTTTGATGGAGAGTGTCCAAGAAGCCAAATTTGGTCCCAAGCTCACAGACAAACAACATGAGCAAGTAGTCAGACTGATTGCCAAGTTTAAAGCTCAATTTGGTTTAGGAGAAAACCCACTAGGTACCATTGAAAAGCATAAAGTGGGTATTAAATTGAGTATTGAAAAGCCTTATCCACCTATATTGAGGAAAGCAGCTTATCCGGCTAGTCCTAGGAATAGAGTTGAGATTGAAAAACACATTGACGAATTGTTGAAACTAGGAGTCATTCGTAAAGTTGGAGAATCAGAGGAAGTGGACATTACCACACCCGTAATCATTGCTTGGCACAATGGAAAGTCTCGATTGTGTGGTGACTTCAGAGCATTGAACACATATACCTTGCCTGACAGATATCCCCTACCTAGATGTGACCATGTATTGATCAATCTAGGAAAAGCAAAGTATATCACTACAATGGATATCTTCAAAGGATTCCATCAAAATGTTGTAGAAGAGGCATGTAGGAAATTCCTGAGGATCATCTGTCATATGGGTATCTATGAATATCTGAAAATGCCTTTTGGAATTAAAAATGCGCCAGCTTTCTTTCAAAGAATGATGGATCTTGAATTCAGTAAAGAATTGCGAGAAGGATGGTTGAAAATCTTCATTGATGATATTATCATATTCCATGATAATTGGGAGGACCATATCAAAGCTATTGAGCAAGTCTTGCTCAAAGCTAAAGCAATGGGAATGACAATTTCTTTGAAGAAAAGCAATTTTGGTTTCCACGAAGTACGGGCACTAGGACATTTAGTTTCAGGACTATGGATTTCAATTGACCAAAACAAGACAGCCGCAGTATTGCAAAAACCTCCACCACAAAGCATCAAAGATATGCAAAGTTTTTTGGGGTTTGCAAGTTACTATAGAAATTTTTTAGAAAACTACGGTAAAATTGCAAATTGCCTGTATAAATTGTTTGCTAAAGGTGTTTCTTTTGAAATGACGGATGAGAGAATTCATGCTTGGCAAAAGATAAGGAATATGATCACTACCGCACCAGTATTATTACAGCCGGACTTTTCCAAACCTTTCAAATTATATGTTGACGCATCATTTGAAGGTCTAGGAGCAGCTTTACACCAAGTGCAAATTATTGATGGTAAAGCAAGGGAAGGACCAGTAGTGTTCATATCAAGACAGCTCAAGGACAGTGAAACCAGGTATGGTTCACCTCAATTGGAAGCACTAGCTTTGGTTTGGGCATTGGAAAAGTTACACTACTACCTAGATGGAGTGTACTTCGAAGTTATTACTGACTGTACTGGGGTGAGATCTTTGATGAACATCAAAACTCCCAACAGACATATGTTAAGATGGATGTTAGCTATTCAAGAGTACCGGCCATACATGACAATTACACATAGACCAGGTAAGATGCACAACAATGCGGATGGTCTAAGTAGGATGGCTTTGCCAAATGATAGCAGTAATCCCGCATGGGACCCAGAAGACGCAGAAATAGACATCCCTGTCATGGGTTTGAGTTTAGCCGAGCTCAGCACCGAATTTTTTGAAGAAATAAAAGAGAGCTACAATTCCAATATCAACACAACAAAATTGGTATCAATGATGTCAAAAGATAAAGCTAATTTAAGTCTAGCAAGTAGCCTTGAGTCACCATGGAAAGAATTGTACGCAGAAGGGAAATTCTTGCTGCAATCCGGTCTCTTATACTTCAGAGAAAAGCATAGCTCAGTAATTGTTCTTGTTTCAGAAAAACACATCAAACAAATATTGCAAACCTGCCATGATGAGTTCCTATCTGGACATATGGGAGTAGAACGTACTCTAGAAAGAGTGAGTACCACAGCCTGGTGGTTTCAATGGAAATTGGATACTGAGAAATATGTCAGTAGCTGTGACAGATGCCAAAAAGCAAATAAAGCTACAGGAAAAAGGTATGGACTCTTGCAGAGTATTGAGAAACCAACATATCCCTGGCAAGTGATCAACATGGACTTTGTTACGGGACTACCACCAGGCGGAAAAGGAAATTACAATGCCTGTTTGGTTGTAGTAGACAGATTTTCAAAGCGTGCAAGATTTCTACCATGCTATAAAGAATCGTCAGCAATGGACATTGCATTGCTCTTCTGGGAAAGACTTATAAGTGATGTTGGATTACCACGAGTGATAATCAGTGACCGGGATCCCAAATTTACATCTGAATTTTGGAAAGGGCTATTTGACATAATGGGTACAAAGTTAGCTTTCTCAACAGCATACCACCCGCAAACAGACGGATTAGCAGAAAGATGCATCCAGACATTTGAAGAAATGTTGAGGAAATTCTGCGCTTTTGGCTTAGAATTCAAAGATAAAGATGGATATACGCATGATTGGACAACTTTATTGCCAGCATTGGAAATTGCATATAACACTAGTGTTCATAGCTCTACTAAGAAAACCCCTTTTGAGATAGAAAGAGGTTTCTGCCCTAGGTTGCCTAAGGACAAGTTCAAGAGCAGAGATGTTGAAATCCACCCAACCTCTTTGAGTTTTGCTACAATGATAAGTAAAGCAAGAGAATTTGCAAACCAATGCATCAAAGAGGCGGAAGAATACAACAAAGAGAGATGGGATAAGACTCATAAGGAGCCAAACTTTAAAGTTGGTGATCAAGTACTATTGTCAACAGTCAATTTCAACAATATACAAGGACCAAAGAAACTGCGGGACCCTTTCGTTGGGCCCTTTGTTATCTCCAAGCTGGTGGGATCTAATGCAGTAGAACTCATATTGCATGGAGAACTAGAAAGAAAGCATCCAGTCTTTCCAGTATCATTGATAAAGAAATACAATGACCCAACAGTAAATAAGTTCCAGAGGAAACCAATGGTAGTAATTCCACCATTTGAACCAGAAAAGGAAAAGAAATTCCATAAAATTCTTCGAGAGAAAAGGGTAAAGAACAAAGACAATAAAGATGAAATTTTATACCTAGTACGATACAAACATCATGAAGCGGACTCTGACGAGTGGTTACCAGCGGACAAGGTACCCAACTCTAAAGTAAATCTGAGAGCTTTTCGAGCAGCAAAAAGAGATCATACTTCATGAAACTAGTATGACCTCCTTTGGTGGTGGGGAATGTCAGCCCCGAGCCCTATTACTAGTACCAAAGGGCTGAAATATATGATAATGAAATAATAAAACTAATAAACAATACTTACAACTCATGGCTCAGTTTCAAGAGTCAAGTAGACTTGTAATTACATATAGTTACATATGTAACTATATATGTACATACATGTAATTTCACATTAAGACATTATAATTTGTGATATAAGCTTTCACAAATGCATATCACATGAGTAATACAAGAATTACACAGGCACGTAATTCAATCATAGATAAGATGATCAAAATGATGATTACATACTACAAATAAGTATGTAATCAAACCACAGATTGTACATGAGGGATTTTGAGGGTTTTGTGTATATAAAGAGCTCTCCCACCCGCCAGGAAAATCCATCATCATCATTACTTTTAACCAAATTATCAATACACTCATCAAATCAGATAAATAGAGTCCTTGTCCTCTTTTATTAGACATTGTATATTTCTCTGATTGATTTCAAACCATTGTTAATTGTTGAAGGTCTTTTGAAGACTTCCCCAACTTCTCCAGGAGGTGATCCTTGCAGTACTGCTCAAGTTATTAAGGGAATCCAATAACTTGAGAAACTCTAAATTCACGGGAGTTCCTCTGTGTTCAGAGTCTAAAGAACTTTAAATATCACTAGGTGATATTTCCCTTGAGTCACAAACTCTAAAGTAGAGTGTTGTGGTCTTGGGCACGAAACTAGACTGTAGTTTCTACTTTCAATCCTGCTAGAAGACTCAGGTCTTGCATTGATTCCTGGAATTGTATCCAAAAACCTTTGTTTAAAGGTCATCTAACTGAAGTCAGTACGGATTTGATCCCACTGCTTCAATACCAACCTTGTTTAGTACTTCAAACAAGATTTTCATGCTGATAATAAACCCAGTTTATTATCTCCAACCTTTCTTTTAGTGATTTACTAGCCCAACAGACGCTAGTAGCTCACATGTAACATCATTGCATATCAATCAACACATGAGCCACGCCTATATTTCAAGCTTATTAAATTTCTATTATCATTTCTATAGTGGGTAAACCCAAGTCCGTGTTCCAAGCCCACCCCGCATAGAGGTTCAGGTCCAAAATTTTTGAGAAATTTTCCTAATTTTTTTTCACTTTTTTTGGTGGGAAAGTCAGGTTTATGGGTGGTGCTAAGGTGTAAAGTTTTGTATTTTTTACTCTTGTTCATCACAATACCCAACACGAGATATGCTGAGCACAAAGCTCAGCCTTCAGTACTTGAGTATCAGCCTGTAGTGCTTGGCTAACCCCCAGCATAGGCCTAAGCACCTAGTTATGTGCCTAGTAATAAGCTAAGTACCTCGCTAAGTACTTAAGTAGGTACTTAGCTAGGTACTTAAGGTCTAGGTTGGAAAATCTGGGACCCCAAAAAAACAAAAACATATTTCTCGACTCCAGGACCATATTCCCAGATTTGTCTGAATATCATCTTTTCACTGGTCTGGGTGCCAGTCCCCAACATTCAAATGGAGTGCCCCGTCTTTGACCCGAAAGGTGAAATTTCAATTTTCCGGGGCAGGTTGGAACACGTACACGGGTTTACCCACTATATTCATTTCATGTCAATTCTATTCAAATTCTTTCTTTCTGCGTGACATTACAAAGATAAATACAAACAAATACACATGGATCAAATTGGAAGATGATCCTGTTAATGGAATCTCAGATTCCTTGATCAAAACAAACAACAGCTTATATCAGTCTAAGTCTAATGAGGATAAGTTGATCCAGAGTTAGGAGATGATATAAATGGTGTTTGAGAGAAAAGCTTTCAAATAGTTGAGTAAAAAGAGAAGAAAGCTTTTCTCTGACCGGATGGATTGATAAATAGAATTTACAATGTATCACGTGATTAGGTTTAAGTATATATAAAGGTTGTGAGTAAAGAAAACATGAACAAATTACAGTGTGTAAACAAGCATTTGTTAACATAAGAAATAAAATAAACTATGAATTAATATGTGAATGTGATTTGCTCCAACACCTGTATGAATTGTTTGTTGATTACCTTTCTAATACACATGTGAACACCTAGTTTAAGGCTACTAATGTGGATTGGGAACCCAACTTAGTAGCTGATCATCTAAAACTGATCTTCTTGGCACGTGGTGGCCGCCAAGAAGGGATGTCTAGAGTTCACATGCTTAAAGGAAGGGTTGGTAGTGAACAATTCACACGGGTGAATCAGGGATCAATGGGATTAAAGATTACACAAACTAAATTAGATGATTACATATGCACATCTATTTGTAAAGATCTTATTAGATGATCTACAGATCACATACTAGATGTTCACAGGATCTGTTCTCTACAGTAATCATTTTTGTAGAATTCTTTCATCATTATGGGCGCATATTCTTGTTGTTTGTGGGTATATAAACCCCTGATCTTGTCTCTTCTTTTTGTTCTTCATGCTTTACAAGAACCAATCAACTTACAATAGCTTTACCAATCAATTACCCCATCCATATCATCCTATAAAAGCCCTTACAAGTTATCTTGAGCCCTTTTACAGTTAGTAGCCACATATTTTATTCTTTTCTGTTATTCTTTCACTTGATTACTATTGTTAGGCGCTGTCTTACATATGTAAAACATATGGAATCATCTTGTAACATTGATTTCATCAGTGTTGCACGTTGGTGTCCTTGCTCAATAAGCATCCTTATTGACTTGTTTCATGTTTGTAAATAAAAACATAGCATTGACATCTTGATTTCTCAAGGAAGGTGATTGTACCATCCAGGTTGGTCTTGTACAACTATTTGCTCTGGTTAAGAGCCTCCAACAGGATGATGTAAACCTTTGTCAAGGAGTTGCCTTTGAGTGGGATCAACTAAAAATCACAAGAAGGTTGCTCAGATCCTGGGGTGGGCCAAAAAAAGCTTGCAATGGTGGTGAACCTAATAATGATGGACAGCCTCCTGATACAACAGAGGGTTTTCTTGGGCCCATCAAGAAGAAAGTTGGCCAACCAAAAGGTGCTATCAACATCAACTGTGGTCCAGTTACCACCTTTCAAGGTTTTTGAAGCTCAACAGCTCCTTGTTGTAAAAACCAATATTGGATGAATTCAATGCTTGAATGCTTGTACACACTGTACAC
Source organism: Melampsora americana (assembly GCA_022264835.1). Classification (NCBI taxonomy): domain Eukaryota; kingdom Fungi; phylum Basidiomycota; class Pucciniomycetes; order Pucciniales; family Melampsoraceae; genus Melampsora; species Melampsora americana. Next base: position 220,200 of record JAIFHY010000023.1, on the reverse strand, counting down.
ACCTCTTCAGATGTCTCAATCAGCCAAAGTTGAAAAAACAACAGAAAATTGAAATGCCAACATAGGTTGCAATTCTGCATCAAATGGTATAACAAGGATTACAAACAGAATCAACAACGTGTTACCAATGGAACAAAGTGTAACAAAGGCCCCCAAAAGCCAGGTTTCAAGGTATGAGTCAACTAGTTTTTCTCAAAATTGCATCCAATGGCTCCCTGAAGCTTATAGGCCGCTGCCCATCAAGATCTTTAGGTACCAAACCACCCGAGGAAAAACCAGAGACTACATACATACTTAAACTCCACACTCGGTGCATACTACAAAGATCTTGGATCAATTACAAACCACAAGGGGATCTTGGTAAACAGATGAGAACAGGCTCTTTGAAACTTACCTGGAGTAGCAGTTAGCCAACACTTTGAGAAAAACTGATTGCTCTTAGTACGACAGACTTTAGAAGGTGGGTTTTTAGAATATTGATCAAACACAAAGTTATTGTTTAAAATGAGCCAAAGAAACTGGTATTAGTAATCTCAATCATTTGAATATGTAGTTGAGCTTCCAATCTCGCTCTCAAAGCAAGTAAAAAAACCTGGTCCTCACCTAGGTTGCCATTGATGTACTCATGCCCTGTGGGTGATCCGTCACACGTGTGTTTCACGTATTTCTTGTCCGTCTGTAAACATGTGACCTCACTGACCCGAGCTGTATGTAGAAAACATCATAGCCACAAGCGCGTGAGCTGTTGAAACCTGAACCGACCCCTTTTCCCGAGACACTTACGTGTGCAAGAGTTGACTTTGCATTTGGTCTTTTCAGCTCCGATCTGCTTGCATACTAAAAATTATTTTGATAAAGAGATCAGAACTCTGGTATGCGTGCTTTGTACGGATGACAATAGGTATCAAACTGACTTGCTACTCCTTGAAAGACTCCGGTTGCATAGAGTGAATTACATTGAAATGATTTTTGGTGCGTCAGGGTCACCAGTAGGAGGAGGAGAATTGCAAGACAAGGCCGAAAGGAGTTCATGGTGCAAAGTTTTTTTTGTAAAAAAAAGTGATCAAAGTAAGGCTGGGAGGAGTCCTTTTGTCAAGATAGGAACTCAGATGTGGATCAGGAAAAAATAATGATTTTGTGAAATTTGACCAAGCTGTGAAAAAGGGCAAAAGTGGAGCAAGGAAGACTTCCCTTTATATGAATAGAAGGCAAAGCCTACACTGCCACTCAATATTGACTTCGGGAATCGATGTCTCAGTGACACTCGGTAGTCAAGATTTTTGCTAAAGGAGTCGCGTGCTTGACAAATCGACTGCGAGCCAGATCAACGTACCACCTGGAAACCAATTCTCGTGCAATCACTACAAGATTGTTAGCATACGTTCAGGATTCACGCCTTCGTGTGGACGGAATGACAAAGAGACCTAAACAACGAGACAAGCTTAACAGAAGTTACATGGTGTAGAAGTTTCCGGTACACAGAAACCAAGGCATGAGGAAAGCATAATTGAATTGTGAACTCCACGTTGTCATTGAAAGTAAACCTACAGCCCGATCAAAAATAGATATGAACAATCTGACAAAGGATGATTGTAAATGAAGACAAGTTTGATTTTGATCAAGAAAAAGAACAACAAAACAGAAAACTTCACAAGATATTTCATTAAGGAGAACTCAAACTATGACATTCGTCTCTTATCACCACCAGTTGATAGGTATCATGTAAGAAACGACCAAGACAGAATTTATTTTGGTGTCGAGGATGATGATAAATGTCCCGTAGCGTTCCTAAGCACGTTTTTCATTCAGGTTGAAGTATCTGATACCCTTTTCTTATTCAGGTTCACTGGTAAAGAGGGCATCCAATCATTGAACTGAAATAAGTCATCCCATTCACAGATCCAAATCTCCAGCGTGTACATACCACAAAAGGGCTTACAACCAGGCTTGCCAGTAGTGTAGAGACACACAAGAAGAAGCGGTTGGGAACTCAAGCAATCTTTCGAGGGACAAGACGTTGAGAGATCAACGGATATATAGATACGGAAGTGGGTATCTTTTATATGCAATGCAACACCATGAATATGTACACGAAGAAACACACACATCCCTTCCATAACCAGCTATGTTCTGTTTTTCTTTTTCTAAAAAAAATCGGAAGAGAAAAATTTCTCTCTGCCCGGTCCAACACCATTGCCCTACTGCATTAAGCCGAGTGATTGGAGAAAATGGCACCGGATGATTGATAGAGAAAGACATTTGCAATTACAAGAATAGTTTCAAAAACAAACAACATCTTGCAATTAAATATGTGTTGTGAAGTGGGTTATGAGAGGCTCGAATAGCTGAGGTGATACCCTTCGTTCATAAGAGTTTCGGTGTAAAAAGAAAAAATAGTGACTGCATCACTTTGAGGGTAACTTTGCGCATCGCTCAACTTATTCTGAATCTTCACACAAGACTTTTGAGTCAGACAAACGATCTCCTTTGGTGTAAAGTTTTTTAAAAGCTTGTGTGAATCGTGATAAAAGTATAACCGATTCGATTCCCATCGATCTTCTCACTTCTATGTATGTAACTCAACTTAATCAACCATTTTTGGTTGAAAGAATCAGGAAAACTAAAATCTAAAAAAAACGTTTGCTTTGGTTTCTCATTAGAAGATTCTTAGGATGATCATCCTCTTTGATAGTTTATGATTCATTTTTTGATTCTTTCTTTTATAAGTTGAACACTTTTATAAATCACTTCACACTTGATTGGATAACTTACTTTTTTTTGAAGTTTCAAGTTTTTTTCTTCCAACTTGAGTAAATAGAATTAAATCACATTGGTGTGAGTTGAATTTATAGTAGATTTTGATAGGTTAAGTGTTTTTCATCATAGATCATCATTCAGAGCATTTAACTGAGTGATGAGAATGATTAGATTAGGATAAAAGCTTTTTTTTGAGGATCAAGAGTTGTATACAAAGATCTAAACCGATTCAATCAAATAAAGAAAGACTATTTGTAAGAAGAAAGATTATCCTCTCTACTTTTGTTTCTTCAACTTGAGACTTGTGTTCTCTTTTTTTTTCAATACAAATGGATGTAAGAAAAATACATTTAAACTAAATACAAGATAAAGTTATCAATATCAATGATACATGAAATACAAATTAATGAGATGATGAGATACAATGCTATGTAGTTACTAGATAGTGGAGTTGATACATCAAGAGAAAGCGAAAATGGCACGATCATTGTAAATCCCAAATTATGAGTTTGAAAATTTCTTTTTGCTCAAATTCTTTAAAGTCAATGAACAATACTCAAAGGTTCTAGAGTAAGTTGACACCATAGACTTTAAGAATTATACCATCCATGAGCCCCAAGAACAGGAACAAATGAATCTGAAGAAGACAAGGAATGATTTGGATGAAGTGAGGATTGATGGAAAGAAGATCGAATGACAGATTTCAAAGAAAGCCCATACCTGACCACATCGATTTGACTAAAGAGATTCGATTTGAATTGGAAAGTTGAATTAAAGTTTGAACTTCATCAAGTATCGGTCTTTGATGAGAAGTTGCATGAAGACCGAATTGGAAATCTTCATTTGATAGAAACGAACCTAATCTGATCAGATTTGGACATTGGTTTGAGATAATTAACTTTGAAAGACTTTGAGCAAAGTTTCCGATCGAACGTGAGTTCCAAGGTCCATGACCAGGTAAACGAGTGATATCGATTGAAAGTTCTTCAATACTATTTGGAATTGAACTCCATACTGGATTCTCAGTAGGAATCGAACGATTTCTTAAAAGTCCGAGTGGAGGAGGTTCATTTTCAGATGAATCTAATGAAGGATCAAGTGGTAGAGTTTGAGGATGTGAAGAATGATGAGATGATGATCGAAGAGCTGTACCATAAATTGAACTTAGACAAAGACGCTTGATTCCTTGACATCGAGAGAGAGTGTTTAGGATACATTGAATCTAATTGATATTCGATTAATTCATTTGACATTCTTGATAAGAGATCCATCGTTTCCTTTCTTGAACCCATATCGATCATTGGTCTCGAATTTAATTTTGGCATGATGATTCGTTTGAATTGAGATGAGACTGATTGACAAGTCTTGATGGTTTGAGTAGCTTCTTCGATATTAAATGTACAGACAAATTCGATGATAAGTTCTACAAGTTCATCTGGTAATGAACTCTTTACTGACTTTGATGAGATTGGTTGACACTTTTCTTGATGTTTTTCTAGGATGAGTTTGGGATCTGAAGCTTCAGTTCTATTGTGATCTTTGAGGGTTAGATGACCATTTCGAATCAGTGGATGATTAGCCTTAGGCCCTAGATGAAGTTCTTCGAGAGTAAAGGACCCAGATCGGATTGAGGGATTGAGTTTGATGATAAGTTCATGATGTTCTTGAGATGTTCGATTGATTCAATCTGACTTTCTCTTTGGTCAATGGCAAACTGAACTCGATCACTTCATCTCCTCTGACTCACAAGACTATTATCAACCGCGCCTCCGAACTCGTTCCTCCCGAGTTCTGTCCTGGTCCCGAACTATGTATGTCAGCCCGGCGGAGTTGAACTTAAGCTAAGCGATTCAGGCTTACGTCATTCATAAGCGACAGTTTTGATCTGAAAATACTGAGGAAAGCATACGAAGGAGAGAAAGAGATGTACCTCACTTTTTGTCTTGCCGTACTCCTGATTGCTTGATATCTAAATTCATTCTTCGTTATGATTTCTACTTCCAACGCAATCACTCATGATAGCTCTCAAGAGTCACGACTTCATATACTGATCGATAGACCTCAACCCGACGATCGCGGATTGGTGACAAGCCCATGTATTGGCAAACTACATGTTTTTGCTCGTGTAACAAGTTCACATATGATGCTTGTTTTGACACGGATCCAATCGTTTGCTTTGTGGCTATCACCGCCATTCAAATTGGAAGGCAAATCAAAAGGGTCACGAGAGTCTCTCGTGATTGAACACCCAAATGCCGAACACAGTCTTGCGTAAAGCAGGAGGCACTCGTTTGGATTTGTCTTGATCCGTAACAGGAATGGAATGAGCCGAAACTTGTGATCATCTACACACATCCTCTGGTTCTTCTCTGGCTCACTATAAGAAAGAACAATGTTAAATAGAGATGAAACAGCAGTCAATTAAATATCTCAAAGACTGAAAGAAAGTTCATTTGAAGGACATTGATCAACACTTGCATTCACTATCTATCAACCCATTGTGATTTGTTTGTCCAAATTTTGTAATGATCCAGAAATGTGATTCAGTAGTATCCTGACAAAGCACGTCACAGCTCTTCCTCACATCCTAGTCCTCAACCAGTTCAAAAGGTTGAAGTGTAATCCATGCGATCTTCAGTGATGGTGACCGTGCAGAAGAGTGTGAGACTCATGTTCTGGGCAATGTTGGTCGTAAATTCATTATGTTCAAATCCGGAGGCGTTAGTTGAGGTCTATGGCTGAAAAGAATGGCCATGAGGTCATATATGAAGACCAGTGTGTGTGTTTCACTCGCATTTGAGCTGATGACAATATACCCATAGATTTAAACAGTTGCCACTGACCGGTGAATTATGAAGTACAAGTGGCTAACTATATTGTGTATGACTTCAATGATTCTCAAGGCTAAATCATAACAAGACCAAACAGTGTAAATGACAAGATTGACAGCAGACCTGGCAAAGTCTAATTGCAAGACTTACGATCCATCTCCAGTTAGGATTTCGAAGAGATTGGTGCAGAGTATCCTCAATGATTCCCTCCGCCCTGAGGGGAGAAATGTAATCAAGAACAGGCAAGATGACAAAGAATTAAGCTTGGAATGTGGGTGCTTTGAGTTTGATGAGGACCAAAGAACCTTTTCTTCTGAATCCTTCTCTGAGATTGTAAGTTGATTAAACAGGTTGATTGTCCAATTGATCAATGCCTTTGGACGGATTCTTTATAAATATATGTACTTGACATATTGCCCTGACAGTGTAAATGTTTTTGTCGAAAATACTCAGATCTAACATGATAGGTTTCCTTACATCTGACAACCAAGAATGAGGCATGAGGCCATCAGAAATTCTGACAACTTGCACATTTCAAGATCTCCTATTGAGCCCTTTGGACACCTTGAGATTTATTTCTCATAGCACGCCATTACTGGGAGAGAAAATCATGGGCAAAGTCTAGACAAATGTGATGAATTTGACAGATATGGTAGTGAACATCATTGTCAGGGTTACACTCCAAGCAACAAGTTAACAATGATACCACTTAGAATTGTTTGAGTTCAGAAAAATTTTTGCTGATACATGAGTTTTCTTGTGCTTGTATGGACCAAAACTATGCTTGAACATCTTGAAAAACAAAACCAGTAAATAACACAGCTTTCTCACTTATCCAGCTTACAAAATGAACCCAATCGATTGATATCTTTTTCTAAAGAGGTCCGAGTTGAAAGAGTCTAAAAAATCCTCAGGTCTCTTTCTTTACAAACAAAGACTGAACACATTCTGAATTCCAAAGTGTGCTACAGTAAGATCACCTAGTCAAGCAGAAGATCTTTTTTCTAAGGATCTTTGAATGAACCCATTCCCAACAAATCCTCTGTTTTTTTTACTAAGTTGAAGTGAAATGCAATTGAATTTTGATCGAACTAAAGTAAAGAAAAGTTGAACGTTGATTAAAATCGAGTTCGTCATAGAGTAAAATGAGGTTTTCCAAACTTTGAGGAAAAAATTGTTGATTGCATAAGGGTTCTGTAGAACTAGTCCATAGCAAGAGCCCAATTTGATACGCAGCTCACACAAATCAGACATACAAGATGAGCTAAACAGCTTCACACATATTAATTAGAAAAAAATACTGAACACATTCCGCATTCTGAATCGTAGCAGTCAGACCTGCTAGTCATACAGAAGATGTTTTTTTTGGTGGATCTTGCAATAACACTGTTCTCAAAAAATCCATTTGTTATTTAAGTTGAAGTGAACTTTGGTTGATTTTGAGTGAAATTAATTAAAAATTGAGGTCTCCAAAACTTTGAGGGAACGATTGTTGATCGCATACGCGTTGTTGATAAGCTAGCCCGCGGCACGATCCTTTTTTTTACGCGAAACTCACGCGATCAGGGTGCCCTCTCTATCTGGTTCATTCAAAATGAGCTGAACACCTTTACATATACTGAGTAGTAGCAAAAAAAATGCTCAAACCCTGACAAGAATGAATTGCTGAACATCTTCCAATCATTCACTTTAATACAAGTTCAGTTTTTAAGGTTAAATAAAAGAAATCTCAACAGATCTGAGCACCTTTACGCATACTGAGCGGGGTCAGAGAGAATGCTCCAACAGCCGAATGAATGCATTGCTGAACACATTTCGATCAATCACAAAAATACAAATTCCTTTGTTATCAAAGTTGAATGAAAGAAATGTCATCCTAAATTGTAGCAGTAAGACCCACTAGTCACACAAAAGATCTTTGTTCTGTGAATCTTGCAATAACACTGCTCCCAGCAAATTTCTTCATTTCTTCAATTTTGAGTTGAATACAGTATAAAAAATCAAACTTCAATTAGAATGAAGTGGTCTTTAGAGTAAAATGAGGTTCCCAAAGCTTTGAGGGCACAATTATTGATCAACTACGCGTTGTTTAGGAGCTAGCTCGTGGCACAACCCTTTTTTACGCGCAGCTCACGCGATCAGGGTACCCTTGCTATTTCTTTCATTCAAAATGAGCTGAACACTTTCACATATACTGAGTAGTCGCAAAAATAAGTCTCAAACCCCGACATGAATGAATGGATGAACATCTTCCGATCATTTACTTTGATACGAGATCCTTTGTTGTTCAGGTAGAATAAAAAATAACTCTGAACATCTGAGCACCTTCGCGCATACTGAGCGGCATCAGCAAGAGTGTTCAAACAGCAGATTGAATGTATTGCTGAACACATCTCGATCATTCACTCATGTTCAAATTCCTTTGTTATCAAAGTTCAGTGAAAGAAATGATTGACGCATTTTACAAAAAAGCTGATTTAGTACAAATGTGTTGTTTACATACAACTGGAAGGATCAGCAACAACTGGAAGGATCAGCACTCCTCAGAGCTTGCTCTATAAAGCCCTCAAAATTATTCTTCATTGACCAACACCTTTCCTACTTCTTACCACAACAACACTCTCCTGATTCTTGTCATCAGTTTTCATATTTTCTAAACCTCAACGCTCCCATACCCATTTAACTTCTTGTCAATCATCTTTCTCAGCGCTCCCTGCACTGTAATTGATCACTTTCAACTTTCCCTCAATCTCATATCCTTCTTGAATCGACCCTCTACTCTCTACTTCATTTTATCTGTGCTCCAAGATGTCTAATCAGTTCATACCTGACGATTATCAAGAAGATCCAAATACCAAAGCCTTTGTCGACCAAGTACTTCTCGAGCTATTAGGACACTGGGAAAATCATAAAAAAGGAATTCAAGGTATATGATCTTCTTCTACTCACTAATCTCTTTGATTTATCTTCATATCCTTTGATTCCTTTTCACAACTCACACTGATCTATCCCCTTTCTGTCCTTCACCCTTTCCTTCTTTCTCTGATACCCAACACCCATCCCCTTTAATTCCTTTTCCATCCGAACTTTCAATTTTTGTTTCATAGTTGCACCCCAGTCCATTCTTACCAGAAGAGGAGTTGAATTCCGGTCCCAGCGCCTCCTCTATAGCTCTTGGGCTATACACTCAACTCTCTCAAACCACTCGTGAGTGTTTCTTTCTTTGCTGAGCAATTCCTTCTGGTTCTGACTTCACAACCTTTTGTAGCAGCCGGACTCCAGGCAGCTCTACCCGAACAACAATCCTTCCTAAGCGATCTCCCCTTCCCATCCCAAGTACCCAGCTTCACAGCGGCAGTACCGTCTTCTCAAACTTCAAACGCCCTTGCCGGACCCAGTAGGTTTCCTGGAGCTCTTGAGCCGCCTACAAACTTGGAGTCATCTGTGGGACCTATCCGACCAATCCAAAACAAACGTGGAAAGGTGGTATTGCGAAGAAGTTGGATGTGGTCTAAATTATTCAACCAAATCTAATTTAGAATCACATAAGCGAAGAATACACAAATCAAAAGACAAAAGTATGTATTCCAATCATCTTTCTTTTCAATCAAACCTCAAACTGATCAATTCTCAACATCTTTAGTCTCTTGCTATAATACTGGATGTGACAAGAAATACAGCGATATCAATGGTGTTAGACAACATCTTAAAAGATTTCACAATATTCCAAAAGGTGAATGGCTAATCTAGTGTAAGTCTTGTATTGTTTGATTGTTTCATTGTTGATCAAGCGAACTGATTCTTCTTTTGCTTCGTATCTCTCAATCTTCAACCAGTACTTTAAACTCTTTCTCATCATAAAATATTTGTTTTTTGGAATCAGTGAATTTCAGTCAATCGTTTAAACTTATTGAAGTTTGGTTATCTGGATGTATAAATTATCTTTATCATTCAACCGACCTTCCTTAACTGTGATTCACTGGTTCATTGGTGTTGGAATTTTTCTATTCGTGTGGCCTTTTCTTTTTGGACTTGGATGTATCATTATCATTAAATATATAAATATATACAAAAAAATTAGATATAATTGTGGATTTACATTCACCTTACTCTCATTAATCTTGATTTACTTTTTTTTATTAGAACTTTTCTCTTGTTGTTGATATTCAATTCTAGACTTCGTTGTATCATTGTAACCAAAAAAATGGATAAATTTAGATTTGTAGAGTTTTGATCTTTGACTTTGTCATTTCATCGTCATAATACATACAGATGACTTTGAATTTGTAGCTTTTTCAATATAAAATATATTTTTTGGTTTTTCTTCATCAAGTTTTGAGAATTACTTTGTGTCTCAAAGCCAACTGCAGCTACCAAAGTATAAGGAACCAGTTTGAGTTAATGTACTCTTTGGTTTCCCAAAAGACAAGAGCCTCAATTTTATTTATGCTCAGAGTCATGAACTGTAACTCGACTAACTTGTCATAAAACAGAAAAGATATCATGTGAGGTCTTACCCCTCAATAACATACATGACAGACGTACGTTGTGGTGATCAATTTATAGCTGTGATTAAGAAAAAAATTAAAACTTTTAGTGCCTTAGAAATTTATTTAAAAGGTTCTTTTAATTATCAATACATCAATATAATAATATCTTTAATTTCACCGTGGTTAATTGGTAAACAAGCTATACAAATTTATTTTACATAATACTTTACAAATTCAGAAACAAGAAAGTTTAAGTTCAGTGATTACTAGAATGAGGGATTTAAAGAAGAAGATCTTAAGAATAAAATTGAAATTGATCATAAGAAGAAAGAACAATAAAGTTGAATTCAATTGAAGAAAGAAGATTAAAGAGAAATGACGTCAAAAGTGGTAAAATGAAGGAAATTTAGGTTTTTAAGAGTTAATAAAAATATTTATAAAAAAAGTAAAGGCGGGAATGGATTCTTGAGATGATTTTAGGTGGGGTTTGATAAGAGCAAAAGAGGGCTTACCTTAGAGTGAAGTGGTGAAAATCAGGAGGAAAGGATGGAAAGGGAGGATTTCGAACATTTCGAACGCGGGCCAAATCTCAATGATGTGCGATCTGATCAAAATGATGGTTTTTCATTAGTAATACACATCAAAACTTCACCGAATTGGCCGAAAAATGGCTCAATCGACGCAGAATCTAAAGATCTATAATGTACAAACTTCACATCAACTATATCAAGACTCATAAAAAACTTTTATAAGAAGAAACAAATGAAAATATGAAATTCGAGAATGAAAATCAGCGCATATGTAATATTGGTAAACAGGCTGTATCATGGGTTTTGGCTACTGTATTCATATGTAATATGGGTTTTCAACGTGTAATAAATTACAGAATAAGGTTTTCTCAATCTTTACAACTCAATAACTTTATTATTACTCATCAGAAGGTGGGATTGTGGCGTATGGTCTTGGATGGTAAACAAAGATCTATTCAATGGGCTTTAGTAATCAAAAATTGAACAAGTATTGAAGAAATTAGTAATTTTAAAAATCAGAAATGGCTTATTTAGAATCAAAAGAAGATCAAATTAGTAATCATGAAGGTTTATTATGAGTAATTATGATGTAATAAAGTTGAAAGAAATTAAGTTTGATCATAAGAAGAGGCTATGACGTGGTAAGAGGTATATTGAAGTGGTAAAGAAGAGGTTATGAGGCTGTTTACCGTGGGTTTCTTTTGAGAAATGGGTTATATATAGTGGTAGTTGGGTTGTAAAGAGTTTTTCTCCCTTTTTTTCTTTATCTTCTACGTGGCTATTATTTTGTTTATCATTATAAACTTATTTTAGTAGTATCAGATCACTTAAATACGCCCTTTATCAATGTTATAAAGAGAAATTTACTTTAAAGAATTGTATTGTAAGACTCAAAAGTCATTGGGAATAATACTAATAAAAGTATTGAGGTTATTAAATCAATCAAGGCGCTTTTCTCTCATAGTTAATAATAATATTTCTTTTATTTACTTATCAGTACTCCATCAATAAATTCTTATTGATTGGTTTTAGAAGAGCAGTCTTAGACAGCTTCTACTAGTTATATTAGTAGATTATCCTCTTCACGTGTTGTATAACCCTTGTTGGGTTATAAATACTACAACGTGCTCATCCTTTTCCATCAAAACCTCATTCATGTTTTGTTAGACTTGATTATATTTGATAAATTTGTCTCAAGTTCGATTTAATATGTACATACATCAACCACCCTGAGCCAACATGAATATCTTTGATTTTTCTGAAGTGCATACATCCAGGTATCGTCCTTACATCACCATCATCCATAGACTCAGCTGAGTGAGTGTTTGTTTTAGGTACAGCATGTTTCACATCTGCAATAATCCAATGTATACTTGATGTGCCCGTAAGCTTTGTTCAGCAGTCAAACATCAGTACACAATAGTCATTTTTATTTCTTGTTTATCAAAGATCATGCGCTGATCATCCTTCAAAAGCACTCTGTAATTCAAACATCATCACCCAATCATCATCACCGCAACATAAAATCAAGCATTAATGTGTGTGTCCATGCCTATCAGATATAAGCCTGAGTGACTCCCATGCGCCACGAAAAAAAGTCACGGTGCCAAAGCCAAAAATTCAAGGGTCGCAATGTTAGATGGCCAAATTTCATAAGCATATTCGATGTTTGATGTTGTTGCCAATTAGAGGGAAGCTTGCAATAAGAGCATCCGCTATCGTTACAGCAAATTTTCTGCAAATTTACTGTAACGGTCTGTAAAGTACAGAGTCGGTACGTACCGAACTCTCAAAATCCACTATCGTCGAGGTAAAAACTCTTCTGTACGGTACGTACTGTACAGAATCGAGTCTGTCCCACAATCGTGCCATATGTAAAAAAATCTGCAAAGTTCAAAGGGATGAAGAATGGGTAGCCTGATTCGAAGGACCAACCGAATTTTGATATAGGGTTTTTTTTTTCTTCGATAAGATGATTTAGTCTTGGATTTTATTGATGTGATTTTGAAAATTATAATTTGAACTTGGGAAATGGATGGAACAATTGAAAAACAAAAGAAATGGAAGTTCGAGATGAGTTGTGGTGGTGTGAAGGGAAGTTCGAGATGAGTTGTGGTGGTGTGAAGGGAAGTTTGAGATGAGTTGTGGTGATGTGTGGTGTCCCGTTTGTTTGGTAGCCCGAGCAAATTTGGTAGATACCGATTCTGCAGAGGTCCTGCAAATTTGCAGGACCTCTGCAGAATTTTTACCGAAACTGCAGGTACCGAATCGTGTTTTTGACACGATTGGGGATTTTTGGCTTCGGTTCTGTAAAATTTACAGTACCGAAGCCATTTACAGCAACGATAGTGGATGCTCTAAGAGTGTATATGTGCGAAAAGCACACATTCTTGACAAAATGCTGTGTATGTATGTATGTACATATGTACGTGTAACGTCATCCCTTCGGCCCTTCAGCGGCCCCAATCAAAAATAATACTGTAATGTCACACCTTCGAATCGCCACTGCTAGGCCCCTATCGTTGACGCATTCATCCAAATATTATCTTGTCAGTACAAACATATTACATAAAGTGCAGTAATCGTTTTTAGTTATTTAAAAGGCAATAGGCTCCAATATGGATAGTACCCAACTTTTACCTATCATCTTGGCTGTAATAGCACTTGCGATGGCTTCATACTTCTCAGCACCAAGTCAGTATGCTTCCTGCTTATCTCAACGATCTGGAACATTGTGCAATCAGTCTTAACATCCTTTTACATTTGTTAGAACCCGAACCCTCCCTCTCATCAGAAGACTTCAGACCATTTACTTTAAAATCCAAAACAAGAATCTCTCCTAACACAGCTATCTATCGATTCTCATTACCATCTGAAAAACATATTCTTGGACTTCCTATCGGTCAACATATTTCAATTCGTGCTGAAATCAATGGAAAAAACGTTCAAAGAAGTTATACCCCTGTATCAAGTGATGATGATCGAGGTCATTTTGATTTATTGATCAAGGTCATTTCAAACTCTATTTCAATTCTATCCTTTGATATGCCTTCATTCTAATTTTAAAATTCGATCTTATCGCTACATTATAGACATACGAGCAAGGAAATATATCAAAGTATGTAGCCAATCTACAAGTCGGTGATTCAATTCAAGTCAGAGGACCGAAAGGACAAATGAAATACCATTCCAAGCTCTGTAATCAGATCGGAATGATCGCAGGTGGAACAGGTATCACACCTATGCTGGTCAGTCTACCGTAGCTTTTGGATTCTCCTCTCGATCTTGTCCATTCATTGAGATTGATTCAAAGTGGGATCTATCTATACAATCAAATATGAAACTCATCTTAGCAAATCATCCGAGCTTGTGCCAAAGACCCCAATGACAACACTCAAATCTCATTAATCTACGCCAACGTCAATGAAGAAGATATCCTTTTGAAACAAGAGCTAGATCAAATTCAATCAGAACACCCTGAGAAATTCTCCGTAAGCCAATCCTGCCTTACTTTTCTTCTATGAAATGCTTCTAATCCTTTCAAACTTGTGATCAACAGGTCTATTACGTTCTCAACAATCCACCTACTGACACAGAGTGGAATGGCGGTGTTGGATTTGTTAGTAAAGAGATGATTGCAGAAAAATTACCTGCTGCTACAGAGGATTCTATTAAGATCTTATTATGTGGTCCTCCTCCAATGACAACAGCGATGAAAAAGTATTTAGAAGAATTGAATTATGAAAAATGTAAAGTAGTCAGCAAATTGAATGATCAAGTTTTTTGTAAGTCACTCTTTCTCTCTCTCTCTCTCTAATCGGCCCCAATCCTTCACATCTCCTATCTTTTCTATTTGCTAACTTTGGTCTTTCTATCTCCTGTTTTGACTTTCTATCTCATATTCCAGGCTTTTGAATAATGTACCCATCCGTACTCGCCATCTACTTGATAGAATTGTCTAGGATCGTTTGCTTACCAAAAAACATACACTTCATGAAAGATACACCTGTATAGATTGCCTATGTTGCTCATTGGACCCTCTCATAAGGGATGCATTGAGTTGTGTGTTCAGTGAACTTTCATTGTGCTTTGTGAAGCACACCTTTCCAAGACTTTGACCACTCACTCAAGCAACGTCACCTATGAGCTGTAAAGTAAATGCCTTGCTATCAGAATGTAATGCAGATTCAAATGGATTCTGAAGGTTCTGTTGGAGAATTCCAACCTATCCGCAAGCACTTGATAATATCTCACCGGAGATGTCACATTCATAAGCTCCCGCATTTTGAGTAACATATACAACAAGAGTTATCTGCGATTGTAGTCTTACAAGTCCGTCGTAGTCATCAACTACCAACCGCCTAAGTGCGATCAGCATACTCATACACATGTATCTTTCCCACTGACACAACATATCACATCAGTTCAGGAGAAGTGACGCTGAATAAGTAGAGGGAAAGACACCTACTTTTATCTGCACTGACAATACATCTGAAGGGTATGTCTATGACTGCAACAGCTGTAACAGCATCTAGATGGTTTTGTAAAACACTTTGCTGATATCCGGCCACAACATTTGACCTATGTGGCGTAGATACTGGATCGTTGCGCACCAAATCAGGTCGCCTGCTTGAGCTTCCAGCTTTACGTTTTGCGATGTATTCCAGGTAAAGAGTGGGACTCGCAGACTGATCCGTTCTAAGACAGTCATTCAAAGGTCAAAAAACAGAAGGTTTTGTCAGTGATGAAAGATACCATAAGACAATGATGATCTTACCTGTAATGTGGTCGATCGGCTTCAAGGTGAAGTCCAGAAACAGTACTGGATCTTTCAACCGCTGAAAGATCCCAAAATCGTATCATCCTATCTTCACCCGCAGTAACAATATATCCTGCGGGTTTAGAGAGACCCCTCTTCATACCCATCTCCTCAGGCATCGGTACCAATTCTCCTGAACTCGAAGTGCTATCGTAGCTCTGGGAGCCCACCACAAATGAATATACAGTCGAGAGATGAGGAGGATACTTGAGCGCCTCTGGATCTAGTGATTTTCGACTGGCTGGCTCGTCGATTGTATTCTGTGCGAGAAAAGCCTCTATTGCACTTGAAGGGTCCAAGTCATGAGCATTGGGATTTGCTTTTGGCCTGTTGTTGGCGGTAGGATGAAGTCCAACGTGATGTTGCTCGTATTCAGCTCTAAAGCGGTCGACCGCGACTTCTGCTGACGTGTTTGAAACGACAAAACTCTCGACCAACTTATTGTTGTCCAAATCCCAGACTTGTAAGATCGGTGTTGGTTTTTTGTGTTTCTCTTCATCGAAGATGAATTGAGCTGACACAATGATCCATCGTCCTTTACCTTGCGTCGGATGTAAACTTAATTGTTGGATTGGACCTTCCGCTACTTTCCAGCTTCTCAAGAGGAGCCCAAATCGTAGGTCCCAAAGAGTCAGATAGCCACGGGTCGTTCCAGCCACTGACCATATCTTTTGAGGCCCTACACATAAGCAGGTCAAAGGACCTAGATACACCGGGCTGTGAAGAGTTTGAACGCGTCGCATCGTTCTGAGATCCAATGACACAATCTGGCATCTGTTGGTAGTAAATACCAAAGTTGACGAGGTTGGCGTATTGTAATGGAGCATCGATGTGATGTAAGAACCGTTCTCCAGTTGATGCTGTCGTATCAGTTGTCGTTTGCCATAGACAGGTATCGGACCATCAAACGCCACGTCAATTCGATGAACCCATAGTGTGCCATTGGTAGAAGCACTAGCGACACAGTGGCTATGTTCGAGTGCACAGACACATGTGATTTTTCCACCTTGGGAATAGGTGTGACGTGATTTGCTAGTCACGTTCTTTTCGAGCCGGATCGAATCCCATACTTTGACCGTCCCATCGTGAGAACCGGTGACAAAAAAGACGAAATCCGGAGAGACAGCGATACTGCTGATGCGTGCGGTATGTTCTACCAGATGGCCTACAAGTGTACCATTACTGGACGTTGATGCTCTGTTGCGGGTCGAAAACATCGAACGGAAGGCTTTCTTTCGAGGTATGCCTTCACTTACAACCGGGCCAAATTCGGTTAGCGGTTCACAGTAACTGTCTAGAAACACTCTTTCCAATAGATAACGGATGTTGGCATCATGACCTTCATAAGTGCTACTGAATCTTTGAAGCATATATGGATTTCGTCCCATAGGTAAGCCAGTATGAATTGAGAGTTGCTCTCCCGCGTGAGAGTTGAGAACGGAAGGGACCTGGTTTTCCCGCCGAGTTTCCACATCCAAAATCCCAAAGGCTTGAGTCGTATCACTGGCAATTGCAGCGTTCACCTTCGAGAAATCATAACCTTTTGAGGCCGAGCCAGGATGCTTGGACTCTAATATCGGCCTAGGTGTAGTGGGAGAATTTAACTCGATACTACTGCTCAACGAGTGAAGATCTGTGTTGCTTGGGCTAGTGTGAGCGAGCGGCGCAGACAGGTTGCGCAGATCTGCATGTTTCGTACCGAAACCTTCAGTGTTTTTCAGCGCTAGATGTCTTCTCAAATCTGAGACGATAGGTGAGTCCATCTTATTGTAGGGTCGATCAACTTCAGTAGCAGAAGGTGGTCGAGACGTGTCGGCTGATAGTTTTCTTTGGAAAGGTATATCGAGCGTCTTGGACGATGGCTGAGGAGTGTATGGGCTTGCTGCTTTTCGTACCACGTGACTTTCGGGCCCAGACGGCGTTTTAAGTAGAATGGTATGTAAGAGCACCCCCAAATCTTGCAAGGACACAGCATTCTTGTTGAGTAGGTTGGTTGCCTCCAAGGTCGGATGTGCAGGAGGGAGCCTAACGTTCCAAGACATTCATCAGATCTGAACACGCAACACGAGATTGCTTAGCGTCTCGGGCCAAGATCAGCCTCACCGTGCACGCGCGTCGGCAACCTTCAGGATATGCTGTCCTCATGTCTTTTAGCCTGACCTCGTCTTCTCGCTTCATTCCTAATTGTCGCAACTTGGCAAGATGAGCAGCGTCCCTATAAAAGAGTGTCAAAACCGGGATCTCCTTTCCATATCGATGTGAGCCACTCACTCCACAGAAAGTCCGATAGGGGGAGTTGCCACAGTAGCTTGAAATTGTCGACCAGAAGTGACGGCCGTAGAAGTTTGACTTGATAATTGCTGAGCGCGTCGGGAAGCATGGTCATGTTCATCAGTAGGATACCAAAAGGTCGATCCTTTACCTCGACCAGCCCATACGATGGCGGCTTCATACACATTTCGAGGCATCTGAGTATAGATGCGGAATCTGTGAGACACGTATACGCGTATACGTAGAAATGTGCGGATTCAACAAACCGGAGGATCCAAATTGTTAAGTATGGATGTCTGATCCAGTACCTCGATATCACAACGCAACAATCTCCGTAGGGCAGGGTAGAGGATACACCATGTATCAGTTAGAGGCAATATTGATGAAACCGCTTCAATCAATTCGGCAGAAGCTTTCGAAAAAGATCGGGCAACATGATGGTCAATACTCATGTAAACAATTGAACACGCTGTACTGGGACTTACCTTGGCGAATCCAAGAATTTGGATGACCAAGAAGAATGATGACCGCAGCAATCAATTTCCAGAGCCTTGGTTTACTCAATAATTTTCTTCGAATGATTTCGGTCAACGAGCTTATGACTCGCACTGAGACGAAGTCTTCTGAGTCTAGAAGGATTTCAATACCCATACAATTTCAGCACATTCATTCTGATCAAACTTTCAACACACGTACCTGTCAGAGCTTGAACCATCAGGGGAAGAATATATTCCTCAACGCTGACCGGGCCGGTTTCATTCACAATACCAACGATATGTTCAAAAAATGCTGCCCTTAGCGTCCAGTCATTTTCATTCAGGTAAGTCAATGTATGTGATAATAAGATATCACTACAGATATACCATGGGTCAATGATCAAGCAGCAATATGCGTATTGTGAATGCTGTGACGTACTTGGTTTTGAGCCTACCGAAAAAAGCGGACAAATGTGATATACTGGCGAGCAGGGAGCGCTTTGCAACTGGAGAGCTGTCTGTCAGTAGAGAAACTACAAAGTCTTGAATCTGCCGGTGAAGTTCATTGAGATTGTAGTCGTAGGATGCCTACACATTAGAGAAGTCCGTAGGAACAAGACTTTCTATCAGGACGCTGGGGCATGATATGGAAGTAGACTGCGCTGTGCGAAATCCTCACCTCGACAGGATCTTCGCCTTCGCCAGAAGCCTGTTTCAAAGATGTGTGGCCACTCTTTTGTTGATTTATTACCTGAGTCAAGTTCAAGAAGCGTTTGGCTACTAGTGATAGTGGGCCGATGCATCTCCCAATAGTCGATCGCACCAATTCGGACGAATCATTGATCAAGTGCTTGAGATTCGGTAGGATATACTCCGGGAACAAGGATGAATTGGAAGGGGTGATCATGTCGACTCCCAGTAACTGGAGAATGTGTTTCACCATAGCACAACTTATCAAAGACCGACTCGACATACATCAAGCTCTTCGAGTACTTACTAATTGCGTCAAACAGAACAGGGTCTTGCTCTTTATTAGGTTGGAGTGATTGTCAATTTCGCTGGCATTCAAAAGGCTAATAAGGATAGGGAATGATTCGATCGAGTATGATGATGTCCGTAAGGTACTCCGATAAGGCTAGGTAAAGATCCAATGCTTTGACTATTGTCCCAGGATGTGAACAATTTCGGATATTAGAGGAGATGAGTGATAGCATGATCAAGGCAACGTCGTCTGGAGTGAAATGAAAGTTACGGCGTCAGAGTCCATCTGTTTAAATTCCATAGGGGTTCTATATACTAACCACTTGTATTCGACTTCAACGTGGTCGGTTTTGCTTGCAAGTCGGCCTGATAGCCGGGGATATGTACTTGTAGAGGGAAATCAGCCTGTTTCAACTCATGTTAGTGGGTTGCTCAGTACGGTCATGGGGGAAGCTCATGGCAGCATGCTCACCACTGTATGACGAGATGTGCGTTTGCTGGTAGACTCAGCTTCGTTGCCTGAAGGGTCAAGCTCTGGATGTGGCTCATCATCCATATCTTCATTCCCTCCTGTTCGTTTCTTCTTTTTATTTACCCAGAAATACTTTGAAGCGTAGCTGAAGTCACTCCAAACCATCTCAATGATCTCATCAGAGTGATTCCTCAGTACAGATGATCGACCAAATCCTTCTCCCCTCAATGTATCTTCGCCCATAGCGGCCCCATTGTCACTTGCGACTCTTGAAGCGGTGTATGGCGCAAGTGAACTTGTCAGCTCTTGGAGTCCCAACATGAAAGGATGCAGGAAAACATAGAACGAGTTCGGAAATGTTTTGTTCGTTTGACAATCTGTGAGGTATTCGTCGAAGGTCAGGCGTTCTTCAGGATTTAGCTGTATCATACTTCGTACCAAGTTCTGAATTGAACCTCCATGCCAGGATGAGGTCATCAGTTAGCACACACACCCGATCGATGGTGTAAGCAGTGATTTTTTGGAATGCTCACGCGGATTCGGTCGTCCTCAATTCCACGCAGGTAAGGCTCAATATCATATTCTCCAGATTTATAGTTAAACATCTGACTCAAGGTGAATGGGCTATTTCCCTCCATGAATAATTCGCCAATCACACATCCAAGACTGAATACATCCATGCTTTGAGTCACATTCGCTTTGTCCAAACCATCAGTATCTTTATCCACTGTGAAGAATCTTTCGGGTGCTAGGTAGCATGACCTTCGGGATGAAGTGTCGAAAAAATACGAAAAATCAGCCGGATCGTCCTCAGGTAGATATGTCGGCTTGAAAGCGGTGGAAAAATCGGTAAGGAAGACCCAGTTCCATGAGGTGACAATCACATTTTCCGACTTTATATCGCCATGAGCGACCTTTGGAGCAAGAAAAGAGATGTGAGCTCATGCTGCATCATATCTGAAGAGGCAACGTACCCCTTGTTTCCATGACTGAGAAAGTGCTGTTAGTAACTGGAAGACTATCCATTTCTTTTCAGTGATGCTCAAAAACGGTCGAGTGCTATAAATTTTGCAAAAATTCGAATGAGCCATTGATAGTGGATCTCATGGCTTGGATGGACTCATTACCTGATCCTATCGTATAGGTTATTGGCGAGCCATTGTCTAATCAAATATCCCGCTTTTTCCGTTTCCACCGATCGTTGATATGTCAACACGTTGGGAATTCCTTGCAATAGCTCGCGTTCGGCTTTGAAAAAAGGAGACAAAAAGGCACGAGACCCGGTCAAATTCATTGTTTAGATACATGAATGAAGTTTAAGCTGAGATGCTACCTTTCAGGCGCTTGAGATAAGCCTTCAGCCCATAAGAAGGATCGGTTTTCACGAAGACCTTTACAACAATCCGACCTTGTTTGTGACGAGCCCGAATGGTCTTCAAAAACCTAGTCGTACCTAGACTATCTTAAACGAAGAAAACTGAGTCTCAAATTTTTGTTTACATGATACATCCTCTGGAGTGATACGAGGGAAAATGGCCTGACGATTTCTCGTATATGACGTCAGTGCCCAATTCAGACACAAAACTATCCAATGTCAACGCGGTAGGTCGAGCAAGGTTGTTCGATGGGGAATTGCCCATACTCTACCGTCGTCTGATCGATTAGTCGAAGAATGTTCGGTGAAGTCTAGTAAAGGGTTCGAAGCATCTCGGGGAATTCTGATCGCTTGAAATAACGAAAGGATGAGATAACAGAGGTACCCGTCAAACGAGACATCTTCGGTGAGACTTTGACCCGTTCCTTCGAGAAGGCAGGGCCAATGAGGCCTCGCGGACAGTTTGAGACTCGAGTGTGTTCCTGTGCGTTCCCTTGTCTGGACGCTGCATCTCGTTTCTTTGCCTAAACATCTTTCACACCTATCTTGAGCTCACGTTTACCTCTCATGCTGACTGGCCAGAATTTGAGGCCCACATATGACATCTCTGCTTTCGTAGTTGTCGCGTACTTTTCTAGTTTCATATGCAAAGACCACAAGGCATGTAAAAAGATGAATCCCATATGAGCCTACATATGATGTCATCGCTTGCAAATCATTTCATCATTTAAAAAACCAGGAACCCATTTTGGTCAACAGACTGATTCACAACGAAAAACCTATCTTTATCCAAGTTGAACGTCCAGATCTTCTTCTTCTCTCCATCATGACCACTCACAACTCTCAGCCCAATGATGCTCAAATCACAGTTGGTGTGTCAAATACTCTCCATCGGTTACCAATGGGGTCTTCATTGTCTCATCCTATGTCAAACTGACCTATGTTGTCCTTCTCGCTTCTCAAGGGGAGTACTTTTTGGCCCGGTACGTACGATACACAACTCTTGGGATAAAAAGGAGCGCACTTGGCACTTAAGCACTTGTTCTTCCGTAGGATGGCCCAATTGGGTGTCAAACAGGTGTATGGTGTTCCGGGGGACTATAAGTCAGTCACTTCAATCTTGATTCCCAGGTTGACAATTATCCCCAACAAGTTTAGATGCATTGCGACCTAGGTGATTACGATCGGCTTTCTGATTCAGATGAGTTGTTGTGCTTTGTTTTTCAGCCTTGGTTTTCTTGATTTGATCGAAGACCATCCAGACCTAGACTGGGTGGGCTGTTGTAACGAGCTCAATGCAAGCTACGCTGCAGACGGCTACGCTCGGGTGTCTGAAGGTCTTTCTTCCACCCTTTCACAGAATGTGTGTTTTATGAGACACACCATTTGTCTTATCTATTGTTTCTTTTGCTTACTCTCGTCACAGGTGGAATAGGTTGCCTTGTGACTACCTTCGGAGTGGGGGAGCTATCAGCTTCAAATGGTATTGGTTGAGTTACTTTTCTGCTCATCCTTGACCTGATTGAGCTATAGCCGTCTCAAGCGATCTATTTCAGACCTGGGCTCTGACGCGCTCTTTATTTGTGCATCGATTCCGTATGAACACAGCCGGTGCACATTCCGAGCGAGTTCCAGTAGTACATTTGGTGGGTGTTCCAGCAACCACTTTGCAGGCCGACCATGCAATCCTACATCACACCCTGGGTGATGGAAGTACGTTTCGATTCCGCGTTCGCCGGTCCGAGTCGTCTACAAATGCTGAATCACTCAAACATCTATGATTTGACCTCGAAGGGTTTGACGCATTCAAGAAGATTTCGGAACAGCTCACTTGTGCCCAAGCCTCTTTGACTATGAAAACAAATGCAACTGAAGAAATCGATCGAATCTTGATGTCGGCACTGACCTATTCGAGACCTGTTTATTTGACTTTACCAACAGATCTAGTTTATGTGAAAGTTCCGTCCTCGCCATTGAAAAAATGTCTCCGGAAGACAGTGTTACAAGACTTGGAGGCTAAACCTGATCCGAATATGATCAGACATGTTGTGGATCAGATTAGCGATTTATTTGTCAAATCAGAAAGACCCATCATCATGGTAAGAGGTCTTTACTTCATGTCTGATCCTCGAAATACCCATTGGAGACATGGACCTGAACTGAGAAAGAGACGCTATTTATCTGTATCACAATCTTCAGCTAGATGCATGTTGTGACCGTTTCCGAGTACAATCAGAGGCCATCAATTTGGTCGAAGCACTTCAGATTCCTGTCTATACTACTCCAATGGGCAAGACTGTCATCAATGAATCCCATGCTCTGTTTGGAGGGCTCTATGTGGGGGATATCACAGTGTCAGGCGTCAAGGAGCAAGTTGAGAGCTCAGATCTGATCATTTGTATCGGTACCATGATGTCTGATTGTGAGTTGTTCAAGCCTTTTCGAAAGATCGACCAAGAAAGATTTTGATATATTTTGCGTGCTCTGTGGTAGTCAACACTGGTAACTTTTCATATCATCTACAATGCTCAGCAAGAGTAGAATTACATTCATCAGAGACGATAGTCCAATACGCGCACTATCCGGATCTTGGATTTCGTCAACTTTTGCCTCTCTTGACTAAAAAACTTTCATCTTTACCTAGAAAGGTGACAACAAAGGATTTGAATCCTAGATTTATGCACAAAGATTCTAAGAATGATGATACGAGCGAAGGTCTAATCACGCAAGACCAATTTTGGCCCCTTTGGGCTCATGACTTCTTTGAACCAAATGATGTAATCTTAGGTGAAACGGGTACCAGTAGCTTTGGTTTGCTTGACGTGAAATTTCCGGATGGCGCATCATTTCTTTCTCAAATTTTATGGGGTAGTATAGGTGAGCTACCGAGATACGATCAATTTGATGGCTCATCCGAGCTAAAAGGCGTTGACACTGATGAACCTGTACCGGAATCCTCTTTATCCAACATTTGTACAATTCTGTATTCAGGATGGACAACTGGAGCCTGCTTGGGTGCGGCACAAGCAGCGGCTGAGCAAGGGAAGCGAACAATTTTGTTCATTGGTGATGGTAGCTTGTTGAGTACCATTACACTCTTTGGATATGAATATTGAAGCTAATTTGAGTTCTTTGATGTTTGATGTTGCTGGGTTTTAATAAAAGACAACTCACCGTTCAAGAGATTAGTACTATGATACGGGTTGGAGTCAAGCCAATCATCGTGGTTCTGAATAACGACGGATATAGCATTGAAAGATGTGAGTTTAATTCAATCTCTCCATCAATATTTTGAACATAACTCAACATCAGCATCGGGATCTGGCAGTCATTCATGGAATGAAACGCAAATACGTTAGTCATTTTTCTAGCTTCCCTCATCAAATCTATGCTTTGACCCTAGACCTATCGTCTTTGGACTTCTTGTAACTGAACTGAATTCATAGAACGATATACAACCGTGGGTCTGGACGGGAATACTAGACCTTTTCAACCCTTTGAAAACTACTTCGACTGCATCCTACCACATTGAAAAGTATGATGAGCTGGTAAAACTATTGAATGATGCAACTTTCAGGAAGGCTGATAAAATACAACTTGTGGAAGTGAAACTTGGAAAAGAAGATGCACCACGTGCGTTGAAGCTTCAGGCCAACATGGTCAGTATCTTTGTTTGAGTTCATCTTTGAGGTTGACATTAACTATGCCCTTGAATATTGTACTTGATACTAATGATAGACTAGCAAAGGTAATGCTTATTGAGAACACCATGGGAGAACATCTATGGAGATACATCTCAACAATCACACCAACAAAACCAAGTTTCCAATGGTTTACTGCTAAAAATGAAATGATGTCACAAGATCACGATTATTGTGCAAGTATATAGTTCACAGATCGCTCTATCTTTCTAACGTCTGCACTCGAGGTGTTGTTTGCATACTCCCTGGTTGGGAGATGTTGTATAAGGTTCTGTTTTTAGATATTTTTTGAAGACATCTTCGAAAACACAAGCTCATAAGATATCTCCCAGCCAGGAAGTATGTCAATTATCCATTTGGTTAGGATGTAAAATAAAATAAAATTGAAAGGGAGTAGAATTGCTTGAATCAGATCAGTAGGAATGCTCATCAGTCTCAATGAGGACAATCAGTCTTGATGATGATTTGTGATAAGCCTTGTGTGTTTTGATCTTGCAAGCATGTCGGAAACTCACCTTTTAGTTGCCTGATTTTCCTCTATTCAAGATTTTTGAAGCTTCTGTGGCGATTTTGATCTAAGAGAAAGTAGATTGTCATATCTTTCCTTCGAGTCTTGCCTTATGTGTTGAAGCTTAGACGAAGTACATACGATTGAAGATGAGTTAGTTTTGATTGTGAAGAGAGATGGAAGGAGTTAAACTGTACTAGATTGATAGATATGTAGTAGAGTTCATTATGTTGTAAGCTTTGATGGATGAATTACCAAAGGATCAACGTAAATTAAAGTTGAATAGAAGGATTTGTTCACTTGATTGTTGACTTCGATAAGTACAAGCTTCGAGGAAGGGAATCATCAAGATGTACTACATAATTAAAATGAGAGATGTCAAGTTAAATCCATCCATCAATTGTTGATCAATCTTGTTGTATGGTTCTGATCAGTTACTTATCTCTTGTATCCGAAAGAATGTTTTCTTTGAATGAGTGAGAGTTTAAAGTAAGATTACCAATCCAATCAGCTTGACTATTACAATCTCTTCACTTGATCCTTCATCATCTCCACATCCTTCAAACTCATCACTGGATCTAAACCCAAACCAGCTAATTCCTTATCAAGAATTGATCATCATTATTATTATTATTAGAAAGAAAGAAAGAAAGATGAATGAAAGTGTGAATGGAATGGGCGTAGGCAGATCAGAAGAAGTGGAGATTGAAGAGATTAAAGAACTTGAAGGAAGACCGAATGAGATTAAGATCGAGTTAAGTCAATTTACAAGTGGTAGCAGTAGTAGGCGGAGTAGGAGTGATAGTAGTAGTAGTCAGAGTCAACCCAATCACTCAACTGAACCCGATTCAGGAACAGCAGCAAGAGGAACAAGCACATCGGAATGTAAGAGTACAACAGGAGGAGGAGGAGTAAGAAGAAGAAGAAGTACCACAAGAAGTAGTCTTTGTCGATCGAACAACAGTCAAAGTGAATTTAATTTAAAACCACCCAGCAAGAATCTGATCAACTCAGCATCATCAGCGAATGAGATTATTAAGAAATCCAATTTAACCACATCCAGATCACCTTCACCATCATCCTCACATCAACAAACCAATCCACCTACGATCTCAGTTGAAGAAATTAAACGAATTCGAATCAAAAGATTAAAATCGAATCCGAACAGTACTCTCATCTCATCCAATCCCAATCAACCCATCACCCTTCTCAGTAAATCGATCATCAGATTATCATCCTCCTCATCCTCATCCTCTTCATTAAACTCACATCCACAACTCAATCAATCAGTCATCATCATCAATCAGCTCAATCCATCCCTACTACTGCTGCTACTGCTACTGCTGCTGCTACTACTCTCACTACTCTCACTAACAAGACTACTACTGATAGTCATCCTTCTAAACCCATTCCTTCAACTCTTCATCATCAATTACCTCATACCATCAATCTCACTCAAAAATCATTACCATCTTCTCACATTCAATCTCATCTTGATTCAAATCTGATCACTGAGATGGTACATGATCGTCATCCTTTCTCAATCCCTCATCATTCTCAATCTTATCCTATCTCAGATTCTCATTCGAATTCGATCAATTCTTTAAACCGTTCAACTTCTTATAAACTCATTGATCAATCCGATCGTGTAAGTCTTCATCTCTCTTCATCCTTCATTCTCACTGATTCAGCTCTTCATCCACAGTTTCCATCTCAATCTGCTTCACTCTCTACCTTTTCACCTCGATCTCAGAATTCTTATTCTAATCATCAACATCATCCACAACAACAACAACCACAACAACAACAACTTCTTTCTTCAAATCAATCACGTCCCAACATCTCATCCAACTTTACCACTCAACCACTCTCAAGCTCAAAGCGAGATCCAATCTTTGTCAATCCGAGCCATCATCGATCTTCATGTGATGAATCTATCCCTTCATCCCTTCACTCTTCTCAACTACAACAATCACCTCATACGACTCACCACAACCTCCTTCCAAACGCTCTTGGTTCTCCTACCCTCAACTCATTTCAATCCAATCATCATCACCTCTCTAATCATCCATCAAACCACTCATACCAAACTCCAAACATCTCATCCTCTGCTACCTTTCCATCTTCTTCCAATCACCACATGGCCACTCCAGTCACTCCTTCTCAAACTCCTGTCAGCACAAAGAAACGTGGTTTCTTTGGAAAATTACGTAAGAAAGCTAGTCGGGGTGATTTGATTTCAGATGAATTGGGTGCTCAACTTCATCCACCACAACCTTTACCTGACGATATCGGTCCATCTACTTCATCATCATCATCATCCAAAATAAAAGCTATCCTGGATGAAGAACGATCTCATCCTTCAGCTGTACCCGTCATACCCACTACGACTACTTCTAAAAAACAAAGGATTCGAAAACTGATAGATAAACCTTCAAAACATCATCATTCTGATTCCAACAATTCGCATCCTAACAATCCACATAATCTACTTAGCAAATCATCTCAATCTAATCTTAACGGTCCTAACAATCATGGTCTCGATGGTGAATTGATCGCACTTGATACTAACTTGGATGAGATGGAAGGTATCATTGATCGAGATCATGTCATGTTTCAACTTCGACGAAATAGTAGTATGAGTGCAGGTACAACTAATAATATGAGCATCCCTCCTCGTGATGCTCTTTCTGGTTTCAATAATACCAGTAGTCCACCTCATCCTCATCCTCATCAGCTTCATGATTCAGCAGCTTCGGGCGGTACACTCTTTGCAGACCCCTTCAATCCAGGTCGGACCTTGGGTCTGGCTAGTACTGCTAACGGGCCTACTCATCATCATCCTCGTAACGGTACTTTTGAATCTGATAGGCAGGTCGTCGATTCGGTTAAACAACTCACTCAGGATCCATCCCATCAATCACCTCACCTGCACCGAGGTCAAAGCGTTCCAGATCATCCTCAGTCATCTCAACATGAACGTAGTGGGAGTCATGCAAGTCTTCATAGTCAGTCACCTTGACATACATTCATCTTTTTCTTCATTTTACTGACGTTTTAACTTTTTGTCATCAGCCCTCAATTCGGTCCCAACCGTCAGTGGCGTCAACGGTCTTGGAATGTCAACTAATGCCACACCGGTTTCAGGAGCTCCTAATATGACGCCCACCATTGGCGGCGCAGGTTGGACGGCACCTGAGAGTTGGGCAGTCAATCCATTAGAAGGACAAGATGCGGACGATTTAGATGCAGACGAATCAGAAGATGATGAAGGGATGTTGATTGGTGAATTTGAACATGGACCGACGGATGGAGATCATCCGGACGGTCAAAGTGGTCTACTCGCAAGAAGTATGAGTGGCTCTAGTGTTCATCCCATTCCGGGTTCCAACAATACTCTCAATTCACTTAATCCAAGTACGGTGGGAGCTTTGTCAATCGGATCACGTGGAAGGTTAGGTTCGATTGAAGAAAATGGTGGAATTGTTGGACTCGGTCCGAATGGGACACCCAACTTATCTACTATGGCGCCTGGCAGTCGTAGACCGTCTGATACAGGTGGGAACAGTATCCATAATGGATCTGAAGCGAGTAGTAGTACTTCAAGAGCGATTGGTGGATTAGGAGTCGGAATCGTCGGTGGGGCTGTGGTGAATGGAAAGATGGGTAGCGTATCCAGGAGTTTGGGTACAGATCTAAGCAAGCCTGTCAGTTTCTTTGGGGTTCTTGTCCCATCTTATGGTTCTCTTAAATTCCAATTCTCAACTCATCCTTTTGATTTTTTTCTCTCTCTCTCTCTCTCTCTTCGATCTTTGATTCTTGATGGGCTTTGAATGAAATAGTGGACGATTCGAATCTCAAGATCTGATGGATCATTTGCTACACTCTCTTGTCCGCTCACTTATACTACATCTGAAATCTGTCATCAATTAGGAAGAAAACTGTTTAATCAGAAACCACCTGCAAGTTATAAATTATATATCAAAGAACGAGGTTTAGGTAAGATTGAAGACCATCCTTTTCTTTTTCTACTTTTTCTTGTGAACTTGAAACACCACCACCACCACCACCCCAAAAAAAAATGCAAAAATTCCAAAACTGATCATCACGATCTTCATCTCTAGAACGAGTCGCAGCTCCTAATGAGAAACCATTAATCTTTCAAAGACGTCGACTTGAACAAGCTGGTTATAATATGGCTGATCGATTAGATGATGTGGGAAGAGCAGATTATTCTTATTTGATCAAATTCGTTTATAAAGAAGAATCCTTAGCTGCAGTTGGAGGCGTAAGAGTTTTTTCCTACCCTTTCATTCAATTTCATTCAATTTCGTGTGATGAGGTTTTTGACCTAATTGGTTTGTTTTTTTGGGGGGATGAAATAGGATGACGATTTTCAGGGAAATTTAGAATATGTAGATCTACAAGCTAGATCGATTCAAGCCATTCCGATCTTTTTATTTAAACATGCACCTTTACTCGTCAGTTTGAACTTATCCAAAAATCCAAAATTAGATATTCCATCGGATTTCATTCAACTCTGCACTTCATTAAGGGAGCTAAGGTTATGTTATATGGGAGTGAAACGCGTTCATCCTTCAATTCGACAATGTCCTAGTTTAAGTCGATTAGATTTATCCAACAATCGAATTGTGGATTTAGAACATGCTAGATTAGATGATTTAACCGATCTGATGGCACTCAAAGTTCATAACAATCGACTTTGGAATCTACCGGATTATTTCAAATCATTCAAATCCTTACGACTCTTGAACATCTCGAATAACAAATTCGAAACCTTACCTGCCATCGTTTGTGAGATCGAATCCTTGGTAGATTTAGATATCTCCTTTAATATGATCACCGTCTTACCTTCTGAGATCGGACAATTGAAGAATTTAGAACGGTTTGTCTTTTTGGCGAATCCGATCTCGACGATCCCTAGTACATTTGTCGGTTTACGTCAACTTCGAGAGATTGATTGTAGAAGATGTATGTTGGGGGATATTGCGATCTTTAGTGATTTGCCAAAGTTAAAGAAACTCTTATGTGAAAATAATGCGGTGACGATCTTAGATGGTGCTTTCAATTCACTCACCGAACTCAATGCTAGTCATAACTCGATCACTCGATTGCTTCTCGTCGGAACAGGCGCCACACTCGTTTCACTCAATGTCTCCCATGCGAAGATCTCATCCTTAGGCCAGGAGTTCTTTGATGCACTCGTGAGCTGTGAAAGTTTGAATATGGATAACAATCAAATCAAATCGTTTAGTGATTCGTTTAATCAATTGACGAATTTAAGAAACTTTTCGATGAAGAACAATCAATTAACTTCCTTACCTGATTCGATTGGACAACTTCAAAGGTTACATACCTTAGATTTAGCTAATAATAATCTAGGCGCATTACCTAAGACGATCTGGAATTGTTCACAATTGATCGTCTTGAATGCGAGTTCGAATCTGATTGAAGAGTTCCCGATGCCACCTATAGCAGAAAGTAATCAAGAAGAAATGAAACGAAAAGCATCGATTCCGTCTATTAAACCGGTTGTAGTGGGAGGAGGAATAGGACATTCGAATTCGAATCCGTCGGTTAGTAGAACATTACCACCTTTATCAAAAAGTTTACAAGAATTATTCTTAGGAGATAACGGTTTAGGAGATAATGTGTTTAGTCCGATTTCGTTATTAAGTGAATTGAGAGTGTTGAATTTATCATTCAATGATCTGTATGAGATCCCATCCTTGACGTTGAGTAAATGTGAATCATTAGAAGAATTATATTTGAGTGGGAACTCCTTAACGAGTTTACCGGGGGAAGATTTTGAAAACCTGATGGGATTGAAAACTTTGTTTATCAATGGGAACAAATTACAAACGCTACCGGCCGAATTAGGGAAGATCAAACATTTGGAATCATTGGATGTGTCGAGTAATGTGTTAAAGTATAATGTGACGAATTGGCCTTATGATTGGAATTGGTGAGTGGTGTTTTCTTCTTTTGCTTCTTTTTTTCAGGATCGTTGATCTACATTTCTTGATATGAATTGGTTCTGTAGGAATTGGAATTTGGATTTACAGTATCTAAATCTATCGGGTAATAAACGATTGGAAATCAAACCTGCTGCAGGTAATCAACAAGATGCGATCGCGACCGCCAAACGAAAGAATTTATCGAATTTCAATGCGTTAAGAAGGTTAAGGTTATTAGGTTTGATGGATGTCACGCTTACGACACCTTCTGTACCCGATGAAAGTGAAGATCGAAGGGTTCGAGTCACTCAGTCTGAAGTGAGTTCGATGGGATATGGAATAGCTGATTCGATGGGAAGAGAAGATTATAATGTAGTCGGATTGGATATGGTCGTTTCTAGATTTAGGAATAAAGATGATGAATCACTCTTTGGATTGTTTGATGCACATTCTAAGACGGCCTTTGCAGGTGGTAAATTAGCTAAATATTTACATGATGGGTTTTCTGCCATCCTTTCATCTGAATTAAGAAGATTAAGAGAAGGTGAATCGGTTTCGGAAGCCTTGAGACGAGCGTTTTTGAATATCAATCGAGATTATGGAAATCTGGTGACATCTCAATTTGAAGGAAGACGTAAAGGATCGAGTGGGAGTTTATTAACGAGTGAACGACCTAGTCTCACTGGTACGAGTGGATGTGCAGATCGGAAATGTGGAGCGTCAGGCGTCGTGGTCTATGTAGCTAAGAAGACGGTTTATGTGGCTAATGTAGGAGACGCATTAGCGGTGATTGCAAAGAGAGGGGGTGCAGCTCATCCAATTGCTCATAAACATGATCCATTTGATTCGGTTGAGATTGAAAGGATTCGATCTGCAGAAGGATGGGTTTCACAAAAAGGATTAGTAGCAGATGAAGTGGAAGTGTCAAGATCGTTTGGATATTTTCATGTTCATCCAGCTATCAATTCAAAACCGACGGTTCAGACGATTGAACTTTCGGAAGATGATGAACTGATCATCATTGCTAATGCTGGGATTTGGTCACATATCACTTATCAAGCTGCTGTAGATGTGGCAAGAGCTCAGAATCGAAAAGCTGATCCGATGATGGCAGCACAGAAATTAAGAGATTTAGCTTTATCTTATGGTGCTGAATCTAACTTGATGGTCATGGTCGTCGCTCTAGGTGATTTGTTTAAAGCTAAAAGAAGATTAACCTATCGAGGAGCAGGAGGAGCGCAGATTGATGAAGATGCATATGGAGCCACAAGAGTAGCCGCCAGAAGAGGACAATTGACCGATGCACCAGGGGAAAAGTATTTAACCCTCTTGGATCGAGAAGTGGCCCCACCGACGGGAATGGTAGCTTTGGTGTTTACCGATATTCGAAATTCCACCTCACTTTGGGAAACCAATCCTGGGATGCAATCTGCGATGAGGATGCATAATCAATTACTTCGTAGACAGTTAAGAGCGATTGGAGGATATGAAGTGAAGACTGAAGGAGATGCGTTTATGGTTTCGTTTCCGTCTGTGACGAGTGCGTTACTTTGGTGTTTTACAGTTCAACTTGAATTATTAAGAGAAGATTGGCCACAAGAGATTTTAGATTCGGAAGATGGAAAAGAGATTTATGACTCGAATGGATTGTTATGTTACCGAGGCTTATCCGTTCGAATGGGCATTCATTGGGGTAATCCACACTGTGAAGCGGATCCGATCACGAGACGAATGGATTATTTTGGACCGATGGTGAATCGATCGGCTCGAATTTCAGGAGAAGCCAAAGGGGGTGAGATCACAGCTTCGTTGGATGTGATTGAGATTGTGAAGACGTTGTGTTTTGATCAAGATAAGGAAGTGAACCTGACGCATTCCAAAGATCTTAAAGAATCCAATCATTCACTCGTCCCCTTAACAGAAGAAGCTGAAACGGTCTTAGATCCGGCCACAAGGAGAGATGTAGCCTCGATTCGAAAGATGGGATTTGGGATCTCTGAGATTGGAGAGAAAAGATTGAAAGGTTTGGAGATGCCGGAGTTTTTATCATTGATTTATCCTAGAGCTTTAGCAGGTAGATTGAATGGACAAGGAGCTTCGTTAGGTGGACCTGATTCAAAGGTAGATGAAGTGTATGAACCTACACCTAGGATGGTAGATGTGAATCATATTAGACAACTTGCAGTGATCGTTTTGAGATTAGAAGCTGGTCAGTTGGATTTTTCCAAAAAGTGATTGATGATTTTAGGGTTTGCATGAGAATTGATGAAAGAGTGTTTTTTTTGATTTTTTGATCTTTTGATAGTTTCAGCTGCGAATGTTCATGCACCTCTCTCCTTTCCGAAATCCAATCAATCCTCTAAATTAAAGATTCATCCGCATTTATTAGCTTATCCGATCCGATTAGAATCGACAGATGAAGAGTTAGGAGTCGTTTTAGAGAATTTGATCATTCGGATTGAGAATGTGATTTCTTCATTACAATTAAGATCATTAGGACCGATGGATGAAGTGTTAGGCGCATTAGCAGATGCATTAAAATTAAATCCGAAAGTGATCTTACATGCGCTTGAAACTTTTGGTAGTTCTTCTAAAGCGTTTGGTTTGTTTGGTTAAACTTTTCTTGTAAGAAAGAAAGAAAGAAAAAGAAAAACACCGATTGATTGGGTTAGTTTTCTGTAGAAGAGAAAAGAAAGGAAAGAAATGGGTTTCCGAAAGGCATTAGAGGTGTTTTTTTTTTCAATGGGTTTGAGATGATTCAATTTTAAATAGATAGATGTTAATGTTCTTATTCTTATTGTTGTTTTTTGTTTTGTTTTCATATATATACAATTTTACATAATATACGTCACTTATTTTTTCTTAGAAATGGATTTAACGATCAAAAACAAAAAATTCATTTATTCATACATTTATTCTTGGGGTTCAATTTTTTCTCTTTTGGCTTCTGTTTTTTTTCAAGTATATTTATTTATTTGATTATTTTTGATGGTTTTGTTTTCTTTTCAAAAAAGAAATATATATATATATATAATGCATACATACATACATACATATATATCAAAATTTAGAGTGGGGTTTTATTTATTAGTTTGGTTTTTTTTTTGATTTGTTCGTTGTTTTTTTGGTTGGTTTGGTTTGGTTTGGTTAGTTGAAAAAGGTTTATTTATTTTTTTTGGATTGGTTTTTTTTTGGTTTGGTTTGAGTTTTGCATTTGAGTTTTGCGTTTTGCGTTTGCGATTGGTATGAGCTTTTGAGTTTGGTGTCTGTACTCTTTGTTTTTTTTTCTTCTTCTTTTCCTTTTTCTCTTGAAAAAAAAAGCTTATTTGATTTTGATTCATCCTTTTTTTGGTTTTGGTTGAGAATTGATTGATTTTTCAATACCAAAGAGAATGAGTATGCAAAGAAGATAAAGTAAAAATGAGGTTTGAAATTTGTAAAAAAATTTAACTTTATATCTTGATGATTTTCAAAAATAGAATAAAAATGAGACATTTTTTCATATCTTTCAAAGTTCAAACTCTACAGATTTTCAAAAACTTCAATTGTGATCAAGACTTTGATTATGAAATTTCATTTCAAAAATCATTCAAGTTGAATGAGTTTGTATACTCTCTTGTATACCTATTGAGTTTAGGTTAACTTGAAATGTGGTAAAGATGATCAAACTGATGAAGTCAAGAATAAAAAGGGATATTGTGTAAAATGAAATTTAAAGTTAGAATGAACTGATCTATCATCAAGGGATTCTCAATGTAAAATTGATTTGTTTTTTTTCTTCGGGGGTTTGATTTGAAGTTTAAACTCAGTTGTAGTGATGCAAAACTGATATTGATCGGTATTTCAGTTTAACTTTTTCATGAGAAAATGTAATGGTACAAAAAGTTTAAAATCTGATGTAATACCATGAATCTCATTTCAAAAGTTATAAAATACTTGCATAATTGTAGAAAAAAAACAATAATGTCAATTCAAGTCAATTTTACTCACACACCAAAAGCTCACTTCTTACATCAGATTCAAAACAAAACAAATTTCACAAAGTTCAACCCCCAATCTTATTCATTCTCATTTGAAAACCTTTTAGCACTTAACCAACTTAATCCATTAATCAATCTTTCTTCTAAACTTAATCTCAATCTCAACTCTTCTTTCTCTTCTACTTCTTCAAACTTCATTTTTTCATTCTTTAACTTAATTCCAAATTTGATTTCACCTTCCTTCAAAATCAATTCTTTATACGATTCACAAACTTGAATCATTTTGAAATCTTGAATTTTTTTATAATCTAATCAAGATAACATAAGTAAAAAATCACATTATCATCAAAGATTAAACCTTTCATACTTTCAAACGAAAACCAACTCACGAATTGTAGCCATAGATAAATAATCTAAAGTTTTCATTAAATCATTCAAAGTGTTTAATCCATCAAAGATTTTCAATCTAGCTTTAAGTAAACAAAATTGATGAAATCGATCTTCATCTTGATTTAAGATTTCAACCGGAACTTCTTGATTTAATCTAATCATCACTTCTGCCCAAATTGAAAGAGATTTAGACCTATGAATCCTTAAGCCGGTTTGATCGGATAAACTCATAGATGATAGAATTGTACATAGTGATTGAGAAAGTTGTCCTTCTTCCTATTGAATTTCAAACCAAATTAAGTCAGTAGATTTGGGGGAGAGTGTGGTTTTTTGTTGTCAAGAGATCGCTGACCATTAACTTTTCAGATTTCTTGCAAAGTTCATGAACCCGAGTTTCAATACTGTTCCTACTTGGCTTGATAAGTGATAAGCCAGGTCGATATTTCTCAAACCTAAAGTATCGATCAAGGTTACCTCTATCAAGAACAGAAGCCAACAGGAATCACGTGATAAATCAGGTTACACAGTAAAAGAGTAAGATTGTAGCAAAATAGATGAAAAAGTGACAATACTCTTTGGAAGCTTTCATTTTAAGCAAATCAAAGATCGTATCATGAACTCTTTCGAAATCATGGGCTGAGCATTCATTTTTGATCGATTCTTCTACCAAGATTATTAGGCCTTCGATGATCGATCCTCTTTCAGCCAACTATCTTTCAATCGAGTTTGGTATCAATAATCTGACTGGGTAAGTTTTAAAATAAAAAAGATCCGCCGTACACGAATTGCTCGATCACAGAGAATTGTAGTCTTTGACATCAATCCTTTTTCGTCAAACTCTTCTTCTGGCTTCATCGATAGAGCTAGATCTTCGTAAACCTTACATAGACTGTGTTGACCTTTTATTTCAAGTGTTGGTTTAAAGGCCAGCCAACAGAAAAGTTAAGAAACAAGATGATTTTCGCTTGTGAAGATGGAAAAAAATGTTAGGGGAACTCATAAAGTACCTTGCAGATACCAAAGTTTGGCTTTGAGACCAAACCAAGATAGTTGATCAAATTTCCGTTCGAGCGCCTTCAATGGATCACTATCGCCTGCAAAATAAGATATGACAAGGATTAGGTTATAGCTTTAGACGCTTACCTTCATCCAGAGGAATGAAAGTACCATTTACTTAAGATATGATGAATAGTAGACGGCTGAAGGGTCATTCGTTTGGCTTTGAAAAGCTTTGCATATATCCTACCTAAACTCTCTTCACCCTATCATTGATGATCGATGCGAATCCTAAGATAAGCCGTAATATAATATAGAAAGGAGAATGAGCAAAATGGACTGACTCGATCGATGGCTTTGATAACGTCAAAGAGTTCTTCATTGGGATCCCAAAACTCTCGTTCTTGATTTGAAGGATGGTTGTTGAGTGATTGCAATGAGCTTTGTGCTTGAGTTGGACCTGTGATGATAGGTTGAGGTTGTTCTTCTTCCTGTTGAATTTGGTCTGAGAGGTAATGATCTAGCCGGCGTCTCAAGCTTAAAGCGAAAAGAGAAGGATGATTAGCCAATACGTTTTCGGAGATTAGAGCTTCAAGGCTTAGGATGACAAACGAGGTGGATCTATCCAGAATTGCTCGATCTGATGACAGTCTTGCCAATCTAGTAGATTCATCTAACGCCTATAGAGGGGATTCACTCAGATCATTCATTTGAAAAGAAAATTGGATACAAACTGCAAAACTCAACATCATAAGCAGCGGGATAAGCTCGATTCTGATAATGAAATTCAGCTAACGAGAATAGAGCATGAGAATGGATGGAAGAATTCAAATGACTGTCAAACAGAGAGAAAAGTCAAAGCAAAGTCAGAATTGAAAACTTGAGGATAGGTATATAATGATTTGAGACTAACGCATAATGACTATGTGAACGCGTATCATAGAATCTCCTCAATGCGTTTGCAGATTGAATAAAATCAGGATGATAATCATTTTTGAACCTGAAATAGACAAAAATCAAGAAATGATCAGCGCTTGTCTTGCAAATTGATATATCGAAGGAAGGAAACATACTCGGTATAAGCTTTTGTAAGTTGATCGAGATGAAGAGTTGAAGATGAACGATGATTTTCTTCTGTAGTACAAAATTTTTTTAAATTGTAAAAGACCTTCAAGAGTTGATCGAATTCTAAGGTGGAGATGTTGAGGATTGATCGACGGATATAAAGACCTATTGGAGACTCTTTATGAAACTCGATAGGTCGATCTGGATTCAACTGTGTTTGAGGAGACACAAAGAGCGAAGGTAAGAGATTTTGACACGCGTCAACCGTATTGCAATTGGATTTACCTCTTGAATAGGAGGGCTTATAAGAATTGAGAGTCCTGCAAGATTGATGGAGAGGAGATAAATTTGAGTGATGATGTTTCAAGATTGATGGATGATGACTGACTGTGAATGAAGTGATACAGTGTATCGACTGATGATAATAGATTAGTTCGAATGGATTGATGAAATGATGTTATGAAAGTTTGAGCAGTCCTTAAATCGATAGAAGATGAGATCGAATCCATCAAGTGTTTATAAAATTTCGAAATCGATTCGGGTGCTGATTGCGGCTGAATCAGAAGATGCTTTATCAATCTTCATTATCAATGTTTGATCAACTGAACGAAAACTAAAAACTAACCCCGAATAATAAATCTGTGATGATGATCAAGAGCGAATTAGCTAATCTATAGGATTCTTTAACTTTCTTCAAATCATCATTCTCCAAAGTTTTGGATTTCTTTGATTCTAATTCATTTTCCTGATTATCTAAATCATTTATCGCCACCTGACTCTTGATATCTTCGATTGATAATCTAATCGATTGAAATTCGATTAGAAGAGATAATGTTAACCATTCGATGGGTTCAGTCCCAATAGTTTCATTACCACTCGTTCCCATTCGAGACGCGATCGCCATCTTTCTTTGATTTCGCTCAACTTCCAATTAGATACTTGGGAAATGATAATCTCGTTTGATTTGAGGATATGATGTTTGAATATAACCTTTGTGGATCTCGCAGTTGTGATGTAAAATGTATGCGCTAAATCAAAACAACTTTTGATACTCGAATCCTCTCGATGTCTTCCGGTACCGTGACTCGACTTCCTTTCTTGAGATTCTTCCACGAATCTTTTCTCAGCAGATGTTAAACTGAAACTTCTTGGATACCACCTGCTACCAGGTATTCTACTGATCAAGTGCATACTTTCTCTGGAATGTCTCACATCCGACATCTCCATTGGAAAAAATAAGAGACACATGCTCGGCTGTAAGACTAGAGCTCCGAGTTTCAGAACCGGAGCTGATGAGCTGTTTGTGGACCAAACCATAAATATCCTTTTTACCCCTCCCCAAAAAAACAGAAAGATTATATGATCTGCGGCTGAACTTGTTTACGTAACACAGTCCACTCTCGAAGCGGCACTTGTTTTTCTTCGGCACTCCTTTTTCCTCGGCATTCGTTTTTCCTTGCACTCGTTTCTCCGCGGCTCTCAGAGAGAGGACTTTGTTGAACTCTGGCTACCGGTGCTTATTTTTCAAGTGCGATGGCTATGACATTTTACACCTTATGTGGATCTAGAACGATCAGGAAAAGGAAGATCAGCATATTTTTTATTCTTATAAGCTATGATCGATTTACAATCTCAATTTTTATAACTCTTTCTGTTATTTTCTCTTGTACTTAGTGTTATCTCCAATCTGTTTGACTAAACAGAAATCAAAAGGAATCGATATGGAATAAAAAAATGATTAAATGAAACAAAATGAGTAAGTATGTAGAAGTTGCGGCCATTGTGGGCGGCAGCAATCGAAACCTTTTTCAATTGTGATTTTGAGGGATCTGTCAAACTTCACAAATGCCCTCGTGAGCTTAAAGCTCCGAGGGCATTTATAACTTTGAGAACCTGTGGCTTGAAGTCCCTGTTTCAAGTCACATCGCCGGTGGTCACATGAGCTTGTAAGAATGATCTTGCTGAGATCAAATCTTAATTTATACTGGTTTCATCTGCTACATGAC
Organism: Melampsora americana; assembly: GCA_022264835.1. Lineage (NCBI taxonomy): Eukaryota > Fungi > Basidiomycota > Pucciniomycetes > Pucciniales > Melampsoraceae > Melampsora > Melampsora americana. Next base: position 180,574 of record JAIFHY010000023.1, on the reverse strand, counting down.
CATCTGAAGACCATGCCAACTGCTTATAATGTCTCCCAAAGCCAAAGTCCATCTGCCTGTCAGGAGAAACATCTCTTTTATTGAGTACTTCAGTTATTTTGAGCAATAGTTTCTGAATAGATTTTTCAATCATCATGCATCCACTCTTATACAAAATTTTGTGTCTTCTGGTGCTGACCTTTCATTGTAATTATTCCACTTGCCACTCCATTCTGAGACGAGGTCTACCAGGTTAGTGTCATCTGAACCCCCTGGACTTGATATAGTTTTTTCCACTTGTCCTGTTGTTGACATTTTCTTGCTTTTGGTGATGTTCTTCTTTTATCAGAACTTGTCACGGCCCATGGCGAAGTCGACTTCTGCATTGGAATAGACTCCAAAGGATCCATAACAGATGGAAATGCAGTCATCCCCCTTCGGGACCTTCGTCAATCAGATTCAAATGAACCACCTGATCTCAAAACACAAGGATTCACTTATGTTTTGCGTGATATACCTCCCGAAGCTTCCCAATTCCCATTATATTCCAAAGAGTACACAGAAGTCTTGGAAAGAGATGCTATAGATCTTGTAGAAGAATTGTAAGCAACTGAACTGAACTTATAATCCAAGAAGAGATACAACAACCGGCTGATCTTCTGACTTGATTTATGTAGGACAAAATCACAATCAATATTCTGTTGGGCACACTTGTACAGAGGAAGTGAGATGAAACCGCCCACAACAAAGATAATTCGCAGTTTACACTCTGACATGTCCACTGGAGGAGCTAAATTTCTCATGTCAAATTTCATGCCAACACGAGAAGGCATAGATGACAAAAAAACAAATGGATTCCACAAGAAAATGCTGGATCCAGATAAGCGTGTGGTAATATTCAATGTATGGAGACCACTCCAACAAGTTGAGCGTGATCCTCTTGCAATTTGCGACTGGCAGACAACTTCAGATCAAGACGTTAAGCAGTTTGATCGTCCAGTCACTATAGCAAGACAACTGATCCAGGGCTGGGACTACAATGAGCACCAGAGATGGTACTACTTGAGTCAACAGAAACCAAATGAGGTCTTTGTGTTTGTGCAACATGATAGTGCAGCACCTGATGGCCATGGGATGAGTGTACCACATGTTTCTCCTCGTTTGCTCAACACTCCTGATGATGCAGCTCCTCGAATCAGCTGTGAATTCAAAGTTGCTGCCATTGTTGGTCCAGAATTCAAGCTTGATAATGAACGTAAAAGTAGAAATAAAAGTAAAGGTGAAGGTGAAAGTGAAGGTGGAAGTAAAAGTGAGAGTGAAAGTGAAAATAAAAGTGAGAGTGGAAGTGAAAGTAAAATTGAAAGCTCCTAAAAAAGTGCAAAATTGATCTTCAGAAGATCAAGTGAAGTATGAACACACAACTCAAGGAAAAAATGTTGATAACACAGCTTGAAGGGATCAGATGGGATACTGTGTTATTAGTAATGGGTTTCCATCCCTCCTTTGTCACATTCTTTTGTTGAGGTTGTCTGGATGATATGGTTTCACTTTGGGTTTCATCATACACAAAATTTTATTTCCCTATCTTTATGCTATTTTTTGTTTATTTAGGCACAAAAATTCCTTCAAATCACTTACAGACTTCAATTCTTCATCAATTATGTGATGAACCTTGTGGTTTGTGTATATAAAAGTTGATTGGTGAATCTTCAGATATGGTCTTGTACACGAAATGCTCAACACTCCTGATGATGCAGCGTATCAAATTGGCTTTGAATTCAGAGTTGCTGGAATTGTTGGTCCAGGATTCAAGCTTGATCATGAACGTAAAAGTAAAAGTAAAAAATGAAACTGAAAATAAAAATAAAAATAAGTGGTGTTGAAAACTTGTTTTTAACAGAGTGGAATGGGAATGATTGGAGACTTACTACATACGGACTCTAATGGTTTGGATATTTCTCTCTATGTATATTAGTGATCAACAATGATGTCATCATAGCTGTTGACCACTTCTCCAATCCATTCCCATTGTATTCATCACCATGAGTCTTTTTCTACTCACTTTCATAGTCAAAGTCTTTTTCATTTCAAATCCTATTTTTCAAGCCCACCCGTCACAACCCTTTATCAATTTAATCATGCAGCAACACATATATAATATCTCAAGAGTATTTCAAAAAAATTGAACTCATTTCAACATCATTTTCTATCTTTTATGTTTTATCTTTTGAATTTTTTATTTTTCTTTTATTCTTGGGACTTTTCTTATTCAAGAATTAAATTATTTTAGTCAATTTTTGTGTTTTTATCTTTTGTTTTATTGTTACTTTTTTCTATGAAGACAGCATATTGTTATCATTGCTCAAAAGTTTTTATTATCTATCAAAGACAGTTGTGATTACATAGTTGTTCTTTCAAAATCTGTACCTTGTACGTGTCTGCTGGCAGCCCCGTAGGGCAAGCATCTGTTTAATTCAAGTAATTCATCCCCTTAGCTTAGGCTTTGGGTTTTGCACCAAACACTTTTTTTTATTCTTTCAGTATCTTAATACTGTCCTACCTGTAAGTGTTTACCATCTCCCATTTCAAAAAAAGATAAACATAAAATTCAAAGTTTCTTCCAGAGGGCAAAGTCAATCTTCAGAAAATCAAGCCCAGTATGAAACAAAGAAGTCAAGTATGAAATGTGGACAAAACAGCTTGAATGGAATGACTCTGATACTGGGTTATTGGTAATGGTTTTTAATCACTCCCTTGTCACAGTTTTTTGTTGAGGTTTTCTGTTAATTTGGGTTACATCATAGATGGAGAGTTTTCTCCTGATTTCTATTATCTTATTATCTGTTATTTATTTATTGAAACACAAGAATCCATCCGATTTAGTTACAATCCTTATGACCCATTTGCTTATATTGTATTAACTGATGAGTCTGCTAATTTTGTTTCAGTCCTAAGTTCAAATCTAGTATTTTTGAATTGTAGCAGGAACAGATAACAGATACCTGAATATATTATAAACATATATTTGGAGTGGTGTGGTGGTGTGATTTCTCTCATCATGTCAAAAGGTCCTCATAGATCCATTGATGTTGGTAATCCTGTAACTTCACTTTCTCTGACTTTTAGGGATACTGTAGGACATTCAATTCTATGGCAAAACAAAAGCTGTAGGTTTATATTCCTTCGCCTGGATGAGCACAATTGTATCAGCAGGACTTTCATGAATTTAAAGGTACTCAGAGCAATGCCAGCGTGATCCTCTTGATATGAAAGGTATCTACTAAAAACCGTGATGATCTAATGTTGACACAGTCAAGGCAATCAAGCGAGTTAAATCACCACACTCTATGATTGAGGACACATCACATGTGTAATATCCTTTCCATCAAGCTCCCAATTTATACTGATCATGTAAAGGTAGCTCACTATCTTTCTTCTGAAGATCATTTCAAGGAGTAAGATCATCAGTATCTGCACCCTAACGCCTAAGTACGCCAAGAAAGTATTATAGGAAGTATAGTGTTGACTCTCTGTTCTCATGCAATGGATTGCACTGCAGTTTCCTCACAGCAGTCTTCAAAACTTCATGATTGTTGGTTTTGGGTGATACAATCACGCTCCTGGAAAGATCTCACAACAAAGGTAAGTCGTACCGTGTATGAGCGCTCAAAGATCTCCAGTATATCATTCATTGAAAAACGCGAGTATATTTGGAATGCGTGTTCAATTATCTTCCTCTTTGAATTTATGGGGAGATATGAATTATAGGTTTTTCCCTCCGGGTGTTCTGCCCTAGCGAGCTGAGACTTGTCTATAGTTGGAGATTATAAAATGAGATTGGGACCGAAATGCTTCCCTGTCTTGATGTGAGCTTACATCCCATCAGTAGAGTCCATCTGCTTTGAAAGGGCTCTGGGTATGCTCATCAATGCAAGTCTAACTTTGGGACACATGCGGTGTCCTCAGCACAAATGATCAAACCATCAAAACATTGAATTATTGGTCACCGACTCCTTCAACTCCCCCAAGGCTTGGGATTGAACCCATCAAGTGATTATAAAATTTCAAAATTGGTTCAGGTGCTGATTGAGGCTAAATCAGAAAACTTTTGATACTCAAATCCTATTTATCTCATCTGGTACCGTAACTCAGCTTCCTTTCTTGAGATTCTTTCAAGAATCCCTTCTCAGCTTTGGTTATTGCCTTCGATCATCAAAGCTGATCTTGAGCAAAAGCTCACAACGCCACTGATGAATTGCCAACATTTCAAAAACTTTCTGCTCAACCTCAGCAGCATAATCATCTATCCCGAATCTAACGGCATATATTCTTTCATTTCTCGAGTGCTCCGAAGCATCATGCAAGATTTTACTCCAAAAGCTTATCATGGTTTCAATGCGGAAAGGTAACATTTGAGAAGATGTTAAACTGAAACTTCTTGGATACCACCTGCTACCAGGTATACTACTGATCAAGTGCATACTTTCTCTGAAATGTCTCACATCCGACATTTCCATTGGAAAAAATAAGAGACACATGCTCGGCTGTAAGACTACAGCTCCGAGTTTCAGAACCGGAGCTGATGAGCTGTTCGTGGACCAAACCATAAATATCCTTTTTACCCCTCCCCCAAAAAAACAGAAAGATTATATGATCTGCGGCTGAACTTGTTTACGTAACACAGTCCACTCTCGAAGCGGCACTTGTTTTTCTTCGGCACTCCTGTTCCCTCAGCACTCCTTTTTCCTCGGCATTCGTTATTCCTTGGCACTCGTTTCTGCGCGGCTCTCAAAGAGGGAACTTTGTTTAACTTTGGCTACCGGTGCTTAGTTTTCAAGTGCGATTGCTATGCCAGTTTACACCTTATGTGGATCTAGAACAATTAGGAAAAGGAAGATCAGCATATTTTTTCATTCTTATAAGCTATGATTGATTTACAACATCAATTTTTATAACTCTTTCTGTTATTTTCTCTTGTACTTAGTGTTATCTCCAATCTGTTTGATAAAAAAGAAATCAAAAGGAATTGGAATGGAATGAAAAAAAATGATAAAATGAAACAAAATGAGTAAGTATGTAGAAGTTGCGGTCATCGGAGGCGGCAACAATCGAAACCTTTTTCAGTTGTGATTTTGAGGGATCTGTCAAACTTCACAAATGCCCTCGTGAGCTTGAAGCTCCGAGGGCATTTAACTTTGAGAACCTGTGGCTTGAAGTCCCTGTTTCAAGTCACATCGCCGGTGGTCACATGGGCTTGTAAGAATGATCTTTCTGAGATCTAATCTCAATCTATACTGGTTTCATCTGCTACAAGACAATCTGAAGACCATGCCAACTGCTTATAATGTCTCCCAAAGTCCAAGTCCATCTGCCTGTCAAGAGAAACCTCACTTCTATTGAGTACTTCAGTTATTTTGAGCAATAGCTTCTCAATAGATTTTTTGATCATCATGCATCCACTCTTATACAAGATTTTGTGTGTCCTGGTGCTGATCTTTCATTGTAATCATTCCAGTTGCCACTCCATTCTGAGACGAGGTCTACCAGGTTAGTGTCATCTAAACCCCCTCCACTTGATATGGTTGTTTCCACTTGTCCTGTTGGTGACATTTTCTTGCTTTTGGTGATGTTCTTCTTTTATCAGAACTTGTCACCTCCCATGGTGAAGTTGACTTTTGCACAGGAATAGACTCCACAGGATATCTAACAGATGGAAATGCAGTCATCCCCCTTCGGGACCTTCGTCAATCAGATTCAAAGGAACCACCTGATCTCAAAACACAAGGATTCACTTATGTTTTGCGTGATATACCTTCAGAAGCTTCTCAATACCAATTATTTTCCAAAGAGTACACAGAAGTCTTGGAAAGAGATGCTATAGATCTTGTAAAAGAATTGTAAGCAACTGAACTGAACTTATAATAGAAGAAGAGAGACAACAGCCGGCTGATCTTCTGACTTGATTTATGTAGGACAAAATCAGAATCAACATTCTGTTGGACACGCATGTACAGAGGTGAACCAAACCCAGATTCAATGAAGATAATTCGCACTTTACACTCTGACATGTCTGGTGAAGGAGCTGAATTTCTCAAGGCAAATTTCATGCCAACACTTGAAGGCATAAATGACAAAAAAACAAATGGATTTTACAAGCAAATGTTGGATCCAAAGAACCGTGTGGTATTATTCAACATATGGAGACCACTCCAACAGGTTGAACGTGATCCTCTTGCATTTTGTGACTGGCAGACAGCCTCAGATCAAGATGTTAGGCAGTTTGATCGTCCAATCACTACAGCAAAACAACTGATCCAGGGCTGGGACTACAATGAGCACCAGAGATGGTACTACTTGAGTCAACAGAAACCAAATGAGGTCTTTGTTTTTGTGCAACATGATAGTGCAGCAGCTGATGGCCATGGGATTAATGTACCACATGTTTCTCCTCGTTTGCTCAACACTCCTGATGATGCAGCTCCCCGTATCAGCTGTGAATTTAGAGTTGCTGCAATTGTTGGTCCAGAATTCAAGCTTGATAATGAGCGTGAAAGTTCAAAAGAAAGGAAAAGTGAAAGTGAAAGTAAAATTGAAAATTCCTACAAAGGTGCAAAATTGATCTTCAGCAAATCAAGTGAAGTATGACCAAAACACTCAAGGATGAATTGTTGATGACACAGCTTGAAGGGATTAGATGTGATACTGTGCCATTGGTAATGGGTTCCATCCCTTCTTTGTTACAGTATTTTGTTGAGGTTTCTGAATGGTGTGGTTTCAGTTTGGATTTCATCAACACAAAGAGTTTCCTGATTTTTATGCTATTTTTTGTTCATTTACACACAAATTCCTTCAAATTACTTACAAACTTCAAGTATTCATCAGCTATATGATGACCCTTATGGTTCATATGTAAAAAAGCTGATTGATGAATTTGTAGATATGGTCTTGTATGCAAAAACATGTCAACTGTACTGTTTTTTGCTGATACTGAGTTTATTTTTGTTCAGTTTCTTTCCTCTTCTTCAACCCATGAAATATTGTCTGGGGATTGTTTCCTGAACGTATCTTGTCTTGAAACACCTTACTTCTCCATTTTGTTTGTTTCCTCAAGGGACTGCCTTCATTGTTGTACTGATATGGTCCAGACACATCCCAACCACATACATCAAATAAGGAGATACATGAACATGCCCTTTAAATCAATGCAGTTTTTATGATCAGGACCCAAATTGAAGGGCATGCCACATATGTCTGTTTGTGGGACACATGGCACATGCCAAGGTCAAAAGCTATGGCAGCGCCAGACGCATGTCCTCTAGTATTGGATTCACTGATGAGTCTTCTGATTCTCTTTCAGTCCTGGGTTCATTGTATCATGAATCCAGAGACAAAGCATCATGTAATTGTTGTGAATTGCAGCGGAAAAAGATGATAAGTATTTGATTTTATGATAATCAGCTTATCTGGAGCTATCTGGGGTGAAGTGGTGGCATGACTTTTCCCATCATGACAAAAAATCTGCATGGAATCGTTTATATTGGTAATCCTGTAACTTCTCTCTTTGAATCCTAGGGTTATTGTAGGACATTTAATTGTGATGCAAAACAAGAGCTATATGTTTATATCTCTGTGCCTTGATGAGGACAAATTTATCAGCAGGAATTTCAAAACTCAAAGGTACCCAGGGTAATTTCAGAGTGATCCCCTTGATATGAAAGGCTTCTACTCAAAAAATGTAATTATATAATGTTGAAACAGTCAAAGAAAACCAAGTGTGTTTTCTCAACCAAAAGCCCTTATTGAAGATTCAAAGTAAAATGGTTCCATGACTTCCTCAGCCAAGACTCCCTTTCCCCCTTTTGTCCAATTCAAAAATTCCTCTTGTCCATGAGTTCAAAGTTCATACAGCCTCTGCTTCTTTCCACTTACACTCAAACCCAGAAAATTTTGCATATTTTCCCTTACCAGTAAAGCAAATATTTCCTCTTCATGACATTTGACCCAAGCTAATTTAACCAGAATGGTACAAGGCTTGGGCTATCCCAACTGTTGCAATGGGATTTCTAAGTAAGTGATCCGCCATACTCACATTCTCCTTCCCACAAATCTCAGCCACATCTGGCTGTGCTGATCTTGCCCTCAATTTACATAGATCTTGCAAAGTGAGTGATCACCAGCTCCACAGATATGATGAATGTACAATCTGATGGAAATGATTTTGGGGAATGATGTCACACAATTCTTCATAGTTCCTTCTCCAAAAAAAAACTGTGTTATGAGCAGTATGCATGTGCTCAGATTTTTGAAATTATTCAACAATTGTTTTGTTTGAGGATCTCTTGTTTGATGATGTATTTGGCTGAAATAATTCAAAACCACACAGATGCCTATCTCAGATCTTTGATCCAAAGCCTGGATGGATGTGGCTCTTCATTGGCTCCCAATACAGACATTCTAGATCTCAGGATTAATTGTGACAGCAGAAAGGTAGATTCCTGATGCCAGCTAATCCTGAGCAATCCACTAGGAAATATTGAAATCAAGACAATCTGATGACAGCATTTGAACTGATCTGAATTGTAAACCTTTTCAATCATCTTAATATCAAGTTTTCTCATAAAGGAACCTGACCAAAGCTTTGTTATGCCAGTGTGTGAACTATTTTAGAGCCACCTCTCTGAATTCCCTTTCAAACCTACCTGCACTAAACCAGTTCAGAATACTTAATGTTTCTGGGAGATTAGATCTTGGAGTCATCATTAAAAGTTTATTCTCCATACATGTAATGTCAGTTGTTCTTTCTTTTAAACTCAGAGTAATTGTATATCAACTTTTCTTCAGATTCAGAGTGTGATTTGAAATACTGACACTATTCGTTTATCCTGTTTTTTGGCCTTTCCAAACACCGGAGTTGAAGCACCACACTCTTATGATTGAGAAGAGATCGTGCATGCGGCTTTATTTACATCACACTCCCAAATCATACTAATCACGCAAAGACTGCTCACCATCTTTATTCTTAAGGTGATATCAAGGAGTAAGATAACCCCTCAGCCCTCCAAAAAATATCATAATATGAAGTATGGTGTTGGCTCTCTATTTTCATGTGATAGATTGCACTACAGTTCAGGCTGGGCCGCGTTGATCAAAAACGCGCCAAACGGCCGGCCTTGCGCCTAGGCACCAGGCGTGCCCACAAAGTGCAAAAAGAAGGTAAGGTGCCCAGAACTACTATAGTGGGTTCAGCTGGTTACTTGGTTGAGGTTGTCGTTCATATCACATGAACTCTCACTTTTTGATTGAGAATGAACAAGGTCATGCGCAAATTGCAAGACAACACTTGGTCAAAGCGGAATGAAGAAGCAATTGAATGGATTCCACTATCAAAATCAAGACAAAAATCAAACAATGATTGATCAAAGGTTTTTCAGGTGCAGATGAGTTGGAGGAGTTCAAAGAAGTTTTGGCTTGTGTCTTGGAGGATCATTCAACCATTGATCCTCCTTTGGAAGAAGATAACTTCTCCATTGACTTTATAAACTCCATCTTTGATTTAAAGTTGTTCCAAGATTCATACTTCCAACAAGTAATGTCTAATGCTGGCACCAGCCGTTGGCGCATCTGGAGCTTTGGTCCCTATTATTATATGCTTTGATTAGTATGACTTTGCTTTATCTTCAAGCTTACATCTAAGTAGTTAAGTTGTACAAATACCAGCCTTTACAAAAACTTGTCTACAAATTCCAAAAAGAAATAAAATTCAGTTGTTCTTTGCTCAAAAAACACGCCCAATGGGTCCAGTGGCGCCTGGGCGCAGTCCTGATTGGAAACCAACGTGTTGGTGCGCCTCTTGAAAAAGGGACACACCCCCAGCCTGAACTACAATACAGTTGTTTCTGAAATAACCCATATACCCAATAACCCATACTCTATCCCAACCCATGGATTTCTGTTGCCTTTTTTTATGGGCGGGGGAAATGAGTCAAAGACCTATGACTCTATCAAAACCCTTAACCCATACTTTTTTTGGGGACCAGAGACCAAAAACCCATTAATCCCTCACAGGAAAAATTTCAAATGCTGCCCAGGAGATCTGGAGACGTGCCTAACAAGCTCTTCATAGCCATCTGACTCCATCTACTTTACAAAGATCATCACAAACTCAACTCTTCCAACAAAGATCATGCTTCCTGCTGACTTATTGTACTTGAGAAGATCAAAATTGCTAGTAGTGTGTTGGAATCTGCAAAGACATTCAACCATGAGGAGCTCAAGACATTGGAGCTTAAATCATCCTGGATATGCAATCAAAGCGCTTCATGATTGTGACCCAACTTCTCAAAAAAAAATCCCTACAATAAGCCACAAACCCATTGGTATGGGTAATTGCAGAGAATCTTGATAGCCCATACTCTATGAAAACCCATAGCTTTTGGGGTCCATATAAAGGTATGGTTTATCTCAGAGACAATTGTACCCCCACAGCAGGTTTCAAACGCTTCATGATGTGGTATCCCCCTTGAGCTTACCTTTTGTTTTGGGTTTCAGGTCCACTCCCTTGGATATATCTCACAACAAACATAAGTTGTACCATATATGGGCATCCAAAGATCTCCAGCTTGTTCATCATCAAAAACACGTGAGGATATTTGGCATGTGTGTCCAACAATCTAGAACTACAAGTAGTCTTTCCTGCTTTTCAAAGTTGTAGTGCGTTCTTCTCCTTTTAAATAAGTTGTTTTGGAGCATCCTGGTGATAAAACAATATCTAAGGAATCTTTCATTAGTGCACCATCAATATGCAAACATCCTTAATACATACTACTCGTTTCCCTTCCGCCTGGCTCATTAGCATTTCCTCGTCTCGTACGCTTGCTTAGTGTTTCTCGACATTTCATGATTTGGTTGATGGGAATTGATAAAACTCCTCTTGATTTCTTCACAACTATCTTTTTAGGCGAACAAACGAGTCACCGGGCGCGACGTCGATGGATTCCAAAACTTTGGCTTCTCATCTCAATAGTGTACTTAACTTGATAATCAACCTCAAGTTGACACTGGAATCTTTGGTCAACTCTCTGGATTCTTCTTTCCATTGGCTCACAATAAATTATAAATTGATGGGTCTCTTAGTAGACTCGATGAATATTTTGCTCAAGGTAATACTGATCAATCAGTTGATTCATCTGAATCACAAAACGTGCGAGTTGATGCAGTCCTCATGCCAAAGCTAAACAATGGATCGGGCCGGAGCACTGACGTGACCCAGATGCGGGCCGGTCCTCGGCAAGGATAATTGACTCGGACCAAGACTCGTTCATCATTCACGGTCACCACAACCACTCAGTTAAACTTTTCCATCATCTCGATCAGTCATGTCGTCCATCTCAGACAGAACATTAAGGTCGCGAAAAACTCAAAGTAAGACTGATGAACCAGTAGTACCTTCAACATCAAACCTTCAAAAGAGTTCTTCTCAACCTCGACCATCTGATTACAAGTTGAGTTCAATACGAAGATCATCAGCCTTTTCATTTGATTTGACCAGCTCTTCTTTTTTTTCTACAGTGCTCCGATCTTTAAACTTGGGATAGTTAGCATCTCGATGGTCAGTGAATTTCCTTATCAAAACCATGAAGAAAACAAAACATAGATTTTGTTAAACGTATTCGATTTTTGTGTATTTCTAATCGGTAGGCTATACTACCTATCGCAACCTATTACGGAACACTTGGACGCGTTTTTGAAGGTCTGTTAGTTTTCTTTACCTTTTTCACTTCTTACCCCTTTTTTTCACTTCCGTCATGCGAAAAAAGAAAGCATGAAGATATATATATATATATATATATGATGAGTGATAGAAGAAGGATTGATTACACTCAAAACGTTTTTGATTATTATGATACACTTAGCTAATAATACTACAGCTGCTGCCATCGCTGCAATTGTGGTTACCAACATAATCTTGATCGGATATGTGATTTTGGCTATACTCGAGAATGATGAACCTAAGACTTCAAGTTCAAGTTCCGATTCAAAATCTGATTGATCCCTTATGGCATTCAACTCTGGTAATTCCGACTTTTGGGGTATTCGTCATTCATGATTTCTCACCAGGGGACTTGATGGACATCGTTTGATCCAGTTGTATATTCATCAGCTGTCCATGTGATGGGGTGGTAACATGCTAAATACTACAATATATATATACCAGCATTGAACCAATGCTTGTCCATTTTGTATTTGCGACGGTTAAGTTATCAGTAGACACCAGAATTGCAATGTGTACTCTTTCAAAAACTTGGAATGAAGTGAGTAGTAGAATAGTGCGATTTGAGAAAAGCCATGTACTCTAATTAAAGAAGATACATAATCAAGTTTTCATAAATGATAATTTGTTGTATATGAGCTGCTTAAGGTGTAGATAGTTTGAGATACCCTATGATAGGTCATACTACGTCACTCTGTATTCAAATTAAAAATTATCCATCAACTCATTACATTATCATCCCACATCATTCCTCATCAAATCAAAATCAAATCAAAATCAAATCATGAACTCAATCCAATCATCAACTTCAATCAAACCAGTGGAAATTAAAAAAATAGCTTGTATAGGAGCTGGTTAGTTTCTATTCAAAACAATCTCAAACAATTGGCTTAATCTGATCCATATCAGTTTACCACTTCTCAAACAATCAGGTTATGTAGGTGGTCCAACTTGTTCAGTCATCGCATACAAATGTCCTCATATTCAAGGTACATTCAAAACCTATCATCTTATCATTCCTGATCCGATCATTCACTGATTTACCATTTGCTTTTTTTTGTCCAGTGACGATTGTGGATGTAAATCATGATCGGATCAATGCTTGGAATTCAAATCAATTACCTATCTTTGAACCTGGTCTAGAAGAAATCGTCTTCGAATGTAGAGGTCGAAATTTGTTTTTTGATACGGATATCGATCGAGCGATCAAAGAAGCCGATTTGATCTTTGTTTCTGTGAATACACCCACTAAACAATCTGGTATTGGTTCGGGTTCAGCTGCTGATCTTAGGTTAGTGAATCATCTTTCTGTTTTCCTTTCGGTTATATACTTATCTTGAGCTTGGTTTTGGATTGATTTAGTTATGTAGAACTATGTACAAGAAAAATCGCCACGATCTCAACTTCACCCAAAATAGTAGTAGAGAAATCTACGGTACCATGTAGAACAGCAGAATCGATGAGAAAGATTTTAGAATCGAATATGAATCCAGACTTAAACATTACCTTTGATATTTTATCCAATCCGGAATTTTTAGCTGAAGGAACTGCAGTGAAAGATTTACTGAATCCAGATCGAGTTTTGATTGGTTCTTTACAAACTCAATCTGGTAAAAGAGCTCAAGCTTCTTTGGTTTCGGTTTATGCTAATTGGGTACCAATTGAGAAATGTGTCACTACTGGTCTTTGGTCTTCTGAATTAACCAAATTGGTTCGTTTCTCAAACCCTACAATCATCAAAAGTCATCTTCTCTTTGGATCTCAACAAGACTCTGATCTCTTTTTTTGATCAATTGGATAGGCTGCTAATGCATTATTAGCTCAAAGAATCTCATCAATCAATTCACTTTCAGCTATTTGTGAAGTCACAGGTGCAGATATAGATGAAGTAGCTTATGCTTGTGGTTTGGATGATCGAATTGGAAAAAAGTTTTTAAAAGCTTCCGTTGGATTCGGTGGTAGTTGTTTTCAAAAAGATATTCTTAATTTAGTTTATCTTTCAGAATCACTTCATCTTAAAGATGTAGCTGATTATTGGCGTCAGGTTTGTCATCACCTTTTGAATTATTTTTTTTTCCAACTTTTGTTTAACTTTTTCATCCATTGATGTTGATTTGATTCTGTTTGAAAAAAAAAATCAAAATAGGTCATCTTGATGAATGAATCACAAAAAGTTAGATTTACAACCCGAGTGGTGAAAGAATTATTTAATACGATCAGAGGTAAAAAGATTGCCATCTTAGGATTCGCGTTTAAAAAAGATACAGGTGATACTCGATGTTCACCTGCGATCACACTCGTACAACATTTTAGAGCTGAAGGCGCTCAGATCTCGATTTATGATCCCAAAGTTAATCATCATCAATATTGGATTGATTTGGTTGATAAAACCGTTCCAGATGATGAACAAAAAGGTATGTGGTTGAAGATTTCTTCTGGATCGGTAGTTCGTTGATGAATTTCCTTGGTGAGAGTTTAGCTAGGAAACAGATTACTATTTGTAATTCGGCTTATGAAGCTTGTGAGGGTGCATCTGGAATTGTAGTCACCACTGAATGGGATGAGGTTTGTTCGATTTTTTCTCTTTCCCTCTCTCTATCAATCAAAAAAAAACTCATGCGATTCTTTTGGGGGGTCACTTTAGTTTAAAATATTAGATTGGGAAAAGATCTATAATCAAGTGGAAAAACCTGCAAGTATATTTGATGGACGACTTGTTTTAGATTCTGAAAGTTTAAGAAAGATTGGATTTAAAGTTCATGTGATTGGTAAAGGAGATGATCAAAATGGTGAAAGGTATTCATAAAGATCAAGATTAAGTATTTGTGTGAGAGCTTTGATTTCTTTTAAAGCAGGTTTTAATCTTTTTTTTTTCGAAACAAATCGAATTTATTTATTCATCTTTTTTGATTTTGATTTTATTTTATCATTTTATCTTATTTTGTTTTATTTTTGTTGAGGTTTGATTGATTGGGTTTTCTTTTTATTGTGGTTTGGGGTGATATTGGGTCAGATGAAGTTTTTTTTTGGTTCATTTTTAAATTATTTCATTTAGATTTAGTTTGGACAATTTTGATCTTTTGATTCAGAAAAAAAAAATTAATAGAGATAGGAAAGATGTTTAGTAATCAAGAGTTTTTCCTTTAAGCTAGGGTATACTTGTCATGTTTTTCCTTTGCTTTTTGTTTTGTTGGGGTGTTGAAGTTTTTTGTTTTGTAGCTTTATTTATTTTTAAGTTTGGTGATGATAGATTTTTTTTTGATTTTTTTTGTATGGTTATTGAGAATTAGAAATTGAAGGTTTAATTGATTTTGAAGGTATAACGGAGGTCAACATGTCTTTGGTAAAGAATTGGGAATGTGTGTAGTGAGAGCACCACGAGATTCATGGAATCCGAGGAGAAAACAACTTCAGCAGGTTGTTCTCTGTCGGTATGTTTGTAAAATGGTATCATGATAAGGCGAAATTGCGTTCCGAGTGACTGCCTAAGAATGCTGCCTAAGCTGCATGATCCCTTATTGAAGTAAGTTGACAATGAGATTGCGAATGAACCGTTTTTTACTTTTTATAGAATCAGTTTGGAGAAGTATGTAAAAGTTGAAGTGATTTTAATCGAACGTGCTGTTGTACTTACATAGTATCAGTTTTGTTTCGAATTAAAATCCAAAACTGTTCTTGAGCATCAATCAGGAAAAACTCAGCTTTACTTCCACGTCGACCATGTTATCATCAATTTCATTCAAACTCAACAAATCGAACCTCAGCATATGTAAAAAACGCATACCGAATAATCGATCATAACACACGATGACACGTTCTTCCATCAACCTTGAAGTTGGATCAACAATCTATCGTGCTGGCTCTATGAATATTGATTGCCCACTACAACCACCAGACTTATTAAAACTATCTATCAACTCATTCAGAACATCTCAACTTATAACTTCAACATGGAAACAGGCAAATTGAGTTGACCTTCATGATAACTGAGTAAAGTCGATATCATCTCTACCCAAGTACCATCTATGTACCAGTTAGAATCAAACTATACCAACAGAGAGACCACACCTGTTGATGATTTGTGTCTTCATGATGTGATATCCTACTCCATCATTGATATCTTCTGATAAAGGACTTGAACGCCCTCAGCGGAGCTCGCTTTCTACTCACTATTTATTTCTTATATGGAGAACAGAAATGAGTGTTGGAAAAAACAATGTCAATGACGATTCTTGTCTGATTGTGATCACTAGTCTTAGGAGCAGTTAGAGAAATTCATACAAATTGAATGGTGGTTCATTCATCAATTGAAATACAGTCTTCAGACTTTTAGCTATATTTGACCTGTTGGTTAATCGCAAATTTCATTACAATGATATAACCTAAGAGAAGGTGAAGGTAAGTTCTTTAAGTTTAACTATAACAGGGAGGAAAATTGCAAGAATTAATAAAAAAAAGTATAAAAAGTATAACTTAAACTAGATTAAATTAAAGCTCCAAAAAAGGAAACCTGTGAATCAAGAGTGCTTAACTGAAGTCACAAACTCATGAATAGAATCTCAAATACAAAATCTAAGATGAAGAATGTTACAAATTCCTCGCATCAGACTCAGTGCATTCTTCAGTTTTACAGCTGCTCATGCCGGTAGTTTTAAGATTTTTAAGTCAGTGTAAGCTTTAATTGAAATTGATCTTGTCCAATTTCCAATTGTAAAATTTTTCACTCCTCCTCTGTGACTCGAGCTTGTATAGAAGCATTAGCATTCTTCCTATTGCTATCATTCTATTGTGGAACATCTTTTTCTCTACCACAACTTTACAACTCCCTATCTTTGCTTTCTTAAGTGTTAGCATTTGGAAGACTTCTTTGTTACCACATTCAATAGAAGTAGCGCAGTCTTTGGCTGTTGCAAAGGACCCAAGAAGCTTCTGGACATTGACAAGTACCAAAGGAACATCTCTGATATATTCAATTTCATCTGGAGTGGTGTTTCTTTCCTTATTGTAAGTGTCAAAACACCTTCTTGTTTTCACCTACAACAAAGGATCAAGATGATACATGAACATCCTTTGATTGAATAATTGAGATGCACTGAAAGTAAATCTGGCCTGATCTTTCAGATTTTGTGGCAAACGTCGCAGTGTAAAATGCTCAGTTATGGTGGTCTAAATTTATGCCATCATCATCACATTTGATATCATATCATATCACTATTTAACAGTTGTGGGTATACCCGCGTATTTTCCAGTCTATCAAGATTGAATGTGCAGGAGACACTGAACAAAAGTTTGTTAATAGAGATCAGGAAAAGATCATATTTCAAAAAGTATTCAAAGTCTGACAAAAGGGTATTACGGTGAATCATGATCAAAACAAAATCTCGGAACTACTCAATCCAAAACTCATGATCAAATGGGCTTGCAAATTATGATACCCACACATAATCCAATATACTGTTTGGGAAATGCTTTTATTCTCTTTCACCAAAAGCTAAGTTGATCCACATTGATGAACTATATAATGAAAGCCATGGGTGTAGTCTGGGGCAGATGTGATAGCATTTATGTGATGAAAAGATAACGGAAATCAAAACCTCTGAATATCTGTGTAGGTAATGAGATAGGTATCAATGTTGCGTACATTGAGAAACACCAAGAGACGCACTACATGTCATCTGGAGAGGTGTTGATTCCGCGCAATGTACACCCTACCGTCTACGGCGATACGATCTGGGTTTTATCAATTGTTCATTGAAGAGATTATCCTGTTACTTCTCTACTTTCCATGTTCTATAGACAATAACTATGAAAAAAAGATTTCTGCCAAATCAAGCATAATCATTTTAACTGCCAAATAATTGTGTAAACTGATTAGAAATTTTATTTTATACGTGCGACTCTGCGATATATAAGCGCTTCAGGTCTTTCATTCAGATTAAGATTCGATTAGATTGGCACAATGTGAACATAGATATTTGCATCATAGCAGGATCCAGATGACACTTCAGAATCTAGGAAGAGATTGAACTCAAACTTTTTTAATCTAGTCTCTGCGAATAATTGATAGGTACATTAAGCTATACATTTGGTACTATGATTTAGCAAATTCATCATGACTTTTTTTTACTCGAGTGTATGAAATTGCACAAGGGCTCAGGGAGTTGGTATAAGATGTTCAAATATATTGGAATACAGTTGGTATAAGATGTCCAGCTAAACAAACTTTATTCCAATATATTTGATCGAGTGAAGCTGACGTAAATGTTCAGCTTCTTCCGATCAGATGCATTTTTCTTAGCATATTTAAGCTGTATGATAAAAACAAAGGACAGTATTTCGCGTACTTAACACTGGAGCTGAGTGAGCTGATCTACCTAGGATCAGCATCGTAAGACTATAAGATCTTGTCCTCTGAAGGTCCAATCCAAATCTTCTCTTCTTTCTCCTTACCACTTCCGTCTTATCCCAATCTCTTCAATCCCCTTGAAATCTTTCACTTTCAACTGTAGAGACCACTTCTGATTTTAAAATGACTTCAACTCCATACCAAAAAATCGCTTTTCCATTATGTTTCATTGTGGTATTCATGATTCACGCTATCTTATTCAATTGTGGAGAGTTTGAGCTTTTCGAGTCTACAATTTTAATTACCCTCATTGAAGACTTGATCTTTTCATTCTTTTTGCTTTTGATGCTCGACCTTCTCTATGTTGGCTTGTTTAAACTCTTTGTCTGGATTTCTGCTCGTTGCTCTTTGAACAAGCCTCTTGAAATCCCCCTTCAGAGATTCTATCCAGCCATTTACATCACTCTTCCTACTCAACCTCCTAAAACAAATCTACCTCCCCCTCTTCACGAACAAGACCCCTTCTTTCTTCGAACTGTATATGACCCACGTAATCAAGAAGCACCAAAACCTTTCGAGTTGATTGAGCTCCCAGAAGAATTGACCGAAGTATGTCTGTTCCTTCTTTTTTTCTTTTCCTTTTCCTTATCAATTGATTAATCATCTATCTTTTTGATTTGATCACAGATTTGTGTCGACCCACAATACTTTGAACGTATTGCTTGAGGTTGCGAGCTTTGCTAAATCTTGTTCTGTTGAATTTAGGGTATGTGCTTTTGCTTCCTTTTGTATGATCCATACATATCATTGACATTCAATTTTCTTTTGATTTGCTAGGGATCCTTGATTGTGAAAACTTATTTGTTTATAATTGATTAGTTACTCTTCATCTCAATATTCAATTTTTCTTATAATCATCATTTTCAAGTAATCTTTAAATCATTTTACAAAATTGTTACGACACCCAGTGGATTTTCATCTTAATATATTCAATCAATTTTATTAAACCCATATAAAGTGCCACTTGAGCTCTGTCTCCAGAGAGTCGTAGCCTCAACAAAACCTCATTTGAGCTATACACAATTTGAGAGTCCCAGATAACGTGAGAATCAAAACACCTCTTCCAACATGTGAAAACCGTTTCTTAGATCTCAGAGAGGTAATATCTCAGAAAGTACACACACCCGTAGGATCTGAATATTCTTGAGCTTTCAAATATGATTGTTAGACATTCAAGTCGTTTGCAACCAAAAAAATCCCATACTGACCACCTTCTAGTAGGCATAAGACAATCATCCCTCATCTATTCAAGCAAAAGACAACATTACACCAATTAATTTTATTAAACCCATATAAAGTGCCACTTGAGCTATAAATCAAAATAGGTCATCTTGATGAATGAATCACAAAAAGTTAGATTTACAACCCGAGTGGTTAAAGAATTATTTAATACGATCAGAGGTAAAAAGATTGCCATCTTAGGATTCGCGTTTAAAGAAGATACAGGTGATACTCGATGTTCACCTGCGATCACACTTGTACAACATTTTAGAGCTGAAGACGCTCAGATCTTGATTTATGATCCTAAAGTGAATCATCATCAATATTGGATTGATTTGGTTGATAAAACCGTTCCAGATGATGAACAAAAAGGTATGTTGTTGAAGATTTTTTTTCGTATGGTTATTGAGAATAAGAAATTGAAGGTTTAATTGATTTTGAAAGTACAATGGAGGTCAACATGTCTTTGGTAAAGAATTGGGAATGCGTATAGTGGCTCTCCGAGTCCAATGTATCATTTGATAACCTTAGATGATCCTCAGGGTGTGATATATGTCATTAGTGATTGTCCTCCAAGGGTATATCTTGACTGAGACTTTTTAAGTCAGGTTGGTAAGACATCAGAAATTCAAGAGTTGATATCGATCAATTCAATCAACTCAAGAAGATGAGAAAGACAAAATGAAAAAATCGATCAGTTTTTTTTTTGAAAAAACTCAAAGGTTTTCCCTTTTTTCTAATCTCATCAATTCTATAAACGGATTGTAAGTTTTTTACTCATTGAATCGATTCTGTTAGGTTATCTCTAGGAGTAATTTATAGAAAACTTGTAAGGGACGGGATAGATTCTTTGATGAAATCTAACAGTTTGTCACTTAAAGCTGATCAATTAATATCATATCACTCTACTTTAGTCCTTATTAGAAGTTTGGAAATGTACCCTTGATACCCATTTATCATATGCTGGTCAGCTTCTCAATGAGATGAAGGTTTTTTTTGGCTTCTTGAGGTATCAAGCATTCTCACTTATTGTCCGTGGTCTCTCGAATTGATGGAAATATTAGCATGAACAGGATTGGCGAGAGTCAGACTCTATGACGATGATCATCAAGTCGAAATTGTTTTTTTTCGGAATTGACAAGACTTGTTTGATTCTCAGAAGTGGATTTGACAAGAAGAATACTCCCAAGCAAGTAGCTTCTTTAGTCAGTTAACGGTATATGCACCAAATCCAATTAAAACCCCTTTTGTGATCAGTCATTCACATATCTCGGTAACGGTTGGTCCTTTGAAGTACTTTTGATTTAAGAATGTTGATAGAATCTTTCTCGCAAAGATCGAGAAGATTGAGGGATCATACGAGACAAGCAGAGTGAAAGCGAACGTAACATGGAGAATAAAATGTTCAGCATTTGTTGAATTGAGTGCTTGAGTTTTAAGTTGAGAAAAAGGTTGATAAAAAAAACTGAACCTATGATGGTGTCACGCTTCGAAAGCACCAACACAACTGATCATATCCGAAAGCAGCTACATACATAAGCACGTGGCCATCACGTTCTGTGATCTCTTGAGTCGTGCGTTGACCCCATTGAAGATCGCATACCTCGGTAATGTGAGGCTTCGGTTGACAAGGGATAACTACCAGCTAAGGCAAATCACATCATCTTGAATGTTTGGCACCTGGATCAAAAGCGCTTCAAAAAAACTAGATGTTACTGATTGGTAAGGCTCAACTCAGAATCTTCTTGAATCAAGCTAAAGAAAGGATTGCATGGGTTGGAACTTACCTACACTCGACTGGTTCCAATATGCCATTTGCATGGTCAAATGTGATCTGAGGAGGGAGATATTCACGAATTCGAAACCTGTCTCGATAAATTCCATTTCGGTTGCCGAGTAGTCGGTTTCTGTGTTCGCTGCTTTTGCTTTCGAAAGACTGTCAAGGGAGCTGAAGGCTATCCATCTTGAAACAAAAAGGTAGGAACGCAAAAGGCTTCGTTGATAGTTGTGTTATATAAACTACCGAAGGGTTCATCAACTCTTTTAAACGTTTGTCACCTTAACTGTATCATCCCATCTATCCTTTAAGAACTTGGGTCGTCAACGTCAAATCAAGTCCTTTGCAATCTTCTTATCTCCTTCCAAACATTCAACCGCAACAGCTGCATCTGCTTTATATAGCGTCAAGATTCAAACCCGATTTTCCTCTCCCATTCAAGTATAATGTGAGTTTTGAGTTTCATTGACCGGATATGATATCCCTCATCTCGAAAAGATGATCTGACGGCTTTTGATTATCGGTTCACATCAATATATCCAGAACTCATCAAGGACTTTAAACTCTTCATTTCCAATCCATAATGCCTGGACCATCTAACAAGAACCGTTCAAGGAGTAAACTCCTCTTAGGACTTCTTCCTCAAATACTCCTTTTATCTTTTCTTTCTTTTGCTTCTACAGAAGATTCTGAAGTCAAAAACTCCGATGGATCAATCAAAAAGAGATGCGTTTATGTTGGTACGTTAGAAAACTTTGTTCTTTTGACTTCATCAAACACAAATCTCCAATTTCTTTCGGAGTTTTTTTTATCATTATTCATACCTATTGATTTTTTAAATCATGAATTTTTTCTTTAGATGATGGATTCGAATTGAAAGATTGTGGTGAAGCTCCCACCAAATCAGAATTTGCTGAATTTCTTAAAAAACAAGCAGAAGATGTAGCTAGATTAGCAAGAGAGTTTCGTAAGTATTTCTTTTATAATCCGAATGACGATTTACAAAACAAATCCTCGATAATAACCTTCACTCATGGTGTGTTTTTTTTCTTCAAAAAACAAACAGCTTGCGGTTACACATATTGCCCTAGGTTTAAGAGAGATTTGGAATTCATTTATCATTCAATTGAAGAGCACAAGAATGAAGATCATTTGAAAAACACTTCAGATGATGTGGGTAATGGGATTTTGAATGATCAGGTTAGTGATGGTTACCCGAGCAATTAGATATGGGGATTAGGTCACTTTTTTATTTCATTGTGTTGATTGATTGTTATTATGGGAATTTATCATAACCTCTACAGCATATCAGCAAAGAAATGCTTGAGGAGACTCATCTCAAAACTAATGATCATCACTCAGAAGCTTCAGACAAATCAATGAAAGGTGTTGAAAAGAATGATGATATCAAACCATTAGAATCACTTCTTTTATTGGCAGGCCCAGAAACTTCACAATTCCCAATTTCAACAGATTCTCTAATTTCCAGAGCTCGTGAAAGATTTCAAAAAGTGATCTCTAAATTCTTTAAAGGAAATCCTAAACAAAGAGAGTCAAAATTGAGTACAGTGAGTAAAAAGAAATCTAGGACTATTCGAGAAAACATAATATATTGATGAAAGTTTTTCTGAATTCTAGTATGAAGAAAAAGATGATATGAAAGAAAAATCCAAAACTCAAGGTGTAGATTTTCTTTGGAGAGCAGAACAAGTAGATCAGGAGATGTTAAAACATTTAGTTACACCTGATTCATACAGTCTTCCTCCAGAAGTAGATCAAGAGATGTTAAAAAATTTAGCAACAGCTGATCGATATGGTCTTCCTTCACAAGTAGACCAAGAGATGTTAGAACATTTGATTACGGATGATTCATATAGTCTTCCAAGATCTTACAATTTACCGGAACCAGGCTTACCTAAACCTTACGATCGGGTTCCTGATGATTTTCAACAGATTGAGTCTACTTTGATTGATGATGCTCTTCAGAACTTGGAACCCAAATTTGATCAAGTGAGTATGGTTCAATTTGTTAAAATTAAATGTGTTGCTGAACTTTGATTTTGATCGGTTTGAAATCTAGTATGGTGGTATGGCTTACATTCGAGAAGAGAAATAAACTGCCTAAGGTGAAAGTCAAACTGGTCATTAAACTTCTTAAAAGATTTGGACTTGATCCTATCTTTTTGAATCAAATCAATCCAAAACAAAACAAAAAAAAGTTAAAATGCTTTTTATTTCTTATTCTAGTACTCTTGATTTTAAATTTATTTCAAAATTCATGGGATTATAAAGATTTGATCAAAAAGTGAAGATTGATAGCCAGTCACACTTTATCCAATAGAAGAAGAAAATGATGTTTGTAAATAGTTAATGGACTTTTTGAATCAGTTCTTTTCATGTGTACTATTTTGAGCATTTCTTTTTAATCCTTCAATGTCAGTGATCATGTTAACTGCTTTTTCAACCTGAAATGATCCCTCATAGCTGTTCAATTGAATGAGAAATGTGAAGGATCATATGACAAAAATGATGGATAAATTGATGATTATACATATAAATGACTCTTCACAATCATTTTGACAATCTCATACCTTATATCTTTCCTTCAATCCAAAAAAACTACACACAATCCAACTTTTCATAAACATTCAGCAATCACATATAGAGATACAGGTCATACAGGAGAGATGTATGCAGAGAAATGTAAAGATCAATCTGGCAAAGATGATCATAGAATTATATTTGTATGTATACAATTGATGTACCTCAAAGATGTCCAACAATCAAGTCTTGTGTGTAGTACAAAAGTTGAATTTTTCATCTGGGGATTTTGTCTTAAAACATTGATAATTGATTCAATTTCATGATGGGGCTTGGTAAACTACATATTCCTAGTGGGGAAATACAATAGCAGGTTGTAAGGATACGAGATTGAACAATTCAAGAGCCAGTGGCTGTGCCGATAGTGAGGTTAACCTGGGGTAATCAGGAAATGCGTAAGTATGGGCAACAGGCCACACAAGCTACAAAGAGCTACTAAAAAAAGGTGATAAACCTGGGGTAATCAGGAAATGCGTAAGTATGGGCAACAGGCCACACAAGCTACAAAAAGCTACTAAAAAAGGTGACAAACCTGTGTGCAAGCAACAGGATCATGGTACGGTCAAGTGAGAATTAAATGAGTTAGAAAAACGTAGATAAAAGATTCTTTTTGATCATATGTGTAAACTAATCATACCTGGGGTAATCAGGAAATGCGTAAGTATGGGCAACAGGCCACACAAGCTACAAAGAGCTACTAAAAAAGGTGACAAACCTAGCGTACCACAACAGTTAGTAAGAAGAAGAGAAAAGAAGAAAGAGTGAACAAACAAACCTGTGCACAAGCAGCAGGATCACGGTACGGTCAAGTGAGAATTAAATGAGTTAGAAAAACGTAGATAAACTAAAGGATGTATGAAGGGGATTTAGTCAGAATAGTTGTTAATATGATAGTATATGATAAAACACTTACAGATTCTTTTTGATAAGGAAAAGAATCTGAGTGAAGGATAACAGCTGCTATTTAAATACAAGAAAGAAAACATAGAGCAGCACAATTAATTAATAGCGGACAAAAGAAACACTCAAGTCACACACAACTTATTCCCGAAACAAACGCAATAACACCTTATTCGATTCCTTCATAAACATCTCAACACTCATAACAACCTGATTTGTACATTTGTTCTTTAAATAAGATTTCATTAATGTTAATAACACCTTTCCTAGGCTTTCTTCATGATGTTAGACAGCAACGCTACACCGGAAGTCCTTGGCCAAATAGGAAAGAAAGAAGAACTCAGTGAGACGCGTAGAACAGCTAACTTAAATACCATAACACAGGTTTCTACAGATTTATGACATCATTTTATTTTTGGTGGTCTTAGGGGGTGTCAAGTTGAAATTTTTACAACAAAGTTCTTTTTGATGTGGCAAATTTTTTACAATTTTGACATAAAAAAAGTTTCCTTCTGTAGAAAGAAAGATCATAATTTTGAATCACAAGCAAGGCTTTGTAGTTAATTTACTGTTCTATCAAAACAGGAGACTTTTTGTTCATTTTGTTTTCATAAACTTAACCTAAGTTTACACTATTGCAACAAAATTTTTCATGGATTTCTGTTGTAAAACTCTCAACTTGACACCCCCTATTTCAATTTTTGTTGATAAATGACTCATATCTTTGTGTACCATTCAGCTTTTTCACCATGTCAATGAGATTCAACCCCTCAACCTTATGCCACAGAGATAAAAAGGAGGCTTCATATTTTTGCCTGTCTATATCTTTTACTATCAATATTAGAGTTTCTGTTTACATTCAATTAAATTGAAAATCAAATCAAGAAGCATCTGTGTGTGATCTTTACACTTATATACAAAGGAAGAAAATCTTGTACTTGGTGGACATCTGTCCATTGATCATCAGTTTTGCCAAGCTGAGCAGGGCTGACCCAGAGGTGCCACCCAAGCAAAGATCCAGGCTCCTGTTGGGCGTCTAGGACTTCTGTTGTGGGCCTAGAACTTGGAGGTATCTGACCAAAAAAGTCAGATCATAATCTGTATCACAAATTTGGCCAGAGGTTGACAAAACCACAGCCATGTAAATATCAGAGCATGCAGAACCTTGCAAATGAAGGCAGGAGATTCAGTTTCAATTTTCCTCTAAAAAGTTGATTGAGATAATATTCCAACAATGGATTGGTCTGATTGTTCCAAAATTAAGCAAAGAATCCAATGGGACCTCCCTTTTGGGAGCTATTTGGAAAGTTACACACTGTACAGTCCTATACAGTCCCGCTCAAATTATCAATGGTGTGTAACCTATACATGCTGTTTATTACAAGGTCCGGTGGCTTGGATCTTTTCTATGGCTGTGACCTGGCCTTTCAGATCTGTCCAGCCCTGGGTAGACCCAGGGGAGCTCAAAAAATTGCTCAGGGCCAAACAGGGCACACTCTGAGCTCAATCATGGGTGAAAACAAGGCAAATGTTGGATAATTTTGACATATTATACCAATATATGTGTGTAGAAATCTCCTCAACCATAATATGAGCTTATTTGGATTTTAAAAGAAAGACTTATGTATGTAAGATCCTACCATTTGTATTTTATCTGTATCAAGCAAACAATATCAACAGGCACCCAGGTAGACTGGGTTGCCCAAGTGCCCATGGTGCTTGTTTACCAGATTTCAGTGTGTCAGGGCACATCCTGTCTGCTTCCTGAAAAGCATTGAGCAAAAGATGGCCAGGCAGGGCCTAGGTTTGGTCACAGCCCTGATATTTTTGTACATGACGTGAATATCAGCTGGATTGATCTGATGACCATTTTGATCTTACCTAAGCCACTTGTGCGGCCACATCCACGTGCAAGGCTGTGTGACAACACCACCACATCAGAGGCTTAGAGTATTGCCACCCAGGCCAGGTACCTGTTAGAGAACATCAAGATCTTGGGGTTTTAGCATCCAGACATGAGCCACAGGGCCTTGTAAAGTGATGTTTTTTCCCGTGCAGGGTCTTTCATGACACTACTCCAGCAAGAAATATGCATTCCTCAATGTGACATGTTTTGGACATAATTCTGATCCAAGCAGCACTCTATCATCTATGAACAACACCTATTATGATCCCACCATTCTGATCCAGACAGGGCCATGATACGGTCTGAACCACAAGAAGATCTTTGGGCAGGTCTCCAGGTCTCTAGGCTGAATGAGACCCCAAGAAAGCAAACTACATAATGCCAGTGCTGGTAGCACACTCAATCACCCAGAGGTCCTGATTGACAGGCTGTGAAAGCTTTCCAATTTGATAGACCTCTTTACCTGGCCTTAGTGGAAATCCTCTTAGCTCTAGCCTCTAGGCCTGTTTTGAAGCACATCTCTCACTGTAGGGAAAATCCTGTCACTTAAGTCTGAGTGTGCAGGGTATTACTAAGATCACACTCAGAAATGGAGTGACAAAGTGTGACCAGCCTTGTGACAAAGTGTCACCAGCCTTGTGATCAAGTGTCACTCAATTTCTGAGCGTGGTTATAGTAAGACTCTGCACACTCAGACTTGAGTGACAGAACTTTCTTTGTAGTGTCTCTTTTGTAGTGGAGAGAATCAAAATCAGTGAATCTTCTAGCTACACAAATCAGTCAGGTCACAAAGGATGATGACTGGTCTGTTGGGCGGTGAGGGCGATGGTCCAGTACTTATAGTCTCGACTTTCTGCATAATTCACCCGGTTGACATGTTTGGTCTTTTGGCGTCATCCTGGATCAGTGATCCGCTTGTACATACTCTTCTCGCCCATCCCGTTTTCATCCTCTCACCGCTCTAGTGTAGCTCTACATCTTTCATCCGTCCAAGATGTGTGATGCTTTGTTTGGTAGGAAATTGATAAACTTCCAAAAGGCTTTGTTCACACATATATGTGATCTCTCACGTAGTATTACAAACTGTAAACCTTGGCTTTACAGAAAGATTAAGAGGATTGAATAAAATGCGATTGTATTGATGATGATTTGAATGAAAATATTTGAAATCAGATAGGTTTTCGGATGGAAAAGATTGAAAAAGGAAGAGAAGTTTGATTAAAAAAGACGGGATTGAAAGTGGTTATAGATAGATTCGAAAGAGATTTGAATGATTACATGAAAAAAGAAATCAAGTCAATCAAGTAAGTCCAAATCGAATTGAAAGAAAGGTTTGATTTGATGATTATTACTTATTAATTATTTTAAATGAAATTATCATAAGGTTTGGATTTTAATGGTTTTAAATCAAATCAGGTCAGTTTTTGGATTTTTTTTTTGGGATTCAGTTCAACAGGGATAAAAAGTCACTCATACTAATGATTAGTTCAAGTCGAGTTTCTTTTTTAGATTTCTTCTTTGAGCTTTGAACTTGATTTTTTAGATCTAAGGTTTCTCAAAAGCAGGTTTAATCAATCACTTGATCAACAAGGGATTTGAAGTGGTAAGTTCTACCTAGACGAAGGTGCTTTTTCCTTTCGTCTTCTTCTTCTTCTTTTTGTTCTTGTTCTTGTTGAACGGTTTGAAGTTTGATTCCTTTAAACCAGTCTAATTACAAAAGCTTAACATCTTTTTTTTTTTTTTTGCTTTTTTTCTCTTCGATTTTGATTGAATTTTGATTTTAATTTTTAATTTTTAATTTACAAACTTCAAAT
The DNA here is from genome assembly GCA_022264835.1 of Melampsora americana. Taxonomy (NCBI): domain Eukaryota; kingdom Fungi; phylum Basidiomycota; class Pucciniomycetes; order Pucciniales; family Melampsoraceae; genus Melampsora; species Melampsora americana. The sequence continues at coordinate 152,200 of JAIFHY010000023.1, read as the reverse complement.
TTAAATTTAACCATCTTCTCAAGCAAGAAACAACAAACAAGAACTTATTTGGTTTTTACTAATCAACAATCCACAAGACCCTTTACCAAATTCAACCAACATCCCATTTTTCAAACATTCTCTTCATCAATTTTCCATCATCAACCCTTTACAAAAAAAAAACTTGAAATAATTTATTATACAAGATTTATTTATTTTGATTTTCATATTCTTAAGATATATATATCAATTCTCAAATTTCAAACCTTCAAATTCAATACCAATCATCAATTCAGTTCATCATGGGTTGTGGTGGATCAAAAGAAGATGCAGAAGCAAAACAAAGAAATGATGAAATCGAAGGTCAATTAAAACGTGATAAGATGTTATTAAGGTAATCCATTCAATCAAACTCATCTCAATCCTTTCACACACAAAAAATAAATCATCATCATCATCATCATCATCATCATCAAATCTAATGTTTCTGACTTCCATGGGATTTTCTTCAATCAATTTAATCAATAGGAATGAAATCAAGATGTTATTATTAGGTGCTGGTGAATCTGGTAAATCAACAATCTTAAAACAAATGAAATTGATTCATGAAGGTAAATCGATGATCACTAAGATTTTCAAAAAAATCACTCTCTTTCAAAACTTGATCCTCATTTATTGATTTGAGTGTTTTTTTTGGTGGTGGGGGGGGTGAAACTCAAATCTTAGGATCATATACTCCAACTGAACGTGAATCATATAAAGAAATTGTCTTTTCAAACACCATTCAATCGATGGCAGTGATCTTAGACGCGATGAAGATGATGCAAATCCCATTGAGTTCGATTCAATTAGAACCTTTGGCTGAACTGATCGGTTCCTTACCACCTCAGATTGAAGATTCAGATTTAGATCCTTCAGCTGTACAAGCGATTCGTTTGCTTTGGAATGATTCAGGTGTACGTCAATGTTTTGAACGTAGTAGGGAGTATCAGTTGAGTGGTTTCAATCTTGAGCTTTTTTTAAAAAAAATCATCTCTCCTTCATTTTTCATGTATGATTTTCTAATTGATGATCTCTTGATTTTTCAATTAAAGACTTAATGATTCAGCTGCATATTATTTTGATTCAATAGATCGAATTGGAAAACCAGGATATTTACCAAATGATCAAGACGTCTTAAGATCTAGAGTGAAAACCACTGGGATCACTGAAACGGTCTTTGTGATTGGTGAATTGAAATATCGAATGTTTGATGTGGGTGGTCAGAGAAGTGAAAGGAAGAAATGGATTCATTGTTTTGAGAATGTGACAGCGATCGTGTTCTTAGTAGCAGTGAGTGAATATGATCAAATGTTATATGAAGATGAATCAGTGGTACGTGACTCTTTTTCATTTACCCCTCTTTTCAAATCCTTCTTTCTTTCCATTCACTCACTCACTTCCTTTTTTTTTCTTTTTCTTTTTCTTTCTTTCTTCAATAGAATCGAATGCAAGAAGCCTTGAATTTGTTTGATTCGATTTGTAATTCAAGATGGTTTACCAAAACTTCGATCATTTTATTCTTAAATAAGATTGATTTGTTTAAAGAGAAATTAAAAGAATCGAAGATCGAGAATTTCTTTATGGATTTTCATCCATTACCTTCACATGCATCTGATCAAGATAGATTACAAGCTGGTGCTGATTTCTTTAGTAATAAGTTTATTAGTCTTAATCAAAGTCCTACTAAACAGGTATGATGCTTTCCTTTTTAATCGTTTTTTGAAGGTCTTGAATTGTAGAATTGATGTCTTCAATCGGGTTTTGGGGGTTTCTTTAGGTTTATGTACATCTTACTTGTGCAACTGATACTTCTCAAATTCGATTCGTACTTTCAGCTGTTAATGATATCGTTCGTCTCCCTTTTCCTACCACTCCCTTGATCTGAAACCGATCTTGATCATCGACTCTTTCTCTTTTTCTTTCAATAGATCATTCAAGTCAATCTAAGAGAATGTGGATTACTTTAAATCTCGTTTCATTCTTCAAATAAGACATTCAAGAACTACTTCTTTTACGGATTTCTTTAAATAAGACATCATTTTGAAGATGAAAAGGGAAAAGAGAATTAAAGAAACAGAAGAAGAAGTTAATAGATAGTTTTTTTTCCCTTCACGATGAATTTTTTCAAAACCTTTAAATTAATCATTTTTTTGTTCTTCTTCTTTCTAATAAGTCGTTCTTAGTTTTTTTCTTTTTTTGTTTGTTTCTTTCTTCTTGTTTTTTTTATCTTTTTGTTCGTTTTACATCACATTTCAATTCATTTTTTTTCAAAGGTACTTTTTTTTCTTATTGATCGTTTTCTTTTTTTTGGATTTTTTCTTTTTTGGTTTTTTGAATTTCTTCATTTTGATTCTCTATACAAATGAATTCAACCAATCTATTCTCTGTTCTTTTTGACTTCTTTTTCTTCTTCTTACCACATTCAATTCAATTCACACCTCTTTTCTCTTATCACCTACTCACTCACAATCTTTTCTATCATACTCTATTGTATGTCTCTCTCTCTCTCTCTCCCTCTCTCTCTCTGTGTGTGTGTGTGTGTCTTTGTGTGTGTGTGTGTGTTTTATTTCTTAAATCAATTCAAGTTTGTCTTAACTCAAGTTTTCTTTGTTCTTTGGTTTTTTTAATCATTCTGGTCCTTAGAATTGTATATGATTTGAAATTTACCAAAGTTGAATGATAATGAAGTTTTTTTTTTTTGCTTAATGAACATCATTCCTTGTCTTAAACAGATCAAAGATTTGATTTCAATTCCAATTTTTTTTTCTCTTTGTGTTTGTTTTGTTTTTTCTTTTAATTTTTGATGATGGAATGAGTTTTGTATTTACGGTACTCAAAGTCAAAAGGTAGAATCTACCTTTCTGGAAAACCTATTTTTTTTTCAAAAAAAACTTGGCCCCGACCGGAAAAAATGAGATTTCCTGTTTTCCACTGCCAATCACCTACTTTCACCTTTTTACATACATCACCACAAGACAAAGGTTGTGGGGTGAAATTAAGGACCAATGAGACCTTAACTGAGGCTTGAAACAAATCCAAGGACAGAGGTAATTGGACACTGACACACGACATGATTATAAGAAGTGCTGAGTGCATAAGTAGGCATGGGGTCCTCAAAGCCTAGAAATTTTGTAGTTTTTTTTCCCCACCAAAAAAATCTAGGTTAAAAAAAAGTCAGAATCTACCTTTTGACTCTGAGTACCGCTATTGTCAATTCTTTTACTTTTTTTTTTTAAGAAAAACCTTTTTTTTTTGGATTTTGATTTCTTTTTGAGGTTTATGTTCAATTTTCGAATACATTTATTTTTATTCAATTTTTGAATCTTTTACAAAAACATTTTTTAACTTACACCCCCACACTCCCCCCCCCACCCACATACACACATGTATTGTACAAATGAAACCACCCCCAAAGAAATGTATATATATATATGCAAGATTTCTTTCTTTGTTTTTTATTTTAATGTGTCTTTTTCTTTTTCTTTTTCTTCTTTTTAAGTTATTCAAAAGGTTTTAAACCAAACAAAAACAAAAGAACTGAAGGATTTTTTTTTGTAAATACATTAGTTTGATGAATGGATTCAGAGAAGAGGAGATTTTTGAAAATGTTTGAAAGATTAAAAAGTCATTATGGATTATTTATATATCATATCTGATAGTAGCAGATGGTGGGTGGGGAGGTTTGTGATTCAAAGTTTCTGATTGGATGAATACACCATGGGGTCATCAAGACCACTTTTTGTCAAGCACAAATGACCGTTGAACAGCAAGAGTTACTTGGTGGTGGACGGCCATCTCAGAACAGTCACAAGCACAGCAATCAAATGGCAAGATTGACTGGTGGCCATAAGATAAGTCATTTGATTGCCATTTGATCATTTGTAAGTAAGATGTGTACACTGCCAATGATGAGGGAGTTGATTCAGCATCCCTCTTTCTTCCTCCCCATAGCCACACCATCCACCTAAGTGGCTTCAGGCATCAACTTGGAGAGGGTTGTGAAGATCTCCAAGATCAAAGCATGGATTCTAGGAGCTCTGCTTGGTTTCAGAATACAAAAAAATATATGGTTAGAACCAGTTCTATGGCGTTAAATGAAAAGATCAAAATTTGATTTCAAAGCCTTTGATCTGACAGGTTAAGAAGAGAGTCCCTTTGATTGTCTTTTGTTTGAAAAAAGACTGATTGATCTCTTGCCAGATCAATCAGCCACACAACCAGTTATCTTCTGACCAAAAGTTCATATTTTGCTTAGCTTAACAAAGACCTCTCTAGCACAACTATTTCCGTGCCCTCACAGAGGGGATATGACTAATTGTCTATTACCAGCATGAGCTAAGTCCTTTTGCGTAGTTTTTTTCATTTTCCAATTTCCCTGATTTATAAACACCAATTTTTGAAATGATAAAAGTTGTTTGGAATCTCTTTCTAGGATGCTCCATCATCATTCTGTTTTTGATGTGAGTTTTCAAGCTCTTATGTCCAACTTTTAAAACTGGTTGCTAGTGGTAGGCCACTGGTTATTTACTGATTGGAATGTCATGATAATGGGTATATGTAAAAGATATTGGTAAATGACGGTCTGGGTATTTGACAATCTATCCATTTAGAGCATCTGCACTTGTGCAGTAAATTGGGTGTGGTAAGTGTAAATTTACCCCAACTGCAGGGATTTTTCTACACTGGTGTAAAAGTAGACCTACAGTGCAAAATTTTCCAATTGATTTGAGGTAAGCCAGAAGTAAATACAATCATTTGCTACCTCATGTATTATCCTTGGTAAGTACTTTGGTCCAGTAGCTCTGGGGTGTAACAAATGATACATGGCAGATAATTTACACAAGTTTACAGATTGTACAAATTAAGTGATTTTCAACTAACCGTACAGGTGGGTACCACAAAAGATACCAAAACAGATCACAAAGAAGTGTGGATGGTCTGATGGATTTGGTTTTTATGTCATTTCCTATTTACCACTTTACCATTTTTTTTCTTTATCATCTATTTCATTTCTTCCAATCTTTTGTAACATCTCATGATCATCATAAATATTTCAGATCTTTACCTTTAGTATTTTTGGAAGCCCACCCTAGCCTCCTTTTTTGGTTTTTTGTTGGTTGCAATTTTAGTGTTTGAAAAGAAATAGTAATATTATTTATCTTCATCATTGTTTATAATTATCAAGAATGTATTTTTTTGTGTGTGTACATTCTAAATGGTGATTTTTTACTTATTGAATTTTGTGTTACTATCAAGTGTATGTCTGACTGCTAACCACCCCCTAGGGTGTTATTTGTTAGGTTATGATTTTAATTTACCCTTTGAGCCTTTGAGCTAGAGGGACCTTAGCCCAGTTTCACTTTAGTTGAGTACTTCATGATTTTCTGTAAGTTATCATCATGAGTTTAGAGAAAGTGCCTTGTGAGAAAGTCTGGAAATCAAGGCAGAAAGTGGTATATCAAAAGCTCACAATCAAAGCCTCCCTTGTGAATATCTTCAATCAATTTTTCTTATCTGTACCACTCAAGATGACTGAGTTATGAGACTAAAAGGATATTCAATAGAATCTGAACAAGTTTGATGATTGAGAAAACTTGTGTTTATAAATAAGGGAAATTGAAAAATGCAAAAAAAACTACACCATGGGGTAGACTTCCTCAGCCATGGATGGCTCTGAAATCATCTTCTGGAATTCTGTTCTGAGAACTAAGACAAATCTGTCCCAGTAAAAAAATCATGAATAACTGTGAGACAATCAGGCCCCGTTTGGTATAGCGTAGACCGTTTATAACAGTGTTCCGGAATAATCGATTATACAATTGTGTAATCGATTACTTTTTGAAATGTACGTAAGTTTTGAAAGCTGCTTGAGGGCAGCTTTCAAAATACCAAATTATAGGTCAGCATAATGCATTATTGCCGGAGAAATATCTTTTTAAAATGGGGGCGGAATTGATAACAAACGGGGTTTTTTTAAAAGTTGCAAAATGGATTATTTTCAAAAAATAATCCATTTTGCCCCGTTTTTGTAAGTCATACCAAACGGGGCCTCAGTCACTTTCACTGGTCTTTGTAGGTTCAAAAAGACCAAGAATCATAGTCAATGATGGTATGAAGATTGGTCAAGACTTGAATGATATGATCCCTTGAGCCAAGTGCAAGGATCTGGTAGTGATCTGATGTGTTTGACCTCATCAGTTTTTGCTTGGCTGAGCTATCATTTGAAGGGTTCAGTACTCTTCAACACAGCTTGCTATTACATGACTGCTACGTGATGAGAGTGTTTTCTTTCTGTTCCGCCTGAACAGGTTCTGGACACGTTTTAAATTCAATTGAAAACAGGATGTATCCGTGATAGTATCTGTCATCGGATTTTAACGTCTCACTTACCCCCTGGTGTACATACATAACCGGACTTAACCCTTGAGATTCTCATGCTGGGAATAGACAATTAGTCATAAGCCACTCTGTGAGGTCGTAGACGCGAGTGCGAGAAAGATGAGTTTGTTAAGCTAAAGATTTTGACCAGCCTATCATGAATTTAGCCAACAATTCAAAAATCTGATCAAAAGTTGAACTCTTGATCAGTATTTGATCAGATTGAGAATTTGTCTTCTTATTTCAACCAAACATTAACCTCTGATCAATCTCTTCAGATAATTTTAAGCCGATTTGCTTTAGCTTTGTTGAAGAGTTAGATTTAGTTGGTTACTGAGTTCATCCTGGGTGTTGAGCAAAAGCTAAATTTTCACAACAGGTTTGATGACACTTTTTCAAGTCAACATCTTTCCAACAGTCAAGAGCTTAGTAAGCAACACATAGATTTGAAATTTTGAAACCATGTTCTTGTAAAGGATCATCAGTTCATGATATATATTTTATATATAGAATGCTTTACTTACTAAAACTTAATCAAGTGAGAAAATATTGAATCAAAGGAAGGAAATTTAAAGTTTCAAAAAGAAGTGAATTGATCAATCATTCTTATTCAAGAATTTCATTCCATTTTCCAAAATAGCGGTACACAAACCTGAGACCCATCACAAAAACCCATGTAAAAAACCCGTGAAAACCCATCTGATTTTTAGATTTTTGGGACAGGTTTTTTTCATGGGTTTTGATCAGCCAGCTTCACATCACCCATGTAAAAAAAATAGTTGAGTTGTACAACAAGTATGGACTCAACTACCCCCTCCCCACCGCCACAACAAGGCCACACTATCCCACAAAACACACCCACTTCAACTCCAACAAACTTTGTTCAACCCTCTTTAGCAGCGATTCAACCAGCGGATTCTCAGGCTAATCAATTGGCAACTCCCTTCCCAGTACCGACCCTTTCCCCAGAGGCCTGGTTTTGTCTTCACCAGATCAATCCGGTCACGTCACTTGTTTCACTACAAGCCAACCAACCCCAATCAGCTCAGGCCTCTCCCCACAAAGTTGAATCACCAATGGCCCCTCCTGAGTCAATTAAGAAGAGAGGACGCCCTTGAAAGGAATCAGCAGCACCACCTTCTCAAAAAAAAAGGGCCGAAAAAATAGAAGTCGAATTCTTCATCTCAACCAGTTTCTGCTTCTCAAAATGAAATCAATTCTATCATTGAATCTCCAGATGATACTCAAGAAACTGACAAAATGGACTCAGACCCCAACAATTCCAAAAAATGCTGGTTTACCCCTGACAGTGATGGTAAATCCAACATGGATCTTGTGGCCAAGTGGTGTAGCGTTTTTGAGAACTACAAAGCATGGTGCACGCAAAAGCAGGCCGTGGTTCGAGAAAGGTTGGCTGCTTTCATTGAAGAAATGGGTCATGCGCCAATATCAGGTCGAGAGTGTGAAAAAAAGGTATGTATTGATCACCTGGGTATGTATGAAAATGTTAGGACCAAAAGTTGATATAACTTTGTTTTGTGATAGATCAAAAAACTTAAGGCTTTGTTTGAGAAAGCAGATGGTCTTTGAAAGGCAACTGGCGAGGGGAACAATTCAGACGCACTCTTCCACTTCACAGTGTCAAAGGACGAGATCGAGGATTTCAAATTGGCTATGAGGCGAGGGAAGAGAGCAGACCCTAGCGCTGGAACTCGTCAAGGTATGTGCTCTCGGGAGTCTAATTCAGTTATGTAATCTCACTTTCAGTATGTATTCACCAGTCAGAATACTCCGCGAGTGTCCTTGGTATGAGGAACTTGAGCCCGCTTTTCGTGATCAACCATCTGCACGCCCGCTGGCCACGAGGGACTCACTAGGTAATCAAGTACACCGCACCAAACCCCTCACTCAATCAAATCAGGATAACATCCCGAGTCCGACCAAGAGTACGTTCCCTAATGAAGTATGGGACACCACTCCACCTCGCGAAGAGCGAGAATGCTCGATTGATCCGGGTGTGTGGGATGAAAACACTTCATCCCAAGAACGAGGAACACCCAGCATTCCGGCTACCAAAAAATCGGCTCGAGTCGTCACACCTTTGATGGGCCCTAGCAAGCGTCCCCGTATTAAGGAGTCCCCTAGCACTTTCGAGGTGAAGAGCAAAGAGTCACCTCAAACATCATTCAACATCAACAATCTGGCCAGTTGTCTCCCCACCAAAGAAGAACAAGAGGCCAGCAAAATTCGAGCGGCACTGACTCAGCAAAATATCAGCTTAAATGTCACCGCGGCAATGTCTCAGATGATCACCTCCACTCGAGCCAATGAATTGGCAACAAAGCAAAGTATTGCTCTTGCCAAAATGAATGTGAAGTTGCGCCTGGCTCTCAGCAACTTGACCTTGGAACTTTTACGTGGTGGAATGGATCCACATTCTGCAAAAGCCTTTGCTCTGCGTCAATTACCCGATGTGGGGGTTTCCCAATATTCTCAATTGCAGCAGGTAGCCAATGTCCAGCCCTCCGCTTTGTTGCAATCCGGATCACAACCACAACCTCGTCCTGATAGTCAGTTATGAAGACACCAATATCAAACGTCATCAATAACCTAATGTGTTTCTTCAAATTTAAATTTTTGCTTGCTTGGGGTCTGTGATATGCTGCTTTTGCAGGTGAAATGTATTCTTCTCAAAATTATAAAATATCCCTTGTGTGCTCCAAATGATGTTATAAATGTGACACTTCTCAACATTGTGAAATTCATATATATATATATATTGTCTGTGATGAAAATCAAATCTTTCAAAGATTTTTGTGATTGCTCATATGGTGAGTTGGGTCAAAAAACGCTTGTATGATGAGTTGTGGCGAAATATGAGGTTGCGACAAACAACATGATCCATTGAAGAGGCATATTAACAACAAGCCAACTAGACAGACTTACAAAAGTGAAACATGATCAAAAAAAGAATACAAGACAGACGTATCAATAAAAAAAATTACAAGACGTATCAAAAAAAAATCAAGTTGGACTCCTGTTAGTGGTTTGAAGAACATGAAACCTGTGAGATGATTGTGCTTCAAAAATCTTGTCAATAACCTTTGTCTGCACAGAAAGCCCTGAATAGCACATTGCGGCGTTGAGATCCAGCAAATTCCATCTCTGCCCTTCGAAGGGCCGAATCTGTATGATCCACCGTGATTTCCGCATTGTCCAAGTGAGTGCAACTGTTGACGTTGAATCCTGCCATTGGAGACCCTTCCACGATTACGAAGTTGTGTACCACGACGCATGCGGAGACCCAATCGCATGCAAATACAGCATCTTTTGAGTTGCTGATAGCCAATCGTAGCTCGTGGAGTGAACCAAAGCGCATCTGTAACATGCCATTTCAATGTTCAGATGCAATTCAAATCTTCAAAATCAAATTGTTGAAGTGGTTTTGTGACGGCGCAAGACCTTGATATCAAGATCATTTGGATACCGGCACAATGTGCTCCACCCAGGCATATCCCAAGTCTGCTAGAATATATTCTCCCTCTGAAAAGAAGGAGGGCATATCCGTGTAAACCTGAAGCAATCAAGTCAGTATGAATGTGATATGTAAATATTCATAGAAGACATCAATAGAAGGTGAGAAATTACTCACCCTAGTAGACTTCAAGACTCGTTGGTCACGAGCGCTTCCACACCAACCGGGATGGGCATAGAGGACCCTCTGCTGATCATCACAAATGATCATTGAGTTCAATACATATATTGACTTTCTTGTGTAATAGTCCTCCTTGTTTTTGGAGGGAGCGGCTGCTAAAGGGACCAGAGTTCCATTGATGAAACCAAGATGTGCGGCCAATTCGTCTCTTGATTCGAGTGCGTTCTTCAGCATTTGGCCATTGTACATATTCCGACTCAAGTTTGAGAATCGCCGTGATGCACCGTTTAGTATAATTCTCCACGCTTCCCTCTATGAAACATGGTCAGTCTCACATCAGCTTCAAGAGAATGCGACATACCCCATAATGACATTTTCTCACCTGACACAGAGAACAACTTTGCCTTCATATTACGGGAGCCTCCATTCCCCGATAAACCAAGATTTGCCAATGTGACCAATAGCTGCCACTGGACCAGAGCCTGGTCACAAGATGAATTATTATGGAAAACCAGAGACAATCCGATTCGGTGAAGTAGCTTTGTGAAGTCCTCCCTTTGAATGTGTGCCTAAGACATATTGCAAAGAGACATGATGAGTGAAACTGTTAAAAAAAAACTTTGGAGAATGAAATCAGTGGGACTTACAACCGATATCCAAGTGCGATCTGTCTCATCAAACCAAGCTTGAAATATCTGAGCTTTCTGACTACAACGAGGCCTGCGATGTCTGGGGAGAGGGTATCTTCGTCCTTTTGCTTCTTCTCGTATCTTCAAAAGGACTTGTAGAAATGATTTGTCTTCTTCCATTTTGCGCTTTTGCTTGTTGATGTAGGCACCTTATTGGATATTAGTTAACATCACAACCGTGTAAGTGAATATGGTGATACGTTCTCGATGTCCAACGTTATCGTCGGATTTGTCGGATTTGTCGGATTTGTCATCGTGATTCAACAAATCATCAAACAAGCTATTAACTTTGGAAGGAAAGTGGGGGTAGTGGGTGAAGTCGCGGTTGTTGTGGACGCAAGAACCGAGACTTGAAGTAAAACCAGGGTGTCAAGAGATGACAGGAGCTGCCTGCGAGTTGATAACCTAGGCATCTTGTGGGCTTGAAAGGGGTGAGTTGGACAAAGGGATCGAGGGCAACCCATGAAAAAAACCCGTCCCAAAAATCTAAAAATCAGACGGGTTTTCACGGGTTTTTTACATGGGTTTTTGTGATGGGTCTCAGGTTTGTGTACCGCTAATTTTAACCATTCTTCATCAACTTCTTTTTTCTTGATCATTGATTTTTCCCACTATTATTATCATCATCATCAGCTTTTCTGTGATTTTTTTGTGGTGGTGATGGTGGGTTTTTTTTTGATAAAATTTAAATTACATAAATACAAAACGAAAAGAACAAAAAATCAAAAAAAAAAAATCAAAAAAAAAAATTTGAAATGAAAAAACTAAAAGCAGAAAAAAACCTATGAGAAGAATAAGAAAGAAAGAAAAAAAGATAGAAAAAAAGTCATAAAAAGTCTTTATATCTACTAAAAAAATAAGTTATTAAACATAAATTCTTTCAGGTATATCTTTCTAAATAAAACCCCGAATCAAAAAGAATAAAAAAAATGAAACCAAAAACGGATATAAAAAAAACCAATCAACAAACTTTTCATAATAATAAAATTTTAAACGAAACTCTTCTTTTCTTGGTTCTTCCTTCTTCTTCTTCAAGATTGACCAGCATCAAATCTAGCTTTAGATTCAGCAAAGAGTAATTCTTGTTGTGCAGCTAATTCATCTTGAGTTAAACCGGTTTGTTCTAATTTGTTTTTCCTTCTTTGATGATCGTGCTAAACCAAACCACAAAAAAATCAAAAATCAAAAATCAAAATCAAAAAAAGGCAAACCAAGTCGATTCGATTATCAAATCAAGTGTTTTTGGGGTTCGAAGGCTTTTGAAATCGAAAAAGGGATGTGAAGAGAAAAGGATGAAAAGATTTACTTTGGTTTGAGCTTTATGAACTTGATTTACACTTTCGACTTCTTCTATATACTCATCAAATCCTAATTGCTAACGATTTCGTTTTTTTCAATTCAATTCAAGTTATCAAACACAAACCAACACACACACACCCACACAAACAAAAAAGGATCAAAGTCAGTGAATTGTGAGTGATTTTGAGATTTTGATTTGAAATTGAGAATTGAGAGAAATTTAATGATGAACTTTTAAAGCAGAAGTGATATGTTCAGGTGAGATTGTCTTCTTAGCTTCTCTTTCACAAATCTCATTCGCTTCTGATGAAATCAAAGTGATGAATTCTATTAAACCAAAAAGAAAAAAGAAGAAAGATGAATGAGTTTAAAAAGTGAAAAGATCAGTTAAGATGAAATGGATTTGTATTAGAAAAAGAAAAGAAAAAAAAAACCTTTACAACAATCTGCTATAAGATCTTTTGTATCTTTAGAACAAACCACTTCATTTGGTAAGAATTCTAATTCATTCATTCATTCAAAATCAAATTCAAGTTCAAAAAAAGATTAATTTAGATCCCATCTTTTTTTTCAAATTCAGTTTTTGATTTTTCTTCTTCTTTTTTCAACTTACCTTGAATTAATTTATTTACGGTTGCTCTTGGTAAACTTATATCTTCACTATCTGTTATTCCTCGTTCGTTATCACTCATCTTTAAAGTTTGAATCTGTTATTTAAATTGATGGATGGTAGAGAGTTGATTAAGTTTTTTTCTTTTGATTTTTTTCTAAGATGTTGAATTCAGTTTGTGATTTTAGTGATTGGGTTTGATTGAGGTGGATGGAATTGATGGAATTGGAGTTGATCGAAGTTGAAATTGGATTGGTGTTGATGGACAGTCTCTTTAGAAACATCAGATCACATGATCTTTTAATTTGACCATCTAGACTTAATCAAAACACTTAAGGATCGACTTAAGGCTTCTTAAGGATTGACTTAAAGTGTGTTGAGTGTCAATCTGATTGGGTGATTCTGCTTCTCATCAAATCAACATCCAAAAATCCAAAATCAAAATGCCCATTCAAACTGCACTCACTCAAGCTCTGGGTATAAGAATACCAGTGGTTCAAGGTCAGAAAAGCAAAAAAAAAGTACTTATTCACTTCATCTGATTCATCCTAATCCATCTTTATCTCTTATCTCAATTATTCAAACTCAGGTGGAATGATGTGGTAAGTGAGAATTTGAATCAAGATCTTTAAATTTGATTAATTCGAATTTACAAACAACTGATTCAAGATTGTTCACCTTTTGGTTCTATAGGGTAGGATTACCTAAACTAGTAGCCGCCGTTTCAAATGCAGGAGGATTAGGAATCTTAACCGGTTTGAACTCAACCTACACCCTGAAAAACTAAGAGAAGCGATTCGAGAGACGAGAAGATTGACTTCGGCCCCGTTCGGAGTGAATCTAACATTTTTACCATCTATCAATCCACCACCCTATGAAGCTTATGCTCAGATCATCTTAGAAGAAAAGATTCAAATTTGTGAAACGGCAGGTGGTCCGAGTGCGGTACCGATCATTAAAAGATTAAGAGACTCAAATGTGTTTGTGATTCATAAATGTGTGACGATCAAACATGCATTGACGGCGATCAGAGTAGGTGTGAATATGTTATCGATCGATGGATTCGAATGTGCTGGTCATCCGGGTGAAGATGATATAGGTGGGCTTGTCTTGGTTTGTTTTCTCCTCTTTTTCTCTCTCTCTTTTCATTCTTTTCTCATTTCCATTTCTTCAGAATGAGAATTCGAATGTTCAGATGAATTGATTGATTTTTTTTCTGTTGGTTTGAATGCTGTGAAAATCTGTTGTTGGTGTTGTGTTTTTTTCTCTCTCTCTTCAGCTTGCTCGAGCTGCTCAATCACTTAAAATCCCATTTATAGCATCAGGTGGATTTGCAAATGGAAGAGGAGTAAGCCCCTTCATCCTCTTTTTCCCTCCCTCAAATCCCTTATCCAACTCTCATGCTTCTTTCTGTTCTGTTCTAATTAGTTAGCAGGAGCGATAGCCTTAGGAGCATCAGGTGTGAATATGGGAACAGCCTTTATGGTCACCACTGAAGCTGAAATTCATCAAAAGATTAAAGAAGAGATGATCAGAGCAGATGAACGTCAAACGGTTCATATCTTTCGTACCTTTGGAAACACAGCTCGAGTTTATAAAAACAAAGTGGCGATGGAAGTCGTTCGAATGGAAAACAGACCGGGTGGTTGTAAATTTGAAGAAATCGCTCATGTCCGTCTCTTCTCATTCCTCTCTCTCTCTCTCTCTCTCCACCCTCTCTCTCGATCCTTTTCGATCTGATCTGGGTTTTTCTTTTCCCCCCTTTTTGAGAGATAGCTTGTTTCTGGTCTTAGAGGTAAGAAAGTTTATGAAGAGGGTGATCTTGATGCTGGGATTTGGACTTGTGGTATCAGTGTGGGTTTACTAAACAAGATTCAAACGTGTAAGTCTTTCCGATCAACACAAATCCATTCATTCATTCATTCAATCAATCCAACAGGTTTTTGATTTCTGAATTCAAACCTTTGAAATCATTTGATGGCTTCTTCTTTCATAGGTCAATCTTTCCTTAATGAAGTGGAAAGAGATGCAGAAGAGATTATTAATCGAATGAATCAAATGGTGTTGAAACCTAAATTATGATCCTCTAGTTTTCTTTTTTTCCAATGAGATTGTATAGAATTTGTATGATTGTATTTGTTAGTTAATTTGTTTGTAATCATTGATAAGGAAAAAAAAGAAATGGTTTCAAAACTTGAAGTTTCTCTCTCTTCATGTCTTGTTTATCTTTTTAAACTGAACTTTCTCTTTTACTATATCTCAAATCATACTCAATCGAAAACTTTTTTTTTTACCATATAAACTCTTGAAGCAATTTTGATTGTAATTTGTATCATTATCATCAGTTGATTTCAATCTTTTCATTCACCCCTACAATGATTCTCAAACTTCCCCTTGGATCTCTCTCTCTCTCTCTCGGCTCAAGAGTTTCCTATTTTCTTTTTTTTTGGGTTATTCAGTTTCCTTACTTGGTAAATGAAGTTTTGATTCGAATGAAAGAACGATAAATAGGTGAAAAGTTGGGGCTCTAGTTTGAACAGATTGATGGAGAAGTAAGATGGAAATTGATGATCAGAAGGATGGGAAGCACATCATTGTGGTTAGGAGGGATATGAAAGAATCTTTTGGAACAAAGTCTTCAAGGTATGTATACTGAGGTGTATTATATTTCTCTGATCAGATAGTTGGACTCACTTATCATAGTGTTATCATCATAAGAGATGGATGGATTCTGTTTGGTGTAGTTTGATCTTTGAATTTGATGAGGAAACTTTAGTTGGATGTGATACAAGAGAGAGAGAGAGAGAGAAGGAAGAAAGGGATGAGGTGATGAGCCATGGAAACACCTTGACAACTAAACCCATTCACCTTTCAATCTTGCTCAATCTCCTATACCTTCTTCTCTTTCTCATCTAATCTTTTAAACCAGTTACAAATTGTATGGTTGGGTTGTGTTTTGATTGGAAAACCGATCATTTGTTGTTGAAGTTCATTATATTTCGGATTTTCATGAATTCTTAAACCTCACCCTTGTTTCATAAAAAAAAAAATCCATTTCATGATCAACCTCTTCAACTTACAATTCAAACCTGATTTCCTTAATTTGATGGTCATCTAATGAACATTTCTTTTTTCTTTTTGCTTGAAAAATTGTTGATCACTTTTTTTTTATTAAACCTTTTCGAACATTCCTTCTTCTTCTTTTCATCTACTTCATTCATCTTTTTAACTTCTTATCTTTTACGATTTTTGGAATCTTCCACTTACATAGTACTTATGATTCCTTTGTTTAAATCAATTTAAACCTTTATAAAACTTTCAATCTTCTTTACCCTACTAAGCATCCTTCAAGCTTTCACCCTTACCTTTTTCTTTCTTTTCTCCCTTTCAATTTTCCATTATTCTTTCCGTTTAATTTTGTTTATTTATATTTTTTTTCCAGGAAAAAATCAATCAAACAAAACTTCAAAAAAAAAAGAAATGAAGCTAGTCTTCTTTTTCATTAGTTTTTTCAATTTGATTTCTTTCATTACTTGTTTTTTTAAATCATCAAATTTAAATCGAGTTTATAAAAGATGTCAATTTGTAGGTAAGTGAATTTCCCAAACCAAAAAATAAATAAATGATGGATGAAAGAAAGATTGATGGATTGATGATGATTTTTTTGTTTTTTTTTTGCGGGGGGGATGGAAATAGATGATGGATTTGTGAGGAAAGATTGTGGTTTAGCACCTACTTTGGAAGAGTTTCAAGAGTTTTTAAAGAAACAAGCCATTCAAGTTGCTAATCTTGCCCAATCAAATCGTTCGTTCGTTTCGCGGATTCCCTTCTCTTCTTCTTCAAAAACATTAGAGTGGAATGATTGATTGATGGTTTACATACCTTTAGCTTGTGGGTTTACGATTTGTTCGAAATTCAAACGTGATCTTGACTTCAATTATCAACTTCAATCTCGATCTGAATTCCCACCATTCTCGTCAAGTCGAACCGAG
This sequence comes from Melampsora americana, assembly GCA_022264835.1. Lineage (NCBI taxonomy): Eukaryota > Fungi > Basidiomycota > Pucciniomycetes > Pucciniales > Melampsoraceae > Melampsora > Melampsora americana. The sequence continues at coordinate 135,556 of JAIFHY010000023.1, read as the reverse complement.
TAAAAATCCACTTTTGAGTGATAATGTACCGGTCACTGCTTCTGCTGATGGAACATTATCTCGAGTAAGAGTGTTTGGAATTGCCTTTTTTTTTGGGCTTTGAGATTCACCCTTTGACTATCTAGAGATTTAACTTTTTCTTTGTCTTTTTCTTGGGTGATATTTAATTTTCTTTAGTATGGAACTGTACCTATTCCTGCTCCGATGAAAGTTACTAAACGTGACTTAGAAGATCAGATTACAAATCAATCCACTCACCGATCGAAGGTTAAGAGAAGTTTGAATCGATCCATTGATTTTGAAACGAAGCTTGTATGAACCCATCTTATCTGGATCATTCTCAGAGAGAAAGATAGATGAAAAAGCTTCAGATCGATCACTTTTAAAAAGCCGTGTAGTCGAACCACCTTCTCATTCTCAATTCATCACTCGACAAGTTACTTCGACTTCTTTATTGGCGGATAATAAACCAGTGACGGCTTCTGCTGATGGAACATTATCGGTGGTAAGTGTTGATCTTCAAATCTCTTATATCTGAAACTATCCTTCTATCATCATCTGGTTTTGATCATCTTTGGCTTTTGATCATCTCAGTATGGAACAGTTCCTATAGCTCCTCCAGTCAGTAAACGGAAGAGAATCATATTCGATCATTTCTCTTTGAAGAGACTCATCAAATGGTAAGTTGAATTGAAAAATGTCTTGAGCTTTTTGGATTTCTCTGTTCATTGAGATGAAGATGATCAAAAGCTAAATGAAATGATTGAGTTAGTCTTCACTTGAAATACGTCAAGTGACCACCAAGAGTTTATTGGCAGATAATCAACCGGTAACTGGTTTACCGGATGGAACTCTTGCAGTCGTAAGTGATGAGCCAATTCTCAAATACATATCTATATCTTAAGCTCGAGCTCATCATTGGTTTTTGGGGGGATGATAGTATGGTAGTATACCTATTGCTCCGCCTGTTAAAAGAGATTTTAATGATGAACACGAATTGTTTGAACGTGATGATTTGATTGATGAGTTTTTAAAGGAGGCCATACTTGAAAAAAGGGAAGATGAAAATTTAACCAAAGAGAATCGATCGATAAACTCTGGAGAGGATGATGAAAAACTAGTAAGACGGTTTGTTTTAAGTTTTTTAACACTGAAAATCAATCTTGACTGATTTGAGTTTGCATTTTTTTAACAAAACAAAAATAATAGGTTTTAGAACTTATTAAAAGAAAAGAAGAAGTTTCAGAAGAAGAATTGATTGTTAGAAATTTACCAATGAGGATTGGAAGAGATGGAAAACTTTATCTTTTTGGGTCTGGTTGAAGGAAGAATTGAAGAATCGAAGAAGAAGTAGTAGGATTTTTTTTTATTTTTGAAAAAAAAAGAAAGAGAAAGAGGAATTCAATTCTTTGATGTTTTTGATTTCAGGGGGTTTTTTTTCTTATGGAAAACAAATTTTCATGGATTTATCAATCAAGTTTGGTTTTTTTTCTTTGATTCAATTTAAATTTCTTTTAAAGGATTTATCTTTCATGATTTAATTTTATGATTTTAAAATTAAATAAGATGGATCTTTGAAAGAAGAAAAGTTTAGATTAAATTTTTTCTAGATTCACTTTTTTCAAATCAAATTATGTTTTTTTTTCCTTTGTCCTTTATTGTGTTTTTCTTTCATGCCCCCTTCTTTTTTTTTCTCTCTCTCTCATCTCTTTTTTTATTGAACTGAGCAAAGATAAGTTCCTTTAGTGTAAGTATAGTAAAAAGCTGAGGAGTTGTAGCTTAAGTAATCATATGTTCTTTGACAGACATAATTTGGTTGATGATGAGTTTGAACTTAGATAGTATATGAAGGGCTGGTGATTGTGATTTTGTTCCAAGGGACATTGAGCTTTCATACTACTTGGTGGTCTTCATGAATTGGCGTCTGGATTTCCAATATGAGGCAGGAAATAGAGTAATGAGTCAAGGTATGGAGAACTTAGACTCATGATTCATCACGCGATGGGCATGGGGATAGATCAATGGCCGAGTGTGAGTCACAGCCCCGAGATCTGGGGGTGTTTCAATTTTGGCCATAGAGCTCAAAGATTAAGCAATGTGGAAAGATCAAAAAGCCCAGGAAGTTTGGAATGTTCAATTAATTTGGTTTAATTAGATAAATTTTATTCTAATGTCCAAAGACTGACTAAGTTGAGAAGAGAAGAAAGTTTGAAAAGAGAGAAGTGAAAAAACAAGAAAAGAGGGTATCTACTCCATGGGGCTGCTGGCATGTGAAGGTCAGGTGAAATTGGCCTCTGCCAATGAATCCTGGGCTTTTCACATGATGCCACATCTACTGGCTTCACATGAAAGCCAGTGTGACCACCACCCAACATGGCCATGTGGCCAAGGTGATGACTAACCTGGTCATCAGGTGAGGAAATCAAGTACAGGCAAAAAATTGTCACAGAAAGTGCCCAAAAGAACCAGACCCAGCAAGATTTGAACACATGACCTGGCACTATGGAGCAGGAATGCAGGCAGCCACTCTAAACCACTGCACCGCGGGGAAGGAGGTGACGCATCCCAGGATGCGTTGCGCGGACGCCTACCTGGGGCCAAGGGGGGGGGTCTTGTAAAACCCAGGCACATATGTAGCGTCCACGTGACGCATCCCAGATGTGTCACCTCCTTGCCCGGGGTGCTGCACTACATAGCTCTGTACTGTATGGTAGCACTTAAACAACTATACCTTGCATAAAGCTACTTTGCACTACATCAGGCTATGTAATAAGTACACAAACACAAGAAGTTGAATGAAACCTGGATTGGCTGTTTTTTTTCCATCTCGTCCCTAGGCGACGGCCTGGGTGAGGACCATGTGGCCTCCCTCACGTGCCTGTCACCTCAAATGCCCTTATTTTTTCATATCCTCACCAGACAATGCCACTATGGCTTGTTTCAGGTGACCTCACTTCAAAGCAGCCCCGTGGTGTAAATAGCTAATGAAAGTCTCATAGAAATTACATGAGTTTTAAGAATATGATGATGGAATGAAGGTAGGTTCAGAAAATCGACCTGGTACACCATCCACACTTAATCCTCTTACAATAAACCATCCTCCCTTAGTACCAGAATGTGAATTTGGATGATGACTACGATTGAAAAGTTTAGAATGCCTTCTTGGGATAGATGTACGTTTAGTGAGTTGTTTAACTTGAACTGGTGGATTCCATTCAGCTCGATCACTCCATTTACTATCACGCCAAATCGGCATTGGGTTTGGATATTGAACTAAAGCTTTGTAAGGAACTTGAATAGGTGATTTAGGACTCTTAACATCGATCGGAACAAAAAGATCTCCAGCATCAACATTATCGTGAAGATCACCTGCAACCTATTTGATTCATTCGATTTTTCAGAAAATCCGGTTTCTTTTTTACTTTTATTTGAATCTCTTGGGAAAAAACTCTTACCATCACAAATCCACTCCCATCACTCTCAGATGCCCAAACTGTGATTGAAAAAAAGGTGTGGTAAAAATAAGTAAAAGTGATTCAAAAGACTAATCTTAGAAATTCAAAAAAAGATTACCTTGGTAAGATTGAGCCTAGTAGAAAGAAGAAAAAAAGAGATGAGTTGGATGATCTGAAACAGTTTAGAAAAAGCAAAAAAAAAGGTAATTTGATTTACCCAAGCTGCTCCTTTCCAAGTGATTCCAATATGAGTACCATTTGTACCAAAGTAAGGTGAAGGCGGACCTGGGATTGGGTAAGGCGCAACAGGTTTGTTGAGGATTTCGAAACTAACTCATGAAATCCAGAAAAGGACGGCCGGTTCAGTAAAAGAAAAAAAATTGATGAGATAAAGCGAAGTTCTTTTTACCTGGATTGATACGTAAGGCTCACAATCCCCGCTTCTCGAGGGTCAAAGTTTGCTGCGGTGGAGTTAGTCCAACCGGGAACGTGCTATTGAAGATGTTGAGATTCAAGATGAGTTCATGAATTTAAGGGAAGCGTTCATTTTGTTCAAAGTGAAAAGATGAAGTGACACACATAACTGAAAACACTATCTGATTCACTATGGGTGACGAAACCATTGGATTCGGCATGAGATCTTAAACTCCATACAAGTGCACCAGCGCAGGTGAAGGTCTTATACGCCTTAGCGAAAGAAGTCTCGTTGTTATCTTACCAAACTTGTGTTAGTGTTGAAGACTTGAATGATCGGAAAATACAACATCACTTACAGAACCCATGTTCACCAATCACGAATGTTTTACCATGCGATTTGACCTGCTCGTTCAATCTATAATCTCAAATAACATCATTAATAAGTACTGAAGTCTTTTGAGAGGTAAGATTGTAAATTGACTTACGCATCGAAAAGTAAAATATCACCATCACCATCTAATTTTCGACCAAAGTAAGATTTTGAAGTGGAAAGTTTGATTTAGTCCTACGATGGGAAAAAAAAGAAAATCTGTAATCAACTTACAAAGATGGTACGAAAAGATATCGACATAAGGTGAATTTAACGTTTCCTCAGGCCAAGCGTTTTGAGGGTTTCGGGAGCTTGAGAATTTGAAAAGTTAAAGGATGAAGTTAGTGTATGAGATAAATGAAAAGAAGATCGATTGACTCACTAACTTCCATCCATCACAAGTGTATTGGGTGCATATTGTTTGATGAATTTCGCAATATCAATCGTCCACTGTTAAAGTTCAAGGAAAGTTAAGCCAATCCAATCAGTCAATGAAAAAATTGATGATCATCTTTAACGTACCTCTGCAGGAGCAGGGCGGGTGTCTATGGAATGAAAGTGAAAGAGTAAGTTAGCAAGAAGAAAAATCAGATGGTTAAGAAAAGTGGACTGAAAACATTCAACTTACGGTTGAATGTGATCGTTGCATTGCCGTCAATTAGCAGCTCCGGTGTTAGTTGCATTAGCAGCTCCACTGGCAGTTCCATTGGTAGTTCCGTTGGTTGAATTGTAAGTTACAATCACTTCTGCCCAGTTCATCTCATTTCCAGTTTCAAAGGCCAAAAAAGTATCATCTCTTCCATAAACACGTCCATTAACCGTGTTAACTCGGGTGAGAAGTTTCTTGATGATCTTTTTGAAATCCTCTCTAATGGTTGTGTTCACAAACCAATCAACGGACACTTGAGCTTTCGCATACTCTGTGATATTGTAGCGATGTCGAATTAACTGATTGAGAGAGACATTCCACAAGGTGACCATCAGCACGTTTTTTTAACAAAGCGAGATGTGAGTTGAGCAGAGGAAATCGCTCACATCGATGAAGTTTCCAACCCAGTCACTGCTTGAGCTTCCGTAATCCTATTCCCAATGAGTGTATGGTGAGAAGGTTTAAAATGCCTACCGGGACGGTCAGAGTCAAAAAAGACCTACCTGATTGATTATCGGCATGATGAGTTTGACTCCATGTTGGGCGGCAATAGCGAGACTGAGATTCAAATGGTTGAGCTCAGTTTAGGACACTCATGAATGAGATCGAATGATAGACTGACGCATTATCCATTTGTCGCCATGTCTCTTCATTGTAGATCCAATCTATTCATCAAGCGTGTTAGCTATGACTGAGTAGCATACCAATGGCAAATCGCTGAAGCCCGGCGTACCTTGAGTACTATTGTCCCAACCAATAATGTGGGCACCTTCTGGGCCCTTGGAAAGTCCAAACGCTTCATTGGCCACTGTGAGCGTGTAAGTCCTAGTGACGGGTGTGGCGAAACCTGCAATTGACTTTACAAGATCCGTGTCCTCAAAGATTGTTCCTAGGTGTTAAAAGATGATAAGCTGAGAGTAAATCTCGTCGGATGACGCCGGTCAAGCTTATCGAAATCCAGACTGACCATCAAGAAGAGTAGGCCCACTGATCATTCAAACGTGAATGGTGAGTTTTCAATTGATCCGGTTGAGATGTAGCTTCAGAATCCACTTACTTGAACCCACGGAAATCAAATAGCTCATCACCTAGGTAGAAGTGACCGTTATTGGTTGACACAAAACCGTTTCGTTTTTGGGGCTCAGCCGAAGATACACCTCGTTCTGGTACCTCCGGTTTCGGAAGAACAGTCGAAAGATCATTGATTTGTAAAGGAACGATTTGAGCGGTAGTAAGAAGGATCCCAAATGATAAAAAATTGACCAGAGTAGTAAGAAGAGCTGAGGAAGTTCGCTTGTGTGGAACGGACATGATTCAAGATGTCTCAATGAATGTGAACAGGTCAAGAAAATGATTCAAAGTGGAAGTTGTAAAAGGATTGACTGAGGAATCAGTAATGAGATCTTTTAACCGATCTTTGGCCACCAAGTCTACCGAGAGGAATTAGTTGGTAGTAAATCACTGCTATACAAGAGAACTAAAAGAGTGTGGTAAGGAGTAGTAAGAAAATCTTTGAGAAGAAGGTGAAGCAAATTTTTCAAGTTGCAATCACTTTCTGTCGTCAAGATGTTCGAAAATGGACAATTTTTTATGAGTTGAATCGAAGTATGAATGAACCCTTTTGAGGGATATATCTTGTATCAAACTCTTCACCAAAGTCAAAGAAGAATGAGGAAGACTTGCTTGATACTCAAACAATCATTAGAGGTTGGGCGAAGCGCTGCAAAGATGCAATTCAACTATAGTTAAATTTTTCTTCCAAGCAATTTAGCCACTGTTCAGACAGTATCAAATTTCCCTAATTTTTTTGCTCCACTTGAAGGCACTAAATCATAGGGTGGCACGTAACCCTCTTTAACCATGCAATGGGCTCTCCATTCAAATGTTGCAGCCAAAAGCGCCTGGAAGTACGGTGGCTGTGGAGCGCCAAATGAGTCAAAAATCAAAAACACGAAAAATCCATATTACACATCTTTCAAAGCCCTGTTGAGCCTATTCCAACGCTGAGCCCGTCACCTCGGTTCAAAAATCTCTTAAATGATGAATTTTAAAAACATCATCACAAGTATTATGCAGACCATTTTCACAAACAAAATCATTACATTCCTTACAGGGTTAAACACCATGGAATTGTAGTTTATTTGTTGGATATGATTGTTTTTCAAACAGTCAGCAAAATCCCAATCCTCTACCACAATTTCTTGAAAGAAAAAATGTGTGTCCATAGGCTCTTACCTATGATGAGCTCAAAGAAACACTGTGTATATTGAGAGTGTATGAGAAACTACATGCTGTGGATCAACTCCAATCCTTGTAGGCTGTCATCAAGCACACATGGAGAGTGATGATGGGCAAAGTGCCGTTGGCCAAGCAAACAAACTCAGGGTCGGGATTGGCTCTAAAGGGCTTTTGAAGGATGTTTTATATGTATTTTTTGTGTTTTTGAGTTTTGACTCATTTGGCGCTCCACAGCCACCATATGGAAGACCACTTCAGGCTACAGTTGCCTCTCCTAGAACCAATACACGTCAAAACCAATACTCTTGGAAAACTGATAATCTTTGGGACACATAAATTGTATTTGCGGTAAATTTTGCCAAAAAACCAATAAACTTGCCATATCCAATAACCAATACTTCTTTTTTGAGTTCCCAGGTTTAAAACCAATAATTTAATGGTTCATGTGATTTGTGGTTACAGTTTTTTTGTATATTTTTTTTGTTTGTACTGCATTTTTTAGTGTAGCATCTTCACCTCACATCAATATTTATAAATTCTACAATCATGCTTCCCAAAGACCTTTCCAAGTACACCATTTCTCAGATTGAAAAAGGTTTTGAAATATTGAAAGCTAAGAATAATTCTTGGTTAAAACCTTTGAAAGACCTACTAAGTTCAGGAAAGACACTCACCAAAGCCAAAGAACAGTTCATGGATCACTCAGCCAACCTGGTTGACAAGGCAATATAAATGTCTAAGAAGACTATCACAACGGTGCAGAAGGTAAGCACCCTTCTCCAAACCTTCAGGTATGCAGACCTGGGACTAACCTAAGTTTTACAGAGGAAAAGTTGAAGTAAAAGTGAGATGTGAATAAAGATGAGACACAAATGATCTTATGGAATTCCCTTTCTGAAAGATTTATTATTATTAACTAACCTATCACGACGGTGCAGAAGGTAAGCACCCTTCTCCAATCCTTCAGGTCTGCAGACCTGGGACTAACCTGAACAAAAACAAAATAGAAAATATAAACAACTTTCATAAAGTCAAGATAGAAAAGATTTAGATGTACCTAAGTTTTACGGAGGAAAAGTTAAAGTAAAAGTGAGATGTGAATAAAGATGAGACACAAATGATCTTATGGAATCTGATCAATAGTGTACATTAGTAAGATACAATAATTGAAAAAGTTAATGAGACACTTACTCTTTTTCCAAAAGATAAGGAAAGAGAGGGCGAGAAGAAAAAACAATAAGGCTAATTATAGCAAATTCACAACTACACAGTCTGTTGGGATTGATGTTCATCAAGATCAATTGGGATTGATGTGTGGTACAATTTAACTTAAATCATATAAGAAAAACAACTACTATAAAACCCAAAACTCAAATCAAACTAGCTACTCTAATGTCATAACCAAGACCAGTCTTGATTGTATTTTGACAGGAAAGGCTGGTGGAACAAATCAAAGAGTTTGGTAATGCTGGTTGCTCCACCACCGAGTTCAACAAGGAGGTCCTGATCCTCAAGGCTGACCAGTCTGGTCCAGTGGTTTCAAAAGCTAGTGAGTCTACAGACTTCTAACTAAAAGTGTAACCTTCAAGCTCAATGAATGATGGATTGAACTTTAACTTTCCATCCAGGAAAGCGTAAATTTACGGACACTTTACAGCCAAAGCCTTCTGCCAAAAGAAGGCTACAAATGCAAAGGAAAAAGACATGAAGAAGGTCAACCCAACCCTTTCTCAACAAATCAAGATTTGAACTGCCATCACACCAATGGGGAGATACAAACCAAGACTGCAAAAGGATTTAAAGAAATCTATCCAAATCTGCAATTTGGACAGCCTTGGCTTTTGGAATGGTTGGCAGAGGAGATGAGGATGTGTGACAATTAACCAAGAAGATCAACATAATCAAAGTGGAGCAGTGTCCAAAATCCTGGGCCATTCTGGCGCATGTTTTGTACAAATGGAGAAGGACCGTGAACATTCTTGATCACTGCATTCTGGGGTATTACAAGGAATCTTTGAAGGTGGCTGCAGACAACTTGGACCAAGCGTTATTTGAGGCAGCTACTACTGACGCACCAAATCCAACCCCTTCTAGATGTATCTTGGCTTGCCCTTCCAGTCGCAAACGTGCTTCACGTGCCATACACTTGGTGAAAGAAGACACTCCGGGTGTGGGAGAAACTGATCTTCTGGATTTCAACTTCTAAAAAGATCCACCAAACGGTCTGGATTGAATTTTCATGTGTGCCTTGGAAGCTCTTAGCCCTTTTGGGCCCAATGGCCAGAAGGGTAAAGTTTTTCATGAATGTGCCCTCTGGTTAAACATGAGTCCACATCAAAACCAACTGCTCTTGTCATCAACAGTTTTCTGATGTTCTTACTGTTACCCAGACCAATGAAGGAACATCTTGCGCATTTGGTTAGACGGATCCGGGGGTTTCACAATACCCACTCTTTCATAACATTTATGCACATGTTACATATGCAAATTCATATGTAACTTGACTCTTGAAACTGAGTCTTGTGTTGTAATTGTTGTTTTTGATGTTTTTATTAGTATATGTTGCCCATTGGTACTATGGCTTGGTACTCAGGGCTGACAAATCATCAATGATACATGATCCTCCAGGATTCATGCTCTGATGTGCATAAAGCTGCAAATGATACCTAGAGCTCATCAACATGGGAGAGGTGTGATGACATTGGCTTGTTTGCAGCTGCTTGTTGACATGATGTCCCATTGTTGCTTGCAATATCTTCTAAAATGGAAAAAGTGAGTCTGACCTTCTTGTATCTGTCAGTCTTCAAACGGTTCACTTATGATATCTACCCAGAATGTGATATACAATCACACTGTTAAAAACACTTCTGGAAAAATTTCCATCTGAGAAACAATTTGTATTCTAATGCAACATTAAATGTCACCTCAATAAGCATATCAAATTGGTCAGTAGACTTATGCAAGACTTGTCAATCTATCTTTTTCTGACATCAATACCTGATCTACAGCACAACCTTCTTTGCAAGCATAAAGACCGGATTTGTTTGGGTACTTCCATGTTTCACACATATGTGCACTTGTGGAAGGGTCAATTGTCCTACAACCCCCACTTCCTGGAGTCTTGGGGATTATCTGACAGGGAATGCCTTGAGTGCATATGGTCTGATCTCATTCCCATCATCATACATTTGCAGAATTCAACCCAATTGTGTTGAATTAAACCAAATAGTTACATAATTACATTTCACATTCTTGACATTTACATTTGATTTTATATTTCATTACTAATTTACTAAGAGCATCCACAGCCGTTACAGTAAATTTACTGTAACTGTACATACCAAAACAAGGAATTCCACACTCGTTTCAGTAAACCGCTTTCTGTACAGTACGTACTGTACAGAAAGCGCGGTTTGCTGTAATCGTGTGATCTGTAAAGGATCTGTAAAACCATCTGTACGCCGAGAACATCCGAAAACTTCGGATTACAAAATCCACCAGCCATCCACAAACTCAAACCCAAACTCAATTTCCACCTCAAACCTCAAACCTTTTTTTAAACTCTATCTATCTTGCAATCATGAACAGTGAAGAGGATCCAACGTACGACATGCAAGTACAGGACCTCCTGTCAAACAACCTCCTCATAGATCACCTCAGGCGAATTCATCATTTTGAAGCGGATGAAGATGATATTGAGGAATTCCTGCTCCTGGAATTGAGTGAAGAACAGATGACTGCGGTACAAAAACAAAAGAAAAAATACATCACTCGTGACAGAAAAGCCGCACATGAGTGTCTTTGTCAAAATTACTTCAATGAAAATCCACGCTGGGATAACGAGGTGTTTCAAAGGCGGTTCAGAATGAGCAGGGAATTGTTTTTGGATATCTGTGCTCGACTTGAAGCCCATGACGTCTTTTGGGTTCAAAGATATGTATGTGTAGTCTCTCGTTGGTATGATCTCCACTTCATTGTGTATTTATGAATGGTCTCTGTGCTGTGTAGGACTGCTGCCTTCAGCTGGGTCTATCAAAATTACAAAAAGTGACATGTGCTATTTGTCAGCTGGCGTATGGAGTTTCAGCGGATCTCATTGACGAATTTGTTGCCATTGGAGAAACTACTGCGATTTTATGTTTGAAAAAATTTGTTCAAGGAATAGTTGAGATTTATGGACCAGAATTTCTCCGCCCACCAAACAAAGAAGAGCTTGAACAGATTACGAAGGAGTACAAATTACGAGGATTTCCAGGTTGCAAAGGGTTGATCGATGGAATGCATTGGGTTTGGAAGAACTGTCCTACAGGTTGGGCTGGACAGTTCCAAGGAAAAGAGAAAAAGGCGACCATTGTTTTGGAAGCGGTGGCATCAAAGAGCACACGCATATGGCATGCATTCTTTGGTGTTCCTGGCTCTCTAAATGACATCAACGTTCTCAATCAGAGCCCTCTTTTTGATCGATTCTTAAGAGGTAAGTATTTCATTGTGTTTTAATGATGAATGGTTGTTTTACACCCTGATGTGTGATTATATTCAAGGCACCGAAGAATTGTGGAACTTTGAGGTCAACGGTAATCACTATAAACGTGGCTATTACCTGGCAGATGGTATCTACCCAACGTGGCCTGTGTTGATCAAGACAATTAACCATCCGCAAGATGATGCTTCAGCATATTATGCAAAACTCCAGGAAGCCGCTCGAAAAGACATTGAACGTGCTTTTGGTGTACTTCAAGCTCAATGGCACATTATCTCTCGACCATGTAGACTTTGGCGTCTACATGATATACGTAGGGTTATGTATGCTTGCATAGTACTTCACAACATGACTGTTGAAGAGAGGGGGGTTGTAGATCCCAATGTTGAAGATTTTGATTCCGAGACTGAGATTATACCCAACATTCTCCATCCAGAGGTTTGACTTACACCAACTGATCTAGTCTCCAATCATCTTTCACTACGGGATTCTGAAATTCATCATCGTCTGATGAATGATCTCAAAGTCCACAACTGGATGGCTCGAGGGAAATACATTGGCTACGCATAAGGATTCAATTTATATATCATTTGAAGAAAATGTCTTCTTTGATAATTTTATTTGTTCTCACATCATCTTTGTGATTGACTTGAGTCATGATTTTATTTCTTCTCTCTCTTATTTCTCTCACATGATCATGATTGTTTCTATCCTTGTTATTTCTTTTCTCTCTTACATGAATTTTTTTTATTTCTTTTCTCTCTTACATGATTGTTGCTATCTTGATTGCTTTTGAAGTTTATAGAAGATGAATACAAATCTTCCAATTGGGATCAATATTTATCTTGTTTCAAAACTTCAGAATGTGATCAATATATATCTAGTTTCATTGAACAACTTAAAAAAGAAAAATACAAACATGAATATTTATCTTATTTCTTTGAACAACTTGAAAAAGAAAAAGAAAACATATCTTGTTTCATGTGAATAGGAAAGAGTCAACAACTTAAAAAAGAGAAATCCAAACATTGAAAGAAAAAAAATTAATTCTTACTAGTTGAAGCACCTGATGCTTCAGGTGCTTCATACTTCTCCTTTAACCGCTGTTGCATCAATCTAAGGACATCCTTTGCAACATCAGTTTGACAATTGTCCTCTGACATCATTAACACCTTGAGCTCATTGACTTGAGTGAGAGATGCCTTAGCCTCAGCATCTGATTTGGCCAATTCCCTGATTACCCTATTCGCATCCTCAAGAGCCTCCAATCGACGTTGGGCCAATTTGTTGCTTCTTTTGAGATGTTCTTCCCTGGCCCCCTTCATCTCCTCAGCCTTAACTTTCGCCTCCTCAAGTCGCATTCGCTTTGTCTGTTGGCTTCCAGGAGGGCGAGGGGGAGTAGATGGACGACAAAGAGGGGATAGGAGAGGGGTGCTGGGTATGGTGGGGGAATCCAAAGGGCTATCGCTCGACGGTATGGCAGCAAGAGCCATTGCTAATGGCCCGGGTGGAGCCTGTGGTACGATCCACTTCGGCGCGGTCGAAAGAACCCTCCAGGCTGGGAGGGATTTGAAATGCGATCGGGGGTTCGTTTTGTTGTATATCTTGATGGCGATATCCGGCCAATCAGTCTCAACAGTCCCACTCGGTGGGTTGTGTTGGACTTGAGCGTATATCGCGGAGAACTTGAGTGTGGCTGTTTTTAAAGACGCCCATCTACGAATTAGAAAAAAAAATCAGTATGATTGGTTGGGATGGAATCGGTCAAAAAGAAACTTACCTGATTTTAACCGACTTGAAATCCCGGTGTACCGTTGGCAAGATCGCATTGAAGCAATTCGTGATGTTCAAAAAAAAAGAATCCCCAGACTGGTTGGTGCCAGTCTCGGGTTGCTGGCTGACATAGAGCCAAGCCTCCGCTAGCTTCTCCTCTTCGGATGGAGACCAGTTGGCGGACTTGGTCTTTTTTGGGATCGTAATACCATCGATCTTGGTTTCGGTGGCCTCCGTATCTTGTAAACCTTTGTTCGTTTTGGGTTCTTCAATAACTTGACTCATAGTACTTTTAAAATTGAGAAGACGTAGATTTGATTATTTTTTGAATGTGAATTTTTAAATTTGAATTTTTATTTCAATTGTTTGAAGATGGTGTTGATCGTTTGGAATAGCGAAAGGATTTGTCGGAAGTTTTTGATTTGAGTGTAAAAGAATTTGAGATGAGAAATGAGATGAGAAGTGAGATGAGAAGTGAGATGAGAAGTGAGATGAGAAATCGAACTTTGGCGAAAATCTGGCTTACAGATGGGTTTACCAATTTGGTAAAGTTTTGGTATAGGTCCAGTAAATTTACTGGACCTTTACAGAATCCTACCAATTTTTTACCGAATTGGTACGTACCAATTTGTGTTTTGGACACGATTGGGGAATTTGGGGCTCGGTACGGTAAAATTTACCGTACCGAGGTCGTTTACCGAAACGACTGTGGATGCTCTAATATGCTTGTGTAGCGTTATATGTTTGTATGTGTTATCTGTACTCAATTCAAACCTAACTCATCATGATTGTATCATTTTGTATACCTGGAAGAGCACCCGGTTGGAATTCCTCTTTCTTCATCCAAGTTCTTCATATCAATTCTTGGATGAAGGTGAGTTTCAACTTGGGGGATTAGTGATAAAATTCAAGGTTCTCATTCTGAATCATATCCAATCCTTTGCACCACCTTAAAATTATTGGCATGCAATGCAAGTATCTGACCTTTCAATGTCAATCAGCCACTGGGAAATGTCTTGTACGGTGTTTGAAACACACAAAGTCCACCATCACCAATTCACAGCAAGCATCAGACAAGTTGTGTTCAAAGTCAAATCCATACCAAGAAGGCTCCAACTACACTCTTGATTCTTTTTGTGGATAGTGGAATTTGGAAAGAAAAGTCAATCTAGCTCAATTTAAAGACATCAAGACTTGGCAAAGACTTGAGCTGGGCAGTTTATTGTGCCTTGAGGATCTTCAGTCCAAGACATGGCACATTTTAAGTCTTGGGATTGAAAAAAGTACTGGAGACTGAGATAGACACTTTCAACTAGGGGCACAGATGATCTTGATTGAGATGATGGCTTTGATTGTCTTCACCATTTCCAAGATATTGCTAAGGAGATAAAAAAAATGGTGTGAGAAGATTGGCCTTTTGGAGACATTTACGAATCTCTCCAGTAAGTGATTTTAAACAAAATCAATACCTTGATCAATATAAGCTTCCTTAAGCTATATGGGTAATGTTTGTGTGATATCCACAGAGGATGGCAGAGACTTGCTATTGAAAGTCTGGTTTTCTAAGACAGAGGTACGTACTAGATTTCTGGCTCTGAGGGCTGAACAACGTCCCTTAGACCCAGAAAACAAGGTTGGTGGTGGCTCTACTCTACTAGTGATCTGTGAAGATTTTTTGTGTAAGCTTTGCCATGGGATTTTTTAATGGTCTTTACTTCTTCCCTACATTGAGGGTATTCAACTTGATTTTTACAAAAACTCAAGAATAGACTATTTTCAAAAACTTATACATTTCCCCCAGTTTTTGTAAGCCATACCAAACAGTGCCAAGTCAAATCTCCAGTCTGATAGATCCTGCCCAGAGATAAAGCTTTTGATTATAGAGGGCAAGAAAAATTTCATGGAAACTTTGGTCCAGTAAACCAAAGCTTGCCTTCTAGCTCTCCATGGCATCCTTGAAGGGTTTGGAGGGCTCAAGTTGTAGCAGTAGCCTGCTCTGAAAAACCATATCATGACCCATGCAGTCTTCCCAGCCTTCAAGAAGAAACCTGGGACAACCCATACGCTCTTTACAATATCCGGAGTAGCATAAGGTGGTGGCTTGCAGCAGTAAAAACTTTTAGACATAAGTCTAATGGATCCAGGGTTGATTATGTCAAATTTATTGTCACCCCTTCAAGTAAGATCAACCGCATATGGGCGCGACCGAGAACGGAAGCTCAGACTTGAGCCAAGAGTCGATCAAGGTAGTTTTTCACCTCAATCATCCCAGCTTCGCGGGCCAACTCCTGGGCGGTAAGATCGTCCTGCTGATCTCTGAGACATGGATTGGCACCTGATTGAATCAGTAGCTGGACGATAGGCATATGGCCTCGATCACAGGCGAGATGGAGTGGCGTGTACCCCTACAAGAATGCAATCATTCAAAATCACAATAGTCACAGATCAGCTGAGAGGTTGTTTTACATCCTTCTGATCTAGAAGATAGAGGGGTGAAGTAGTATTTTTTATTCAAAAGGATACCAAAGTTGATAAGATAGCCATATCGGTTATACTTTACAACACAAGATGATATTCCGATGACAAATGGGAGGCAGACAGAAAATGGAGAAATGTTTGAAAAACACACATCAGTATCAAACTGGTTGATAATGCACTCAAGTTGGCCTTTGCCATTAGTCTGCGATATATTATCAATGAATTCCCTGACACCGACTTCATTATTCTCGACGACCAAATCATGAAGAGAAGGTGATCCGTCTGAGCGTCTATTATTTATTTCTGAAGCGTCCAGCATTTTTGAAACAGAAATCATATTCAGAGCGGGTGGGCTGTGTCCTGAATTCGTAGGCTTCGAAAAGACGTCGATTCCCTTTTGAAGATTTTCAGTATCTGAAGAACTTGGTTCACGGGTAGGATCAATCTCAAAGCCGTATTCGTCCCGGGGGCAGTCTTCATTTTCAATTTGGCGTGAGACGTCTGAGGTGCTTTCGTCATCAGGATCTGGATCGATCCCTCCGTCTGTAATCGACAGGGAGTTCAAGCCACCTTCTGCTATAAACTTAGAAAGCTCGATCGCGAGACCGTTTTGGTCTACATCTCCAATTTTCCAATCTTGTGAGATTGATGAACAAGGTGTAGATTTTGAACCACTGTCATTCCATCCTATTTGTTTAGCTTTTTCAATGTATTCTTGAGCGGCAACTTCGATAAGAGTGTTCTGAGATTCATCTTTGATAAGACCTTCGAGTCTTATTTTGGTAGATTTCCAAGCTTCGACCTTTGCTTTACCTTCTAAGTCCCAAAACGAAGGTGTTTTCAACGGTCCAGCTCCGGAAGTCGTGACGATTTTGAAAAGTGAATAAAAGTGTAATTTGTCTGAAGTGGTAAGTTGGGAGATATTTGATTGCGATTTGGGGTTCGAAATGAAGTTAGAAGCGCGATGAAAAGTTTGAAGCGTTTCTGATGAATTTGATTCGTAGTTCATCGAGGTGAAGTAGTTCATGACAATTGTCAGAGAAATTGACCGAACATTTGTCAGATCACCAAAAACCCGAGTCTTGCCGGGTTCCAAATCTCCAGATATTTGCACATCCCGGTGTTAATGTTGGTACATCCCGTCAAAACTCACGTTTTGGCCCTGAATTTTAGCAGGATCTGGGTTTCTAACGTTCCGGATATTTACCCGACCTGCCAAAATCCAAGTTTCTGGCATTCTGAAAGATGTTCTGTCATTTGCTCTGAAAATTGACAGAAGACGTATTTGTATACCACAATTGGATACATATTTCTGTGGCTTCATGGCACCATTGGTACAGTAACCCCCAAGCGGTTTTTGTAATCACTCAGTTCTGCAGTGGTGTCGGGGGTTTCTCTATAGGCAGATCTTAATGGAAATGCTTGAGGAGGATCTCAGGGTTGGGTGTTGGTCCAAACCAAATGGTTACAAATGCTAGGCGTGGGGATGTGTACTCAAGCTAAAATCATCTGGCAATTTGGCAAAGCGCCAAACTTAATTAAGTCCCAAAATTGTGCCAGGGTTTATGTACACAAAGGCTGGCTCAGCTACTCCTGATACGGTCATTGCAGAAAAAAGACAAATCCAGGATATCACCAATTCCTATCATCCTAGAGACATTTATAATATGGACAAGACAGAATTGTTCTATGTGTGAGAAGATTTTCACTGTAACATACTCTTGAGTTTTGCTAATGAGCCTTTATTTCTCAACACAAACTGTAGAATGCCACCAGACCACGCCTTGTCTAAAGAAAAACAAGTGGGTGTTGAAGGTGATAAGCAACACTTGACCTTTGCACTCACCTGTGTTGCAGACAGAACAGACAAGCTCAGACCATTCATCATTGGAAGAGTGAAGCGTCCAGCCTGCTTCAAAAATAGTCCGGTGAATCTCTTGGTTTCACAACCGGAGCAATGCAAAGGCATGGATGACATATGAATTGTTCTCAGAATGGATTACAGATTGAGACATCAAGCTATTGGCAGAAGGCCATTCTATATTACTTCTAGTTGACAATCTTTGTGGTCATCAGGAACCTTCTGAGTACAAACTTACCAGTATTTGCTTTGAGTTCTTTTCCACAAACCCTACATTGCATGTTCACCACTTGACGCTGACATAATCACATCATGGAAATGTCAATATAGATCTGAATACATTAGTAATGTCATCAATTGCTATGAGAATGAAGTCCCTATTGCAGCAATCTTCAAAATCAATCAAATTAGCACCATGGAACAAGCTGAAAATTCTGGCATAATGTAACTCAAGATACAATTTCAAATTGTTACAAGAAGGCAGGCATCATTTCCCCTTGAAATTCTGATGGATCTTTTCTGGATGATCCAAACTTAGCCAATGCAGATCTCAACACAGAGTGTTTAGTTGATGATGATGCTCATCAGGATCTGGAGCAAGACCTTCAAGAGTTGGTCTCCTTAAGAATTGTTCACAAAATAAACAAGATGTCTATCAACAAGCTCTTAAATCTTCAGGGTGAGCATGGAAGCAGCCTTGAAACCTGGACACCCAAGGAAATCTTTGTACATATTCTGACCTACTGAAATCAAGTGAATTTGTAATGGCGTACCTCAAGCATGAAGAATGCAAGGAAGCCAGGGCTTGCAAAAAAGCCATTTGCCAAGCATTTCAAAAGTTCAGTGCAGCACACTCAAAAGCAATGACTCAGTCAAATTGGAAACATTATCTCTCATACAAGCCTTGAATATCTCAAGCCTTTTATTCTACTTTGCTTTGAAATGGAGATAGTTTTTAAAAACCCATATTTTGCCCCCATAATAGAATTTAAGGGTTATTGCAGAGATCTCAGTAAGACATACTCCATGAAAACCAATAATTTTTGGAGTCCATAAATTGGTATGGGTTTCCAGAGAGACAACTGTATTGATGTAGCAAGATCCTGAGACACCAGGAAGAGAGCAAAAAATTCAAAAAGATGCATCTTGTTCCTAGATTTGGAGCTACATTATGAGTATTTTTTATTTTACATGCACATGTTGGGAAATGTACTAACAATAAAGGTTGAAAATCATTACAGAATCACCTGTAACACTACATGAAATTTAGCCCATGATTTTGAAGATAGAAAACCAATTTTGCAAACATCAATAGCTTTTTCAGTTCTGATTCAAACCTCTTGCTTTTAGCCCATTAAAAATCCACACTTTTATCCTACAGTTGATATTCATGTACCACATCTGTAGCTGTTCAGCAAAAGATTCTACATGCCCATGTATACAGACCTCTTTGAAGATGAATAGTTGGTCACACCGTTCTTCAGTGATTAAATATGAAGATGATTAGTTCAAGTTTCAAATGGAACAACAATGAAGATGTTCAAAGTAGAATTTCAAAAGTTATTGGTGTCTTTAGATTTCAAAATGTTGTCTTCACAATCATGGGCCAAATTTAAGGTATTGTTACAGGTGGTCCTTCAATTATTCTCAAGCTTTATTGTTAGTACATTGACCTATATCTGCATGTAAAGCTCCTGGTGTCTCAAGATTTTTCTACATCAATAGTTTTCTTTTACACCCAGAAAAGAATACATTGTTTGCTGTGTCATTAACTCAAACAGATTCAAAACAAATTTGAATTGACACTTAACCCCAAAACCACCAGCATATTTATCTTGGATTGAAACCTCTGATGTGTTCTTCTATCTCAAACCTTGGACAGGATATTTCCAAGGTTTTGACTCAAAGAATCTTTTGGCGCATAAAAATTCCTTGAAAACCTTGGACAACATCAAGGATTTGTGTTTGATGATGCCTTGATTTCCCCTACCCAAGGCATCTATGTTCACTCTGAAATGTCCCAAGAAACAAAGGAAGATGCTGGAATTCAAAATTTGGTTGCAGGCAATGGCTGTATCTCTGAAATACAATTTGGAAATACCCTCTGGTCTTCTGATTGCAAGAGGACTGAGAATTGTTTATTGAACTTTGGTCACAAAATCAAAGTGGTTCTTTCCCTTGATCTAAACAGTTCCCTTTCCTCCAAAACAGTGTAGGGTACCAACTACCAATGATATGAGACTGTAGAGGAGTAGAGCTTTTTGGGCCTCTGCTTGCTCACCAAGAGTAGCTGATGATACACAAGTTGCTCTCCAGGGAGCTGAACTTGCAGAGGTTGAAAGAGCCCTGAAAGATTTTGGGACTTGTGGTAAGTCAGAGCCCACAGAATACAAGCTCTGCAAACAATATTCTAAGTCAACACTAGGCCATTTTTTTATTCTCATCTGTATATCACAATATGTGCATGAATGCACAGTGAAGGGCTTGTATGGATCATGAAAAGTAACTTGGTGGGGGAAATATCTTTACCAAGTTAGAAAAGAGGGAGCAATTTAAATTGCTAGTGAAATGATCATCAAGATTTGTAAACACTGATACTTCTATGTTGTTAAAACCATTATGTTTGGTGGACCTAAGCTGAAACCAGGAAAACCGTCTTCATACAGGTGAAGATTAGGATCAAAATAAGTCAGATACCTCCCAAGTCTCAAGTACTTCCAACAAAAGTGCAACAAGAAGCAACAACTATTAATGAATGTCAACCACACATAGCTTTTCCAGCACAATCAAGCTATGTGCAATGGCTGTAATCTAGTCTATGTTGCCTGAATTTTCTGTGGAAATTCTGCTTTCCTCAGTACTTCTTTGGGGTTCATGAGTTTGTTGATTCCAGACACAGGTCACAGTCTCTGTCAGACAAGAAAACATGTAACAATGAGAGTTGAAACTTTATTGACTCCCATACATGGTGTCTACTTGAAGTGATACATGTGTCATTTTCAGACAAAAAAAGAAATTTACCCTGATATGATCCTGTTCCACAAGACCCATAAGAGACAGGTGCTACTTTGAATGGGGACAATCATAGATCAATTCTGGATATATTCAACTACCTAACAATTGAAGAATTCTTCCAAAGAGTACAGTGTCTGACCCAGTCAAACATGAAGGGAGCTGCCTTCTGGCAGATTATCAACACATCAGTTCTCTACCTTCCATTCCTCATAGTTCAAGCAACAATAAGTCCTTATTTCATCAAATTTGATCAGCTTCAAACAAAAGCCACAGAAGGAATTGATAGAATAGATAGCTCTCTGAATCAGGAGTACACCAAAATTAGCAATATACCCACAGAAGATGACAAATTCAATCTTGAATTATCAACTCATTTGAAAAGCATTGAGAATTCACTAATGGTGGATACAGATGACGAAGCACTGGAATATCTCAACAACCATCAGGAATCAGATACTACTTCCCTTTGGGATCATATCTCTCAAGAGATGCACACCATCCTTGCACCTGATACTACTTCACTTTGGAATCATAACTTTCAGGAAATTCCCACCATCTTGGAATCTTATATGCCTCACCTTTGGAGCCATACCTCTCCAGAAATGCACACCATCTGTCAACCTGAGGCTCCAGAAACTATCATGAAACTTCCAACCTCAAAAAGAAGGAGAAAAATGACAAAACCCCCCACATACTTTACTGTCTTGGAATCTAACCCCATTACAAGTCATGAGAATCCAACCTTGGGAATTGATTACAAAGAAAGCCAGCTGGATGCTCCAGTACCAAATTCTGAGTTCCAAAATTTACAAATCTCTCACAAAAGACAAAAAAAATCCAAGGGAATGCTTGGTGGAATTGGTCAGGATGAGCATGCCTACACAACACAAGTTTACAAAAAGCCTCAAGGTTCAAAAAGAGTTGCAAGAAGAAAACAGGTAGAAAACAAGTTTTCTTATTCCCAATTCCAGGGCAGAGGTATATTGAGTGTACTCAAATTGAAGGGAGCTCTAGCGCTTTGGCACAATCCCGAGGTATCAAGGCAGATGGATAAGTTCTTTGAAACTCTAGACAAGGATGCATACTCAAAAATTTGGTCTTCATCAAAAACTTCCTATAGCCCAGAGCATGTCATTTCAACAATTGAGAGAGTGAGGACTGATGTTGTCATTGCTTATTTTGGGGGGTTGAGTATAGTCCTTCAGAGCAGTCCAAATGAGGCATTGATGACAGATATGGTCTACAGTGGATGGTTGTACCTTCAAAGATACCTGGATCAAGAATTTGATCTTGAGCAGACTGAACTAAGTAAAGATTCCACATTGCCAAATAGAGTAGATTCACACCACTTCTCAAGGCCATTGAATCTAATGAAGTACATGTTGAAGCTTGAAAAATCAGGTCCTGTTCAACCAAGCCTGATAGAAACTTTGATCTTAAATTGGGAAAGAGAAAGCATCCATCCTCCTCAATACAACATCAGATTTTCAGTGGATTCATTTCTGTCTGTTATTCTCTCTGAAGCAAAACTCCGAGGGAAAAAAATCTGGACACCTAAGCTTGGTGAACTCAATGATGATACCTCAAAACCAAAGATAGAATATGTTTCAGAGCTGAGTGCAAGACTAAAACAATCCATAGCTAGCAGGCCAGCAATCTATCTTGCAAAAATTGGCAGATCTATGTTGGAAGAACAAATGGAATTCTCAGAACATGCAAAGATCTTCTTTGAAGGTTTTGAAAAGGATATGCAACAAAGCCTGACAAAATGTATACATTTTATTAGACAAGTTCCAGAGACAATTAAACACAATTCAATGCTCATTGACCCCATCCGTATCCAGGATGCAATCTCAGCAGTTCAGTCTTCATTGATGCCAGCGTTTGTGGCTCTCCTCATTTCCTTGCACCAAGACCAGAAAAGCAACCACATCAAAGATATCTTACTAACAACTGGCTGGGAAACCCTTCAAGCATACCTTTCTAAGTGGACAACATATCTACCTGAAGACCCATTTTCAATCTTCCTGTTTGTAAAGGGGAGAGGTAAAAATGAATATAAATGGTATAGCGCCAAAGAACCAATACAATACTTCTGTCTATGCCATCATATGGAATATTTTTCAATTGAGGCTGTGTGGTTTCTTTATGAACTTTGGTATGAGGCTATGATTCAAGGAAGATTCATTCTTGACCAGGATGTTGACTTTAAACCATCACCACCAAACCGAGATATAAGCCATAAGATTGGATCTTTGTTTCTGAAGATGGGACTCGCAATTTAATAGTTGATGTACTTCTGATCTGTTTGAGTATAATTTTCACAATTATAAAAAATTCGAGTTACAATTTTTTCCAGAGATCCCCAATTATTTGGGTTTGGGTATCTATAGCTCCTAAAAAATTGTTCTTTCATTTGACTATGTGGTTATTTTATAACATACAGTATTAAATTAATGGAATATGTAGATGAATATTATACAGTGTTGAAAGACGACCAATAATGACAAGAAGAATTTAAACAGGTGTGAAAGGTGGAAATGAAATTTCAGGATTTTTGCATCAATTCATCTTGTCTATGGTTGTGCTGTGTGGTGTATACGGATTAATGATATCTTCCCAACCAACAATAGTGCTGATCATTCCCAATGAGTTTGTGTCAAGGATCCTTAGATATATATATGTTATCTAATCCTCCATCTGACTCTGTTTCCTCATGTATTGGAAAGAGAGTAAGTTTTTCTATCATCCTTTATAGTCATAAAATTACTTATTTCATCATACTACCAGAATCCCATAGATCTTTGTCTGAGCCTTTCTTGTTTGCTCTCAATTTCTTGTTTCATTTTTACCTCTGAAAACTCGGGATTGTCCCAAGTCAGCGTACTTGTGGAGTTGGGGGAAGTGTGCTTACATTTAGCACAATCATATCAGGTACACGTGTCTCTAGCCATCTACATATAGGTCTAACAAAATGCAATATGTACTCCCAGATTCTTGACATCATATATCCTTGATGAGATGATGTATTTCTTTCTCATTGTCCTTGAATGTGATACCTGTGGCATCATGAAGCAAGCTGGTTTGCAATAAAGGGAATCAGGTGTAAGAAGGAGCTGAATATGTATAACAGAATGGAAAGTGATCACTACTGCAATCATAATTGCCTTGGAGGCCAACACCTGAGGTGCACTTGGATGGCAACCCCAAGGAAGAGAGCGTGTAGAGATTGATCCAACAATTCTTGTTGGCTATCACAACTTTTCAGGATGTTGCGAGATGATACCATTACCTCATACCTCCGTCCATGGCAGCCTCAATTATGGTCCCCAAGTAATTTATCATCCAAAACTGGCTTTGAATCAAGTGGAAGAGCCAGAGAAGGGGCAAAAGTGTGCTGTGTCATGATGAGCCCCGAGACCCGGGGTCTCGGGGATCCCCGCGGGGCCCCCCCGCGGGCTCAGGGGTCGAGCCAGCCTATTTTTGAAGGCCATACCTTGGGGGATCCTCGGTCCGGGGGGTCGTTCTGGGAGGCAAAAAATTTGATTCTCCCCGGGGGAACCCCGGGGAGAATCAATTTTTTGCAGACGCTCTAGGCTCCCCGACGCGACGCGTCCAGGCAGACCAGTGTCTGCGTTTTACACAAATTCCCCATCTCCGATTCTCAAAGATGAGAATTCGGAGGATGGATTAGTCTTTCCAGTCCAAAAACGACTGATGTGCACCAAATCTTGTTTCGACTTTTTGAGTCGAAACAAGATTTGGGTTTTGAACGTTTGCTATGACATTCTTTTTTTATGTCATTTCTTTCCGGAGATTTCTCCGAGGACATACCCTTTATTCATTTACGGGTATTAAAAGTTGTCTATGACCTTTCTTTCCGGAGATTTCTCCGAAGACAGTCTTGATTGAATTCACTAAGTATTTGATTGTTCGAACCGACTGTTCGAACCGACTTCTTTGAAAATGGCTCGTATAACAATGAATTAAAGGAGGAACACAAGTAAATTTATGAAGCGAACTAATCAACAATGATTGGATTAGGGAGGATATTGGGATTTGAGGGGTTGTTCTTGACTGCACGGTACAAGTGTCCAAATACACGATACCAATCTTTAAGACACACAAGAACCTCGACTGTACAGCAGGCGAGGCGACTTCTTTGAGGTGATAAGACCCTCTTTGCCTTACTGAATACACTTTCAGATGGGGCACTGGTGGCCGGAATTCCAAGGTAGCAGCGTGCCATGCGAGATAATGTGGGAAAAGCTGAAGCTCTGCCTTTCCAGTGCTCGAGGGCTTTAGTGTCAAAGTCCGCCGTAGTCTCTCCAAGGTAACGGTTCAGCTCACTGGTAAATGAACCTTGAGCAGGAGTATTACCGTATATCTCCTCATCTAACCGTGATCGTTTCCTCGGTCGATCGGTGGTGTTGACACTGTTTTCGCTGTTTTCGCTTTCTGATTGAAATTTCCGACTTTCGAGTATAAAAGTTTCTTTCAACATTGAGGGTGTGATGTCATAATCAGCGAGGAATTCTACTGTAGCTTCTCTCTGTATATCAAAGGTGAAATGTTGAAACGAGTCAGTAGTGGATAGGACTCAGGAGAGATAGGAGAAAAAACTTGCCAAGGGCTCAATGTACTTACCTCAAAGTATGCCATTTTGATGCGCGGATCAAGTATTGTCGCACAGATTGCTGCTGGCTTTTTGATGATCAATCTGAAGTATTTGTCAAGCTTCTTTATCATGTCAGACGCAGCAGGAATGAGATTCTCATGGTCATACATCCGTTCCACCTATTTGAACAAATACTTGAGCATCAAGAACAATGAAATGATGAAAAATGAATCAAACTTACACGCTTCAGATTCTTCATGACACTGATGTACACTGGAATCATGTTGTGCATTGTTGGGAACTTGGACTGGCACATTTCATTTGTGGCTTCCCAAATAGGCTCAAGAAAGTTACACATTTGTTTGAGCTGGTCCCATTCGATTTGGGACAGAGTGAACTTTCTGCAATCAGCCCTTTCGCTGAACTTCACAACAGCGCTTCGGAGGCGTAATACACGCAGGAACATCTGGTAGGTTGAATTCCAACGGGTCTTGACGTCAATTACCAAAGAAATCGCAGTCTTCTTGGTTTTTGCCCGAGAGGTTTCAGTTGGTGGTTCTTGGTCTTCAGGCTCCTCATTAGCGAGCTCTTGAAGTGATAACTCTTGCGTTTGAAGGTCGGCCTCGGACTCAAAGACATGATTATGGTCTCCTCCAATCGAACGCATTGCTGTGACAATGTTTGCCAAGGCTTCAGACCGATGAGGGCTAGATCGGACATGTACGACTAATCCATGTATGCGACGAGTTATAGATGAGAGATCGATGGCCAAACCATCAGGAGGATCTACAAGATGGGATAAATCCATTGCATTCACCGATAGCTCTTGTTCTTCAGGCTCATCATTAACTCCAAAGAGAGCTAAACCTTCACGTGCAGCAAGATCAAGCACATGGGCTACACACCCAAAAAGTTGAGTTTCCGGATCAAAGTTAACATCAGGATGTTCTGCGATTGCGCGAGCCATCGCGGAGTTGGTGGAAGCATTGTCCGCGGTGATGCTTGATAATGCATTTGTAATCCCGTACTTTTGCAAGTACTCCACAAGGATCGACCCGAAGTTTGCTCCAGTATGGTTACCTGATTTCAACCAGCTGCAGGTCAGATCTAATTATGAACAAAAGAAATAAAAAAAATCGAATAAAAAAAATCGACGCTACCTTTTATTTGTGGAAGACCGATAGTGAAATCTTTCAAGACAAAGTCTTCTGATATTGTGTGTACTGTAATGGCCATGAAGGCCTTGTTGTTCGGAGATGTCCAAGCATCGGTTGTAATGGAGACAAAATCACTCTTTTGTAACTCCACATCCGTAATATATTCTTGTGTTTGTTCAAATATCTTGTGCGCTTGAGCCGCAATTGCATGTCGCTTCACTTGCATCCCTTCAGTGCTCGGATTACATAGTTTCAAGACATTGAGGAAAGAAGTACGTTCCACAATCGAAAAGGGAAGGTCCGCATCCGCAATAAGATAGGCTACATGAGTCTTCAAACTCTCAACATTAAGTTGATGCTGGTTAAGTAAAAAAAAATACGATAAATTAGTAAGATACGATAATTTAGTAAAAAAATTAGAAACAGTTGTGATAAAGCCCGCAACATACGTGAAATTCAAGTGACTTCGTTTTTAATAGTACCTCGATGTTAGCATGTTTTCCCATCTTAGCTGGATCAAATATGCCATGTTGGGTTCTAAGGTGACTAATCATCGACTTGGTACTTGAAGACTTGTCCTTGGCAAGCGATGCATTGCAAGTGTCCCCATTCTTCGTGATAACGGTACATATATTCGCTTTGTCTGTCTTCTCAAAGTGATTCCAGACAAAGCTTGAAGTTGGTGTTGCGGAACTTTCAGAGGCTGATGACATTGAGATTGAGAAAAAAAAAGATAAAAAAAAAATGATGAGGACGTTGGTTGGAAAAAGAATTGATTATCATTCATCAAGATGAATGAGTCTTAAAAGGATTGATACTCATTCATCAAGATGAAGATGAATGATTAAATTCTCACATCTAGACCCTCGCTTTGGAGCTTCGAGGGCCTGAGCTCGCCTGAGCTTGCCTCCTTCTGGCCATATCTGCTCCCAAAGAACTGGGTCAAGCCTTGACCCAGTTCGATTTTTGTTCTCTAGACCGGGGTAATTGACAGATCCCCGGGGAAACCCCGGGAAAACCCCGCTACCCCGGGATCCCCGTCGAGGTTGTCGGTCCGGAGGCCGTTCTGGGCCTATGGCTGACAAATTCTGTCGGGTTTGCCGGGGTCGGGTGCCGTTCTGATGCTCAAGCAAAAATATAGCTCGCGGGCACCTCGAAACCCGGACCCCGGGGGCCGGGTCTCATCCTGAGTGCTGTGTAAAGTGTTGTTTCAACAGGTTGACAGTTAATCCATGACCTGGATCCGATTTTGTCACACTCGGTCTCGGGGCACTGTTTCAAATGGATATCAACAGCACCTGTTGAGTTCCGATGCTAATTTGATCTCACACTCAACAGTCAGACAGTCGACACTTTCATTACCATCTCCAGATTTCACTTTCAGCTACGAACAACAAGGAAGACGAAACAGAATGGATTCACGAAAAGTTAAATTACAGAATTATGCTGAACCTGACTTGGAAGGATTTGCTAAAGTAACTTTAATCATTTTCTTCATTCATATCTGAATTTTGTCCGATCGAACTTACGATTCTCTCAACTCAAATAGCCCAGAGAACTCGATGACCAGTGCGTGTTTGAACCCAAGACCTATTCTTAATTGAATAGGGAACTTTGCTCGATACTTCAGAGATCTTCACGCTATCAAAATTACTCACATCATCATCTTTACATCCTTCAAACTGGGCTGTCGAGCAGCAAGCTCAATGCTTTCGTCTCTGGACCGTCTAAAAAGTCAAAGTATGTAAAAGAAAAAGAAGCAGCGGAAGCCAAGAAGAAGGAAGAAGAAGAACTCGCGGCAAAAGCCTACGAAGACTTTGTGGCCGTTTTCGATTCTAACGATCGTTCGGGTAGTGGTCGAGGGAAATCTGGATCCAGTCAAAGCAAAGTTGCTCAAGGAAAGACATTTGTAAGAGCAGGTGCATCTGGTCAGTGGAATGATCGTCTTTGTATCACACCCTTATTTCAATATTCGACCAGACTCTTCTCCCCGGTCTCACCAACTTCGACTTTCCTTTGTAGGTGGCCCAGCGGCTTTGTACAACCCCCTGGTGGAAAAGGCCGAAAAATCCGTTACTAGCACCTCAGAAAGACCTCAAAACTCTAAGTTGACTTTCTTCGAAAATGAAGATGTCCGTATATCCTTTGAACGATATGGCTCAGTACCCGCAGGCTAATCGCTCGTTTTCTCTATTGAAACGCAACCCGTCGCCTGCCAATCTCTGCTCGTGTGAACATGACCCTAATATCAGGAACCGCCCTCAAACAATGTTCCTACTCATTCTTCTCGAGGTCCAAGGCCGATGCGCGCTCTGTCTCCCAGTCTTCCAACTAACAATGTCCCTGCTTCTTCGAACATCGGCACTGGACCCACTACACATCGGAAGCTACGTGCCGGAGAAAGCTTTCTAGAAGAGTTAAAAAGGTTTGCAACCTGTCAAAAGTCATGGAGCTTCATTCTTCTCGCCTTCAATCTGCAAGCGTCCCTTGATTTGTGGATACTCAAATCCCTGTATCCTTTTACCGTGAGGACAGGAAAGACGCTGAAAGAGAAGGTAGGTTAGGTGCGAAGGCAAGCAAAGATCCTCGCGGGATGAGTATCACAGCTTTGGCTGGTGAGTCCATCATTGTATCTCACTCTGACCGCCCTGAGAAAGCCTTGAAAGTTGATTGAGTGATGATTCTTTAAAATTAAATTGTAGCATTGGAAACTGCTCCTTACTTATCTGGTGGCTCGCGAGATACTGGTGACCCCTTGACTACCAACGTTCACGTCGGAAACTTGCCTGGCACCATCTCCGAACAAACTCTGGGGGCTTTTTGTGTTAAGTGGGGTCCGATCGCTTCTCTAAAAGTTAGTCATCTTCTCTTTTGAACCCCAGTTGTGTGATAGAATTCACGCTCATGCTGGCATGTGCATTCCTACGATCGCCTGCCAGATTATGTGGCCACGCAGTGGCAGCGATAATATCGGTGGTGCTGGATATGGTATGGTTGCTATGCGTCAAACTAAATCAGGGGGCCTCAATGGTTTCGTTTCTTACATGAAGCAAGCCTTATTCACATAAACTCACATTTTCTTGCCATGACTAATCGGATGTCGGTCCACATTTTCATAGGCGATCTGATGCTGAAAGAGCATGTCGTGAATTGGACGGTTTCGATTGGGGTGGCAATATTTTGCGCACAGGGTGGGGTAAAGCTATGCCTATGCCATCTGGTCATAAAGCGCAGTTTGGTATGCTCTTTGGATTAGTCACACTGACTTGATTGCTCAATTTGGCATCTTCTGCTCAACTGATGTTTCATCCATCGTCTCGTGTGGATCAGAGTTGCCTAGAGAATCTCGCATGACATCGCGATCACCATCACCCAAACGCCGCCGATATGCAAAGGCTTCGCCTAATCGTGATTCCCGTCGCCGAAGAAGATCACGGAGTGCATCCTCACACGACTCCCGTGATTATGACCGACGCCGTCGTTCCCGATCTCGCTCAGATGAGGACAGAGGTCGATCATCAAAACGCAGAAGGCAGTATGATTCCCGGTCCCGCTCGCGATCATTCTCTCGATCCCGATCAGTCTCTTATGATCGATCCAGATCACGTTCGAGATCTTATCGCTCACGCTCTAGGTCCAGATCGCGTAACTATAAGGATAACCGTGTTTGGCCAAGACTATCTAACGGAGAAGAAGAAGAAAAATTCATCACCACCGTGGCCAAGAAGGTTCTCGAGCATGGAGAACGATTCGAGAAAACATTGAGAGAAAGAGAAAAGTCAAATCCCAAGTTCAATTTTCTTATTGAAAGCGATGTATGTGGTGTCTTTTCAGTGATATCATGATAGGCTGAGTGTTAATCATAATGGCCCTGCCTATATTTGTTGCTATTGTCACTACAGGCCCCAGCCCATCATTATTTTAGAATGCTTATAGATCGTCATTATCGTCCACCATCTCCCCCTCCGCCCGCATTCGCCGATGAGGTCATTTCATCATTCAATCTTTTCAAACGAGATTTCGTGTCACTTACTCATACATCCATGAATTTACGAACTTCTTCAGGGTTACACTTCTATCTACTCTACGGATTCAGCCGAAGAGTCAGAAAATGAGCGTCTACCCAAGGGTAAACTGGGAAAATACAGCCGCAAACGATTTCAAGCTATGCTCAGAAGCGTCACTCCACAACGAGAAAGAATTGCGAGATGTATGGCATTTGCATTACATCATGCCGATGCAGCTGATGAAGTGAGTGCTCCTTTTTCCTGAGAGACAGACGTCTAAAGTATCCATAAGCCCTGCTGATTTATTCATGATATAAATAGGTGGCAGCAATATTAGTTCAATCTTTGACAATTGATATGACACCTATTCCTCGCAAGCTAGCACGACTCTATGTGATCTCTGATATATTACATAACAGTTCAAACTCTCTACCTAATGCATGGAAATATCGACAAGTATTAGAGAAACTTTTACCAGATGTCTTTGATCATCTTAACTTAATTTATCGATCATTCCCAGGCCGAATTAAAGCTGAAACATTCAAAAAACAAATCTCATTGATTGTGAATGTATGGAGTTCATTTATGGTGTTTAGTCAAACTTCCATTGATGATTTCAATATTAGATTGGTAAAGATGGATGAAGAAGAAGAGACTGGTGATGGAATTCACACGGGATTAGAAGGAGATGATGTGGATGGGATGGTGGTTGAAGAATGGAATGATGAGATTCCTGAAAGTCAGTCTTCAAATTTAAATCTCCAGAGTATATGTTGTCATCGTCGACTGATTCATCTTTTCTTTCTTTTTCAAGATGATGAACCAGGTGGAAATGATAAATCTATCCGAGCTAATACTGGTTTTGCACCTGCTTTCAAACCGGCGGTGATGGAGAAAAGCTCCTTAAATTCACAGAATGAATCTGAATCTGGTACTGTCAAACTTTCAGGTGCAATCAAACTGGTATGAAGAATAAGTAAATGCGTTAAACGCAGCAAAATTCTAAATTTTCAACTTTCGATTAGTTTGAAAATTTACTTGAGAATGTATCTATCCGTGCTACACCTGATCCAGAAGTGTCGTTAGTAATTATGTTATCTTGAATTTGTCAGATCTTCATAATCATCTCTTTCGATATTGCTTCTTATATATCATTTTGTTATACATTGCTGGCAAAATTTAGTCAATCTAGTAACTGAATATAATCTGATAAACAAAGTTTTTATTTGATTTAAACTATTCAGAGGGATTGGAGAGTTTTCCCATACTCTGAGCCAGTTAGGTTGAATCAGCTGAACTGCGCTTTCCGCCCTACACCTGTGCTCATTCTGTGACCCTGCTCTGATTCTCATGGAAATTAGATCAAAACTATTTATGGGCTGCTTTATCAATTGACAAGCTGGTGAATCATGTTAGGGCAGTTCAAGTTTGCCCATAATGCTGTGAAAATTGATGCACTTTGGCCTCCCAGAGCTGTATAATTTGAGTAAGTTGAAAAAGAAGTGCTGTAAATGCCTTGGGTGGGGCCTTCTCAAACTTTTTCAAAAAAATTATTTATAATTGGCGTGTGGAGGAGACTTATCTTGAAGGTAATTCGAAAATGTGTGAAGGACATCAAAGATCTAGATATGAATCAATCCAGGTCGGAAAGTCCATATGGAATATAGGAAAACCTAGAAGGCTCGCTACTCAGACAGATGCAAAAGGAAAAATGATTTGGAAGATCCATGAGACTTGTTCAATGATAAGAGGCAGAATACAAGACTGCAAGGCTGCGAGAAGCTGACGCAGAAGCTGACGAAGGCAGGACCCTCAACTTTTCCGTGGCACTTTCTTTATGAAGACAACAAGAGCCATTCATCCCTTGACAATCATCTCCTCTCTATAGACTTACTTGAAGATTACGAAAAGGGTCTATTCAAAAACTAAGAAATCTCTCTCATTGAAGCAAAATTGATTTGTTTCTTCATATAGATCTATCTGGGTCTTATTTTGAGACTCTCCTTCGTCGCTTTTAGTTGTCTGCTTCTTCTATCAACATATCGTTCACGACACCCGTCCTTCACTTAAACCTCACCGATTTTTTCAAGATTCTGAGACATGTTGTTTAAATTTCTGTTGACTTTCTCGAGCTGTGTTGGTGAGTAACCTTTACGCGTTCATTCCAATCATTTCATCAATCTTTTTGGGGAAGCAATGTTAACTTGACCATTTTACAGCTCTCTCCACTCAATCTGTACTTCCAGTAAAGTATGTCTGTCCTTCCACTCACCTTACATTCACATTCACATTCACATTCATAAACCTGAAATTATCTCCTAGAGAACACTAACAAGGCCTTACCATATCGTTCAACAGGAATGATCTAAATTCATTTTCAACTCGAAATATTCAGGTCAATCAACAAAATGGTTTCAGTTTAGTTTGTGATAGATTACAAATCGTACAACAAAAGACAGACTCTTGTCGTCAAGAACTGGTAGAAGGTCATTCAGATCTAAAAAGCTCGATCGCCAAATTAGATCAATTAAGACAAGATTATACAACTCTCTTACAACCTGTCTCTGCTAATTGTTTAAGTTCTCCTTGTGGTGGAAATCAAAATGATTTGGTGAGTGATCCAAGTGTGATTTACTTATTAATACTCATTAAATTCTTGACTCATTCAGATTTCCTTCTTTGAAATCCTTTCAGGTAAGATTCAAATCTAGTCTAGCTTCCTGTCTTCAATCCTTAAACTCAGTAGTCTCTTATATGAGTAATCAATTCTCAGGATCTTTTGAAGTTTCTTGCAAACGTAAGCAATTTGATTCAAAACTTCAAAAAAAATTAAACAAAAATTGACCTTTCTATCGATCTTGTAGCAATCTTTTCGAATCTATGGGCTACTCTCCAGCCTGTTTTCGCAAGTGCTCAGTCTTTCGGTACAGATATGAAGAGTTTTCTTTCTGGAATGAACCTTAACTATGATGCTCTTTCCAAGCTCGATTTCGGAATCAGTAGCTATCTGCAACATAGCTCAAGTGCTGGGCTCAGTATGGTTCAAGGCGTCAGTCCAGGTTCCGGCTCTGTAGCTGGCCCTGGGCAAGCCTCTGGTGCTGGCTCTAGCTACGATTACGGAGCTAGTGGTGGTGCTAACGCTGGGTTACAGGGTGGTGCCGGTTCGAGATCCGGTCAGGGTCTTAGTGTGGGTTCTGGGCACGGTGCCGGTGAAGTCTCTGGGCAAGCCGCTATCTCTGGTCCGGTTCCTGTCTCTGGTCCCGTGAACGGTGGTGGCGGTATCTCGAATTCTGTCGATGCCAACTCCAAGGGCAGCGTTGGTATCTCATCCGGGCAAGGTGCTGGTGTCAGCTCTGGGCAAGGTGCTGGTGTTAGCTATGGTCAAAATGCTGGTGTTAGCTCTGGGCAAGCCGTTGGGGCTACTTCGGGATATGGCTCTGGCGTTGCGAGCGCGGGTGGTTCTGGATCTGTCTCTAGCTACGGTGCTGTTGGGCAAGGTGCTGGTGTTAGCTATGGTCAAAATGCTGGTGTCAGCTCTGGGCAAGCCGTTGGGGCTACTTCGGGATATGGCTCTGGCGTGGGAGGTGGTGCTGGGCTTGGGGGTGGTGTGATTGGTAACCCTAGACAAAATTCTGGTGTGAGATTAGGAAGCAGTCCTGCTGGTCTCGCTGGGTACGGCGTTGCTCCTTCATTACAGGTGGGCATCGGAGCTGGAGTTGGGGCTGGGGCTGGAGCTGGGGCTAGGTCTGGGTACATTGGTGGTGATACCGGATTTGAACTTGAGGACGAAGCTGAATTTGCTGCAAATACTGATATAGGATCTGAAGGGATCATCACTCTTTCTCAATACTAAGCAAAAATGATTTATTGAGCTTCTTGTGTCTCAGATTTAATCAACTTCTCTCATCATTTAACTCTTTTTTTTTTTTTCTTCTTGGGTTCTCTTGCTTTGGATCGATCATTTAAAACAATCATTTGTTTCTCTCATGTTGTATAAGAATAGATTGAAGAATCAAATGTATGTATGAACTTAATCTTGAATTGTTCAAAGAAAATCAATAAAATTCTTTCCAAAAAAAATTTCTTTTTATACTTTCTTCACCCTAAAATTTATAAATAAACAAAATTCTCCTTTACAAGTTTTTCAATTTTGAAATCATCCTATATGAAATCACTTGAATCATTTTTTCCATCTCACATAATCTTACCAATACGACAATTCCATCTTAAGAACTTCATTAAATTTAATCATCTAACTTATCTTCAAAGTTACTCAAAAATTCAATCAATAATTAATCAAATATACAAACATACATATCTACAAATAAATAAATAATCATTTCGACAGATCAAAAAAAACACCCAAATACAAGGATCCCTTCTCCAAAAATGAAAAACAAAATTGTTCACTTATATACATATTAAAAATCAAAAAAAAATCATACAAACAAAACACACTCACTCACTCACACACAAAATAAATTTAGAATGAGTTAAGAAATCAATTTTAAAATCACTCATCACTCTACTTTACACATACTTATTAATTTCTACACATATACCTTCTTCTTTAACCAAACTTTTTACACAAATCAAAATGACTGATCAAAAAACATACACACACCAAACAAAAACCAAAAACTTAACTTAGCTTTCATTCAAACTAACTTCAACTCAACAATTCTTAAAAACCGGTTGAGCCTTCACAAATTGAACTCGTTCATTAAACCCAATCCTCATCTTCTTTTCATCATTCTTCAATCTGATCAATCTCCTTCTTTCTTCAATTCCATTCTCATTCACTCCTTCTTCTGCTTCTGCTTCTGTTTCTTCTGCTTCTTCTTCTTCTAATCCTTCAACTTCTTCACCTCCTGAGATTGAAAATGTACCATAATTTCCTTCAAGACTTGTAAATGTCGTAGGTGATCCTAAGCCTCCTCCTTCTTCTTGTTCTTCTTCTTCTTCCCATGCTTGCATTGCATCCATTTGTTTCATCACATCTACTCCTCTAGCTGCATCAATCTCTTCTGATCCATTCCCTCGACGAACAGCCAAAGAGATCGGTCGAGGTGGTTTTTGTGAAATCGAATTAGCTGTTCTTGAAGACCAAGAACGCGAAAGAGTAGGGACCATAGGTCGCATAGGTCCAGCTGGTGCAGTTGACGTTCTTGTTGGTTCTGGTCCACTTTTAGGGGCTGGAATCGGTAAAGGCTGTACGGAAGTGGCTTGATGTTCAGGTAATTCGATCGCTTCATCCCATACTAAAGCTTTCTTTCTTCTACACAGCTCTAATGGGCCTTCATCTGCATGTCGAAGACTTTCAACCACATTCCATCCTTGTCCTTTCAAAAGTGCCATCTGACGTTCAAACATGGCCACATTGAAATCCGGATCAGTTGAAAATAATTCTCGAAGTTCATAAATCGTCTCTGCCCACCACATCGGGTCTGTTAATAGTCGAAGGTAATGGGCTCGTGTAGAGGCAGAGAAAGGTTGGCCGATCAAGGAAACCGGTAAGAATAGCCAACCATAGGAATAGTCGCGTAAACCATTAGGATGATGATGAGGGAATGCTAATGAATTATCGATTGCAGCAACATGACAATGTGGGCGATGAGAGAGGTCATCTGGATTTATATTGTCACCATCTATTTGACTGCTCGTAGTAGCTACTGTGGCACCAGAGACCTTTCGGCTTCGTGAGCTATGACAGTTAGCATTGCAGACTTTGATCATAAAGTTATCGAGTCCTCGATCAGTATTGCGCATGAGATAATCACTGCAGCACATCAGGGAAGAATAGAGGATAAAGGTCAGTTAACGGAAACAAAAGCATTGCCATATCCTCTCAATAGATAACGATCCAACACGATTAAAGAAAAGTGTATAGAATCAAAGGATCAAACACATACAGAATCACCAACTTCTCCATCTCGTGTCTAAAATCATCCATGAGCTCTTGAGTCCAACACCAATTAGATGAATGAGAGACGGGTGAACATTTATCAGCCTCATCTACTTCACCAGAATCTGAGTCATCATCATCAGAGTCCATCGCATCCGATCTTTGACCACATAGTAGACGGTAAAGACTGAAATTCTTTCGAGGTCGTCGTCGACGGTTATGTGGATCTAATGTATCACCAAGGGGACGACCAGGCCAAGGATGAGTTCTAAGCACTGTTGAGGCATCTTCATTTAGAAATCAGCCCAAGAAAAGATTTGAGTGAGTGTGTTGATGATGTGGATATGAAGAGAGTATGATGAAAGGAAGACTGACTTTCAAACCCAGTGCAAAATAACTGAAAGCTACCTGGTTTCTGAGGAAGGGGACGAGGCTTTGACTTGCGCGCCGCCGCTTGCCGATCAAGCCACGAGTAAAAGAAGGTGGGTGAAGAGATATGTACCACTTCAGTGCGAGGAACGATGTAAGCCTCCAATCGGCGATCAAGTAAAGATGCAGCTGCCTGGTTGAAATTTAATCAAGTGATCAACCCATTCAGATCAGTCCAAAATTGAGTATGAGGTGTGTAAAAATGAAATGAACTAACTTCACTGAGATACGAGAGGTTAGGGATCAAGCTGTTCATGATCGTATAAAGCAACATGCGGTTTCTAATGAGTCACGGGAATCCCACAGAACAGCATGGATGTGATTGTGCTCACCAGCTGCGACCAAAACCACCAATGAGAGGAGCCAATAGAACTCGATGAAACCATTTGGTCCACTTTGGATTCATAGCGCCGTCTAGAGTCAATCAAAAGATCCAAAAGAACATATCAGTTTTCAAAAAAAAAGAAGAAGATCAAGTGATGTGGATGTAAGAGGTATTGATAGAATGCTCCTGGTGAAATTTCAAACAACTTTCAAAATCACTCACAAGGTTCTTCATCTTTTGGTTTAAAGATTCCCACCACTTCAGGATTTCCATCCACGATTGCTTTACAAAAATAACTTCCAGAACTTCCACAGAGATTCAATTTAGGTAAAAGAGGTTTAATCGGATCTGAGATTGACTTTCGAACCTCTTTAACGATTTGTAAAAACTGATCTAATGTCACCGGACTTTCATGATCAAGCGTACGTGTAGGAGCTAAAGGGATTAATGAAAATGTGATGGTAGGGGAAAAAACAGTTTGAAATGCTGGAACAGGTCGATTGGCTTGAAGGTGACGAAGTCTAGTTTTGAGTGAACGTCT
Organism: Melampsora americana; assembly: GCA_022264835.1. Taxonomy (NCBI): domain Eukaryota; kingdom Fungi; phylum Basidiomycota; class Pucciniomycetes; order Pucciniales; family Melampsoraceae; genus Melampsora; species Melampsora americana. The sequence continues at coordinate 97,838 of JAIFHY010000023.1, read as the reverse complement.
TGCTCTACGAGTTTTTTTTCGTTTGAATGGTTCTTCAGATTGAAGATGAGAAAGAGATTGATAAAATGAATCTTTTCGATGATGATGATGATGATGATGATGATGTAAATGTGGAAATTTTCCTGAAAGTGTACTTTTCCATTGATGAAGTAAAGATTCAAGATTTGAAAGATCGACGGGTTTGGTAATAGGATTAGATGGGATTGCAATTGAAGATGATTGTGATTGAGTAGGTTCTATCATCTTTGCTTTACCCTTATTGTTATTCGAGGTGAGTTCATCGTGTTGTTCTTGTTGATGATCAGAAGTGGATGAACTCATGGTCTTCTTGAGAAGTTGATGAATCAGTTATGACGTGATGGCATTCATTCATTTTCATTTTAACCCTCTCCTGACCCGCTTAAAAGTCGGGGCTCAGGACTCGGACTCTACCCGTCCCGACTGAGTCCCAGAAAACTGTGGTAAATCAAAGCTTACCCTGCAGAAGCCCAGAATTGCCCTGCAGAATTCAGAAAGGTCAATCAGCTTGTTTGGTATTCTGATTCCTGTTCTTTTCTCCTTAACCCAGAATAAATAAACTTGATTTCTCACTTTAAAAAAAACTTTCCATGCTTTGATCTCAATCTTACAAATCTTATCCATTTACATACCTCTCTCTCTCTCTCCTTTCAAAGAAAAAAAACTTTTGATCTAATCACACTCAAGAGCCTTTACCTTTTGATGATAAACCTCAAAAGTTTACCTATCCAAATATAATCACAATTCCTTATTAAGAAATTCTATAAAATCATAATCATGATTTGATTTTGATTTTTTGAATTGACTCATTTAAAATCTTTTCATTCTCTTTTAATCCTTAAAAATTTATAATCTCATTTTTTTTTCAACTCCAACTCCATCACTTCACTTCATTTCACTTCACTTTCCAAAAACCTAATCCTCAACTTTAACTTTTTCTTAAAAACCTTCTAATCAAAATCCACATGATTTTTCTTCTAAGTACCTATCAAAAACTTGAAAATAATTCATCATGAATTCATAAATACTTCTCTTCATATATCAATAAAATCAATAAATTAAAAAAAAATCAAAATCAAATCTAAATCTTCATTCCTCTTTCTCTCTCTCTCTCTCTGTACCATTCACATTTTTTTGTAAAAAATCAAGACCCAAAAAAAAAGAGAAAAAAAAAACCAAACCAACCAACCAACCCACTCCTCTAATTTTTCATTTCATATATCAAAAAATAACTTCAAAAAAAACTATAACTCAACTTAAGAAAAAGAAAAAGAAGTCCATCATTAAAAAGAAAAAACCTTCTTAAAAAAGTCTATTTATATAATTAATAAAAAATAAAATAATTTCGAAAAAAAAAACAAAACAGTAGAAAAAAAACTTTGCTTCATTTATATATATATAAATAAAAAAAATTATCTTCTTCATCATGATCATGATCATTAAATAGAGTTTATAATAAATTGAAAATTAAGAATAGAAAAAAAACAGTAAACCTTCTTCTTCTTCTTTCTCTCTTCTCTCTTCTCTTCTCTTCTCTTCTCTCTTCACTCCAATCCCCTTTCTTTTTCATCTTTTTCATCTTTTCACCTTTTTCATCTTTTCATCTTCCTGGTCTTCTATCTGATCCTTCTAATAATTGTTCAAACAATCCAATAGCTGATTTCTCATTCTTGAGCTAAAAAGCAAAAAAAGCAAAAAAAAAGAAAGAAAAAAAAGAAAATTCATAGATCAACCTTCGATTCACTTCAGATTCACTTCAAAATTCACTCAAAACCAAACCCACCTGTAACATATACACAATCCCAGTCCGTCTTCCATGATCACTCAGATCAACCGCCACTCCAGTCCTTCCCACTCTCTCCACTCCATCGGTTAAGACCATCGTCGAGATCATCGTCTTCCCTCCCTTCTCTTCTTTCTCCACCACCAATTGTTTTAAATTCCCCGGGCTTTGAACATAGACCATCAATTTCGCCGTTCCCAACGCTTTCCATTGTCCATGAGCTTGTTTCAAAAACACTTTCGTTCTCATCGTTGCTGCCAGTACGGATTGAGTCGGTACTGCTCTCGCTTTTTCTTCACCATCTTCATCATCGTCAAAATCATCGTCTTGCGCCGGGAAATGGGGACTACTCCATTGGGTACTAGATGGATTACTGAGTTGAGAACTACGTTGTGAAGGGTGTAGAACAGACGCAGAAGACGGTGATCGTGAGCGGTCGTGGGTCACTGACGATGGTGATCGATACTGTCGGTCACTTGAATATGGGTCTGTGGACGATGGTCTCCTGATCTCCGTCCCATTGAATGCATGAGGGCTGAGGAGCGCTGCCTCCCTCCCAGCTTGGTGTCCATCTCTTGATGCATGATGTAAATCAAGACGTATCGGTGGACCGCTCGGACGAGGGGGGACTGGAAGTGGCGGATGGTTGGGATGGTGTCGGGAATCATAGCCTGATGCATAATGATGCCCAAGAGAATGTGCTGATGGGGCCTTGCGCAGCGCTTTAGGAGGCGCGGAACGTGCCTCATGGACCGAAGCTGGGGGCGACGGCTTGGTGGAAAGGCCAGGAAGGGACCGATTGGAAGGACGACGTTCGCTCTCCGGATCTGATAAAAATATGGTTGATCAAATGCAAGGACTCAATCACGAATCTCATTCAGTGGCTGATAATGTTTGTGTAAGGTTACATACCATGGCGGGGTGAGCCAGGCGGATCTAACCTAGGCTCATCAGTGAGCTGCCAACCTCGGGAGTTGGAAGTGGGCATGCCACCGTTCATCTGGGTCGGATCAGACTTGGGCTCGTCAGTGAGCTGGCGACCTCGGAAATTTGAAGAGGACATGCCGACATTCATCTGGGTTGGCGGGGCTGGGATATTTTCACCAGGAGGCGAATGTCGCCGAGGGAGATCACTGCCTTGTGGTTTCTCAGTAGAGCCAAGACGAGGTGGCCGGTTACTGGACGGATGCGTAGGCAATCCCATGGGCATATTTCGGTGATCTAGTGATGAAGCGGATGGTGGTGATTGAGGGACTGGAAGCGGTCGTGGCGCGCTTCGAGCCTGCTCTGGAAGTGAGACCTGACGTGTGGGCAAGGTATGCTGCGGTCGGTCGTTCGATTGAATATCAGACAAAGCTGGCATTCCTCTTCCGGCGTAGTCTGAAGAAGGCCCAATTGCGGGAGAAGGTGAGATGATGAATGCCGGAGAAGCAGGAGATCGATTGTCAGGACTTGGCTGTCTTGAGAGGCCTTCGATAGGTGTGTGATGTTGACTGCTTGCAGGCGTCAGTCGTGAAGCACCTCTGGGACCGGGCTGAGAACTAGAGTGAGGGGCGGGACTTGGAGGGGCGGGACTGGGTGGAGCAGAACGATTGTAATGAAGGTCTTTGGTGTTGGCTTTGAGCTTGGGTGGACTGGCCTTCTTAGAGACCTGTGAGCTAGGCCCTTTAGGGAAGAATGCGAACAAAAGTTAATGACTAGGACTTTGGAAATGGATAGGTGAGAAGAAAGGAGATAAGACGACGTACGACTACTACCGTGATCGATAGCTTCCTTCAACACCTGCATCCAGCGGTCTCGCTCAGCCCTACTAGATACCGTGACAAAGATAGTCTCCTTGCGCATGATCGTGACTTGAAACTGACGCTCATCTTGCTCAGCATGAGAGATCCTCAGATGTTTTCCAGCCAAAGGAGGGTACATCAACCACATATCAGCTTCCCCTGCCGCCTTTGAGCCAGTCATAGATTCGCAAAAGATCAAAAGATCAGTCAGAAGGATAAGTCGGCCATAGGTCGTAGTCATCTGAATCGTCGGATCAGACTTGGGGCAAAAGAAGAATGAGGCATCGCCAGCAAGCCGGATCGAGCGTGAGAAAGATAGATTGGAAGGTGCCATATGAAGTTGACAGGGCTGCAATGGAATTCGTTCAACAGCAATCAGCAAACGATCTCGTTTTAAGCTGATTGAGGGAAGATCTTAGCAAAGGAGAGACGGTGTTGGAGCTGACCTTGGGGGCCATGGTGAAGATGTCTAGACAGCGACTGGTGTCAAGAGTCCTTTCTAAGTCAAGGATTGCTTGCTGAACATATATACCTGATTTGATCTCAACCATACGTCGTCCTAGTGCTACTTGCTCATCTGATGATCCATGGGGAGAAGACATGGGGGTACTGGGATTTGAGCCGTCAGACAAGTCACTGTGAATGCAAAACATGAGGAAAGGTTCAGTAAAAGAGCCAAGAATGATCCACTGATGGAGTTTCCAGTGTCTGTTTGCTTGGTCTTATTGAGATAAAGTACAAGAAGAACACTAACTCTCTAACGCTAACCGTATTCGAAGGGACAGCATCCCCAAGGCTATCTGTAGTCTCTGTACTGACACGGACGTGAGCTTTTCGTGTGTCGGGTGCGGGTCCTCGACTATCGCTAGGGGACAGGTGTGTAGGTGGTGTGTTGCTGGATAAAACTTGATACTCCGGCGGGATAGGGTTTGATTTCCATTGACGACATCCAGCATCCAAGAGATTAGCAAGTCGAGAAGAGGCATCATAGAGAAGCCGATGCTCCGGAGTACCCGGTTGGTAAGAGTTTAAAGCCTTTTCATAAAACCGACGATAGTAGACCAAACGTGAGAAAGGTAAAGCGAAGAAGGTGGTGAGAGTTGCATGAGGTTGACCCCGATGGTCAATAGTGCGAATGTCATCAATGTGATAAGGTACGCGTGGAAAGATGTCCGCTGGCGGTGGAGGAAGTGAGTTTGGCCAAGGAAGGCTGATCAGGATTTCACAAAGTTGAGCGTTCGAGATCGATGTGCGATCCCTGGTCCATCCACCTGCACCAGCCCATCCATGTGAACTACAATAACGAGCATAGATTGGCTCAAGGTCATGAACCCAACCCGCGAGTAGATGGGCTATTTGTGTAGGATCTCGATGATCAGGGTTTGGCCCTAGAGCAAGGATCGAGTTAAGTAAGCCTTTGTTGAAACGAAGGATAGATTCACATAGTCGAAAGTGATGATCGAGGTGAGGCGGAGGAAGGTTTTGAGGAGTAAAAGCCGCGGCGATCCGTTTGATGATAGCCAAGAGGTCAGCAACATAACCTCTTTCAGATTCGAGTAAGTCGGATAAGAGATTAGAAGGTAAATTAGATGAGCCAGGATTGTTGAGAGTCGGTCTAGAATGAGATTGAATCATGATGTGATTGAGTGTTGAGTGTTGAGTGTTGAGTTTGATGTGAGATGAAAAGAGAAGATGATGATGATGAAGGATGAATGGATGAATGGATGAATAGAAATGAAAATAGTGTGAATGGAAATGGAAATGGAAAGGGAAAGGGAATTGGAATTGGAAATCAGATGATACAAGTTGGTGACTGGGTGGTGTGTGTGTTAAGATAAGCACTTGTAAATAAAATCAATCAACTCAATCAAGTAGATAATCCCTTCTCTTCACTTTTGGTACCAGAAATTCAACTCTTCACTAAAACACTTTCAGTACTTGACTGCAATCCAATTGGATTCATTGGGATCAAATCATCAACGTTTTTCCCTTCAAAAAAGAATTTATCATCAAATTGGGGTAACTTTTCCTTGTATCTACTACATCTGTCAATCACTCTACAAATGACTGTTTCCTTACGCACTTTCTTACTTAAGATTTAGGTAATTTCTTAATAGATCTATCATCTCTTTCCTTCAAATTCTGTCAATACGTTTTATAACAAGAACAAAGAGCTCATCTTCAATCAAATCAAAACTTTCAAACCTCACTGATCAGCGCGGTGATATGTGTCAGTCAAGGGTAGTACGGAGGAAGATTGTAGAGATACGGATATAATAGACCTGTTAACCAAACCTGAAGGATTTCCTAAGGTCAAACCCGACCTCCTTCTCCGTCGCGCGTCAAGATTTCTTACTTTTACAAACTCACACTATCAAACTTTGTAATATGAATTGTCCATGAAGGATCTCAAACTTGACTCTTGAAGTTGAAAATTCTTAAAAGTTCATCTCAAGCCTTACATAAAAATACACTTTTTTTTTCTTCAAGCTTAGGATATACAATCCAAGTTTTTTTTTCTCTCTTTTTTTTTACATATCCGAGGTTTTCAATTATTGCAAGAAAAGCCGCGGAAAAGGGTTAATCACCTGAGAATTCTTGTCTGAGGTCAGCTTCAACCACGTCTACTACACCATTTTCAGATCCCCCCATAACTTCAAAGGTCCCCGAAGCCTTGAAAGTTTAAGACTTGTGCATCTCTTTCATTCCGTCTTCCGACACCAATATATGACACAGTTGAAAGAATGTCTTCATATATAATTGATGTTCCAAAGATTTAAAAGTTGAAAATTGAAAAAAAAAACAGATGATGTCAAGAATATCAATCAATACTAATCTGAAGATTTAAGTAACCCACAGTTTTTAGATCGGTTCATATCTTTTTTTTCCAAGACCTAAATCAAATAAATTTATACCAAACCTTTCAAGTTCATTTGAAATTTGTCTATGTAAACAGTGGGTCTCCACACAGAGCTGTATTTCTTTGTATCTCTCTGTTCTTGTATGTGATTAAATCAATAAAAAATCAGAACCATCTTTGGTGATATTGTGTTTATTGTTGTACAAAGGCAAACTCCATTGGGATGATTGCCAAAAGCTTTGAAGCAATTGATTGGCTACTTCTGTGTTGAGAAAGAAAAAAAAAGATAATGATCTGTGTTGTGACTAATGACAAAGCCCAAGGACAAATACACAGACCCATGTAATTTCCAGGGTGGGTCCGTCTATCTACTAATCCTCTATTTTGAAAGTAGAAGTGTATATCAGAACAAAATCCTATGCTGGTACAAACTTAAAAACCTTGTAAGACTTGACCATCTCCATCCAATATCTGAAGTGTTGTGTTATCAGATATTCTAGTTTGGAGATCTGATTGATATCCAGAAGACAATGATGTACCTTCAAAAATGTGTAAGGAATAGCAAGTCTCATACCCAGCAGGGAACCCAGAGAAACTCTGATAATATTTCTTTCATGGTTTTAACACCTTAACAAACATTACAGAGCTGGCACTCAATTGAAATTCACAAGATCCAAGTAGGAAAGAGATTAAACAATAATTGTACACCCTATGAGTCTACAAGGAAGACCTGCTAGCTGATGTTGAACCAAGTTCAAGTTTCTGATCACACATAAACTACCATTGGTTAGACAAAAAAATGCAAGATGATGAAAAAGCACACGGGGGAAGCAAACAGAACAAATTGCTATTTGTAATTCATTTCTGGTAATTTCTGGCGATTCTAAAGTCATGATAGTTGATTTGTAATCGGGTATAATCCTCAAGTTCAACAAATGAAGAAGCAATTCTACATAATCCACTACATAAACATAAATATAGGATCCTTTCATCAATTGTAGCTCAACCCCAAGAGTCATCAAAAGACCAATGTACCACTCCTGAAACATAACTGCAGATTGATTTGATAACTGAAAAGATAGCAATCAACAAGCATTTGTGCAATAGGAAAAGAAGATCAGATTACCAAGGATTGAGTGAACATACATAGATTGAATAAGTTGCAAATTTGAGAAATTTTGAGGTAGACTGAAATGCAGGATAAGGAGTGAGTACATTCAATTGCAACAAACCAACTTGAGCCAGAAGATAAAGTAAATGAGAATAAGTTGAGGAAACTGAGTGAAGTTGAGTATATTCTCTGGATGAGCACAAACAAGAGTGTTACATCCATTCCTGTGAGATTCTTGCAGAGAACATCAAGGATTTGGTTGGGATTGCTCAGTGAATATCGCATACTCTGCTTTTCAAACTAAGTCAGACAATGAAACTGTAATGAATGATTAAAGATATGTCATCTTTACTAGTTTGGGTATATCCACTTTTGTCTTCTTATCAATGGAATCAAGTTGATTTCGACGATAAATCTGTCTAGATCGACGATTTTTTCGTTTTTGGGTTGGGGTCAGTATTGATCGATTGGGTTTGAGCTCGCCCTTAGTAGTGTTCTTGGGTGGTTTCAAGCTCCGATTGACCATCTGAATTTCATTCTTCTTGAGGTTGACATCAGGAATGATTGCGTCCAGTTTAGCAAGGTAAGTTATCTGTGGAACAGGAGCTGATGGTGATGCATTTTCTCCTTGGTTCATAGGTGTAGCTTGAGAGATGCTTGTCTTAGTAGTATCAACTGGAATCTTGGGGCTCATTTTGGTTCGGTAAGACACCAATTGAGGTCCAGGTTTGTTCTGAGATACGAAGTTGAAAATCATCAGATAAAGATCAACTTCAATCTGAAATTCAAATCTATCTCAAAAAAATCAGACGTACGGGGATCTGCTGAGCGAGTGTACGAAGGGTGATATGATCGATTGCCATAGATTTAATCTGTTTTCGTCTGAGCTTTTTGACTTCTTTGGACTCATCATCTACGTCTCTTTTTCGATTAATAAACAAGATATCTTGAGTCAGTTAATCGAGATTGTTCAAACTGATTTGAGTTTTATACTGACAGAATACGTTTAGATTCGATTGATTTTTCTGGATAAATGATTACAAGTTCTGGTTTAACTTCTGTAGGCTTGATCGGTTCGGATTGAATATTAATCAATTGAGGTGATTTATCGGTTGATAAAAGTTTGAATGCTATCAATCAATCACATAAGAGAGTTTAATCATTGGTTTTTTATTTCGTGGATTGTGATGTTAAGATGATCGTCTTACAAACTTGAAGAGGGCTTGTTTCTTGAATCACATCATTGGAATCATCTTGAATTGGATCTAGTTGTTCTTTTGAAGTTAGATGAGTTGAATTTGAATTTGATGAGTCAAAGTCAAATCTGGATAAGAGTAAGCTTTCAAGTTGTTTTAATCTTTCCTCTGAATCTTCTTCATTCATCTTCTTGATTTACTGTTAGGTGAGTCATGGACCAGTTGCTGAGTTGGCAATCCAAAAAGAGATTCAACCATGTCACGACTTGAATGTATGCGCATGTCACGTGTGTATGTCACAGATTATTCCGAATGTATCAAATCTTTTTTCAAAAAAAAATCAATTCGACCACCATCTTGGAGTTTAAAGATAAATTAAAGCAAATCACATCAAACCATCAAAAAGAATAGAATCAAAGAAACCAAAATAAACAAAATCAGTCAATCATTCGATGTCGTTCATTGGTCCATCCGGCGAGTCTGCGATTCATGATAATTCAATAGAAATTTCCGAAGAACCATTCAAAAACTATTCAGATAAAGAGTTAATCGAAATCTATCAAATCAATGAAACAGTCAAATGGATTGAAACCAATGATTATCATATTATAGGACTTCAATTTCCTGATCATCTTTTACCTATCTCAGTTCGAATTTTCAAATTACTTAGATCAAGCCTTCCAGCTTCAAGTGTTGGTCAATTGGGTCAACTAGGAAACAATGAAAAAACTGATCATTCGGTGGAAATTTATCTGATGGCTGATACTACTTATGGTAGTTGTTGTGTGGATTGTTTGGCAGCTCAGCATGTTGCAGCTCAGGCAATTGTACACTATGGACCGGCATGTCTCACCACGTATGTTCATTATTCATGTTATTGGCGTGAAATTGTTTTGGACTGAAAGATGGAAATTGATGATAAGCTGCTTATTGATCTGTTGAGTAACATAGGATAGCCAATTTAGCCGTCTACTACGTTCTACCTCGACTACCCTTGGACGATTCCTCAATACTCCAAGTCGCAACAGAGCTTTATTCGGGCTTCAAGGCATCATTGGACAATGATCCAGATCCCGAGGACGCCAAACTTCAGCTTGTGCTTATGTATGATGTCGGTTACTACTGGAAAGTAGGTAAGTCTTCTATCAATGATATTCTGTCTTGGTACTTACAAATGAACTCTGTTCTCATGGATGGAAATAGAGCAAGTTTATGAATCACTCAAAACTTTATCACCTATTCCAATTACATTACACCTCATAACCACGAAATATTGTAGTGCTCAACTTACTCAAAGATCTCCTGCTAGCGGCCCGCAAGGCTGTTCTAAGCAAAATGCGTCAACATGTTGTCAGACTTCCACTGACTCGATGACTCGCTGTGAAGATACTCGTCCGGAACCCTCAGACGCCCCACTGCGGCCCAATCTCAACGACCTGAGTGTTCAGGTCGAGTCACCAGCAATTGATACATCCTCATACAGCGCCATTCTCTACCTAGGACCGTGTTCAAGACGTCTTACCCATATCATGCTCACTCACTCAAGCATACCAATCTTTGCACTTGACCCAGCCTCTTCTCCTTTGACTTGCGAATCGCAAGTCCCACTAGCCAAAAAACTACTGATGAAACGTTATGCAACGATTCAACGTGCACGAGATGCTGACGTTTTTGGAATTTTGATCGGTACACTTGGATTACAACATGATCTTCAATTAATCCATCGAACTAAATCACTTCTCGAACGTCAATTCAAGAAGAAAAGTTATATAGTGTCTGTTGGAAAATTAAAACCGGAAAAGTTAATTAATTTCATCGAGATCGAATGTTGGGTTTTGATTGCTTGTCCTGAACATTCACTTTTAGATGAAGGCATCAGTCTCACTCGATCCAAACAATTTAATGTTCCTGTTATCACTCCTTGGGAACTTGATCTTGCTCTTAGTAGTTGTATTTCAGATGAAGAAGAAGGATCTTCGATCCGTCCCAGACAATGGGATGGTCATTATGTTTTGGATTTTGATAGTTTGATTTCTATTTGGGACAAAGATAGAAGTGGTGCTCCTGTTAAATCAAAGCAATTGGAAGACCAGGGTAGTATGGATAACTCGGATGATGATGATGCACCTGTATATTCCATGATCACTGGTACATACAAACATCGAAAGAAATGGAATGCGGATTCTAATCAAAACTGTAAGTCTTATGCAATCCAGGATCTATACAAAAAAATTGACATGTTTATAAAAATCAAAATATAGGTCAAGAATCTGGTACATTAACAATTAGAGATAACAAACAAGAATTAATTCGATTAGTTAATGGAGCAGCAAGTGAATATGCTTTAAATAAAAGAACTTATAATGGACTTGAACCTAGGATCGGACTTGATGGTCCTAGTCAAATGGAAAAGGGTAGGTTTGGTATTGCTCAGGGTTATGGAGATGATCATGTACCTGAAACGTCTTGAGAAGAATTCTTCGATTTGACTGCTGCTGAACGAGAATGGGGTTGGATGCATGAGGTTTTTTTTTCGGAATAGATTCGTCTTTGAAGATAAATCTATTTTGTACCCCATTTTTCTCTCTGTGAATCTAGACCCCAGCTTCTCATTTATCTTGTGATTGTTAAAATCGAATCGAATTTAGACAAATTTCGAAGTCTTCAAGATTTTGATTTTCTAGGGATCACCCAGATCGATAAGAATTCATTCCAGATGATTTGTCTTCATAGCCTACTCCTGGAGTAGACCTCTAAATCACTCTGGATCTCGATTTTCCATTCACTAAAGACCTGTGAATGGTCTTTTATACTGTTCTATGAGTGTGATTGGAATTGGGTGATTGAATTCAAATCAAGTTTACCTGAGTAAATTTTCTAAGATGGTTCGTGATAAGTTATCGGTATAAGTGAAGTTGAATATATATATATATATATATGGAAAAAGAGATAGTCTTTTTAAAATCAATTATATAAATCTAGAGTGTAAGAAATTAACACTTTGGGAAGAAAGGGTGAGGAGCTTTGTAGAGATTTATATTACTTTTGCTCAGAATGTGAGAAAAAGGGTTGCGAAGATAAAGTAGAGAGGATATTTCTGTTATTCCGGTCGAGTTTTTAGCACTAAGTCTGATAGCGGTATATATAAGGATATAGATAAAATGTAAAGGTGTAGATACAATGTAAAGGTATAGATACAATGTAAAGGTATAGATACAATGTGAAGATACAAGGGTTTGCTAATAACATAAGTAAAAAGTTGGTTATCAGACAAAGAGGAAACTGAAGAAATGGGCAAAGAGTAAGCTGAGGGATGAATTGCAATTAAAAAAAGGTCCACCTTAGGAACCAAATTTGTCTCCGGAGAGCACATACGAATCACGATGTGTGTATACAAGAGAATGATAAGTTCATCGAAAGATAGGAAACAGAATACCAGTAGAGTAGAAAATCATAATGCAATTGGAATGGGTAGGTAAGGAGCTAGAGTTATGATTAGATAAATATAGAAAGCATGTGGTGAAGACGTGTCGATGTGAGGTTGAGTAGGTATTACATAAGAGTTAGAGACTCCATGGAACCCAAACTTCAATCTTCAAGTTGTAATGCTCAGATTTCCTACAGCTATGATATCGAACGATTTTGAAGGTTAGAAACCGTACAAGTCAACCAGTAGAAATGCTCAGTTCATTATGACCTTCTACCATGTTTTATTTACGAGGAAGACGATATGTCTTACAACGAGTTGCTAGGTTTGAATTCAAAAGAAATCGTGCATCAATTAACGATGAAAATTGGTAAAGCGGATATGTCCAGGACAACAGATCATCTTCGATTGCTCTCATTCTATGATCACATGGCAACTTCAAAATCAATAGTCCCATCATTGTATTCCTCAGCAATGTTGTGCTTTGACTGGTAAAGTCACGTTTGGTTCATACGAATTTTTATTATCCCTCAACTTAATTTTTTTATAATCACTCACCTTTCAGTACCCAATCTAATTGAGATCTTTTTGATAAAGATTCAATGAATAAGTTGTAATTTTTAATCATCCTTGGCTTCTTAAATCAATTCCAGGATGCGTTCAGCTCTTCATCCATTCATTCGAATTTTTCAAACCCAAATCATATGGAACAGGTCATTAATTAATCTATGGTTGGGTGAGTCATGATGAAATTTTCAATTGTGTCTTACAATTTATTGATTGTGGACAGTCTGATTAGGGATCATTGCAATTGGCTTAATCTCTGGAACCTCAACACACACAATCATGACCACTACAGCCTCAAGAAGGTGAGTTTGATCAAGTTGAAGAGGAATCCAGATTATAAACCTGATCTTCCAATATTCACACCTTCATATTTCGATAGCATGGAACAAGTGATCTCAATGCAAGAAACGTCATCTCTTCAATCTCAGATAGATTCGCAGCTTAGGATAAGTCGAAGGCATAGGTTTACACGAAGACAGACAGGTATGTTTGTACTACGGGTATTAGGAATCGATAAGACACATGCACTGACCTTGTACTCTTTTCTCTGTAACCGCTCATTTGATCATCAAGTTAGTTATAGTGATTCTGAAGCAGTTATCGTCAATAATACCTCACTTGAAGATGTATCAGATTCAAAACTTCACCAGAGTACAACATCAAATTATGAAAGTAAAATTGCTCTGGATCTTGATGGTCAGAGTAAAGATTTGTTTACCGAAAAAGACCATACCAGAAAGGTGAACAATACTAGTGATCATGAGTTTTCAAGTTCTGAATTAAGAAGTGAAACTAAAGATGAAGGATTTGAAAAAGAAAAAACTTCAAATTTAGAAAAACGTTCATATACCAAAGAAAAAAAAACCTTAGGAGATGAAAGCGAAAGTAAGAATCCATATCGATCAGATATCATTTCAGAAATCTTTCATCATAATGAAGAATTTATCGCTGGATCAGATCCAAGTTTTCGAAAAAAATTAACCAAAGGACAATATCCCAAATTATTTTGGATCGGATGTTCTGATTCACGTGTACCTGAGAGTGTAGTGATCAAAGCTAATATGGGTGAAGTGTTTGTACATGTGAGTTGAATCTTTTTTTGCAGAGTTAGATTTATGACTTTTTTCATATGAACTACATACTTCATCTCTTGCTAACCTATCCTTTCTTTTCATCTGAATAGAGAAACATAGCCAATACTTTTCAACCAGATGATACTTCTCTCATAGCTGCTCTTGACTATGCGATTGAACATCTCAACATTTCACATATAGCTATAGTAGGACACGAATTATGTGGAGGATGTCAAGCAGCCTTAACATCAGTGAAGAGTAAATCCCCATTAGGAAATTTAAATGATCCAGGAACGAAAGCATTATCAAGATGGCTTAGACCATTACAAAAGATCATCTCAGATCAACTTAAGAAAGATTCCAAAACTGAATTAAGTTGGCTTGTGAGTGAGAATGTAAAACGTCAAGTTTCAAACGTTTCAAATCATTCAATCTTAAGAAACGCTTGGTTTAAAGGTAAATCTGTCACTGTTCATGGTTGGATTTATGATATTGGATCTGGAAAATTAAATGATTTAGGAATCTCTAGATCTACTCCTTGAAAAAGAAAAAAGAAAAGAAAAGAAAAGCAAAACAAAACAAAATACATTTCATAGTTATGAATCAAATCAATCAAAAATCAAAAATCAAAAATCGAAATCGATTTTGATCTACAATAGAAAAAGATATATGAAGATGTTTGATCTGAAGATTGTCTTGTTTGATTCTTTGTTTTTTTTTCAAATCTATCCTTCTTCAATTTTCATAAAAGAATTCATCAAATTCTCAATAGATAGAGTGATCAATGATCTCAATTGTACCTACCTAATCCAACTGAACCGTCTTTGAATCTCAATTCTTTCACACTACCAATCATTGAGATTCTTTTTCCTTGATTCCAAATACCCTAGATGTGTAGCTTGAGAGAAATTCAGTTTGGAGAGGAAAGAAAAAAAAATCTTAAACCAAGTCTTTGATGAATCTTCATACGAAAACATTCGTCCAATTCTTATCTTAAGTTTCTTGAGAATTAAGGACTTAAGCCTGATTTGCGCTACGTTCAAAGAAGAAAAGTTTACATAGATTCGTTGAGTCTTTTTAGCCTAGACTGTTCAGCTTTAGATTGAAAATTTGTATGTAGTCAATCCATAGGTGTCTGTGGAAATTCTTTTACCCTCCGAGTGCTACTAGGTAATTCTGTGAGTAGTCACCGTCTTTTTAGCTCTCAATAAGCTTTTGGTGAGGCGAGTGTTTCAACTGTTTGCATCTTGACTTGGGATGAAGATGACTAAAATATATGGGAGTGTATATCTGGGTATATACAAACTGTGGACTAAAAAATTCCTTTATAATTTCTTTCAAGAAGTCAACTCAACTCTATAAATAAAGGGGTGTGTGATTTTTGCGGTCATCCATTTGCGGTCAATAATGTCCGCAAATGGAGATGTCTGTAATATTCCATTTTCTCCGCACTAAAGTACACATTTGCGGAGAACCCAATTTTTCGAAGGGATGCAAATAAATAACACGCAAAATATTGACTGCAATATTCCATCCCAGCACCCATTTAAGGTGACTTTTGCGGTCTTTTCATTACGGACGAAATGTTTCGCAAAATTAAAGTCTGTAAATATGTACAATCTCTGTTGAATAGTCAATTTTGCGGTCTTTATCTTGCAGAGTTCATGATCCGCAAATATACTCGACCGCAAAATTGCATTTCACCTTGCAATTTATATATTTTTGCGATCCAAAAAAATTAAAAATTGCAAACAAAAAAAAAACCTCTAACAAATGAATGTATAAAATAAATGAAAAAAAACTAGCGAAATAAGTAAACCAAAAGAGTGTAGAGAAGTTAAAACACGTGTAAAAAAATTGAAAAGCACACATCCTCATCTCTTACGCTTCGACCTCCTTGTCGAGTTTCCATCTGCGGCCTCTTGGCTGACTATAACATCATGCGTCTTCTTGACTGCCTCAGGCTCATCTTCAATGATTGCCCAACCTTTCCAACGTTTTACGTTATTTGGTGCCACTAAATCGCGCACAAATGAGCTATGTGGCCTTATACCTGAGTGAAGTTGATTTGATCACTCACCATTTGAAGATTGGGTTCCTAAAATGTTCGTCGTATTAGGTCGAGGCTCCACTGCGGTCTCTTCAAGTGGAACAACTGTTTTTCTTGCTGCATTGTCAAAGATTAAATTACATTTGAGTCATTCTCTGAAAGAGAGGAATAGAGGAGATTTCGTACATTTTTTCTTAACCACGATGTTATCCACATCTTCATTGGTATGGACTTCTGCAGTGACCACTTCAGATCCATCTGTTTCAATTTTCCTCTTGTTGTATTTTCTCTTGGCTTGTTGAAATGGTGCAATTTCAACAATAATCTCAAGCTTCTTTCAAATCAAAGATGAATACAACATACCTTTTGGTTTCACCACGTTATCTGCTTCAACATTGCCATCAGTGATGATTTCAGAGTTTTCAACCACCACCTTTTTACCTGGGTTTGTTTTTTTCTTTTTCTTTTTCGCTGGATTGTACAATTTTGATAAGCTGGGTTTAATCTTGTCATATGAATAAAAATTGGTAGAGGTAGATTGACGAAGACATAGACTGACCTATTAATTGTTTCATATCCTGATCATTCATATCCTGATCATCGTCTGTATTTCCATCTGTGGCAAATAATTCTTCGAGCTCATCGGCATTGAGTGACGCCAGCAGATTTTCACTCACCTCACGGGATTGTTTGTCTATGTGTGGTGAGTCTGATTGGTCTTCTTCCAAGTCGAATTGTTGTGAGAAAGGCAAGTTTCCTCGGTATTCGCTGCCACTAGCTTTACTGATTTTGACTTTTGCCACTTCAATAATTTTGGCTTCCTCCGTGGTTGGCGGTCTGGAATACATTGCCCATGCGGTCGCTTTTTCTGGTCCGCCAATGGAACTTAAGTTGCTAGTGACCAAAGTTGCTATTCCTTCGTTGATCAAATCGTTATGATACCATACGCCGGAGATACCGCCAACAGTGCGGATGACCTTGCACCAGTAGTGGTCCTTTCCGTAATATCCTCGAGCACGCATGAGGTAAGTAACACCGTGAAGAATCATTTTATACGGTAAGTCACACTCAGTCTTCATCCTCTCTCCTTCAGGTGTTGTCGCTAAAATTCCAGTATCAATCTGAATATATATATGTGGAGGTGGTGCGTCGAATACTATGTGTGATCTTTCGAGAAATGCGTGTCTACTTCGAGGTGGACAGTCTAGACAATGACGAGCGGATTGACGTAGAATACCTTCAGTAGAACCCCAAGCCTGGAGGAGTTCAGGAGTCTGTGAGTAAGAGATATTTCCACGGAAATTCTCTGGCTGTAATACAATGCTGTTCAAAGCTTTTTTTTCGAACTTCCTGTGCTTACGGTCTTGGGAGCATACAAACTTGCGATCTTGATATATACGGAATAAAGTCGTTGTCATGGACGGTGCTGGTGGATTTTTTTGCATACGTTCCAAATCAAATATACCTTCAAAGTACTGTTGCGCAGAGGCATATTCATCGTATTCAAAGGCACCTTTGTATATCTTCTGAATCGCCGAATGCAGTTTGTTTTGCCCAGTTGATAGAATTGTGCGGATTTTACCTTGTTGGTGAATTTCCCATGTTGCCCGCGAAGAAAACACTTCCATAAGCTTATTGAAGATATGTGATGATTGACCTTTGGATCCATGGTACCAAAATGCCGTGTGGATCGCGTATAGGCATTCGGTCATTGAATTCAACCAACATCTGTTTTTGCGCCCAGTGACGGATGAGGATTGGAATCCTTGAAAGGTCGTCACTGGGTTGCGGTCAACATTCAAAGAACCTTTGGGTCGGCCCAGTTTTTTCGAACCGAGTAGAGCTTCTGTCGTGTCAGGAGGCCGTCCATCGTTTTTTGTACGCCGCGTTTTCCGATTTTTTGTTGCCCAACCTAGTGTTTGGGCAACCTTCTTGTAGTTCTTCATAATTCCGTATTCAATTGATAAGCCTCGACGGACATCGTTGTAATCCCTTTCAAGGCTTGATACTAAAAGGAACAACTGTACCATACCTACTTGGATGGTACAGTTGCCTTCACTAAGATGATCAAAAAGACGGAAATGCGAAAAGATAAGAAGAAAATTAGATTGGAAATTGAAATAAGTGTTGAAATAGGAAATACATACGTGATCATGTAGTAGACTCGATGCATGGATTCCTGCGCATTGGTTGTGGCAGGCATGTCATCATCAAGTCCATCATCGTCAATTTGTTTTCGCCTGGATTTGAAAAGCATGGCTTGAGTGTCTGATGCCTGCCACCAGTCAATCCATCGTTTGGCTTTTGGGAAAGTCCGCCGCAATAAGTCGACTTTCTGATGGTAGGTCTTGCCACCGGGTTCGTCTGGTACCATAAGACTCTTGGCAAGTTCCTCGAATTCTTCCTGTTTTGGAAGCCCTTGTGAAATGGTTAATAACACTTACAAGTGTGAATATGTGAAGCCAACATACCATCTTGTGCCTGTGAACAATCACATTGTTCCTCTTCATCCGTGTCACCTGAGCTCGAAAGTGTTCTTGACAACCGGATAGCATTGAGAGAGCACGATTCCGGTCTGTTTCTTTGAAAACCTTCATGTAAGCCGCAATGAAACCGTTTTTCTGTGCCGCTGAGAAATCGACCACATTTCGAACTAGTAAGTCGCGTTCTGAGACCGAAATTTGAGCACATTTCATTTGCTTCATCAAGGTGTGGAAGTGGGCGAAGTAGTGAGCGTCGGTTAGACCATTCATCCACGTCAGTTGGATGGGTATCCATCGGCGTAGGGTTTCATTGTACATAGATGTCGAAAGTAAATACCCATTTGCAAAAAATTTGTATGTAACGTCCGAAAGAAGGCCTCCTGTATAAATTTGGCCTTCAACTCGAGCGAGTAATTGTTCAGCCATCCAGCGAGTTTGGAAAGTGATATGAAAGTTTTCTATCTCAAAAGATGTTGATGGAAATCGCAAACCTCGCCTATATTGTTCAAATTATATGAATATCTTAGAAGAATTGAAAAGTGGAATAGATTGAAACAAAGATTGGAACTCACTCGGCCCAGAGTGCTATGTCCAAAACAAAGTTGTCCGCTGCACCTGGAACCTTCTTTTCAGGTATCACGCCGTGTTTCACTAGAATCAGGCGGCGGTAATAGCCCAGGCGATGCAAATTGCTAAAAGCTGGGTGGATATCGGTGGCGGTCGTGACTGCCTGCTTCCCAGCAGGAGCTCGGCCTACCTGGTATATTGATATATATTTGTTAGCCTATTCGAAGTTGGTGGTCAGTTTCATAAGTATTAAAGCTTACCTTATGTTGTAAAGGCCCTATGTTGGGATTTTCAATCACCTTCTTGCTGAAATTCTCCATGGAGATCTTGTCAGGTTTAGATCGGCGTGGCCATGGGTGTTCATGTATACCTGAGTGTCGAATTACACTCCAAGTGGACTCGATGTGCTCGTCGAGCCGGCAAATAGTATTCAAACAGTGGATTACTCGAAGGGTTGCAGTGCAGTGTGCTGCCTGACATTCCTGAGGTCTTTTACAAAAGAATGTTGGTCAGCTAGCGAAAATATTGACAGTTTGAGAAAATATGGCTCACATGGTTGTCATATCATCAATCCTACCAGTTCCTGTGGGTGGAGAACCACGATAGTCGCAATCTTCATTGTCGCAAACAAGTACTCCAAGACACTTGAACCTTACTGTTCGCCAGACGTCTCCAGTCTTGACGGATTTCTTGTTGGTGAAACCAAAAGTCTCCCAGTTTGTGAAAGATTCTCCGGGTTTCTTCACAAAAACTGTTGAGCCGTTGGGTAATAAAGGATATCCTTCGTTGTCCAGCGTGTTGTCGTGGTCAACGAAGTTGCTGAAGGATGCGCGGTCAACCGGAAGGGCAAAGCGTTTCTTTCCCTTTCTGCCAGGCTTCTTTGGCTTTGAAAGAACCGTGTGGACATTGTCCTGAGGAGAAGATTGATTACTTCCCTTCGCAGCCTTCTTTGTCTTCAAAACAACCGTTTCGCCATTGTCCTGAGTGGAAACGTAATCAATCTTTGGCAAGACGTTTCCGTGTTCGTTCTGAGAGGAATGCGTGGAGTCCTTCGGTAAAACTGATTCCAATGAGTCCAATGCTTCATCGTCAGAATGTGAATTCCAATAGTTGATTTGGTCTTCAGTCCACTCGCTCATCTCGGCTTCAGTTAGGCCGAAATCAACACCACTGGCGCGCGGGCTCCAAACGTGTGCGTCTTTGTTTTGATCGGGACTTTTGTCTTTGTCTTCAGATGAGTACAGAGGTTTATGGTTGGCTTTGGATTCGATATAAGACGAGCCACTGCTCATATTGATGGCTAATGATGAGATCGATTAATAAAATTGATTCAAAGGATTGAGATAAGGAACTTGATAAAATGAAAGCAGTGAAATGAAGTGAAATGAAGTGAAAGGAAGTCGATGATGGCCTTGTTCGATATATCAAGGAGAGTCTTCCAACCAAGTTGGAGAATGAAATGAAATGAGTAAGGATGACTCTTCATTATCATTGTGAAAGTCCCTTTGGGTCTGGGTATGAGCGTTTAATGAAGCGCTTGGTGTTTCTCGAGGTTTAATGATGAGGTCTGTTGTTTCCTTCTGTCTTCTTTTGGAATATCAAGCAATATTCGAAAAGGAAATTTGATGAAAACCAAGGTTGCTTCTGATGAAAAGCGAGGTTTCAAAGAAACAAATAAACATCCTTGGACCCAAAAATAAACATTGGAACCAAGAATGTTTATTTTTGCGGTGAAAGGATTGCGGTTCTTAGGAAGTCTGTGAGGTAAAGTCTGTCAAAGTAAAGAATAAGGTCGGTGGTATTACTTTGGCGGTGATCTTTACTTGCAGGCTATAATGTACGGGAAAAATTGTATGTAAAGTTCATTTATCTGTATACATGTCAGCAATTTTCAGGTCTTTAAATTACAGTTTTTATTTTAGCGGACTATTAAAAAACAAGGTTGTCTGTAAGATTCGACTTTGGCCGACTCAAATTGTATTTTTACAGACGCCGACGTTTGCAGACTCTATGGTCCGCAAAAAGTTGACCGCAAAATTCTACGATCCCATAAATAAATCCAAGACTCAAAAAAGTTTTAAAAAAAGATCTATATATATTTGAAAAAAAAACCACCATTTACAAAAAGTTCATTCTCATAAATAACTTCTTTTTTTTTATTTTTTTTCTTTTTTTAAACTTCTAACTCAAGAATATAATTCAAGATTCCTTTTTAATAATTAATTGACTCATTATTAAAAAAAAGTGGGTTTCTATTTAGAGAAACAAAAGAAAAAGAAAAATCAAAACATCAATTTTTTTTCAACTTCAAGGTTTACAAAAATCATCAAACCCTCATTGATTTTTCAATCGTTTTTTTTGAATAGAAAAAAAAACACATCATAAATTTGAAATGAAAGATTAAAAAGAAAAGAAGTGATATGGGTTTTTTTTTCTTCTTCTTCTTTCGATTTCAAGATCTTTTAACATTTCCACTTCCAGCTGTTCTACCACCAATCGGTCCAGCAAAAGTTCCTCTACCTCTACCACCTCGGAAATCTAAACAGACGAAAAACAAAAAAACCAAGATCAATCAATCAAAGTCAAGAAAAAGAAACTTAAAGAAAAGAATGAAACCAATTATATCAAGAAAAATAAAACAAATTCTCACTTTTCACCCCACCACCACGTCTAGGACCACGTTGACCTTCCCCATCTTTCCTATCTCCACCTCTCTGGCCATCTCCACCTCTTTCTCTATCCCCACCTCCTCCAGCTGCGCCACCTACTTTAGATTCCAAGTACCTTTCATTAGTTTCAGCCATTCCATTCACCTTTTCAATCAATCCAATCGTTAATTGTTGTAATTTGGTTAATTCTTGTTTTGATAAAATCACCACTTTACTAATTTGATCTAAACTGGCTCCTACTAATTCTTCATTCCATAACATTTTCGATACGATCGAGGTGACTGTGGATTCTGAGAGTTGGAAACTTGTAGAAAGGTATTCTAGTGAGATAGACGAGTAGTATGCTGAATAAGTAAACAGATACGTCCTCAAGGCTTCTTCTTGAATTTTCCTGTATTTCATTGAAGAATGTGGGCTCATCAGTGTCTAAAAGAATTGGCAAGAAAATGATCTTCACTTGTTTTTTCAAAAAATTACTAACCTAGTCATCATAGTCTTCAAGGCCTCTTGATTTGGCATAAGAGACCAAATCTTAATTCCATTGATCAATTCCACACATTTAGGCCAATCACCGGTTTGTAAAGCTTTGGAAGCTTGCATGATATGATCCCGTTTATTTTCAGGTGGACCGGTGAACACTTGTCGTTCAGCATAATCAAACATTCTTCTGAACGTACGTGAGATTTGACGTTTTCTTAAATCTGGATCATTACCAGCTTGTGCTAAATTTGGAATCTCAAGTAACATGGATGAAACTAGATAGGCACATTCTAATAATTCTAAATTGATATGCATATGAAACGGTAATTGTCGTTGTCGTTCAATCTTTTCTTGTTCTGGTGTTAATTGTGAATACCTTTGAGCTTGTACTCCTTGAGCTAGTAATTCTTTGACACGTTGAGATGCAAAGATGTCTTGTAATGTCGATTGACTTTCTTTTATTAAACCGATCCTGAAAGCAGATAGACCAAGTTGGACTACCGTTCGATTGAACATGATTTGAGTGCCTACATCAGCCCCATTGACCGTCTCCTGTAAATGTGACATCAATAGCATATCACGCGCGGTGTAATATTCATCATGCAAGGCGTAGTTATAGATATGGCAAAGCATGGCTCGGGTCCGTAGGAGTGAGACATCAGTCTTGTAAAGATAAACACAGAGCGAATGAACTAGACTTGAGGATGAGTAAGCTGTTGCGTTTGTTGTAGAGGGTCGAGGTAAAGTGACTATCTTAGATGGTAGATCGGGTGCAGCTAGCTCTAGAGCTTGAACTACGGCATCAGGCTGCAAGGGTTTGGTCAGTCATGCTACAAGTTAATTGAATATGAAGATCGAGAGAACTGACTTTACAATAAACATGTTCGAGTCGTCGCATCACGGCCTTTCCACTTGCATCCACCAAATCAATACTCTCAAAGTAACTTTGAGCGCGAACAATGGTAGCATAAATTTCTTTTTCGTCTTTGAGTCGTTCGATATATTCACTTGTATGAGGATCGATGTTTTGTAAACTTTTCGTGAACTCATCATCCAATCGATCAAGTAAACTACTGATACTTCCTCGTATTTCTAACTTCTTAGAACCATCTTCAAGTGGTGCACGTTCTTCTTGATCATCGTAATCATCAGTCTCTTCTTTTACAACATATTGTGGCTCAGCAGTAAGAAGCATGATCAATTCATCTAATCGATTCCGAGCTGATTTCCAATTCTCACTTGGCATATGACTAACGGTAGAAGGATTATAATCAAATTGACTAGAAACTAAAGCCAATAAAATCCTAATTCGTTGATAAGTAGTAGTCGAGATATTTAAAAGTTTCTCAAGAATCATTAATTGTTCTTGTCGATCGGTATTCTTCTTTCCACGAGCTTCCAAGACAGCTTGAAGAGTTTTGAAAATCGAATCAGGAGAAAATGAAAAGGATTTGCCACCCTTGCCAACGATGGTGAAGTCGTCATCATCACCCTCTGCTGCCTCACCGGGCGCACCAGTACTACTCTTCTTGCTTTTCTTCTCGATAACGGGAGCAGCTAATTCGGCAGCTTCCTTTTCAAAGGCTTCGGGGTCCTGTTGAGGATTTAAAAGAGGAATTGCATCAGCGAGATGAACATGAATGAAGGTGAGGTGAGAGAAACTTGAGAAAAAAGATGAACCTCTTTATACTTCTCAAAGATCGCTTCATTCTCCCTGATAGCTTTTTTGAGCTTCTGTTTCATAGTATTGAATGCTTTTGCATTAGTAGCATTCATTTTCTTTTTAGTGGCCGCATTTGCATTGGTGACCGTTTGTCCTTCTTCCAAACTCAAGATAACTTTGATGTAAGGAACAGGTAATGGTTCAGATACATTTGATTGACGTGTGACCAGACGCGTGAGTTTATCAAATTCTGATGAGGAGGAAGAACCAATAAAGGTGAGTCAGGAATTCGGCAATCAAACATCAATGTGATCAAGAATGAGTTGAAGTTAATTTACTGACCAGCACTAATGACGCCCCAATCGTTAATCTTAGTACCATTCTCCATAATCTTGACACTAGCTTCGATCTCATCTTGTCTTTTACTCTTAGCACTCTTCACAATCCTACGACTTTCATCTTCTGAATCGCTATCAGTATCACTTTCAGCACCGACCAAAAACTTATTTGCTTTTCCAGCTACGGTCGTTTTAGGTTTATCATCTGAATCATCATCTGAATCATCCATATCATCATCTGAATCTGAATCTGAGTCATCACTATCTGAACCGCCTTTTAAAAATCGATTTTTCAATGGTGCTGCTGCTTTCTTTTTACCTTCTAATCCTGAATCGGAACCAGAGGCATCTGATAAAAGTTCTTCATCACTGGATGAATCGGAATCCGAATCTGATCCAACAGTCCTGAAGAATGAAGACATATTCTGAGTATTGAACTGATGGTTTGATTGATTATTGAATTAAAAGTGTTGATGGTAGTATAATTTTTTTTGTGAGAATGTTGTTGGGAAACACGATCGATGTGTAGTTTGACTTGATGTGGTCAATTTGTGATCAGTTGATTTTATTTAACTCAGCTTTTTATAAAAACAATAGGGTTAGGTTCAGCCTCATCTCGGTCCGATGACCCGAAACCTGTCCTGAACCCTGCTCGGTACATTGTATATCATAAATCTCATTTTCGATGGTGTTCGATTGCAGAGTTGGACGAACTCAATCTCACTAACTAAATGGCACCTCATTCTAACTTATCAATCGATCAAAAACAACAACAACAACAACAACCTCTTATCAGTCCTCCTAACTCAGTCCTTCATTCAGCTATCATCACAGGTTGTAAAGTCTTAGCACAACGATTGGATGAAACTGAACCTCGTAAAGCTGAAGTTTTGGGTATAAGACCTAAATTGGTTAGAAGATCCAGATTTTCAAAACTTACGAATGATAAAGAAAATGCAGTAAAGGAAGATAAAGAAGAAGATAAAATTGAATTTTAGTTAAGTTTAGGTTTTCATTCATATTCAACATCTTCAACCAAAACTCATGATTGTGTCTCTTCGCCTTTCAGTTTACATTGGGTAGGATATAATAAACGATTAGACGAATGGGTAGTCGGATCTCGAGTTCATTTAGACCAACCAATCGAATGGCCTATCATCACTCCAACTCCGTCCACCTCATCTACACCCTCATCACCTTCTAGTGGCAAACAATCACGTAAATCAACGGTCAAACGTGACGTAGTGAATTCTGGGAAATTAAGAAAAGTTGCACTGAAGAACGCACAAAAGCTGACGAAACAACAACAAAAGAAACAGCAAGCGAGTCTTGAAGAACAACCTCTTGATGATGATTCAAGTCAAGCTATGGTGATTGATTCAGAAAGTGCAGTGAGTGATGAGGATGAAGATGAAGATGAAGATGAATTAGAAGGAGATCATGAACAAACGACATTTTCAAAAGAAGATGAGATTGAGAAATTAAGAACTTCAGGTAGTATGACTCAATCACATCATGAAATCTCAAGAGTTAAAAACTTGGATCGAATTCAAATGGGAAAACACGAAGTCGAAGCTTGGTATTTCTCACCTTATCCCATCGAATTTGCACATATCCCAATTTTATATATTTGTGAATTTTGTTTATCATTCTATGGATCTGAATCTCAAATCTATCGACATCGAATCAAATGTAATTTATTACATCCACCTGGTAATGAAATCTATAGATCAGATGATATTCATTTTTTCGAAATCGATGGTAGAAGACAAAAGACTTGGTGTAGGAATCTATCTCTTCTAAGTAAATGTTTCTTAGATCATAAAACACTTTATTATGATGTGGATCCGTTTATGTATTATGTGATGTGTTTACGTGATTCGCATGGGTTACATATGATTGGGTATTTTTCGAAAGAAAAAGAATCAGCTGAAAATTATAATGTGGCTTGTATCCTTACTTTACCTCAATATCAACGTCATGGGTTTGGAAAATTATTAATCGAATTTAGTTATGAACTTAGTAAAAAAGAAGGTAAACTCGGTTCACCTGAAAAACCTTTAAGTGATTTAGGTCTTTTGAGTTATCGAGCTTATTGGGAAGAAATCATCGTAGGATTCATTTTGGAATGTGTTAGTAGGAATGAAGATGTTAGTATTGATGAGATTGCTCAAAAGACTGCCATTGTTCATGGGGATGTGATGCATGTTTGTCAAACGTTACAAATGTTGAAATAGTAAGTCAGATTGAATCAAATTGGACTGTTATGAAAATTATAAACTCATTCTGTATGTCTCAATGATTTCTCTAGTCATGATAAACAGCATGTAATCTGTTTATCAGACGCAATCATTGAAAGGCATGAACGAAATCAGAAAAAGAAAAGAAGAAGGATTCAACCTAGTCAGTTATGTTGGAAACCACCAGTCTTTTCTAGGGCACAACTTCAATTTGGATTTTAAAATATCTTCTGGGGGTGTTTGATTTGTATTAATATAAAGCTTCTAGACAAGTGTTGGTCTTGTTTGCCTTGTAATAAAAACGTGTGCTCTGTAAAGCAACATATCGTTTGAATTCATGTAAGATCTGGAAATTGGATGATTTGTACATCAATAGAAGTAAGTCTGATAACCTTTCAAAACACCAAAAACCTTTGGAGTAAGGTTGACAATATCATGGTTTCACAAACGCATCTGCAAGGTAGGTTGACAAGTGTGATATAAAGCTGATTTTGGGATCTTGGGTTACCTAGTGGTTTCTTCAGTCTTTTCTACTAACTAAGTCTTGTGCGCATATTGTTTCCACACCAGAAGGACCTTCATATCAAAGATTTTTATGATGTTTCTCCATTTTCTCAGTTTACCGTTGTTTCTCTCTCCCTGTTTCACTGTGCTGAACCAGTGCTTTTTGCTCTTTACGGACCCCTTCCGTCGCCTGTGTCTTCTGAACCTCTTCTTCCAAAATGCCTTCTACGCACTCTCATGACAATTCGACTTGATTCCACGATTCGAAGTGTATGACTGATCAAGAACTTGATGAAGGGTTAGAACTCAAAAAAGTAAGTCTGATATGAAAGATGTTTTGCTAAGATGATTCAGATTTTGATGCGTGCGAGAAAAGGGCAGGATTGATGTGTCCGGCACATAGATGAATTTCTTTAGTCATCACATTGAAGAATCTTCAATGAAATAATGAGAAAGATTGGATTCTGTCACTATTCTTATAAGAAACTCAAGACTTTGAAGTCTTATCTTCTTTCAAAAACCAGTTTCTATTCTCTCATTTCTTTCTTTCTATCTTTTTACTTGTGACCAAGATGTCCGAGGTGACGGGCCAGGAATTGCAAAGAGGGAAGGCAAGGACTTAGGGGAAATGAAGTATTGTTTGTCTACTTCCACCACCGAATCAGGATGTCATCAATACCAACGGTGACATCACCCCGACCCCTTAAGAGTGTTTCTCCCCACACTGACCATCAAACGTAAAGAGATGCTGCAAAACCCTTGTCTAAGCCTATCCTCGACGCTACACTGCTTAGCTGTACCCTGCGGAAATGTTGCCACTTATGTTCTGACTATTCTTCCTTTAATTCTCAAACTATGCTTTTCTTCTCTCTGTTTTCCTTCTTATCTCTCATCGCAGAGTTCCAGTATCAATCTTGTCCATCAATGAGTCATATTGTCTCTTCCAACACCAATTTGTCTAGCTTACCATATTTAATCTCTTAAAGTGCATTTTTATGCTCTAGGGCCAGGTATTGCACTCAAAATCCATCCATTTAA
This sequence comes from Melampsora americana, assembly GCA_022264835.1. NCBI lineage: Eukaryota > Fungi > Basidiomycota > Pucciniomycetes > Pucciniales > Melampsoraceae > Melampsora > Melampsora americana. The sequence continues at coordinate 69,987 of JAIFHY010000023.1, read as the reverse complement.
AAACACTCAAATGACCATGAAGGTGACAAGCCAAAAATCCAAATTCCCTCTGAGTAGGATATATAGGAGCTCTACAGGTTCCTGGAAAACTCGAGTAGCAGGCTTTAGTCAATTAGATGACTGGGCTTGTAGTGCTATCAGTTTCTTTTTCTTTTGGAAGAGCTTGTGCAAGTCACCTGTCGATTTGTATATAGAATAGCCGGAGATATCTAAATTTAGAAGCCAAGTCCCTCCCCAAGACTCAACCCTTTTAAATGAGATTCCATCCATTCCCATCTCCACGTCGCTCGACGTTGGCAAAGATGTCCGACTCCAGCAGGGAGCATGGGACAAACTGGAAAAACACGAGACTTACAGCGCGGCCGATCTCCGATAAATCGTGATTTCTGCTCTCGGCTCTCATATTACCGCCATTTATGTTCACATTTCGGGAATATTTATCTAACCAGTGCTCACAGATGTCGCAGTGATGGTATGTATTCTCAGATGGCATTTCAATCCAACCATTGTTATTATATTGAGCGTACTCCGATAAAACTTCCCATGGCTTTCTCTTTATAATTTTTTGTTCAGTGTGACTTATTCTCCAAAATCCTGTACATCTCCTTTTTCTTGTCAAATTGACAGTATAAACATATGACTGATAAAGTTATAAGAGCCCTGTCTCCTCACCTCACCTTCTTAAGTAAACCCACATACAATACTTTCTTTAGTAATAATTTTCATATCTTGTCACCCTACTAACACTCTTTGCTAGAAATACTCGCATTTATACTATGAAGTCATTCAGTCTCATCATCACTCTTCTTCAATTTCTTTACGTGATAGGGACACCCCAAAATTATCCTCATTTAGAAACTCGCCGAGTGGATGATCAATCACCGGCTGTATCCGGATTGCTTTATAAACGTGCGAGGTCCTCGCCAGTCTGGATGACATGTCCAAGTGCTTACGACCTGAAAGTGCTCAATTTAAATGATTGCAAGAAGTCAGTTCAAATGACCTCTCTTTGTTTTCGAGTCACCTAACCTAAATACTTCCTTTCTGTCCGTTATTTTCAAAGGGTCGCGACCCACATGGCATCCAACAGGGTGGCGTGCGCCAATTACAGATCTTGCGCAGTGAGCAAACAAATTCCACTCACCAATGATCCATGTCGTTGAACACACATGCTGACAGACTTGTTTTCCGTAGTTGATGACACGAGCCGACGTTGGCCGGCCACAGGCAGTTCAAGTGTACGAATCCAAATTGCATGACATTGACCTTCTACAGCCCAGTAAATAAGGAAGGCATCAACTGACCCGATCGACTTTTGTAGAACTTCGGCCACCGAGCTAAGATATGCGTTCTCCATGTATTTTGATTCGTTTTGCAGAATTACCAAGCAAGTACAAGAGGTTGGTCAATTTCTTTACACTTGTCTACCTGAAAAAAAGTGGCCACTGAGTTTCACAATACAATCATCCCTCAGCGTTCGAAAGGATTCCCAAAGACCGTCGACGGAGACTTATACCTCACCTCAGGTGGATGTGATGCGTCCAGATCCGCCTGTCCTACGGATGCGCAAGTCACTCCTTGTTCAGGAGAGCTGACTGCCTACTTAGCAGCTTTACCGTTATAGTTCTCAGAGACAGCACAATGAATTTATCAGCTTGCTTATATCCTCTCTTGAATCAGAAAAGAAAAGATTCAATCTTCAAAGACAGTGATATGGATATACAGTTTAATTTGTGAGCTGTGTCCTATAGGATTTTTGATGGTTCCTTTTTTCTTCAACCTGGGCCTTTCAGATAACATGATTCTTAGCCTGTATTTCCGAGTGTCAAGGTCTTTACTAATATACCCCAATTCACTTTAAACTGCTTGTTCCCCTTAATGTTTGTCAAAGAGTCTCTGCGATGTCCTATTTTTTGTCATCAAATATGAGACTTTTGAATGATGTGATATTCAGACCAATGTTTAAGTTCGAGTCTCTCCCACCGTACACATATTTCCAGTAAATCACATTTGCCGCTGAATGTTGGAAAACTCAAACTTCTCGGACTTTGAGCCTTTCACATTCATCTCCGGAAAATGCCTGTACTCAAGTCACATGTATTGTCATTCATACAAATGTAAGGATTTACAAAGAACTCTCGTGGATGACTCAATCAGTGGTGTGTTGGTGAGATCAGACATGCGACTTTCTCTTTTGGGCAATCACTGGGTATGCGTCAAACGAATCTTTTTCGCCAAAAAGGGTCCTCAATTTACAGTGAAAATCCTGGTCAGAAATCAACGGAAATATCATAACTCGAGGTGTAACAGTTTCGAGGACACTAACCAACATTCATGAAATGAATTCTTTGATTGGATTTCTTTTCCAATGAAAATTTTGTTGAAAGATTCTATCAAATCTTTAAAACCGCCCCTTTTCAGGGTCCTTATTCAAAATAAATTAATTTATCAAGTCTTTTTTTTCCAACCAAATATGTTCGCCAACCGATTGATGAAAAATTTATACCTTTTCTTACGAAAAACTCAAGAAAAGAATGTGAGCAAAAAAAAATCAAGAATACGAGTTTTCTCTTAGCAGGGTCTATCAGCGCTCTTCATTACACAGGGCCCTCGAAAATCTACATAGTTGGCTTAGTTGATGAATTGATGGTATAGCGATCCAAATTCTTTGTCAGGGTTTTGCTTTTGAGAAGATTGTGAAACACTCCGCGAGAGATGTACAATCGTCAAGACGTTCACACTTTACTAGAATCCTGGATTTCGTCTATATAACTAAACTTTTGTTCGAGGATATCACAACCTTTGTTCATACCTTTCCATTCACTTTTTTTCATCCCCATCATTTCCCATCTCAGCCAACTTATATTCACAAGATAGTCTTATCTCGTTCAATCAATTCTTGAATTTGAGTCTACTAAAATTACTCAAATTTTCAATATGAACTCATTCATTCCCATCCTCGCTCTTCTTCAATGTTTACTAGTATCGACTACGATCGGATCGGTTTATAGACGTACTACTTCTCCGCCAAACTTGATGACATGTCATAGTGCTTTGGAAAAGAAAGTGGTCAATTTACAGGATTGCAAAAAGTTAGTACATCAAGAAATCTTCGTGTTTTTTGAATCAAAACTGATCCAGAAAACTTTCCTCTGATTCACTCATCAGGGTAGCTACCTACTTGGCATCGCACAAGGTACCGTGTGCGAACTATAAGTCTTGCGCAGTAAGCCCCCAAAAAAATCACTCACAAAACATGACCACACTGACTGACTAGTTGAAGTTTTTTTAGTTGATGACCAGGGCTAGCGTCGGCCAACCACAGGCAGTGCAAGTGTACGTATTCAATTCGTGTCGACTCAAATAGTCTGAATAGATGGGAAGATCATCAATCTGATCTATCGGCTTTTCTTAGAACGACAGCCACAGAACTTAGATATTCCTTTTCGATGTATTTCGATGAATCTTGTCAAGTGACTCAACAAGTCAAACCGGTAAGTTGATTCATTTTTGATTTATTGACCTAATTGAATGCTTTTTTTTGACTGAATCTTCAATACCCGGTTCTCCTCTATAGCGTTCGAAAGAATTTCCAAAGACCGTTGATAGTAATCTATACCTTACTGCAGGTATCTGTGCCGTTGGAGATCCAAGTTGTCCTACTGGTGAACAAGTGACCAGTTGTTCACCTGAGGTTTCAGCCTTTTTGAAAGATTTACCATTATCCCCACAATAAATTAAGCTTAAAATGTCACCATATCTCTTCTTCTTTCAAAACGTCTTTAGATAGATCCTTCTTTCGCATCATATGAATTTTTTTTTCCTTGTGAAGGAGACGTCACCTCTACAAATATAAATTCACAGACAATGCATTCTTTGATTTCCCTATGAACCCTTTTGGAGAATTTGACAGATTGGAGAGCAACAAAATCATATTTGGTAATAAATGAACTGACAGTGTGAGACGTAGTGGTGGTGGTTTCTTCATATCACGGAGGAAGTCAAACCTAATACCCACATCTCGTCCTGAGAAGATGAGGAAAGACAAATGGTTATAAGAAGTGAGAACATGTTACTTTTACCCTTTTGAGGTGTTGCCTTCATTCATCTCAAACTGATTCAGTCACAACAATCTTCTCATTATACCCTTTGTCATACAATTTTTCTCATTCGAGCATAACCAAAAAGATCTACCGTTCTCCCTTTGTATGTCTTGATAGTTCTTCATCTGTTGTCAGACAGGATTAGGACGTGAAGAGAAATGGGATTTTGTTCTGACAATTGACTTGACATCGTTGCATGTGGGTGATGGAGAGATCCGATGTCATATGAGCTTTTATGAGCTCCTCGCGCGGCCGCGTAAATCATGAAGGAATGAGTTGGGTTTGATGTCATATGACTCACTCTTAAGGTGTGTCATGAAGCATTGATGAGTTGAACATTTCTCGATTCTGAGCTCAGGTAAATTCAAATGATCTATATATAAAGAGTGATGTCATGTGATAATAAAAATCAAATCAAATACTAAATCAAATCGTCATGAATTATAGCTGATCAAGATTCAAGAAGGGTTACTTTGCGTAGTAGGCTTCCAGAATGATCTAATAAAGCTTTAGAATTCTGAGTGATCTTCATTTCGAGCTGACGGGGGTTTCTTTTTGCTGAGTTTGATATTCATAACATTGGTCGACAGGATGGTGTGTATATAATTAATTTTGTGCTCACCAAATGTGTGCTTATCAAATTGGAGGAGGGGACTGGTTAAAAACACTCGGACCCCGGATACCAAAAGAAGTGCATATAATCTGTACCATACACCGCCTTCATTATAATACATACATAAATACCAAATCCCAATTCATTCAACTTTTAAAATCAATCACTTCATCATTCTAATCTTTTCCTTTTTATCGATCTTCTTCAATTCAGAGTCAAAAACATGGGTAAATCTCAATCAAAACTATCACCTGATCAACTTCTTGAACTTCAAAAGAGTACTTATTGTAAGAGATCTTCTTCAAAACTATGAGAAATGAAATTTGGAAAAAAACTTCACTAACACCTCATCTTGAAACTCTAGTTGATAAAAAAGAACTACAACAATGGTATCAGTCTATTCAATCACATTCATTAGATCTAGATTAAGATTCTAATGTAAACTGTTTTGGATCATCTTATCTTATAGGTACAAAGGATTTCTCAAAGATTGTCCAAGTGGTGTATTAGACAAACAAGAATTTGCTAGGATTTATAAACAATTCTTTCCATTTGGTGATCCAGGACAATTTGCTGATTTTGTTTTCAATGTGTAAGGATGAAAGAGAGAATTCTTGGTGGATTTTAGAAGAGTGGGTTTGAAACAAACTTGAAAGTTGATCAGATTGGGTTTTCTTCTTTAGATTTGATGAAAATAAGAATGGTACAATCGATTTTAAAGAATTCATTTGTGCTCTCTCTGTCACCTCACGTGGTCGATTAGATGAAAAACTGAAATGTTGGTCAAAGAAGGATATGGATTGTTTAGAGCTCAAGTTGGATTCTAACTGGAGTTTGTTTTGAATATATAGGGGCCTTTCAGTTATACGATATCGATGGTGATGGTTACATTAGTTATGAGGAGATGCTTCAAATCGTTCGGTCAATTTACAAAGTACACTCACTACTGTATCTTTCCAATTCAGTAGACCGAAGTACTGATCCTGTGTTTTGACCGCTTTTTAGATGACAGGTCAAATGGTTAAACTACCAGCAGATGAGGATACACCAGAGAAGAGAGTCGATAAAATATTTCGAATGATGGATCACAATCGAGATCATAAACTCACGTTAGTCCTCTGTTATCATCAACTAAAAAGTGAACGCTCCAATTGCTCATTTGGTTTGAACATCTTGATGATCATTAGGTATGAGGAATTCAAAGAAGGAAGTAAACAAGATCCGACAATCGTTCAGGCCTTGTCACTTTACGACGGACGTACGTAGATATCCCCTGAAACGCACAGCCACGAAGAGATCCACTCCGAGAAAGACTGAACCTGATCATCTTTTTACGTCTGTTTTAGTCGTCTGAACACCTTCATTTGAGCGATTGGGACTCATGTAGGATCTCATCAATACACCGTGACACCACTTATTATTACGATCTTTTGATTCCCAGTCCAAATCAAACGGCCGATGGATATCTTACCGAGGCCATAATTGATAAACATACATGTTCTCTTGGACAAGTCTTTTGAGCAAGGTGTATCAAATCTTTGAAAAAAAAAACGCTCAATTCCTTTGCCAATCATCTTCTCAAGTCATTTAGTCATTGTGTACTGTTAAAAAAATGGTGAATCTGATCACTTCATTCTCTTGTTCTTCTCTTCTATCTATCTCATCTTGTTCCCACTGTTTGCTTTATCTTTTTTTCTTTGAAACCCCTCAGTGGCTTCTTTGTTCTTTATTTTTTTTTTTGGTCTTTTGTATTTCAATTTTTACATTCCTTCATTCCTTTTTGTGTGTGTGTCTGTGTGTGTAGGTAAGTTGGTATGGATTTCTATGTGTAGGATAAATGAATTGAAGAAAATGTTCACCCAACTTTATTCACTTTGCTTGTTGAAATCGATGTGAAATATTAAAAGTTTATAGTGACTAATCCTTGAGAGTCATTTTTGTGAGTTTGGTTCCTTTTCAAAGCTGAGAATCAGATGAGGCACCAATTCTGGCCCATTTGGAAGCTTGGATGGAGAAGAAAAAATTCAATGAGTGACATGGATGGGGTTCTCAGCTTACTTATTCAACCCACTGTTCTATGAAAGACTGTCGTTTTTTGGTGCCGGTTGAAGGAAGGCCAAGTGACGATACCTCAACCTATTCCATCGTGAATCTTACAAATGACTTGGAGCACTCTCGAAAACTAGTCAACTAGGACCCACAAGGGTTTTTTTAGCAACAGACAAACGTTGAAGTGTTTTGAGCGAGATCAAAGAGGATCAAACCAGTCTCATCCTCTTGATCAGAAGACAGTGTCCGATAGATAGATAAGATAATTCTTAAGAAAACTTTTGAAAACACAAATGAAAAGAAAAGTTCCATCAATTCACGGATTCGATCGGACTTCAATTAAGCATAAATCGAGATCCGAGATTGGTTTGGGTTTGAGCTCCGGGACAAATCGGTCATAAGAGTTGAGCGAACTGTTCGGGTAGACTACTAAGATCTCTGAAGCAAGTTATAAGATATGCGTCCCTTCAGTAATAACAACTAATTATCAGCGAATCAAATCTTGAGGGGGGAGAAGGACAGCATAGATTGTTTCAAGCAGGAATAGTATATAGGAGATTGGAGGTAGCCTTAAGATGAGCGAACCCCTTGATACACTGGATCGACCAAAGACAAGGTTACAAGGTTAATGGTCGGGAGAGCAGAGTTGAAGTAAGTTGATGGGATAGGATTCATACAAATGATTTATGATAGCTCATTGCCACTTTATGGATCAAGCTTAACATCGCTTTACCAACTGAAGTTTATTAGGTTCTCTTTGATGTATCGTTTTAGGATGTACAAAACCAGTATGAGGTATATGCGTACGTACCATCAAACGCGTCATTGAGCCGGTTCGCGTCTAGGATCATGGAGTTTTTTTCTCCCGCAAGTGCTATCTTGCCGCGTTATAGACCTTATAGATCGTCTTTACCCCTAACTTTATCATGTCTTTCCATGTTTAAGAAAGTGTGGTCTACTGGATCTTGAAGAAAACCTTGCCGATCGGGTTAACTTGAACGCAATGGTTTACATTTCTCTAAGATAAGATACGCAAACACGACTTATGATCATTGATGTTTAATTTCCCAAGTTATCTTTCTTTTCTTCATTTATCTTTGATTTAAATTCACTACACCACTTGAACAGAAAGCTGAGAGAATTGATATCCTCAGTTGTTGAGGAAATTTTCTCTTCCTAGCGTCCATCTGGTAAAGTAGAAGACCTCACTGCTTTACACAAATACATTGGTGGCTGTCAACTAACTTCTTCCCATATATCATCTGGACTTAAGAAAGACCACTTCACATTCTTAAAGACCCACTAGAACTCATACGGCTTGAGATGGTCAAGAAGCGGGAAAGAAAGCTTTGGAATCGCCTTTCGACCCTGACAACTCTTTTAAATCATCACATACCCCCCTTGGACTCTCATTCCATCTCTCCTGCCATCAATTCTAAAATCCCTTTGTACAGAGAAAGGCGGAAGGAGGAGTGTGAACCCGCCCATTCCAATCTTCTTGCCTCTCAGCCTATTACGATCTCCCAAGGGCGTGACAACTACAAAAGATTTCCTATCGATTATGTTAAGAGGTCCTCAAATATTTTTGAAAGCAACTCCATGAAAGTTTCGCGTCAAGCTAAGGATTTACTAGATCTACCTTGCGAGCTTATTTCACAAGTTTTGGACTTTTGTTTAACGAACTCAACTTCTTCTCGAGATCCATTCAGCTATACTGAAACTTTACGAAGCTTGAGATTAGTTTGCAGACAGTTTTCAGGTTTATTAGAACGTCATGTATTCGAATCATTGAGGATCACTAATATTGAAATGCTCAGAGAGATTCTTGAGTTTTTTAATTCATCCAAAAAGCTTCATCAACTCAAGTTGGTTAAAAGATTATGTATCTCACCCAATGATCTCACTTCAAATCAATCAATTTTATCTTCTGAAAGGGTTTGGGAAATGTTGAAGATGATGAGTTGGCTGGGTTTATCTGAAATTGAAATTCATCATCTTACCATCACCTCTTCTTCCTCATCAAACTCAAAAAGGTTTCATTCAATCTTACCAAATTCAATTAATTCTCATCATTTCATTCTCAATTACACTTCTCTTCAATCCTCACTCTCATCTGATTCACCTTTAACACATTCTCAACAAGATCACTTTCACCTCAACTTCAATCAAGCTCCTCCTCCTCCTCCTCATCAAATTCAAAAATCATTATTCCTCATCAATCCATCCTTCAGAGCTCTCGATGTGACCGACACAGCAAGTGTTGACGTAGTCCTCAATTCATACACCTTCTCAACTCATCATCTTCATCTTCATCATCTTCCTGAACTACAAGTCTTAAGAATCCGATCTAGTAAACCAATCTTTCGAAGGTTTTGGCATAGACCAATGTTAAGATCATTAAAGATTTTAATCCTAGATAAACGAACTGCAAGAGTTACACATTGGGATTCGAATCAAAAGATTCCAAGTTACGAATTTGATTCATTACCTAATTTAAAACTTTTAATCATCACCGGTCTTCTTCAAACCGATCAAGTTCATCAAACTTATTTTGATTGGCGTGAATCATATGGTTTAAAGGTCATCAAAGCTCCAGAAGATGATCATCAATTCTCACTTAAACAGATCATGGTCTGTTCATTTTTTTCAAAATTATCATCTCACCTTTCAAACTCTTGAATCCTCTCATCTCACTTTTTTTTTTTGATTTTTTTTCTTCAACTTTTTGAAATTAGATTGAATATTTATCACGAGTTTAAAATGAATGAAACTAAACCTAATTGAATATGATCAATTTTTTTTTGATAAGATTATCATAACATCAATTTAAATCAAAAGAATCGAATCTTCATATTAAATCTGCTCAAGTTAACCTCCTTACAAAACTTCTTCAAATTCTTGGTTCTTTAGCTTATACATACCTTCATCATTTTTTTTTATTTATTAATTTATCACTTTTTTTTTCTTGATTCAAGGAATGATCAACCTGTGTTTTTTTTAGCTGGTTTTGAAAAATTGATCATCTGTTCACTTTTCTTTTATCATTCATATGTATTCCTTGATTTAATTTTTTTTTTCTATACATCTTACATGTGAATGATTATGAATTTGTAAAGAATTTCAGGCTCAGCTTCAAAGCCTAAAACCTTTTCATACTGATCAAAGAGACTTTTAGATTCTTCTCAGTTTTCAAACCAGAGTTGTTCTTTGAGAAAAATCAGAAATTTATCTAACTTAGAGTCCTAAGATTTCAATCAGTTCAAATTCATATAAATCTAAAAACCTTCTCGAAAAAAATTAACTCACACCCCACTTTTTTTATCATTGCTCAAACTAGACTGATTTTTTTTTCCAAAACTGATGAACTCTTCTTTCAAATTTTGAACTTTTTTAAATTAATAAATTTTCTAGAACCAAATCACTTCAATTTTGTCAATTTCCCAGGTTGAAGAAATTTGGATGGAAAGAAATCAATTGATGAATGTATGAAATTCAATCTTGGATGAACAAAACTTACTTTTTGTGATTCTTTTAGCTTAATAAATCTTTATCTGTGCAACCGCCTCTGCACCCTTACAGAGTGGTTTATGAATAATCTTCTATTCCTGGAATGAGATCTCCACAGGTTAAGTCCTGTTACATATTTTTTGCAAATTTTCCAATTTTCCTGATTTATAAACATAGATTTTCTTAATCATCAAACTTATTCAGATTCTGTTTATACACATCCTCGTAGTCTCATAACCCAGAGATCTTGATTGGTATCAGGTAATAAAATTAATTGAAGAGATTTATTTACAAGAGTGACTTAAATTGTGAGTTCTTGATGGACCAGTTTTTGGCTTGAGTGTCCTTTGGACTTTCTCACAAGTCACTTTCTCTAGAAATCATGTACAAATCCCCACACCTAGCATTTGTGACCTTTTGGTTTGGATCAATACCCAACACGCAAGATTGTCCTCAAGAATTTTCACTCAAATCTGCCTATAGATAGAAAAATCCCCGGTACCACTGCAGAACTGAGTGATTACAAAAAAAACACTTGGAGGGTACTGTACAGAGTATGTACAAGTCTGACTAACATAAGCGCTTGAAAACTCACATCAAAAACAGGATGATGGAGCTTCCTATGTGAGATGATAAAAAAAGTTGAACAGATGTATACAGAAAGAAATCTCAAATAACTTTGACCATCAACAAAAAAATGGGTGTTTATAAATCAGGGGAATTGGAATATACAGAAAAAAAAAAATACGTAACATGACTTAACCTGTGAAGCTCTCATACCGGGAATAGAGGATTAGTGATAAGCCCCTCCTGCAAGGGTGCGGACACGGCCGCGCAGATGGGGTTTTGTTAAGCTAAGTAATTCCTACTCAGTTCGATCACTTGAATTGATCCTTCTTGATCGAGTTGATCTGAGACTGTGTTAAATTTTGATATGTATCATGCTTCCCTTTTAGGGATTTAAATATGTTAAAAACTCGATAAAGTAAATTGATAATTGAGGGAAGCAGATGATACATACATATGCAGCTCGACAAGGTGAGAGGAAGTTGGAGATCGCTTGAGGATCAGTATCTATGGTATCCGTAGATCTATGTATCATCTGAGTTCTTTCACTGTCTCAAGATGTCATCAAGAGTGAAAAAGACCTATTGAGTTTAGTTTGATGGTGAGCTAGGTAAAAGAATTCCAGAAAGAAAGAGAGAAAAGAGAGAAAAGAAAGAAAAGAAAGAAAGTGGATTGGTGGTGAGTGTGTTTGATTACATCATCATCCGGTGGCTTACTTGATCATCATCAGTTGTTATGGCTTTCTGAATTTCGTCAAAACTCAACTACAACAACATCCATCAACAACATCCAATCCATCAACAACATTCAATCCATCCAATCCATCAACAACATTCAATCCATCCAATCCATCAAACCATCCGAAAAAGGTAATCTGATCTTGATTTACTTTATTTCGAAAGACTCACTGATCATCTCTCTTGATCATCTAGTCCATCAAATTCAACTTCAATGAACGATAATCTCAGATCTTGGCTTGTCCAACAAAATCATAATTTCATTGAAGCTTTCTTTACTGCTGATTTAAAAGATTGGGTCTTATGCGTTGGAAATGAGGCGGGTGGTAAGTGATTCATTTGGTTATGATTATGATTGATCTATCTCACTCCAAGTTGATCTTTCTAATTCATTCCAATCCACTTACCTTCTTTCAATTTGATTCTTTTCTTTTCTTTTCTTTTAGATCTAGATACCTTATCCTCTTCGATCGCATTTGCATACTTATCAAGTTTTGATCAACTTTCATCAATACGATATATTCCAATCCAATTAACTCCATCTTCAGCTTTTCAATTAAGAGCTGAGAATGTAGCCGCTCTGAAAGATGCGATGGAAATCGATCATGAATCGGGTGATTTACAAAACGATTTGATTTGTTCAGATACCTTGGATTTTTCAAAATTCACCCCGTATGGTGCTAAATACGCTTTAGTCGATCATAATCAAGTCATCTCTTCTGTCTTTGGTCATCAAGCTGAAGTCGTGGCTATCATCGATCATCATGAACCGGCTCAAAACAATTCACTTTATCTTTCGGCTCAACCTCGAATCATTCAAGTGCCTACAGGTAGTTGTGCTTCTTTGGTGGTCAATCATTTTAGTTCAACTTGGCAATCTAGATTATTTCCAATCGGTTTAGCTGATTTATTGTTAAGTGCGATTGTGATTGATACGAGTAATTTGAAATTAATTCAAGAAGGTGGAAAAGCGACCGAATCAGATTTATTAGCTCGAGAGTTCTTGATTCCTCGTTCTAGATTTGCCATTTCAGCTAACTCTTTAGATCCTTCGATCGGTTTACAATCACTTTATAAAAACCTTTCAACTTTAAAAGATGATGTGACTCGATTAAATTCAACTCAACTCTTACAACGTGATTATAAAGAATATGAAGTGAATGGATGGAGGTTTGGATTAAGTTCTGTACCACTTAGTCTAAGTGATTGGGTTCGAGATAAAGAATCCAATAAATGGAAAGCACTCTTGACGGCCACAAATGAATATGGAGCTTCGAAAAGTTTAGATACGGTTGGGATTCTAACGAATAAGAAACTGAAGAAAAAAGAACTGAGCGAGGAGAATCAATCAAGACATTCTAGAGAATTATTAATCTTAATTCGAAATGAATCAATGTTACCACTCTATGATGGTTTAGAAAATCCTGATCGATCAGTCCAACAAATCCTTGACTTATCAAACTTAATCATCGATCAACAAAACGATATAGACGCTTTTGTATATTCTAATTCGAGTCAAGTTAAGATTTGGAAAGTAGGTAATTCAGATGCAAGTAGAAAACAAGTGGCACCGATCTTAACCAATTTAGTTAGTCAGTTAAACCCTAAACCTGTTCAATAGATTTCTTCTTTCTTTGATTTTCAAGAAAAACAAAAAGAGCAATTTATCCAATTCTTTATCCTACTCAGTTTTCTAACTAAAGTCTGAAAGTGTACTTTCTTTCTTTCTTTTTCTTTTCACCACACTTGTATTCTAATCAATGACCAGATCGTATACTCTATGCATTGCAAATCTTCAAATGTGTGTTTAGCAAACCCCAATTGATTTCTTTTTCGGAAAAGGTTCATGTAAACTGATCATTATTGAAAATATTGTCGCAATTCCCTCTCCCCTCCTCACCTCCGCTGATACTCTTGAGAATGATATCATGTGTTCCTATTAAATTTAAATCCTAGATGACTGTGTAAGTCAAATTTTCCTAAAGAGGTTCAAGTCTATGAAATCTTAATACGGATTTACTAAAGAAAAGCTTTGAATCTTATCTAATCAAGCTCAGAATTTAACCTTTCATTCAAATAGGATCATCATCATGTGAAAATTGAATTGGTTAACCTTATCTCTTTCCATTAAAGTCCCAAAAAGACGTTTTTTTAAAAAAATCATTTTGAATTTTGAAAAGATTAAATTATACAAAAAACAAAATTAAGAAAAAATGATCAAATCAAAAATGGAAATTAAATGATTTTTTATACAAACACTTAATTTAAAACTAAATTCAATTAAAAACAACAACATACAAAACCTTTTTTTTCTTTTTTTTTCTTTTCGTTTCTTTTCTTTTCTTTCATTCAAAGTTTTTTTTTAAAAAGTTTTTAAAATGATAAAAGAATTGTTGAAATTAAAATCGATTGAACAAACCCCCAAAGAAAAAAAATCAACTTTAATCTTTTGATAGGATCAACAAACAAAAAGATTTAAATTCAAATAAAATATAATATAAACTTGAATGATCAATCTGATGAAGACTTCATCTAAAATTTTTACAATGGAATTGAATTTAATAAATTTTTCAAGATCTTTGGAAAAAACCCCTTTGTTTTTTTGAAAAGATTCATCTGAAAAGATCATCTTCAAATCTTGATGTGTTGATCAAATCTTTTCAAAAGAACTTCAACGGATTCCAAAATGATTAACTTGATTTCGATTTCAATGGTTTTGGATCCCGATGATCAATCATAGGTTCTCGAATATCAAACAATTCGATCGCATCTTCCCAATCTTGCATCGTAAGTTCCATAATCACTTGAGCCTTAATTGCACCTTCTGCTATCTCTTTTTTTGACATGATTTCAGATGCAACTATTCCAAAATGAAGAAGAAGAATCAATCAATCAATCAATCAGACTCAATTTTACAAATGGATTGGATTTCTTTTTCTTTAGGTTTTTTCCAATTCCATTCAAAAAACTTGTGATCATCGACTTACGAATGATTGGAAACTCTCTTGGATTTCCATCTTGATCATCATTCTCAATCGCAGCTGTTCCATCTTTAATTAAAAAACTTATAAAAAATAAATTTTCAACGGATTGACTAAACGAATTCGGATTAATGAAAAATTTAAAAAAGTTTACACCTGATTCAGGTTGATGACGTAAATTCTTTCGAATCTGATCAAGAATTCAAAATTAACATCATCAAAAAAAAGGTAAGAATGCAGTTTAGAATTTGGGATGATGAGGTGAGATTTACTGATTTAGTGAGTCTGATGGTCTCTTCAAGTGATGCATTCAAATCTGAAGCGGCAATCTAGACTCATTAAATAAACAAAAAAAACATCAGATCATGAATTGAGAGTATGATAAAATAAGATGATTTTACCTCTTGAGGAGCTGTCTTTTGACTCGGATCCTTGATGACTTTGACTCGTTGAGTGATCTTACGTTTCTTATGCTCAATATCTAAAGGTCCATACCTTAGACGTAATGAAAGGATTTTTTTGAGACATTGGAAGTTTTATAAACCGATTAGAATTCAAGTGAATTCAAACCTACATCACATCCATCGTTGGAGCTCTTCTAGAATATCTCATTAACCTTCTACCCGCTTTTTCCCAATCCACAAACCCTCTTGATCGATTTCCAACATGACCTTCATCATCTTCATCATCTTCATCTGAATCAATTAAACCTCTCTTTCCTAAGATTTTAGTAAAATGACTCATAAAATCATCCACATTGAAACTTTCAATCTCCGTTTTCAAATCTCTCGTTCGTTGAACCTGAGCTTCAGAAAGTAATCTTAAAGCTTGAGCATCAATCGTTGCGATTCCCGGGTTCATCACACTTTCAAATGTACCATCTAAAGATTGAACTCGAAAATGAAAACTTTCATGCGTGATCGTCTTCGGATCCGATCTAATCCTCATCGCTCTTTCATAATGTTCTCTTAATGATCTCTTCGCTATCAATTGTCCTTCTCGATCTTCTGTTAATTGACAAATTTCATTCATCTCTTCTCCAGTTAATAAATCTCGTTCGGTCGGTCCTCTTCCTCCTCCTTCTTCTTCTATTATTTCATCTTCTGATCCTTCTTCACTTTGAACTTCAATTTCATTATCTTCTGATCCTTCATTGGTTTGTTTGTTTCGATTTGATGGCATCTTGAGTTTGATGACGGATGAATGATTGATGAATCGATGAATAATCTTTTGTAGCTCATCACACCCACGCGTCAAAGGTGAAAATTTCAAATCCTGGCACCGTCACCACCCGGTACCGAGACACACCCTGAAGCCACCCAAAGTTCAATTGTAACTTATAAACTCATCCCAATTCCGTTTGGATCTCTCTAGACAGGATCCAGCTTTGACTTTGATGATCGGATTCAAGATGAGGTTCAAACGATTTCTTATACATTCATTAAAACTTTACAACTTTACAAAAACAATACATTGAAGCTCACAAATATAAACTTTAAAACATAAATGTATGCAATCCAATTCACCCAATGCTTTCACTACAATGTTCTCTATCCATCAATCTCACCTATCCTTTACTCCAACAAAGGTTCTCTATAAACAGTAGCTGGATCCAATTTACCAACAGGTTCAATCCATTCTTCTTCTTCTTCTTCCTCTTCTCTCTCACTCATCACTTCTGTCCTTTCATACTTTAAAACTCGATCCCAAGTCGAATCCATCAAGAACCCAGCCCAAGGACTACCTTTACCTTGAGCTTGAACATCACTCTCGAATTCGGTTTTATCTTGAATGATCCAAGCTGGTTCGATTGAAAATGCATTCTTTAGTGCACCTGTTTTGATTAAAGTCGGTAAGGCAATATCAATAGGTGTTTGATATGCAATCCATGGATCTGAGAGATACTTGAGAATCTTCTGTACTCCGTTACGACTTAAGGCATAAGCATGTAAACATCTTGGTTCAGATGATCGATGAAGATTAGGATGTCCGTATTGTGGATCTGTTGGGTTTGGAGATGCAAAGCGCAATTTTGGTCAGAACATGCCTCATAGCTCAGAAACAAAGAGAAAGGAAATGATGAAACATTTTAGATAGCTCTTATCGCACTCATATCAGAGGAAGAGTGATCACCATAAGATCCAATTGGTTTGATTTGAAAAAACATCAAAAGACACTCACGAGAGTTTTCACGACCCCAACAATGACCCAAATAAACAATCTCCCATCCTTGTTTACCATTCTTAGACTCTTTTGGTAATCGACGTAAGACATTTGACCAAAGTTGAGCTAAATCCCATTCGAGATCCACATCATCTTCTAACACCAATGCAGATCGATCTCCATTCTCCATCATCTGTCTCATCACTTTAGTTTGACCAAACCAAACGGATAAAGCACCTGAACTTAATTGTCTTGGATCTTTACTTTCTAATGGATCATGAAGTCTGGTCTGAAGATCAAAGTTGGGTTGATCTAAAGATTGAAGATTAGAACGATGTTGATCAAGTTCTTGAACCCAATCATTAGATAAACTAGGTAATCTGATCCTCATCTTCTTTTCTGAATTCACTAACTTGACTTCTTCTTGATCTCTCAATAACCAA
Source organism: Melampsora americana (assembly GCA_022264835.1). NCBI lineage: Eukaryota > Fungi > Basidiomycota > Pucciniomycetes > Pucciniales > Melampsoraceae > Melampsora > Melampsora americana. The sequence goes on along the minus strand of JAIFHY010000023.1, from coordinate 52,824 downwards.
TCTGATCCAACTTTCATTCCACCGATTTGAAAGATTGATTTCTTAAGTTGGGTTGATAAACTCTTTCGTTTTTGATTTCGAATCTCTTCGACTTTTGAACCGATCCAATTGATCACTGATTCATTCTTATTAATCGCATTTATAAAAGTAAACTTCAAATTAAGTGCATTTGATAACTTTTTCATTCGATTTCTTCTTTTTTGATTCTGAGGTAAACTTAAAACATAGATATGATCAAATGAAATCGTATTTGATTCGTTTAAAATGAATTTTGAATTAGTTTTAAATTTGATTTTGGTTCGATAAGATTGATGAATTGATTGATTTTGAAAAGTTTGATTAAGATTAAATAAATTTGAAATTAAAGATTTAGATTTAATGAAAGATAAAGAAGAAGAAGAAGAAGAATAAATGAAAGAAAGATAAAGTAGGATGATGAAGATGATGAAAGTGATCCAATATCTTTTTTTATGAATTAATAATTTTCGTTGGATGGTCTTTAAGAGATTTGTAAACTTGACTTTAACTTTTTGATTTGGATCTTTAAATGTTCTTGGAGATCTTCTTGGGATTGAGATTAAGATGGATTCTTTTTGTTCTTCTTCTTCTTCTTCTTCTTGACTTGGTTCATGAGATTGATTGGTTTCATTATCATTAGGACTCTGATGCTGGTGCTGGTGCTGATGCTTGAACATCACAATCTCATTCTGAAAGATTGAAACAATGATGATGTCATCGAGTCCGATTTATACCCAACAGTTTACATACCACAACATGTAACATGGTCGGGTGCAATGGTGCGTGTATTGCACAGAGCGCACCTCATTCGGCCTTGGGGCGCGAGATGAATAAAAGGTGCAAAATCTACTGGAAAGATTGAGTGAGCTTTGTCAATCAACTCAATGGTTGGCTTCAAATTGAACTTGAAGAATTTAAAAAAAAACGTTTCCAAGAAAGTGCATGAATTACAGCGGACACATTAGCTTCAAAATTGATACTATCACATACTTTCCTCTTCAGCTGGATACATACCCCCCCAAAAAAACCTGTCTTCAGACTGTCTGCTGAAAGTCTTTTCCTCCAAACAAATGCACTATTTAATCTTTTCATAAATCGAGCTTGAGGTTTGAATTAATGGTAGATTAAGTCATCTCACTCTGCCCAAGCTCAAAACGACTTTCTTAGGAAATCTCAGGTTGGCTCATTCATAGGCTGCACAGTAATTAAAAAATGATGACTAAGATACAAATATATATATATATACAAAGTGATCAAACACTCATCTTGAGAGAAAAAAATAAGTTGAAAAGGAATTATATGTCACTGATTGTTTACAATTTTTCTGTTTTCTTTTGAAAATTTCTTTACATCTACATTCTGAGGGATGAACACATCGTATATCTTTGATTGAAGAAAATTTAAAAATTGGGATAAGAATGTGAGGGAGGGGGGGAAAAGTCTTTCAAAAGAAGAAGTCCAACTCTTGTGATCCAAAGTTTTTTTTTCCCTGTAAAATCATCATGAGTTCCTTACTGACTTGTAACAGTTTATCAACATCATACAACTAAGGGTATCAGACTTTTTAAATTTGCTTAAATTGTTTCAATTGCTTAATTACAAATAATATCAACTAAGCAAGGTAGGTAAGTACAATCAATCGAAAATAGTTTATTTAATAAGTTGAATCTTGTGTTGAACCAATCTTTGGAACTTCAGTTAAATTTGCAGGTGCATCTTTCAATTGTTCAAAAGTCGAACTTGAACAAACATTCACTTCTTCAACTTTATTACACTTTGAATCAGATCTATCACATAAGGCTGCGGTTAGATATAATTCACCATCGATCGTCTTTGGGAATTTGTCCACACGCTTTTCAAAAGGATTTGATGGGAAGAGATTCAGTTTGAAAAACAGGTTCAGATTATACTTGAAGAATTTGTCTTACACGTTTGATTGGATGGGTCACACTACACTGTTCACTAAAGTAAATCGAAAAGGCATATCTAAGTTCGGCGGGAGATGTTCTAAAAACCGAATATCAAACCAAGTCAGTAACTCATCTGACAGGTTAGAAGGCTGAGTCACTCGAATCCTTACACTTGAACCGCCTGTGCTTTTCCAATCCCCGCCCTAGTCATTAACTTATCCGAATCAAGTGATCAACCTATGATCTCAGTAGAAAAAGATAATCTTTTTTTGTCTTTGAGAAAATCGACTTACTGTGCAAGTTTTGTATCTAGCACATGATGATTTGTTTGATGCCATATAAGTAGCAGCTCTATTCATATGAAAATAAAAAAGTTAATTTTTTTTTCTCTTGATTAGATCAAAATTAAAGAATAAGAAAAAAAAAGCTTAAATGAAAGACTTACTTATTACAATGTTCTAAATCAACGATTAATTTATTCGTCGAATTAGCATGACAGGTCATTAGATTTGTTTCGGAACTTGTACGGTTATCAGTTGAAGTGATAGTCTCAGTCGAATTGATTTCAGCTGCTCTGGTGAATAAGTCTTGATGATTTCGAGGATTTCCCATGGCATGAAAAGATTGCAAAACGAAAAGGATGATCACAATTGAGTTCATATTGAAAGAGGGCAAACCAGGCCTAAGATCAGGAAATCAAACTTGACAAAAATCAAAATCAGATGATCAAACTTGAAAGGTTTTGAAATAATCAAAAAGTGGAATCGCGATGTAGAAATCAAAGGAAGTGTGTATGATTGGTGAATGAATAGATGTGATTGAGAGACTTGAAGACCTCCACATACAATACGAAGAAGAAGGTCTACTGGATGGATTATATAATCAGACCTTCTGAGTTTTCAATGGTCTAAAAACTGATAGAAAGTAAAGTGCAAAAAGAAAGTGTGAAGATGGATCAATTTAGAAAAAACGCTGCGCTTGCGTGAGCACATCTTACTTAGCTCATCCTACATAGTTCTGATGACATATTTTTCATTTCCGCAGACAATAGCTATCATTATCAGATTGGGTTCAATTAAGTTCAAAACTCGTTAATTTCAAGACTTTTTCTAATGATCCTTAATCTGAGCGTCTGTTGTTAACGTGATCCAATCGTGAGATGATTGATTTCTTTTTGTATGAAAAAAACTGACTTTGAACATCATCTTCTCTCGTTCTGTACCCAGATACTCACAAGATTCTTATTACAGGCTAGCTCACTGCTGAAAGGAAGCAGTCTATGGGGCTTCCATTTTTCATAACTGTGAAATGGAAACCTCTCAGGCTCTTTGACCATCATTATTCCTCTTTCAAGCTTGCTATGCTGATCTTCCATCCACGATCCATAAAGCTTTCTCTCAAGTACCATATTCTATTTTCTCACTAGACCTTCCAAATCAGACTTACATAGCTGTCTTGGATCTGGCTCTCGAGCATTGATCTGAATCATCTATCCACTTCAAATCGATCTTATGTAACCAACCACATCGGGATGTTATGGGAGTAGGATCGGACTTGAAACAAAGCGTCTAGAAGGAGAAGTTGAGGAAGAAAGACGATCATCCCAAAGAGGATTTCCAAAAATGTCAATTCACTTGTCTGTCTCTTGAAGTCTTGATTCAATTTTACTTCTTTTTCGAATCTCATCAAACTCAGGAAATCAAAATCAATGGCTCAAACCGATTTGAACCCCCAAAAACTGCTTCTATTTTTAATTATGACCTTTTAATTTTACTTATACATTTTATGTGTCTATGTACTCTTGATCAAGTTAAATTCATCAAAAAAAAAGAAAAAAGAAAGATGCGCTTGAGTTTCCAAATAAAGTCTAATAACTTTTAATTATAAATGAATTTAATTTAATTTAAATATGATTAAAAAGGATCAAGAAAAAACCCAGAAGATGTAAATTCGATTTAAAAAGAAATAATAACTTGATGAGTCCTAAGGAAAATTTTAAACCAGAAAAGGATTTGAAATCAAAAAGTGAATCAGATAAATCTTTGAATTGATTTAAGTTTGATAAAGGAGATTGATGGTGAGGATGATTTGTAGTTTTTCCTTAGTGTAGGTGTATGAGATGATATTAAGGGAGTGAGATGTACAGTCAATTGCAGAAAGCTTGCCGGATCGTGCCTCGCACCTGATCCGTGCGCTCGCTTATAAAAAGTTTGGATCGATCCTCTTTTCTATTTTTTTCTATTTCTTTGTGACTCTACCCCATCACCAATATCTCCATGATGGAAACATCATCCAACAACTCGCCCACCATGGAAACCGAGCAGCCTCAATCCACTAAACCATTTCCGATTCGATTCAACCTCCAATATCCATCGATTTCCTTATCTCTTCACCGGTCTCAAAGTTTCGCAATGGCCTTTCAGAAGTACTCCGAAGACATCAAACTGCTCGCCGTTAAGATGGCCCGCAGAAATCGCTCTCGAGCCGATATCAATCGATTCCTAGGACGTAGGATCTCACCCGAGTCTCTTCAAAGATGGCAACAACTCTATCAACACACTCACAAAGTGGTTCGAAACCCGAAGGAGTACGATAAGCCAGGCCGCCATCACATCCTATCAGACGACCACCTAGCCCTTCTATACGGCTTGATCACTACTCGACCCAGCATGTATCTAGACGAGCTTCAACAGCAACTAGAGCTGTTTGGAGACATCAAAGTCTCGCAAGCTACTATCTCCAGAGAACTGCGCAACAGACTTGGACTGTCTCTGCTGGTCACTCGGGGTGTTCACAAGGACCAATCCGCAATCGATCGAGCCGATTTTGTAATGAGGGTAGTTGGAGTTCCTCCCGAATTCCTTGTCTTTATTGGTCAGTAGTCTATTCACTGTCTCCTCCCTGTTTCAATTGTACTGACCTTTTTTTTCTTAGATGAATGTGGAATTGTTGGACCTGATTGTGATCGAGTACACAGCTGGGCACCTAAGGGTGGTCAGACCGTCTGAGAAGAGCGTGGTTCTGATCGCGACCACTGGACGCTTTTACCGGCAGTATGCGAACAGGGGATGCTGGCAGGAGTTTCAGTCAAAGGGCCCGTGGAGAGGATTCATGTTGAGCTGTTTCTCAAACATGATTTGGTAAACTTTTTTTTATTATTTTCATTACTTTTTTTTATTATTTTCATTACTGTATGTACTAACGACTTTTACATATCTAGATGCCGGTGATGAACCCATACCCAGGTCCAAAATCAGTTCTGATTCTGGACAACGCCCGGATTCATCATGGCGGGATAATCGAAGATATTTGCGAAGAGTATGGGGTTCTCTTGATCTACCTCCCAGCTTATTCACCAGACTTCAATCCGATTGAGAAGGCCTTCCACTGCACGAAGAGCCAATTAAAACGGGAGGCAAGATGGGCGATGACAGTTGACAAGGCTGCATACATACTTAATGTGGCCGGTCGTGTTATAACTCGCTCCTTAATGCAACCCCTGATTGTTAACAGCGGCTATACCACACATCATTACTGGAAGTTTTTCAATGAAGAGATGGGCATCTAGGAAAGGTGAGATTTGTCTTATTGAACTACCTTTTTCCTTATTTTCCAGTTGGCCAAATAATTAGTAATTGATTTGTTGTTTTTCTAATTGTCCAGCTCAGGGAAACAAAAGGTGATGGGATTTTCAATTTTGTTTTCTTTTCTTATTCTCCTGTGCTAGAACCTTTATTTTTTTTTCTTATTCTCTTGTGCTAGAACCTTTATTTTTTTTTCTTATTCTCTTGTGCTGGAAAACCACATTTCTGTTGAACAGAAATTCTTTATCTATTCTGCTGAATAGTTTTTTTTTCCTTCTCCAATTGACCAATTGTTATGACTGTATTTCACTCGATTTGGACTTCTGTTTCAGAAACAAAATAAGTGTTGCTGTTTAATATTTTGACTCATTGAGTCAAACTATGAAAAGAAACGCGAGTTTTTTAATTTTGACTTCATGAGTATTCAGTTTTGAGTGTAATATTTTCAATGAAAAGAAAGAATGAAATGTTTCATTGGAATTAGATTGGATAAGTATTGAGATTTGGAATCGGTTACACTTACAATCAGCAAACCAACAGTTTGTTTTTGCTTTATGATCCAGTGTTTGGGTCAACATATGTTACACCGTGATGAAAGATATAAGGGGGCTAGGAGGCTTTTTGCTTTCTCTCAGTTTTCAGGCTCACAGAAGACGGGGCAAACTAAGTTTCTACAATTGCATCACACTGAGCTTGCATTCAGGAAAAAAAAAGAATTGGACATGTATCACACTTGAGATACCGTAAACGAGTACAAAGATTTTATTTTAATCAAGTCATACAAGTCATAAGGACACACACATATTTTTTTTATAGAATTTGGTTTTTAAGAAACAGGTAACAATAAGTTTTAAAAAAAAAACCATGGTCACTCATACTCTGAGTCATCATATCCAAATTCAGCACCTTCCTCGCTTGTGGTTCCAGAATGGCTGGTTTCATTTGAGGCCGATTGATCGATTGCTTCCGCTGCCTCCCGCTCGAGTAGATGTCTGTAATACTTAGGAGCTTCGCGGAATAGTCGTTTGGAAATTCCCCATGAGATCCCTAATTGTTGAACATCGCGCGCAGTAAAGTCTTCAGGAGGGAGGAACATGTCAAAGTTGGTGATGTCGTGTTCGTAAAGTGTCTTTGAGACATGGGGGAGTTTTTCGTCCGGAACCTCGGCGAAAACCAAGAATAAGTTGAGTGTTGCCTTTTTGACGAGTCGGTCAACCTCAGAATAGTCGGGTTGTTGAGAGATAGGAGTGGAAGTTGCCTGAGAGGTGGAAGGAGATACTTCGGTCTTGGGGCATTTAGCTGGGGTGGACAAAGATAACGGCCGCTTGATGTCTTCCCATACGAATTTGTCAAGGTGTTCTGGCGGTTTTTCCAAAGACACACGTGGGTCTTTTGCAGCCTAGTGAAAGCAGAACGGATCAGTGAAGATTTCTGAATATGATACAAAATGAAACACGCACCAACTCTCCCGCCCACAGAACCATATGTGCATGACTTAGATTCATTACCATGCTCACATCCTGTCGATTGTAAATTCGCCATCCTTCGCGCGAGTTGTTATGCGCCGTAGTGTATTTGGTGAGAAGTTCAGCAAGAAGTTTTTTTTTATTGGGAATCGGGATACTTTCAACTACGGTCGAAGATGTTATGGGTCTGGCATTCTTGACATTCTTTGCAACAACTCTTGCATGTGATATGGACAGATTCTAGATCGTGAAGAAGTCAGGTCAGTCAACAAGGTGTTACACTCACCAAGAAAACTCACCGCTTCATCCTGTCAAGCCTTTTGGGCTGGGTCTTGCATTAAAACCTGGATTCCGGCTTCCTTGGTTGGATTCAAATCGATTTGGTTGTAAAAGTCCCTCACTCCTTTGTCAGAAGTGAGTTTCCGGTCCTTACTCTTACCATAAGTAGGGTGTTCAGAAATGTACACCTGGATAATAACATTGCCTAGGGCATCAGCTTGGTTGAGTATATCCAAGTTTCCATCCAAATCAGGGGCAGGGTCGAGTTCATTGGCCAAGACAAAAAGTTTTTCTTTGAGTGAAACAAGCGGCATTCTGGTGAGTTGAAACTGGGTCGTTCTAGCCGGTATCTTGTAGGGTAGAAAGGCTGTCTTTGACCCCTTCTTTGTCGATGATCCTAAAAATGGGTCCGCTACCTTGCGAGTATACAAGGTATAACTCAAAGTGATGTCAACCACCCGGTCAGGCCGTGGTGAGACTGTATAGATGAACCTTTGATGTCAGATAGAGGAAATAAAACCTTACAAAACGAGAGAAATGACTCACCTGTTTCGACCCTGGGATGCTCGATGGGACGCTGTTGGTAGGTTATCTTATCCGGAAGATAGATACCATCCAAGACCTGACAGTCATCAGGTGATTCAAAAGATCCAGAAGCTTGAGATGAGTTGATTGAACTTGCCAAAGGTGTGATTGGGTTGCCGATCTGAGTCTGAGTCGGTGAGTTTGTGAAGGCCTTGGCAGCGATGATCTGGCTGTTTGAATCGGGTAAATTGTGGTGGCCTAAATGCCGGCTTGAGTCCAGGAGATATAACCTGGCAGCTGCTGCGTTAATCTCCTTTCTCGACATTGGTGTTGGTGTAGCCAGACTGGCGATCTGATGGCGTCCGTTGGAACCAGGAGTCGGGCCAGTTTTGGAGCTATACAGTCGAGGAAAACGAGAAAAAAAGAATAAATTAATGAAATAAAGGAATAGATGTCATCAAAAGGCAAAAACTTACGTATTATGGATATGATTAGCTTGAGGCATCAGGAAGGAAAACGAGGAATTGTGAGAATGGAAAAAAAAAAATTCGACCAATGAAAGAGGGAGGAAAGTCGCAAAGTGATGGGAGGAGGTTTGTTTCCATCGTGGGTTAGCTGAGCTGTTGAATGATATCTCCATCACGGAGATATCGGTGATGGAATAAAGTTACAAACAAGTAGAAAAAAAAATCCAAACTTTTTATAAGCAAGGGCACGGATCAGGTGCAATGCAAGATCCAGCAAGCTTTCTGCAATTGACTGTAGATAGATAATCAAATCCAATGTATGAGGATGTGAAGACGAGTGCAGATTGTGCAGATGAGTGATGGTTGAGGTTCAGATTCAGATTTGGTGTTTCATTCTTGGATGTATGTATGTATGTATGTAGGATGGATATGTATATGTAACTTGTCATCAAAGTACCGATTCGAGAAGTTTGAAGTTTTAAGATAACCTAGATGTTAAGTACTTAATTCTAAGGTGTTGGCTGTGGCTGTGATGGTTTAATTTTATTAAATTTCAATTTCCATTTTCATCAATCCATCATTTCTTATCAACATCAAACCCAACTCACAATCAACAATCAAAAACAAAATCAAAAACGAGAAAAAATGTCATCAAACTCTTATCCAATCCCACCTCCATCTTACATTGATCCAACCCACAAATCATCATCAGATCAAGAACCCTTATTAAATTCAAGTAAACCAATCAAACCTCAATCTTGGTCATCAACTTATTCTCATCATCATCAATCTTTAAGAAATTCAAATGATGATCAAGAATCTGGTGGAATTCAAGATGATCCTTTTTTCGGTCTTACAGTCTCTCAAGCTTCTATTGAAATCAGAATGGCTTTTATTAGAAAAGTTTAGTAAGTTCTCATTTTTACTTTTTCCTTTATTCATCTTTTCAATCCTTCCAAAAACTCAAAACCCACCAAATTGAACTTTTTTTGACTAATTCTCTTTTGTCCTTTTCTTTCCTTTTTGAATTAGTTTGATTTTATTCTTACAAATCGCTGCTACTACTCTTGTTGGAAGTTTAATGAGATTAGATCTCTTGAAATCTTTCTTATTATCTCATACTTGGATTATCTTTATTCCTTTAATCGGAGCTTTAGTTTCCATGCTCTTTCTCTATGCTAAACGTCATTCTTCTCCGGCTAATTTGATCTTACTCGGCTTATTTACCATCTTAGAGGCAATGGGAGTAGGTGCTGCAGTAGCTTTTGTTAAGACGATTGTCGTCTTACAAGCTTTGTGTTTGACTGGATTAGTCTTTATCGGTCTCACGATTTATACTTTGCGTCTGTCATTCATCTCTTCTTCTCATTCATCTCCTTTCTCTCATCAAATCCTTCGTAATTCTCATCTTGATCTGTTTGAATAGAAACCAAACGTGACTTTAGTGGATGGGCTCCTTACCTTAGTACAGCCCTGATGGTGATGTTCTTCTCATCCTTCATCACCATCTTCTTTCCATACAGTCGTACGATCGACCTCATCTACTCCGGTCTTGGAACTCTACTCTTCTCAGCCTATATTGTGTATGTTGTCTTCAACTTTTTCTTTCATCATCATCTCGATTACCATCATCATCATCATCAGATTCGTTTAACTTTTTTTTTCTTCACCCTTTTTCGATCTCTTAGGTTTGATACTCAAATGATCTGTCAACACTTGAGTCCTGATGATTGGGTAGTCGCTTGTGTTTCACTTTATCTAGATGCTGTGAACTTGTTTCGTAAGTCATTTCTTCTCCTTCTTTCAATTCAAATCTTTTTTTTTGCTTTTTCTGAATTATATCTCCTTCTTTTTGATTTGATTTGAATTGATTTATAGTCAATATCGTTAGAGTCTTATCACAAATGCAAGAACGTTAAATTAATGATCATTTTATAAGGAGATTAATGGATTGAAAACAATCAAGTTCACTTCTTACTATCGTCATTGTTCATTTTCAATCATTAAGATCAATTAAAAAAAAGTTTGAAGCAAAACGAAAAAAAAAACATTTTGATTTTTTTTTCATTTTGAATGATTCTTTTCTTTTTAGCTATATGGGAAGGATTAGGTCAAATGATCCTTAACTTGATCTCTTTTTCTTTTTTTTCTAACTCGTCTCTATCAAAGAATGAAGAAATCAATTCATCTTATCTAACTTCTTCTTCTCTTTTTCCTTTGACATCTTCTCTGATATCCTTTACTTCTTTTGTTGTATCCATCAGTTTCTCTATTTGATCTTTAAATTTACATCTTTTTTCTTTCTTTTTTTGGTTGAAAGGTGATTCATTTCGTGATTTGAGAGTTAGAGAAAACAAAGATGAATGGGTTGATTAAATTCATATTTGATTTTTTTTAGATGATCATGAGATTGACTGGTGTTTTGTAAGATGAACTCATCTTGTCAAATATGATGTACTTGGTCAAGATTTTACTCTATTCTTTAATATGATCAAAAAATGAAAAAAAGAATTAAGTTTTTCCAAGAAATTAAGTCATCAAAGTGTGATAAAAACAAAACTTTGAAAACCAATTGAAAAAAAAGAGAAATTCAAAACTGATCACTCAAGATTTCGAAAACAAAATCAAATCATCATGAAGATTAAACCAAAAGAAAAAAAAAGAAGAAATGAAAGGATTTTGATGAAGATTTGTAATTACGAATTTGGGAATTTGAATGATGGTAAGAATTACAAGAAGATTTTTTTCAAACTGGTTGAAATCTAGCATAATAAGATTTTGTTTTAGATTCGATTAATTCAGGTGTACTTTCTGGTAAATCAACTTGCCAACGACCTTTATAAAAAAGAAAAAAATAGTCAGCTCGAAGCAAAGGAAAAGGTAAAGAAAAGGAGAAAAAAAAGAAAAAAAGTTGAAGGTTTTGAGAGAAAAAAAAGAAACGAACGAACGAACCAGGTGAACCAGAGTAAGAAGACATTGAAGCGATGACTGTTCCAGGAGGAATGATCGTATTATCTGAAATCTTTACACAATCTTTTATGATTGAAAACCTACCCTTTTTATAAAGAAAAGAAAAACAGGGAAAATGTTAAAAAAGAAAAGGAAAGCAAAAAGATAAAGTTGAAAGAAAGATGAGATGAAAAAGACAAAAGAGAAGAAGAGAAGAAGAGAAGAGAAGAGAAGAGGATTGGATGATTACGATTACACAATTTTTTCCGATTTGAACTAAATTACCTATACTTGCTGCTTCTATAACTGAATCTGAACCAATGTGAACATGATCACCAATCTTCATTGGATAATAAGAAAACACTCTAAATCAAGATTCCAAACGAAAAAGAAAAAATCATTCAAGATCCAAATTAGGTTCTTTAGCTTTGATTTTGATAAGAAAAAGAAGAAGAACAGAGAGAATCGGATTTGAAGGAAATTCACCCTTTATAAGTTTTATAAGGTGGTCTAATCACAGATCTTTCACTTAATAAACAAAACTTTCCAATTCCAATCACCACTGAATTACCTAAACCTGTTCTTCTTAAATCTCCTCTAATGATCACTTGATGTTCAATAATTGTCTTTCCACCTAAGATTATATTTTGTGAACCTGAAATTAAAGCTTTTCTTGATACTTTATTTCCTGTATCCTTTTTTCCAAATGAAAGAACAAGTTTTTAAAGATATGATGGAATTAGTTCAAGTGTTTTTTTGGTGAGTTGATTTGGTTGAAGTTTAAGGTCATGAATTTATTTACGGTTTCTATGTAAGCTGATTTATCGTATTGGATTATGGGTCCACTCATTCTTGATTGAAATCAATCGATTTGGTTTTGGTTTTTGATGTTTGTTGTTTTATGGAAGATTATAATTTACAATTTGAAGTTCAAGTCAGATTCAAATCAAGTCAACTCCAAATCGGATACTGGGATCGGGTCGGATAGTTTCAAATCAAATGAGATCTAAACCTGAAGAGTGATTGAACATTTTAAGTTTCTTTGGATGATAACTTTCATCTTTCTTCAAATCAATCCATCATCATCATCATTTCCTATAATCAGTTCCTACTACCCATGAACTGGAAGACCAGTCTACAAGTTTGGTGGTCATCGCAATGGTCAATATTCAAAGACCATGCATGTTCACCATTCATGTCGGGATTCGAATTGATCGATTTGGATCTAGGTGTACTTGATCACTAAAGAAGTAACTCATTCACTCCCTATCTTTCAACAAAAGATTATAATTATCTCTTCGATATCAACAGAACCCTACCACATAAGTGGCTCACATTTCATCATTACTGATTCCTTAAAGAACCTCAGAACTGATCAAGATTTGTCAAATCTAAGAAAGATGAAAGAAGACTTAAAAATGATCATCAAAGATAAAGAAAGTTTGAAAATGATTCAGATAAGTTGAAATTCGTAATGAGATTAAAGATTGATGAGATTGTTCCTTGAGCTTGATCAAGATTCTAATTCAAAATCCCTAAAATTCTTATCTTAATCAATCTGTTCTTCTTCATCTTCTTCATTTGAATTTGGGTTTTCAAGTTTTTCTGATGATTGCTTTTGATCTAGTTTCATCCATCACTTTATTCTGAGATATCAAGAAACTTATGAATCAGATCATTCAAAAGATTAAGATTAAGTTAAATCACTAAAGGTGTTTGAAATCTGAAAGGATGATTTAGGTATTGAAGAATCAGTGGTTGGTTTGAATTGAATTGATTGATAAAGAAAATTCATGATTTATCAATTCAACTTTAAAAATGATTTTAAAAATTCCAAAAAGAGGATTCTACTTTGATTTTTTTTGATCACCTTTTCACTTTTTTTTTCTTGAAAAGAAATATATAAAATTTTAAACTCTTTTTGAGTCTTCTTCCAAATTTTTTCATCTTTTTGCTTTTTCTTTTTTAAATATTGAAAAACTTTTGGATCATTTGAAAACACTCTTTAATTTCCATATAGAGAACACACTTTTAAAAATTCAATCGAGTGTTTAGATCTTTTTTTATTTCAACCCAAAGAAATAAGTGATCTATAGATCTAAAGAATAAAAAGAGAGATCTTCTACAATGAATGTGAAGTTAAGAAACAGAAGAAGTCCATAAAAGAATCAACTAGAGATTGAAATCTGAATGTATAGATTGAACCAAAGATGACAATCACTTAGTTCCAAGAGTATAAAGTATGAAATGTGGTTTGTTAACTGGATGTAAGTTGGAGATCGAAGTGATTTGGGATTTCACCAATTTCACTACTTAGGTTTTGGCTTCTTTCTTGAAAAAGTTGAATAACTAAGCAATCTAATTAAGTCCGAGTGGGTAAGAGTGATTTTCAAGAATGGAGATCATTTTAGAATGACAATTTAAGTTTTGAGATTGGTTCATAAGAAGTATAAGTTTATGAAGTAAATTTGGTGTCAAGATGGAAAAAGACAACTGATGATTAACTTGAATGAAATCAAGTTGAAGCAGAACATTAAAAGATAAAGTAAGAAAAAACCAAAAGAAAAAAAAACCCGATCAAAGCTTTTAATCCGAGTGGTTTCATCCATGGATTTTTTTCAGGCGCAATATTTGGTAAAACAAGCTTCACATTGAGGTGTTCTTGAGATCCCATCACGACGGTTTTGTCGATCGATCAATCCACATGCTATACAGGTTATCCAACGTGGTTCTTCTGATTCTCCGATTCGATCAAGTGCTGAAGCTAATTCACCTGAAAGAAAATCATCTACTGTACTGATTCCTCGGGCTTGAGTGGCAATGGCAAATCCATTGGCTAAGAATCCTTCAATCTCTGCTGGCTGAGAAAGATTAGAGGTAAAAAGGGAAATGAGAGAAGAGAGAGAAAGATGATGGGAAAGAAAGAAAGATTGGTTCATAAGAGTGAATTGGCTTTTAATGCATAGATAAACTGTTTCACATACGGTATATGATGCATGAACAGTGGATACATCTGTTTCTGCTACGATGTAATAATTTGGAAAATAGATCACCAAAGGTCCTGAAGTTTCATTACAACCGAATAAAGAAGGTCTTTGATGTAATCCTCGAGCTGAGAACTCTCTACTCGTGTCTGGAATCCTAAAGTTTTTTGGTTTTTTTTTTCACAGATCGAAAGATGAATGAAATTCATAAGATTGAGGTTTTCTTTATTTAGATTTATTTAGATTTTTTTGATTTGATTTGGAGACTTACTTTGGAAAAGGATAACCTTGATAATCAGGTAATTGTGTTTTTAAATAAGTCATATAAAGTGAAGTTCCATTGGCGTCTATGTGATATGAGATTGTTAAAGTGAATATTGAAGATCTTTTAGATTGACACATTCAAAAAAGACGTACATCCTTGAGCATCGATTGTTTTTCCAAGTCCATCAGCTTGCTAATTCAGTGAATTGATATATATATGGTATGAATTTTTTTCATGAGCAAGAGGTGTTACTCAAACTTTCGAAGGAATTTGAAACTCACAGCATCAACAGCAAAGATCACATCTAGCTTTCTCTGATCCAAGAAAATGAAGAGAAAGGATTTGATTCAAGTTAGATTCGATTTGCAATCGATTGAAAGGCTTTTTTTATCATTCTACATACCGCAGGTTGAATGAGGGGCCAAAGTGGCATATTTTCACCTATGAGGATAGGATTAGATTAGATCAGATCAGAATTGAATTGAGATACATCCCAAAACTTGATTAAAAAGGCTCATTAGAGATCTCAAAATGTTTTAAAGTACCTCCTAAACCACCATCTGCAAGGTATAGAAGTGAATCTTTCCCATCTGGAAATCCACTAGATGGTCCGAATCCGATTCCGAGTCCATTGAAGGGATTTAAAACCTGAAAGGAGAAAAAAACAAAACAAAAAAGAAAACTCAATCATCCGAGTGTTGGTTTGATTGGAAGAAGAGATTTGATGACTTACGAGTGCTTCATCATACATATGATCAGTAAAATAATAATAAAGTCCTGCTATTAGTCTTTTGATTAAAGGCATTTGTTCATTAGGTGCGAATGGTTCGCTTAAAATGTTGGAAGAAGCTCCCATGACGAATCTAAGAGTAAAAGTTTAATCAGAATGAATCTTCTTTTTCTTGAAACGTTTTTAAATTTTCGAAATTACCTACGCGGCATTATCAAATCCTATTTTAAAAAGAGAGAGGGATTTTTTTTGAAAAAGTTTAAGTGATCTGATTAAAGTTCTTTAAGATTAAGAAATTCAAAAAAAAACTGACCATTCACACAATCTCCATGTGGAGGTACTTTTCCATTAAACATACTCGTTCCTAGGTAATCGATTGGAATAAATGCATTTAAGGATGGATGCCATACTCCGAATTCTTCTGGAGTGAACTCATCTGTTTAAGACAAATCAAACTCAAATCAAACTTTAGTTGTGACTTCTTTATGATCATCTTCATTAGAATCTTTTAAACTCACATATAGGAGTTTCGAGTGTTATTGAACTTGTTCCCTTGTTTCCTCGACTTGGATGTGATATAGATATGTTGAAGATTAGTTAATTTAACCGATGTTTTTTTAGTCAAATAAATTGAAAATGAGAACTTTAGTCTGGAAATTCAAACAAAGTACTTACCTAGTTGCAACGATAATTGGATAAGGTGCATCAAAATTTTTAAACGTAGAAACGTTCCTAATCGAACTAAAAAGAACACTTTCACCATAATTCGGAGCATTACTAGAAAACCAAAAAAACCAAAAAAACCACCATTTTCAATTCATTTTTTTGTTCAAAAACTTCATTCAAGCATCAGTCGAAATTTTAAAGTTTTAGATTTTGGATTTTTTGAAAGAAAAAAAAAATCTTGGTTAACTTGCACAAAATGTTTTCCAACCATCAATGACCAAACACTAAAATTCAAAAAAAGAGACATTCATCATCATCAATGATTATGATTATCATCATTATTTTTCTCGACTTCAATCATCAGTTTTTCATTCAAATATTCTCATCACTCACTCAATTAAACTAGCAGGAAAACCTGCATCAGCTTTTTGTCTTGCGATCTTAACTGCAGGTGGATATTTTTTAATCGTTTGCCAATCAAATGGTTGATTATCTTGAGTTAAATCCCAAGATTGAATTAATTCAGGTATGATCGGGAAATCTCCGGTGGCCTATCTCGATCAAAAGTTTTTTTTTTAAATTTTTTTCGTTGGATTAAGTTGAGAAATTGGGGTTTTTGAAATCTTATCAAGTCTTTTGAAATCTCTTACCCATGAACCAGTAAACCAAGAACCTCTGTGAAAATCAAAATCATCCTCTATCTTAAGATTCACTTCTACTTCTTCAAATCTTACTAGCTTAGCTTACCCAGATAGACCAGCCACGTAGTTCATCAGTTGCATGATCCCACCAGTCTGATTTCGATCATCTTTCTTAGTTATTGATTGGTTCACAAGGATGAGAGTTTTAATCAACCAAACTTACCCCGGCCTGCATTGCTTCTGGATTTCGGGCATCGAATGTATGAACCTTTTTTGAAAGGATGAAGAAAAGGACGAGGGGAGGATGAGTACAGTTCTTCTTCTCTTTGATCTTCACCCTTTTGAATCACATACTATGCTAGCTCCAAGTAATGCTGCCCTTGGTCCACCTCCTGATAAGGCGATACCTAAATTTTAAAATCCATGATGATGATCAAGTGAATCGGTCATTGATCTTCATCTTTCATCTCTCTTCTCACTCAATCTTCCTTCATCTCAATTCAAACGTTAACATACCTATATTAGGTAAATTCCATCCTGCCTTCGCTCCCTCCTTCTCTGCTCTATTCAAGAAATGATCAATGTTAAAGTCCGTTAAGTTTGCACCTTTCAAGTATCTTCTCCAATGTGGAATAGATTTAGATGTTCTTTGATGAATGTATTCAGATTCTTTATCTGCAAGTGGACCGATTCTTTCGGGTGATCGAACCTGAAGTTCACGTGGACAGGGTACCCATACCTATTTTTTTGCCCATACCAAGAATAGGTTTTTCAAAAATCAAGATAGAACACATCACATTCACTTTTTCCTTACTCAATTTCTTGTGGGTGTTTTTTTCTTGTTGTGGAAGGAGGGGGAGGGAAAAGCGAAGAACGTACAGGTGCATAATTACCACTTGGTGAATCAGATAAGGCTGTCCTACGTTTTTGAAGTAAATGTGTTCTAGTTGAATCAAGACTGAATGAAGAATGAATGAAGAACTGAAGAAAGAGAATGATAAAAAGAAAAGTCATGATGAAGAAGATGAAGAAGATGAGAAGAAAAATAAAATAATCAAAGGTTTTGAAAATCAAGCGTTTAATGAAAGTGGTTTTATTTAAAATGATCGTTAATGTTTCATTGAGTATCATCAGCTAGTATGATTCACACTCATCAAGAAAGGAAATGTGTATGGTTAGACTGAGACTGGATTTTTTGTTGTAATTATTTGAACAGAATTCAGATTTCAGACTAAAGAAAAAAAATTGTAACTTTACTTGAGAATCTACTTTTGGACTTCGAATATATTTTCAAAACTTAATCAAATTCAAAAACTTCTTTGGAAATTTTAAAGAGATGATTTGAGTGTATGAGGATACATAGATTTTTTGTTTCATGAGAGTTTTGAGGAAAGAACGTTTGAAAAACTGATTCATTGAAACCTTTTTCTTACAAATCATGAAACTTGACCTACTTGAATGGTTTTAAGTATCTATCTAACTTGATCAAGAATAATTTTTTCAAATCACTCTGAAGGGTTTGGGTTTTGAACTGTTTTACACAATTTTGAAACCGAGTCGAGAGGAAATATGTTTCAGAGGAAATTCAAAAAAGGATCGTACCAACGACTTGTCCAAACAAGTATCTATCTATCTCTTTTTTTTGCAATCGAAATGATCTCAATCTGATTAAAGATCTACACCTTTTGGCTTTTAATAAGCTCAGCATTGGATTTATAGAATAATTCTAATGAACTCGAATTCGAATTCGAAGAAAAAAAAACATTCCGAAATTCGATCAACTTGAAATTTCAATCAGATCGGTCAACTTTACTGATTTTGAATAAAGTGAACTTATAAAGTCTTTTTGATCTGAATCCATTCACTCAAATCCTATTAAGATGAAGTTTTTGAAAATGTTTTTTCATGTATGTACTGAAATTTGATCCAAAAAAAAAATTTTAAACCTCAATGTTGTTTACATGATAAACTCAAGAAGATTGAAACTAATTTTTTGAATTTGAATATCATCAAAATTGATTTAAATTTGTCTTTTAAGAAGTTAAGAAGAGAATTGATGATCAAATCATGAAAGAGGTTTACAAATTCTGTGATAAGATGAAGAAGAGAGAGAAAAAATATAGTTAATGAAATGAATGAGCTTTATAAGTCAATACAGTAGCAGTACTCAAAGTCAAAAGGTAGATTCTGACTTTTTTTTAACCTAGATTTTTTTGGTGGAGAAAAAAAACTACAAAATTTCTAGGCTTTGAGGACCCCGTGCCTACTTATGCACTCAGCACTTCTTATAATCATGCCGTGTGTCAGTGTCCAATTACCTCTGTCCTTGGATTTGTTTCAAGCCTCAGTTAAGGTCTCATTGGTCCTTAATTTCACCCCACAACCTTTGTCTTGTGGTGATGTATGTAAAAAGGTGAAAGTAGGTGATTGGCAGTGGAAAACAGGAAATCTCATTTTTTCTGGTTGGGGCCAAGTTTTTTTTGAAAAAAAAAATAGGTTTTCCAAAAAGGTAGATTCTACCTTTTGACTTTGAGTACCGTAAGTCAATCCAAAAAACCTTGTCACATAATTTTTTTTAAAAAACAATTTCACAGCAATACAGGTGATTTTATAAGGATAGCCTTCAATTGAGATAGGGATATCTCGATTGGGCTGTTGACCCATCTACCTCCTACCCTCGATCCCACCACCACCACCTCCTACCCTTGATTCCATTGCTATACCACCACCACTTCCATCAATCCCATTGCTATACCACCCATCCACAATGCCAAAGAGGATTTTGAACAACGACCGCATTGAAAATGAAGCTAGAGAAAGAAGAGAAGAACTGTAAGTTTTTAAAAACAATGCTTCTTGACAACCAATTACTGACCATTGTTCCTTTTCATTCCTCTAGTGCGGCCAGACGAGCCATCCAGGCTGGGCCAGAGGCCCTCAGTCCTGAACGCGGCAGGGAAGGTACCCCATACCATTGATTCAGGTAAGTGATCTCATCCTGATTCATTGTGTTGATTGCTGATCACCTTCGATCTTGGCTTTCAGGGACGGTCATCACTTTGAAAGTGTTCAATGGGCCGAATGTCAGCATTGCAATACCGGAATGGTGCACTTGAATTCAGGATGTGATCCAGCGCGCGAGTTTCCTGGTCATCTGGCTGGATCCAATCCAGGTGTGTCTTGACTGAGTTTTCTTTTCTGTTTGTTTCATTTCATCTCTTTTCCTCCTCATTTCGTCTCTTTCTTTTTGTTTCTTTCAATCAGGCCCACCCCAACAACCGCGCCAATGTGTCCGTATTGAACAGGTTCACCGCGGCCCAATCTTCGATAGTCACGACATTAACATTCGAGCTCAAGCTGCAATGGGTGTTCGTACTGGTGGTAAGTGTTTTGAACCTTGATCAAAACCAACTTCAAATTCAGCTGATGGAATTTGTCATCAGGGACTTATGTAGAAATCAACTTGACTCTATCACCACCCCCAGCACCATCTTACCCGCGAGCAAATCACCCAAACCCCACGATGGACGTCATCAATACTAAACCTAGCCATGTTAAACTGTGGTTTCAGGTTTTTGCCGACATCCCACAGTCCAAGGCTGAGAAGCAGGCTGGACTTGCTCAAAAGTACACTGACCTCACAAGCAATCCTCCTTTTAACGCCATCATTCAAATCCATGGAGCAAAACTCATCGACATCAAAGAGAACGTCTTCAATGCGTGTGCGGATTACAAGAAGGTTTGTGGCAAGATTCTCAGGGACGCCAATCACAAAGGCAGATTGGCATTCAAGGGTTATGTTGCCAGGCGTGGCGACTTTCTCAAGACCGCTTTGAAAATCATTGCATCAGAGGCAGTCCTTGATCAGTTCAAGGCTACCATGAACAATAACAGAGGTAAGGAAGTTGGATTTAGACTCTACATGGACAATCCAAAGGCAGTCAAGCGTCTTAAGTCCAAGGTAAGCCTTTTTTCCTTTCCTTTCCTTTCCTTTCATTTCATTTCATTTTATTTTATTTTATTTTATTTTATTTTATTTCATTTCATTTCATTTCATTTTATTTTATTTTATTTCATTTCATTTCATTTTCCTTATCATCACACTCTTCTGTTATCAACCAAACAGGAGGATGTGTTTGATCAAGCAACTCTAAAGAGTCATTGAAACTCTTTAGCGCCTAACGAAGTCGACAAGTTGGAGCTGAAGGTAAGTCAGGCTTCATCCTTGTTATAATCCAACTTACTGACCATTGATTCTGTTGCAGGGCATTGGTGTTGACAAGGTCTGGCAGGACGCCAGAGTGAAACTCATGAGGGAATTTGGATGTGTCTCAATTGGTGGTCAAGAATGCATGGGGTGCATTAACCCAGGAAACTCAACCAAAGTGGTGCACTTGTCCCATTTGATGATGGACATATGGGCGCATGACTTGGTAAGTAAACTCTTCTCTTCCATCAATACTTTCATTCCCAGTATTCTGACATTGTGTCTTTGAACAAGGTTGATGGCACAGATGGTGCCACCGAGATGATGCCACCAATCAAACAACCCAAATTACAATTCAAACCAATCCACAAACCAGTTCGGCGACCAACTTACCCTGCCGATACCCCCCAATCAACCTCACAAATTCCGGACTTCCGACCTGAGTCACCACTCTCAAATCCTGCTCCAGACTTTGAAGATTACCTCAAGTTTGCCAAGATTGCACCAGATGACCGAGTAACCCGAGATCTCCTTGAAAAACTCAACATTATCAAATTAGAGTCATTTCTCTCTGCTTCAATGGATGTCCTAACCCTTGTAGGGTTGGGCATTCCTTTTGGAGCTGCAGTTTGTCTACACAACAAAGCCCCCCTCTATCGAACCGAACTCAAGAATCGTGAAAAAAAAATCAATAAGTTTCAAATTTAAACATGATGATACTCTAAATACTCTGTAACAATTTCCTCTAGTCCTTGTAGCCAAATAAATTTGTACTTATCATTAACCAAAACCAATCAACTGTTTGACTGATTCTGAAATAAAAAAAGAAGATTTTGTGCACAATTGATCCATAATATCATGAGAGCTCATACAAAGTGAGAGTTTATACAATGAGACTTGTATAGAATGCCTGGTCCATATATCAGATTGTGTAGAGCATGATTGAGTTGCTTATTATCTTGTGACTTTTGACAGCGGCCTCTTGAGTTCTTGACTAGATTCTTGACGCAATTGAACTCAAGATTCCTCTCAGGTGTATCAGCTTTGAATGCTGAGATTTCTCACATATAAAACTCTCCAATTTTGAACTCGAGCTTGAATCAATGATCAAGTTGATAACAGCCATTCTACTTGATTCAATGAGCAAGCCAATAAACAACAGACAATGGGCATGCTGACCCTTTTTCATTTCTTCAGACATAGATAAAGACAATTGTATTTTGGGATTAAGCTACAAGAATCGGCTTCAAAATAAAAACATGAAAATTCAAATGGAAAGTCTTTTTGATTGTGAATGATGATTACCTGGTTAGAAATATCCACATGTTGAATAAAGGCTTGTGATGAGCGAGCTAGTGGACACATCACTCATCACCTCAAGCATACAGCCTAATTTGTCAGCTGTATGATTCATAGCTTGAGTTCTTCTGAGCCTGTCTTTGAAGACCTTGAAGACCCACTTGATTGGGTTGAAATCCGGCGAGAGAGGTGGTAAATATTGTATGATGATACCCATTGCATCACAGAGCTGATCAATCACTCCTCCGTGATGGATACTGCAGTTATCCAGCACCAACACAGAGTTGCGAGCTGGGTATCTGTTCATAACAGGTATCTAAATTCATAGATGCCAAGGAAGTCAGTGTCATGGAACGGATTACAGATGAGAAGCAAGAGAAAGACTTACCAAGAGGTGCTTCAGGAACATCTCGAAGTCTTCACGGTTGTAAGCACCAATCTTCAAATGGGCTGCTAACAACCCCATTTGGCATACAGCTGCCAGCATGCTGTAATGGGGTCCGCAACGCTTCTGTTTCAACTTTGGTGGTTGTTTGCCTTGCTTTGATCAAACCTTTGAACGCATCACATCTTGCGTTTGAAGGCCAGTCTCATCTGATCAGTAAGAATGGAGTTTTGATAGTCAGTTACCAAGTGAGTGATTACAGATAGAGAAAGGTTTCAAACACTTACCTATGCATACCAGGAATTTGGCAGGGATGTTAGCAAGTTGTGTTGAATAAGCGGCTCTCATTTCGGGTGATTGGTTTGGATCGACCTTGGAGGCTTTGTGAATTGTAAGGGCGAGGCATTCTTTTAGATTGTTTGCTATGGTTTGTCAACACGCGAGTAGATCTGTATGATCATACATCGCTTCCTGAATCTTGTCCAGGAAAAGGGTTGGGTCATCGTCAATGAGCTCGACCATGAATTCACGATCGTCCTTTGAGTATATAGTCGGACGACCTTGTTTCTTGAAGGTGGCTGGGTCCTTGACGACAGCGTGAGTATGGTCATACAGCTTCTTCCAATGCAAGAACAATCTTGATGAGATATCTGTGAGAAGTTCTGCGTTGATAGTACTGATGGTTTGACCTTGAAGTAATTTGTTGATGGCGATGACCTTGAGTTGGGCAGTGTATTTGACAAATGGCATGTTCCAATGATTGTGTGAGATTGATTGAACAGAAGGTGGGGTGGTGATGATATCAAAGGACTAGAGGTGATGGAGGTGGTGGATTTATGGATTGGTCAAAAGCCCAATCAAGATATAGGGATATCTCGATTGAAGGCTCAGTATGCTTATAAGGTAGCCTGTATTGGCTGTGAAATTGTTTTTTGAAAAAAATTACGTGACAAGGTTTTTTGGATTGACTGTAAATCAAAATCTTCCTTTAAAACTTTTCATTGAGTTTGATTTATACCAAAAATTCATACTGGATTTTTTCAATCAATTCAACCATGATCTTATTCATAGAAATCTGAAAAAAAAACTGAGTAATAGTAGTTGGTAACTAGTTATTAACAGATGGGAATGTGGTATCAATGGGATCTTTACATACATTTTTTGGACCGGGTTACTGTATTTACTTATATTTGATTTTCTACCATGATGTCATGGCTGGTTTACCACATTACCATCTCTCCTCTTTATTAGTCTCATCTTGTCTTTCTTACTCTCATCATTTCCTTTTGATTTTTGTGGCCCACCCACCCAGATTTTTTCCCTTTTTATTTTTCTTTTCAAGTCTTATTTTTTGTCTTAGTCTCTGAATTTTGGTTTCTTTTATGAGTTTTTGTTGTTGAAGTTTTTTCTTCTTTCCAAAAATTCTTCTTCTGTTTATCCTATTCTTTTGTTTTGTCATTTAGTTTCTGTTCTCTGTTCTCATTTTCTCTCTTTCTTTCTTTACTTTAGTTTTTCAATTTTATTTTTACTTTTTTATGTTCATTTCACTATTTTGTTTGTATTTGTTTCATCTTATTAGCCGCTAGCCACCCCGTAGGTTTTTTTTCTTTTAAATCATTTTAAGCAATTTATCACCCAGGTTTTTAAGCCTTGGGATTTTGCCCAAAACATTGTTCTGGGTTTTTCCTTTTTGTTTAAGCTGGTAAGTCTTATTCATTTACGGTACTCAAAGTCAAAAGGTAGAATCTACCTTTTTGGAAAACCTAATTTTTTTTCAAAAAAAACTTGGCCCCGACCGTAAAAAATGAGATTTCCTGTTTTCCACTGCCAATCACCTACTTTCACCTTTTTACATACATCACCACAAGACAAAGGTTGTGGGGTGAAATTAAGGACCAATGAGACCTTAACTGAGGCTTGAAACAAATCCAAGGACAGAGGTAATTGGACACTGACACACGGCATGATTATAAGAAGTGCTGAGTGCATAAGTAGGCACGGGGTCCTCAAAGCCTAGAAATTTTGTAGTTTTTTTTCTCCACCAAAAAAATCTAGGTTAAAAAAAAGTCAGAATCTACCTTTTGACTTTGAGTACCGCTATTACACATTTCAACTAATTAGAATTTTTTTGATATCAATTCAAGTTGATTTACAACCTCATTGTAAAAAAACCAAATTAGATCTCAATAAGGTTTTTAAAACTATCATTAACCTTAAGTCTTGGCTTGAAAAAAAATATGTTGGGGAATTGTTTAAGTTTATAATTTCAAAATCAAGTTCAAAAATTTTCTTTAAACCTATTTTTTTTTTCTTTATTTCAAAAATATTTACACTTTTGAAGAGAGAAGGAAAAAAATTCAAACTGAATTGATTTTTTTTTTCTTAAAAAACTATCTCTCTTTTCAAATTAAAAAAAAAAATACAAACAGAACAAAAACCGAAAAACCAACAAACAAAAAACCAAAAAAACCAAAAAAAAAAACCATGAGACCATCAAACTTTTAATTAAACTTTGAAGAAGAAAAAAACCTCAGTAATTAATTCTCAAGAAAATAAATCAATAAAAAAATCAATAATAAAAATAAATTCCAAGACTTCATCTCAAAAGAAAACTCATCTAATCATAAACCTTATTATAAAAAAATACCCATGAAAATAAAAAAAACCAAACCCAAATATAAAAAAAGAAGTGTTTTTTTTTTTAAATGAACAAATCAGTCCTTTTTTCATCCTCAAGGTTATTTGTTTTATTTATTTATTTTTCAACTCAAGTGAATAAAACTCATCACTACTTCAATTAAATCATCAAAACATCTCAAACCAAATTGAAAAAAAATCCTCCTCAAAATTTCATTCAATCTCTTCTTCTTCTTCTTCTTCTTCTTCTCCCTCTTCTTCTTCTGCAAAAGTCATTAAAAAGTCTTGATGTTCTATCTCTTCCTGAGTAGCCTCCATTTCAATCTCTTCTTCATCCTCCTCCTCCTCCTCCTCCTCTTCCTCCTCCTCTTCATCTTCCTCATCATCATCATCATCATCATTCCCCTCTTCCCACATCCTCCTCTCAGCCTCTCTCATCTCAACCTCATCCTCTTCACTCTCCTCCTCCTCCTGCTCCTGATCATCCATCAATCTATTCTCTCTCAATCTGATCAATTCTCTCAATGAAGGTGGTAACTCTCCACAACCTTCTTTCAATCTTCTACCCGTTCGTTCTA
Source organism: Melampsora americana (assembly GCA_022264835.1). NCBI lineage: Eukaryota > Fungi > Basidiomycota > Pucciniomycetes > Pucciniales > Melampsoraceae > Melampsora > Melampsora americana. The sequence goes on along the minus strand of JAIFHY010000023.1, from coordinate 27,234 downwards.
ATAACTTATCTAATTCCCACCAATTATGATCATTAGTTGCAAACTTTCGATGTTTACGTGTAATAATGTGCTATTGATGTGAATTTTTGATTTAAGTTGCAGGGTGTTTTTAAACCAAATCCGAAAAGAGAAAAGTGAAACATCAATTTGAGTGAATTCAATTGTCAATTCAACTTCAAATTTGATAAATCAAGAAAGAAAGAAAGAGAGAAAAATCCAACTCAACTCGTTTAAAATCCCCATACTTCGTTCTACAATTCTCACAATACCCTGCCTTCGCTTCTTCTTCTCCCACCAAAGCCTTTAAATTTAATAATTCATGACCTGCTCCTAACTTATCTCTCACTCCAAACCCTCTTCGACCTTGATGTTTAAAGGTTTGATGTTCATGGATTTCATTCAGTTTTGCTTGTTCTAAGAGCGCTTGATCTAAACTTTGACATCGTTTCAAATGGTGCCCGTTCACTTTAGATCCTTCTTGGTTTCGGTTCGGTTGATTTTCGTTTTTCAAATGATCGATGATCTTCACTGTGGGTCTTTTGACTAATTCATTTAACCGTTTGTCGACTAAGAAACTAGGATGGTGTGGTAAAGAGGATCGAGTGGATGGAGTAGCGGTTGAAGTGATGGCTACACTGTTTCCCGATGCACCTAAGAAAACCTTTCCAGGTCCTCTTTGATGTTCGAGTGCAGTGATATTGAACAAATCTTGATGTCCTGGTAAATCTTCTTTCCTTTCTTTGTTCACTAAACTCGTGTTGATTTGTTTTCGTTGTAAGAGATTCATACTCATCGTTCTACGTAAAGATTGTTGTGGGATTGAGAGAAGGGATGAATCTTGTGAGATTGGAATTTGATTTTGATGAGATCCATCGGATTGAGTTGGATTTGAATTTGAAGTGAGATTGAAATGAAGTTCTTTGAATCGTTCTTCAAACATTTGTTTGATACGTGATTGAACATGATTTAAAGAATGTTTCGAAGTGTATTTCGAAAAAGCCGATTTACCTTCAGTGCCTCCAAACAAGATCGGCCAACTTGTACTTTCTCGGGTCTTGGGTTTTGAAAATTCTTTGACTAAGATCGGTTTGAATTCTTGATTGGAATCTTCGATTAAAATGAAAAATGATTTATTTGAAAAGTAATGAAAATCAGCTCGAATCGAGATTGGATCTCGTTCATGTGTATGACCTTGTTGAGCTTCTTTTGCCAATAAGGATGGTAAGGATGGTTTAGCTAATGGAAGTGGTTTGATGGGTGATCTTCGATCAACCAATCGATCCAGTACATTCTTCAGTTCTGTTTTGAAATCATCCTCATCAGTCAATGGGTTCATCAGATTGATCAGCATCAAACTCAATCCTTTACTCACTCTCAGTTCTCCAAATCTTGATTTTCATTTCAAGCGCTTTTCTCATCAAAGGATCGATTTGAGGAGGATCAGTGAGGATGCCATCTTTCTTATCAGGACTGATGAGAGATTCAATGATCCGTTTACTCGATCTTCTGGTCAACGGTCCGTTTTCTTTATTATGAAGATGAAGGTGAGGATGATGTGGATGTGGATGTGGATGTGGATGAACGGTTGACGGTGAAGGTGATGGAACGGTGAGTTGATAAGCTATTGTTCGTTTGTTTGAGTTGGTCACACTGGGTGAAAGGACCGGTAGATTGACGGGTACAGGTATGTTGGTGATCACGTGTGTGACATCCTTTGAAAAGAATTGATCGACGCGCTGATTGAGAGAGAATTGAGAGAGAATTGAGTGAGATGAGTGAAGAGGATGAAAAGGAGGCGAAAAGACAAAGACTAACCGCTCCCCATGATTCTAATTCATGTGATAGATCTGATTCAGTTTTGGAATCTAAACGATCGAGATAAAAGACAAAGCTCTTGATGGCCACTCGATATTTTTCTTGCCATTGTAACGTTTCGCGTCTTAATTCTTCCTTGACGCGTTGTTTTTCCCGAAGGTGTAGACGTGAATCTTTTTGGATGAGATGAGGTAGTGTATGATTCGTAAGTGGAGTGGTAGGTTTAGTTAGAGTAGGTGGAGGTGGAGGTGGTAAGAAGGATTGATTTTGATTTTGATTTTCATTTTCATTTTGCTGTTGATTTTGCTGATGATTTTGCTGATGATTTTGAGATTGAGAAGAAGGTAAAGGGATTGAGAATGATTGAAGAGTAGAATGAAGTTGATGATTGGGTGATGGGTGCTGTTGATGAGAGAGTCTAGTTCGTTTTGAGAGTGTGTTGAGAATGAGATTAAAGGGTGGTGGTGGTGGTGGTAATGAAGAATGGTTTTGATGATCAGTTGATGGATGGGTTAAGAAGTCTAATTCGATGGTCGAAGTAGATTGATGAACTCGTTTACCATTCAGATTGATTTCTGATTTCATCATAGACTAATCTCAAAAAAGAATATCATGAGTTAATAGTGAGTTAGTTGCTGAGTTGGTGATTAGAATTCAATCAAAGTCAAAGTGAAAGTGATGACCATTGAATTTAAATAAAAAACAAAATAATCCAAAATTCAAATTATAAACCATCATACCTCTCATAACCCATACATACTTTCATCAACCCATACCAATCCATCTTCATTTCTCAACTTTCGAATCACTCCACTTCACTCTCTCTCCACAATCCAAATTACCAATTCATCAATCATGTTAAGATTCCCAACTACGATTCCCATCAGACCATCAGAATTAGATGAATTCAAACAATCTATCTTAACAAACCATTCATCAACTCAATCTAAACTAACTCATCAATCTCAACAACTCAATCATCAAACCCATTCATCCTTCACGGTCGATCATCAACTTCAATCTGATTCATCTAAATCTAAATCTAAATCTCAAAGAATTGGTTTATCTAAATAATTCAACATCAATCATCAAACATCTAATTTGAACTGAACTAAAAGTAAGTAAGTTCAAATGAGTTTTGGATTTCAAAATATTAACCTTTTGATTGATGAGTTCTTTTAAGATTTAAAGAGCTTATTCAATTATTTCAAAAAAAGAACTCATCTGATCATCAATTCATTAATCTCGATTTGGATTTTTGGGGTAAGGATTGGATTTTTTGGAAAAAAAAAGGGGGGGAATGGAAATCAATCTCATGGTTTGAATCTCTTCATCTATTGGTACATTATTATCATCACCAGTTTGAATTTAAAAAACATCACTTGAATTCCCACCCCACAAAAAAAATCAAAAACATGATCTGGATTTAGAGAGAGAGTGTGTGTGAACCATCAGAGGCTTTAGGATTCCAAAACTAAGGTTTCGGGTGAAGATGGGTTGAAGGAGTAGAAGAGTTTTCTTGACTTTGAACTTCACTAGAGTCTTAAAAGTCAAACTTGTAAAGGTTTTTAGAGGTTTTTAGAGGTTTTGAAGCATTGAAGGAAATGAAATGCTTTGTTGGGTCACGAAGAAATATCGATGTTCCCCTCCTCGTTGTGGAAAGCACGTTCAAGACCGGTCAAGATCCCAATTTCCATTCATCCATCCCTTCGCTCAGCACTGCTCTCAGGATTGACTATTAGCTTATAAGAGTGAATCGGCTAAAGCTTACTCTACTTTGAAAACTGGTGATCATCAGAACCTTGGTTTGGTTGAAAACTACTAACTCAATGGATCTTCACATCCTTCTCAACTTGACCATTATGCGGATGAGATTCGAGAAGCAGTCCATCAACTGAACTACTAACACACATCATGAGCCATAGAACACACTCCAAACACCTTGTCCTGATCATTTAAAGTATCTTTTGATAAGAGACGCTTTCTAGTTTATCTGAAGCCTTTTTTTCACCGATCCTAGGGATGATTTATAAAAAGACTCTTTAACTCATATCCATTAACCTTTCCATCTTTCACCCTTTACCCTCTAAACTCGAGACCTTCCTTTTTCTTTTTCCTTAAATATTAACTGAAGATCAATTTCAATCTCACTTTTCTCTTCGCCCGCGCTCGCTCGGTTTTGGAAAATTCCTTTAAACTTATTTTACATCATTTCTTCTCAGAATCGCTTGAACTCTTGTTTGAATCTTCTTGAACTTTTTTGCATTTCCTTTTTCTATTTTTTCATATTTAAAAGTTTTTTTAAATACTTCTTATTTAGAATTTCTAATCATTTTTACTATTTTTTTTTTTGATTAATTTCATTCATCTATCATCATCATTCATGGGTTTTTTTGAAAATAAGAATAAGTTTAATACTCATCGGTTTCGATTTTTGATTAATAAAATTAAACATCCTAAATCAAGTATTAGATTTTCAAATATAATGAAACCTGAAGTAAGTCATAATTCATTTATAATCTTTTTCTTTGTGAATGATCAGCTTCGAATATCTGAGCTTGACTTTTCTCACTTGAATCTTCATTTGACTTTTTCCTTTTTTTTTCTTCCTTTTTTAAGTTATCAATCATCAAATCAGTCTCTCCAATCCCTTTACCTGTCTTAAGTTTGTCTTCTAGTATATCTCATCGATTGGTTTCAAGTACATTCTTAGAAGGTGTGATAGGTGATTCATTGATTTATCAGGAAGTCAGTCTTTTCAGATCATCACTCTTACTCTAGACTCTGTAGTCATCCAGACTGATGAATTTGTGTCGTGCTTTCATCTTCAGCCCTTCAGCTCAATCAAATCAAATCAAGAACATCAGGAAGCATTTCAATCACCAACAGAAGCCTACAAGATTGAGATCCCAATGGTCCTAGACCACAAAAGACTGCTTGCCTCTCCCATTCAGCTTTCTTTGGCCTCTTCCACTCAATTTCCATCATACTTGTCAACCCCTGCTTCAGCTTCTAAGCCAAATTTACATCGAGATTCACTCACTTCTCATACCTCTACATCCTTCACCCCTGAGCTGGATCAAAACCTCACGGGAATCAATCTGAAGCATACCACCTCTACTCTCACTCTTCAATCGAATGAATACTTTGAAAAGAATAAGTCAAGAGTCCATCAAAGCTCTTCTCGATCAAGTTCACCCACTTCGGTGTATTCAGAAAAATCCTTGATGATTCTATCAACAAAAGATCAGTCATCTTGTTTTACTCACCAAAAGCCGATTCATGAAGATTCAAAGTGGGTTGGATTACCTGCTCGTCGGTTCTTACCTCGTGAAGGTCTTATTCCAACTAGACAACCTTTATCTTCTAAACTTTTGAAACCAATCGTAACCTATCCTTCCAAGAAACCTTTATCTTTAGAAAGTAAAACTAAATCTTTGAACTTTAACACTGAACTTGATCATCATTTAAATGAATCATCTCTTGATCATCTCTCCAGTGAAACATACGATCTTGAAGAGATGGAATTAGAAATCGATTTGTTGAATAGAAATGAAGGGTTAGGTCTTATTCGTGATGCATTATTAGAAAGATCTTCGTACAGTTCTTTGAATTTTAATTCTTTGATTGATCTTACCGATTCTGGTTCAAACTCTTGATGATCATTAAAATTCTTTTCTTTTTAACAATACAATCGGTTCATTGAATTTGTCTCTTCTTGTATCTATCAAACTGGATTGGATTTAACATTCTAAATTATCTTAGTTTATTGTACTCACCTTTTTTTTATATACTTTTCTTGACTTCAATTTTTTTTTTCTTCATGATCATTTAAAAATCTTGGATCTCTCTCTCTCTTCTTTCTCTTCAATTGAATCTTTTCTCTCCTTAAGGTTTTCAAAATTCTTCTTCTTCTCTTGGGTTCATAACTTTTTTTTTTGGGGGGGGGGTTTATCTTTATTTAACACTTCAATATATATTTATCATTTGTTTTTTTTTCCTTTTGATCTTCTTCTTTTCATTCAATCATAAATAAAAATGAAATTCAAGTGAATCTTTTCAAGAAAAAAAAAATTTTAAAGTTTTTTTTTATAGGTTTTTTCCATCTTCTTCTTCTTCTTCTTTGAGAGAGAGAGAGAGAGAGAGAGAGAGAGAGAATTAGATTTAAGTGAATTGATTTTGAGAAATGATCTTTTTTTTCTTTCTTTTTGGATTTCATACTTGATTTAATTCTTTTCATTCATCAAGTTGAATTGATTGGGTTGGGTTTTTTTTCAAATCTTAGTTGATTTTTGTTACTTTTTTGAGAAGATAGGTTGTAAGGGTTCTTTTTGAAAGACATGAGAGTTTAACACTCTTACTTTTATCTCTGTCATGGGGAATGTAAGTGATTTGAGCTTAGGATTTTTATAAGATTTAGGAGGTTAATCTGAAATCTTAAATAGATGTCTTGGCTTATAGACAAGTTATGTACTTGGGTCAAAAGCCTTCAGGGTACATAAAATGAGCCGAGTAGGAACACCCCTGCATTCAACAAGTTGAGAACCATTGGAGATCTGTTCTGGTGTAAAGTTTCTGTGTAGTTGGAATCTCATCAAGAGTTTTTGAAAGCTTCATGATTGTTGTGCTGATTGTTGTGTGAGTTCAATGTTCCAGTGGTGAGTGAATAAATTGATTGCGTTGGACTGTTGTAGCAGATCATTTATAACCCAGTAGATGACTTGATGTAGAACAAACTGTAATATCAACCAATTGAGGTGTACCACCATGAGCACAGGCAAATACACATTTTCTTGGCTCTCCTCTGTTTATCGTAATAGGTTTGGGAGGTCTTCAGCCAGTAGCCTGATGTTTTGGTGTAGTTTTGTAGTGCAGATTCAGCTTGTTGTAGGGATGGATATGAGACCAAGAGTTTGTCAATATTCATTTCTGAGGTTGTCATGTTGAAGTTAAATGCCAATAAGGTTGGAGTTGATAAAAGTGGATTTGATGCAGAGATAGTGGATAGAGTAGATGGTTTAGTTGAATAAACACCATAATTCTTGCTACACTTGTATTGCTAGCTTAGAGCATCCACCATGGTGGACGTGTTTTATTGTAGATTTTGTGTTCCTGACCACAAGATTTGATCATGTGTGTTTTATTACCTAAGTTGGTAAACACATGAAATCCACTCCTATCCCACAATGGCAAAATAAAAAAAAAGTGAAATAAATAGTTGAAAACCCAAAAATCATCCATCACCTTCTGATGCCTACTTGTGCAAGACAACAGATTGATGGCCTTTTTGAGTCTACCAAGGATGGTGAAGAACAAGAAGATTATGATGAAATGTTATTCAACTTTGTGTTTGACCACCATCCTACGCCTCCTCTAGAAGCCAACACTTGCATTCACATAGATTGAGACCGTGCTTAACATGCTCAGCCACTGTTCAATGGGTATTTTGCACCTGATGCTTGATACGGTTCCAAGTTTGAACAAAGATTCCAAATGATCAAAGGACTCTGTTTAAGAACAATTGAAGATCTACAAGTTCATGATTGATTTTGGATTCAAAAATCCAGATGAAGGGAATGGTGAAGAATGAAAGAGAGAAAAAGTTTCAAGTTTGGAATAGAGACAAAGTCAAACAACAGTAGTGTATAGTGTAGATGGATCTGTGCAGTTGATCAATTTCATGTGTCAAATCCTACAATAAATCATGCTTCAAGCTTGTGTAGATTTTAACAAGCTTGAAGCATGATTTGACACAGTTGTAGGGACCACAAGGCTAAAACAGGTCCATAGTGGACCTGTCTATATCTTAGCAGTAGTCTTACAATAAATCACTTGTTTACCGCACCCATAGACTATAGTGAATGCTCTTACATGACTATCACTTCTACTGTCACAGGTAAAAGAGGCTTTCATGGCTTGTGACAGGGAGGGGGGGTGAGGCTACCAAGGGGGGGGGGTGGGAATACCGGGATCCAAGAAAGTGAACAGTGTCAGGTTGGGGGTGCAGAAAAAAAACGCGCCAAGGCGCGCGCCTGAAAATCTCAAAAAATGGGTACAGTCAACTCTGATATAACCAATAGTCAAAAAATGGGCCTCAAAAGTATTGGTTTTGACAGAGTATCTTTTGTGTCAGTCCTCTGGGAAAAGCGATAGAATTTATATTGCAGAGTAATATTGGTTTTGACAAGGAAACACACACAACAAAAGTTATCATCTAAGAACTTTTGCAAACAAAATCGGTAAGGGTTTGCTGCTTTGCAGACTTGACACGGACCAAGCGGCAACGTCTTACTGAGGCCTTAATGACCCTTTTGTAACCTCTCACTACATCATCATCATCATGGGCCCAATATTGCATCATGACATCTGAAGCCTTGAGGAACTCTTGATGAGTTGGTCTAGGAGGGGGTGGTGGTGGTGGCATATTTTGGGCTTGTTCCTTCTCTTTGAGTTCTTCTTGAATACTTTAAAAAATTTCTTCAGGTGTCCATTCTTCTACACCACTTGAATGTTCTCCAATCGGATTGAGGAGCTCTGAGATTGACATTTGGTTTGGTTTGTGGACAATGTTCAAGCGTTCAAGACAGTCTAAGTCATTGGTTAGAACATTTCTGATTTTGTCCTCAATCATCAAGTCTGACTCGGAAACTTCAAAGATTTCAAGTTGGTTATCTTTGCTCTTGATGGATCCGTCTGGATTACGAGGTGATATGATACCAGACTTCTGCCAACAGATTGCAATTGTTGTGTTTGAGACTCTAAACCAGGCCTCGTTGGCAAGTTTCATGGCGTCAAGTTGATGAATCTTGTAAATTTCGCCAACTGGTATGTGAAGCTCATAACAATTGATTGCATAATTGATGAGTTCAGATCGATAATAACTTTTGAAATTGGCGATAATACCCGCATCAAGTGGTTGGACATGAGATGTAAGATTGGGGGAGAAAAATTCAAGCCGGATGTTTGTCAAAGGTCTTTCTGGATTGACAGAGTGTCCAGAAAAGTTGTTAACAAAGAGCAAAATTTTGCGATCCTTGAGTCTGAGCTCTTGGTCCCAAGATTCGATCCACTCGATAAAGAGTCCGGTCTGCATCCAGGCTTTGGTGTTGTTCCGATAGTAAAAGCCGAGCTGCTTGCCTGTCTTTCCATGGAAGCAGACAGGCTTATGCGCCTTTCCTATGATCAAGGGTCGGAGCTTATCAGATCCATCGGCATTGGTGGTAAAAGCATATGTGAGACGCCGCTTGTCTGATTTGATCCCAGACTTGGCATTAAATGCTAAGCCTCTGTCGGGTGGCATGCTAGAAAAGTGAAAACAATGTAAGAAAGTGAAAAGGGGAAAAAAGTGTCAGAGACTTACCCATAAAAAAGGCCAGTCTCATCCATGTTATAGATATCCGCAAGATTGTAGAGATCTGTGATAGCACGCACACGTTCTCTTTCTGCAGCAACAGTCTCTGGTGAAGCTGCACCAGCCTTGCCATGACGTTTGATTGAGCGGAGACCAGTCCAAGCCTTGAAACTGGTCAGCCACCCCTTGGAAAGTTTGAGTCGATCTTCCTCTGGAATCTTAAAGAGGTTGGCAAAACGTGTCCACAACGCACGTATGACTTGTCCATTGACAATAACACCCAGGTGCTCAGCTTGAGCAACCCAAGTTTCAAGTGCTTGGTTCACTTGGGGATGCTCGGTTAAAATCTTTTGCTTGGAGTGAACCTCACCAGTCCCAGATTCATACTCTGCACGCATCTCGGTCTCCTTCTTCAACCATTCTGAAATTTGAGGCTGACTAAGTCGGAGATCAGGATATAATTCATTGAATTTCTTTGCTGTCTTAGTTTGCTTTTCCCCATTTGCATGATACCAATCTAGAATTTCTATTTGCTAAGAAAGAGTTGCGTTGACCATCTTGACTTTTTTCTTATTTTGGGTAGAAGGATTTGGGGCTGAAGTCTCTGAGTCCATTGTAGTATTTATAACCCAACAAGGGTTATACAACACGTGAAGAGGATAATCTACTATTATAACTAGTAGAAGCTGTCTAAGACTGCTCTTCTAAAACCAATCAATAAGAATTTATTGATGGAGTACTGATAAGTAATTAAAGGAAATATTATTATTATGAATAAGAGAAAAGCACCTTAATTGATTTAATAAACTCAATACTTTATTAGTCTTATTCCCAATGACTTTTGAGTCTTACAATACAATTCTTTTAAAGTAAATTTCTCTTTATAACATTGATAAAGGGCGTATTTAAGTGATCTGATACTACTAAAATAAGTTTATAATGATAAACAAAATAATAGCCACGTAGAAGATAAGGAAAAAAAAGAAAGAAAAAACTCTTTACAATCAAACTACAACTATATATAACCTCTTCCTCAAAAGAAATACACGGTAAACAGCCTCATTACCTCCTCTTTACCACTTCAATATACCTCTAACCACATCATAGCCTCCTCTTATGATCAATCTTGCTTTCTTTCATCTTTATTACATCATAATTATTCATAGTAAGCCTTCATGATTATTAATTTGATCTTCTTTTGATTCTAAATAAGCCATAACTGATTTGTAAACTTATTAACTTCTTTAAATCTTGTTCAATTTTTGATTACTAAAGTGCATTGAATAGATCTCTCTTTACCAACCAAGACCATACGCCACAATCCCACTTTCTGATGAGTAATGATGGAGTTATTGACTTGTAAATAATGAGAAAACCTTATTTTGTAAGTTATTACACGTTGAAAACCCATATTACATATGAATACAGAAGCCAAAACCCATGATACAGCCAGTTTACCATTATTACATATGCGCTGATTTTCATTCTTGAATTTCATATTTTCAATAGTTTCTTCTTATAAAAGTTTTTTGTGCATCTTGATATAGTTAAGGTGAGGTTTGTACATTATAGATCTTTAGATTCTGCGACGATTGAGCCATTTTTTGGCCAATTCGGTGAAGATTTGATATGTATTACTAATGAAAAACTCCAATTTTGGCCAAATCGGACGGTTTTGAATTTAAAGCCGCATTCAAAATGTTCGAAATCCTCCATTTTCATCCTCTTTCCCTGATTTTCACCACTTCTATCTAAGGTAAGCCACCTTTAGCTCTTATCAAACCCTACCTAAAATCATCTAAAGAATCCATTCCCGTCATCACATCTTTTATAAATATTTTTATTAACTCTAAAACACCTAAATTTCAATCATTTTACCACTTTTGACGTCATTTCTCTTCAATCATTCCTCTTCAATTGATTCAACTCTTCTGTTCTTTCTTCTTATGATCAACCTTAATTTATTCTCAAGATCTTCTTCTTAAATCCCTCATTTTAGTAATCAATTGAATTTTTCAATCTTCTTCTTTCTTGATTTGTAAAGTATTATGTAATATTAAAATTAAAATTATTAAGCTTGTTTACCACTTGACCACGGTGAATTTAAAGATAATATTATATTGATTTATTAATATTGATATAAAGAAACCTTTAAATAAATTGTTAAAGCACTAAAAAAGTTTTAATTTTTTCCTAATCACGCCTATAAATTAATCACCACACCGTATGTTTACGCTTATCTGAAATTGAGTTCCAATATCAAACCATTATCAATTTGAGAATTAACTTCAAGCATCAGGTTTGAGTACAAGGAAAATTAGACTGACAGTTTAATTTTTTTAAACTTATTGGATTTGGCTGGTCAGCCTTGAGGATCAGGACCTCCAAAGTTGCTTTCTCAGCATTATTGAACTTGCCAGCAGCCTGGACAACATCTCCAATCTCCTTGATGCGCTCAACCACCTTCCACTCTTCAATGAGGTTGGCTGACATATCCATGAACTGCTCATCAGCTTTGGTGAGTGGCTTTCCAGCGCTGACTAGCTCCTTCAGAGGTTTTAAGCGAGCCTTGTTCTCAGATTTCAAGGTTTCAAATCCTTTCTCAATGTGAGAAATGGTATATTTTGAAAGATCTTTGGGAAGCATCTTTGTAAAACTGAATGATTCTGAAGACTTGAAGTAGTTGCAAGTGAAATTGTGACGAGAAATTTTTTTACATTTGAACAAGAATTTTTTTTTTCGTTTGAACGAGAAAAAAGACCAATACTGTAGACAAATGGCCCGGCAAAATTATTGGGTTTGAACCTGGGGCTCAAAAAAAAGTATCGGGTATTGGGTATGGCAGGTTTATTGGTTTTTCAACCGATTTCACGGCAAATAAAAATTATTCGACCAAAAAAATATCGGCTTTTCTAGAGTATTGGGTTTGACACATATCACTTATATTGGAGTCGACTGTAGGCGCAGGTAAAACCCTGTATGCCTCATATTGAGAAAGTGGGCTTGTCCACATCTGTTTTTTTTTCAAACTCAACTCCAAGCTTTCTCCTCAATCAACCCAATCATTCCAATGCCAAAACGCAAAAAAAAAGTAACAGTCCTCCGACAATGATGCCAACAACAAAATCGAAGTTATTGAAGACCCACGAGTAGATCCATCAGAGATTCTTTCTGGCCCAGATGATCTTGAAGAATTTGAAGAAGGGATGGCCCAATTGCAAGACAAACCTATGTTTGTTGACCCTGCTTTAGAGGCTGATTCTTATGATGGTTTCATTAGATCTCTTTTTGATCTGACTTTATTTGATGTTCAATCTTTTCATCATGTTGAGTCTGCAGGTGAAAGTACACCTGCTGTTGGCGCTCCTGGGAGCGTGGAACCCCGATGAAGTCACATTTGACTAATTGTCTTGTTTTCACTACGTGTGCTATGCCAAGGTACAATTTTTCAACTTTTTTTTTTCATTTTTTGCACTGTGAGAGGACGCGCCTAACGCGTCAGTGGCGCCTAGACGCGCCTATTCTCCCAAAAGACGCGCCAGGGCGCGCCTTTTTTTTAGAGCCGCGCCCTCAACCTGAGAACAGCGAGAAAAGAAAGTTTCAAACAACCCAACGCAGAGCAAAAAGAACAAAGACTGAAGGAAATGGTTAAACGACCGATTGGATTAAAAGCAAGTAAATCAACTAAAAAACCAAAACCGAATAACCCAGAAGACAAAAACTCAACATCCAGAACTATAGGATTTAAAACTGATGCAAATGAAGGAGAAGATCAAGATGGATTGACCATTGAAGATTTACAAGAACTTAAAAACCAATCAGAACAAAATTTAATCAAATTTCAATTATTAGAAACCCCTGAGTTTGGTTATGAAGCAAGTAATTTACTTCGAGGGATTTGTCATGAATGTTATCGTAGGATAAACAATATGAATGAAGAATCAAGGATAGAAGGATCGGTTTTTAATTTTTTATCTTGGGCTTCACTTTATTTAGGTTTATTAATTTATCCTATTGGAATCAAATCTCGTTCGAAATTTATTCAAATTGATGAACCTAAAGAATTAAAATATTGGTGTTTGATCTCTTCAAAAGCTTTAGAATCTGAAATTGAGAAGAAGGAAGGATCAAATGAGTTCGATTTACTTGAACCTACGATTTACTTAACCCAAGCTTTATTAGAACCTTTAAATGAGTCGAATCTGGTCGAAAAGTTTGATCAATGGACTTTAAAAGTAGAAGAAAAGATCTCTGATTCAAACCTTTCAGATTCTCAATTGATTTGGTCAATCACAAGTTCACTACAATTAATCGAATCCATCTCCCCAAATTGGGATGACGATTTTCTAAAAATTTATGGTTCTAAAAACTTATTCAATAAAATTAAAACCTTACTCGAATTATTCATTGAAAAACTTTTAAAAATCTCAGAAGTTGATGGTGAAGAAATTATCAAACTTTTACTTTATTCGATTCTTTCTCATCTAGCTCAACGTGCACTTCTTCATGGATCTTCTTTATCTGAATCGATTGAAGACAAATATTTTCCTGAAGAAGAAGAAGAACAGGAGGAAGAGGAAGAAAAAGAATCGAAAGAAGGATTGGCCATTGATATTAATGATCCAATTTACCAAGATACATTGAAGGTTCTTAACTTAGGTTCATTGATTCTTATCATCATCACCTCTTCTTTTTGACTTTTTGGAAAAAAAATTCTGATTGAATTGTGATTTTCTTTTCAGCTGAAGTTTCTTTTATAAAAGCAATTGAGATAGTAGAAAATGAAACATCACTAAAAGATACCAAAGAAGAAATCATCAATGATTTGAATATCCAAGTTCAGTTTCTATTCTTTCAACACTACGTTTTTTGTTTTGTTTCATACTCTCATAAAATGTAAATTAACTGATGAATGTTCTTTTTCTTCTAGCTTTCCGAAACTTTGATTACTCTTGGGAATATGTTAGAACCTGGAGAAAAACAAGAAACGGTTTATAAACGTGCAAGTGAGTTGAGTGGAGTAACAATCTAAAGAAAAAAAAACTAAAAAACAAGACAGGCAGGAAAAGTACAAAAGTAAGAATGATGGGAAAAGACTGTTTCTTTTTCTAACTTTACATTTTTTTGGTTCATCAATATCCATGATCCATTCTTGACAGAATTCTCTCTATACTTTCTTCTCTAGATTAGTCTTTTTTCTTTCCATTGTCCCTCCCAGTTCTTGTTTTCAGTACTTGAGGCATATTTTGATTGGAGGGTTAGAGGCTTCCCCTGAGTTCTCAGGTTATGTTTCTCTCTACAGACAATCCCACCTAGTGACAACCACAGGGTTCACCTCTCCAGTGTAAGCTTAACTAAGCTCCTCATGATGAGACCATCAAGATCTTTGCCCGTTTTGAGTCTAAACTCCATTTTGAGGCTGCCAAACTTGTCTAAGATCAAGCCCAGCACAGGATAGCTTCTCCAAGGCCTTCTGGTTCTACTTGTACTGCTTTGAGGTGGTCACCATCAATGGATCTTCAAGTATTTGGACTTCTAAGTTATGCAATTTCAATGAAATTTGATTTTGTACAGCAACTGACTTAGTACATTGTGATCAATTGCCAATTCACAAGAACTCATTTAAGTCACTTTTCTCTAGGAAAGAGGTACTGAAAACTACACAAGCATATGTACAAGGATCCCAGGATGCTCTCCTGAAGGGCTTGATCTTAGACAAGTGTTGGAAGCCTCAAAAATGGGGTTGCAACCAAAAATGGGTGAGATTCTTGCAGGTCTCAGGTTAGACCCGGGGTACAAGCTCTGAGCCCTTCTTTGAGGGTGTGGCAAACATGCTGACTAGAGGGGCTTAATCAAGCTTACCTCCAGTGATACCCAAGTGAGGTTTGAGCAGAGGTTTATGTTTATTTTTTTGAATCAAGTTAAGCACTTAAGATATTAAGTTCTCGGGGCACTTGATCTGGGTGCCTGAGTGCTTGAGCTATCAAGCTTGCCAGACCCAGATTTTGAGGTGTTGAGAAAAAAAGGAAGCTGACAAGCCAATTTATATATGACACAAACACCCTAGGTATAGCCCATAAATGTTGTAGTCCAGATTGTTGATTGATTAGAGTTATGTGTATAGATGATATTTTTTGATATTTTAGGAACAAGCTCATTCAACTGATTCCATACATATCATCATATATAGTGTGTTGTCACGTGACTTGGAGGAAGACTGTGTCAAAGTTGCAATTTCAAGTATAGAGGCAAGGCAAACACCCTTTAGCAACTCTTTACACTTGTGTTTTCATCTCTTTGAGTGATGTCTGGGACTTTTGGCTATTGAGGAATGCAGATGATATGTAACACTATAAAAACCCTTGCAAAAGTCTTGGGACACAGTCAAAAGTTAAAACAATACAAGTAGGCTCAGAGTCTGATTTGGATCTAATACAGATGCACTCAAGATGGACTGTAACTAAAATAAAGAGGCTATGAGTGTTTAGTGAAGTCATACAATCACAATTAAAGAAATTAGTCAACTTGCAGTCTTGTTTTCAAAGATCAAGAAAAGAAGACAGGATGAGGATAGAATATATATAGGCCCCTGCTATTTGCAGCCCACCCCGGGCCCATATGGGTGCTGTCATCTAGCGCCCATATTTCAATATGGGCGCTGTCCATGTCGCACTTGGCTTCAAATATTGTGTCTCTCCTTGAATTTTGAAAGCCATCCGTCCAAGTAGCTCATATCAACGTTCATAATCTTGCCAAACTCCTTGCCCTTTGCTTGTATGATATCACCGGTGACAATCATGCCTTGTGCATTGGCTTCAATGATCCAATGGAAGAGTGCTTGTTTGAGTTCAGGGAATTTTGCAGGGCGTTGTCTTTTGACCGATGCACCGTTTGCTTCAACAAATTCAGCTATAGTTTTTGACTCCTTGATCCAGCGGCTTAATGATGATTGAGTTATAGAAAAGTGCTTGGCAGTCTGGGCTTGAGTCTTGCCATTCCTCAAATGCCAGGCAACAATTTCCAACTTTTTACCGATGTCTTTGACTACGGTGGAGGATCACAGCTATTGATGGGGTGGTGTTGTCTTTCTCAGCAACCTTGTTCTTTTTCAACATTGGACCAACCTCAATATTGTTGTCCAAAGCTGAATGTTTCTTCCCTGTGGTATGATAATCTAAGACAGTAGCCACATCTGTAGAATTCCTTGTGGCAACTTTGAATCAATGAAGTGTCAGTAAAATGCAGAAACAGTATATTGAAGGGCACTCACCCTTTTTTGATGGCTTATGTCCTTTATTCCCAGGTCCCAAAGCAAAAGTTGTAGATAGGGGAAGAGTAGCTCCTGCCGCTGAGTGATGAAGACAGATGTTCATATGGAGATTGAGAACATTCATAAAGGACCAAACATGACTAAGATGAAGAAAAAGGAGCCATTCATACCTTTCAACTTGTCCTTCAAACCTTCAAGCTTAAGATGAACAAGACCTTCAGAGTTTGATGTCCAGTTAGGGTGCTTCCAAACAGTGTCTATATAATCCAAGACACGCTGGATCCCATGGATTCCACTGAGTAAGTAGGTTGACCCCTCATCAACTCCATAGACACCATCTAGTTTTTTGTTGATGTCAATCTGGATGTCTTCTGCTTCTATGCTGGGATCCACAGGAGGATTGCTGAACATGGGGTACAGTCTGTCATTGGTAGTGGCTTTCCTGATTGAAGGGCAGTTTTGAGACAATAAAAAAACTTCTTTTATAAGAGCAGTAACAGTTGGTGAATTCATGTTGATTGGGGTGAGTATATCAATGGGATGTGAGTGCTAAAAACTTTGCAGAAGTTCTGAACTCTACAACTAGCATGTGGTTGAATTTTTTGACCCGCGACTTCCTGAGAAACCTTCCGCAGAAGCTGAAGGTTCATTCAAGTTAATCTCTATAAAAGCATATTCCCCCTCTTATACAGAAAATATGCTTATATATGCGGAATAATTCTTGCTATAAGAGCATATGTTGCCAGATTTCATGCTTTAGAGCATCCACAGCCGTTACAGTAAATTTACTGTAACGGTACGGTACGTACCGATGCAGTACGGTAACGGTACGTACCAAAACAAGGAATTCCACACTCGTTTCAGTAAACCGCTTTCTGTACAGTATGTACTGTACAGAAAACGGGGTTTGCCGTAATCGTGTCATCTGTAAAGCATCTGTAAAGCCATCTGTACGCCAAGAATATCTGAAAACTTCGGATTACAAAATCCACCAGCCATCCACAAACTCAAACCCAAACTCAATTTCCACCTCAAACCTCAAACCTTCCTTTAAACTCTATCTATCTTGCAATCATGAACAGTGAAGAGGATCCAACGTACAGCAGGTAAGTACAGGACCTCCTTTCAAACAACCTCCTCATTGATCACATCAGGCAAATTCATCATTTCGAAGCGGATGATGATGATACTGAGGCATTCCTGCTCCTGGAATTGAGTGAAGAACAGATGACTGTGGTACAAAAACAAAAGAAAAACACATCACTCGTGACAGAAAAGCCACACATGAGCGTCTTTGTCAAAATTACTTCAATGAATATCCACGCTGGGATAATGAGGTGTTTCAAAGGAGGTTCAGAATGAGCAGGGAATTGTTTTTGGATATCTGTGCTTGACTTGAAGCCCATGACGTCTTTTGGGTTCAAAGATATGTATGTGTAGTCCCTTGTTGGTATGATCTCCGCTGAATTGTGTATTTATGAAGTGTCTCTGTGCTGTGTAGGACTGCTGCCTTCAGCTGGGTCTATCAACTTTACAAAAAGAGACATGTGCTATTCGTCAGCTGGCATATGGAGTTTCAGCAGATCTCATTGACAAATTTGTTGCCATTGGAGAAACTACTGCGATTTTATGTTTGAAAAAATTTGTTCAAGGAATAGTTGAGATTTATGGACCAGAATTTCTCCGCCCACCAAACAAAGAAGAGCTTGAACAGATTACGAAGGAGTACGAATTACGAGGATTTCCAAGTTGCAAAGGGTCGATCAATGGAATGCATTGGGTTTGGAAGAACTGTCCTACAGGTTGGGCTGGACAGTTTCAAGGAAAAGAGAAAAAGGCAACCATTGTTCTGGAAGCGGTGGCATCAAAGAGCACACGCATATGGGATGCATTCTTTGGTGTTCCTGGCTCTCTAAATGACGTCAACGTTCTCAATCAGAGCACTCTATTTGATCGATTCTTAAGAGGTAAGTATTTCATCTTGTTTTAATGATGAATGGTTGTTTTACACCCTGATGTGTGATTTTATTCAAGGCATCAAAGAATTGTGGAACTTTGAGGTCAATGGTAATCACTATAAGCGTGGCTATTACCTGGCAGATGGTATCTACCCAACGTGGCCTGTGTTGATCAAGACAATTAACCATCCACAAGATGATGCATCAGCATATTATGCAAAACTCCAGGAAGCCGCTCGAAAAGACATTGAAAGGGCTTTTGGTGGACTTCACGCTCAATGGCACATTATATCTTGACCATGTAGACTTTGGGCTCTACATGATATACGTAGAGTTATGTATGCTTGCATAGTACTTCACAACATGACTGTTGAAGAGCGGGGGGTTGCAGATCCCAATGTTGAAGATTTTGATTCCAAGACTGAGATTATTCCCAACAATCTCCATCCAGAGGTTCGACTAACACCTACTGATCTAGTCTCCAATCATCTTTCACTACGGGATTCTGAAATTCATCATCGTCTGATGAACGATCTCAAAGTCCACAACTGGTTGGCTTGAGGGAAATACATTGGCTACGCATAAGGATTCAATTTATTTGCATTTTGTTGTCTATACCATGTTTGCTGTGTTAACCAAAGAATATTCAAATATCATTTGAAGAATAAATGTATTCTTTGATGATTTTATTTGTTCTCACATCATCTTTGTGATTGACTTGAGTCATGATTTTATTTCTTTTCTCTCTTATTTCTCTTGCAAGATCATGATTGTTTCTATCTTTTTTATTTCTTTTCTCTCTTACATGATTGTTTCTCTCTTGATTGCTTTTGAAGTATATAGAAGATGAATAGAAATCTTCAGATTGGGATCAATATTTATCTTGTTTCAAAACTTCAGACTGTGATCAATATATATCTAGCTTCATTGAACAACTTAAAAAAGAAAAATACAAACATAAATATTTATCTTCTTTCTTTGAACAACTTGAAAAAGAAAAAGAGAAAATATCTTGTTTCATGTGAATAGGAAAGAGTCAACAACTTAAAAAAGAGAAATCCAAACATTGAAAGAAAAAAAATTAATTCTTACTAGTTGAAGCACCAGAAGCATCAGGTGCTTCATACTTCTCCTTTAATCACTGTTGCATCAATCTAAGAACATCCTTTGCAACATCTGATTGGCAGAGGTCCTCTGACATCATCAATACCTTGAGCTCATTCACCTGAGTCAGACTGGCCTTGGCTTCAGCATCTGATTTTGCCATTTCCCTGATAACTCTATTACCCTCCTCCAGAGCCTCCACTCAACGCCAAGCCAGTTCATTACTTTTTTTAAGATGATCATCACGTAACCCTTTCATCTCTTCAGCCTTCACCTTAGCATCCTCAAGTCGCATTTGTTTCGTTTGTCGGCTTCCAGGAAGGCGAGGTGGAGTAGATGGACGAGACAGAGGGGATAGGAGAGGGGTGCTGGGTTTGGTGGGGGAATCCAAAGGGCTATTGCTTGACGGTATGGCAGCAAGAGCCATTGCTAATGGCCCGGGTGGAGCCTGTGGTACGATCCACTTTGGCGCGCTTGAAAGAACCCTCCAGGCTGGGAGGGATTTGAAATGCGATCGGGGGTTCATTTCGTTGTATATCTTGATGGCAATATCCGGCCAATTGGTCTCCACAATCCCACTCGGTGGGTTGTGTTGGACTTGAGCGTATATCGCGGAGAACTTGAGTGTGGCTGTCTTCAAAGACGCCCATCTACGAATTAGAAAAAAAAATCAGATTGGTGTGATTGGTTGGGATGGAATTGGTCAAAAAGAAACTCACCTGATTTTGACCAACTTGAAATCCCGGTGTGCCAATGGCGAGATTGCATTGAAGCAATTTGTGACGTTCAAAAAAAAAGAATCCCCAGACTGGTTGGTGCCAGTCTCGGGTTGCTGGCTGACATAGAGCCAAGCCTCCGCTAGCTTCTCCTCTTTGGTTGGAGACCAGTTGGCGGACTTGGTCTTTTTTGGGATCGTAATACCATTGAGCTTGGTTTTGTTTGCCTCCGTATCTTGTAAACCTTTGTTTGTTTTGGGTTCTTCAATCACTTGACTCATAGTACTTTTAAAATTGAAAAGACGTAGATTTAATTTTTTTTTGAATGTGAATTTTTAAATTTGAATTTTCAATTCGATTGTTTGAAGATGGTGTCGACCATTTGGAATAGCAAAACAATGGTTGGATGGTTTTGATTCAAGAGTAAAAAAAATGAGGTGAGATGAGATGAGAGATGAGAAGTGAGATGGAAAATTGAACTTTGGTGAAAATCTGGCTTACAGATGGCTTTACCAATTCGGTAAAGTTTTGGTATAGGTCCAGTAAATTTACTGGACCTTTACAGAATCCTACCGATTTTTTACCAAATTGGTACGTACCGCTTCGTGTTTTTGCCACAATTGGGGAATTTGGGGCTTGATACGGTAAAATTTACCGTCCTGAGGTCGTTTACCAAAACAACTGTGGATGCTCTTAATCATTATGCTTCAAGGAATCTGATTTTGGCAGGGCACCCACATATACCAAAAAAAATTGCGCACTGGCCCTTGCTTATATAGCGATATGCACACATAGGGCTTGCTTATATTGAGAGTTGACTGTACTCCAAATATTTATACTACACAAAATGGTCTGGAACTTTTCCACGAATGTTCCAGAACAAATTTTCCAGAAAGTCAGAAAGTCAGACCACGTTCTGACTTTCTTCTGGATTTCTGGACTTTTATCAGCTTGAATTTAAATCCGCACATCCAACGTAACTCCTCATCACAAGATGCCCGACGAGATTCCCCCTTCAAGCACTCCACCAACATCCCCACACAAAGATATCCCACAGCCGATCTTAACCCCCCTCACTTTTCAATTCCATCTGTCCACCATCCAGTCCTATCCAGGCTTTCTGTTAAACACAACCTCACCAAACTACTACCCAACACAAATTCCATCAACTTATCCTTTGGGGATCGTTCAACAAGGCTCTTTTGGATCTAATTTTAATTTGATGACATCCCTTTCGCAACCGGCCTCGCAACCTGTAGAGCTCACCAAGACTCAATCAAAGACTTCCAAGACGCTTAATTCCAGAGGAGGGAAGTCACAATCATCAACTTCTTGTAAGAACCAAGCAACAACCAGCAAGCCTCTTCAATCACCATCAAGTGGAAAGAAGCAAAATAAAGGAAAGAAAATTCAAAAAGGAGATGATGATGGCCATATTCGAAAGCCACCGGTGAGGTGGGAAGATCAGAAGAATGAAAAGGGAGAGAGAGCTATCAGCATTCTCTTAAATTGGATTACAACTTACAAAAACTGGACTCTGTATAAGTTGAATAATAACTACAGGTCCACTACGCTCAAAATAATCACGGCGTACCTAGCGGAGAACGGGATTCATGACCGTAATGGAAAGATTGTGGCAAGTAAGGCAAGTGTTTCGAAGTTTCTTCCCTCTTTTAGGTTAGATGTTATACAACGCACATGGGGCTGATAAGACAATGCATCTTCAGATTGCTCTTCTTGAGACACAGTTTAATGAGGCAAAGCGATGGATTGACCAGTCTGGTCAAGATGCGATGAATTCTCTTGAGGCTGAAAAGGAGAAGAACGGGTGGGAAGATGAGGATCCAGCTTACGTTGCAAGAAAGAAGGTCTCAGTAGATTGTAAGTTTTGTTTGTATCTTGGTGGATGCTTCATTACACTGATGACAATTTGACACAGCTTATATTGAGGCAAGATGTAAATACTACTGGCAATTAGAGCCGGTCATGGGTCAACGAGACAAGGCAACCAGGCTTGCAAGTGTCAACAGTGCACACCGGGACAATCCAAACGACTCTTTAGATTGCTTGGGCTTAACTGAAAATGAGACTCCGTTACAGGTCAATGTAGATATAGATCGATCACAAGGTAGCTTGACAGCCCTTCAAAATGACGATGAACACTCAGAAGCTTTGAATCAAGAATACCACCATCTTCACACTGAAACAGAAAAAAACCACAACGTTCATGATGTTTCTAATGAAGACATAAGGCGTCTGATTGATGTTGATATATCAGAAGGTATTTTTTTCCTTTGATAGTTTAACACAGTAAACTGATAGTTTTTCAAATTGTAGAATATCAAACTGAATCGACTCCAGCCAATCAGACGCCCAATAAATTGATTGATCCCACTCCAAATAGTTCAAATTCCAAATCTTCGACTAAGCTATCAGTGAAAAAGGGTAACAAATACAAAACTAGTGTGGAATCTCAAGTAAAGGACTTACTCACTCAAAACTTGGAAATGGTCAAATCATCCATTACCAAAGTGAAAGATAGTATGAATCAATCTGGTCAAAATTCCAATATCCTTGGAAATGAAATTTTAAGTTTAGCAACAATTCTGAAGCCAAAAGAAGACCCAAGATCTTTGTTATCAAAAGAAGATCAGATCAAACAGGCTCACTTAGATGCACAACTACACAGTTTGAAGGTTGAATCTGCTCAATTGGATATCAATTGTACAAAGCAAGCTATGGACATGGAGTATAGAGTTGCAAGAGGGAAGTTCATTGCTCAAGTCATGGCTGATGACCACTGGACTCTGGAGCAGGCTAAGGAAGTAGCAGCCAAAGTGTTTCCAAATATTGTAAGTAATTTTTTTTCAAATATGATTCCAGCTGTAATTGACCGTAATTGATAACCTTGTGTGCTCCTCAGGACTCTGACTGAACCCCTTCTGAATTCAGGATGCTGTCAGTTAAGAAATTCATTATTGATGTCATTATGAAAGATTGATGGTTTATATTTGTAAATAAGAACATTTGATTAGGCTGATATGATTGTGGAGGTGGAGCAATTCATATGCAACGTGTTTGTTAAGCGCAATAGAACAAAGATGAGAATAAGATCAAATAAAGAGGATTCAAAATGAATAATGTTGAGAATCAGCTCAATTAAAAAAAATAAAATTGAATCAATACAATTTTAAAGAAAATTGAATTGAATCAATTTTAAAGAAAATTGTATCGATTCAATTTTTTTTCTCATATTCAATAGAATTGAAAAGAATAAACAAAAGAAAGAACTTGATCTTCAATTGATTCTTTTAAGCATACAATCAAAAGTTTTGATGTGGTTTAAAGGTTGGATTTCTCAAGATTGCATCAAAATTAAAAATAAAAGGGTCATTTAAAGGTTGCATTTCTCAAGGTTTCATCAAAAATAAGAATAAAAAGATCACAAGTTAAACTTTTGATTGGTCAAACATAAAAAGCAAACTGCCATCTAATCAAAAGAATTATACAATTTTTATTTATTTTTAATGAAAATTGGTAGTACTCATACTACTATGATTAAGAAACCTAAGTCAAAAACAATATAAGAGAAACAAGCGATAATCAAAAAGAATCATGTTGCCCTGTTGGCTACAAAAAGCTCAAATAGAGCTTTCCGGCAAGTGTCATCTTGCGCTGTTTGTGGATGCACGTCAGTGACTTGCATGGGTGCGTTTGGAGGTGGTGGCCTAGGTCTAGCTGTGTCAAGTAGCCCCTCTTCCACTGTACCAAGCTCGTGATGCCACTTGTCATCATTGGATGTTGTATAATTGTGAAGAATTATACAAACCCAAATCCAAACATTCGCTCGCTGGGCACTACAACGCCCAGTGATCAAAATACGTAGCTCCTTCAACGACTGAAAGCAACCTTTGAGCATACCGATGCTCTGTTCAATTATCACACAAATTTTGCTAAGATCTTGATTGAACGCCTTCTGATGGTTTTGAAGACGTTGACCGGGTGATTGTTTAAAAGGGGTGATGACACTTTGTGATGTTGTGTAGCCCGAATCCGCCAGAAGATATTAATCTTCAGAAATGAAATCAGTTGGTTTATGATAGATCTGGGAAAGCAAAGTCAGCATAAAGATTAGTTTTCATGAAATAAGATACTTAGAGCATCCCCAGCGGACTACGGACTCTCGGAGCTCCGATCGTGGCTGAAGACCCACCACCAGGCTGATTGGGGCCCGCCTTTGTCAGTCAATTTGATGATTGCACAGCGGACCACCAAAACAAACCTACGACACCCGCTATTGGCATCACAATATGCCAATAGACAGCTGACCCAGCCGGTACCTATATCCGTACACATGGTTGCTACATGTGGTTCCCAGCACATGGAGGGCAGGACACATGATCTTGGAGCTCCAACCAGACCCCCCAGATGTGGAGAGTCTCGACAAAAAATGTCGGAGCTCCAACCCCTGACACCGGAGAATTGGTAGTCCGCTGGGAGCAATTTTGAGACTTTCAGCCCCAAAATCCTTTGGAGCTCCGAGAGTCCGTAGTCCACTGGGGATGCTCTTACCTCCAAAGACATATAGACTCTTTGATCGTGAGCCGATCCACACCAACCAAGGTCGTAATACCTGAACAGCTTATTAATGTCACAAATTAACATCACATTAAATGCATAGAACTGCTTGCAAGTCCAGTAATCTTCTGGATTTTGAGGAGGTGCAAAAGCCAGTGGCACCAGAGTGCCGTCCATGAAACCGATACAGTCCTGAAAATGACTATCGTGTATCTTTCTCTTCAGATCACAGCGTTCCTCGACATCTGGCCACTTGACTCACTCATTTTCAATTTGAAGGATAGCATACATACAGCGGTTTGTCCAATTATGGACACTTCCCTCTACAGAGACACAATCTTAATCAGATCTTTGAATATGAAAGATAAGAAATGAAAAGACACTTACCTGATATGTGAAACATATACGCGAGATGTGAGATATCCCCCCCGTTTCCTGACGATCCCAGATTTGCTAGGGCCACCAAAAGCTGCCACGCTCCAGGAACCTGTTTGTTATCAGACCAATTCTGACATACATGACAATCCTGAATCTCGGTCACTAAGTTCCAAAATTGGTCTTGAGTCATTCGAGCCTATATGAAAAATGAAAGAAAGATAGAATTCATAAAGAATTCATAAACTCATTAATTTGAGAAAGTGTGATTTTCTTGAAATACACTTTTAAAAGACTCACGATAGCTAAGAAAGGATCGCCACCTTTGAAAAGCCTTTGAGAAAATGCCATATTCCGGAGACCTTTACGTTGACGTGATGATCGGTCAAGGACATAGCAAGTGGACTGTAAAATCTTCAGGGCTTCCTCGAGTCGACCAATCTCGCTTTCAACTAGGTTTTGTAGACATTGACCAAGGAGGAAAAGTTTGATGCTCTCCAACCTTGCCAAATGAAACTCTAACGCCCCAAGCAAGACGACTAAGAGTGGCCTCCTTGCCTCAAACATATCCAAGGGATCTTCCTCGTCACCCGCTGCTTGTTGGTTGGTAAGTGAATCTTGGTGGATGATGATCGCTTGAAGACATCCGATTATGAAAACGCTCTCAGCATCGCTAATCTTCTTGAAGGCCAGAGTTGCTACTTTAATATCTGATACTTTTCTTATTTCATCGATTGCGAGATGTACGTAGTGTTTGAGTCGTTTGCGGAGTCCTTTTCGGGCCATAATGTGGTGTGTGGTGTATGAGGATGGATGAGTAGGCTGGGATTTGAGTGAGGTGAAGAAATTCAGTAGTGGAAGATGAAGAGGCCGCACATGGTGGTATTTCTGGACCCCCTAGGGGGAAAGGGCATTCAAATTAGGTTTTTTTCCACAAGCCCACAGAGCCAGAACACAGCCAAAATTTTCTTTTCTGGCTCTGTGGAAAACTGTTCTGGAACCTTTGTGGAAAAGTTCCAGAAGCACTTTGTGTAGGACAATTGTACGGCAGCGTATCTGACTGAAGAGAAGCCACAAAAACGCGCAAGGCGGTGATCATGTCGTGCTCCGCGAGCCATCCTCAAAATGTTAATTTCGATCGTTCACTTGCTTGCTGCGTGGCCGTGTGGGAACCAAATGCCAGCACTTTGTACGGGTTTAGTTCCCGCAAGCTCCTCAGGTTTTGGTCCACGAAACATTCTCACATCAAAAACTGCGCTTGAAACTCCGCATCCTCCTTGAGACTGGTTTCGATATACGCAAACTGTTTCGCCAAAAGTTGTACACATAGGGCTCGCAAGCTAATTACTTGAGCTATGGCATTCAGGAAATCTTGCTTAGGTCCCATTAGTACTCAGCCCACTCCGTGCTCGTCCTGAAGAAAATCTCGCATCCAGAGACTGACTACAAAATACTTCGAAGTCAAAAGATCCTCACAAATATCTAGCCTGCCACCTAACGCAGCCTGCAATCCTTGGCCTTCACTCAATATAAGTATCATCCGACATCGCCTTACCACATCTATCGACAATGCGATCACGGGGCTTTCTCTTGGGTCTCTCACTCACAATCCAAAGTCCCGTATCTATAGTGAGATCATCAATTTCGCCACCTAACCCGATCATGAGCCAATCAAATCCGCAACATAGCTTATCTAGCCCTTCAACGTGTACAATATACCCTGTCACACTTCAAACTTGGCACGAATTGAAAATAGATGATTATATTCGAAACTTTCCTGGCGGTCGAGTGATGAAATTAGAAGATTTCACATTCTTAAACAAGGTCACAAACTTTGTCTGCGGTCTTGGAGAGAATTGCTTAGCAGGCCAGGTTGGTCCAAGATTCATTGATAAGCTTTGTAATATATTAATCTTCCCATTCACTTCAAAACCCTCCAGCAATGTAGCCCTTTTCAAGCTCAGCTTTGGCTCACACTCTACGGACTCCAGGAATGGAATTTATACGTCAATTCCCTTTATGAAGCTGTCACGGCGGCTATCACACAAGTTCGTGGTATGTGACTCC